>OV049858.1:10620000-11885000 GCA_920104075.1 Melanargia galathea
TTGTGCATCTGTTGTAGGTATTTAACGTCCGCAGATGTCCGCAGACGCGTCCGCCTCGAATCCGATTGTTGGCGGTTTTTGTGGCACAGATCAAAGGGTTTCGGCGCGGACGTCCGGCGACTGTCCACACGTCTGGTGACGCATCAGTTTCATCGGAGTTGCGATTGAGAGTGCACGCGTGCTTCTTGCGGTTTAATTCTTGTTTAAATGGCTAATAATATGAGCACCGAGAATGCACATTCACGTAGAAGTTAAAAGTACTAAATAAATAAATAGTTGCGGCAGCTACGGTCTCAATATCCATTTTTAAACGTGCGTGTTGCGTCTGTCGAGAATAAACCTAGACTGATCGATCTGCAGACGTGTGGACAGCTCGTGGTGATCCATCTGCGGATGCATCTGCGGGCATCCGCGGACGCATCTGCAGACATGTAGAGGAGGCATCATAGGAAAGAGGCATTTAGGCTAGCCTCCTCTACATGTCTGCAGACGCGTCCGCGGACGTCATCTGCGGATGCGTCCGCGGACGTATAGAGGGGGTAATTTGTGCATCTGTTGTAGGTATTTAACGTCCGCAGACGTCCGCAGACGCGTCCGCCTCGAATCCGATTGTTGGCGGTTTTTGTGGCACAGATCAAAGGGTTTCGGCACGGACGTCCGGCGTCTGTCCACACGTCTGGTGACGCATCAGTTTCATCGGAGTTGCGATTGAGAGTGCACGCGTGCTTCTTGCGGTTTAATTCTTGTTTAAATGGCTAATAATATGAGCACCGAGGATGCACATTCACGTAGAAGTTAAAAGTACTAAATAAATAAATAGTTGCGGCAGCTACGGTCTCAATATCCATTTTTAAACGTGCGTGTTGCGTCTGTCGAGAATGAACCTAGACTGATCGATCTGCAGATGAACCACCGCCAACTACCAACACTGGGCTGGCACTGAGAATTTCTTGACAGAAAACCCCAATACCTAAGAACTATGCCCGACCCAGGAATCGAACCCTCGTGATCTGCTGTCGAATAACCACTAGACCAACGAGGCAGTTATTAATAAAAACAGTTGATTTTTAATATCGATATTTTATTTCAAAATATTTTCTTACTTCGTACCTACAATATGAATTCATAGTGGATTGCTACCTAATCGCGGGCTGGAGAGCACTCCAGCATTAGAACTGAGGAGATGAGACCCGGAGTTCTATGATACTGTCTATGCTTGGTACCAAGAATATGAATTCATAATGGACATTTCCCCAATTCCCATAGTTTAGGTGTGCAGCATCAAGACTGAAGAGTTAGGACTCAAAATTCAATGATACAGTCTATGCTTGATACCCTTAATATGAATTCATAATGAACATTGCCCTAATCCCCATAGTTTAGGTGGGCACTGGGCAGTACGTTGCAGCATCAGAGCTGAAGAACTAGGACCTGGAGTTTAATGATACAGTCTATGCTTGATACCCTTAATATGAATTCATAATGATCATTGCCCCAATTCCCATATTTTAGGTGGGCAGTACCTTGCAGCATGAGAGTTGAAGAGCTAGGACCTGGAGTTTAATGATACTGTCTATGCTTGATATTTCTAATATGAATTGATAATGAACATTGCCCCAATTCCCATAGTTTAGGTGGGCAGTACCTTGCAGCATGAGAGCTGAAGAGCTAGGACCTGGAGTTTAATTATACTGTCTATGCTTGATATTTTTAATATGAATTCATAATGAACATTGCCCCAATTCCCATAGTTTAGGTGGGCAGTACCTTGCAGCATCAGAGCTGAAGAGCTGGGACCTGGAGTTTAATGATACAGTCTATGCTTGATACCTTTAATATGAATTCATAATGAACATTGCCCCAATCCTCATAGTTTAGGTGGGCAGTAACCCTGCAGCATCATGATTGAGGAGTTGAAGCAAAAAATTGTTATGGGACCATTTCGCGAACTTCCTCTATCGATTAAAAAAAATCACGCAAATCTGTTCAGAAATCTCGGAGTAATCGATGTAGGTACATACCTACATACAAAAAAAAATACGCGCCGAATTGAGAACCTTTTTGGAAGTCGGTTAAAAATATGTGAATAAGCTATCCGACACTTGTCAGTAGGTGGTGAAACAGGCCCTGTATGTTTAATTATTCATTATCATGTATGAAACAATGTTTAATGCACGCAGTGGACTAAAGAAACTTGACAATTTATTTTTCATGCGCGGTGCGCTCGCGGCGACCTTACGGATCAAATAAAATCAGCCAAGTGCGAGTCGGGCCTTGCTCTTTCAGGGTTCCGTACATAATTATGAACAATATAATATTTTGGGTCTAAGAAATATTTAATTTCCGAGCTAGACATCGCAACAAACCGTGAAAGAAAAACCCAAAAAAATGTTCGTTTATTTTGGTCACAGCTTATAAACTATTTAATAAATCGTTGTTTTCAGTATTTGTTGTTTAAATAGAGCATATAGTACATAATATACTGAAATATCATATTCCCAACTAGTTTAGTTTTTGAGATAGCCCCCGTCACAAAAATGGTCTAAAACTGACAACTTTGATGGTTTCCCATTCCCTTATTTTTTGAGATAAAAATTAAAAAAATATATATTTGTACTCTACTTAATGAGCTCTAAACAATGATACCCCACAAGCTAGGGTAAAGAAAAAATTTTTTTTTCCGGCTCCTTTTTCATGTATGGGAGCCCCCCTGAAAAATAATTTAATTCAATTTCTAATTCAATATTTGATTTTGGGTTAACGTTTTACACTAAATACCAAAATTTCAGGTTTGTAACTCATTTCGTCTGCGAACTAGAGACCTGTGACCGGCGGACAGACGGACAGACAGACAGACAGACAGACAGACAGCCGAGTGACATTAATAGGGCTCCGTTTTTTACCCTTCGGGTACGGAACCCTAAAAACAAGTTTTTATCAAATAGTAATTTTATGAATGTAAATTCATATAACCAGTTAACCAAACAATATAACGAAACTCAGTCATTAAGAGCGTTGATGCGTTCTGCGCCATTTTAGCTAATTTTTAAGCTATTTTGACCCTTCATATGTTGTTAATCTATGCATTTACGTAAAAACTTATTTATACTACATTATAGAAAATTTTGTGTTCTAGGGAATTGGAAGACAACATTTTGCAATTTATTGATAGTTTTTGTCTTATTGCCAAAATACCAAAAGCCTATTTTTGAATTTTGGGATTCGTGGAATCTTTGACGTTCACTACGTCAAAAGTTACTTGTTCAATTCACACACAAAGATATATTTATGAAAGGAAATGTCCTGAACTAAAGACATGGAAGAAAACATTTTTTAATTTGGCATTTTTTACATCATAAAAATCCAAGCAAAGGAATTATAATTTCAGTAAATTATAGACATATAAAACCGTCATTTTTGTAGATTATTTTTCGCCATTTATTAAGTAAAATTAAGTACATATAAAAGTAAAACATATTTGCAATAATATAAGTTAAAAAAAATCTAAAATTAATTACTATTTGTTTCCAAAAAATAACTTTGAAACATACACCAAAACGCAGAAAGAGGCAGTAGGAAATTGAACTAGGAGACTAGTATGAGCCGAGGCCTCTCCGCGAACGGACGTAACGCTTTTTGTCTCGGCAATTCTTATTGGATTACATGGAATATACGTAAAATTGTAGTGCGACTGTCACTATTCAATACTAGATATTTTTAATGCTCGCTATTTTTTCTTACAGATAGATTAAAACTTTTTACGTATTTTTAATAATTGTAATATATTATATTATAGTTATAGTTGAGGATTACAGTTGTAAATCAGTAATCCATACTATATAATATTATAAATGCGAAAGTGTGTCTGTCTGTCTGACGATTTTTATTATTAATTAGGTGATTATTAATTACGTACAGAGTTAGCTTACATCCTGGGGACGGATATAGGATACTTTTTATCTCGGAAAATTAGAGTTCTCACGGAATTCTTGAAGGTCTGTCCATTTAACCGATTTATACAAAATTTGGTAGGTACAGAGGTAGCTTGCGTCTCGAAAATTGACATAGTTCCGACAGGATTTTTAAAAACCTAAATCCACGCTGACGAACTCGCGGCCAACATATAGTACATAATATTATGTGGAAAATGAACTAGAAAATAGTCTAGAAAACTAGAAAATCGTATACAAAAACTATCGTCCGGTAACTATTAAAATTTAAAATCGGGAAATCACATCAAAATGAACATGGTAGGCTGATAGTTTACACACTTAGAACAGGCTTATAGTTTTAGGTACAGTTATTACAGGCTAGCTACCTTATATCCTCCCACCCTTGTTACCTACCACCTAGCCAATAAATAAAATTTTAATCACTCGTTCATTGTCTTTCATGGCATTAGCGCGGTATCTTGTATTCGGTTGTGTATTGGGTTGTGTGGTGTATTGTATAAGGTGAAAATTTGTGTGTATGTATGTATATATCTATGTTTGTTACTCTTTAACGCTGCATCTACTGAACCGATTTGGCTGAAATTTAGATTGGAGATAGATTATACCCTGACTTTACACATAAATACTTTTTATCCTGGAAAAATACACAGTTTCCATGAGATTTTGAAAACTCAGAAATCTATAGCTACAGCTATAGGTAGATTACTATAGCAAACTTTCTGTAAAGTAGGTATAAATGTTGGAAAAGGGAACGAAATTTAGTATCGCAGGCATGGACATTGGTTATTTTAGACTTGTTGATGTAAAAAAAAACTTAAAAACAACATGTTTTCTAGGTATGTACACCATAGGTGTGCATACACCTATGTTGGGCACAATACCTAGGTTGTTGGGTACAATTTATCGCAATAGTACAAAGTTATTTTTTTGCATTGTTTTATAAAATGTCTGATAACTCTATTATTACCCGTGCAATAATTTTCTATTGTTATTGTGGTAAATGGATTACACTTTTTTTTTTTTTTGACGCTGGGAAATGCATTTACGCACACCCTCCGGAAGCCCTACAGCGGACTGCAATGCTTCTGGAAGGTAGTGTGGGACTCAAGCAGGCCGATGGCCAGAATACCCACTAAAACCCAGCGATGTTCCTCCGTGTCGCCTGGTGGCTGGGTGACGGGTACACTTGCGCAATCATCCGCGACCCAGCCGGCGCCGTCCGCCGAGGCAGACCCTCCACCGGGGGACCTAAAGGAACGCAGAACAGAAAGTAGGTATACTTTTTGAAAAAAGTTGATATTTTGATGGATGAATTTTCGATTGAAAATTAGGGTGCTATTTCGATATTAAGTCAAAAATAAGAAGAAAAACTAAATATTTCAAATCAAATAAATTACAGTGTATTTGGGACATAAAAAGGTAAGTTTTCACCAAATTTCGTGAAAAAAAAATATTTACTGTAAAAGATAAAAATAAAAAACCAAAAACTTGGTTTTTTGAACTTTTCACATAAATTTTGAGGTTATGTGAAAAAAGTGTAAATACAAAAGTTGTAGATCTTTTTATTACCTACAACTTTGCCATTTATTTTTTTCGATAAGACTTGTAGTTTTGCCGGAAATCAAGATAAACCATTTTTTACCCTTTAAACTCCCCCCTTTTTTTCCGAGCTCAGATCGCCCGTAAATTATTTTTCCTTTTATTTTTATAATATTCTCCTCCTTTTCCAATGGGTTTCATCCTACTGTGATTTTCTTTCACTTTTTATTATTTTTAAAGGTATCTACCCTGGTCTATTATTACAATGAATGATTTCTATTTGCATTTTTTTATTAGCGGTATATTTAATATTCAAATTAAGTATACCTACAATCTACATACAGAAAATGTATTTATTTCCTGTTTTGAATTACTTTAGTAATAATTTTATTTTGTAAATATGTAAAAAGATAAATCCACGATTCCCTCGGGATTTGTAAAAAACCGAAATTCACGCGGACGACGCCACGGGCAAAATCTGGTACATATGTAATAAGTAAATAAACGAGATTTTGAATGAATCTGCATTTTTCTTCACTATCTTACCCTTACACGAGTAGGTATATAAAAAAATCAATATCAGAAGCTGTACTATAATATTCTCCAATTATAATTTTTATGTACTGGTCTACTCTATAAGGTCTTTTTCAAGCATTATAAATTAATTATGCCTCCTTTATAAAATTAAAAATCTACGAACTAAAAACTTAGGTATAGGTGCCTAAGAATATTGAAAAAAATAATAGCCCGTTTGAAAATGGCAAAAAGATCAAAACGGTTTGTTACACTACACTGCACTTGGAGCGTTCCGCCCGCGCCCGTTTATTCACGTAAACAAAGAATCCCAGGTAAATGCCTTAACTTGCGAAGCGGGTCCGTGCGTCAACGCTCTTAAAATAAAACGTGTTTTTAAAATATATGGACAGTACAATTTTGCTCTAGTCCAAAACATTTGTAAAGTGTTATTTTAAATTTTAAAAATAGGACATTGGTTGGCAAAATGGTTATTAAATTGGAAATAGAATCACGGATTCCAACGGTTAGTCGTTTGCGATCAATAACCTCACAGGTAAGTGATTTTTAAATAGTTTATGTAGGTACTTACTTATGTAAAATTAAAATTAGCAAAATATGCCCGTAACTTTGTCAGCGTAAATTCAAATATCGCTCTTTAGATTATAACTAAGATTATTAATATTAACTAACGAAAACACTGTTAGTAGGGTAGGTAGGTATATTATGATTCGATATCAGATACTTCAGCGGTTTTTCTGTAGTCACAAAATATTTAATAATTTTTAATTAGATACATTTTAATGAATAAATTAAAGTTAGACACAATATTTAAAGGCACCTACAGCCGTGAAGTGAAGGTTTTTTTAAAGAAAGAAAAACAAAAATATTTAAGTGAAACGACCTTAAAATTTCTGGTTGAATTCGCTCAGGCTCACAATGGCGGATTATCCCAAAATTTTGGTCAAAACCATTGGCGTGAAATTGAAGTGAAAGTTTCAAAAGCCGAAGGAATCGAAAAAAAACATGACTAAAATAAACTGCAGCAGCTTTGTTTAACCCCAATTCACTTTGTAATTTTACTTTAAAATTTATTTTCTTACATAGGTATTTATCAAATACCTAAATAAATATCTAATTCTTTTGGAAATTCATTTATTTTAGAATTTTTATGGTCATGTTTTTTTCTAAATATAATTATGTTTATGTAAAAAGGTCTGATGATATTAGAAGGTTAAATACTTGAATATGAATCTAACAATAAAGAAAAAAACTCAACAATTTTTTTTTCGTATTTCTTCATTTAAATTAGTAATTGTCTAACAAAAAGTAGAGTAGAACGTAGTAGCAGCCAGAATTAAAGCAGATATTCAGCTGAGACGTGTATCTTTACCATGATCTTTATAAAGTAATCTGCTTGTAATGAATTCATAACTTTATAGTTTAAGAGCCCTCTCCATGGCAGCGACAAATCGTTGATGAGTGGAGTCTAAAACAGTGATTTCTGCATTTAGAGAGCGAGACGTCTTCAGTAAAGAAGAGTACTAAAAATATATACATAAATTAATAAAAAAATAATTAAATAAATAAATTTTGCTTGAGATATCATGATTTTTAGTGAAAAACGGCAAAGTAAAAAGATGCAAATCTAGGTTTGGAATTTCGCCTATTTTAGCAAATATTTGGAAATTGTTTTACATGAACTAAAGACATTTGTAATAATTATGAAGTAGCCTATGATAAGACTTCATTTTTAGGGTTCCGTACCCAAAGGGTAAAAACGGAGCCATATTAATGTCACTCGGCTGTCTGTCTGTCTGTCTGTCTGTCCGTCTGTCCGCCGGTCACAGGTCTCTAGCTCGCAGACGAAATGAGTTACAAACCTGAAATTTTGGTATTTGGTGTAAAATGTTGACCCAAAATCAAATATTGAATTAAAAATTGAATTAAATTATTTTTCAGGGGGGCTCCCATACATGAGAAAGGAGCCGAAAAAAATTTTTTTTTCTTACCCTAGCTTGTGGGGTATCATTGTTTAGAGCTCATTGAGTAGAGTACGAATATATATTTTTTTAATTTTTTGCTTAAACAGTAAGGAAATGGGGGGTCATCAAAATTGTCAGTTTTAGACCATTTTTGTGATGGGGGCTATCTAAAAAACTAAACTAGTTAGGAATATGATATTTCGGTATATTATGTACTATATGCTCTATTTGTATAACAAATACTGAAAACAACGATTCATAAAATAGTTTATAAGCTGTGACCAAAACAAACGAGCTTATTTTGCGTTTTTCTTTCACGGTTTCTTGCGATGTCTAACTCGGAAATTAAATATTTCTTAGACCCAAAATATTATATTGTTCATAATTATGTACGGAACCCTGAAAGAGCGAGGCCCGACTCGCACTTGGCTGATTTTTAAATTTTCTAGTTTCTTATATAGTTTATTTACGCACGAAGTTGCCCCAAAATTTGCCCAAAAATAGTGATTTTTCGAGCGTCATAACTTTCAAAATAAATATAATTTTACTAATATTTTTATTTTATGGCATAGATAATGGAGATATAAATTGATATCTGGCTTAAGTTTAGACCTATTGCGACAAATATTAGAATAATAGGCGTAATACGTTTGTATGGAGAAGCGCGTGAAGAGAGCGGCCTTAATAAAAGCAATCATTACGTTTAATTTTTACTGTAAATTAGCTTTATTATATTTTTTGTAAAACAATACACGAAAATAAATTTATTCATCTTAAATACCTACATAGATACATACACCCAGCTTCACAGTCTTTAATAAAAGTTACACCAAAACACATTTTAAAATGGCTACTTCGAACCGGATAGCACAATGTTGGCAGACGCCTAGGTGGACAGACGACATCAAATGAGTCGCAAGGAGCTTCTGGATACAAGCGACGCAAGCTGTGGACGTCTATCGATAACATCAATGATCAAATGATCAAACATTAAAATTATTTGATTAAGAATTGATCTACAATATATATTTTTTTGGGCGCGTAAAAAAATCTTCCTCTTGATTTAAAACTCGTTGGAAAAGAGCGAAAATCGCCTAAAACACGGAAAAGCGCCCCTTAACAGGTTCACAGTCCCCAGACCATATAATTATGGTCTGTAGAGAGAAAGCACTACCATTTCACAGATCATATTATGTGGTCTGTTTGTCCATAAAACTTGAGTTTTTAGAACCGCGGTGGATGTAGGGAGAACGACGTTTGTTTGACGTGGACTTGACAGGATATACATTGATTAGGACTAATATTTTAAATTTTACAAAATTCGTTATTTACCTAAATACTTAAGACATCGATTTTTCACAAAAACAACTGGACCTGAGGGGAATTTCCACTCTAAAACTTGGACAGAAACCTGTTTTATTTTAATCATCTTAACCAATATGTGAGACTAGCGGTCCGCCCCGGCTTCGCCCGTGGTACATAATATATAGCCTATAGCACTCAGGGATCATGTACATATCCAACGGTGAAAGAATTTTTGAAATCGGTCCAGTAGTTCCTGAGATTAGCGCGTTGAAACAAACAAACTCTTCAGCTTTATAATATTAAGTAATTAGTATAGATCTTACTCAGTTAAGACAAACAAATATGTTTACCAGTTATTTAACCGGCTTCAAAAATTAAGGTATTCGACCCGTATGTATTGTAAGTATGCATGTATTTCGCGATTACTTCGAAAACCAATAAATCGATTTTGATGATTTTTTCACTATCGTAATCTACATACTTTCAGGAAGGTTTTATTAACACACCCAGATATCATTCATATGTACGAAGTTTCATGCATAAATGTACATTATGTCACTTATTTTTTTTTGATTGGTACCAATTTCTCTGACATTACTGAACCGACGCGACGTCGGTGTAATTTTTTTCTGAATTACTTTTTCAAAGTAACAAATTAATATTTCAGTTATTAGCATCGATGTCGTCGTATCTCCTACTCCTGGATTTAGGGATGGCGCTTATCTTTTCGACAATCATGATGCCGGCAATACTGAACGCTACGGAGGGTTTGTCGCTGAATGAATTACAAGCTTCATGGTTTGGTGAGTAATTATTAATTACAGTAAAGTAACGTGACTTATCAAGACACACGGCCGTGTGTCAAGCCAAGTTTATAGTCGTTCATATCGTGGTATTTCGGATTCACCAGTGTGAGTCTAATTAATTCAACAAACGTGTCAAATGAGGTGCGTCAAGCCGTCCATATATACATGATACATTTACCTTAAGGCCTAGGCCGCACTGCGAAATTTATTCGCGCGAATTTTTTCGCAAAATTCTGTGACATATGGGAATGTATGAAGCTGCACGCACATGCGATTTATTTAAAATTCGCGAGAAAAATATATTAAAATGCGGAATATAAACCGCGCGAATAAATTTCGCAGTGCGGCCCCGCTCTAAGGCTTAGAGCGAGGCCGCACTGCGAAATTTATTCGCGAGATTTTTATTCGCGCGAATTATATTCCGCATTTTAATATATTTTTCTCGCGAATTTTAAATCGCATGTGCGTGCAGCTTCATACATTTCCATATGTCACAGAATTTTGCGAAAAAAACCGCGCGAATAAATTTCGCAGTGCGGGCCCGGCGTTAGGCTGCGCTGCGAAATTTATTCGCGCGAATTTTTTCGTAAAATTCTGTGACATATGGAAATGTATGAAGCTGCACGCACATGCGATTTAAAATTCGCGAGAAAAATATATTAAAATGCGGAATATAAACGGTACAATTAATAATATGAGCTTTAATTGAAAAAAAAAGTAAGAAGTACTATTTTCTATTGCAGTATAACAGCTTATGTGTCGTAAAAATAAACGTACAAATGGTAATTTAGACTTACACTTGTTTATGCTTCTGGCCAATCTACATAATTTTTTCATCGTGTTGTTACGTTAATTATCATCGAAGTCATCTTTTAGTCATTAGGTACATAAATAACTAAAACTATTTTTTTAACTAGGTATTTCTAAACACAATACGTTTTAAATACGGATCCATAACTATAAGTTTTGAAGAGTGAAGACTATAGAACTGAAAACCAGATCATAATTTAAGTATCAATATGACATATTTATCAAAATATGTAAATAATTTAAATTTATTGTGTGAGTTAACAACTTAATTTAAATTTCACTAAAGATGAGTAAAAATATAAAAAAATTACATATTTTAACGGCCACTTTGGTACATTGGCCTTATTAGGTTGTTTTTGGAGTAAAATAAATATAATTAAAACTAATGTACAAGGGCCAAAATGCAGTAAAAGAAAAACTAAATATATACAAATGTAACATTATATTGTAAATAAGGAAATAAGGACGATATCTGTCAAAATTAACATGCTAAGTTGCTGCTGCCCCTTTATTTAAAAAAATTATATTTTAAAAGAATACCTACTAGTTATTCAGAAAAAAATATATTGAACAGTGTTACATATTTTTGGAATCGACTTATAATTTTCTAGATGATATTAACCTCCCTAGCGCAGTGGTGAGCGCTTTGGTCTTATAAGTGGGAGGTCCTAGGTTCGATTCCCGGCAGGGGCAATTTGGGATTTTATAATTCCTAAATTGTCTTTGGTCCGGTCTGGTGGTAGGCTTTAGCCGTGGCTGGTTACCACCTTACCGGCAAAGCTGTGCCGGCCGGCCGCCAAGCGATTTAGCTTTCCGGTACGATGCCGTGTAGAAACCGATCAGGGGTATGCGTACCTCTTTCAAGTTTGCCCGCTTCCGTATTTGACTGCATCATCACTTACCATCAGGTGAGATTGCAGTCAAGGGCGAACTTGTAGTTGAATAAAAAAAATAGATGATGATTATGAACTTAATCTGATTTTTGATTAATTTTTTTTTCAACTTTAGTCTTTAATGCGGGACCATGGTCACCTCATCATACGGGTGAGAGAGTTCCGTATCGACGGGATGAACATTCAAAGTTTGACAGTTACGAAACCCTTGAACATTTTGTATGGGAAAATGTTTTTTCTTTTATTTTTTCGTCAATTTTCCAATATTTTTAACAGCTGTTATTCTGCTATTCGGGACGGAGATAAATACAACAAATCAAAAACCATGAAAATCGGTCCAGCCGTTCTCGAGTTATAAGTGTTCGAACAAAGCAGACTTTGTTTTATATATTAAAGATATATGTATTTATATATATACATATATATAGGTACACTTTGTACACAAAATATAATAATTACTTAAAATATAAACTTTAATTTGAATAAAATAATTGAATGATTCAAATCAATCACCTGTACCCCATCCCTATTTTATTTTCGTTAAAAAGTGACAACCCACGAAACTTCACATTACTGCATACAATTAAAAGTCGAAGTATAGGTACCTAGTCATAATATTCCAATGAATGAATTAAATTTTCAGGTAGCATGTCATTCCTGACGCAGCCCGCCGGTGCACTGCTATCTGGCCCAATAGTCGACTATTTTGGGAGAAGAAAAGCTAACTTTCTGTCGAACGTACCTATTTTAGTTGCTTGGCTTCTCATGTACTTCTCGTGGAGTGTGCCGTCTCTATTTGCTGGCAGCGCTCTATTGGGAATCAGTTTAGGAATCATGGAAGCGCCTATCACCTCATATATAGGAGAAATAAGGTAACTATATACAGTTAAACTACGCTATACTATCTATCTTTTTTTTTTTTTTGACGTGGTGGAAAAGCTTTTATAGCTACCCCCGTTCTGACCGCAGAATGCGGCAGAACGATGGTTATGTGGGACTCCCCCCAATGAGGGTATACCCACTTAATACCACCACGGCATGACCCTCATGCTGTCTGTGCTGGACGCCTGGGGAACCCAATGTATGCATCCCAGGCGTCCTACAGCCGCCCCAGCCGGGGCTCCCGCTCACCTCTGGGCTCGCGCCCTCCCGTAATTTTCTTTTTCTTTTTAACGAAGTTTTCTTCCTCCCGCGATGAGCATTGCTGCCTCCCGCCCCGGGGTGTCTCACCCCCAGTTTCGTCCGCAGTGCCCTCTGCTAATCAGAGGGACACGCGGAGATACCTACCTCCGCCAGGTCATTGGCCATGGCTAACAATATCCCCATAGAAAAATTATTAACCATGTTACCGGGGCGCACCGGCCCGAATACTGCTCTTCCCCTCGGACGTATCCCAAGAGGACCAGCAGCATCCAGGCACACTGGGAGGTTACCTGGCTGACACCCCGTACTATCTATCTATACTTCTATCACAATATCACAATCACAATAATTCACATTCACAATAATATTATAAAGGCGAAGGTTTGTGCGTGCGTGAGTTCGTGTGTGTGTGTTACTCTTTAACTCCGCAACTACTGAACGGATTTGGCTGAAATTTTGAATGGAGATAGATTATGCCCTGAATTAACACATAGGCTACTCATATATTTTTATTCTGGAAAAATCCATAGTTCCCACAGGATTTTGAAAAAACCGAAATCTATAGCTACAGATATAGATAGATTACTATAGCAAACTTCCTTGAAAGTAGGTATAGGTAAAGGTTGGAAAAGGGAACAGGAACTGGAAATCCACGATTCCCTCGGGATTTGTGAAAA
Organism: Melanargia galathea; assembly: GCA_920104075.1. Taxonomy (NCBI): domain Eukaryota; kingdom Metazoa; phylum Arthropoda; class Insecta; order Lepidoptera; family Nymphalidae; genus Melanargia; species Melanargia galathea. Next base: position 10,633,625 of record OV049858.1, read on the forward strand.
ACCGAAATTCACGCAAATACTTGGCGAAGCCACGGGCATCGTCTACTTAGTAGATGAATAAAAATGATACAGCTAAAACGTCTTCCTTCATATTATGACCAACTTTTTCAGTGACCCGTCCGTCCGAGGTGCACTGTTTACTTTGATGCAGTTCTTCGCGTCACTGGGCATCCTCATTATGTACTATCTAGGCACGGTGGTGGACTGGCGGAACGCTGCTCTGATTTGCCTCATTGCACCGATTGCCTCGATGATTATGGTTATCTTTGTAAGTATTTTCTATTTATTATTTATTCTAACCATATAATGATAGGGGAGCCCATGATGCTAAATGCGGATTTACTCGAGCGTCGTCGGGACCTATTAGATTTTGTAGATTAGTTGATAGTTGCAGTTATTTCGAAATCACAGACAGACACTCAATTTTTTTAAATTTTGACGTGATAACGTCTTATAAATCGATGAACGAAAAAGCATGACTCATTGTGACGTAGGTACCGTCTAGCCGAACGTGCATGCGAGAGCGCGGAACAAGCGATAGAGACGCAATGTTTTCTTAAAACGTTATCACATAAAATTATCGTCCGTAAACTGACTTTACAGACAGCCAATTTTTTAATCAAAATATTATTATTATTCACTAGCGACCCGCCCCGGCTTCGCACGGGTAGTAGAGCATATTATGCGTAGGTACTACCCGCTCAGGGATTAGGCAGCGTTTTCGATGAAAGCTCCCAGGCGGCTTGACTTTTTACGATATTTTCCACAATGAACTTACTATATCTCACCTTATACTTACCCGAATTACTAATTCCGTGGAATTCTGACGTTTCATAATGTTACCAGAGATAAAACAATTCCCACAAAAAAGATAAAAAATTCAAAACTTATGCAAATACAAATCAACTGCTGCATGTAGATATGATAAATGCCTGACAGACACTTCATGGTGATAATGTCATTCGACTTCCATTTTTGAATAAATTTTTTCAATGTGCTTCTGTTGTTTTCTATTGCTGTTAGTGTGCACTTTCTAGTTTCCATTCTTTGCAATTTCTATTTTAGGGCGAAACAATAATTAATATTATTAAGCGGCTTAGAGCTTTATATGTTGACAGGGAATTAAAGTAGTTTGGGGTAAAATCGTACTTCGTAGATGTTAACCCTGTTCTCCATATAAATAACTCATCTGTAAATGACAATGACAGCTGTCAGAATTAAGTCGATATTAAGTCAAAAATAAGGCGAAAAACTAAATATTTCAAATCAAATAAATTACAGTGTATTTGGGACATAATAAGGTTAGTTTTCAACAGGTTCCGTGAAAAAAAATATTTATTTTAAAAGATAAAAATAAAAAACCAAAAACTTGGTTTTTTGAACTTTTCACATAAATTTTGAGGTTATGTGAAAAAAGTGTAAATATAAAAGTTGTAGATCTTTTTATTACCTACAACTTTGCTATTTGATTTTTTTCCATAAGACTTCTAGTTTTGCCGGAAATCGAGATAAACCGTTTTTTACCCTTAAAACTCCTCCCCTTTTTCCCCGAGCTCAGATCGCCCGTAAATTATTTTTCCTTGTATTTTTATAATATTCTCCTCCTTTTCCAATGGGTTTCATCCTCCGTACTGTGATTTTTTTTTTGGTTTCAAAAATTATCGACACTGGGCTATAGGGAGAACCGCGGCCACTGCACCGACGCGCTTATAAGCCACGCTCCCGCCGCCGCAATTTTTAAATCTGTAATATCTTCGAAAGTATTCATTTAAATCATATGCTGTAAGGGGTCATATGGATTTATATTAAATCTACAATGTATTTAAGGTATTTAATTAGATAAGGATTAATGCTGTATTGGTTGAAATCGCTTCGAAAATTAGCCATTATTTGTCGTAAAAAGTAAATGACAAAAAAATGTTATTGTGGGATATACATAAGAGATAGACATATACCATCGCGGACTTTTCTGTAGACCTTTTCAATGTGTACAATACTTAGTACATTATTTTGATAAATCTCGTAGGGTTCAGCCTGCGTTTGCAATCTAAGCGGAAAAAATGTAATTATTTACGACATCACATTAGAAACCTCAAAAATAACAGTATTTCTCCACTATTTAATGGATGTTATTATACATATAAACCTTCCTCTTGAATCACTCTATCTATTTAAAAAAACCGCATCAAAGTCCGTTGCGTAGTTTTAAAGATTTAAGCATACATAGGGACATAGGGACATAGGGATATAGGGACGGAGAAAGCGACTTTGTTTTATACTATGTAGTGATTTACACTTTTTAATAATGGTAATACATAAATATCAAAATCACGGAATCATATTTTTATCTCGCTTTACATATTCTCCGTTCACTTTTACTAATTTCAATTATTTTTTGACACATCAAATAATTGTTACCTAAACTCTTATCTGAATTACAAGGGCCAAAAGTTTAATTAAAATTTGACGCTGCAAATTACGAGTAATTTACTCTTAAAACCTCAATACCTTTAAAGATAAAACTGGTACAATTAACATGAATCGAGTAATTATTGATATTTAAAATTTAAAACAGAATTCAATAAATAATACTTATTTACACATACAAACGAACACGAAATTCAAGAAAATCCTCATCTAACAATTTTGCAAATCCACAAATAGGTACATGATATTGATTCCTTGGATAGCAGGGTACTGGGTAGCCTTTGGGCTAATCCCACTATGTGATAAGGGTATACTTGATCCTGATATCTCGAATCACTCTCAAATGATCGGAATAAGGAGGTTTTAAGTATCATTATCAATAATCAGGCACCAGAAACTCCAGTTTGGTTACTAACAAAAAACCGGGAAAAAGAAGCGCTACAGTCTCTTTGCAAAGTTCGTGGTTGGACAACACCGGAAAACGTCAAAGATGAATTCGACGAACTAAAAGTCTACCGAAGGAATATGCCCAAATGTGTAATATGCTGCAATACTAATCAAGAACAGAATACCTGTGAACATGATTCTATGAACTGCTTTGTCAGGTAAGCCATTCACAATATTTTGTTAAAAGGAAAACAATACATTCAAATACAACAATATTGGGAAAAGCAATAGCAAAGCCAGGTATGACGATCAGCGCTAATTAGAATATAAACAAAATGGCTTCAATAAATACCAAATTAGCACCATTGCCGCTAGAATTGTAAATAGCTGCGGTTAAGAGGATCGTGAACCTACAAATTTTCATACAAAAAGCGATAACGTTATTCTCCCCGTAAATATTGTCCAATTTTTATGATTTTTGGAAATGTTGTAGATATAGTGAAAACTAGGTTCGATGTTTTATTGTATAGAATTATTGCTTACGATGTAAGTTATTGGCATCTAAATATATCTCTATTTTTGACGTAAAAACTTCCTCCAGCGTTTTTATTTATTTTAATTAAACTAAACTGAATAACAAAAAATTAAAAACGTACAGACCTAGATGAAGATGTACTGAATTCTATGAGATCAAAATCATCTTATTTTGTAAAGGTTTGAGGTGGTAAAAACTTAATCGCCCCTAAACCATATTTCAGTAAAGAAATGTAGGGAAATCTCAGGACTTGCAAATTTCTCTATTGCATAATACGGAGCATTTTTGAAAATACCTAATCCTGCCGCATTTCGCCACTACACTACCCTCTTAAAAAAACCCTTTTAACTATAATTTTAAGTTGCCGACGTTATTATCACCATATCACTGCAAGAAAATTGTTCAAAAAATGTGATTTTAATCCCAAATCATGACTTCATTGAATTTTGACTAAATCGACCAAAATTCAAAATAACCAAAATTCCAGGCAAGAAGAGTAGGTATTTCTGATTTCATAACAATCGAAATGTTACTTCTTGAAACTGGTAAAGTTGTGATAATGTTATTTCATTTCACATTAATTTAAATTATGTTAAAATACACTGCTAAAATTATTATTAGTTAAGTACCTACCCTACTTAGTCGTTCAGTTTCGAGTTAAAAGAACATGTTCCTTAATTTTTAGATTGGAATTTTTAGGTATCGAATTTAATCTCACTCATTTAAACTCGTAGCAATTGTTGTTTAATCTTAACATTTTATTATTTCAGGCGCATGCTTACATTTAGATACGTGATGCTGTGCAAGGAAACCCTCCGGCCCCTCTCGTTGGTGATGTTGTACTTCCTCTTCTTCGTGATGAGCGGCCTCGTTCCTATTCGACCTAATCTGATCAACGTGTGTGGAGCACTTGGTATGGCGCAGGATGGCAAGCACCTTGCAGTGAGTTTTTCCATACTAAACTTGCCTATATTCAAAGAAACCAGTAAACTATCTTCTTTGTTTCGGATCAGTGTGAGGATACTTGGTTTTTTTATATTAATTGCGGGCAAACGAGCAAGCGGGTCACCTGATGTTAAGTGATTATCGCCGCCCATGAACATTTGCAGTACCAGAGGAACCACTAATGCGTTGCCGGCTTTTAAGGAGTTTGTTGATCTGCCCCTTGAACAGCCCTATGTCATAGCTATGTGAAAACACCTCCAAAGGGAGTTGGTTCCATAATTTTTGAGAGCGCGGAAGGAATGACCTTGCGCAGCGCTTGGTTGATGTATGCCAGTGATCCAGGTGGTGAGGATGATAGCATTTTCAGTGACGTGCGGTGCGGTTGGATTGGCTGTTTTAGTATAGCGTGCTTCAAACTACGACTAACTGAATAGATATATAAGTAGTTATAATCTGATATTGAAATGTAAACTTATAAATAAGTCCGATTCGGAAAATCCCATCTTCGTTGTCATAAAAATACTTTAATTATTATCTTTCATTTTCAATATGTGTATCGATTCTTTGTAATTAGCTTTTGCACGTGACTTCGTCTCCATGGAGTTAAGTTTGTTAAAAATCTCCTTTCTTGGCAAAAAATAGCCTATGTCACTTTTTGCGACGTAATTGAACAAACATATACAACGTTAGTTTTACTTTGCGCAAAAACCGAAATACGTGTCAAATATTTTTACATTAGGAATATTTATACAAAATTTCAAAAAATATATAATGAAAAGTAACTAAGTTATAAGCTTGTTATGTTGCGTCGTTGTCCTCGAAAAAAATGGTCACCGCAAGCTGTCGCCGCAGCGACTTGCGATCGACGCGAGTTGAATGACCGCCGCTGTGTGCCGACCGTCAGCTGATGCGCGGTAAATCATTGTGTCTAAGCTTGTAGGATTTCAAAATATTTTTGGACCAAAATATAACACTATATAAAAATGATTGGATTCGATTTTGTTACTGATTCTGAACAAACTACTTTCAGGTTTTGCGTAAAGTAAAACTAACGTTGTATAAACAAATACACTTTCGCATTTATGAATTCCTTCTAATATTATTTAGTAGGTCTAATCAATGTAATGTACTGATTATGTTATTTTTCTTTTTAGTTAATGGTTGGTGTAATCAATTTCATCACGTCGTTTGTCGTCATCGGCCTCATCAAAGTGGCCGGAAAACGCAAGCTTGCTATCGCCTCCCTCCTTGGAAGCGCAATCAGCTGCCTGCTTCTCAGTATCTACGCTAAGACAAACTTGGATGACACTGTGTTCTCATACAATCCGTCCACGTTTCCCACCGAAACGAGCTTAGTTCCCGTGATTTTGTTGTATTTCTTGACAATATTCACGGGTATGGGTATACCGTGGGTTCTGCTCGGCGAATTGTTTCCTTTCAGGTAATTTATTCACATTAATACTCTATTTTTTATATTAAATATCTGTTTTCTACCAATTATCACTAACTAAGCAACGTGTAAAAAAATGTTTTTTCATACAAACTTTTCAGCCCTTTTAGGGAAGGAATTTTGAAAAATCTCTCTTCAATGCACCATTAGTTTAAGGAATATTTCCTCCTAAGTTCAAATATCTAACTTAGTGTACATTGAAGTGCATTGTTTGTCAGTCAATCGCGGTATTGTTTTATAGGTATAGATATATAATTGCAAAATTTGATGGACAACGTATAATCGGAATCAGCAATAACAAGCTAACCTTTGTTTTTAATCAAGTTGAATTCACCCACTATATGCCTAAAAGGCATTAGTGAATGCCATGTTATTTTTAATGGACCTGATCTTAGTTGCATAGACAGAAACCTCATTATATTTTATCTTATTTGCAGTTTATACTGTTTTATGTGTCATCAACTCATCAATGATATGGTCTGTTTTATTTCAACAGAAGCCGAGCCTCAGCCCAAGGTTTATCAGCTGCAAGTAACTACGCATTCTCCTTCATTGGCACCAAGACTTTCATCGACTTGGAGACCAGTCTCTTGCTCTGGGGAACTTTTGCTGTATATGCAGGATTCGGCTTCCTCGGAGCTATCTACCTGTACTTCTTCTTGCCTGAGACCGAAGGCAAGTCCTTGCAGGAAATAGAAGACTTCTATAAAGGAGAACTGAGAATTTTTGCTGATGATCCAGTCATTAATAGTGTAAGAAGGCTTAAGAGGTGACATTGTAAATACTATCGAATTTACTCGTATTTAATATGGAAAATAGAAAATTTTGTAAATAAAGATTAAAGGATCGTTTCATTGAAGGATGGAAATAGGTGTGTGATTATTGCTATTAGAGAAGAGTAGATGGGAGGAGAGTTTACCAGACTGAAATAATGGTACTTAGTTACTTCGATCATATCCATAAAGCTTTGGACATCTTTAGGTCAGTTAGGTTTGTAATGACTCTCAATAATGAATAAAATGAAATACTTATATATTTCTTCTAATGATCAGTTTATCTACATCTTGATTTATTAGAAAACATTCATTCTAAGCCCATCTACATATTAATATGTTGAACTATTAAAATTATGTTTCAGCCCAAAGTTATCAAAGCTGTGATAGCCTAGTGGTTAGGACGATCGACTTCTAATCGGAGGTCGTGGGTTCGATCCCGGGCACGCACGCACCTCTAACTTTTCGGAGTTATGTGCGTTTTAAGTATTTAAATATCACTTACTTTAACGGTGAAGGAAAACATCGTGAGGAAACCTGCATGCCTGAGAGTTCTCCATAACGTTCTCAAAGGTGTGTGAAGTCTGCCAATCCGCTTGGCCAGCGTGGTAGACTATGGCCAAAACCCTTCTCACTCTGAGAGGAGACCCGTGCTCTGTAGTGAGCCGGTAATGGGTTGATCATGAAAGTTATCAATAATAAAAAACTAATATCTAATAATTTTAATAAAAAAGGGAAATTAGTTAAACAAAGCTTAAATATTAAATCGACGGATCTTCAACCCTCGCAACGAACAATGGTATGGCAAACTGCGTATCCCAAAGTACAGCTAAGAAGGGTCTATTAGCTCGGAAAGTGGCTGATGGATCATCATAGGATAAGGCTATTGCTGTAAATCCAGTCGCAGCTGATGCTGACAGCCCTTGCTCGTCGACAGACAGGTAGCCTGTGTGTATGGCGCTGGTGATCTCTGGAGAATATGTCCGGAAGGTGCCGATACGCGTGAGGTCCGCTTGCGGCGAAAATATTTCTGTTATACCCATCTGAAATTAAGTAAATTGTGATTGAATATTTTTAACCCCTGACGCAAAAACGACGGGGTGTTATAAGTTTGACGTGTCTCTGTGTGTGTGTGGGTGTCTGTCTGTTCCCCCGTAGCGCTCAAATGGGTGAACCGATTTGAATGCTGTTTTTTTTGTTTGACAGGTGAATTAGTCGGGAGTGTTCTTAGATCTATGTTTGATGAAAATCGGTCCAAAATGGCGAATGTCGGGGGTTTTTTAATTTTTAATTTATACTTGTATTACTGAAATTGCACTTCGTGGAGTGGGCGGTTCTTGCGCATGTTTTATGACGCTCATGGTGGAAATGTCGTTAAAAATATTTTTGAGCATTCCATTTTAAAACTTGTTTGATTAGCAAATTCTATGAACAATCACAACGAATGCATTGAATTCATGTGGTAGATAATTTTCAATAAATAATTGGTTATATTTAGAGATAGAGACCTTATCTATATTTAGGCCATTAGGCATACTCGTAACTATATTAATTGAGTAATAAACAAGCTCATTTATTATTATTTTACAGCAATTAAATAGATTGCTACGCTTGCATAATATGGGTTTTTCCTTTCTGACCTATGTATGTCTATAATATACTTATAGATCAAGATCCCAGTGCGATCTGACATAACTTATTTTCGGAAAGATGAAACCTTAGGCTCTCTGTAGAGTCTCATTTGCTTTGAATAACTGCGTAATTGTGGAGTTCGTAACTGGAGTACTTATGGAGATATCAAGTATGAAAGATAACTAAAAATAAGAGTAACTTAACTTACTTTCACATCGCTGATTTTTATATATATTTATATTGTAGAATATCACTCCGAACCACTACCAACAGTATCAGACACTTTCCATGGGCCAGAACTTTTATCAGACGCTTTAAAGTGTGTGTGTCTGTTCCCCTGTAGCGCTCAAACGGGTGGACCGATTTGAATGCGGTTTTTTTTTGTTTGAAAGGTAAATTAGTCGAGAGTGTTCTTAGCTATGTTTGATGAAAATCGATCCAAGATGGCCGCCGCTACAATATGGCGGATTACATATTTTTCCACAAATCCCTTAATATGGGTATCAAATGAAAGGGCTTGACTAGTAGAATAGCACTATGAAAATACAAGATGGCCGCTGCCACAAAATGGTGAATGTCGGGGGTTTTTTAAATTTTTAATTTATACTTTGTTAAATATGTAACTAAGACAACTATCATAAAGTTATATTTCATCAGTCAGATAAATTGTAATGACCAAACGTCCATTAGGTAATCACAAAAATTATTCAACCGTGAGTATGAGCGCGAGAGCAGCTGTTACCTTTCACACTTGATATCTCCATAAGTACCTTTGGGTACGCTGATGACAACACCGTTACGGATAGATACATGTCCAGTTCCCGAGCCAGTGCTACTGAGATCCTTGAGCAAAGAGAGGCAATGGTGAATCGCATTAACTTAACTCTCAAGGAGGTGTCTGATTGGGGTGACGCCAATTTAGTTAAGTTTAATGCCACCAAAACGCAGGCATGTTTATTCTCCGCAAAAAGGAGCCCTTTCACCTTGGCTCCTACTTTCCAAAGTGTATCCGTTCCGATTAGTGATCACATTGAGCTTCTGGGTATTGACATCTCACCCAAACTCAATTTCGGGAAATGCATCGAGTTAAAGGCCAAAACAGCTGCCAAAAAACTTGGTATCCTGAACAAGGTGAAGCGGTACTTCACACCTGCACAACGCCTCACACTCTACCAGGCTCAAATCTGGTCAGGCATGGAGTACTGCTGCCACCTCTGGGACGGCTCTGCCAAATACCAACTCGACGCATTAGACTCGGTTGATCGCCGCGCCCGTAGATCGCGTCATAGGCAATCGGTCACTAACGCAGGCGAAATTGCTCAGTTTACAGCACCGACGCAATATCGCTTGTCTATCGGTCTTTTATCGGATACACTTTGGAGATGCTTTGGAGATTACTATGCTCAGGAACTTTTTAACCTAGTTCCTCCTTCACCATTTCACCACAGAACAGCGAGAAGTCGTGAGCGATGGCATCCCTATGTGGTAGACGTTCAGTCAGCTCGCACGAAGCGCTTTCGATCTACGTTTCTGATACGAACCGCTAGGGTGTGGAACGACCTTCCGGCTTCCGTGTTCCCCTCCTCGTACGACTTGAGTACCTTCAAGGCAAGAGTGAATAGGCATTTTCTAGACAAGCGCGTTCCAGCTTAGACCTCATCATGGCTTTTCAGGCATAATTGTCGTCAAGCGTAAGCCTATTATTCAATAAAAAAAAAAAACCTACCCCAGTAACCCAGTTACGAACTCCACAATTACGCAGTTATTCAAAGCAAATGAGACACTACTGAGAGCCTAAGGTTTTATCTTTCCGAAAATAAGTTATGTCAGAACGCACTGGGATCTTGGTCTATTACGTCATAAAAACTAAACTGAAAAGTGTAGACAATAAATGACAATTACGTAGGGTAGGTACTTGTATCCTAGCTTTATACTACGGGAGCTCGATGACCAATTGAAAAAGTCATTTTATACCGACTGGGAATTTTAACAACAATAGTTTAGACCGAACCCATCACAGCTCCGAACGTCAGCTGCCGCACCAGTGGCGGAGTTAAGAGTGAGAGCATGTGAAAGTGCTTGAAAATCAAAGCGCTCCGAGTGATTTTATCCCGGACAAAAATGGTCTTAAATCATTGTTCCGATCATTTTTGATACAGAAACAATCGTCAGCTGCGGCGCCGAGGGTGGGTTATACGTCCGCTACGCGCATGAAGTGCATTAAAATTTTGGCAAATAAAGTTATTTTATACCTTATGAAATTTATGCAGCAGAATTTTCACACTTTTAAAATAATAAAGAAAATCGTCAGCTGCACTTCTGGTGGGGGAAAGACCGTCAGTCAGCGTGATAAACATTTTACGTGCTCAGTACATTTAGCCTAGTAAATCTAGGAAAAATATCCTATAGTTTTAAAAATTGACCAAATGTATTCTTTGGGCCTTCCTCTTGAATATATCCAAAAACCCCATATGGGGGATGCATAACCAGCCGCCATTTTTAATTTTGTCCTTTTTTTCGGTTTTTTTCTCGTATCACGAAAATCTCTACGAATAGCATCATAATTACTTCTGACAAAAGTTTTAACATACAATTTGCCACAAATGTAGTCTCTTGCAGTTTTACTCTAAGTTTATTACTTTAGGAGCTATAGGGTATTTTAGGTCCCTTTTTCGTTTTTTTTGCTCATATCTCGAAAGTCTCTACGAAAAGCATTATAATTACTTCTGATAAAAGTTTTTACATAAAATTTTCTACAAATTTGGTTCCATGCATTTTTACTCTAAGTTTATTATTTTAAGAGCTATAGGATGTTTAAGTTAATATTTGAGGTCCTTTTTTTAGTTTTTTGCTCATATCTCGAAAATCTCTACGAATAGCATTATAATTACTCCTGTAAAAAGTTTTTACATAAAATTTTGTACAAATTTGGTCATGGTAATTTTTACGCTAAGCTTACTACTTTAGGAGTTATAGGGTGTTTAAGTTTATATTTGAGGTCCCTTTTTCAGTTTTTTGCTCATATCTCGAAAATATCTACGAATACCAATAAAATTACTTCTGACAAAAGTTTTTACATAAAATTTTCTACAAATTTGGTCCTATTTAATTTACGCTGAGCTTATTACTTTAGGAGCTACAGAGTGTTAAAATTAACAGAGAGATAAACTAGTATAGATTAAACCCCTGACATTCGTTATTTTGTGGCGGCGGCTATCTTGGACCAATTTTCATCAAACATAGCTAAGAACACTTTCGACTAATTCACCTTTAATACAAAAAAAACCGCAATGCGGTTTTTTTTTGTTTGAAATGCGTAAAAATGAACAGGACAAAATTTGTAGAAAATTTTATATTAAAACTTTTGTCAGAAGTAATTTTATAGGTATTCGTAGAGATTTTCGAGATATGAGCAAAAAACTGAAAAAGGGACCTCAAATATAAACTTAAACACCCTATAACTCCTAAAGTAATAAGCTTAGCGTAAAAATTACCATGACCAAATTTGTACAAAATTTTATGTAAAAACTTTTTACAGGAGTAATTATAATGCTATTCGTAGAGATTTTCGAGATATGAGCAAAAAATTAAAAAAAGGACCTCAAATATTAACTTAAACATCCTATAGCTCTTAAAATAATAAACTTAGAGTAAAAATGCATGGAACCAAATTTGTAGAAAATTTTATACGAAAACTTTTATCAGAAGTAATTATAATGCTATTCGTAGAGACTTTCGAGATATGAGCAAAAAAAACGAAAAAGGGACCTAAAATACCCTATAGCTCCTAAAGTAATAAACTTAGAGTAAAACTGCAAGAGACTACATTTGTGGCAAATTGTATGTTAAAACTTTTGTCAGAAGTAATTATGATGCTATTCGTAGAGATTTTCGTGATATGAGAAAAAAACCGAAAAAAAGGACAAAATTAAAAATGGCGGCTGGTTATGCATCCCCCATATGGGGTTTTTGAATATATTCAAGAGGAAGGCCCAAAGAATACATTTGGCTAATTTTTGAAACTATAGGATATTTTTCCTAGATTTACTAGGCTAAATGTAATGAGCGCGCAAAATGTTTATCACGCTGACTGACGGTCTTTCCCCCACCAGAAGTGCAGCTGACGATTTTCTTTATTATTTTAAAAGTGTGAAAATTCTGCTGCATAAATTTCATAAGGTATAAAATAACTTTTTTTGCCAAAATTTTAATGCACTTCATGCGCGTAGCGGACGTATAACCCACCCTCGGCGCCGCAGCTGACGATTGTTTCTGTATCAAAAATGATCGGAACAATGATTTAAGACCATTTTTGTCCGGGATAAAATCACTCGGAGCGCTTTGATTTTCAAGCACTTTCACATGCTCTCACTCTTAACTCCACCACTGGTGCGGCAGCTGACGTTCGGAGCTGTGATGGGTTCGGTCTAAACTATTGTTGTTAAAATTTCCAGTCGGTATGAAATGACTTTTTCAATTGGTCATTGACCTCCCGTAGTATAATTATCTAACTCACTATTTCACGTCAGCAGTTGAAGTAAAATTAAGGTTAAAGTTAAATTAAAATTAATTTAATATTAAATTTAAAAACTCACTTCGGGTTACACAAATTTAGATTCTTTGATTTTTTACCAAAATTAGAGTCTTGCATTGTTCATCGCAAAAATGAACGATGAACGGGGCACCGTCTAATTTGGGCTTTAGGCTTGCTTACAAAAGGTTGGATCAGAGAATCCCAAAAAGCATCTTAGCCTCCAACGACAGAACGTGACACTTATGAGGCATGTCGTTGCGCCAGTCGGTTATTCTAGGCTTTGGACATCCCAAATATTATTCTTTTAGGACACACAGATGATTATAATCCTCTTCTATCAACTTCTAGGTGTCCTATTCAGTCAAATCGTGCTAATTTAACTAATTTTTCTGATTACACTCAACCGCATTATAATTAAGACATTACCACGTAAAATTATCGTCCGTAAATCGACTTTACAGACACCTATTTTTTTCATCTAAGTAATACGAATTCATCACTCACCGTTTTCAGGACAGGAATCAAATTGGTATCCGATTTGATTGTAAACTTCGGTATTTCCAATTGTGTTTCGATTTCTTGAAACTTGTGATAACTCACGAGCTTGGAGTTAGTCAGTGAGCCCAGAACAGTGTCCACATCGGACAACTGATGCGGGAGTATCAATATCAATGAGTACTGGTGTCGCTTAAAATGCAAAAATAATCAAATTATTATCACTGATAGATAAAAGTATTCTTCAAAGAAATCCCCACTGCCCTACATTTATTGTTTTGTCTTTCATCACGCCGCGCCGTAACAGAGGATCGAAGTGATGTTTTAGCTGAGGACTTTAGAGAGTGACGTCCTGGTGATCAATGCTTATTCTGGAAAACAGAGGGTTCCCTTGGAGGAAGTCCCTGGCTAAATAAAGCGAGAAAACTCTGCCGTAATAAGATTTAATTGAAGCAAGTATTTCAAAGTTACAGACAGACACGTAAATACTTGTATAATTAAATGGTTACATAGTACTACAAAAGTGGAACGATTTCCCACCAGAACGAATCAAAATGTTTAACACCTGCGCACTCGAGTAGCTACCTCCATCGAGAATTTTCCTAGAGGAAAAACATGGTCGTCTCGTCGAAACGAACCTACTTACGAAGATTCAGCCTGTTTTTAATCACTAAAAAATTTATTCGCCGGCTGCATGCCGTACATTATAACTTACCTCAAAAGGCAGAACAACTACGCGAGCCCTAGTTTCCTCTTCAATACCAAATCTCAATGCATGTCGCATGCGCATAAAAGGAACAGTTTTATTTTCTCCGTTACTCAAGTTGAATGTTAAATTCTTCGTTGCTTCTTTCTTGAATTTTGTCTCCCACAGACCTTTGAAATAGACTGCATTCGCTATTACCAACTGAGTGCTTTGGCTCACCGCATCTGTAAGCATTAGTTACAACTCTATAAAAGGTTCACAAGTTGACGATAGATCCAGCCGATCATACGTTCTCTTGAGAAATCTTACGTCTGTCTTGGTGTTTGTAATAATACTTGGACTTGCTTCTGAATTCTTAAAAGCTTTTTGTTACTTGCTCTGTTTGTATGTTGTCTTTTAGTCTAAATATGTTACTAATTTTTAGTCTATTGCTAAGTCACATTTATCTAAATTAAAAAAAACTTCAGTAGTTATATTAAGTGCCTAATACATAAAAGTCAGCCTTTTAAAAAATCTAACTATGTTTATTCACCAAATAAGTAAATAACCTATGATGAAAATGACCAAGGAAAGAATTTTTACTAATATAAAATTGCAATTCTATTTTTCGTTTAAATTTTACAGATATGTAATTATTATTTTTTACTTTGTACTTAATATCAGACTTTTGCTAAACATTTTAATAAAAAGCTATGATTTCAAAAAAGTTTTTTTTATCTTTTTATTTTTACTGTTAGCGTATGTTTGAAAATTGTTTAAGTTTAAAAAAATTTATAATTTCAAGAATGTTACTTTAGCCTGTTAAACTGGATGTAACTTACTAGGTGGAAGCAGGTTTTCGATTCTATTATGAGTTTGTATAGCAACCCATTTATTGATTTGGTTAACAGCCCAAGCAGGTCTTGAAAAGTCCATTTGTGTTACTTCACTCCCGAAATTTTCGACAGCGCTATATTTGAAATCCGGATTTATATCAAAACCATCGCCTACAAATAAGTTATTCGACACGGTCAGGATATTCCTTGAGTTTCGTTTCTGTAAAATAAAATTGATATAATAAATAGTACAATAATTGATGATCGATGGCGTGAGCTATTTGATTAAAAATTGGACGTAGTTTAGCAAAACGGATCTAACTCACAAAACGAAAAAAGAGATACTTATTTATTTTAAAATTAACAATTGTATTATAGCTTTTCTTATGAACAATTTATGGGTCGAAACTTTGGGCCTCATAAAAAGGCTCAGGGTCACTCATCGAGTGAGTGAAAGAGCTATGCTTGGAGTAAATGAGGATAACAATATATGAGAACCAGAGTTACTGACAGCTCATCGAGTCGCGAAGTTGAAGCGGCAATGAAGCATAAAGCTCAAAGAACCGATTGACGTTGGGGTCCCCAGATTGGTGACGCCGTAATAGAAAACGCAGCGTTAGAAGAGCCTCCAAATAGCTGGACGGATGATCTCAAGCGAGTCACTATAGTCACCAAATCGTGTCCTGCAGCGATCCTTGCAGTATTGCAACAGACGTATGTCGAGCATTGGACGTTTATTGAAACGACGACGACAATAAATTATTTATTTATCTTAAAACTTAGGGGCCACACATAAATTACGTCACACGTTAAGGGGAGGGGGTCAACAAACTGTGACATTGTGTAACAAGGGGGTGGGAGGGGCCCTAAATTTTGTGACGTCACAATTCAAAATCATATATCATCATGTTTAAAGTAGGTACTTAACTACTATTAAAACACGAAAAATAAGAAAAAAAAATATTCGGAACTGCTGTCTTAATTCACTTTCTAGATGTAAAAGTGAAAAATATGTGACGTCTCACTCTCTCGTCACATGGGGGGTCTCACAAATGTGACCAGCTGTGACAAAGACGGAGAGGGGGTAAAAAAATCATGAATTTGTGTGTAATTTATGGATGGTCCCTTATCTTATTTCGGACCGTTCTCATACTGGGAGATTAACTTACTTTCATATCGTAGGTGAGTCTCTTATATGTAGGCGCTGTGACTTCCGGGGGCATTTGCAAAGACCTTGTGATTTGTTTCTGCGCATCGCCGAAGGTGCCTTGCTGCAGAAGCGCCAACACAGTCGCGACAGATGTCGGCGAGACTATAATGTTTCCGGCTTGCAAGTCACTCACACACTGGAAATTAATTAGGTTTTATTGGTATTACAGTTTCAGAATATGCTTATTATTACACCAAAACTGCTTTATATTTTGGCATCGGTTGATTAACCATAACTGCCTCGTTGGTCTGGTGGTTAGCATATTCGACTGCAGACCACGAGGTCCCGGGTTCGATTCCCGGTTCAGGTAAATAATTGTTAGGTACCTATTGGGTTTTTCTGTCAAGAAAATTCTCGTTGCCAGCCCGGAGTTGGTAGTTGACGGTGTTTCACCCAGTGCCTCGAAGAGCACGTTAAGCAGTCGATTCCGGTTATTATCACTACCATGTAACAATAGTTATGAAAGCCTGCCAACCCGCATTGGAGCAACGTTGCGGGTCTAAGCTCTAAATTCCTCTCTCCAATAAGAGTGGAGGCCTGTGCCCAGCAGTGTGATGTTAAAAAGGCTGTAGTGGTAGTGGTGGTGGAATGACAGTTTCATAATGCGCTTAGTAATGCACAAAAACTGCTTTATATTATATTTTGACACCGGTTGTTTAACCATAGTCTACACGTTCCTTGAGTAAGTAAGTACAAGAAATTAAACCATGTTTATGAAAAGACTTCTGAAGGCATTAATTGATGTGATGAAAATCCGAAATCTGTGCGTTGTGTCACTCCAATTGTTACCATGTTTTACTCACCTCAACCAAGGCTTACCTTCATCAAATCAATTCCAAAAGTTGTGATAGCGTAAGTCACATTATTCAATTGCTCCACGTCGGTTTTACCGACACCCACGACCCTTATTGGATTAAAAGCAATGGGTGACGCGTCATCGTTAGCTGGTATCCCGTTGAATTTATTGATAACATTATCACGGTTTACTTGCGCAATTTCATTGATCGGGATAATGTTATCGTTGTTAGTGTTGCTACTCGATGGAGGTCTGGTAGTCCTTCTACTATTCAATATATCTTGAATATACTTGTCATAAGAGCTTTCCGTGGGAAAGTTAATTGCTCTAGCGTCATAGTTTTGCCTATTGAAGCCCCTTCGTTGTTGGTTTTCTTGGAGTTGCTGTGATTTTACGTGCAGCGCCAAAATGCATACCGACCAGAGTGCTAAAAATGGGAAAGTTAACGGAAATTAAATATTATTATTTCGTCAAAAGGTCAAAGATTTTATAGTATATTCTGTTCAAAGAATCTGCTTGGCATCGCAATTAATATCGATGTCCAACACAAAGTCCTCGACGTCATCAGTAAGCTTTTATAAAATCAGATCCGATATCGGGTCATATTTGAATATCGGATCAGGATATATAGATAGAAATATTTTTATAGAATAACATAACTAATTCTAGTTTTTATTTAAAATAATTATTAAGTACATCTATAAGGATAAATCTACAAGTAAATGTAAAATGTCACTGTTAAGTGACAAATTTGTAGGCACAACACCACACAAATTCACCACAAATTTAACTCGACGATCGTTTCGCTCCGACACCGGAGCATCTTCAGGAGATGTCGACTTCACAACGGACGATTGCAAAGTCCTTCTTATCCTTTGCAATCGTTCGTTCGGATTATAGCAAAGTAATTTTGTTTTCATTGTATAATACTATGAATAGATTTAAACAGCTTTATGCTATCAGTTTTCCTTAAGTTTCAAGTTTCTAAATAGGTATCATTAAGGAAGTAATCTTCTCAATTAAAAATTTCAAAACTCTATTAAACATAATAAAGGACTTACTGTATACTATTTTCATGTTTGCTCACATTAATACCACTATTGATTATATTAAAAATTAATGTCAGAAATCGGACCACTTTTGATATTTTAATTTTTTTATTTGTTTACTTTTACTGAGCAGAACATTCGCACAACTCGATTCTTGCCCCGCTACTGAAGATTGACCGTACATACGAGTTTATCGTATTTGTATATTTTACATCTACATAGTTCTTTGCCATAGGAATTCCAACTTTATTCCTTTCGTTAAAACGCTTAATTCGTTGAAGTTAATTTGCTACTCGTTGTTGTGATGTGTGTAGGTTTGTTTATATGTATGTATGTATATGAAGTGGTTTTCCCAAGTCGTCCGGTTATGTCCGCACCGCCAGTGGTTTTTTTTTACCCCTAAAATGATAACAATATCTGATGCTCGCGACTTCGTCCGCGTGTTTTCATACAAATCTCATCCCCTATTTTACCCACTTGGGGGTGGAATTTCTCAAATTCCTGAAAAACATAATTCTTTATTTTTAACCGACAGTACAAATACCGATTTTCATTGATATAACTTAATAAATGACGGACTTTCATACAAACTTTCATCCCATATTTTACCCACTTGGGGGAAGAATTTCCAAAAATCCGGAAGCTACTGTGAAAATTTCAAGTTTCTAGCTTCAGTGGTTTAGGCTGTGCGTTGATGATCAGTCAGTCAGTCAATCAGGACAAGTTTCTTTATATTATAGATAGATAGATAGATAGATGCGACGCCTTTTTTATCATTTATTAATCTTCGATTGTACTTAGGTCATACGAGATACTTTTTTATGGGAATACTTTTATTAGATTCATCGAATGATTAGATTCCTTACACAGCTTAGATTGAACTAAGCCGCAATCGGTTCGACCGAGTGCTATTAATTTAAATAATAGCAATATAATGAAACAAATACCTTATACTTAATTAATCTGTTAGTTCATTTATTTTTATTATTCATTAGATATTTCACATAATATATGTACCAAAGTTAATTACACGTACATATTTCTGTCGTAAGCATTTTAATTGTTCAATTTTTAGTTTTAGTCACATTTTAAAATTTATATTATATTTAGGGCCTGTTTCACCAATCTGATAAGTGATAGCCTAAATGTAAGTTTTGACACTTTCTTACTTTATGTCAAGTGACAAAGACAAAAGTTGTAGACTTCTCAGAAGGTGGTGGAACAGGCCCTTAGTATTTTAATATTACAGTAAGTATTAAAATTTTAACAAAATTGAAATGTAAAAAAATTACACAAATCTGATTTCATAAAAAAATACCACTTGTATATTTTATTGAAGTTCTGATGTCGCGAATAAATTTTTTAGGATGTTGCATTAGAGAGAAAAAAATAAGAGAATATAATTTGAATTAGTATATAAATAATAGTTGAAAAAAAAGAAAAGCCACTATTAAGCATTAAATATTAAGTAGGTACCTACCTATTAGTAAAACTATGAAATTTGAAATATACATTTATATATTGTAGCTATAAAATGAATTACTTATACATACCTATATTTAGATAATATACAAGAGACATATTATTTTACTAGCGGTCCTCCCCGGCTTCGCCCGTGGTACATATATAGCCTATAGCACTCAAGGATCACGTACATATCCAATCGTGAAAGAATTTTTGAAATCGGTCCAGTAGTTCCTGGGATTAATAGCGCTTTCAAACAAACAAACTCTTCCGCTTTATTATATTAGTATAGATTCATTTCATTTCATCTCCTTTCCCTTTGTTTTAACAGATTATAGTATGAAAACAGAGAAAGATGAATAAATTCTATAATTTTATTATTACAAACATTTTATTATGAATGGAATGTTAGCTAGGCAAGTTTTATGTAAAATTTTAGAAAAGTAGCACTTATTTCCTTAAAACTAAAGCACACAATACAACACAAGGTACCAACATTAAAATAACAGAAAGGTGTATTTTTATTTCAGGTGTAAAAGTAAACTCTGTCCTAATTTTTATGACATTGGTACCTCTATAATGTAACAATAACTGGTAATTTTTATACAAGGTATTTAAATTTTTTATTATTAATGGAAGTCAAAATTTTCTCAGTCAAAATACGAGTACAGTCATTTTCGTTTATCAACAGGGCTTTGTATTTGTAGTCCGGGGAGCCCATGGTACAGATGGCCTCCCTCTGCAGCCAGCACACGTCGACGAAGTTCTGTACCTTGTTCGCTGCTACTTTATATCTGAGGAACAAGAGAAATCTATAGAAGGGCCTGTTTCACCACCTTCTGATAAGTATCAGATAGCTATCTACAATTTTTGTCTTTGTCACTTAACATTTAAAAGCAAAAAAGTGGCAAAACTTACGTTTAGGCTATCCGACACTTATCAAAAGGTGGTGAAATATTATTATAGGCCGTCAATATTATAAATGCGAAAATACCTTTATCTTTTCACGGCTGAACCGCGGAAACGATTTTGACTAAATTAGGTACAGAGGTCTACATAATCGGAGGTCGTGGGTTCGTTCCCGGGCACGCACCTCTAACTTTTCGGAGTTATGTGCGTTTTAAGTATTTAAATATCACTTGCTTTAACGGTGAAGGAAAACATCGTGAGGAAACCTGCACGCCTGAGAGTTCTCCATAACGTTCTCAAAGGTGTGTGAAGTCTGCCAATCCGCTTGGCCAGCGTGGTAGATCATGGCCAAAACCTTCTCACTCTGAGAGGAGACCCGTGCTCTGTAGTGAGCCAGTAATGGGTTGATCATGATGATGATGATGATGAGGTACAGAGATAGTGATAAACGAATCGATAGACACCTCAACACTTCATAGACTAAAATCCATTCGGACGTTGGGAATCTTTTATACCCTGAAAGCACTCCAGGGTAAAAAAATCCCACATAAACATGTATACCCGTGCAAAACGTACCCAGGGGAATTCAGGGGAAAACTTACACATGGTTCTGGGAAAAAACGAACACATCGTTCTGGAAAAACTTACACATAGTTCTGGTAGAAACATACACATTGTTCTGGGAAGAAACTTACACATCGTTCTGGGGAAAAACTTACACATCATTCTGGGAAACAACTAACACATCGTTCTGGGGAAAAACTTACACATCGTTCTGGGAAAAAACGTACACATCGTTCTGGGAAACTCACACATAGTTATGGGAGAAACTTCCACATTGTTCTAGGAAAAATTTACACATCGTTCTGGGGAAAAACTTACACATCGTTCTCCTGTAGCTTCGCCAATGAATGTTTTCTTCGGAGTAGACTCAAAGCGTTGGCCACGGCAGCGGCTGCCAGCACCGACGGGTAGTGCGGCACGAGGCCCTTGTGCGCCACCAGCCCCGCCATGTAGAGCAGCGTCGCGGCCGCCTCGCTCTCCGCGTAGTTAGATTCGTCGCACACCCACGACAAGTACGATATGAACTCCTGGGCCACTATTGGCTGGGCCGGAAATTTCTATTAAATAAGTTATAGCCCGATCAAATTAGACCAAAAAATAGGGGTGAGGTTACAAAAATTCACACTTGGCTAAGAAATGGTAGGATTGTTCAAAGCACTATTATAAATGAAATGTGAATCAGATAATTATTTAACAAGCTATAATTTAAAAATTAAAAAAACCCGACTGCCATGCTAAAAAAATAATAAACTACCACCGTACCACTTACATAGTTGTTATTTATTTTGTTTTTCATGATTTGTCACTCCAAATTGATTTAAAACATATAGATTGTATACATTTTCGTACTTGCCTTTTAAAGCCCTTTATTTTGATACCCCACTCGAGGGTCTTGAAGAAAAAAATTTTTTTCAGCCCGCACATTAAAGTGCATAACATTCGCCATTTTGATTTTTTATGAATTTTATGTACCCAGTAACATTTGCGCCGTCAAGACAAATCTAATGACGTATAATTTATCAAAATAGGTTGAGCCGTTAAGTAGTTACGAACTGACATAGGAAACGGTCATTTTCTACGATTTATCACTCCAAATTGTTTCCAAATATATAAATTTATACATTTTCGTATTTGCCTTTTGAATCCCTTTATTTTGATACCCCACTCGAGGGTCTTGAAGAAAAAATTTTTTTTCAGCTCGCACATTAAAGCGCATAAAGTCCGCCATTTTGATTTTTTTTTTAATTTAGGTACCCTATAACACTCGCGTCATTGAGACAAATCTAATGACGTATCATTTATCAAAATCCATTGAGCCGTTGATTAATTACAAGTGGACATAGGAATGGACATACATACACACAGGTGAAACACATATACCCAGTCGGGTAAAAAAAAAGTTATTAATTAATTAATTAAACTTGATTATTATAACAATTACTACTCTTTCAACCTTTTTGAATAGTAGGTAGTTATATCTCAAAAACCGTGATAGCTATACAGTTGAAATTTTCATAGATGATGTATTTCTGTTGCCTTTATTACAACAAATACTAAAAAATAGAATAAAATATTTATAAGTATTTAAGGGGGCTCTCATACAACAAACAAGATTTTTTTGCTCGTTTTTGCTCATTATTAATAACGGCAACAGGTAGACGCTTGAAATATTCACCGAATATTTATGTAGTTATATATTATTCCCTTTAAAAATAATAATTGAATTAAAATAAAACAAATATTTAAGGGGGGCTTCCATACAACAGACATGATTTTTTTGCCGTTTTTATAGATAATGGTACGGAACCCTTCGTGTGCGAGTCCGACTCGCACTTGGCCGGTTATTTAAATAATAAGGATATTTCTTCGCAGATAATAATTATAATTTAGAAATTATAAATTTTCAATTTGACCCAGCCTGGAATCGAACCCGGAACTTATAAAACCCCAGTGCCGCAGGACGTGAAAAAATGGTCTGGGCATACGATCTGCAAGTGGACCGCACGATAACAAAGAAACACTGTTGTTTAATTTTCCATTGTTCAATTGTTTTGTTGTAATAATGTATGGAATTTTTACCAATTTCCTCAGCACAGCTTTCTCGGCACTGAGCAAAAGTTTGGCAGAGTAAGCATTGGCACCGATTGTGACCAGGTTCGTGGCGGTCCCGGGTTGGCCTTGTATTTTCCGCGCTATCCAATAGCAAGCGGCGGCCAACACTTGCAACTTGTCTACCTGGACCTGACCGACAGCTAGTACGCTGTCGAAGAACCATGTTGCCGTTTGAACAGCCGCGGGACTTCCTGTGGGACCCTGGGCATGGAGGAAATAATCTTAAAGACAGACATTCAATTCAGTCAAAGTCAAAATCAAAGTCAAAGTCAAAGTCAAAATCAAAGTCAAAGCCAAAGTCAAATAAACTTTATTCAACATTGGTATACTGTACACTTTTTGAACTACATAGAAGTGAGGTAATGGTGATAATTACTTACGAGAACTTAAAACTAAAACTACGAGGGTTCCATTCTGTTTAACTTTTAAATGATGGCAAAATAAAAGTGGCTTAAATCTATCACTTACGTTCACTTTCACAAGCCAATTTATGATACATGCGCGTTGTGTGTTGGATATTCTTGGCGTTTCAGGAATTATCTCTCTCTTCAACAGGTATTTAAATAGATCTGATCCGTAATCTTTAGTATAACTCGTAGCATAAGAGTTTAGCCCTGTTTTGCAAAAAAAAATTGTTAGTTTGAATACGCGAAACCCCGTAATCTTCTCCATCACCACCCACCACCCTTTAACGTTCCACTTGAATTGTGATCATTCTTTTCTCTTGACTTATATTTAGTTCAATTTAGGGAACAGTGTAAATTTCATCAAAATCGGTCAGGAGTTTTCTAGATAACTGAAAAGGGTCCACGTTTCCCTTTTAAGTTAGTTATACTTTATTTCGGTGTATTGAATGGAATCAATCATTTAGTCAATTTATTTATCTTAAAATATTACAGCTTATTATTTTGTAAGAAAGAGGCACTTACCCTAAAGCAAGCCCTTAGCGAGATTGTTATCATAAATGCATATTATAAAAAAATCTACATATATACTTAATTCAATTATTCTATCGGACTTTTTTACGACAAATCTCACTGACCATGGTGTCATT
Source organism: Melanargia galathea (assembly GCA_920104075.1). NCBI lineage: Eukaryota > Metazoa > Arthropoda > Insecta > Lepidoptera > Nymphalidae > Melanargia > Melanargia galathea. The sequence goes on from OV049858.1 coordinate 10,657,482, forward strand.
TTCTTAAAACCACAATGTAACAATAATTTCTTTTCGTGGTACCTACTTACATAAACTACATACTTACACAATTAGTGGTACTTACATAAATCAGTAGGTTGGTCAAAACGACCAGTAAATTCCAGTTTACGTCTGTGTTTCTCATCTCCTTTGTCATCACTCACTGCAGGAGAGATACCAATAAGTTCCCGACTGTGCGGTCTCTTGAGACTTCTTTTTATGTTTCTTATTCTGGACGGTTCTAGAAGTGTTTTCGGGACAGGTGTTGAAACTTTGCCTCTTTCTTCTACACGAGCATCTGTGTTTGTCCGAGTAAGGGTATCTGTAAGAATAACATCAATATAGCCTATGCTTGCCTCCTACATTAAATACCTCCTATACTTAATAATAACCTGCTATGTTCATATCATCGAATATACACAGTTAGGCTCAATTTACACCGCCGCGGAATGGAATGGAAGCGACTTTTAGCAACGAAATTGTACATTGCCTAATGAACTTTATGTCAATTGTATAACATACAAATTAAATAGTAGCCAAAAAAGGTCGCGCGTCTTCCGGGAAATCCTCGCGCATTTTCGAGAATTCCCGTAGCTACTGTCGGCGCCGTCTGTGGAATCCACGGGAAGTGGCGCGAACGGGGAGTCGGTTGGGTCAGTCACAGCAGTGCCGTGCCAAGCGTTTAGCTGGAATGCGCGAGAATACTCGAGCATTACAGCGAATTCGCGCGCCTTCTCGCGTCATGAGGCGAAATTGAAGCTTCCATTCCGCGGCGGTATAAATTGAGCCTAACAGATTTTTAGGCTCCTATGAATAGTCCGATTGCGTTGAAATTTTAAGGCATGCGAGGTTTGAATGATTAGCCCTGAATCTTTGAATCATGAAAGGAGAGGGTAGATAAACATTGCTACTCCCTGATGGTATATGGCAAGCCAGTTGAATTTGGACTTATTTGTTTTCATGATTTCTGTTGAAAACAAATCCTGATAGGCTGATAATTAACTCTGTCCTCCATGGTTACAAATAAGCTATTATGTAAATACAGATGTAACATTGTAATATGTGAACGAACAACTCAGCGCAAGCCCCGCATTATACGAGTATGTGCAAAATATGATTATTGCATGTAGGTAGGTATACAGTTGCGTTTAATTTATTTTCTTAAGCAGTAAAAAGCTTTAATTTTTTTATGTTTCATTTAACTATTATTAATATTACCTTTATTGTTATCGTCATCTTGTACGTTATCCTTAAAAACGTCGTAATGTTCACTTTTTTGTCTAACGGTCACATGTCGAGTGTCGGGTTTAGTCATCAAACTATAGGATCTTCTTAAAACTTTTTTTACTTTCCTATTCTCTTCAGCCCTTCCCAAGTTCACAGGTTCTTGATACAGAGTTTCCAATGGTTGGCGTGGAAGATGACCAGTTTTCAAAACTCGTTTATTCCTCAGGGCGTTTTCTGATAGACGTGGTAATGGATCCACCGGAATAGGTATTTTACTGACTGCGTATTTTTTAGACATTTTATAAAACTTTACACAACTTTTTTATTAAAAATTAACTTTTTGTGGCCACGGCCAGCGTGGCTGCTTTTCTTCAAACACGGATTTATAACGACACGTTTCTAGCACTGGTGATGACACTTTTCTGTGACAGGTAATGAATCTTTTGAAAATTATGTTTTGCAAATACCGTCTTTAGCAATTGTATCGAACGATGTTAAGCTGCATTGACACGATCAAAGTTCGCTCGGACCGAGTGCAACCGATGCATCGATTATCTAAGAGCTGTATGAATCATTGCTAAAATCTCAACTGTGGTAATTGGCTGAATCTGTGATATTCTCGCTGCAACAATGTAGTTTAACCAATAGTAATAGTAGCTTAGTATATTGCCCAATCAGAGTTGAATACGATCTTCACACTGTAGCTGTCATTAGCATCGTTGTAGTGTTGATTGATGCAGTTTTTCCATAATCGACTTGCAGATAGCTACTAGGATGTTACACGTATCGTAACGACTATTATTGTATAATATGTACTATTACTATTATAGATAAAGACTTTTATATAGTTATCGTAAAAACGCGTGCTGTTCCTTTAATTCGGACAGTGAACCCGCTCGAATTATTATAAACAAAAACAAAATGGTGTTTCTGAAATGAAAGATCTGAAATCTTCAGATCTTAAAAATTTCATACATTTTAGCATTTGTGCGTACATCTATCAGAAGTAATTTTAGAAAATTTAAATTCAGAAGTAATTTTGTTCGAGTGTGCTTGGTCCAAACTTACTCTGACGGTGTCAACGCAGCTTAACACCGTAACTATACAACTCACTAAGAGGGTATTCACAAAATACAATTTTGGAAAGAATCATTACCGATTGCTATATACCATTTAATAAGTTTAATTTTAAACTAACGACAAACATTTATACAAAGAAAATCAATAGCTGAAACGTATGGATTTAAAAACTATTGAAAATCAAACTGCATTGATCGAATAAATTCTAATTTTGCCTGGTATTAAGGCATAAAAACAATAATGGAAAGTCTTAAGCAATGATTTCGACATATTGTTCAAAGCTATAGGTAGTTAATTATTAAGGAGTAATATGGGATTTTTTCTATTTAAGGTGGGAAATGAAAAACATCATTATTCAATAAATATTTTAATCTTAAAAATATCACATGTAAAATAATAAATAAACTTAAAACTACATTAATCTACGTGATGTACTTTTTCATTATCAAATGCGTCTGGTTTCTAAAACTATTCGTGAGCCCCATAGGTATTTAAAGAAGATTTAAAATTTGAGTAAAATGACAAATTACAACATGACTCAATACGAATAGTGCAAAAGTAGTATTACAGATTCGACTCGTAAAAGTATCTCTTTAAACTGTGAACTCTCTCAAATTAAATAACAATATTGAAAACTTAAAAATACAGACTTGTGGCATCAATTTATAAATTAAAGATAAAGAAAATGCCTACCTATTTAAGATTGTCGATGTCTTTAAAAATTTGTTCAAGAATATTTGTCTGAGGCGAGACGGTTGTGATTCAAAGGGGTATTTATTTTTCTTTTGTTTAGATCAGGTAAGTTTTACAGTTAGTTAATCGTCAGATGGCGTCTGCGGATCGGTGACCTTGCCAGCGACCATGACAAGATTGTCCAAACGATCGACGATGTAGAACAGGAACGGATGTTCAACAGAAAAGCGGCGCGGTTCTTTGGTTTCGTGAAGAGGGAGATTCTTTAATGACTCCAGGGCCTCTAGATCTTCTTCAACGACGTCACTAGCTGTAAGGAAAATGCGGGGTTTGGCAATTTATTATTTAATACACAGTACATCACATACCTATGGACACACGATTAACTATCATCTTAAGCGATAGACGTCCACAACTGCTAGGTCTCTAGTGCTAATGTGTACCATCAAGTGAAGTGAAGAATATTTTCATCACTGATAAACATTTTAACTGTGATAAGTCATCCCGTTGGCATCCCTATGTGGTTGACATCTAGTCTACTTGCTTGAAACGTTTCTGATACGGACCGCTAGGGTATGGAACGCCCTTCCGGCGTCCGTGTTTCCCGCCTTGTTCAACTTGAGTAGGTTCAAGGCAAGAGTGAATAGGCATTTTCAAGGCTTTACATCAGGCATGATTGTGGTCAAGCGTAAAACTATCATCCAATAAAAAAGCCACCTTCTAGAGTCTAGACTATCACACTGCGATTATTTAGGTCACATTATATTGCTTTCCATCTTTAATTGAGTGCAAATCTCTCTCTGACTCAAAAACTCTGAATCAAAAATTCAAAATATATCTTAATATATTATGACCAGTTTTTGTAAAGAATAAACACATTACCTCCGATCAAACTTGCGGTTGCGCCTGTGTTGTCTACACGTACAGCGACGTTCTGTACAAGCTCCTGCACGAACAGGCCTTCCTTTGCTGATATCCCTGTTAATTCTGCATCTGGGCCAAAGATACTGCTCACTCCAAACTGTAAAATATTAAGATACTTCTATTAATTAATGTACAACTTATCTGTTTATAAGATATAAGCTCTTTAAAATAAATTATGAAAATGTTCCTTGACAGAAAAGCATCAGTCGCAAACGGAAGTATTGGTTGCGCAACTTTAGAGAGACTAGTCGCTCAACGTTTAGCTCGCAAAATTTAATTTATAATATCAAGGGCCGATAGTTTACTATATTATATAGACTATATTATATAGTATTAGCCTCCATGACTAGTCAAAGAGGCACTGAAAGAAGAAGAAAAATAAATCGTACCTTAGCTAAAGCAGTAACAGGTTTAGTGGTGGTATCTACAGAGAATGTGGGCAACGAAACTTGCAGTTCCTCTTCGCGTAGTCGTTCCTGAATCTCCGACAGTGGAACTGCTGGCAGGTCAGCGGTTAGTCTAATCAAACCATCTCTCGACCGTGGAACTAGCAAAAGAAGAGCATAGCGGTCACCCTGAAAAGTAAAAGACAATTTAGATGATAGATAGACGAAACTAATTTGAAGTAGAAATAAATTGATTTACTGCCTCTTTTGCTCTCGTTTTACTCACGTGAAAGTGGATACAAGTTACAGCTCAAAATTGACGAACTATTTTGATCAGTTTTTGAGCAGTGTTTACGTCTTCTTATAAGCTTTTAAACTACGAATATAATCATCACAATCTGTGCAGTCAATTTCGCGAGATACGTAAACAGATAAACTATTAGGTACAATTTTAGACTTACATCATAAGGCAACAGTATAGCTTCACTATCCAATTCTGGGAAGGAATTGGTCATGTAACTACCGCAAGTCTTCATCATTTGTACTTGTTTCTTCTCAGTGTTAGATTTGTAGAAAACGCCAGGTTCCACTTTGTCGAAAGGCTTCTTCCAAGAACCGCGGAAGTACATACCGTTGAAGATGAGCATCAAGGAATTTGTTGCTGAAATCATAAATAACAATCAGATTGATTTATTTCAGAGCTTTTTACATTATAGGTAAATGAAAACTACTTTTTTCTGATAAATTGGTAAATAAACTTACATTTGCTGCTTTTTTCTCCAACACTGTTTACGGAGATACTTGAAGCTATATCATTTTTCTCATTAAGAACTCTAGTCTTAAAATCAAGACTCCTCGCATGGTTTCTAGCTTCTACTGCTACCATTGTTTCTTCATCGTCATCGTTTTCATATTTCTTTATATCCTGTGTATTTTTAACGTACTTTATTTTCTCTTTAATGTTTTTAGCAGGTTTGTAGTCAATATGTGTAATATCCACTTTGGTTGGGACATCTTCAACGGCATATGAAATAAATTTTTCATTGGATTCTTTTGGAGGCATAAGGTCCGCGACTTCTTCTTGCTTTTGTACATCTTTCTTTTCTTTTTCATCTTCACGGTCTTCTGGTTCTTCAAGCATGTGATATTTTTCAACTGATCTTACATCAGTCAAGTAGAAATCTTCTAAAATCTTTTTATAATCTTCATTGATTGTGTAGTTTTTGTAAATATAAAAGAAGTTTTTCAACTCTGGTTGGTTATATTTGTATTGATTTCTATATTTTAATCGTTCCATGATGTATTTATAGGATTCTCTTGTAAGATTTTGATCTTCAGGTAAGTGAAGAGCTGATACAAGTTGTTTTCTTGTTTCACCTTTTGCGCCTTCGGCAAGAATAGCGAGGATTGCTGAGTAGCCAAGGGGAGAGAATGCAATATCCTTGACGTCGTCAATGTATGCCTGAAACATCAAATGTGATATTTTACTTCAGAATACATTCGGTATATATTTGGTACGGTATTCATGTGAATGTAAAGAGAAAGTACCTGTAAAATAGTTGTAGAAAGTTGGTTTGTAGCCTCTCCAATAAAACTTGTGTCTTGAGGCTGATCAGATCGGTGTTTTCTCATCCATCGTGCGTTTGTTAGCGTGACTGCTACCACCAGAACTGAAAAAAATTACGATTAATTCAACCCAAGATGGCTTGGAAAATGTATGATTTATCCTTATTTTATTTAACAACTACACAACAACTTTCATACATTGCTAGAATATATGAAAGTTGTCCATAGGTTTGACCGTATGCCGCAGGAAACATTTATTAATCTGACTTTCATTTATTATCGAAGTCGCACAAAATACTGGTTTGATGCTAAAAATATTTTATGAAACAAGAGAATATTTGAATACCGTTAAAATCAAAATCAACATTTTTAGAAACTCGTTTGCAAATGGGTCCTCTTGTGTTTAGTAGAGCTTCACAGTAACCAAAAGATAGATTATTTTTATGATCTAGTTATATTTCACAACTAGATGATGCCCACGGCTTCGCCCGTGTGGATTTAGGTTTTTAAAAATCTCGTGGGTACTTTTGATTTTCCAGAACAAAAAGCAGCTTATCTGTAGAAACCCGTCCCCAAAACGGAAAAATCCCGTGGGATCCCCACGATTTCGGAATACAATTCCTTACAGCATCAGGGTTGAGGAGTTGGATATGTAGTTACCTACTCGAGTTCATTCAACGATAAAGTCTTTAATTGGTACCCCCAATATCAATTTAAATAACCGAAAGTTTCTAAAACCCATTAGTTTTGGGGATCAGGTCCCCTACAGCATCAGGATTGAGGAGTTGGAATCCAATTTTTTTATAGAACAGGGTCGCAATGTTTCTCTATCGATTAAAAAAAAAATTACGCAAATCGGTTCAGAAATCTCGGAGATATCGGTGTACATAGGTAGAAAAACACAACTCCTCCTTTTTTGAAAGTCGGTTAAAAAAGTAGCCTATGTTACTCCCTGGTTAATTCTCTACTTGTATGTGAAGGTCCCGTCAAAATCGGTTCAGCCGTTCCGAAGATTAGCCCGTTCAAACAGACAGACAGACAGACAGACAGACAGACAGACAGACAGACAGACAGACAGACAGACAAAAATTTTAAAAACGTGTGATTCGGTTATGGTAGCGTTCAAATAACCATATGAGCTTAATATGAGGTAGTTATTTCGATATTACAGACAGACACTTCAATTTTATTTATTAGTATAGATAGATGCTCTTCTAAAGATTTTCTTTTAGCGAAGATTTTCTTTCCTTTGAATATATTTTTTTAAATGGATGTAAAACAGTAAATGCATGCAAATATTTCAGTCCTTGTTTTATATAGGTAAATACTTTGTCAATAAGGTTGATCATAGTTAGATAGGTACTAGCTGCGAGTTAGAAATGGAGGTCACTAGCGGTATCGATGCGTTCTAACGGATGCAATTTACCTTATTCCCACACCTTAAGTAATCTGCAAATACGCTGCAGGTCGGAAGATAATCGTTAATCATCCAACTAATGGCTAATTATCATAATGATGACTTTCATCACGGTGAAGAAAGTAGGTAGGTACTTTACCTAAGTAATAACAAGTATAAATTAAAAATTTAAAAACCCCCGACATTCGCCATTTTGTGCGGGTGGCCATCTTGGAATTGCATAGTGCTATTTTACTAGTCAAGCCCTTTCATTTGATACCCATATTGAGGGAGTTGTGAAAAAATATGTAATCCGCCATTTTGTAGCGGCGGCCATCTTGGATAGATTTTCATCAAACATAGCTAACAACACTCTCGACTAATTCACCTTTCAAACAAAAAAACTGCATTCAAATCGGTTCAGCCGTTTAAGCGCTACAGGGGAACAGACAGACACACACAAACACACACACAGAAGTTGACGAGGAATGACGTAGGTCATGTTCATTAAAATAAGCTCCGTAATAACTTTCTTGACAATAAATAATTAGTGAGCCGAGTAGACTATTCGATGTAGTCATCGCTTTATCTATAAGTTGCTATGTAACTACATAATATAATAGGTACCTACTTACCTACTTATAGAAATCAATGAGAATCTTGTTGGTAATTCGTATTAAAAAAATATTTTCCTTTGCCTACTGACAGTTTGATTGTTTATATTTTTTCTTTTTATATATTTTGCAATAAAGTTATAAAATAATCTATGTGCCTACCTACCTACAGTCAGTGTACCTACTTACAGTCAAATGTAATGTAATGTAACAGGATTAAATCATCAAATAAATCATCAAATTCTTACTTGATTTAATTGGATGAATAATTTTTACCTACTTAGATATCAGTAGGTATAGATATAGAGCCCAAAACAGCAGTGTTTTTTTTGTTTTTATTTCGTATCACAAAAAAATAAAGTTCAAGGATTATATTTGTCAATTGTATAGAAAAAGCATTCGGATGCAATATGCATTATGGAGCATTCGGAGGAATCTTCATTCTTCAATGTGAAAAACTAATTTAAATAAGAAATACAATAGAATAATGAATAGTAGATGAATAAAAATACCCAATCATTTTAATTTTTTATACGATAATAGAATATTTAAAAAAATATATTACTATTGAATAGACTAAAGTCTAGGTAGGTATGGTCATAAAATACATAGAGTTTTCTTGTAAATTACTAACACTTTATCCAATTTCCGAAAATAAATACTCGTAAATACATAAAATATAACACTTTGCTCGTCCCAAAGGAGACTAATTGAAAAACAAGAACAAAAACAATGAAACTCAAGACCAGATACGACAGGCTGTGTAAACTTTATGGTGATAGGAGCTAATAGAATGTAGCCTAGCTGTGAACTAGTAAGGCACGACGAACGGTGAATGCACTGTGCTGACCCTGCACTATTGTACTCTCTCTAGTAAGTACAGTTCGCAAAAAAAAATCTTTCTGTGTCAGATGTTACTTGGCGGAATAAAAGTAGAATATATTATTATGAAACAACTCTACTATGACTAATCATATCATAATTCAACAAGCATAAAATGTATAATTAGGTACATAATAAATATTGTAATGCGGCATAGGATATCGCTGTATGAAACGTAAACTCTCTCACTAACATGCAGAAGAATTTATAGTATTCAGCAAATTACTATCAAGAGTTGTTTAATATTGCAATTTTGAGTTCAGCTGAAAATGTACCTGGCTCGTCAAAGTTAAGCATATAAAAGCAGAAAACTTTAAAAAATTAATTTACAAACAAAAGAGCGTTCTTGTATCGACATACCATTTCAAGACGTCCTGGAATTTTTGTTTGTAGATATGCATTTTACTTAATTTTTAATTGTACTTCAATATCAAAATGTATCTAAAATTATATTTTTAAGTATAGTTTTAATCGTATAATTATATTTTTAATTTATTTATCAATTGTTTTTTTTTTAATCAAAAAATTGTTTTTTGCTTCTGACGTTACTCGGCAATCTAGCGCATACCGCCTGGGAAAGTAATCACTGAGCCAACTCGCTCAATGAAATTATTTCTTTAGTGCAATGTAAATAAACTTTACAAGTGCTTTGAGATGACAAAAAGTGTTTTTTATTTCCTTTTATTTCCACATTTTTGTTATTCTAGCAGATGAAATCTAATATTATTTTCCAATTATTTCTAAAAATAGTTACCTATTCGAATTAACTTATCTTAAGGATGAATAGATAACTATTTAAAAAAAACCACGCCATTTTGCGAGAAACTAAAAATGAAGGAGTACCTAATTTCTTCGAGCAACACATAATTTAAAACGTCATTAAATGTCACATTGACATATAGGGGAAAGGGGCCCAAAGCGGTTATGGTGCCCAAAGCGGATTTGTCTTTTTAAATGAGTGCGCCAATAGTTAGGTGTATAAAAAGCGCGCGGGTGCGACGCGCTCTCCGCGCTCCCCTTGGGGCATTCGTCCGACTCAGCAAGAACGTTTACACGAGTAGGTGCAGTAAAAAATCAAAATTGGGTGCATTTCGAAAAAAAAACCGCGGTAAGTGAAGAGCATTTTTTTTAATTACAGTTAAAATAAGCCCTGATCAATAAATTGATCTTGACTTTTGTGTATTTGACTATGATATGAAAGTGCCGACTTGTATGTACTCGTCTGATTTTGAAGTTATTTTTGATTGCGAAAATGAACAGTCTAAAAAGGCAAAGCGGTTCGGGCAAAGAGGTTACCTAACCGCTTTGCCCACGACTAGGGTAAAATGAGATCTGTTATATCAATTGTATGTATCCTTTTAGATGGTGAATAAATACAAACGAAAAACTGCCCAAGCTGCGTGGGACGAAAAGTCCATGGCCAGTGCTTTAAAGGAAGGCCATATTTTCATCATCATTATTAATTTTGAAGATTTCTTTTATTTTGCTGAAAGGAGAGATTGAACTTGCTCTTTTTAATTTAAAATATTTAAATTGTTCGTTTTTTTAATAAAACAATAAAGATTATATGACTCATTTTGCATTTCTTTGGTATGTCCGCTTTGCCCGATACCAAAAACCGCTTTAGGCCCCCCCTTAGGGCAAAGCGGTTTTTCTTTAAGTTTTATAAATTTCCTTGTAACTTTTTTATTTATCAACCGATCTTTATCTGTTTTAACGACTTTATGCGCCATGAGACACACTATTCATTTGTGTAAAAGTTAATATTAACATCGATTAACAAACTACTGATTTTCAAACTCAATCTTAACGTATCCGCTTTGGGCCCCTTTCCCCTAGCTATGAACTCTATGTTGCGTTGCAATGAGAAAGGCGAAACGGGCGCCCTCGAGAAGATTTTTTTATTTTTTTGGTAAGGCCATAATTTCTCAAAGGGCCTTACTTATAAATATTTCTAGCGTCCGGTAGACATCCTCCGAACAGAATTTATCGCGGTTTCGAATGATTTGAATACACTTGGAAAGTTATCGAACCGAAGACGCCTTTGTTTAGCGATATTATCTCTATGGTCCTCACGTAGGGGTCCGCGAATTATTACTTACTTAGCGGATGTTGATAAACAAGAATGAAATACAAATTAGCGTGTCGTTACTCGTTGGAAAGGGCGAATACCTACTTATGCCATTTTTAAAACGAGTCTTAACATATTTAACAAAAATCCGATTTGTGGACGTCATTTGCGTTCATTAAATCAATCAGATTTACAAAATTAGTTCGATCAACAGTCGACTGCACTGTGTTGTTTGGGTTGATAAATACATAACAATGTCCTTGTCCTACGTAGGTTAAATCTAAGTGTCAAAAAAAAAAATTTTTTTTTTTCAGAAGACATACAAAAGAATTTTTAATATTTCACAAGCGATGGATTTGTCCAATATTCAAGTGAATTTTCGTAGAAGTTAGTATCTAAAGATCTCTTCAGATCTATCTAAATTCTAAATACATCGATGACTGCATCATTTTATAATCATGACCATGACAAAATGGCTGAGCTATCGTGGTAAGGCGCAACTAAAAGTATTTTTATCGTAAATGAAAAATATGATACAGTCTTGCCGTATTGTAGAATGTAGATACCTAACCATCAGATATTTTTTTCCGCAGTAGCATTAGCTTAGTTTAATTTTCGTTACGCTGAATCCCGGATTTTAAATGACCTGATTATCATCAATGGAACATTATAATTGTAACATCACTACATATTATAAAACCAAGTCCCCCGCCCGCGCCCGCGTCAGTCTGTCTGTCTGTTCGCGATTAACTCAAAAACTATACTGAACGGATTTTCATGCAGTTTACACCAATAGACAGATTCATGTGGAAGGTTTACGTTTATAATTTGTTAAGGTTTGTGTAAATTGGTTGAAGTATGACGATACAAAAATGTCGGAAAACGGGCCTCAAACTACAAAGCCTCGCCTCCTGGGAGCTTTCATCGAAAACTCTGTCAATCCCTTTAAGATAAATAACAAAATAATTATAGTGGGATTGTAGTGGTTAATTACTACCTGCGCGAAGCCGGGGTGGGTCGCTAGTTTTCAATACAAAAGTTAAAAAAATAATAATAGCAGAGATTATAATATTTTTACATGGTCTACTGACTTTTGATCACAAGAAGATATATAATGTAATTATCGTGCGAGATACTATGTCTCGATTTAGTCACGTTTCATCATCATTTGATGATTTTAATTCTTTGTTCTTCACGCTAAACGCGTTGTAAAGATTAATAGGACCACGCTAGAAATCTCGAAAATCAGCGAGACATTGTTTAAAATCTTTGTGATACTTGAATTTAAATAAAATTAGTCAAATGCCCTACTCTTATCGACCATGTAAGAAAAATGTTTTTTTTTTAATCTGTAAATTCTGTTCAGTTCATAACAGCTTGAAGATATGCAAAAATACACGATAAGTAGGTATATAATTACATCGAGAGGAAACCAGCATAACTGAGAGTTCTCCATAATTATAATGTTCTCAAAGGCGTGTGAAGTCTACGAATCTGCACTTGGCGAGTGTGGTGGACTACGACCTAAATCCTTCCCACTATGAGAGGAGACCCATGTCCTGTAGTGGACCGGTAATAAATTAATTATCAAATCAAATATCAATCATATTTTTTTTTATAATAATGCGGGCTAACAAGCAAGCGGGTCACCTGATATTAAGTGATTACCGCCGCCCATGAATATTAATTGCAGCACCTGAGGAACCACTAAAATGTGTTGCCGGTTATTAAGAGCCCTCTCCATGGGAGCGACAAATCGTTTGTGAGTGGAGTCTAAAACAGTGATTTCTGCATTTAGAGAGCGAGACGTCTTCAGTAAAGAAGTGTACTAAAAATATATACATAAACAAATAATTAATTAATTAAATAAATAAATTTTGCTTGAGATATCATGATTTTTAGTGAAAAACGGCAAAGTAAAAAGATGCAAATCTAGGTTTGGAATTACGCCTATTTTAGCAAATATTTGACAATTTTTTACATGAACTAAAGACATTTGAAATTATTATGAAGTAACGTATGATAAGACTTCGGTCGTTTTTCAATTTTCTAGTTTCTTATATAGTTTATTTACGCACGAAGTTGCCTCAAAATTTGCCCAAAAATAGTGATTTTTCAAGCGTCATAACTTTCAAAATAAATATAATTTTACTAATTGTTTTATTTTATGGCATAGATAATGGAGATATAAATTGATATTTGGCTTAACTTTAGATCTATTGCTACAAATATTAGAATAATAGGCGTAATATGTTTGTATAGAGAAGCGCGTGAGGAGAACAGCCTTAGGGAAAGGGACTGGCTATTCAGCTCGCTGCCGGAACGCATCGGACAACAGTAAGTAACTCACGTAAGTACAAAAGTATAAAATGTTTTTTTAAGTAGGTAGGTAGGTATTTCATTCTTAGGACCTTCAGTGTGTTACGTAACTTTTACCTAATCCGTGAGTATGTCCAAGGCTATTACCTAGCTATAGTCGGCATTTCATTTATTTGATAGTGCACATGGAGTTCATTGAACCGCAAGTGTGTTACAGTAAGCAATAACCAACTCACCTAGCAGTAACGGCTTCATTGTAACTACAGATCGCTCCACTTAACTGTAAAAAAGAAAATCATTTATTGTTTACTTTATCTGTTCATCCATAGATCCATATTCAATTGCGCTTTGATTACCTAACTACCTGCCGGCAATTCTTTTCGATTAGGTGGGTAAGAAGCCTACTTACCGCCGATTACTAGAAATTACCTTATTTTACGTGTTTCTGGCATCTTGCCAACATGATCTCAAAAATGTAAGTAGGTAGAGAGCTCTCAAGCAAGGAACTATACTCCGACTTTTAATTCGATGCAGTAAACTGACGTTTCATTATGTCACTCCGTAAAAGAATGTCGTCAACTTAATTTCAATAGTGATGATACTTAGGTTCATTTCATTTCATTTATAATTATAATCATAAAATTGTTTAAATGTTACATAATAGGGTCTTAAAATAATTGTATATACTTAGTAGGAACAATCTACCTAGTAATCTAGGCATACAATATTTAACATTTTCAGAGTACAATTTCATAAAGTTTTAAGGTTAATAATTAGGAAGTTATTACAGGTATCTATCTAACATTATCTAAATTCTCATAAAAATAAATTTTGTACTGTTGCAAATAAAGATAAAATAATGTTGTGATGATGTGAATCATTATCATTCACTTTTACCCCATCCCTATTTTTTTCGTCAAAAAGTAGCAACTTATTCAAAGCTCTGTGGTAGCAACCCAAGAAACGTCAGTTTACTGCATCGAATTGAAAGTCCGACTTTAATATACTTTCTCTCTCAATCACTAAAACAAGTTTCTGTAATCGGCCGTGTTTCAAATGTTATTCTGCCTCATTTGGCTCGCTAGTTTAGTGGATCATGAGATCCTGGGGGTGACAACTCGAGTCCCGGGTCTCAGAGAGCAGTAAGAGCTTAATCCTGAGCCTTATATTATCCCCCCGTTCGAATTGCCATCCCATCGGACTATGAAAGTCCGGGAATAAAGAATGCACATTTTTTTAGAAATTAGTTTTTAGAAAACAACTCGGTTTTTCTTCCTTCCAATTTGAAGAAAATCTCTGTAGGTACCTATAAACAGTTTTGACTGATAATATTCCAGTTAGTGTCCAGACAGACGGACCACAAGCCGAATACAATATTGCAGTTTGAACGAACTTCTATTGCAGTTGACACAATTGCATAGCAACAGCCGTGCGGCGTCGTGCGCTTCCGTGCGTTGCAAAATCAACGCACGGTAACGCGCCATTTGTTATCAAGCTCTAATTCTTAGGTAAGTAACTACATTAAAGTTTACTTCAAAATAACATTAATTATTTTTAGGGCAAAAGCACATGAAATAACCGCTGTGAGTTGCGACACACCCGTGCAAGGAATTCAAATTAGCGTTCGCCCTGAGATGACAGCAGTAAACATCGAAATATTCAACGGAAACCGGCTCACCTCTGTTAACACTCAACACAACAAAACAAACACACAACGCAACACTTAGAAATGATGCCATTACTATTATTAGCTTAATAAAGTATTGCGCACGACTATTTTAATTTTTATATTAATTATTCATATTTTAAATGCCATAGGTACCGTGAAAAGGTGACCTGCTGCTGTTTGTAACCTTCTTAGTTTCCCTTTTGTATGATTAAATCGCATAACCGAACACAAAGGTTTTTTTTAGATGAATGATATTAGGTACTTTGAATATATCTAATTTAAAAGTTAATAATATATTCATAAACACGGACCGAACTGCGGACAACAGCTAGCTAGATAAACAAAAAATCCTCCTAATAAACACTTTCATCATAAAGTAAATGCTATACCTACCTATTTATTTAAAGTAAACTTGACCTACATAGTACAGATGGCTGAAATACTTACGTTCAATGCGGTCACTTAGTAAAGAAAAAAATATGCACAGAGTAAAAATTCGTGATTGTCAAAAAGCGCGGGAGGACCGCGCGCGCGCCTCGGTCGGTCGTGGGAGCGTGAGTGACGTGCGAGGAAGACGGCCCTCGCCGCTTTATATGTACACTTAACAGTTAGGTTCGATTAATCTACGACTCGCATAGAACTGACTTGAGAAAACTGGGTGAGAACTGAGAGTAACATGAACAAGCTGGGTTTACTTACTTGTAATTTTCTTGATGGAAAACTCGCTACAACAAGCTGAAATTTAGGAAAAAGTAAATCAACTTCAATATAGTTAAGGACATACCAAAAAAACCATGCAAATCGCAGAGAAATCGGTCCTACCTAGATACTAAGCACTAACCCAAAATATTAGTGACATGTTATGTGTTCATTTATTAGAATAACTTCGTACTTAAGAATAATAACTAGGTGTGCACTGTGCTTTATATTAAATCCTTCCTGAAAGTATAGCGAATACGATACTGAAATAAAAGCATCAAAATCGGTTCATTGGTTTTTGAAATAATCACGAACATACATAGGTAAAGGTACATACAATACATATGGGTCGAATACAGAACCTTCTTTTTTGAAGTCAGTAAAAACAGCCTCCAACACATTGGTACTAATTCTGCTGTGTACACTATATCGTTAAACTAAACTAAAACTCACAGCATCACAGCTCCAAATTAAATGCTATCTTTTTCCGCAGCGCAGGGAACATTGTCAAAAGGATAAAACTACTAAGTATTTTTCGACCTCTGTGCTGAATGCGTAGCGAAGTGAGACAGGCTTGACAATGTTTAAGAAATATTTAACGAAAAAACAATATCTGAAATCTATGTACCTACCTAGCAAGATACCTATTGAAATTCGTTAAGCATCCGTTCAGACTTCAATTCTTATTCCTTTCAAGCCAGTTTAAGATCTAAGGTAAGAGTACGCAATTCCGTCAGTGTCCCAGTACCCGATAACTGATCAGTTTTTTAATTTTTAAAATTTCTACGAATACTAAATAAAATTTATTTGAATGGCAATACATTCTGGGTAATATTTTTTACTATTCTAATGGCAAAATTGATCAAAAAGTTTAAGGGCGTTGAAACTGTACAACAACAAAAGTGACCTGTCCGAAAATATTTAGAAAATTCAAAGTTCAGTCACTGAACTACGTTACCACCACGTCATCAGGATTTAGTTCCCATGCTGCTGCGTATAAAAATACGGTAAAA
The DNA here is from genome assembly GCA_920104075.1 of Melanargia galathea. Classification (NCBI taxonomy): domain Eukaryota; kingdom Metazoa; phylum Arthropoda; class Insecta; order Lepidoptera; family Nymphalidae; genus Melanargia; species Melanargia galathea. Next base: position 10,674,021 of record OV049858.1, read on the forward strand.
GTGTTAATTTACTTAAATATTTGAGTAAATTGTCTATCCATATAACTTTTAAATAGCGGTGAATCTGAACGAAATGTAATTATTTTTGCATGTTACATCTATTGGTACTCACAAATCCCTACTTGACCCAGAATCCGTTATTTTTCTAACGGATTTTGGTACATGCATCAACCCGATGATATCTGTTGTACCTAAACCCGTTATTACATCTCTATTGCCTTGAAATAGGTCTCATTTTCCCTTAAAACTTTTTCGTTTTTCTGTACGATTTCTATATTACTTATAAATAAAATGTATATTACAGGCCCGTGATTATAAGGTCATTAGAGCTTATATTACTACGATATTAATTCTACAAAAGCGTATATTTTTGTATGCAATAATGCAAATACTTGTTTAAATATATTAGACTAGCTGATGCCCGTGAGTTAATCCGCGTGGATTTAGGTTTTTAAAAATCCCAAGGGAACCAACATGAGTTAGTTTCCTTGGGATTTTTATTTGAATAACTAGAATATGCCCATGGCTTCGCCCGTGTGAATTTTGGTTTTTAAAAATCCCGTGGGAAATTTTGATTTTCCAGGACAAAAAGTAGCCTATCTGTAGTAAACCCGTCCCACAACGGAAAAATGCCGCGGGATTCCCACAATTTAGGAATGCAATTCCTTATAGCATCAGGGTTGAGGAGTTGGATATGTATTCGACTTCATTCAATGATAAAGTCTTTAATTGATAGGTACCTCAAATATCAATTTAAATAACCGACAGTTTCTAAATCTCATTAGTTATGGGGGTTAGGTCCCCTACAACATCAGGATTGAGGAGTCGGAATCCAAATTTTTTATGGGACAGTGTCGCAAAGGTCTTTTATCGATTAAAAAAAAATTACGCAGATCAGTTTAGAAATCTCGGAGATATTGTTGTACATAGGTAGAAAACCACAACTCCTCCTTTTTGAAAGTCGGTTAAAAAAGTAGCTTATGTTACTTCTTGATTAATTTTCTACTTGTCTATGAAAGTCCCGTCAAAATCGGTTCAGCCGTTCCGAAGATTAGCCCGTTCAAACAGACAGACAAAAATTTTAAAAACGTGTGATTCAGTTATGGTACAGTTCAAAAAACCATATGAGCTTAGAGGTAGTTATTTCGAAATTAAAGACAGACACTTCAATTTTATTTATTAGTATCTAAGTATAGACTAGAGGATGTCCGCGTGGATTTAAATCAAATAAATAAAATTTGCGAAGAATTGGAACGACACTCAGTAAAGAACGAAACCAAAGACCTCTTTCAAAATGTCAAATACCTGACAAGAATTCGGACTGTTAAAACATGCGCAGTGAAAGATGAACAGGAGCGTTACTTACAGAAAAATCAAGTTCTAGAGCGTTATACTACGGGAGGTCGGAGTTCAACTTAAAAAGTCATTTTATAGTGGTGGAGTTAAGAGTGAGAGCGAAATGTGAAAGTGCTTGAAAATCAAAGCGCTCCGAGTGATTTTATCCCAGACAAAAATGGTCTTAAATCATTGTTTCAATCATTTTTGATACAGAAACAATATTCAGCTGCACCGCCGTCCGCTACGCGTATGAAGTGCATTAAAATTTTGAAAAAAATAAGTTATTTTATACCTTATGAAATTTATGCAGCAGAATTTTCACACTTTTAAAATAATTAAAAAAATCTTCAGCTACACTTCTGGTGGGGGAAAGACCGTCAGTTAGCGTGATAAACATTCTGCGCGCTCAGTGCATTTAGCCTAGTAAATCTAGGACAAACATCCTATAGTTTTAAAAATTGGCCAAATGTATTCTTTGGGCCTTTCTCTTTAATATATCCGAAAACCCCATATGGGGGGTGCGGAATCAGCCGCCATTTTTAATTTTGTCCCTTTTTTCGGTTTTTTTTCTCATATCACGAAAATCTCTACAAATAGCATTATAATTACTTTTGACAAAAGTTTTACTATACAATTTGCCACAAATGTGGTCTCTTGTATTTTTACTCTAAGTTTATTACTTTAGGAGCTATTCGGTGTTTAAGCGTATTTTAGGTCCCTTTTTCGTTTATTTTGATCATATCTCGAAAATCTCTACGAATAGCATTATAATTACTTCTGACAAAAGTTTTTGTATAAAATTTTGTACAAATTTGGTCATGGTCATTTTTACGCTAAGCTTACTACTTTAGGAGTTATAGGGTGTTTAAGTTAATATTTGGGGTCCCTTTTTCAATTTTTTGCTCATATCTCGAAAATTTCTACAAATAGCATTATAATTACTTCTGACAAAAGTTTAAGTATAAAATTTTCTACAAATTTGGTCCTGTTTATTTTACGCTGAGCTTTTTACTTTAGGAGCTACAGAGTATTAAAGTTAACAGGGAGATAAAATAGTAGGTATAGATTAAAGCTCCGACATTCGCCATTTTGTGGCGACGGCTATTTTGAACCGATTCTCATCAAACATAGCTAAGAACACTTCTGACTAAATCACATTTTTATCAAAAAAAACCGCAATGCGGTTCGTTTTTGTTTGAAATGCATAAAAATGGACAGGACCAAATTTGTAGAAAATTTTATATTCAAACTTTTGTCAGAAGTAATTATAATGCTATATGTAGAGATTTTCGAGATATGAGCAAAAAACTGAAAAAGGGACCTCAAATATTAGAGTATAAGAGTAGGGAGTTCAATAGTCCTGTTGTACCTACTGTGCTTCATTGATTACAGCAAGGCTTTTGACTGTGTAATGTGGAGCAAGTTATGGATGGTACTGTCAGAAATGGGAGTGCCACAACATCTTGTTGGTCTTATCCTGAATTTATACTGCAACAACCGCTTATTTGTAAGGATTGACACCGAATGTTCTAATGTGTTTCCTACCAAGAAAGGCGAACAGGGTTGTATCCTCTCACCCATGTTGTTTAACATTTACGGCGAGTACATAATTCGCAAAACAATGGAGAACTGGGAGAAAGGATTTCCAATAGGGGGAAAAAGAATATGAAACCTCCGGTATGCCGACGATACAGTGCTCGTTACCACCACCATGGACGACATGAAGGAACTCTTACAAAAAATAGAAGCAGAAAGTATGGATTTGGGTCTGACCATCAACAGGAGTAAGACTATCAACTTGATGATAGTTGACCGCACCGGTAAGCTATCCAATAGTAATATAACTCCATCTGTGGATGTGGTGGAGAATTACATCTATGTTGGGTCCCAAATCTGCAGTGATGGCAGTTGTGTGCCAGAGATAAAGAGACGCATTGCAATGGCGAAAAATGCCATGACAAGATTAATTGGGATATGGAAGAATAAAGGCATATCGCATAAAACCAAGAGCCGCCTCGTTCGGGCCTTAATTTTCCCAATTTTCATGTAGGAGTAGAAACATGGACCATCAAAGCAAGAGAAAGGCAAAGAATAGATGCGTTCGAAATGTGGTGCTGGAGGCGGATGCTGCGGATTCCGTTGACTGCCAAGCGCACAAACGTGTCCATTCTTTCACAACTCGGAATCACTGATCGGCTTTCCTCCATATGCTACCCACGATTGCTCTCATATTTCGGCCACATCATTCGGCGTGGGGACGACAGCCTAGAAAAGTTAATAGTGACAGGCAACACGGAGGTCAAAAGAGCGAGAGGCCGCTCACCAACTACTTAGGTGGTCCGACCAGCTGAAAGAATCCAGCAGGTGTAGATTCTATCACTCTGATAAAATGGCCAACAACAGAAGCCGGTGGAAACAATTAATCCATACGAGGGCAGTATGCCAGAACCACGATCTTCTGCAATGATGGAACGACCGGACAGAGAGTATGCGTTTGCACTTTTTATCCTGGAAAAATCCACAGTTCCCATGGGATTTTGAAAAAAACCGCAATCTATAGATACAGCTATAGGTAGATTACTATAGCAAACTTCCTTAAAAGTTGGTATAAAGATTGGAAAAGGGAGCAGGAACGGGAAACGGAAATCCACGATTCCCTCGGGATTTGTGAAAAACCGAAATTCATGCGGGCGGAGCCGCAGGCAGAAGCTAGTAGAGAATAAGAAGTATTGAAAAGCGTACTTTATAATATACACTACTATATATACTACTTTTATAATAAATATGTCTCAAATAATATATTTCATTTCTTTATGTCTTCTTTTTCGATAAAAAGTAGGTATAAACCCATTTTTTTACTGCGAGCTCTACGCATTTTAGATTTGTAATAATAATTTTTATGAACCTTAGCGTCAAGAAATAGAGTTCAAATTTGCGATAAAAGTTAACGGATTCCGGGACATAATATCGTTTACTAGTACAAATCTGCCGACTACTGGTACAATCGGCCCTTTTCCACATTTTTTTGTATTATTACGTATTATCTTTTATTTTAATTTGAAATAAAATAATAACACTAAAACTAGAATAAATTACCTATTTAGTCATATAATTCTCATTACTGTAAGTTTACGAATTTCAACATAGCAATCATGCAAAGTTAGCGAAGTTCAAAACTTAACGGATATTGGGACGTTTGCCTTAATTAGCGGAAAGCTAGTAGAAAAGTGAAAAGGTTAAGTTATACTTATCCTCGATACCTAACTTGTTTAAAATTAACCTTCCGATGATTTCTCCTTACAAGCAGGGTAACCATTAGGCCAGAAAAAATAATCAGGACCTAAAAAGCTGGTATCTAAACAGAGGTCTATTAAATACATAGGTATACATTTCCTTGATATGTAGGACAGGTAGGCGAAGGACAACGTACTTTTCTTTTTCTTTTTTTATTCATTAAAGTTAGTCCTTGACTGTGATCTCACCTGACGGTAAAGACGGTGAAGAGTGAAGACTTTCTTTTAATTCTAGACAATTTCAGTATTTATCTCGGAATGTAATTAGAAAACGTTCGCACAAACACTAATTTTATTAAAATGGGTTTATTATTGTGGACTCAACCAGTGTTTCTGTAAATCTATTACATGGGCTTATTCAAGAGGCGAATAAACTTTCTAAAAGCTGACAACGCATTGCCGGTTCGTCTTGTAATCCAAAACCTTGCAAATGTTCATGGATGGCGGTAGACCCTTTTCGCTTTAGAATCCATACTAATATTATAACTTTTGCATTGTATGTCTGTTTGTCTGGTAACTTTCACGGCCCAACAGTTCAACCGATTTTGATGAAATTTAGCACAGAGGTAGCTTACATCCCGGAAACGGACATATGCTACTTTTTATCCCGGAAAATTAAAGAGTTCCCACGGGATTCTTAAAGGTCCATCAGTTTAACGAATTTGTACAAAATTTGGTACAGAGTAAATAAATAACAAGACAAAATCATAGGATTATTTATCTTAAATTAGATAGGAAACTAGGACATTCATTATGGCGGATAACTTTTCTTCAGATAGTCGAACAACTTTTATTCAGACAATCAGTCAAGATTAAGATCCAATCCCAAAAAAAATTTTTTTCGGAATCTTGGAAACCCTACTCGGATTTATTTTACCTACCTACTTCTTTCGCTTGATCGAGTAAGTTTATTCATATTATTATCTGATATGTTAAAGTCCTGTATTATAACGAGGCTACAACGTGAAAGTGGTATGGTAAAAGCTGTTTCTGATAATACGAAGCAAGATATACTTACGTATTATATAGGTATTATTGTTTGTTTTTTATTCAACTTGAAAGTAAGCTAAATGTTTTCCTTTTTCACACTTGGGTCTGATTTTAACCCCTTTCATAAATGGTCATCGAATTTACGATACCGTAGTAGGTTTCTTACAAGACTTATCACTACATAATAATAAAAAACAAAGTCCGCCGCGTCCGTCTGTATGTCTGTCGCTTTCGTCGCTAAACGCTTTCGTGATGGAAACTTCGATTTGAAGAACGAACCACGTGGAAGACCGCCCACACATGTGAATAACAATGATTTGAAAGAGATGGTGGAAGCCGATCCGAGCCAAACTACCCAGGAATTTGCGGCATGGTTTAACGTTACCTTACCAACAATATTGACTCATTTGCGTCAAATCAATAAAATAAAAAAATATGAAAAATGGGTGCCTCATGATTTGACTGATCTGCAGAAAGAAACGCGTGTTGAAACTTGCGTTGCCTTGTTGAATCGATACAGAAATGAAGGAATATTGGATCAAATTGTGACATGTGATGAAAAATGGATTCTTTACGATAATCGTAAGCGGAAACCAAACCCCAGGTCAAACGCCGCAACAGTGTCATAAAGCAAAGCTTACCAATAAAAAGGTAATGGTAACTGTTTGGTGGTCTCAGCGTGGTGTTATTCACTATAGCTTTCTCCGATCTGGTCAAGCAATAACGGCAGATGTCTACTGCGCCGAACTCCGAACAATCATAGCGAAACTAGCAGTGAAACAGCCCCGACTTATGAATCGATCTTCACCATTATTGCTCCATGATAACGCGAGACCTCATACAGCACGAGAAACAGTTTTAACTCTACAGGAACTGCAATTAGAAACCATCATCTAGATCACCAGAGTTCTATCGCAAAGGCATAAATGAGCTTCCTATTAGATGGCAGCAATGTATAGATAATAATGGTGTTAAATTATAAAAAAACGAATTTTTATTTTTCAGTACAAATCGGCAATTCCATACTTTAACCCCTAATATTTATATAGCGTCTAGGAAACTTAATTTAAAATAAAAAATACAGTACAATAAACAAACCTTTATTTCACTTAAGAATCCTAATAAATAATAATCAAGAGCTACGTGCTCAAAATTATATTAATAAGCAAGAGCCCCAGATTTACGTAACTTACCTGTTTAGCAAGCTATTAAAAAAGTAGGTAGGTATCTAACGAAAAACAAACTTAAACGAAAACATAATAATATTATTATACATAATTACCTACGTAGATAAGAAAAAATTGTCCAATAAAAATAATATGTAGATACTTAATTTAAATTTAAAGATTTCTGGTACTTAACTCATTAATTAAAGAATGGTAACATACTCGTAGCTAGGAATTTAAAAAATAATAAGGGTGAATATACAACATTGAGCTGTGCTGTGCTTAGCTAAGCTAAGTTTCTGGTGCTATGTTTGTTCAACAAACAACATTTAGCTGCGCGATGTGTTGTGCGACAGTCTTAGTGCGACTGAAGTGCGACTGTCTTAGTGCGACTGGGTCAGTGTCGTGATGACAGCGCAACAATTTAGACTTGGGTAGTTCGCGAACGAACTAGTTCCTAGAACATCGTCCGAGCTACTGCATGATGACTTACTGTACGCACCTACTTCACATTGTTCGTTTAATTCCTCGGTCAAAATTGGATTTTTTTTAACTAATAAATACATGAAAAAAAAATCATATACTTACCTTAAGTAAAAATTAAAATTCTACAGGTTCAGTGTTATTTAAAATTAATTAATTACAAGTTAAAAATATCAAGATAGTTATTTTATTAAATGAACGCGTGCAGGAGCAAGTGACAAAGTGAGCGAAAGATCTGCCTTTCTCTGGTCAAAACGGGAGCTTACAAACTAAAAGAGCGACCTAGAACTAAGGAACTGGGAACTAAATTGAGCGCTCCCGGTCGAGAACTACTATGCGCAAGACCTACTGCCTTTCTCTGGTTCAAAACGGGAACTGGTGAACTAAAAGAGCGACCTATAACTAAGGAACTGGGAACTAAATTAAGCGCTGTCGGTCGAGAACTACTATGCGCAAGACCTACTGCATTTCTCTGGTTCAAAACGGGAACTAGTGAACTAAAAGAGCGACCTAGTTCACTAAGGAACTGGGAACTAACCTGACCGCTGCCGATCGAGAACTATACTATGCGCTAGACAAGTGCAAGTGACATAGACGGAAGATAGTGGGAGATACAGTCATAGAGATTACTACCCTCATCTGTTATTTAATGCTGAATGCTGATAGAGATAATATGCTAGATAATTCATAGATTGATACATTGCACTTTGGTTGCCTGGCTAAATTTGGTGCCTATGATGTTAAACACAAAAAAATGTAATCAATTTTTTTCGATCTGCTTCCCTCATCTGTTATTTAAACGAATTATATGTCAAATGAAAGATTATTTTATTCCCAATCGAACCGTATTTGGTTGCCTGGTCAAAAGTGGTGCTAAATCATGGTTGCCTGGATTTTAAGATATAAAATTTTCTGTGCGAGTGTTGAAAGTGACGGAAAAGTGTTGCGCGCGCAATTCCATTTGACAGACAAAGATGCAGTGAGGCAGGCGTGCACTCGGCAGGTGCTTAGTCTATACAAAGATTAAAACCATAGACTAGCTGTGCCTGTCCATTAAAGATATTTGCAAAAAAAAATAAGTGAGCGACGTAAGGAATAAGTAATAAAACGTAAAAAAGCTGTTTTTGAAAATTTTGTCTGTTTGTCTGTATATTTGTGCATGTATTACGCAAAAACTACTGAATGGATTGAAATTAAACTAGGCATGATCTAAGTTCATACTACATAATAGCATATAGGATACTTTTTATCCCGAAATTCAGCACAGTTCCCTTGGGAGAGGGGATGAAAGTCAAAATGTGTACTTAGCTGTAATTCATTATCGCGTAGTCCGATTTCATTCATTTTTAGGGTTCCGTACCCAAAGGGTTAAAACGGAGCCCTGTTAATGTCACTCGGCTGTCTGTCTGTCTGTCAGCCGGTCACAGGTCTCTAGCTCGCAGACGAAATGAGATATACTCCAAACAATTTTCAACCTGTCAAGTCATCTTTGTCTATCCTACACAAAATAAGGATGCCTTTTTTCGAATTTCTCCACTAAATTTAAATTTTTTGTTACTTCAACAAAAAAGAATTTGTTGATTATTTATTAAAACGTTGAATGACATTAATAAGGCTCCGTTTTTACCCTTTGGGTACGGAACCCTAAAAATGAATGAAATCGGACTACGCGATAATGAATTACAGCTAAGTACACATTTTGACTTTCATCCCCTCTCCCAAGGGAACTGTGCTGAATTTCGGGATAAAAAGTATCCTATATGCTATTATGTAGTATGAACTTAGATCATGCCTAGTTTAATTTCAATCCATTCAGTAGTTTTTGCGTAATACATGCACAAATATACAGACAAACAGACAAAATTTTCAAAAACAGCTTTTATACGTTTTATTACTTATTCCTTACGTCGCTCACTTATTTTTTTTGCAAATATCTTTAATGGACAGGCACAGCTAGTCTATGGTTTTAATCTTTGTATAGACTAAGCACCTGCCGAGTGCACGCCTGCCTCACTGCATCTTTGTCTGTCAAATGGAATTGCGCGCGCAACACTTTTCCGTCACTTTCAACACTCGCACAGAAAATTTTATATCTTAAAATCCAGGCAACCATGATTTAGCACCACTTTTGACCAGGCAACCAAATACGGTTCGATTGGGAATAAAATAATCTTTCATTTGACATATAATTCGTTTAAATAACAGATGAGGGAAGCAGATCGAAAAAAATTGATTAAATTTTTTTGTGTTTAACATCATAGGCACCAAATTTAGCCAGGCAACCAAAGTGCAATGTATCAATCTATGAATTATCTAGCATATTATCTCTATCAGCATTAAATAACAGATGAGGGTAGTAATCTCTATGATGGTATCTTAGACCAAGACTGAGTGGGTTGGGCAATGCAATGCGATGCCGAGCGAGCCAGCACGTATCACGTGATCTTTGCTATGTTTTAAACAAAGCACAGCCGTACAAAGCGCAGCGCAGTAGGGCTTGTTTGTTCCCTCATTATAATAGAGGAGCAACACAGCACAGCAAAGCTCAATGTCGTTTATTCACCCTAAGAGTCCTCGCAGATATACAATTTCAAGTTAGACGACTAATAATTGCACAACTAAATCTCGAACTCACACAATTTAATCGGCCAACTTTTAAATTGGACTTAACCGGAAGGGAATTTCATTTCTGATACAATCGTCATCCAATTATTTCGTTAGTTGAACGATTTATGATAGTTGGTTATGATGCGCGGGGTGTCGTAAATCACTGCTTATGATACTCTGCGATTTAGTTGGCCAACTTGAAATTGTATGTTCGCGGGGTCTCTAACTTAATATTTAAATTGCAAAATATGATTTTCATCTTTTAGTTTAAAACTATAAACTGTGGTATAAAATATAAAATGCTTATTGAGATTAATACTATAAAGGAAACATTGTTTATTAGCTATACCAATAGCGTTGAGGTTGAGGAGGTTGAGGAGGTTGAGGAGGTTGAAATGGTTGAGGTTGTTGAGGAGGGCTGTATCTTCTTGTTGGATCTGAAAATAAAAATACATACATATTATTCGGTTCGTTTCGACGAAACGCTAGTTATTAATAATATTCTATAGCGTCTTCCACTCCGAATATTTTCAAATAATGAGGTTATAAAAATGATTAAACATTATTAATAACTATCTGATTTTTTGCATGCAGCTTAGTAAATACTTGTATAATGAAATGGCTACATAGTCCTACTTTAGTGGAACGATTTCCCACCCCAGCGAATCGAAATTTTTAACACCTGCGCACTCGAGTACGTACCTCCATCGAGAATTTTCATATATGAATAAAAAAGTGTGTCTTCTCGTCGAAACGAACCTACTCACGAAAATTCAGCTTGTTATTAATCAGTAAAAAATTTGTTCCAAGGCTGCCGGCCTACTATCTTGATCACACCCCGCACCGCAGTGCTTATAAATAACTAAGTACACACTTCACACTTTATTTTCGCACAGCGTTACCGATATTTTTCGTCATCGTAGTTTTTTCAACCGATAGACCTCTGGATATAGATCTCTTGCAAGGGTGGTCCAGGAATACGATCTGGCGCCATTTGCACAATAGTGTAAGTGGCCCAAATTCCACCTATGCGGCCAAAGTCAACCTCACCTGCGCGCGGTGCACCCTGCCAATATGCTAACGAGGCCCTGACGCTCTCAGTCCCCTCTACGGGTCGTTGTGCCTATACTACACAACTCTGGATCCAAAATCTGGATGGTATCACCGCTATGTGGTAGGATTCTACCCCGAATCCGCCTGGCTAGCGACCACACTTCAGCCGTAATCTGCCGCAAAGCATCCGTGTGTTCCGGCAGCGAGCTGAAGACCCAGTCCCCTTCCTCAAAAGCCGGCAACGCATTAGTGGTTCCTCTGGTGCTGCTAATGTTCATGGGCGGCGGTAATCACTTAACATCAGGTGACCCGCTTGCTCAGTTGCCCGCTATTCCTATAAAAAAAATAGTCCAGCCCTGCCCCCGTATTCTATAACTGAGTGGCTATTAAAAAACGATAGCCACTGAGGTTGTTTGAGATATATTTTTTATCCATTGAAGGTTTGCTATGAAATGCTACTTTTATTTCACACAGTAAAGCAGCAATGTATAGATTGAACTAATTCGGTGGCTTTCATTTAGTGATGACTAACTTAGAGAATAAGTTCGCCAACCTTTAAGCCAACGAACGTGGCGATTCCCTTGCAATACGGATAACATAGGAAACGATATCTAAACTTTCAATAAAATTATATCACTTTACCAAACTTACCAGCTGAAACCTTATCCTCCACAACAACCAGGGGCTCTTCAATCTTACCCTCGAACAGTATCAACCCTAACTCATTGTCTCTGATGAAGAACAGGAAAGGCCTGTCCACTTTAAGCTGGACTCCGTCCTCTATGAGAGGTATGACCATGGCGGAGGTCGCGGCGGCTGCGACTGTGCCAGTCTCGTCCACGGACATGTACACTTTGTGGAGGATGTCGTTCACTTGGGGGGCTCCGCTCTCGAACATGCCGGGGAGGCTTGCGTTCGTCGTGAACAGTGTGTTGATCCTCATCTGCAACGACAATACTTGCGATCAAAGCGTTGCCAGCTGATGGGCAAGAGGGGATAAATTAAAAGGGGGGATATGTGGGACGTAAAAAGGCTGTAGTAGTGGTGGTGGCAGTCCACATTGAAAGCGAAGCGAAAAGAGGTTCGTTTCGCTTCGCTCATGTCGCTAGACAATGAGAGCTCGCAATTTCGCTTCGCTGGCTTCGTTTAGCTCTGTAATTCGCCGTGTGAACCGCAGTATGAAAACATGCGGGAGCGACATAACCTTTTTACGCTTCGCTTAGCTCCCAATGTAGAAGTAACAGGCGGAAGGTGGTGTGGCCTTATTGCGACAGCGATTGTGCTGGGTAAATAAGGGGCCATCCATAAATTCACAAACCACACCCCTCCCCCGTCCTTGTCACAGCTGGTCACATTTGTGAGACCCTCCTCCCTAGTGTAACGTCACATATTTTGCAATTTTACATCTAGACATTGAATTAAAACACCTGTTGACTCCGAATATTTAAAAATATTTCTCCAATAGTAATTTATATATTGTGTTGTAGGTATTAGATTTTGCAATGTTACACAATGTCACAATTCGTCGACCTTCTCACTTCCCCTTAACGTGGGATGGCCCCTAAGCTATTAGAGATTTTTGCAAAATAAATACTTCGGCCCAAACGCTTCTCCGAACTTACATTGCGCAAAGTTGCCACCATACTATCCGTGTAGTCAACTGTGAATTTAGGCATGAACAGGCGAACGTTGGTCGATTCCATTAGATCTGATATTTGCGGGAGACTCATGTAAGGCAGATCTCGTATTAAGGTGTTGAGGTCTCCTTTCTCGAGCGGAACTAGGAGAACCATGGAATAACGTCCACCCTGAAATTATAAAATGGATTTTTAAATATTTTTGACGTGATAACGTCTTACAAATCGATGAAGGCCGGCTGCAAGCACGTAAAAGCCATGACTCATTGTCAGGTTCCGCGTGCAAGCGAGAGCGCGGAACAAGCGATAGACCCGATCGGCCTAAGCGTTCGGCTAAGTTAATTAGGTTAATTAATATAGTTCTCAGAGACATATTAGTAAGAGCGACTAGGTTTTAGTATGTATTGTAATTATGGTAAATTAAATAGGTGTAATAATTAATGTTTTAAGGATGTTGTATAATTAATAACAACAGGAAGGTGCAGGTATATATTTAAAAAAAAAGCGTTCGGCTTGTGACGCATCTATCTCTCTTTGTTTTCTTATGACGTTATCACGTAAAATTATCGTTCGTAAACCGACTTTACAGACAACCAATTTTTTAATTACAAAGGGAAAGATGAATTTGTAATACAACCCGTTTACTAAAAGATTTGCTTTGACTCGCTCGCTCGCAAGACAATACTACTTAACAAGTTAACACAGCATACCCAGAGTTTTTCCCATACATTTAAGTTTCATACAATACTTAAATATTCTTAATGATGCTTTTTGCACACCATACCCATAAATCGCAGTGACTACATCGACGCCAGGTCCAATCTTTTAGTAAACGGGTTATACATATACAAGTCACTGTCGTAACTTAGTTCCCGATCTTTGATGTATAGAGATTTTGTTAGCAGGCCCTTTTTTAGGGTTCCGTAGTAAACAAGGAACCCTTATAGTTTCGCCATGTCCGTCCGTCTGTCCGTCTGTCCGTCTGTCCGTCTGTCCGTCCTCGGTTAATCTCAGAGACTATTAGTGCTAGAAATCCGTAATTTGGCATGAGTATAAATATTAATCACGCCGACAAAGCGGTGAAATAAAATTTTGATAAATATGTTTTTTTAGGGTAGCTCCCCTACATGTAAAGTGGGGATGAATATTTTTTTTCTCGTCTACCCCATAGTGTGGGGTATTGTTGAATAGGTCTTTTAAAAATACTGTGGGTGTGAACATCATTTTTCGATTTCTAGATCCGTTTGTAAAATATGATGTTTTAAAGTGCAAATTTTTATTAGAGTCAAGTGTCCTCCCCCTCTATCAGCCAAATGGCAGTATATAGGAACTTGAAAAAATTCACAGCAGTAGGATATATAATCAATTTTAAAGGAAAACTATCACGGCTAAGTAGGGTTTACTGGTTAAGGAGTTATATCTGTTTTTCGAGGATTGTGACTACGGAACCCTACACTGCGCGTGGCCCGCCACGCACTTGGCCGGTTTTATGTTAGGTTTGCAGTATACATATACATACCTAAGCAATATAAGATTCTAAATGATGAATTTTTCAAATTATAAATCAACAAATGCCTTCATCAAAACATGCTATTTTTAAGAAAAATGAATCCGACTTTGGTCCAGCAATATCAGAGACATTTATACATGTCTTAAAGCTTCCTGAAAGTATGTAGTACAACAGTGAAAATAATCATTAAAATAGGTTCACTGGTTTATGAAATAATCGCGAACACACATAGTACATAGTCTCATACTCCTTTTTGAAGGTATTTCGTCTTTCAGGAAGAAAAGGTACTTATAGTAAACATAATATATATATCTCATTATATATATATATATATATATATATATATATATATATATATATATATATATATATATATATATAATGAGATATATATATTATGTAATGTATATAATGAGATATATATATTATGATATATTATATCTCAATCGTAAAAATACCAACCTCATACTGTAATTCAATAGCGTGCGCCCTCAGGTTATCCACAAAGGCGTAGTTCATATCCTCGTGCAGTTCCATCATGACCGCGTTCTGGCAGGCGTTGTCCACGTGGAAGCACCCGGGCCTCGTGTACTTGGGGTTGAAGGCGTGCCTCCAGTGGCCTTTGAAGTATAGAGCGTTCGAGATCAGAGCGTCCGACAACGGGTTAATATCAGCTGAAAGAGTAAAGGAAATCTTTTTTTATTCATCTACAAGTATTATGTATGGGGTATAAACATCGGCACGTAGATCGAACACTGAAGGAAACGTGGAGGGGATAGCTGCGTATGGGAACTGTCACGCACGTAATACAACAGCTTACCCCCTCCACTTTCCTTCAGTGTTTGATCTACGTGCCGCGGGTTATATATTAGACGCGCCGCGAGCCGCACCCGAGCCGTCGACAAATCCGTCATCGCCCACACACTACGCGAGCGCGTCAGTCGCTTGTGAACTGTGGCGAGCCTTGCACGTATGTCTGCTGCTTGCTCACCGCGCACGTACCGTACCACGCGACCGTATGTCAATAGTCGTAAAGTTAATTATTTATTCAGTGTGCGCCGGGCCTCAAGATCGCGGAAAAAATAAATCTACTGGGCGCAGTATGGGCATACTGTGCCCATGTGTAGCTCACCGCTAGTGTCGCTGCGGAAAAAATGAGTGAATTAGAAAAGCTATGGCAATTTTTTATTGAACCGAAACGCTAAATCGCTTGGTGACCCGGCTTTGCCGGTAGGGTGGTAAGTGGTAACTAATCACGGCTGAAGCCTCCCACAAGCCAGACCAGAGAAAATTTTGAAATTATAAAAATCCCAAATTACCACTGCCGAAAATCGAACCCGGAACCTCCCACTTATAAGACCTCAGTGCTCACTATAACTGCGACAGGGAGGTCGACACTCTAATTATTTTTCAAATTCAGTAAGTAGTTCAATAAGATTGAATAATAATTCGTCAAATATTTGAGGAAATTCTACGCGATTCATGGAACTTGTAAATCGACTGACGTTTTAACTCGTAAAGATTTGCATAGGTCTATATGGATATTTCTTTGAATAATTTATCAATTAAACGACAGTCTGGTATTACCATGACATTAGTTGTGACGCAAAGTAAATACCTTGTATGCAGTGGCGTAACTATACTGTTTGAGGCCCGTGGCAAATTGATCGGATGGGGCCTCTGCTGCCCAATATTTAAAGAAGCTCGGCCAACGTTAAAGTTTATATTTTCGGGTCGTGGGCCCTTTCCGGCTGGGGGCCCGTGGCATTTTGCCGAAATGCCACCCTATAGTTACGCCACTGCTTGTATGTGTACCTCCCCATTTTTTCAATCATATCTTACGTTCTACGTTCATAGGCTTACGTTCTTGGACGAATAAAGCACTTATTTGATCAAGCCAAAGAATATCATGTCAAAGAGTTAAAACTGTTGATTTCTCCATAACCGAGCTTACGTCTTTAGGATACTCCTGACGCATCATACAAGCGAACAACTACTGACAAGGATAGCGCTATACGTAAATCGAGCATAACAAGGACAACTATAGAACAATACTCCTAGTTACTACACACTTCTACATTGTGGGTGACGTTTTACATCTCTATCCCATTCTTATCATGAACTAGTTTGAATTGACTGCACGTTGGTCTGGTGGTAAGCATATTCTACAAACGACGAAATCACGAGGTCCCGGGTTCGATTCCCGGATCGGGCAAATAATTGTTAGGTGTTGGGTTTTTTTGTCACGAAATTCTCAGTACCAGCCCGGAGTTGGTAGTTGGCGGTGTTTCACCCTCGTGCGTCGGAGAGCAAGTAAGCAGTCGGTCCCGGTTATTATCACTATCATGACGTGACAATAGGTAGTCGTTAAAGTCCGCCAACCCGCATTGGAGCAGCGTGGCGGGTGTGAGCTCTAAATCCCTCTCTCCTATGAGAGAGGAGGCCTGTGTTCAGCTCTGGGAGGTGGTGGTGGTGGAGACATACTTACTGGATTCGACAATGCTGGGTATGAGTCCTTTTGTGTGTTGGCTGACCCACTTGTTGACGGTGTTCGCGGCGCTCAAGCTGTCGCTGAAGTCCACCGGACACACGTCCGAGAAGTAAACGTTGCGTACGATCTGTTCGAACTCCTTCCTGAGCTTTATTCTCTTGGAGACGAACACGGAAATCGAGTTCTGGAGCTTGACTCCCGGTGAATTCGTCTGAAAGGAAAAAAATGGATGTCTTATATTCAACTGTTTGACTTGTTAGTTAACCACTACCACTACAGCCTTTTAACGTCCCACTACTATGTACAGGCCTCCTCTGTCATAGGAAAGAGGGATTTAGAGCTTAGACACGCCACGCTGCTCCAATGCGGGATGGCGGGCATTAACGACTATTGTCACATGATAGTGATAATAACCGGGACAGTTTGCTTTAACACGTTCACTCTCTTCGTACTCTTCGAGGCATGGGGGTAAAACACCGCCAATAAATATTAATTAAACTTAATTGTGTTGGTTAACAATTAAGTTTAATTTATATTTACTGTCATCAAAAACTAGACATAGCATCTTGGTGTGACGGAGACTGCAAATCACAATCTGGCTTCATAATTTATGTCGTTTTAGAGCCAAGCTATTTCTTTGCGGATTTTCTATGATTCGCAAAGAAATTGATACTGTTTTCTAAGACGTAAAAGACTGCAGATCAAAGGCTTCGTTGCCACCAGACCAGACTGGACCTGATCCAGTCTTGCATTAGAAATTTCTTATTCTTAATTGACGCTACCGAGATGTTGTTGTTTAACTTGCATTATTCTTCAGGACCATGACTCTTTTCTATTAATTACATAGTAGGGGTTTTCTTGGTATAACAATGTGGTTATTTCCCAAATCCTATTAACACTTATGCATGTAAGCCTACGATTCATGTACCACTTAAGATTTCAAGACCGGGACAGAGGAGAATTAACGTACCTAACATCTGAGCCACCTGGGAAACGAAAAGATCTAATTCGGAGTCCAAAGTTGATCAACCATTCAGTAACCGGCTTTATCAACTGATGTGCAATATCTCAACTACCAACCAACAATCTCATCAACTTACATTAAGCGCTGCGAGGTACAAGTTCAGCTGCTCCCTCAGTTCATCTTTGTAAGGCGACAGTCTCAGCGCGCTCCTGATCTCAGCTTCCGTGTCGCCGCTGGCCGCTTCCAGGATCATCGCCAAGGTGGACTTGATGCTGGCCGGCGACACCATGACGTTGCCCCTCTTGTCCTCCGCCGCGTACCGCAGCAGGTCAGTGTCGAAGAAGTTGAGGCGAGAAATCTCCTGGGGAGCAACATGGCTGGCGATGCTCGGTATACATACGGCGGCGACTGCTGAGAAAATAAGCTATGTTTTAGGAAATATTAAACCGACTTCAATATACCATCAAAGAAGAGTTCCCTCGATTTCTCCAGGATCCCATCATCAGATTTTGACTTGATAACCATATGGGATCACTTGGTAAGTATACTTTTTCAAACAAAAGAAGAATTTTCCAAATCGGTCCAGACGTCATTGAGTAATCGGGGAACATACTTAAAAAACAATCCGTCAAATTGAAAACCTCTTCCTGTTTGGTCAACGTCATTTTCTTAAATAAATATTTAAAAATATACATTATTCAATTTTATTAGTACCTATCTGTCATACCTATAACATAACTCATAATTAAAAGTACTTAATTAAAGAATAGTCTTAAATATAAATTCAAACTTAATTACAAAGAGGTAAATTAAAATAATGTTAAAACCTCATCGATTACACCGCAGCTGCAGCGATGCGCAGCATAATATTATAATATCCAAGATGCACCTACTTACCTCTACCTATACCTACTAATTCAGATTTAGATTATTATTCGAAACTGGTGCACTTTATGAATGTCAATAAATTGTACAAGACGTATATATGGAAACTAGTATGGCGCGTGGGTGCGCGGCCCGCTAAAGCGGACCGCGAGGTTTTGCTTTCGGGTATTTTGGTTTGAGCAGCCTATCTCTGCCATATTTCTAACCCTCGATCATTATCACTCTCCATATTTTTCTCCGAATAATTTGTCAGAATGAGAGTTCTTCCATAAAAAAAAATTTTTGAAAAGCAACTGTATCAAATTTTGCATAGTTCCCAACGTGTAGTCTCTTCAATATTCGCCATATATTTTGTATGGAAAAATAAATTCCAACATCTTGTTTCTTTTCTGTTAATCAAGTAAACCACGTCTTGATCATCTTTTGCCAAAAAAACCACTTTTCCATCTTTTATACTTAGTGAGATAGACACCAACGAAATTTGTATAGCTGCCATCTTGAATCCGCCATTTTGTTTTTTTCAGCTCAGTGCTAATTGGATAAGGTTTTGAGCAATTTTTGTTTGAGCACCTCCCAGTCCCATCTATCTACAATACCCTGCCCGGGCTCATCAACCATCTTCCAAACCCTCAATCATCATGTCTTCCCATATTTTTCTTTGAGATTTCTCCAAAAAACCGCATCCTTGCCTTGCCTAATTGAAAGCCTTGCATAATTCACAACTTCTCTCTCTCAATATTCGCCATACATTTTCTTTGGAAAATTAAATTCCGCCATTTTGATTTTTTTTTCTACTCATCGAGTAGACCTTTGGCTCCTGATCATCTTTTCCGAAGAAACCACTCTTCCATCTTTTATACCCTCCGAGATGGACACGGACAAAATTTGTATGGCGGCCATCTTTTTTTCGCCATTTTGAATTTTGTTTCGGCTCACTGCCAATTGGAGCGTGGGTGCGCGGCCCGCAAGCGGACCGCGAGGATTCGAGTAGTTTTTGTTTGAGCACGTCCCACCTATCTTCAATACCCTCGCCGTGCTCTTCATCCGTCTCCAAAATCTTCGATCATCAGCTCTTTCCGTATTTTTCCATCAATAATTTTTTTTTTGTGTAGAAAAATAAATTCCGCCATCTTGTTTTTTTCTGTTCATCAAGTAGACTTTTAGGTCTTGATCATCTTTTTCCCAGAAACCACTCTTCCATCTTTTATGCTTGGTGAGATAGACTCTGACGAAATTTGTATAGCCGCCATCTTGAATCCGCCATTTTGTTTTTTTTTCAGCTCAGTGCCAATTGGATGAGGTTTTGAGTAATTTTTGTTTGAGCACCTCCCATCTATCTAACATACCCTGCCCGGGCTCCTCATCCATCTTCCAAACCCTCAATCATCATGTCTTTCCATATTTTTCTTTGAGAGTTCTCCAAAGAATCGCATCAAAGCCTTGCATAGTTTACAACTTGTAGTCTCTTCAATATTCGCCATACATTTTCTATGGAAAAATAAATTCCGCCATTTTGATTTTTTTTTCAATTCATCAAGTAGACCTTTGGATCCTCATCATCTTTTGCGAAGAAACCACTCTTCCATCTTTTATACCCTCCGAGATGGAGACCGATGAAATTTGTATGGCGGCCATCTTTTTTTCGCCATTTTGAATTTTTTTTCAGCTAACTGCCAATTGGATGACGTTTCGAGTGACATTTGTTCGAGCACCCCCCACCTATTTTCAATACCTTAAACGTGCTGCTCACCTGTCTCCGAAATCCTCAATCATCAGCTCTCTCCATATTTTTGTTTCGAATGAATTTTTGTCCTCTATACGAAACCATTAGTGAAAAAAAAATTTTTCATACAAAATTTTACAGGAGGGGTGATCAATCAGTGAGTCAGTCAATGAATCAGCACGAGCAGCTATATATATATTAACTAGTATGGCGCGTGGGTGCGCGGCCCGCAAGCGGACCGCGAGGTTTTGTTTTCAGGTTTTTTTTTTGTTAGAGCAGCCTCCACCTATCTACCCCATATTCCTAACCCTCGATCATTATCACTCTCCATATTTTTTCTCCGAATAATTTGTCAGAATGAGAGTTCTTCCATAAAAAAAAATTTAAAAGGAACGGCGTCAAAGTATTGCATAGTTCCCAACTTACATTCTCTTCAATATTCGCCATATATTTTGTATGGAATAATAAATTTCGCCATCTTGTTTTTTTCTGTTCATCAAGTAAACCACGTCTTGATCATCTTTTGCCAAAAAACCACTCTTCCATCTTTCATACTCAGTGACATAGACACCGAAGAAAGTATGGCCACTATCTTGAAACCGCCATTTAGGAATTTTTTTAAGCTCACTGCCAATTGGATTAGGTTTCGAATAACTTTTGTTTGAGCACCTTCCACCTATATTCAATATCCTCGCTGTGCCCTTCACCCGCCTCTGAAATTTTCAATCATCAGCTCTCTCCATATTTTTCCTCCGCATGAATTTTTGTCTTCTATACGAAACCATCACAAAAAAAAAACTTTTTGTGTAGAAAAATAAATTCCGCCATCTTGTTTTTTTCCGTTCATCAAGTAGACTTTTAGGTCTTGATCATCTTTTTCCCAGAAACCACTCTTCCATCTTTTATGCTTGGTGAGATAGACTCTGACGAAATTTGTATAGCCGCCATCTTGAATCCGCCATTTTGTTTTTTTTTTCAGCTCAGTGCCAATTGGATGAGGTTTTGAGTAATTTTTGTTTGAGCACCTCCCATCTATCTAACATACCCTGCCCGGGCTCCTCATCCATCTTCCAAACCCTCAATCATCATGTCTTTCCATATTTTTCTTTGAGAGTTCTCCAAAGAATCGCATCAAAGCCTTGCATAGTTTACAACTTGTAGTCTCTTCAATATTCGCCATACATTTTCTATGGAAAAATAAAGTCCGCCATTTTGAATTTTTTTTCAATTCGTCAAGTAGACCTTTGGATCCTCATCATCTTTTGCGAAGAAACCACTCTTCCATCTTTTATACCCTCCGAGATGGAGACCGATGAAATTTGTATGGCGGCCATCTTTTTTTCGCCATTTTGAATTTTTTTTCAGCTAACTGCCAATTGGATGACGTTTCGAGTGACATTTGTTCGAGCACCCCCCACCTATCTTCAATACCTTAAGCGTGCTGCTCACCTGTCTCCGAAATCCTCAATCATCAGCTCTCTCCATATTTTTGTTCCGAATGAATTTTTGTCCTCTATACGAAACCATTAGTGAAAAAAAAAAATTTCATACAAAATTTTACAGGAGGGGTGATCAATCAGTGAGTCAGTCAATGAATCAGCACGAGCAGCTATATATATATTAACGAGGTAAAGGTGTTAATGATAATAATAAAATAAATAAAATAAAACTAAAGTTAAGATGTCATTCTTTAGCCAAACTAGCAATAGCTTAAGTTCTCCTGTCTCATGGTCTCTACCCCAAAAGGCACAGAATAAGCTTACACTTTTAGAACACTTGTCTTAACGATCCAAGTATTTTATACGACATAGGCAACTTAGAGCCTAGGGCCAAACGCACAATTACGCTACTTGTAGCTCCTGCGATTCGCGATTTTGCAGTTGCGGCAATGCTGCATCGCGTTTTTGCTGCAATCGATCGCGGTATCGAAATTGCGCGTTTTAGTGCTATGCTAACACTTTGGCGATTTCTTGCATTTGAGCTTTCTTTCCATTTTCTCACTAATAGTGGCGTTCCAGTGTGACTTTTCCATATTTTGAATGTACACAAAATACCTGTACCTACCCAAGAACGTCGCCAGCTGATGAGCAAGAGGGGCGGCAGGAGGATGGGAAAAGTATATCAATTTTAGGTACAGTCGAGAGGTTATGAAGCTGTAAAACAAGTGTCACGAGCTCTTGACTTGACTGAAAACTTGTACCTACACATACTTAGTTATTCATTATTCTAAGTCAAGTGAGTGATTTTAGGACTCTAGTTGTATTTGGCTATATTTTTCAAATCTCTAGGGGTGGCAGCTGCCCCTACCAGCACCCCCTTGCCTGTACCTAGTCCTAATACAGAGTGAAACGCGCAAGCGCTTTTAGATTTCCGATACTTTCAAATGTGGGTAGTTAAAAGTTCTTTCTTAAAATCAATCAAATTGCGAATCTCATGGTAACAGCAGTTGTGTGCTTTGATCCTTGGATTTGGATTTTATAATAATACGTTTTGAATATACTGGGTAAGTATACCTACCTAAATAGTAAATACCCAGTATTTATCACGGATCACAGGCAATTAAATATGTTAGGTAGGTACCTACCTAACTATTAACCGTAATAACTTATAAACGCCTGAGACTGGTTTTAATAAATTAACTACAGCAGAGATTGTTGGAAGCGGGAGAAAAAAGATCTCACAAAAGTTTAATTATTATTTATGTTCAATTACCCTTGAATTAGGTTGACGTAATGACGCTATCAAAACCATATTAATATACTTAATAAATGCGAAAGTGTGTCTGTCTGTAACCTTTTCACGGCTCAACCGATGAATTGATCTTGAGAGATTAGGTTCAGAGATCAAGACACACGGCCGTGTGTCCAGCCAAGTTCCAATAAGAAAAGCTTCTTATAAGAACGGCGACAGACGGGCAGTGTGTATATTACACCAACCATTTCAAACTACTTTCGACCCCCCCATAACTAAGAAACTATTAGACCTATCCACTTACAATTTTGCATATCTATTAAGACCCCTTTGAACACTTATAAGCCAAAATTTCATGAAAAAATCTTTTATAGTTCTTGAGTTAATAAGGTCCGAAAAGTGCTATTTTTAACACTCACTCACTCACTCATCAAAAACCTAACCTACTTCCAGATGACTTAGAAACTTGAAAGGTATGGTGGTATAGGTTTCATCATGGAGGTGGGCACATAAATTTTACACCGGACAATCAAAGAGCCCCACGAAATTTTTAAAATCCTTAATCTGTGAGAGATTTGGAGGTTAATAAGTAGTTAACCATTCTAATTTTTAGGGTTCCGTACCCAAAGGGTAAAAACGGAGCCCTATTAATGTCACTCGGCTGTCTGTCCGTCTGTCCGCCGGTCACAGGTCTCTAGCTCGCAGACGAAATGAGTTACAAACCTGAAATTTTGGAATTTGGTGTAAAACGATGACCCAAAATTAAATATTGAATTAAAAATTAAATTAAATTATTTTTCAGGGGGGCTCCCATACATGAGAAAAGAGCCGGAAAAAAAATTTTTTTTTCTTACCCTAGCTTGTGGGGTATCATTGTTTAGAGCTCATTGAGTAGAGTACGAATATATATTTTTTTAATTTTTTGCTTAAAAAGTAAGGAAATGGGGGGTCATCAAAATTGACAGTTTTAGACTATTTTTGTGACGGGGGCTATCTAAAAAACTAAACTAGTTAGGAATATGATATTTCGGTATATTATGTACTATATGCTCTATTTGTACAACAAATACTGAAAACAACGATTCATAAAATAGTTTATAAGCTGTGACCAAAACAAACGAACTTATTTTGCGTCTTTCTTTCACGGTTTCTTGCGATGTCTAACTCGGAAATTAAATATTTCTTAGACCCAAAATATTATATTGTTCATAATTATGTACGGAACCCTAAAAGAGCGAGGCCCGACTCGCACTTGGCTGATTTTTTTAAGAATCATTCGATCTAGTCGAAAGGTGAATCCTAAGTGTTTTGGTTGTATTTTCATGGGAATGGTGTGCAAAGTTGCAGAACAATCTGCAGTTTATATTAGTCGTTGTCTTAGTTCAAACTTCAGCAGTAGGTACAGTACGACCTAGGTAGTATCTAGAATTCTTAGCATAAATAGGACAAACGTATTATACCTAGATAGGTAAATTCAGATCGGCTTCGGATTAAACGAAATAATTTCCTGTTTATTGAGCTACCAGTAGATAGGTAGCTAGGTACAACCAGTTTATCAGTTTGTAAAAAGGTGGCGCTGGGATTACCTATGTCTGTAAATTAAAATCGCTTATTAATTATTATTATTCGTCAATAGGTACCTGTTAGGGGTATTGCCCAGGCTTCAAATTGTTTATAATGTTCTGCCCACACCAGTTCTATTTTTTTTTTTTTTTCAATAACAACTTTTTTGCTTGACCATGGACGTCTGAATATATTTTCGGAGGTAAGTAGGAACTTTAGAATCTATTCTGCAGACAGTTGATGTGTACTGCTACTTCTAGGAACTCTAGAAATTCTTGATAGAAGCAAACACTTGTCTACTGCTACAGCAATGACCTTCAAATAGACGTCTACTACGACTGCCAAAAGTACCTACCTACCAGAAAAGCAATGTTCAGCAAATAAACTCAACATGAATGGACATTACCACTCCGCTGGTAATTTCATTTATCGATCTGTTAACTTTATCACATCACACTAATATTATAAAGGCGAAAGTTTGTGTGAGTGTGTGTGTGTGTGTGTTTATTTAATCTTTAACGCCGCAACTATAGAACCGATTTGGCCGATTTGAATGGAGAAAGTTTATGCCCTAACTTAACACGTAGGCTACTTTTTCTCCTAGAAAAATCCACAGTTCCCGCGGGATTTTGAAAAAAAAAAAACGGAAATCTGCAGCTACAGCTATAGATAGATTACTAGAGCAAACTTCCTTGAAAGTAGGTATAAAGGTTGGAAAAGGGATCGGGAACGTGAACCGGAAATCCACGATTCCCTCAGGATTTGTGAAAAACCGAAATTCAGGCGGGCGAAACCTCGGGCAAAAGCTAACTGTATTTTCATAAGCCGAAACACCCGCGCCAGGGCAACCTAGGTTTGTCTTCATTTATCTTAGGAGAGATTTAAGTACTCTGTACTCGACCAACCAAAGGACGTTTTTAACCGACTTCAAAAAAGGAGGAGGTTACTCAATTCGACCATAGGTACCTATATACTTTTTTATGAGTTTTCGCGGATAACTTCGTCGTTTATGAACAGATTTTGATGATTCTTTTTTTGTTGGAAAGAAGATATTTCAAAGGTGGTTCCATGATAAGGAAATCAGGGTTTGATGATGGCAGACCAGAGAAATCGAGGGGACCTTCCGAAAACGTAGGGGTGACTAGTGCGGTTGTAAGTTTTATTAGCTTACATTTACTCCAACATAGAGAACAGTGAAAGTTTCATCAAAATCGGCTTACTAGTTTTCGAGATATGGACTTTTAACTGCGTGGTGAAGTCGGTTTAACTTTCAATCTTTCACTTGTACTAGGAAGGTAGTATATTATTATGTTACCTACTGTTGTCATTGAGGGCGCAGCGCTTAGAAAAAAGAATGAGGGGTAAAAAAAGTAAAAACTAAAAAAAAAAAGCGAAAAAAAATTAAAATTCATGATGAAAATGGGCCTTAATAATGGGAAAGGGCTATTAAAAATTAATACCTATATAGCAAGTCGTGAGGCTCTTTAGCAGAGCGGTCGTAACGGGCTCGTCACGTTCTATCGGAGCGGGGTTTTTTTACTAAAACTTCGTGAAGTATATTCGTTATCGACCCCGTGTGGCGGTACGGGGGTGCGTCCCCCTGCCGAAAACTCCACCAAGCGCCCAGCGCGAGCGCTTAGCTCAGGGAGTCGTTATGTAACCGCTTTACGCGAAGCACGTCTTCAGGGCGTACCATTAGATCACAGTCCGCGAGTCGTAACTTATTGTACCGATCGTAGATATAAGTTGATTGTCGTCTCTTGACTTTGTATTAGTTTTCGTAATGCTGCGGCTACATTATGGTTAATGTTGATGCCCAAAATTGCTTTAAACTACGCGATAATTATCACCGGCAAAACTGAGTGGCCACACCTAAAGGTTAACGGCGGTTTATGCCGTATATGCCCGTATATTTATTTGACAAGACGATGCCCGCGACTTCATCCGCGTGGATTTAGGTTTTTAAAAATCCCGTGGAAACTCTTTGTTTTTCCTAAGCTCCTTTGAGCTCATACTGTTAAAAGTCATGCATTAAAATGGAACTGCAGTAATGAGTATTAATTTTTAATAGTTCTTTCCAATCACTAAAGTTTTCCCAATGAAAGTTCCATCGAAATCAGTCCAGCATTTTGGAGATAGACAAACACAAATTATAATGCACCCCAGATGATAATTCAGACGCCCAAAGGTTCCTGTGCAGAAGAAAGAAAAGAAAAAAAAGGTTACAAAGAAAGAGAAGATAGTTGACTATAAAAATGCATAGGAAACGTACTCTATAAGTCTTAAATGTTGTACTTATATGTAGGTATCTCTCCCGTACCAATACGTGCGTTCCCATCGAGCTCGCGGCGCACAATGGCGAACGTAGATGTGGCCGCTTTAACGCTATAATTATAGCGTTAACGTCTTTGATGTACCGCCACCTGACTTATCGCCAAATGCTACGGTGGTATACGGCGATTGTCACCGTTAATCGTGGCCACACCTACGGTTAACGGCCGAATACGCGATAATCACCGTTAATGTGGCCGCTACATAAGTGATAACGCCATGTGTTAACGCAATTATAAGTGACTCTTATACGAAAAACTTGCCGCTTTTCATTGTTCGCCCTATAAAATTGGTTGCCCATCGTGTGGCCCTACTATAAAATTGGCGTCCAACGTGAAACCTATAGAGAGTTGCCCACGTTTGGACTATAAAATGGCTGCCCAACTCGAGGCCGTAACTCACGGTGAACTAAAGTGACTAACAGTGTTAAAGTGAACAATTATTTATACTGCTTATGCTGCGGCTACATTATGGTTAATGTTGATGCCCAAAATTGCTTTAAACTACGCGATAATTATCACCGGCAAAACTGAGTGGCCACACCTAAAGGTTAACGGCGGTATATGCCGTTGTATGCCCGTATATTTATTTGACAAGAGGATGCCCGCGACTTCATCCGCGTGGATTTAGGTTTATAAAAATCCCGCGGAAACTATTTGTTTTTCCTAAGCTCCTTTGAGCTCATACTGTTAAAAGTCATGCATTAAAATGGAACTGCAGTAATGAGTATTAATTTGTAATAGTTCTTTCCCATCACTAAAGTTTTCCCAATGAAAGTTCCATCAAAATCAGTCCAGCATTTTGGAGACAGACAAACACAAATTATAATGCACCCCAGATGATAATTCAGACGCCCAAAGGTTCCTGTGCAGAAGAAAGAAAAGAAAAAAAAAGGTTACAAAGAAAGAGAAGATGGTTGACTATAAAAATGCATAGGAAATGTACTCTATAAGTCTTAAATGTTGTACTTATATGTAGGTATCTCTCCTGTACCAACACGTGCGTTCCCATCGAGCTCGCGGCGCACAATGGCGAACGTAGATGTGGCCGCTTTAACGCTATAATTATAACGTTAATCTCTTTGATGTACCGCCACCCGACTTATCGCCAAATGCTACGGTGGTATACGGCGATTGTCACCGTTAATCGTGGCCACACCTACGGTTAACGGCCGAATACGCGATAATCGCCGTTAATGTGGCCGCTACATTACGCGCCGCGATGTTTGAGTGTGTTTAACAACAAACATAACTAAGTATATACGACAGTAGGTATTCTGCTGGTCGGTAAGTCTTTTAAAAGTTTTTGTTGAACGCTGTATTCTAAAGTGATCGAACTTTTGTGTTATTGACTTTTGTGGTATTGAACATTTGTGTTATTTAGTGAGAACTTTTGAGAACTTTTGCGAACTTACGAAACTTTTATTAACTTTTATTACAAACTGGTGTTAAGAGGCCGCGGACCAATTTTGTGATTTATTGTTACGAACTTTGTTAAGGTTCCGCTTGACTGTTGAGTGGTTGTGTGGTTAGGTTTCCGTGTTTTTTGTCGTGGTTCACAATGCCGCGAACACGAAGTCATACGGATCATGACGTAGCGAGAACGGGTCTCGGAAGAGCTGTCTCTAACGAGTCCGTGCATGCCGCTGGCATTCCTGGTGTTGGCGATTCCCCGCACGCTGTCGTTGCGCCAGGCGCTGCCGCTAGCAGGCCAGTTTCTGCCGGTGTTGACGCGACGTCCACTCCGATTATGATGACCGATCAGCAACTTCAATTCATCCTTCAGCAAGTGATGCACGTTCAGAGTGTGAGCGTTCCACCTTCACCTGCGCCAACGACGGCGTCTTCAGGGAATTTCACGAAATGCACAGCACGCTTCGACGGAACGAAACAAAGCGACGTGCTAGCGTTTTTAGATGCGGTAGAAACATACAAAGATTGTGTTCGTGTAGATGAGGAAAATGCGATACGGAGTTTATCCATGCTTTTGACCGGCATCGCCGCCACATGGTGGAAAGGGATAAAACAGTCGGTAAGCTCATGGAATGAAGCAGTGGAACTCCTGAAACAAACCTTTGGACCTCGTCTGCCACCCCACCGCGTGTATCGTGAACTATTCAAACAAGAGCAACGAGAGGAGTCAACGGATGTTTTCGTGTGTAAAGCGCGCGCTCTTCTCGCCCAATTGCCTTCGGATGCTTTAAGTGAAGTTGTGCAGCTGGATATGGTGTACGGCTTACTACACCGGCGTATTCGTGAAAAAGTATCACGCAGCTCTCTTACCAACTTCATGGACCTCCTTCGCGAAGCACGACGTATTGAAGACCTTTACGATGAAGGGCGTCGTGTAGCACCAGCGGTCGAAGAGTCCGCTGAGGAGAGGACATCGAAGGGAATTTCTTCATCATCAACAAATTCGTCACCGACAACTACGTCATCACCAACGCTTCCCAAGCGGTTACGTGAAAAGTGTGGGTACTGCAAGTTCTATGGCCATAGTACGAATACTTGCACCCGGTTAAAGAAAAAGGAAGAAACCAAGACAGTCGAGGAGGCTGCTTGGAAGACCAGTAAGCCCACCATTACGTGTTTTGGCTGTGGGACGCCAGGGGTGATCCGGTCAAACTGTGCGGTCTGCAAGGAGGGACGTACGGCATCGACGGCTACAACCTCCAGTGCTGCGTTCCAATCAGTGGCGGTTCGTGATGTGTGTCGCTTAAATCCACGAGTGAGACCGATATTTGACGTGGAAGTGTACGGTGCTGTAGGTACTGCGTTGTTAGATACCGGTGCGAAACACTCGGTTGCAAGTGTTAGTTTAACCAAACATTTGCGTAATAACGGACAAGTTTTTCAATCCGTTGAAACGGAATTAAAGTTTGCGGATGGAACTAGGCGTGTAGAGACTGTAGAAACTGCGTTAGTTAATGTTAAAGTGCAGGGCGTGGAGATTGTAACACTTTTCATGGTTTTACCTGGTGCTACTGAATCGCTGCTAGGGATGAATTTTATCCAGGATGCTGGGTTGACCCTAGATTTTCGCGAGAATCGTTTTACTTTGCGTGCTACCGGGGAAAAATGTGAACATGACCTTCGGTACGAACGTGAGGATCCGGCTATAGTTAGCTCAACGATTGGTCTCCGCGAGTGCGAGGGTGCTCTCCTTTCTCCTGCCGACAAACAGCAGTTGGTCACACTCCTCAAAGCCAATGAGGATATCTTCGAGCCAGGGGGAGACCCTACTCCTTTCGCCGTTCATCGAATCGACACCGGCGATGCGGCTCCCATCTCTACACCACCCTACCGCGTGACACCGATCAAGAAAGAAATGATTCGGGTGGAAATTGATAAGATGTTGGAAGGGGAGATAATAGAAGAAGCCGAGTCCGAGTGGACTTCACCAGTGGTTCTGGTGCCTAAGAAGAACGGCGAAACTCGATTTTGCGTTGATTATAGGAAACTGAACGCAATAACGCGAACGGATAAGTATCCGCTCCCGCTAATCGATGAGATTATATCTTCAACCAAACCCAATTGTGTAATGTCAACAATAGATTTAAAGTCTGGATATTGGCAAGTCGAAGTCGCACCTGAAGATAGACACAAGACTGCTTTTGTGACTCCTTTTGGTACGTTCCAGTTCCGACGGATGCCATTTGGTCTGAAGAACTCTCCGGCCACCTTCCAGAGGTTAATGGACCGCTTTCGTGCTGGCTTACCGAATATGACAGTTGTAGCATATCTTGATGATATACTTGTGGTTTCAGACGATTTGGACTCTCACATTAGTGATTTAAGTCGAGTATTCGATCGCTTACGTCAGTTTAACCTTAAAGCAAATCGGAACAAGTGTGTTTTTGCCAGAGAAAGTGTAGTATATTTGGGACATGTGATCACCACTCAGGGCATTGAACCTGATCCTATGAAGGTCCAGGTCGTGTTGGAGATGGCCCCTCCTACCAAATTGAAGGAGTTGAGAACCTTTTTACAAACTTGCTCTTGGTTTCGCAAGTTCATTCCGGAGTTTTCTGAGGTGGCCCGTGCTCTGAGCGATCTTACCAAGAAGGATAGACCTTGGAAATGGGGGGAGAGAGAAGTTCAGTCTTTTGAAGAGCTTAAGCGCAGACTGGCTACCACCCCAATTTTACGGCAACCTGACTTCAGTCAGCCGTTTGTATTACGCACGGATGCGAGCGCGTATGCTCTTGGAGCAGTTCTCTTACAGGGTACGGAGCCGAAAACGGAGCAGCCGATAGAATATGCCAGTAGATTGCTGACGTCGGCTGAGCGGAATTACAGTACCACCGAAAAGGAAGCGCTGGCCGTGGTATGGGCCCTCGATAAATTCCGTGGATACCTGGAGGGAGCTCAGATTCGAGTGGCAACGGATCACCAGCCCTTGAAGTGGCTGTTTTCCCTCAAGACTCCAAGCGGACGTTTAGCCCGTTGGGCTTTGAAGATTCAAGCCTTTAATCTGGAAGTGGAGTACAGTCCGGGTAAAGTCAACGTGATCGCTGATACACTGAGTCGTCCAGTGTGCCCATCGTCAGCGAATGGAGACCCTACGTGTGACATATGCCCGATTTCTGTGGATCTACCACATCGAAGCTCTGAAGAGATTCGTTTAGCTCAGTTAGAGGATACTGAGATAAAGAAAATAATTAGTGAACTCGAGGATGACTCCTCAGCAATTCGTTGGACGGACCGTGGTTATTACCTTCAGCAGGGGGTTCTCTTTCGTTTCGATCCGGACTGTGAATCAGAAGAGCCACAGCTCGTTGTGCCAGAGTCCATGCGCGAAGAACTTATGAAGGAGATTCATGATGCATCTACGGCAGGACATTTGGGCTTGGAACGCACCTTGAAAAAGGCCAAACAGAGATTTTATTTCCCGAATATGCGGCAGTACGTAGCAAAATATCTGAAATCTTGTGAACTATGCCAGAAGTTTAAGCCCTCGAACCTTAAACCTGCGGGACTCCTGCAAACCCCGGTTCAGCATCAACGTTTCAAAGTTATTGCAATTGACCTATTTGGACCTCTACCAGAAGGGAGTAATGGAGAGAAATGGATCTTCCTGGTGGAAGATACTGCAAGTAGATGGGTGGAACTATTTCCTCTGTCGGAAGCTACAGCAGAAAACTGTGCCAAGATTCTTATTGAAGAGATCTGTATGAGATACGGCTTCGCTCGTCGAGTACTCTCAGATAATGGGGTGCAATTTGTATCGGCGGTTATGCAGAAAGCAATGCACGTTCTGGGAGTTAAGCAAACTCTGACGCCATTTTATCACCCGGAGGCTAATCCGGCTGAGCGGAAGAACCGTGAAATGAAGCAGATGCTCGCCATGTTAATAGATCCTGATCATAGGCGCTGGCCAGAGGTTTTACCCGCTGTGCGGTTCGCACTGAACACAGCGCCCAACCAAGGTACTGGACGATCGGCTGCGTTCCTTACCTTCGCGCGGGATTTTCGCTCCCCAGTGGAGATAACACATGATTTGAGAACCGTTGTGGATTCCCAAAATTACGTGCCACAGATTACACCATATTTACAGAATTTCGTGGAAAATCTTCAAGAAGTTAAGTGGCGTATAGAGCATCAACAGGACATCCGTAAGGATTCGGCGGACAAACATCGCCGTAAAGGACAAGTTTATCAGGAGGGAGACCTTGTACTCGTGGAGAGTAATCGCCCAAGCCAAGCAGCGAAGGGAATTACCAGTAAATTTGCACCTCGAAGGGAGGGTCCCTATCGCATTCATGAGCTGTGACACTGGCTGCGTTACCTCGTTGAATGACCAATTATTGTATGCGCCACTTAACAGTTGTTAGGTACATTACCTATACCCGTATTACTAATTCCCCGGAATTCTGACAGCTGTCATTGTCATTTACAGACGAGTTATTTGTATGGAGAACAGGGTTAACATCTATGTAGTAGGTACGATTTTACCCCAAACTACTACAATTCCCTGTCATCATAAAAAAACCATATGCCGCGTAATAATATTACTCGTTTCGCCTTAAAATAGAAAACACCAAGAGTGGAAACTAGAAAGTGCACACTGACAGCAACAGAAAACAAAAGAAGCACATTGAAAAAATTTATTCAAAAATGGATGTCGAATGACATCATCACCATGAAGTGTCAGGCATTTGTCATATCTACATGCGGCAGTTGATTTGTATTTGCATAAATTTTGAATTTTTTATCTTTTTTGTGGGAATTATTTTATCTCTGGTAACATTACGAAACGTCAGAATTCCAGGGAATTAGTAATACGGGTATATGAGCTCAAAGGAGCTTAGGAAAAACAAAGAATTCCCGCGGGATTTTTAAAAACCCGTATCCACGCAAACGAAGTCGCGGGGATCCGTTTGTGCATATTAATATTATGCATCCACCAAATTATGTGTTAGGTAGGTACCTACTGTGTGTATGGACCGGTTTTTATGTAATTCGATACAACCTCACCTTCCCAATTGGGGCTTCAAAGGTCACGACCATTGCTTGTTTTGTTTACCTGTCTTCGCTCACTCTCAGACTTGTACAAAATAAAGCTTCTATCTAAATAAATATATAAGAATTATACATTCCGAATTATTGAGAAAAATTTTAGAAACTAAAATAATAGGTTAAAATACCTACCTAGGTTCACAATTACATAATTAGGTATTTTGTGATACTTTTAGTTTAATACCTACCTATAGTTACCTATTTTTCCACCAACGGAGTAGAGTTGCGCCGAGCGACGCGCCGTCCACAATCCAATAATGATAAAAAGTTAAGCCCAGCTTTATCACAGAGTAGGTACCTACATATTAGTATAAGTAGCTTTATTTAGTTTACATAACGGTTTGAAAACAAAACAATATACCTACGAACGAAGTACAAACTCCGCTCCGGCTCGCCCGAGCGCGACGAAGCTCGGTTCGCTTGGTTATTTAATTGTTTTGTTGTTTTATTATTATAGGTACCAATTTCAACCGTATGACAAAGCCAACAAAGACAAAGCTGTTTATTCGTTATTATCATTATAGACGCCGCGCCTCGGCGCCACTCGAATGCGATGGCAATAACTTAAACCTTTAGATCGCCACGTTTACCTAGACGTTTTTTTTTATTCAGGAGTCAAAACACTTCAAAGATGCTCGTTATTTTGAAATAGGTAGGTTTAAAAATGTAACATTAAAAAAATAGCATAGCTTAATTATATCTAAGTAGGTTATGATACATTACAATTTCAGTTTGTGCACACAAGTTCACAGTGCACAAACCGAAATATTTGCCGAGATTTGCAAGTTACAAATTAAATAAAATCCCCATAAAAATCTTGGATATTTCATCCAAAGTGCTTGAAGATCGACCTTAAAACTATGTAAATTTTATTACATGTGCATAACAAGTAATAAGTTCTCATCACCTTGGAAATATATAGTTAAAAGTAATTATTAACCAACGCTAGAAAAAAAAAAACAAACACCGAACTCACCGAACCACAAATACATAATCTTGAGGACGT
The DNA here is from genome assembly GCA_920104075.1 of Melanargia galathea. NCBI lineage: Eukaryota > Metazoa > Arthropoda > Insecta > Lepidoptera > Nymphalidae > Melanargia > Melanargia galathea. The sequence continues at coordinate 10,708,270 of OV049858.1, forward strand.
GAATAATTCTCAAACACTGCCAAAATTAAAAACACCTGTCACACGTGCGACCGGCAACTCGTTTTTTAACACAATGCTTAATTTACAAATAGAATGAACGTAAACAAACGTGTGTGACTGGTGTGGAAAGAATGGGGAATGAAAGGAATGAAAACCTACTTCAAATACTCATTGAGGTAAATTGTTTTAAGTAGTCACGTAAAACCGGTTTACTCTTAGGTTTACTCATATTCCTACAAGTTCATATACAAACCACTGCAAACTTCTGAGGTTTTACGTATTCTTAGTGGTCTAGGATCCCACCTTAGAAATTTCTACCCTCATCTGTTATTTAAACGAATTATATGTCAAATGAAAGATTATTTTATTCTTAATCGAACCGTATTTGGTTGCCTGGTCAAAAGTGGTGCTAAATCATGGTTGCCTGGATTTTAAGATATAAAATGTTCGGTGCGAGTGTTGAAAGTGACAGAAAAGTGTTGTGTTGCTCTAGTTCCCTTGGAAGAGGGGATGAAAGTCAAAATGTGTATTTTGACTTTCATCCTCTCTCCCAAGGGAACTCTGCTGAATTTCGGGATAAAAGGTATCCTATATGCTATTATGTAGTATGAACTTAAATCATGCCAAGTTTCATTTCAATCCATTCAGTAGTTTTTGCGTAATACATGCACAAACATACAGACAAACAGACAAAATTTTCAAAAACAGCTTTTTTACGTTTTATTACTTATCCCTTACGTCACTCACTTATTTTTTTGTAAATATCTTTAATGGACAGGCACAGAAAGTCTATGGTTTTAATCTATGTATAGACTAAGCACCTGCCGAGTGCACGCCTGCCTCACTGCATCTTTGTCTGTCAAATGAAATTGCGCGCGCAACACTTTTCTGTCACTTTCAACACTCGCACCGAACATTTTATATCTTAAAATCCAGGCAACCATGATTTAGCACCACTTTTGACCAGGCAACCAAATACGGTTCGATTAAGAATAAAATAATCTTTCATTTGACATATAATTCGTTTAAATAACAGATGAGGGTAGAAATTTCTAAGGTGGGATCTCCTACTATAGATGTCATTGTCTCAAAGACCGAATTAACGCCCAAGTGGCATCTCTAAAATATCTACAATGCGACATTCGTGATAGTACGTTACTTTTAATTGATGTGCCTGTTCCACAACCTTCTGATAAGTGTCAGATAGCTATCTACAACTTTTGTCTTTGTCACTTGACATAAAATAAGAAAGTGACAAAACTTACGTTTAGGCTATGTGACACTTATCAGAAGGTGGTGAAACAGGCTCTTAATGATGTAGGTATTAGGATCACAAAGAGTTGTGCAACTTAGAACAACGCTTTCGGGACGGTATCTATCTTTAATATCTTATTAAATCTGTGATCTAGCTGATTCAACCACTGCGTGACGTACCGTGCGTATTTATAATAGTTAAAAACCATAACCTACTATTTCGCTCAATGAGCGCTTGCCATATGAAAGCACGCAAAGCCTCAATAACGGTCCCGGTCGTCTGGCTATGGAATGGATATGGAAAACCGGTCGGTCTACGGTTCAAACCTCACCCGTTGCGCTTTCGTCATACATATTCCTAGCACAAGCTATTTACAACTATAGAAAAAGTGGCGTCACAACTTTTTCTCTTAATTTTTTCCGTCTAGCCCCCTTTCCCAAAGCGTGATAAGGAACTTCGTTCCAAAAATAGTTGTCTGTAAAGTTGGTTTACGGACGATAATTTTACGTGTTAACGTCATAAGAAAACATTGCCTCTCTATCGCTTGTTCCGCACACTCGCTTGCACGTTCGGCTAGGCGGTACGTGACAATGAGTCATGCTTAAACGTGCGTGCGGCCGGCATTCATCGATTTATAAGACGTTATCACGTCAAAACAACCATGTGCCTTATCCAGCCTGCGCTGATCTCTCTCCAGTCATCGAATTGCCGTCCCATCGGACTATGACAGCTAGATGTCACGCTGATGACCATACAGTCCATACACATGTGCCCTATAATATTTCCTGTATATTACGTATACAGTAGTATCAGTAGTCGACGTAGTCAATAGTCTCCATGTAGATTGTCCACCGTGGTCGAAACTCGCTCAGTATATTACATTCGCCTATATTAGTCGCTTATACATTATTATATTATGGGACACAAAAAATGCTTGTACAGTAAAAAAAATCTTTATTTTTGTCGTAATTATTTACCTATGTATTTCGTTAATTTATTATTGTTGTATTTTCTTGTCATGTAAACATTACGTTCTAAACATAATATAATATGCTAAATATCATATTACATAGTAGGTATAAGCAAGTGACCGAATATTCGTAAATATCGTTAGTTTCAATTTATAATCTGACTAGTTAGATTATAAACTAACGATTCTTACAATTATCCCGTGACAGCTACGTAATATATATATATATATTCTATTATGGCATATATAGAGGATATCCATTGGTCCTTCGAGGCGGATCAACACGCTTTATTTGATTAAAGGCAGTGGTACTACATGCTATGAAATAATGTTAACATTCGGGTAATAAGAATATTCCTTAGATAGGAATCAGTCTACAATATACTATTAAGTTTTATTTTGTGACACTAAGCTTAGATATGTCATATTACAAGAGCGTACAGCAAAATAAACTCAATCTGACTGGTCTGGTCTGGTCTGGTCTGACAAGCTCACCCAATCATCAGTAAAGTGGGCCTGGTTTTAATAATTCTATCAATAATATCACTAGGTATCATTTTATAAAGAGAAAAATTTTGACCCCACATTATGGCGTAATTATGGCGTAAAAATTTGAATTATTATTTTTGACGCCATTTTGAATTTTTAAAATGTTTACGTTCTCGTTGCCACTCGCGAATCTAACGACGTGCCACTTATGAAAATCGGCCTATGCGTTTGATCTCTAGAATACCGCAAAGGAACAAACATAAATACATTACATAGACTGATAAACATATTACCACTCCTTTGCGTTGCGCAGTCGGGTGAAAAATATAGCATACACCTCTTGTGGTTAAGTCTCCCACTACTGGTCAGGTTTTGGCCAGCAGTGGGAGAGTGTCAGCTAATCAGAGATCACTATCTCAATCATCACTGTAGCTGTCAAACTACCTTTTACCCCTTGTTTGGTAATAAGACATCTTTCTGCATCGATATGATACTCGCAGATTATTTATTTCTACTTTTTAAGAAAACTCACTCCTGAGCGCACCATACAAACGAAGTCAAAATTTTGTAGATACGCTATGTAACCGCGCGGACGAAGTCGCGGGCATCGTCTGGTGTCAAAACAAGAATCAAAGTTTGTTTGTATGGGGCGCGCTAGAGAGCGCTCGAGGGTTACTTCATATGCCGGTTTTAGTGTCATGCTGATCGTCAGCGTTGAGAGTTCGGGGCGTAGGTGGTCAGCGTCGACCTCTGGCGTCTTGTTCACACGTTTTGTATGGCGAACGCCGTACGGTGCGCCGTAGTGCCGCCGTGATTTTTCACGGCGTGTAAGGGACCTTCAGATAGACCGGCGCGGAGAGCAGAGCAAATTTTAATCGCATTTAAAATAGAATCTTAAGACATTGAAATAAGCTTTATTTTTACATTTTTACTCTTTTATGATAAGAGGATGCTCGAGGATGCTCCCAATACGCTCTGTGTGAAATACTTATTAAGAGCAGCCGCTCGGCTGCTCGTCGAGCCGGTCGGCTGCTCTATGCTCGTGCTCTTCCGCGCTCGAGCATCCGACCGGCTCCGTTCGCGTGCTCTTTCATGCTCGCACAGCCGACCGTAGGCCGAATTGCTTTGCCGTCCAGCCCAAGAGCGTACCCTCGGCTCCGAACGGCTCCGAGAGCAGAGCAAACTTAAACGGCCGGTCTGTGTGAAAAAATAAATTCTCTCCGATGCTCTCCGCGCCGGTCTATCTGAACGGTCCCTTAAGAAGAGGCCTGACACTAAAACCAGCCTAACAACTCGGTGTCAATTCTACGCCAGTTTGAAGCTTCCGTCGATGATGGAGGGGTCGGACACGCGGCCGGTGAACAGCAGCTGCCGCGTCGCCTCGTCCTGTATGAAGAACAGGAACGGCCTGTTGCCCTTCAGCTCCGCGTTGGGCATGGAATCCTCCCCGAATTTGTTCTCCAGGGCGATCTCTGTAAGGAATAAGACAAAAGTTTAATAAGCACAAATATAAATTAAAAATTATAATAACCCCCGCCATTCGCAATTTTGTGGCGGAGGCCATCTTGGCCCGTTTTTCATCAAACATAGAACACTCCCGACTAATTCACCTTTCAAACAAAAAAAACCGCATTGAAATCGGTTCACCCGTTTGAGCGCTACGGTGGAACAGACACACAGACACACACACACGCACGCATGCACGCACGCACGCACGAACACACAGACATGGGGCAATTTCAACAAAGCCGTTTTTTCTTGAATTTCGGTGGACTTTTTTATTATTAAGTTTTTTCAACTTTGAACTATGGTTTATTATTCTTCTTGTTATTGTTTATGCTCTACTTGAATGCCATCAAAATATGTCTTATAAACTCGTGAGAATACGTGTTTAAAATTTTGATGCCACCGAAATGATAAAACTAGCCACCGAAATGATATAAGTAGCCACCGAAATGATAGAAGCTGTCCACCGAAATTAAAATTCACTGAAAATATATTAAATATACTACTGAGCAGCCTCAACCATACACTTTAACAAAATAGATGCACTCTTAGCAAGTTTGAAAGGTTGTATACTATCATGAGTGACAATTTGTTAACCTAGTTACGTATGTTCTACTTAATTTTAGATATTCCTCTGGATTTCACACAAAAAAATGCACCTACTTACAATAAAAGGAATAGAATAAAATTAAATGAAAAGACATATATTTTAATTAACGATTTTAATCTTAGCTTAGCAATAATCAGTCTTTTAATTTCTACTATTTTAATAATTTCGCACTTACTTAAATACAGTGTAAACTCTATATTGCGACACTTAAGGGGCTTCTAATGTTATATGGAGTTATTGAGATTTCAGAGTTGTCGTTAAATGAAGAGAAAAAAAAAATCAATATTATGATGCATACAGCGACTAATAAAGTATACAGTTTGAAAGTCTGTGACCAACCAAGAATATGATAACGTTCAATATTTTGATGACATCAATAAGTGTACACTTATGTTAATTTGTACATATGAATTATATGAACGTAGGTATAATATTATAATTACTAAAAACTCCCTGAAAGTATGTTAATTACGATAGCGAAAAAAGTTATCAAAATCGGTTCATTAGTCTTTGAGATAATTGCGGCCATACATACATACATACATACGGGTCAAATACATAAACTCTTTTTTTGAAGTGGTTTAGTTAAAAAATTACCTGCTGGCCTGAATTTTCATCGAAACAAATAATAATCTACCAAAATAATAAAACAATCCACCGAAATGAGACAATTAAACACCGAAATGATAAAGCAATTCACCGAAATGAGATAATTAAGATTTAAAAAAACCGAAATGAGAATTTCTATCATTTCGGTGAGTTTTTTGTCATTTCGGTTGACAATTTAGCCCACCGAATCCACCGAAATGATAACACCGAAATTAGAAATACGGACAAAAATTTGCATTACAAGAAGACTATTTATTATAAGATGATATGAATATTACACAAATAAACGTATTGCCATTACGCACTCTTGAATAGTATTTTATATGTATTAACTAATTGCAAGACAAGTTATACCTGTACACGGAAATGATAAGAAGTTTGTCACATGCCACCGAATTGAACTACTTACTTTTTTTGCGGGAACATGCAGGCAAGTGGCGCATTTCCTCCCACGATAAGCACATAGACCACACTGTTACGTACATTTTAAGCGCACGAGGGGGGAGCTAGAGTTGTCCTATGCAAAACTACAATCGATTAAAAAAAAAACACCGAGATGAGAAGACTTTCTGGGACACAAGCATTTTTACTTACCAGTTATTAAACTAAGTAGATATTATCATAAAATTATTTTATAACTATACTGTCACTATTCACAATTTAAATAAAAGTAGCCATATACCAAAATAAGCAATACTTTTTGATTTATGAGGGAAATTACATTGAAAAAGGTTGTGAGGACAGCTACCGAAATGATAAATTCGGGGCTTTAAAATGTTTTTATTTCCTAAACTGCAGTCCTAATCAATAAATATTTATTGTCTCGCATAGGTATCTACCTATTCTACCTAGAAAAAAATATTAGATCTTTATACTAACGTTGGACAGTACCGATTTCACCCATGCCGTGCGAATTTTGCTGTTGGGAAATCCACCCACATGTCAAACTTATAACACCCGTTTTGCGTCGGGGGTTAATAAAATGACAACTGTCAGAATTCCACCGAATTAAAAATCAGACTGTAGAATTTTTCACTAGATTACGGATTGTCGTCGGAACGGTAAAGTTGGTATAAACGGTGTGAAAGAAAATAAACTCGATAATATAGTATTAGGTTACCTGTGGCGGAATAGGCGACACTGCCCAGTTCGTTCACCTCGATGCCCGAGCGCTGCAGAATTTTGGAGATCTTCAGCCGGTTGCTGAGCCCCTGGCCGCGGGAGATGCCGGGGAACGACGCCGTGTCCTCAAACGCTTGCCGTATACCCAACTGAAAGCAACGTACTGTGTTTAAACTAGCCGTCGCCCGCGAAGACGCGTGAAAATTAAGTGGCAATGTGCAGAACACGTATGTAGCTTGAAGAACCGATAGACGTTGGGGTCCCAAGGTACTAGGGAAATGCAGCGTTTTAACTTTTAAGATCCCTAGGTGGATGGGCGAACTCAAGCAGTCGCTGGTAGCCGCTGAGTGAGACACATGGCGACACAAGGCCGTGTTACTGGCGACCATAGCAAGAGACCTGTCTCAGCAGTGGCCGTCCATAGTTGAGAGGGTGACGATACCCGGGATCTGGGTTAGTAAAAAAGTCGTGGGAATTTTTTGTTTAAAAGTAGCCTAGATACCTATTTTCTTTACAATCCTACAGCTGTAAATGTTCTTTCAAAGGCAGTTTTCTTTCAGATTCCGAAGACCAACTGCGACTAGCAGACAGTCAGCCATTAATTAAAAAAACTTGTATTTAGGTTATGCCATCACTTCAACATTACATGATCAACTCCATATAGGTATCCACCATACTCCATAGGTATAACCTCCGGCACGTAAGTCGACCGGTGACCTTCAAGTGCGCGCAGCGTCGTGCGAGTGAGCAGGACACAATACAATTGGAGAGCCAATCAGCGCTTACGAGGGATCCGCGAGAGCTATAATCAGTGCTTACGAATGATCCCCACGCCCTCCCCGCGACCCCCTCACACACCGAGATACCTCATTTTCGACTTCTGCGCATTGAAGGTCACCGGTTGACTTATTTTCCGTAACTTGTACCTAGTCGAAGAAAAAAATGGTAGTCTACGATCGTAACAATAAAACCTGTGCAAAAAAAATCTTATCAATTAAATGACAGTGTAATACATAAGTAGACTACCAGCTATCTAAGTCAATAATAAAATTAATAGTGGGTAACTATTTGTTGTGAATAACAATTTGGCGAATAAGAATAACTTATCACGATTCACGACGCAAAAGGTCAATAATATGCAACGAATGAAAATAAAGAGTTAAAACTGGATTGTTTAATCAATCCATACTAAGTAATATTATAAATGAGAAAGTGTGTTTTTATTTCTGTCTGTTTGTCTGTCTGTTACCTTTTCATGGCTCAAACGCTGAACTAATTCTCGCATTGAGTTTGCTTGCATCACATTTATTATAGAGGATCACACGATACTGTTTATCGTGGGAAAACAAAAAGTTCCCACGGAATTTTAAAATCCAATAAATCCGCATTTACTAGCCGATGTCTGGGACATCGTCTGCGCAAATGCGGAAGTGTATGTCTGTCTATCTGTCTGTCTGTCTGTTACCTTTTCGTGGCCCAACCACTGAACGCATTCTAACATAACTTTTTGCAGAGATAGCTTGCATTCCGGAGACTGTTATAGATTCCTTTCTTTCCCGGAAAATATCTTAGTTCCATGGAAAAACAGAAAATTTTACAAGTGATAATCTAAAAGACTGAAAGTTAAACCAACTTCACCACATTTAACAGGTCGATTATCTTGAAAACTACTGTACCGATTTTGATGAAGTTGAAGTATATGCAAGGTAATAAAAAAAGAATGGTTACAATCCGATTAATAGTTTCGGAGATATCCGCGAACTTGCCGCGAACAAACATACATACATCTATGAAATTTTGCATATTAATTGTTTGGAAGCCCTTATAGATTTTCCTTTTGACATGTGAAAATTTTGCAGTTCCAGTAATATTACATCTTACATACATACAATATTGTCGAATTGATAACCTCTTTTTTTTGAAGTCTGTTAAAAAACAAACACGCAGACGAGGTCACGATATACCTAAAGCAATCAGCCGTAAACAAATCTCGTAGGAAATACCCAAATTGTCATTAACGCTTCTTATTACGTCAGAACATGTGTCGTGAAGAGGAAAACCTGAGGATTTATGAGAATTATTCCTTCATTGAATCGCAGAGGAAAAAATAAAAGTACATCGTTATTGTACCGTAGCGAAATTGTTAAATTAAAACAACAGCTAGCTGTTGACTTGATCCGTTTTGGGATTCAATTAAACTTAATTTCATAATTAGGTATTTGTCATGAGGATAAAATTATCTCTAAAAAACAAATCCGATGAATTTCGGTTTAAAGCGGGAAATAACTCAGGCCTGCAGATAACCACTTATGTGATTATTATGTTATTCATTTGTAACTAAGTACCTATATGTTGTTGCACACCTAGTGCCTAAAATAAGTACGTAAAAGAATTTAATTTTGATTTAGTTCACCAGAAGAACCACCTTTACAACCGTTAAGAAAATTCTCTAACGAAATGTTGAACACTCACCTCTCGAAGGATTCCGTCCAGAATGAAAGTGTACTCAAATTACTGGAACTTGGGCAAGGTGTCGTCGACCAGATACTCCTGGAGGTAGTACAAATAGCTGCGCAGATCGCCCAGGTCATTGAAAATTTTCGAAACCCATAAAGAAATTACCTCTAACGAAAAGTCGAAGACTCACCTCTCGAAGGATTCCGTCCAGAATGGAAGTGTACTCAAACTGGAACTTGGGCAAGGTGACATCGACCAGGTACTCTTGGACGTAGTACAGTTCGCTGCGCAGGTCGGTCAGGTCGTTGAAGATTTCCGAAACCCATCAAGAAATTATCTCTAACGAAATGTTGAAGACTCACCTCTCGAAGGATTCCGTCCAGAATGGAAGTGTACTCAAACTGGAACTTGGGCAAGGTGACATCGACCAGGTACTCCTGGAGGTAGTACAGTTCGCTGCGCAGGTCGGCCAGGTCATTGAAGATTTCCGAAACCCATCAAGAAATTATCTCTAACGAAATATTGAAGACTCACCTCTCGAAGGATTCCGTCCAGAATGGAAGTGTACTCAAACTGGAACTTTGGCAAGGTGACATCGACCAGGTACTCCTGGAGGTAGTACAGTTCGCTGCGCAGGTCGGCCAGGTCGTTGAAGATCTCCGACAAGCCGGTCAGCGAATTTGGTATTATGATGTACATGGCGAATTTGTTGCCCTGAAAAACATCAAGAGAATCATTATTTATTAACCCGGAGAACAAGTATAAATTAAAAATTTAAAAAACCCCCGACATTCGCCATTTTGTGACGGCGGCCATCTTGAATTTGTAATAGTGCTATTCTACTAGTCAAGCCCTTTCATTTGATACCCATATTAAGTAAGTTGTGAAAAAATATGTAATCCGCCATTTTGTAGCGGCGGCCATCTTGGACCGATTTTCATCAAACATAGCTAACAACACTCTCGACTAATTCACCTTTCAAACAAAAAAACCGCATTCAAATCAGTCCACCCGTTTGAGCGCCAGAGGGGAACAGACAGACACACACACACACACACACACACACACACACACACACACACACACACACACACACACACACACAGACACGTCAAACTTATAACACCCCGTCGTTTTTGCGTCGGGGGTTAAAAATACGTAGGCGGGAAGACAAGAGCTAACTTATCCCCAATTATAGTTAAGAACTATCTAGGTAATAAGTACAAATACAAATTCATCAAAATCGATCAAGCCGTTTAAGAGCAGAATACACGAACTTCTTTCTTATTTATACAATCCAGGTGTATAAATAAAGAAAGAAGATAGATTATATTTTTGGTTATTTTTAACTATAGTTTTCATCATAGTGAGGCTGAGGCATCCTCACTATAACAATAACTATGGTTCTTACTCGTCAATGAGGACCGGTTGTGATGGCGTCACGAGAAATGCCTTTGCCTTTGATGAGCTGAAATGACGATGTTGGTACACACTTGTATGTAGGTTGATACTCACCAGGTATGGCATCCTCAATATTTTGGCATTGAACTTGCTGGATTCAGCGAAGAAGAACTTCTCCCTAACACTCATGAAGAGGGCTTCCTTCTTTTCTGTGGCTGAGGTGTAGAATACATCGGTGTTAGTGAGGTTAGGGTTGAACTGGCGTTGCCATGTACCTTTGAAGAATATCGTGTTCAACACCAAAGCGGACACCCCTGACACGTCATCTGGAATTAAAAAAGGAGAATTTAAAAACAGTCGGCGCAACGGCAATTACAGAACGCGTGACAAACTTAGGCTTTCTGAGAAAGAAAGCGTCATGCGACCGCGACAGGCGACTGCGACACGTGACCGCTACACGCAAATGCGACCCGAGACCGCGACATGCGACACTTAATACACATATTTATAAGCTATGGACGGCGAGACTTCCAATCAGCGGCGTGCGGTCTACACCATCATTTTGGTAATTTCACGAGGAATCTTTATATCTTTATCATATTCACACTCAGTCTATAAGCATAGCTAGTTGTATGATAATATGATGCCCGCGAGTACCTTGCGTAGATTTAGGTTTTTTAAAAAATCCCGTGGGATTATAATCCCTTTAAGAGTATCCTTGTCTTGATGTCAGTATGTCACCGGGCAGGACGACGTCTGCTGGGTCCGCTAGTTATATGTATAGAATTAAGATAGATAAAAGAAGATTAGTAGGGATGGTTTAGATAACGCACCCGCATTGACTAAATCGGAGATTTTCCCTCCTGTCGTGCTGTTGACCCACTGATTGATATAATACGCAGCGCTGACGGGATGTCCGAAATCCAAGTTCTTAATTTCAGTCTTGTAGTACTTCTCGGAAAGGGACGCGAAGTGCTGCAGCGGTATCACGCCCGCGCCGACGTATATCCTGCTGGCCAAATTCAGCACGTAGTGTGATGACTTCGTCTGTGAATAACACCAATTTAGTATTACTTTCTGAATCCGAGACATGGTTGCTAACTATGGGCCTCATAAGAAAGCTCAGAGTCACTCAGAGAACGATGGAGACTTGGAGAGAGCTATGCTCGGAGTTTCTCTACGCGATCAAATCAGAAATGAGGAGATCCGTAGAAGAACCAAAGTCACCGACATAGCTCAGCGGGTTGCGAAACTGAAGTGGCAATGGGCGGGGCACATAGTTCGGAGAACCGATGGACGTTGGGTCCCAAGGTGCTGGAGTGGCGACCTCGCACCGGGAAGCGCAGTGTTGGTAGACCCTCCACTAGGTAGACCGACGACATCAAACGAGTCGCAGGGAGCCGCTGGATACAAGCGGCACAAGACCGTGGCATGTGGAAGTCCCTTCAAGAGACCTATGTCCAGCAGTGGACGTCGATCGGTTGATAACGACGACGACGACGATGAGTGTTACTAACTTATGGCACTAGCACCCTGTGTGGCAAGCATGGCGCTAATCGCTATAAACGTATGCTGAGAAGACGATGTCGGCAGAGTGGGACAAGGTGGAAGGTCTAAAGCACTTTAAAACGTTTATGAGTGCTATAAAGACTGGTTTGCCGGAAGACCGGAATTCGTATCATATTCGGTAATGCCGATATTTGGCTGCATTTGTCGAATCAGAATTCGGAAGGCATTTGGTTACAATCGAATATTGCATGGACAACGTGAACAATTTTTCGAGAAATAAGCGTGGATTATATTTGATTTTTCATCAGTTTCTTTGCAGGCTACACATTCATGGACCTATTTAACGCGAGCGCATTGTTTGTGTGACAACGTGATGACTTTAAATTTAATGTTAGAGAAGCTAACGTGCATCTTCGTGATGATAACATAGAAATAAATAGATGAAGTGAAAGAATTAAAGGCCTGGAGCGAGCGACGCAAAAGCCTGAAATGTCGCCGTTATAAGAGCGTACTAATGTTGGCCGAAATTCTGTCAAAGACTACCAAATGTCTGCCAAAGTTCAACATATTTTAAAGCCATGTTCGGTCGAAATTCATTTTTGGCAAACAACAATTTTTTGTCCATTACTCGTCTCTACATCTACATACTGTCCATCGCTATACTTACCTAAGTATTAATTTTTGGCCCCTGAAAATGGGAATCCCTCTCCCAGATACCATCTATAGGTAATATTTAGATTGGAAGACTTACTCGTAAAGAGTCCAAGATGATCTCGAACTTCCGTCTGACCAGTCGACTGTCGCTGTCGAAGCCCAGTACAGTGGAGAGCTCGGTCTGCGTGGCCCCAGTCGCCGCTTCCGTGAGGATCGCTAGCGCCAGCTTCAGTCCTAGCGGGGACAGCAGGAAGTTCTCCTTAGAACTGAACGCTACACGCTGTAAAATTTAAAACATTCATTTTCAGACATTTTAAAACGTATAAAAATTTTCTTGTATTAAAATACTTAGGCCTCTTATTAACAGCACGACGTGCTTGCCGTGCCGTAGTGCCGCCGTGCCGCGTGCGTGTCACTGCCTTTGTGCTCCATACAACACTGACGACCGTGTCAACCACACGGCCAAATAAACCGTAATTTTTCACCGCAAAAAAACGTGCGTGATGAGTTTACTAAACTATTAAAAATTCTGTAATTTTTGTCAAACAAGAATTATGAAACCTTTAGACCCTAGACTCCAGGGTCTGAAGGGCGTAGGTCCTAAAGACAGCCGCTGAATACAAACGGCACAAAATCGTGTTGTGCAGCGATCCTTGCAAGAGACCTAAGTCCATCCAATGGCGACTTCGCACGACGCTCCGGAAAACGCAGTATTAACATACGTACATTACTGCTATGTAAATCCCGCCAACCCGCATTGGAGCAACGTGGCAGGTCTTAGCTCTAAATCCCTCTTTCCTAAAAGAGGAGGCCTGTTGAGAGAGGAGGTCTGATGAATCGAACTGAGTCGCCCTGAAGAACTGAAGCCCAAGAACGCGACGTGTGGAAGTCCCTACAATGACTTATGTTGTAACTAATGTTGTACCTTTGTAAGCGTCCAGTCGAATTTGTCGTAGTCAGAAACAGACGGAGCGTAGGACTGATCTGCATAGTCTGGCCACGCGGCAGCTGCGGCTTCTGGCGTTATGCCTTCTGGCGTTATGCCTTCTGGCGTTATGGGTTTGGCCTGAGGGGGCGCGGCCAGTGCCGGCGGCGCGCTCCCGTTAGCGGGGTTACCGAACACCGACTCTAACAGCTCTGGTGAGATGGCGACGTTTGAACTGCATATCGTTATTGGTACTAAAACAAAAAAAAACGTTTTTAGTATACTTACAGACAGTACAGACACAGAGCCAGTAGTGTAATTTTTCAAGTTAAAATGAACTGTGCGACGTGATTCTGTTAAGTTAACTTTTGGGATACTACAACAGTAGATACGGAAGTTAACTTTTGGGAAAACGTCATGATAACAAAACAGAAATCAAAAAATGAACCTGCATTTTTCACAAAATCATAACATCATACAGTATGTATATTGTGGCAGATTTGCACGCTGAATACGTTTTCACTGTTCTTCTATATGGAGTCGAAACCTGGACACTTACGGAATCTCTTTGTAAGAAGATAGAGGCTTTCGAAAAGTGGCTATATAGAAGAATGTTGAGAATTTCGTGGGTTCAGTATGTCTAAAACACGACTACTACAGAGGCTACGCAAAGACCTAGAAATCATTAAGACCATAAAAGTGCGGAAGCTAGAATACTTTGGCCATATTATGAGAAATGCCAAATATGACATCGTGCAACTCATAATTCAGGGGAAAATAGCCGGAAGAAGACCACCTGGCCGTAGCAGAACGTCCTGGCTGAAGAATTTACGCCAATGGTACCTACGGGAAAAGTACCCGATCTCTGTTCCGTGCAGCAGCATCCGATAGGAGACGGCACTACAAGCAGATATTGTGGCAGGTAGGTACTTAATTGATGGAGTAGATATTATTATGTTGTAGAGAAACCTAGCCTCTGCAATAAAAAGGAAATGCTAGGATTACGTGGAGTAGGCAGATATCCGTGTATCAAAAGAAGAAGAAGATCAAAATTTCAGTACGGTGCCAATTTTGCAAGTATTAAATCAAGTAGGTACCTACAGGAGCAGAAGTAACTTGACGACCAGAAATATAGATAGGTAGTTACCGAATATAGAGATTGAATAGAGATTAGTTTTAGAAACAAAATTCTTCCAATAAATTCGTAAAATATCAAATACGTAATCTATCAGTCATAAGTAGGAGAGGAAACTCATAGTGCTTTGTGGTTTGATAGTAATTATTATAAATTATAATAATAGGTGAAGGATGATCGAGATAGTGCAGCAAATCATTAGTGTATTTATACATAGACGACGCAGTATAGATGACGCAGAAAAAAGTACACAACCATCGCATTATTTTAGTGCATTTTACATTGAAGACCCTGAATGATTCTCTAGCATTGAAATTGTACCTACTTAGTTATTTGTATCTTCAAAATCTATTTTCATGGTGACATTTGACACCTTTTCCAATATGACGCCGTGTCGTAGTGTGACGAAGTCGCGGCCAGCAACTAGTGTAGGTACATATATCACACTAATATTATAAAGTTTCTGTGTGTGTGTGTGTGTGTGTGTGTATGTTTGTTCCTCTTCTCCGCCGCAACTACTGAACTGATTTGGCTGAAATTTTGAATGCAGATAGATTATGCCCTGACTTAACACATTGTTTATTCTGGAAAAGTATTCCTGTGGGACTAAAATAGATATAAACTTCCAAAAACGCCATAGAGGGCGCTGACTGAACAGTCAGCTAGGTAAGGTAAAAGGTCAGTTAGGTAAATCACGCTCACATAACACATTATTGCAATAGTTTGCTGTCTTGCATGCATTGGCAACACATAGGCTACTTTTTATCCTGGAAAAATGCACAGTTCCCACGGGATTTTGAAAAACCCGAAATCTATATCTACAGCTATAGGTAGATTACTATAGCGAACTTCCTTGATAGTAGGTATAAAGGTTGGAAAAGGGAGCGGGAACGGGAACCGGAAATCCACGATTCCCTCAGGATTTGTTTAATAAGTACCGAAATTCACGCGGGCGAAGCCGCGGGCAGATGCTAGTATGAAATAATATTATGTGTAATAGTTACTTAAAAGTAATAATAAAACATATCGTATTTAAAAATTAGAGTTCTTTTAGATAAGTCTAAAAGAACTAATTCTTTAGATATATCTAAGGGGAAAACCAGAGTCGGTCGTGAGATTGAATTTTGTGTGGTTGATGATAATATATTTTTAAAACCGGTTAAGATCGTGATGTTAATTTTAATTTAATATTATTTTTTCTGATGTCTGTACAGAATGGGTAACTAATAGCATCTAGTAGTTTATTTTATTGATAACGATTACATGATGATTAATACCACCTAGGTAACTAACTAAATACAACAACTTTTGATGAGACCAACAGTTTACTTTGTTAACAAGTTAGTATAAATTAAAAAATTAAAAAACCCCCGACATTCGCCATTTTGTGGTGGCGGCCATCTTGGATTTGCATAGTGCTATTCTACTAGTCAAGCCCTTTCATTTGATGCCCATATTGAAGGTATTGTGATAAAATATGTAATCCGCCATTTTGTAGCGGCGGCCATTTTGGACCGAATTTCATCAAACATAGCTAACAACACTCTCGACTAAATCACCTTTCAAACAAAAAAAAAACCGCATTCAAATCGGTCCACCCGTTTGAGCGCCACAGGGGAACAGACAGACACACACACACACACAGACACGTCAAACTTATAACACCCCGTCGTTTTTGCGTCGGGGGTTAAAAATAGAAGATATTACGTACTTACTACCTACTTACTTATTAATTTGGTAGATGAAGGGAAAATTTTAAATTACTCCATCGTTAGGTCGGTTTCATAGTGTTTATAATTGTACAAGTATGGTACACGTAAGAATAATATAAGGTCAGGGACTTATATCGTAAAATCTAGTTTTCTCGCGCGCTATTTGCTGCTAAATTCTTTAAACTCGTTTTTTTTTACATTTTAGTAGCCACATTAGTCCTTAGAATAAATAGGTAAAGAAAGGCAGTCGTCGACGCGGCGATAAGCCGTTTTTAGCAAGCCTAAAAGGCTATCGTCGCGTCAGTGCTCAAGGTACCTACTCATGCGCTTGTGTGCGTGTCGGCAAATGTAATTACAGGGCACACATGGGTTGGTTTATAGCTTACGTTTCGACCGGAAATTTGTTAGAAACTTCCATTCTAAGCGTAATAGTTCGATGCATTAGTCCTAATTTTTGCCTACTAGATAGGTACTTATAATCTTTCTTTTTCGTGGTCATCGTTGCAATAATAATTATGCATCCGCTTAAAATGGTTCACGGATAAGCTATACTGTGCGGCGCGGCATAACTTATAGGTCACGCTGCGCAGTGCTATAGATTTGTTGTATTTTATTGGAATTCCCTGTGTTGATAATACGTTTAAACATTATAAATGTAGTAATTATATTTACGATTACGATTATGTTAACCTTTTCGACCTACAATGAGATAATTTATGTTATTATTAGTAAACTAGCTGATCCCCGCGACTTCGTCCGCGTGTATATAGGTTTTTATATAGGATCGGACTGTAGCCTAAGTTACTCCTTATAACATCACCTATCTGCCATTGAAAGTTCCATCAAAATCGATCCAGCCGTTTCGAAGATTAGCTGGAACAAATAGACAGACCGACAAACATAAAATATAAACGCACACCAGTTTAAAATAAGCCGTACGTTCAAAGATCCGGGTCCCAAGTTATTTGAACCCAATAAATGTGTGTCATTTCTGAACTAAAAAACCTATGACCTTGAAATATTTACGGGACAATATATAAAGTACCACCTTTCTAACAAAAAAAGAATGAGTGAAATCGAACAACGCGTTAATGAATTACAGCTAAATACACGTTTTAACTTTCATCCCCTCTCCCAAGGGAACCATGCTGAATTTCGGGATAAAAAGTATCCTATAACCTACCTCGGAGTATAAACTCAAATCGTACCAAGTTTCATTCGAATCCGTTCAGTAGTTTCGGCGTGATGCGCGGCCAAGATACAGACAGACAGACAGACAGACAGACAGACAGACAGACAGACAGACAGACAGACAAAAATGAAAAAAATTACAGTTTTGGCTTCAGTATCGATTATAGAATGCCCTCCAAAAGAAATTTTCAAAATATCTTCAATGTACAGAATTGGATCTGTTACAGTTTTATTATATTATAGATTAGTGTGCTAAAAGTTAAGCTAAGTCTGTAACTGAAAGAAGATTAATTTATTGTTTTTAAATTACATACCTACCTGCCTACATTGACTTAATATGTACCTCATAGACATATGCAATGTACCTGCAATGTACCACTGTTGTAAATTGTAATAAAAGTACGATGCTAATATTATCAAGGGAAAGTCCTGCCTGATCGTCACACGTAAACCAATCTGGCGTTTGGCTTTCTAAAATATCTCCAGGAAAAACCAAGTAGGTAGGGGCACAGAATAATAACTAGTACCTAAAGGTAGAGGCAAGTGCTGTACCTATGGATGGCTTTTTTTTAAGAACATTAACCATGATGAACATGACTATATTCCCTTTCGCCTCAGTGAAAGCTTGTGCTAGGAGTGGATACGACAATATTGTATCGGGTGGGGTTTGAACCGTCGACCCTACGGTGCTTGATCCGCGTCCGACGACCGTTGCGCTATTGAGGCTTCACCCGTGGACAGCTGTTGTAGTTAAAGTCGCTAAGAAAACAGTAAGACTGCAATATAATACACGCGATGTAAGATGGCCGTTAAAGTTTTCGCCAGATGTGTCAAAGATAAAGGTCTCAGGTCTGGACTAAAACGATTGCACTATGGGCTCTTGGGGGCCAGTTGCACATCATGCGGTTAAAGTTAAACTTGCCCGTCATAAAGCAAAGTTGCACAGGTCAGTCCATAGTTATGAACAAGCGGACACCCGCGACTTCGTTCGCGTGTTTATAGGTTTTATATAGGATCGGAACGGATCCCATAATTCTTTTATGTACCAAAACTAAATGTAGCCTAAGTTACTCCTTATAACATCACCTATCTGCCATTGAAAATTCCATTAAAATCGGTCCAGCCGTTTCTGAGATTAAACAAATAGACAGACCAATAAACGTAAATTTAAACGCACGCCAGTTTAAAATAAGCCGTACGTACAAAGATCCGGGTCCCAAGTTATTTGAACCCAATAAATGTCTGTCATTTCTGAACTAAAAAATCTATGACCTTGAAATATTTACGGGACAATATATAAAGTACTACCTTTCTAACAAAAAAAGAATGAGTGAAATCGAACAACGCGTTAATGAATTACAGCTAAATACACGTTTTAACTTTCATCCCCTCTCCCAAGGGAACCGTGCTGAATTTCGGGATAAAAAGTATCCTATGTCCTACCTCGGAGTATAAACTCAAATCGTACCAAGTTTCATTCGAATCCATTCAGTAGTTTCGGCGTGATGCGCGGCCAAGATACAGACAGACAGACAGACAGACAGACAGACAGACAAAAATGAAAAAAATTGCAGTTTTGGCTTCAATATCGATTATGGAGTGCCCTCCAATAAAAAATCTATACATATAATAAAATCGTAGACTTGCCGTATCTGTACATTAAAGATGTTTGCAAAATAATAACTGGGGGATGTTAGGGATAAGCAATAGAACGTAAAAAAGCTATTTTCGAAATTTTTGTCTGTTTGTCTGTTTATCTGTTTGTCTGTTTGTCTGTATGTTTGTGCGCGCATCACGCAAAAACTACTGAATGGATTGAAATGAAACTCGGCATGATTTAAGTTCATACTACGGAGTAACATATAGGATACTTTTTATCCCGAAATTCAGCACGGTTCCCTTGGGAGAGGGGATGAAAATTAAAATGTGTACTTAGCTGTAATTCATTAACGGGTGGTCTGATTTCATTCATTCTTTTTTTGTTAGAAAGGAAATACTTTAAAGATTACTGGCTAATCTCTGAAATGCTGGACCGATTTTGATGAGACTTTCACTGGCGGATGTTTTCATTTTTATCTACCTAAATATCAGCCAGTGAACTTTTAACAGTTTTTAGCAAGGTATGAGCTCAAAAGAACTTAGAAAAACAAAAATATTCCCACGGGATTTGTAAAAACCAATATGCACGCGAACGAAGTCGCGGGTTTCCACTTGTTTCAAAATATCTTCAATGTACAGAATTGGATCTGTTACAGTTTTATTATATTACTAGCTGATCCCCGCGACTTTGTCCGCGTGGATATATGCTTTTATATAGGATCGGATTGGATCCCATAATCCTTTTTTGTACCTAAACTAAATGTAGCCTAAGTTATTCCTTATAACATCATCAGAAAGTTCCATCAAAATCGATCCAGCCGTTTCGGAAATTAGCTGGAACAAATAGACAGATCGACAAACATAAATTTAAACGCACACCAGTTTAAAATAAGCCGTACGTTCAAAGATCCAGGTCCCAAGTTATTTGAACCCAATAAATGTTTGTCATTTCTAAACTAAAAAACTTATGACCTTGAAATATTTACGGGACAATACTTAAAGTACTACCTTTCTAACAAAAAAAGAATGACTGAAATCGAACAACGCGTTAATGAATAACAGCTAAATACACGTTTTAACTTTCATCCCCTCTCCCAAGGGAACCGCGCTGAATTTCGGGATAAAAAGTATTCTATGTCCTACCTCGGATTATAAGCTCAAATCGTACCAAGTTTCATTCGAATCCATTCAGTTGTTTCGGCGTGATGCGCGGCCAAGATACAGACAGACAGACAGACAGACAGACAAAAATGAAACAAATTGCAGTTTTGCCTTCAGTATCGATTACAGAGTGCCCTCCAATTAAAAATTTCAAAATATCTTCAATGTACAGAATTGGATCTGTTACAGTTTTATTATATTATAGACTAGCTTTTGCCCGCGGCTTCGCCCGCGTGAATTTCGATTTTTCACAAATCCTGAGGGATAAGTAGATTTCTGGTCCACCCGACCCCGCCGCGCGGCGGCGTACCGCGGTACCGCGTACGGCGGGCGCAGGGCGCAGGGGCGCGTGGCGCGGCGCGGGGAGCGCGAGCGTCGGCCGTCGCGATCGCGCGCAGCGAAAATACCTATGCGTTTTTAACATCTGTATTTACCGATTTCAACACAACTCCTTTATTGAAAGTCGGTTAAAAAAGTAGCCTATGTTACTCCTTGGTTAATCCTCTACTTGTCTGTGAAAGTCCCGTCAAAATCGGTTCAGCCGTTCCGAAGATTAGCCCGTTCAAACAGACAGACAGACAGACAAAAATTTTAAAAACGTGTGATTCGGTTATGGTATCGTTCAAATAACCATATGAGCTTAATATGTGGTAGTTATTTCGAAATTACAGACGGACACTTCAATTTTATTTATTAAATAAAAAAAATATATATAGATAGATAGATAGATGTTGGATCCGTAAGTTCTAAAAAATGGAAATCCTAGGTTAAATCACGCAGTCGTGGTGATAATTGAATTGTTTATCAACAACGTTGACCTACCAACATATCTACCTACTCGAATGATTTAAATAATACCACAGATAATGGTAACCTACTTAGGGCCAGTTTCACATCAGGCGGTTAAAGGAAGGTAACCGTTAAAATTATATTTCACCACCGAACAAAAACCACTATGGATAGCAAAAGTCAGGGTTCTATAACATTAACGGTAACATTAACCGTCTGACGTGCAACTGGTTCTAAGCTTTTATATTTTATGCTTTAGGATACGCATAATGTTAGCATAACGTTAGGTATCTACCTACTTCCAGTAAGTAGTTAAGAGTAACAACTAACATCGTATGTCTAATTAAGTATAAAAATATTTAAAGCCTTTTTCGTCTGTTCGTTTTTCACTCAATCGCTGTATTTTTTATTTTAGTACACACACACTATTAAGTACCTTACCCTTAGAAATAGTTCGATGACCTTACCTTATAAGTAATACAAAATACTAGTAAGCTAAAGCAGGTAGGTACAATTACTCTAAAGCTATACTTTTTCCTAAAAAAAATATTTTAAGTAAGTAAGTAAGTAATAGTCGCGGGTAACAGCTTGTCAAGTTAGGTATAAATAAATAAGTTATGAATTATTCATATAAGGATGCTAAAATTATGTTATTAGAAGGCTATATCACTCTTCAATAAAGGCTAAAATCAATTAATTCAACGTACAAAAATAAACTCACCTAAAAAGATCACAAGAATCCACCTCATCTTCACGCTTGTTTGAGTGAACAAGGAAAACTATTAAATAAAAAAAAAGTCTTAAAATACCCAAGGTTGTCCAGCCGGATACAATGGACAACTCGAATTGGGGAAAAAATATTGTAATCCACTTGAATTATCGATATTTGCTTCGTGTATTTTGTACTTATAACATGGCAGGTAACAGTTATTATATGATTAGATATGTATTTCCTTATATAAATGCGTGTGGACCGGCCGCAGCTTATATCACGACTGACTGAATTGATGACCACAACATGAAGGTTTTTAAACAACCGGTTCAAATTATCGCTCTTCATACAAATCAACTTTATATGCGGGTTATAATAAGGTCTATAGCCATTTATTGAATCATTTGCCGTAGTAACAGAGCAGGTAGGTAGGCACCGTATCGTCATGAACTTATAGTAACATCTTGGGTACTACGTATCTATTTATAAACTGACTACCTGAGTTCCCGGATTCTAGTCCCCGGACGGGCCGGAAAACCCCAATGTTTTTCTATTTTTTCATTAGCAGCCCGGAGAGTTGGGAAATTGGCGGGATTAAACCCCCAGCCCCGTGGCTTGGAAAGCACGTCGCGTCGTCGCGTCAGTGGCCTGCGCTTGTCTCTTGATCTGTCTCCGGTCATATCAGATTGCCGCCCCAACGGACTATTATTAGAGTGTAACCTGTTTATATAATGCCCCTCTCCCTAATACCTACAGTAGGCGGTAATAATCCTAGTTCTTGTAACAAGTATAAATTAAAAATTTTAAAAACCCCCGACATTCGCCATTTTGTGGCGGCACCCGTCTTGGATTTGCATAGTGCTATTCTACTAGTCAAGCCCTTTCATTTGATACCCATATTAAGGGAATTGTGAAAAAATATGTAATCCGCCATTTTGTAGCGGCGGCCATCTTGGATCGATTTTCATCAAACATAGCTAACAACACTCTCGACTAATTCACCTTTCAAACAAAAAAAAACCGCATTCAAATCGGTCCACCCGTTTGAGCGCTACGGTGGAACCTCATCAGTGGGTGGAACAGACTGACACACACACACAGACACGTCAAACTTATAACACCCCGTCGTTTTGCGTCAGGGGTTAAAAAGTAAGCACGGTATGCTCCACTGTCATGTCGTCGAGCCACTGCTGTCGCTCTACGTAGCGTCATGTTTCAAATTCCTCCTTCCTTCCATCAGCTGCTGTCGCGACGCTTCTTTCTGACGTCCTGCAAGTTGCTGTCGTCACGTGCTTGCTGTCGTGCGTTGTTTGGTCTGGGATTTATTGTTTGGTACCTAACTAGGTACCTACTTATTCCAAACTTTGGTTTTCCTCAAACACCTCCAGCCCGCGAGGTTTTTCCATGTGTACTCAGTACTTTACTTAGTTAGTACTTACGTTAATAGCTGTTTTGCATGAATTCTGAATTTACGGATGAATTAGGTAATGAATGAATGATACTTTATTCAGAAAAATGCAGGTACAATAAGATGGACCTAATATTTATATCTACAGATAATCGAGGCTAATCTATTTAATCACGATTGGTGCATGAATATTTTGTTCATCCACCAATACTACTGCAGCCTTTTTACGTCCCACTGCTGGGCACAGGCCTCCTCTCTCATAGAAGAGAGAGAGAGTCTGAATTTAGAGTCGACCCGCCACGCTGCTCCAATGCGGGATGGCGGTCCACATTCACAATGTTTTTTGACTGCATATAAGGTTGGTAATTGTTTTAATATAATATTGATTTGAATTAAGGTTGTCCAATGTCCATCTCCAGGATACAAGTTATCTTTGTGCCAAATTCCGTGTAAATCGGTTCAGCTATTGAGATGTGAAAGGCTAACAGACAAAAAGATACGTAGTAGGTCTACTATTTGATGAGTCAGATAAATATTTGACTCTCTTAAACATTGTTCCAAGCAAGTATAATCTGATTCCAAGATAACCTTTAGCATAATATGTGTAAATTACGTACCTTCTTTTAGTTAAATAATACCAAGAAGTAAGAATGGCAAAAATGTTTGCTTAAACAAAAAATTTTTACCTAACGACAAATACGCGTTTTCCTAAAGTATGTTTGAAAATCTACAGAACAGTCAACAATTAAAAACTCATTAACTGGTATTAACATTGACTTAAATGTACCTGTTACACATTATATTACACAACGATACTTTTCAGATGCACAGAGGCGATTAAAGTGTCGAGGTTTATTAATGTTTATTTAATTAATAAAATAGTTAAAGTATAATCACCAAAAAACACAGTAACTTAAACCCTATGGTGCAACTCGCCCTCAATTTTCTTATTTTCTAGGCAAGCGCGCTCCAACGTAGACCCCATCAGACATGATTGTTTTCAAGCCCAAGCTTAACATGCAATGAAAAAAAAAAGTTGTGTTCGAATTTTAAACAATTTTATATGTATGTAGTTATTTATTATTAAAAATAAAATATGTTTGTATCGTACAAGGTACAGAGTGATTAGTTAATTAATTTATTTTATTTATTCCTATTTATTTGTAAATGTACAAGATATAAAACAATCAGGACTTCGTTGATCGCGGCACGGCGTCCTCGGGTGTGCTCGTGAACAGTACAGTCACCACCCATAAATGTAAACCAACCTGCAACAGACAAGAGATAAAACCTGACTACTCATAATAATAATAATAGTATCAAATAACCAAAAATAGATAAATAGTAACAATTTTTGGCCCAACCCGGGAATCGAACTCAGAACCTCGTGTTCCACAGTCGAACATGCTAAATGCTAGACGAAGGAGGCAGTAAAATATAATTTAACACTGGTGCACACTCTATTCCCTCACTCTCATATTTCGGGACGCCAATACGACACGACCAACGAGAGGCTTTAAATACGTGGGTATACATAACACCGCTACCTCTATAACTATGGGCAACTACTGAGAATTTCTTGACAGATCCAAAGGCATTGATACACACACTCGAATATACGGATACTCGAATCCAGACAAACCGTTACTCGAATCCAGGCAAACTGTTACTCGCATCCAGACAAACCGTTACTCGAATACAGGCAAACCGTTACTCGAATATAGGCAAACTGTTACTCTAATACAGACAAACCGTTACTCGCATCCAGGCAAACCGTTACTCGCATCCAGACAAACCGTTACTCGAATAGAGGCAAACCGTTACTCGAATATAGGCAAACTGTTACTCTAATACAGACAAACCGTTACTCGCATCCAGACAAACCGTTACTCGAATACAGGCAAACCGTTACTCGAATATAGGCAAACTGTTACTCTAATACAGACAAACCGTTACTCGCATCCATACAAACCGTTACTCGAATCCAGGCAAACCGTTACTCGCATCCAGACAAACCGTTACTCGAATACAGGCAAACCGTTACTCGAATATAGGCAAACTGTTACTCTAATACAGACAAACCGTTACTCGCCTCCAGGCAAACCGTTACTCGCATGCAGACAAACCGTTACTCGAATATAGGCAAACTGTTACTCTAATACAGACAAACCGTTACTCGCATCCAGGCAAACCGTTACTCGCATCCAGGCAAACCATTACTCGAATAGAGGCAAACCGTTACTCGAATATAGGCAAACTGTTACTCTAATACAGACAAACCGTTACTCGCATCCAGACAAACCGTTACTCGAATACAGACAAACCGTTACTCGAATACAGGCAAACTGTTACTCGAATATAGGCAAACTGTTACTCTAATACAGACAAACCGTTACTCGCATCCAGGCAAACCGTTACTCGAATAGAGGCAAACCGTTACTCGAATATAGGCAAACTGTTACTCTAATACAGACAAACCGTTACTCGCATCCAGACAAACCGTTACTCGAATACAGGCAAACCGTTACTCGAATATAGGCAAACTGTTACTCTAATACAGACAAACCGTTACTCGCATCCATACAAACCGTTACTCGAATCCAGGCAAACCGTTACTCGCATCCATACAAACCGTTACTCGAATCCAGGCAAACCGTTACTCGCATCCAGACAAATCGTTACTCGAATACAGGCAAACCGTTACTCGAATAGAGGCAAACCGTTACTCGAATATAGGCAAACTGTTACTCTAATACAGACAAACCGTTACTCGCATCCAGACAAACCGTTACTCGAATACAGGCAAACCGTTACTCGAATATAGGCAAACTGTTACTCTAATACAGACAAACCGTTACTCGCATCCAGACAAACCGTTACTCGAATACAGGCAAACCGTTACTCGAATATAGGCAAACTGTTACTCTAATACAGACAAACCGTTACTCGCATCCATACAAACCGTTACTCGAATCCAGGCAAACCGTTACTCGCATCCATACAAACCGTTACTCGAATCCAGGCAAACCGTTACTCGCATCCAGACAAATCGTTACTCGAATACAGGCAAACCGTTACTCGAATATAGGCAAACTGTTACTCTAATACAGACAAACCGTTACTCATCAATTCCGTTACAGATCAACCCATTACCGGCTCACTACAGAGCACGGGTCTCCTCTCAGAGTGAGAAGGGTTTTGGCCATAGTCTACCACGCTGGCCAAGCGGATTGGCAGACTTCACACACCTTTGAGAACGTTATGGAGAACTCTCAGGCATGCAGGTTTCCTCACGATGTTTTCCTTCACCGTTAAAGCAAGTGATATTTAAATACTTAAAACGCACATAACTCCGAAAAGTTAGAGGTGCGTGCCCCGGGATCGAACCCACGACCTCCGATTAGAAGTCGGTTGTCCTAACCACTAGGCTATCACAGCTTTTTTACCGTTACTCGCATCCAGACAAACCATTACTCGAATACAGGCTTTTACTCAAATACAGACAAACCGTTACTCGCATCCAGACAAACCGTTACGGTAATACAAGCAAACTATTACTCGAATCCCAGACCTCATGATCCGCAACCGAACCGAAGCTGGCTACTAAATACCAGTTACCATTTACCACTCACCATGTACAAGAGGACCAGCAGTCTGAATATCGGGAAGCGCTTGATGACGACGCCCATGCGCAGGGACAGCGCCGACAGCGGCGAGGGTGCGCGGTTGGTTCTCGGCCGAGCGCGATCACTGTCCTGCAAGTGGACCACGCTGTGCGAAGTCTTAGCGCGGTGCGAAGCCACTTCCGTGCGGTACTTCGACTGGAATAAAACAGGCGTATCTGAGAAAAAGGGCCTTGACACCGATGGACAAACAGACGGAAAACTGATTCATTGTTAAGAACTTTACCCGACGGTGTCCACAGTGGTGTAGACAGAATTTGTACCAATGTTTGATAAAAACGTACGCATTAGACCCTTTATGTCAAACATAACCAAATAAGGAATTGAATATCTTCAATGAGGAAGTTTCCTGTAGTTGAAAATATCATTTTGGACACAATGGTATTAAAATATAGATTAAAAATAATAAATTTGTAAAAAAAAATTTGAAATCCATCAATAAATGATGGAGAAATTAATTATTATAGTAGTAGTAATTAAGTAAATAATTCATGTATTTTAACGCAAAATTTCTCACTCGAGTATGACGTCGCAGCGTCTATTCGGAGGTATTTTTCCATGTAAATTTACTTGTTTTACCAATTTCTCCGAGATTACTGAACCGATTTGCTTGATTCTTTTTTTAATCGACAGCTGACGATGTTTGCAAAATTTTTTCGAAAAAATCTATGGGACAATCTATCCGGACAGATAGTACAAAAACCGACATACCTCTAACTTATCAAGCTGTATCCTAAGCACATTGTTATCTGCCATCAACATATCGATCTTCCCTTGTTTCTGTATTAACGTCTGTGTCAAATAATGTATCTTCTCGCTGTCTATGTCTTTCGTGACGCTGTAGTCCGCTACATTCAGAGCGCTCGTATCGGAAGTCGGTACAGTGGAGGCTGTGTCTCTCAGATGATTGACCTCGTCTTCTTTGTCGTGTAGAGCCGCTCGTAAGCCGGCTATCGTTTGACCGGTCTCCATTTGAAAGGTTTGCAGTTCCTAGAGAAGTGAATTAATAATGCAGCTAAAAGTTATGTCATAATTATAGCATAGTAGACTAGTAAATGCTTCAGCGACTAAGTTGTGATATTTAATTCAGGATTGTTTTTAAATCATCCAAATGCAACCAAGTCCGAAATTCATTAACTTTAACGTCAAGTCCTGTCAAGAGCTACACTTGCTTTATAGCTTCACTAGCATCTGCCCGCGGCTTCGCCCGCGTTAATTTCACAAATCCCGAGGGAATCGTCGATTTCCGGTTTCCGTTCCCGCTCCCTTTTCCAACCTTTATACTTACTTTCAATTCAAGCTACCTGTAGTTATAGATTTCGGTTTTTTCAAAATCCCGTGGGAACTGTGGATTTTTCCAGGATAAAAGTAACCTATGTGTTAATCCAGGGTATAATCTATCTCCATCTCGACTGAACCTAAAATTCATACTTTTCCCATCGTCCATTTTTAAACTTGCCCCCCCCCCCCAACCCTTCCTTGCCCATCAGCTGGCCACGCTCTTGGCCATAGCTAAAGTCTCCCACCAGATTAAACCAGAGACAATTTAAAAATTATTTAAGATCCCATAATGCCACTAACGCTGTGATAGCCTAGTGGTTAGGACGACCGACTTCTAATCGGAGGTCGTGGGTTCGATCCCGGGGCACGCACCTCTAACTTTTCGGAGTTATATGCGTTTTAAGTATTTAAATATCACTTGCTTTAACGGTGAAGGAAAACATCGTGAGGAAACCTGCATGCCTGAGAGTTCTCCATAACGTTCTCATAGGTGTGTGAAGTCTGCCAATCCGCTTGGCCAGCGTGGTAGACTATGGCCAAAACCCTTCTCACTCTGACAGGAGACCCGTGCTCTGTAGTGAGCCGGTAATGGGTTGATCATGATGATATTGCCACTATCAGGTATCGAACCCGGACACTTATGCGCCACAGCACTCACCACTGCACCAGCATCAGGGAGGTCATCGAAAAGCAATCGCACCCTAATCCAACCCTCACCTTCCCTAAAGCAGCCCTCTGCGCCTCGGCCCGGTTCCTCGCTGTGCGCTCGTCCTTCAGCGCATCACGTAACGCGGCCACGACGCGCTCGGTCGTGTTGTGCTTCGACTCCAGCTGGGACATGTGATGCCTCATGTCCCCGCATTCGGTTCGAACTCGCGTTATCGACTGTGACAGCTCTTCTTTTTCTTCTCTGCAAAATAACACTAATTAGCCTGTATGAGTATCTGTAAGAGTTTCGCCATTTGAGTTGTTGTAAACTCCGTTCGGTAACATAGTATCACACAGGCGCAGGTGCTCTTATTATTCTGTTTTTATTCTTATTGTTTTTTACACTTTGTATTTTTTTTTTCTATTCTAAGAATAAAACAGAATCTCCAAATAGTCTGCCAATTCACACTTGGCCAGCGTGATAAGTAAACGAATGTTGACTGTAAGTAAATGAACAGACTCTACAAACACCACCAAGTGGAATGTTAACTTGCATTTTTAACCCCCGACGCAAAAACGACGGGGTGTTATAAGTTTAAGTTTGACGTGTCTGTGTGTGTGTGTGTGTTCCCCTGTAGCGCTCAAACGGGTGAACCGATTTGAATGCGGTTTTTTTTGTTTGAAAGGTGAATTAGTCGAGTGTTGTTAGCTATGTTTGATGAAAATCGAACCAACATGGCCGCCGCTACAAAATGGCGGATTACATATTTTATCACAACTGCCTCAATATGGGTATCAAATGACTAGTAGAATAGCACTATGCAAATCCAAGATGGCCGCCGCCACAAAATGGTGAATGTCGGGGGTTTTTAAAATTTTTAATTTATATGTCTTGTTTTAATGTATAGAAAGCTGAAGCTGAAGGCAAATTATAGTTTAGTCTCATTCAGACACTAATAACCAATTTCAATGATTTTCTATTGAGTACATTTTTAAGTAATGTTGAACACTCTAGTATACTTTTAAGGTACTGTGTAGTGGCTAATCGACTGTGTATCACAAGAATAGAATAGAATAGAAAAGTTTTTTATTCAAATAAACTTTTACAAGTACTTTTGAATCGCCAATTTGAATCTACCACAGGTTCGGAATGCAATTCCAGCCGAGAAGAATCTGTAAGAAACTCGGCGATTGCTCTTTTTTTAAAAATAACAATATAACAATTATTTATGTACATGATTGAAATGCCGTCAATCAAGGTCCCGGGTTTGTAGCGCGGGTCGGTATTAGATTACCTAGCCGAAATTTGGACAGCAGTATATTATTATTTTGTCTTAAATTATGTGATTAAGGAAGCGCACACATTTTCACATTCACATTTTTATTATGAAGTCAGCATTATACTAAACGTGAATTGAAATATTCGTGGAAATATTAAGTGTGCTCAGACAGTTATTTTCTTATTCAAAAACACGATACTGGTATTAAAACTATGCCACCTGGTGTACAGAATGACACAAATTAAATACTCACCTTAAACTTTCCAATTGGTCCATCAACATCTTAGTGTCCTCAGTCAAATGACCACCTTGCTGTAAAGATTTAATCTCATTGTCTTTAGCGTACAGCATACTTTTCACCCTCAACTTGTAAGCTTCCCAGTCTTTCTCCAGTCTATGGCACTCGGCTGTCGTCTTGTCTATGGTGTTCTGTTGTTCACTTATCGTAGTTTGAGCATGTCTCAATTCGTTTTCAAGTTTAGTTTGTGCTGCATCTTTTGTGCTTAAGTCTTCAGTCAATTTTTTTATCCTGTCAAAAATTATTTTTAAAATTAATTTCTCAATTCTCAATATTTTGTTGCTTTGAAATTAATTAAAGATGAAAATTAAAACGTTTGAATTTTAAATAGCCAGGAAAATCATAGAAAATAACTGGCTATACAATATTCAATCCTGCAATCAAATGTAGGAAGCTGCAATATCTTGGGCATATCATGCGGCACGAGAAGTACCGATTATTGCAACAAATAATACAGGGCAAGATCGAGGGACACAGAAAACCTGGCAGACGACGTACTTCCTGCCTCAAGAATCTCCGCGAGTGGTACGGGATGAGCATGCGATCATTGTTTTGAGCGGTGGAATCAAAGATTACAAGTATAAATTAAAAATTTAAAAAACCCCCCGACATTCGCCATTTTGTGGCGGCGGCCAATTTGGATTTGCATAGTGCTATTCTACAAGTCAAGCCCTTTCATTTGATACCCATATTAAGGGAGTTGTGAAAAAAATATTTAATCCGCCATTTTGTAGCGGCGGCCATTTTGGATCGATTTTCATCAAACATAGCTAACAACACTCTCGACTAATTCACCTTTCAAACAAAAAAAACCGCATTCAAATCGGTCCACCCGTTTGAGCGCCACAGGCGAACAGACAAAGACACAAACACATACACACACACAACAGACACGTGAAACTTATAACACCCCGTCGTTTTCGCGTCGGGGGTTAAAAATAGCCTTAATGATAGCCAAACTCCGTAAGAGGAGACGGCACTTAAAGAAGATACAATATTCAATTAGCACATACTGTTCTTCCAACTCCCTATTCTGTTCCTTCAATAAACTGACGCTAGACTCCAAATCCTGGCTTTGTCTTTCATACTTGGAGAGCTGCATGGTACTAACTTCATTCACTTGCAGTTTCATGCTCTCCAACAGTGCACCTAAAGACTCCCTGTCTTCGCTTAATTTGTTATTAACTTTCTCTGAGCATTCTAATTTTATCTGAGCACTTCTAAGTTCTGCAACAAAACATAAAGTTTAAAAAAACTATTTATTGAAGTAAAGTATGAATTGGGGACATTATTTTGTTAGAAGGGATTAACTTGTAAATATCTAAGTACTATTATCAAAATTAATCATACAATTGAAAAAAAAAACAACAAATTTTTGTGTCAGGGCTGTCACACAGAATGTGCCGTATTAATCTACAGTCCATTAAATATAGCTTGATACCTGTGACGTTTGTCATAATTACATTTAATGTATGTAATGATAGCTACAATAACTGTCATTACATACATTAAATGTCATTATGACAAACGTCACAGGTATCAAGCTATATTTAATGGACTATAATAAACATCCCATATTCATACAAAATAAATTCATTTAATTTTATACTGTTTAGATTTCAATTCTCTCCTTATAAAACTGATCCACTAAATGTGTTTCAGATTGTTTGTAATGACTAATGTCTGCTTGTTTTACAAATAACCTTTTGTTATTGTAACAGTGTGCAATTATATACACAAATAAAATGTATATAAGTACTTATAATATATACATACCATCTTCAGTCGTCCTGAGTCTCTCGAGCAGTTCTGATACTTCTCTATTCATGACATTGAGTTCATTTTTGAGCATTGTATTTTCCACTTCTAAATTTTGCATGTTATATGACATTTTCTCTTGGCTCATAAGCTCATGATCTGTAGGTAAACTATGCCCTATGCAGAACAAAAGTTAAAAAGTTTATTAATGAAAATATAAAAAAAAATATAATATGATTATGTGATGCAGTCAGTCTTTTGACAAACCAATCTTGATGAAATTTTGCACAGAGATAGCTTGCTCTCGAAAACAAACATAGCCTACTTTTAAAACAGGAAATCAAAGGAAGAAAAATTAAAAAAAAATCAAATTCCACATGAATGAAGTTGGCATCAACAGATATATATAAACTTACTCCTCTGTCGCAATCCAAAACAATCAGCCATATCATCATCTACATCATTGACTAAAGTTTTTGGACTATTGTGGAGATTGTACTGAGTCGGTTTTCTCGGAGGAGACTTTTTCTTTAACTTCTCTTGGATGGTTCTCACATTTTCCTGACATTCCACGGTTGGCGAGCGACCCGAACCTCTCGTAGGAGGAACTTTAGGTGAAAAGTAGGATCTTGTTTCAGATATCGGTACACTTTTCTTCGCGGCAATACGCGTTCGCTTTTTCTGCCACGCAGCTTCGGGGTACTCATGTTTTTTAACTTTTACACCGCTCTGGTTACGCAGGACCGCACCAGTCTGCTCATCCAGGTTATTGAGCAGGCTCTCCGCCTTGCCAGCGAGGTCCGCGAACCATGACATTTATAATATTTCTGTTTTGCCTGAAGTAAACAAAATATACTATTAACGCAATGTGAACTTATTTCAATTTCACTTTTGTAACCAATAAATAAATACTCTAAGCAAATGGTACAGAACATGCATATGTAAACATACCTAGCATGAGGAAATTGGAGATATTTCCGCAATTAGAAAAAGAGAAATTGGAGAAAATAAATATTGCTACAAAATACACATTGTAATTTTATTTCACTTCTTTCAATTTGGTTGACTTTGTCATTTAATTGACAGTTCTTTATTGACATAGGTTCATGGCATAGAGATAATAATAATAAATAGAGTTGGCATAATGTCCTATAGAAATTAGTGGATCGGAAAATAGCTCAAGCTTATCAAAATTTTCATAAGTGTGAAAGAGACAACATTACATTTTTGACATAATAATAAAACAGTTTGCGGCAGACTCGTGACTTAAGATGGCCTCCCTAAAATGTATACATGAACACTCACACACGCACAACTTGAGACATCACAATGAACACGCGCCATTTTATGTTACAGGATTGTGCGTGTGTGAGTGTATTTTTGGCACGTTTTTAAGGTAGTTATGCCAACTCTATTTATTATTATTATCTCTATGGTTCATGGTTTAAAGTATCCTATATGTTATTGGTCTGTGGTTTAAAGGTTTAAAGCATGAACCTATAGAAGAGGACTTGGCATAATGTCCTATAGAAAATAGTGGATCGGAAAATAGCTTAAGCTTATCAAAATTTTCATAAGTGTGTAAGAGACAACACTACATTTTTAAACATAACAATAAAACAGATCGTGGCAGAAATTTTATTGCAACTTCCCTTAAGATGGCCTCCCTAAAATGTATACATGAACACTCACACACGCACAACTTGAGACATCACAATGAACACGCGCCATTTTATGTTACAGGATTGTGCGTGTGTGAGTGTATTTTTGGCACGTTTTTAAGGTAGGTATGCCTACTCTACTTATTATTATTATCTCTATGGTTTAAAGGTACCTACCAAAGACACTTATTTTTTTTTTCAGTTCGTCCCTTACAGGACAGGCAAAGATCATTGACCATACAGCCTGACCTATCAAAAACATCTATAAGAGAAATTAATAGCAGTGGAAGAGCTATAATGGGTAAGGACCAAATTTTTGACTTATGTAGACCTGCTGCGTTGTCTGACATATTTGTGATCAAAATTAAAAACTTATAGACAAATGAGAATAGTTTTCGATAATAAGTAACAAAATACAACATATTATTAATAGAAATGTCAATTATTTATCTGATTTCTTGGCTTTATTTCTCCATAAAACGTTTTACAATAATTTGTGTCTTTTTGGCGCCATATAAAAGAAGCATGTCCCAACCTGACTCACTCAGAGCATATTTGCTGCAGTTTTTTTTTATGAGAGCTAGCATTTGTAATTTTATATTCATATGACCTCACTAATATTATTAATATTTTATACAGTCGAAATCACAATAATAATTGTTGTTTTAATTTTTACGGGTTATAACACATACGTCCTAAATTTATTTCCGTTGTAATACTTTGGTTGTGCGACGTCATAATTTCGGATCATTCAACGCACGACAGTAATTTCGTGATTCATTAGTATGGCAACATTATTATCTTACTGGAAATCAAATTTAGGATTAATCACCATGTTGTTTTTTCTGTCATTTGAGCAATATGTTTGGAAGGTCATGGTGTGTCATTAATATTTTGTGACTTTATGTGAATTTAATTAGTATTTTGTGTAGATTTACTATTGATCTAATCTGTTACTTCAAATTATTGTATAATTTACTATTATAAGGCACCTTGAAGTTATCGATTCGTAGTTAAATTTGTGATTTGTGGCACTTGGAAGGTTAGGTTTGAAGAATTAAAGGAACGAAAATTCTTGTGAGACGAGTAACACGAAATTGTGCGACGTGTTACAACGGAAATTTGTAAAGGTATATGTATACAATAATTATTACAAACGAATATTACAAAATAATTAATGCGAAAGCGTGTTTGTTAGTTAGCTTCGCCCGCGTGAATTCGGTTTTAAATAAATCCCGAGGGAATCGTGGATTTCCGGTTCCCGTTCCCGCTTCCTTTTCCAATCTTTATACCTACTATCAAGGAAATTTGCTATAATAATGTACCTATAGCTGTAGCTATAGATTTCGGTTTTTTCAAATTTCCGTGGTAGCTCTTTGATTACCTACCGTATATTTTTTTTCGGAATAATGTACTACAGTAATGTCGTACTTTATAGACGTGTAGTGAAGTGCCATGTGCATAACAAACAACCAGAGACTATAAAACAGTTCTTGAAATACGATAAATCGATCTTATGACAAATCGGTTCACCCGTTTGAGCACTACGGTGGAACAGACAGACACACACAGTCTTATAACACCTCGTCGTTTTTGCGTCGGGGGTTTAAAATAAAAATATTTAATTAAATCGATTGAAAGTTCTTTTTAAATAAAATCGATAACTATTTCAAATCGAATCGTTAACGTGTGAGAGCGTCACTAAACTCGTTTTTTTGACATCTGCCAAAAAGCAATTAAACATTTGGACAAAGTATACTTTAAAAACGTGTCAAAAATACACTCACACACGCTTAGATTAGGTATCGTACACGCACAATCTGAAAACATAAAATGGCGCGTGTTCATTGTAATGTTTCAAGTTGTGCGTGTGTGAGTGTTTTGAGTACATTTTAGGGAGGCCATCTTTAGTTTTGAGTCTGCCGCAAACTGTTTTATTATTATGTCAAAAATGTAATGTTGTCTCTTACACACTTATGAAAATTTTGATAAACTTGAGCTATTTTCCGATCCACTATTTTCTATAGGACATTAGGGCACCTCTATATTATTATTATTATATCTATGGATAAACCATACAGTGGAGCCATAGATATGAAATGTTTCAAAATATGAAGATGGAAAATAGTATATTATTATATTATATGTGTATTATTTATAGTATAGTATAATTTATTATAAATCTACATCTTTATCTCTTTTTAAATATACCACGTAGGTAAAGAATAAAGGATAACAAGATATCAAATGTTCAATATTTTGATTGTAATTAATTGACAAATGACAGTGACTTTAAAATTTTGGATTCTTTCTTAGTCTGTCTAGTTTTCTAGTCTGTGGAGGTTCGTGGTCTGTGGTCGTTCTGTGGTGTATACCTATTTATTACGTATTTATCGCACAGACTACATTAAAAAACTAGAAGAAAAATAGAATAATTTGTTTTTGGACATGTTTTGGAGATAATTTTTGTAAAAATTGGTGAAAATTTTGAATAATAATTAAATACCAGTAAATTCTTCAATCGTAGATTAATATTAACGATGGATTTCGAAAGTCCTGATGTAGAAAAAGACTTTCCAGGCTTATATGCCTCCGAAAGTGGACGAAAAAGTAATGAGAGTGACTGTAAGTTGTATCGATTTAGTACCTATTAAATTATACATAAATCCTAATGAAGCTGATGGTTTCGATGCGATGCGAAGCTGGAGCGTCTCACATAGTTTCTAATTAAGTGGTTTTTCTTATCAGTTAGTGACGGTGGTGAACATGAAAAACCAAGCAAAAAGGATTTGCTGGGACGACGCAAGGAGAAAAAGGAATCAAAGAAAGACAGGGGCTATGCTGCTTTAGAAGGTGAAAGCTCTCCGGAAGAGGATACTGATACAAAGTGAGTGAAGTTTACTGTGTTCCTAATCATCTTAATTTTATTTTAATAATGTTGGA
The DNA here is from genome assembly GCA_920104075.1 of Melanargia galathea. Lineage (NCBI taxonomy): Eukaryota > Metazoa > Arthropoda > Insecta > Lepidoptera > Nymphalidae > Melanargia > Melanargia galathea. The sequence continues at coordinate 10,745,036 of OV049858.1, forward strand.
GGAGGCCTTAACTGCAATCTGTAAAATATATTGTTTGAATAAAAACGTAAGCAATAGCTGATTTATTTTGGAAAATAGGTTAAAATGTAGTTATAACCATCACCTGACAGTGGTACAAATTCTGTTGTACAATGGTTGTACACAATCTCTTAGATAAACTAAAGAGATGGGGCCTTTTTCTTGCGAAAAAGATAACATTACATTAAGATGAGTCAATTTAGTTCAGTTTATCCCATAACTGTTGTGTATAATAAGAATTCATACCTGTATAATGTTTTTGATCTTGATTATAATATATTTGTTTTTGGAATACTCCCTATTCCAGCAAATATCCTTCCCAATCGAGTAAGTTTATCTCGTCTAGTTCTAGTAAATGGCCTTTTTTGGCATTCATTTTTAACCTGATTATATTTAAGAAAAATATTGATTTCAACCAATCAAAAGTATCTGAAGAACCTACCTAATATATCGAATATCTAATAAACTTTATTCAAAATTGGTACATGGTACACTTATTGAACGTCAATTTAAGAACATTGAGGTAATGGTAATAACTACTTACTAAAACTTAAAATTAAAACTATGAGGGTTCCAAACGTGCCCTGGTCTGAGAAGAACCCACAACAAACTCAGACAGGTTTTTTTTTCTTTTTTATTATCACCAATTTTTATCATTAATTGATTATATTATATTTGACTTTTTTACTTCAATGTTCCCACAAAGTCACCATTCCCAATCCATAGCGAGCACCTCTGAGTACATTACCTAATTTAAATGTATAATTTATTTGATATTATCTAGTTAAAAAAATTTAAACAGAAGTCCATCAAAAACAAAGAAGACCAAATCATTCAAGTTCCCAACAAAAAGCAAGGAAAAAAGAGAAAAGTCCAGGGACAAAGAGAAGGTTCTGGAAGATGTGGTCAAACAGAAAGAGCTAAGTGAGAAGGAAAAGAAAAAGGAGAAAGAAAGAGAAAAGGAAAGGGAAAAGGAGCGAGAAAGGGAGAAGAAGGAGAAAGAAAAAAGAGACAAATTAAGGGAAAAGGATAAGGTAAGTTGATTTGATTTTAATTATTTGTTTGCAAGAATAACAAAATGATATATTTTATTTATAATTATTAAGTAATCCCTAAGGCCACTTGTACCACAAGTTTTTGTTTAAAAATGAATCTGTTATAGTGCAAGCAACTGTAACTTTATCTACCTGATATACCTGATTATGTTTACTTATTTTGTACCTAAAATTGCTAAAAATTAGTAGGTAATGGATGGGTGAATCTAATTATGTTCTTATACAATGTTTAATTTTCTGGTTACCACTTATCATGTACGATTTTTACATTCAATTTTACATACTTCAATCTGTTCTTGTTGATCCAATTCCTATTATTCCTATTATCTATCTATAATATAATAAAACTGTAACAGATTCAGTTCTGTACATTGAAGATATTTTGAAAATTTTTATTGGAGGGCACTCTATAATCGATACTGAAACCAAAACTGCAGTTTTCTATTTTGTCTGTCTGTCTTTCTGTCTGTCTGTCTGTATCTTGGCCGCGCATCACGCCGAAACTACTGAATGAATTCAAATGAAACTTGGTACGATTTGAGTTTATACTCCGAGGTAGGACATAGGATACTTTTTATCCTGAAATTCAGCACGGTTCCCTTGGGAGAGGGGATAAAAGTTAAAACGTGTATTTAGCTGTAATTCATTAACGCGTTGTTCGACTTCACTCATCATCAAAAAAAAAAAGAAAGGTAGTATTTTATACATATATTGTGGCTAATTCTGTTGTACACAAATCTCTAAACTAAACTAAAATGACAGGTCTAAATCTATTGCTATCCTTTTCCGCAGTGAGCACTGTGAAAGAGATATGAATAAATTTAGACCTGTCATTTTAGTTTAGAGATTGTGTACAACAGAATTAGCCACATTGTCCCATAAATATTTCAAGGTCATAGGTTTTTTAGTTCAGAAATGACAGACATTACAACCCTCAGTATTGGGTTCAAATAACTTGGGACCCGACTCTTTGAACGTACGGCTTATTTTAAACTGGTGTGCGTTTAAATTTATGTTTGTCGGTCTGTCTATTTGTTCCAGCTCATCTCCGAAACGGCTGGATCGATTTTAACGGAACTTTCAATGGCAGATAGGTGATGTTATAAGGAGTAACTTAGGCTACATTTAGATTAGACCATAAAAGATTTATGGGATCTGATCCGATCCGATCCTATATAAAAACCTATATTTACGCGAACGAAGTTGGGGGGATCAGCTAGTTATTCATATATTCGTGAAACACCGTCACGAGCCTAGGTAGGTATCTGCTGTAGTTATAGCGTCATATGTTTTTGTACTATATATATTTTACTACAGAATGCCCGCGGCTACACCCGCGTGAATTTCGGTTTTTCACAAATTCCGAGCGAATCGTGGATTGCCGGTTCCCGTTCCCGCTCCTTTTTCTAACCTTTAAACCTACTTTCAAGTAAGTTTTCTATAATAAGTAATCTACCTATAGCTGTAGCTAGAGGTTTCAGTTTTTTAAAATCCCGTGGGAACTGTGGATTTTTCCGGGAAAAAAAGCCTATGTTTTAAGTTAGGGCATAATCTATCTCCATTCAAAATTTCAGTCAAATCGGTTCAGTAGTTGCGGCGTGATTGAGTAACAAACATCCAAACATCCACACTTTCACATTTATAATATTAGTAAGATGTACTTGTAAAGTTAAAATATTAATAAATCTTTATATTATATTCCCTCTAGTAAGTGATCGAGACAAAACCTTGAACTCGGCGTTTCTAAACTGTGTCAGCATAATGCCGGTATCAGATGTCGCCACATAATGAGTCAGATCAGCGAAACTGGCTATTGTTGTTATGAATGCAGAGTTAAACGCTAAATTAGCTAAGCCATGAATTTTATCTTCTTTATTTTAGTACCTACCTCTTAAAAAACAACCAGGTTTAATATTATATGGGTTTTATTAGATGTCTGATCCTTTTAAAAATAAAGATTTTTACTTAATAAACTTACTACTTATAAACAAGAGTTTTACTTGCTCTAATTTCACAGAAAAAAAAGACCATGATATGAAATGTTTCTGAAACTGTCGTAGTACAGTAATACAGTACATGCTGTCGTAGTACAGTACACGCTTTTTTTTAAATAAAATACATTTTTTTCTTATGTACACTATTATTAATTTATATTTATTAAAAAAATTACACTATTCTTAATTCAAATTTATTAAAAATTATTTTCTATTTTTTAGTTTGGTTATCTATAAAAAGCGTGTTTTTTAGTTTTTTTAAACTATTATTTATTTTATATTTTTTAGTTTGGTTTATTTATAAAACATAAAAAAATCATGTCACTTATTTTGCGCAAGTGGATACCCGCGACTTCGTTCGCGTGGTTATTGGTTTTTAAAATCGCGTGGGAATCATTTTGTTTTTCCTAAGCTTCTTTGAACTCATACCTTGCTAAAAACTGTTAAAAGTTCACTGGCGGATGTTTAAGTAGATCAAAATGTAAACATTCGCCAGTACAAGTCCCATCAAAATCGATCCAGCCTTTCAGAGATTAGCCGGTAATCTTTAAAGTATCTCCTTTCTAACAAAAAAAGAATGAATAAAATCGGAGCACGCGTTAATGAATTACAGCTAAGTACACATTTTAACTTTCATCCCCTCTCCCAAGGGAACCGTGCTGAATTTCGGGATAAAAAGTATCCTATATGTTATTCCGTAGTATGAACTTAAATCATACCAAGTTTCATTTCAATCCATCCAGTAGTTTTTGCGTGATGCGTACACAAACATACAGACAAACAGATAACAGACAAACAGACAAAAATTTCAAAAATAGCTATTTTACGTACTATTACTTATCTCTAACATCCCCAGTTATTATTTTGTAAAAATCTTTAATGTACAGATAGGGCAAGTCTACGATTTTATTATATGTATAGATTTTTGTCAATCTACCTGTTGAGTATACTTACTAAAAATATGTTTGTTTACAAGCAAAGGATATAAAACGATCCATCATTACATTACTTCATCCATACATAATTTCACTGTTGAGTAGGTAGCTCCCACCTTGCTGTACCTACCTACAGCCAAAGATGATTGAGCTAAAGCCATAGAGGTGCAGACCTTAAACAGTAGGCGTCAAAACAACGCCCCCACCTTATTATACAAAGATATGATGATACTAACAAAATAATATGACTTAGTGCTGAGAATAATATGTTTTATACAAGCGCTGCAAGACTGCAGCGTGTAGAAGTCCCTAAAAGAGATCCATAATGTCCAGCCGTGGACGTCTGTCGGTTGACCACGACAAATGCGACGAATATAATTTATCTCTGTTACTTCCTTTACTTTTATCAAAATAATTGCGTCATATGATTAAGATAGCGATAATATTTATAGACAAAGTACAAGCAGGAACAACGTCAACTTATTGAATAACAGGATAATATAGTACATTTCGTAAAGGCAGAAAAGCACTGCTAAAGTAGTAAATACTTTAAAGTTACTTAAGTCGGACTAACATATGAAATGTAAATTTTAATAATACCATGTTGCATAATTATCCTGGCTTAGAACATTGTTCATCAGTCAGGTTGAGGCGTCTTGGCGGACATCACCGCCTCTAGTGTGTTGCACCTCTCCGCCAACGCCTCTCGACGGCCGCGGCCGGCATGGTTTATTCAGTTGTATTCTGTGACCGCGACAATATGCATCACCTGCGGAACGTATTTAACAAGGTGTTCGATTTATTGTCAATAGTTTAAGTGTTCATTTCTAGAATATTTTTTATTAGTACTGCACGGAGTTAAACTTATTTCGCAGTTGCAATATAAAGTGTTTCTTTAAATGGAGATAAAGCGTGTGTCGAAATTGTGATTGTGATGTTGGGCAAAGGGTTTTGTCACTGGATTGAGGGTACGCTTAGAATCATCACGCTATTCCTACGGGCTTACCAGTGTGATCACATGTAGTAGATTTTAGGTCTTTTGGTGCTAGTTTTGGTAGTGAAAAATAATTTGTTTGATGTTGGTATTTCAACCAACTTTTGCTTTCCCCCCTAACATTTGGATGTAAGTAGTATATGGCAAGAGTAACCTATAATTTACAAGGATTTACGGGTTTGGATGGGGGATCCACATGTATGATTTTTTATGTTGATTTATTTCATTTCGTCTACTTTTCAGCAAGAAGCTAGTACTGTTGTCACTGAAAAGCGCGTGTTGAATTCTCAATGTCTTTCTCAGTGTCTTGTGACTTAGTGTGCGCAAAAAGTTGCATTATAGCAAAATTTTAGGTCATTATTATTATATCTTTTCAGTGCGTTTTGTTAGTAATTTTCAAATAACTACATTGATTTTAGATAACAAACGCCGGATTAGATTACGAAACATTCCTACTTATTTACCGGACATTGGTCCATTTAATTCAGTTCAACAATTCTTTATTGCAATATAATCTATACTTACATATTATAATAAAATCGTAGAATTGCCGTATCTGTACATTGAAATTTTTGCAAAATAATAACTGGGCGATGTTAGGGATAAGTAATAGAACGTAACAAGTATAAATTGAAAATTTAAAAAACCCCCGACATTCGCCATTTTGTGGCGGCGGCCATCTTGAATTTGCAATAGTGCTATTCTGCTAGTCAAGCCCTTTCATTTGATACCCATATTGAGGGTGTTGTGATAAAATATGTAATCCGCCATTTTATAGCGGCGGCCATCTTGGATCGATTTTCATCAAACATAGCTAACAACACTCTCGACTAATTGAAAGGTCAAACAAAAAAAACCGCATTCAAATCGGTCCACGCGTTTGAGCGCCACAGGGGAACAGACAGACACACACACACACACACACACACACACACACACACACACACACACACACACACACACACACACACACACACACACACAGACACGTGAAACTTATAACACCCCGTCGTTTTTTCGTCGGGGGTTAAAAAAGATATTTTTGAAATTTTTGTCTGTTTGTCTGTATGTTTGTGCGCGCATCACGTAAAAACTACCGAATGGATTGAATTGAAACTCGGCATGGTTTAAGTTCATACTATGGAGTAATATATAGGATACTTTTTATCCCGGAATTCAGCACGGTTCCCTTGGGAGAGAGGATGAAAGTCAAAATATGTACTTAGCTGTAATTCGTTAACGGGTAGTACGATTTCATTCATTCTTTTTTTGTTAGAAAGGAAATAGGTACTTTAAAGACTAATCTCTGAAAGACTGGACCGATTTTGATGGGACTTTCACTGGCGGATGTTTTCATTTTGATCTACCTAAACATCCGCCAGTGAACTTTTAACAGTTTTTAGCAAGTTATGAGCTCAAAGGAGCTTAGGAAAAACAAAATGATTCTCACGGGATTTTGAAAACCAATATCCACGCGAACGAAGTCGCGGGTGTCCGCTTGTGTTGCAATAAAAACTATCCAATAAAATATTCCGCTGTACATAACTGCAATTAAGTATATTAAGATATTTTGCACCTGATCATTAAAAAAAGATCGTGTGCTAATTGAGAAAACTCGAATATGGAATATAAAAGGTTGGGAATCCAAACAATTTATATGAATAGCGGGCAAACGAACAGGTGGAGGTGACCTAATACCGCCCACGAACATCTGCAGCACCAGAGTAAATGTCAGTGCGTTGCCGGCATTATAAGGAATTTGGTTATTCGTCCGTTTGAGGTAATACTGCAGAAGGAACGTTCATAAGCGAGACATTTATTTGGGAACGTAATTCAGAGAGAATTATGAGAAACAGAGCCAATCATAATTAATTACTAATACAGTTAAATAATTGTAGACTAATTTATTTCTTCGTATAGTATAGTTTAGTTCATATATACCCGTATTACTAATTCCCCGGAATTCTGACAGCTGTCATTGTCATTTACAGATGAGTTATTTGTATGGAGAACAGGGTTAACATCTACTAAGTACGATTTTACCCCAAACTACTTTAATTCCCTGTCATCATAAAAAGCCATATGCCGCGTAATAATATTACTCGTTTCGCCTTAAAATAGAAAACACCAAGAGTGGAAACTAGAAAGTGCACACTGACAGCAACAGAAAACAAAAGAAGCACATTGAAAAAATTTATTCAAAAATGGATGTCGAATGACATTATCACCATGAAGTGTCTGTCAGGCATTTGTCTTATCTACATGCGGCAGTTGATTTGTATTTGCATAAGTTTTGAATTTTTTATCTTTTTTCTGGGAATTGTTTTATCTCTGGTAACATTACGAAACGTCAGAATTACAGGGAATTAGTAATACGGGTATAGTTAGCAACGATTTATAGGTTTCCGACTTCCGTACCAAAATGGTAGAAACCCTTGGAAAAATGGAAAACACTTATAGGGTGCGACTTTTGCAAAGAATGACTGCCGGGAATCGGGATGGGACCATTAATCTTAACTATGTTCTGACAGTGTGGCCAATTCTGTTGTACACAATCTCTAAACCTAAACTAAAATGACAGGCCTAAATATATTCCTATCCCTTTCACAATGCTCCCTGCGGAAAAGGATAGCACTATTTTTAAACTTGTCAATTTAGTTTAGGTTTAGAGATTGTGTACAGCAGAATTGGCCACTGTGACTGTGTAATTCGTGACAAAGAATAACGTTGCAAGGGCACCCGCTTCAGTGTGTGTACGTTTTAACCACAAAAGAATAACAAGTCTGCCAACTTGTAACGAGTCGACAGTAAACACTTGCCTTACTTTTGTAGCAAGTATTTTTTAAATAGCAGGTGTCAATGACGCAAAACACGGGTCTATATTTTTAAACGACTTCAAAAAAGGAGGTTATCAATTCAAAAGTATGTATGTAGGTAATATTATAGGAACTGCAAAATACAATAAGTAGAAATAAAAAAATTCATAGATTTCGCGGATTTCTCCGAAACTATCTGTAATGTATGTAGGTTTTATATTGATTTTAGTTGTTACTTGTCAGTGGAGTCTTCTGTTCTTTTGTTATGTCAATTAATAAAATTAGTTTCCTAACAAATTTATAGTGGCGACGAGATAGGGATTTTGTAAAAAAATATGATGGCTTCTCCCGGTAAGATATCGGAATTTGATATGGTGAACGGGAATTGGAACTCATACTGTGAGCGTTTGGAAATGTATTTTGTGGTTCACGCCGTCAAAGAAGAATTGAAAGTGCCGACGTTAATATCAGTCGTCGGGGACAGGGCATATGAATTGATGGTGAACCTCTGCAGCCCGATTAAGCCACAAAACAAAATTTTCACGGAGTTGGTGAAAATAGTCGGTGATCATTTGCAACCTAAGCCATCGATATTAGCCGAACGTTTTCGATTTAGACAAAGTCGACAGCGGGAATCCACCTCGGTATCACAATATGTAGCTGAACTTAAACAATTATCGCGGTTTTGTGATTTCGGTAACAACCTAAACGAAAACATGAGAGACCAGTTTGTATGCGGGTTACAGAGCGACGTCATTCGTCAAAGACTCTTTGCCGAGGAAACGCTGGATTTCGCTCGTGCGGTCAAGTTGGCAACGACATTTGAAGCAGCGGAGCGCAACGCCCATGCCGTGGAGACCGGAGTGGCGGGTAGCGGGATAACATCGGAACCGGGAACGATAGGAGAAAAGGGTGACGGCGAAGCGTCGGCGAAAGCGGTACATCGTTTTCAAGTCAGTGAGTGTGTACGGTGCGGGGATCGGCGGCACGGTAAAGACGGTTGCCCTTATAAATTTTTTGAGTGCAGCCGATGCCGACGGATTGGGCATCTACGGCGTCGGTGTCCAGAGGATCCTGGGACACAGACGGCCGGGCAAATTGCGGCAAGCGGTTATAACCAGTCGCGGCGCGGCGGGCGCAGCACCGGAGCGCGTTGGGGAGACGCAGCAGCGCGCGGAGGGCGCGGCGCGAGCAGGAGGTCGTCGCGAGGCCCGGCCGGTTACGCGGCGGGCACAAACCATCTCCAAGATGAAGACTCGGCTCGGATGGAGCCGGTTGCATCGAATGACATCGAGGACGACGAACCTGTTTATCAGATGTCTCTGAGGGACTATAAACCGGTTAGCTTAGTGTTATCGTTAGACGATAAGCCTTTGAGTATGGAAGTCGACACTGGTTCTGCATTGTCATGTATAAGCAAGCAGACATATGACAAATTGTATAAATACCTACCATTAAAATCGTGTCGGTTAACTTTGTCATTTTATGATGGAACAAAAATAAAACCTCTAGGGTATATTTCGATGAGAGTGAAGTATAAAGATCGCATGAAAATGTTAGATTTGTACGTTATCGATAATGGAACGACGTCATTGTTGGGGCGGCAATGGTTAGCCGAATTAAATATCGAAATACCTAAGTGCAAAATGAATAACTTACAATTGCAGGGCTCCGTTAAGAGTAGTTACGCGGAGGAAATATTTTCCAGGTTTGGTGAATTAGTGGACGGCGGGCTGGGGTGCTTCACGGGCGGGCGCGCGACACTGCGCGTGCGGGAGGGTGCCGTGCCCGTGTTCTGCCGCGCGCGGCCGCTCGCCTACGCGCTGCGGGAGCGCGTGGACGCCGAGCTGAACGCCATGCTGCGCGCGGGCGTCATCGAGCCCGTCGACACGTCGGACTGGGCCACCCCGCTGGTTATCGTGAACAAACCGGACGGTTCCATACGGATATGCGCCGATTATAAGACTACTTTGAATCGTTTTTTGTCTGTCGATAAATATCCGGTTCCGAAAATAGAGGATTTGTTGGCTAATTTAAACGGGTGTAAGTATTTTAGTAAGATCGATCTATCTCAAGCTTATAACCAAATCGAGTTGGATAGTAATTCGAAAGAATATACGGTTATAAATACTCATATAGGTTTGTTTCGATACAATAGACTCGTATTCGGTTTAGCTTCGAGCCCAGGCATTTTTCAGAGAATAATGATAAATCTCTTTAAGGATATTCCGAATGTTGTAACTTTTTTGGATGACATCTTAATCGCAAACTCATCGGTCGATGAACATAAGGAGACATTGAATAGGGTGCTGACCAGGCTTAAGGATTCAGGTTTTAAAATTAAAAAAGAGAAATGTGTATTTTTCGAGAAACGAGTAAAGTATTTGGGGTACATTATAGAGGATAACGGTATTCGAGTCGATCCAGATAAAATCGAACCTATTTTGAATTTGGCTGAGCCAAAAAAATATTACGGAATTGAGATCATTTTTAGGCATGGTAAACTTTTATGGTCGATTTATTAGAAATTTAAGTAGTCATCTATCACCGTTTCATAATTTATTAAAGAAAGGTCACGCTTGGTATTGGGGAGAAAAGGAAAAGAGTTCATTCATTAAAATTAAAAAGTTGGTGTCGGGCTCTGCGGTTTTAGCGCATTATGACGTCAATCAGCCGGCTATAGTAACGTGCGATGCGAGCGCGCACGGGTTGGGCGCGGTGCTGGCACAGCGCGCCGCCGGCGGCTGCGAGCGCCCGGTCGCGTTCGTGTCCAGATCGCTTACGGCTGCAGAAAGGAATTATAGTCAGATTCAAAAGGAAGCTCTTGCGATTATTTTTGCCGTTAAGAAGTTTCATCAATACTTATACGGGCGTCGTTTTACACTGCGTACGGATCACAAGCCTCTAGTGAGTATTTTTGGAGCTGAATCGGGCATTCCGAATATGACGGCTAGCAGGCTTCAGAGGTGGGCTTTAATTTTGTCAGCGTATGACTTTTCAATTGAATATGTCAGTACGGATAAGAATACGGCCGATTGTTTGTCTAGAATGATTGCAGCGCATAGGGAAAATCGTGAGTCTCAAACGATCGAATGTCCCGAGCAGACATATTTACATTTTGCTTCGGAAGCTTTATTACTCGATTACGAGAAATTAAAAAAATTTACTTGTCGAGATCCCATTATGGGACGAGTGCTGAGTTACGTTCGGGACGGTTGGCCAGCCGAGGTAGATATAAGGGAATTACGGCCATATTTTAACCGTCGGAAGGAATTGTATAGCGAATTAGGTTGTCTCATGTGGGGCCATCGAGTCGTGGTGCCGGTCGAGTGTCGCGACAGAGTATTGAAAGAGCTTCACGACACCCACATGGGTATAGTGAAAACGAAGGCACTAGCGAGGAGCTATGTATGGTTTCCGGGAATCGATGAAGCGTTGGAGGCGATGTGCCGCGCGTGCGAGGTATGCGCCGCGGTGGCGGACGCGCCGCCGGCGCACGCGCCGCACATGTGGCCGTGGCCGGGCCGCCCGTGGACGAGACTCCATATAGATTGCTTGGGTCCCATCGCTGGGGTTACGTACATGGTGGTGGTCGACTCATGTTCGAAATGGATAGAGGTCATAAAAATGAGGTCGATCACAGCGAAGACTGTAATTAATGAATTGAGAGAAATTTTTGCTAGATTTGGCCTTCCGAAGCAAATAGTTAGTGATAATTTTGCATCGTTCCAAAGTACAGAGTTTGGAAATTTTTTGAGTAAGAACGGTATCGAACAAATATTTTCCGCACCGTATCATCCATCCTCTAACGGCGCTGCGGAAAATGCAGTTAAAATATGTAAACGGGTCATAAAGAAAGCTCTCATACAAGGGGTCGAAGTGGACACGGCTCTATGTCGTTTTCTATTGCTATATCGGAACACCGAGCATAGTACGACAGGAGAGAGCCCGGCCAAACTATTACAAGGCAGGTCGTTGCGTACGCGCCTGGACAAATTAAAACCGGACCGAGACGATTCGGTTCGATCTGCTCAGGCGCGGCAGCAGTTCGCCGCGGGGGGGATAGAGAGGTCGGTCGAAGTCGGAAGCAAGGTTTGGTATCGGAACTACAGACCGGGCAATAAATGGTTACCAGGGGAGGTAATAGGGAAATGCGGGAGCACAAATTATAAAATACTTACACCTGAGGGAACCGAGATTCATAGGCATATCGATCAGATTAAGAAACGGTCGGAGAGCAATGCGAGCAGCTCGGATAATTTTGAAGCTGGTCACAATAGAACGACATCAGCGGGGCGGTCCGGGGGCGCGATGGTAGCGGTGGCGTTGAGTTCGGTGTCCGGGGAGGGACAGCGAGAAGCGGGCGCGTCGCCGCCTCGCGCGGCCGCGACGCCGCCTCGCGCGGCCGCGACGCCGGCTCCGAGCGCACAGCCCGAAGCGGCGACGCTACCCGGGGCGGTGCGGACGACGCTGCCCGGTGAGAGCCGCCAGCCCGTACGTAAACGATTGCCACCCAAACGTTTTGGCATTGACGAGTTATTTTAATTAATAGTAGATTTAAGTAATTAAGGATTTGATGTTGTATTAAATAATATTGTTAGTTAAGAAGGGAGGTGTAATGTATGTAGGTTTTATATTGATTTTAGTTGTTACTTGTCAGTGGAGTCTTCTGTTCTTTTGTTATGTCAATTAATAAAATTAGTTTCCTAACAAATTTATACTATCAATCGGATTATAACTATTATTTTTGTTAGCTTACCTTTACTTTAACTAGGGAATCAAGGACTTCATCAAAATCAGTTCAGTAGTTTTATAGGATATGGACTGTTAAGTGTTTGGTGACGTCGGTTTAATTTCAATCTTTTTAGACTATTGCTTGTAGTCGCTTATATTTTAGGTATGGCATCGTAATTTGTGAATGTCAGGGAGACAGACCGATTGTCTGGTTTTCCAGAGATCCTTTTAATGGTTCTTAGCTGTATTTTGTCGGGATTTGAATTTCGAGTCCGACTCTGATCAGAGGTCGCATGTCGCGTCGCATATTGACACGCAATCCATAAATTAAACTAAATTGTAAATTAGGTTCGTTCGTTTGCGGACTACTACAGAATATGATGAGTAAAACTTTCAATTTAATATTAATAATTAGTTAATATTGTTTACAGGAGAAAGAAGAAAAGGCGAAATTCAAACTTGAATCGAAAGAGAAATTGAAAGATGACAAGAAAGACAAAGTCAAAGATAAAGACAAGGAAAAGGTGAAAGAAAAGGATAAAGAAAAGGTGAAAGAAAAAGAAAAGGAGAAGGTGAAGGAAAAAGATAAAGACAAAAAAGATAAGAAGCTTACGAAGATGCCCTCTACCGTCACTTCGGGAGTGCCCTTTGAGGAGATCTTTACTCTTGGAGGTGAGTGACTACCATGACAAATCCACGGTCGTTTCTTGCTACTTGAAAGTTTTATTGTTAGTTTTTTGTACTCATAACAGCTGCAATGGCTGAATTTGCAATAACTATTCACTCAACAGGGCTCAAGACGTATTGCTACACAGACTCATCTTTTTTGAACGTTGCATAGCAAACTGAAAATGTAATGTAATATTTGTGAGGAAAAAATTCAATAAAACAAAAATCGCGCTCTTTCCGTTTCATAACTTTTATAAATGTAGTATTAAATTGTATTGCGTAGTGGAGGTAAAGTTTAGTTTTTACTTCGTAGCATTTTAGAAAAGACGTGTCGGCTTCGCTTCGTTTCTGCCGCAATGTGCCTTGATCCGAAGAAATTGCACAAATATCTTCAATCCTTATGCACAGTTTAAAAGTGGTACATAGGTACTTATACATTATAGCAATATTATTTAAAACAAAGTAAAAGACCAACTAATATTTTTAACAGTTTGCTATCTAATAAAAAATATATACGCCCCTCACAAAAAACTTATTCCGTCCGATCGGAATCACACATAATTGATGATGACAGCACGCAAAAATATTATCTGCGCTAATGACAACACAAAACACCGGCTCAAGGTAAACTGTGTCACTACACACCATAGAGATAATAATAATAAATAGAGTTGGCATACCTACCTTAAAAACGTGCCAAAAATACACTCACACACGCACAATCCGAAGACATAAAATGGCGCGTGTTCATTGTGATGTCTCAAGTTGTGCGTGTGTGAGTGTTCATGTATACATTTTAGGGAGGCCATCTTAAGTCACGAGTCTGCCGCAGACTGTTTTATTATTATGTCAAAAATGTAATGTTGTCTCTTTCACACTTATGAAAATTTTGATAAGCTTGAGCTATTTTCCGATCCACTAATTTCTATAGGACATTATGCCAACTCTATTTATTATTATTATCTCTATGCTACACACTGATAACGTGTGACACAACCTTTCGATGCGCGATGGAATCTCTTGAACTCTCGTCAGTGACAGACACTTGCAGACATGATCGTGAATTGTACAAATCCATTTATTTATGGTTTCCAAATTGGCGGTAAGATTTTTTTTATATGAAAATTATTATACTTAGTGTACCTATGGCGCCATAGATAAGATAAAATTATCGATTGTTATTTCTGTTTTATTTATTTTGTTGAATATAGAGCATTCATAAAGTCTTGTTTTTGTAGTGGAATTTGAACTTTTTTTTCTTCATGTAATAACGATTGTCTATTACAGTTAGGATAGTATATTATATCTTTGCTTTGTAAACAATAACATTTCGCGGTGGAATTTGTACTTTGGCATATATCGTAATACCTAAGTTGTAAACTGGACAATATTTTTGATAAATAATATGGTTTTGAAATTGCCGGTTATATTTTATTCTTGCACTATGTGCGATATTTCAGTTAAATACATATCACTTTTTAGAATCTACATACACTAACCTATACAAATACATATAAAATTATCTGTCTGTCATTTCGAAATAACTGCCTCATAATATGATTATTTTGTTCGTTATATTTCAGTGGCATTGCCAATATTCGGAGTACCGCTGCAGCAGTCGGTGGAGCGGTCGCGATGTCACGACGACACCGGCCTGCCGCTCGTAGTACGGGACAGCATCGACTACTTACAAGCAAGTTTATTATTATCGTTATCAACCCATTATAACCCCCGCCCCGTAAGGTAAGGCGAGCGGTGACCTTCAAGTGCGCGCAGCGTCGTACGAGTGAGCGGGACACAAAACGATTGTAGAGCCAATCAGCGCTTACGAGGGATCCGCGAGAGCTAATCAGTGCTTACGAACTATCCCTACGCCCTCCCCGCGACTCACCACCCCGAGATACCTCATTTTCGACTTCTGCGCATTGAAGGTCAACGCTAGACTTATTTGCCGTGATTTGTACCAGCCCACAACAGGCTATGGGTCTCCTCTGAGAGTGAGAAGAGTTTAGGCCGTAGTCCACCACGCTGGCCGAGTGCGCATCGGTAGACTTCACACGCCTTTGAGAACATTATGGAGAACTCTCAAGCGTGCAGGTTTCCTTCACTATTAAAGCAAGTACCTAATGTTTAATTTCTTAAAACGCACATAACTTCGATAAGTTAGAGGTGCGTGCCAGATTTCAGACTCGGTCCCCTCGAAAGGGAGGCCGATGTCTTAATCACTAGGCTGTCGTAGCATTTTCACATGTCGTCATCCGACGGCCGCCTTTTTGCGTTCGTATATTAACGGCCGCTGTAGGACGGCACCGCTGCCCTAGGAATAGGAAATCAGAGTATTTACTTTCAACTTAGAGAACAGTGCAAGTTTCATCAAAATTGATTCAGACTAGGCTGTCGTAGCATTTTCACATGTCGTCATCCGACGGCCGCCTTTTTGCGTTCGTATATTAACGGCCGCTGTAGGACGGCACCGCTGTCCTAGGAATAGGAAATCAGAGTATTTACTTTCAACTTAGAGAACAGTGCAAGTTTCATCAAAATTGATTCAGTAGTTTTCAAGATTCTTTATTTCGGTATATTAAACTCTGTTGTTTTTTTTTTTTTAATAACTTATAGTGTGTTTGTTTAATCTGATTATATGTTGTACTGTGTCCAGGCGCACGGTCTAAAGTCGAACGTGATATATCGCGCGGAGGCGGACAAGATCAAGCTGCAGCAGCTGCGCAAGCTGTACACGGACCGCGGGCCCACCTTCCCCTACCACTGGGACGTGCCCGTCGCCTGCGCCATGCTCAAGACCTTCATCAGGTATAAGCCGCGGCACGTAACTCGAGCGCTGACCTTCAAGTGCGCGCAGCGTCGTACGAGTGAGCGGGACACAGTACGATTGGAGAGTCAATCAGTGCTTACGAGGGATCCGCGAGAGCTAATCAGTGCTTACGAACGATCCCCACGCCCTCCCCGCGACCCCCTCACACCCCGAGATACCTCATTTTCGACTTCTGCGCATTGAAGGTCAGCGCTCGAGTTTCGTACCGCTGTTTATAATACATCTTCTGCCACTTTAATTAGAGATATCAAAATGATAATATAGCAAAAATATCTTTAACAAGTATAAATTAAAAATTTATAAAACCCCCGACATTCGCCATTTTATGGTGGCGGCCATCTTGGATTTGCATAGTGCTATTCTACTGGTCAAGCCCTTTCATTTGATACCCATATTGAGGGAGTTGTGAAAAATATGTAATCCATTGCCATTTTGTGGCAGCGGCCATATTGGACCGATCTTGATCAAACGTAGCTAAGAACACTCCCGACTAATTCACCTTCAAACCAAAAAAACCGCTTTCAAATCGGTTCATCCGTTTGAGCGCTACGGTGGAACAGACAGACACACACACTCGCGCACCATTATCTATAAAAACGGCAAAAAAATCATGTTTGTTGTATGGGAGCCCCTTATTTATTTTATATTTTTTTTTATATATGTTTTATATATGTTTTAAATTCCTGACGCAAAAACGATGGGGTGTTATAAGTTTGTTGTGTCTGTGTAGGCCCTAGTGGGAGGTCTTTCAAACATCTTCAATCGTTATATCTCAAAAACGATGGCTCTTAAGAAAAAAGTATTCAGACATTTTTTATAGATAATTATCTGATATACAATTTTGTCTCAGCTAATTTTATGCTAAAACTTACCGTTTTGCTGAAAATCGTGAAAAACCAATTTTTGTGACTTTTGACCCCGAGTAATTTTTTTCCCAGGTAATAGTGTTTTGAACAATCCTACCAATTTTCAGCTAGGTGTGAATTATTGTAACCTAGGAAGTCTAAATTGGGCGGGGCACATTGCTCGAAGAACCGATGGACGTTGGGGTCCCGTCTAAATTGACCGGATTATACTGTTACCTGTCATCTTTTGCGTTATATCGAATATAATTTTTATAATGCAGTGAACTACCGGACTCGATCCTGACGCAAGAGCTGCACGGGCAGTTCGAGCAGGCGACAGCAATGGCGGAGCCGCAGAGGGAGGCCACCATGTTGGCGCTCATCGGGAAATTGCCGGCCTGCAACCACAGCCTGCTGGGCTGGCTCGTCCGGCACTTCGAGAGCGTTGTGGCCAACGAACAGGTATGTATTTAACCGACTTAAAAAAAAGGAGGTTCTGTTGTATGTTCGCGATTATCTCCACAACTAATGAACCGATTTTGATGATTTTTGTACTATCGTAATCTACATACTTTCAGGAAGGTGTGTTTCAGTGAAGTGTATAACACATCGAGTTATCGTTCTTACGTACAAAGTTAAAAGCATAAATGTACATATATGTTCACTAATATGTTCTCTGAGATTGCCAGACCTGTTGCTGAAGTTGAACTTTTTAGTTCGAATCGATTGAAGTCGGTTCTTTTTTGTTTGAAAAAAAATATTTAATATTATTTATTGTAGTTTTAGGAAGTAGTATTAGAAAGTTTATGGCTCTAAAATAGTCTACGAAATATTATCTAGATTTTGAATACATTATAAGTTGGTCTGTATTATGTTAGGTACATGCAATTGTATAATTTAACCGATATTTATAAATATACATTCCAACATACTTTATACACTTCTTTCGCTCCTCTCACTAAAGGTCGTGTGATTCCTTCGATAGCAATATGGCCACCTTTGCATAGACAGTTTCAAGTGATCTCTATACTTGTATCGTTATTATAATATATCGTATTATATCTCTTAGGAGCTGTCCATTAATCACGTGAGGTTCGAAAGGGGGGTTCGGCAAAAATCACGAAATATCACAAGGGGGAAGGGGGGGTATAGTAAAATATCACGTGTACTTATTTTGTCGTCAAACGCGTGATTTCTAAACCGAATTAATTAGATTATACTTTATAGCGGTACTTAAAAATAA
This sequence comes from Melanargia galathea, assembly GCA_920104075.1. Lineage (NCBI taxonomy): Eukaryota > Metazoa > Arthropoda > Insecta > Lepidoptera > Nymphalidae > Melanargia > Melanargia galathea. Next base: position 10,763,172 of record OV049858.1, read on the forward strand.
TTAAATAAAAATTTTAAGATTCTTTGTAGGTACTAAAAAATACACGTGATTTTTGGTGGGGGGTGGGGGGATAGACTTAAACCTCACCACGTATCACCATGGGGGAGGGATGGGTTAAAAATGTTAAAAAAACATCACGTGATTAATGGACAGCCCCTTATGTGTCAACCAGGTGAACCACGCGAACATTCAGACCATAGCTACAGCGATGGGCCCCGCGCTCAACATGTCCCTCAACCTGCTCACCTACCTCGTCACCAAAGCCGACAGGCTGTTCCCCGAAGTGCGGCTCACTAAGTAAGTGTCATATAATTACCATTTTTACCCGACTGCGCGACGCACAGGAGTTGTAATGTGTTTATCAGTCTATGTATGTACGTTTGTTCCTTTGTGACACTCTAGAGATGAAACGCGTGGTTTAAGGTTCAAAAACTTTTTTTTTCTTTAAATCCTATCGGGTGGGGTATCACATTAAAGGGTTTGAAAAGGTGATTACAAACATACAATTAGTACGCAGTCGGGTTTTTTATTTTCTCTCAATTTTATTACTTGTTCTAATAATGTATCATAGCCATGAAACTTCTAGCTAAGTAGGTTTGTTTTTTATAAATAGACTAGCAGATGCCAGCGACTTCGTCCGCTTGGATTCTTATAAATCTCACTTGGTGGTGGAATTTCTTTATTTTTAACCGACAATACAAATACCGATTTTCATTGATATAACTTTAAAAATGACGGACTTTCATACAAACTTCTACTCCCTATTTAACCCCCTTAGGGGTGGAATTCGCAGTAATCCTTTCTTAGTGTGCGCTTACGTCATAAAAGAAACCTACTGTGGAAATTCCAAGTTTCTAGCTTCATTGGTTTAGGCTGCGTGTTGATGATCAGTCAGTCAGGACAAGCTTCTTTATATTACTATAGATACGTGCCACCCCTCCTGTCGATCCCCAACGACTTCCCGGAAACGGCGAACGAGATGAGCGAGGAGTTGCGCAAGCAGGAGTCGCTGCTGAGCCAGATCCACGCGGAGATGCACGCGGGGTTCATCACGCCGGCGCGCGACCAGCAGCTGTGGGAGGCGCAGCGCATCGTCACGCAGTTGAAGGTGAATAACTACTATTCTTGACGTGATAACGTCTTATAAACAGCGGCACTATATAAACTCAACTATATAAACAAAACACTATAAACAAAACAAAACACTATATAAACTCGAGCGCTGACCATTAGGTCAGCGCTCGAGTTTCGAAAGTCGAAGAAGTCGAAAATGAGGTATCTCGGGGTGTAAGGGGGTCGCGGGGAGGGCGTGGGGATCGTTCGTAAGCGCTGATTGGCTCTCCAATCGTATTGTGTCCCGCTCACTCGTACGACGCTGCGCGCACTTGAATGTCAGCGCTCGAGTTTCGTGCCGCTGTTTATATAAATCGATGAACGGCTACACGCACGGAAAAGGATAACTCAACCGTCACGTACCATAGCAATGCAAATAAGCGGAATGCGCTCTCGCTTAAGTTTAACGTGTGTATGTGTGTGTCTGTGCGGCATCTTAGCTCCCAAACAGATGAACCGATTTTGTTTTTTTTTTGTTTGAAAGGTGAATTAGTCGGTAGTGTTCTTAGCGATGTTTGATGAAAATCGCTGCAAGATGGCCGCCGCCACAAAATGGCGGATTACATTAATTATTTATTTATTTTAATTCAGTTAGAACGGATAAATATCCAGCAACACTAATTAAATAGGTACATAGTAATTAACACATTTACATATTTGTTTACAACTTTTTTCAATCAATGGGTATCACATGAAAGGGCTTGACTAGTACAATACTATAACACTGTGATAAATTTCAAATCCAAGATGGCCGCCACCACAAAGTAGCGAATATCGGGGGTTTTTTAATTTAAGCTTGTTGTTTCAATTGATCTTGTTAATTTCAGAGGAAGCTCCGATCGGTTCAAAAATCGGTTGAACCGAACGCTGCGCCCACGACACTTCACCAACCAACCGACGAAAAACAGGACGACGAATTGAACCGACGAAACTCACAACCGATCGACGCACCTCCAAAACCAATTGAAATTACTTCTAATACTACTAACGTTAGTAATACTATCCTTAGTAATACTAATATCGTTAGTAATACTAATATCGTTAGTAATACTATCGTTAGTAATACTAATATCACTAGTAATGCTACTACAGTTCCCATTGAAACAGATATAACTCCATTAGCTGTAAACGAACCATTCCACGACCCAAAGGAATCTCCAAACACAGACATAACATTCCCCGTAGAATTCGAGGACAATTTCGACTTCAAACCAACGGAAACCAAAGACGAAACCGACAATCCAGAAAAGGCGGTAGAAAAGCCGAAACTCACCGAAAAAGAACTCAAAGTTTTGAGGTTACAATTGGAGAATGCTGAGTATTTACAGTTGAAATCGTTGCTTCAGGCGAAAATAAATTCGGAACAATTCGAAATAGTCAAACTGAGGAGTCATGTGGCTTTAAAGAATAAACAAGAAGGAAATATTCAGTGTAAGGAGAATAAGGAGAATTTCACACCGGAAGAACAGGAGTTGAAACAGAAGCTGTTGAAGGAAAATGCGATGTTGGAACAGAAGAGATTGAATCTGGTGAATCAGATATTTCAAGAGCGGGTCGCGTGTATACAGCTGAAGATTGAGTTGGCCATGAAGGAGATTATGTCTAAATCGTAGACAGCTCTACCCGTCGTCCTAATTAGCTAACAATCTTGACTAATATAGGGTACAAGTCACGGCAAATAAGTCGACCGGTGACATTCAATGCGCAGAAGTCGAAAATGAGGTATCTCGGGGTGGTGGGTCGCGGGGAGGGCGTGGGGATCGTTCGTAAGCACTGATTAGCTCTCGCGGATCCCTCGTAAGCGCTGATTGGCTCTCCAATCGTATTGTGTCCCGCTCACTCGTACGACGCTGCGCGCGCTTGAAGGTTATAGATTTTAAATCAACGTTGCTTGATAGACTGCATAGACTAGGTACCTACCTACTCGAAAAAAAAAAATTCGAAATCTAGTAACGTTGTCGAAATGTGCAAACTCAGCATAACCTTACAGATCATATTTTAGGATTTAAAAGGTATAAAGCAGCTGTCAAAATTCGGTCTACATCACCTGAAGCTATTTAACAGACCTTTGTTGAATCCAAAAGACATTTAGACCTAGAAGGTTCACATGTGAGTTTTCTAACTTAGTTGTTATAAATTTGTTACAAAACTCATTTTATTATTTGACATAACAAAAGAACAGAAGACTCCACTGACAAGTAACAACTAAAATCAATATAAAACCTACATACATTACACCTCCCTTCTTAACTAACAATATTATTTAATACAACATCAAATCCTTAATTACTTAAATCTACAATTAATTAAAATAAGTCGTCAATGCCAAAACGTTTGGGTGGCAATCGTTTACGCACGGGCTGGCGGCTCTCACCGGGCAGCGTCGTCCGCACCGCCCCGGGTAGCGTCGCCGCCTCGGGCTGTGCGCTCGGAGCCGGCGTCGCAGCCGCGCGAGGCGGCGTCGCGACCGCGCGAGGCGGCGACGCGCCCACTTCCCGCTGTCCCTCCCCAGACACCGAGCTCAACGCCACCGCTACCATCGCGCCCCCGGACCGCCCCGCTGATGTCGTTCTATCGTGATCAGCTTCAAAATTATCCGATCTGCTCGCATTGCTCTCCGACCGTTTCTTAATCTGATCGATATGCTTATGAATCTCGGTTCCCTCAGGTGTAAGTATTTTATAATTTGTGCTCCCGCATTTCCCTATTACCTCCCCTGGTAACCATTTATTGCCCGGTCTGTAGTTCCGATACCAAACCTTGTTTCCGACTTCGACCGACCTCTCTATCCCCCCCGCGGCGAACTGTTGCCGCGCCTGAGCAGATCGAACCGAATCGTCTCGGTCCGGTTTTAATTTGTCCAGGCGCGTACGCAACGACCTGCCTTGTAATAATTTGGCCGGGCTCTCTCCTGTCGTAGTATGCTCGGTGTTCCGATATAGCAATAGAAAACGACATAGAGCCGTGTCCACTTCGACACCTTGTATGAGAGCTTTCTTTATGACCCGTTTACATATTTTAACTGCATTTTCCGCAGCGCCGTTAGAGGATGGATGATACGGTGCGGAAAATATTTGTTCGATACCGTTCTTACTTAAAAAATTTCCAAACTCTGCACTCTGGAACGATGCAAAATTATCACTAACTATTTGCTTTGGAAGACCAAACCTAGCAAAAATTTCTCTCAATTCATTAATTACAGTCTTCGCTGTGATCGACCTCATTTTAATGACCTCTATCCATTTCGAACATGAGTCGACCACCACCATGTACGTAACCCCAGCGATGGGACCTAAGCAATCTATATGGAGTCTCGTCCACGGGCGGCCCGGCCACGGCCACATGTGCGGCGCGTGCGCCGGCGGCGCGTCCGCCACCGCGGCGCATACCTCGCACGCGCGGCACATCGCCTCCAACGCTTCATCGATTCCCGGAAACCATACATAGCTCCTCGCTAGTGCCTTCGTTTTCACTATACCCATGTGGGTGTCGTGAAGCTCCTTCAACACTTTGTCGCGACACTCGACCGGTACTACGACTCGATGGCCCCACATGAGACATCCTAATTCGCTATACAATTCCTTCCGACGGTTAAAATATGGCCGTAATTCCCTAATATCTACCTCGGCTGGCCAGCCGTCTCGAACGTAACTCAGCACTCGTCCCATAATGGGATCTCGACAAGTACATTTTTTTAATTTCTCGTAATCGAGTAATAAAGCTTCCGAAGCAAAATGTAGATATGTCTGTTCGGGACATTCGATCGTTTGAGACTCACGATTTTCCCTATGCGCTGCAATCATTCTAGACAAACAATCGGCCGTATTCTTATCCGTACTCACATATTCAATCGAAAAATCATACGCTGACAAAATTAAAGCCCACCTCTGAAGCCTGCTAGCCGTCATATTCGGAATGCCCGATTCAGCTCCAAAAATACTCACTAGCGGCTTATGATCCGTACGCAGTGTAAAACGACGCCCGTATAAGTATTGATGAAACTTCTTTACGGCAAAAATAATCGCAAGAGCTTCTTTTTGAATCTGACTATAATTCCTTTCTGCAGCCGTAAGCGATCTGGACACGAACGCGACCGGGCGCTCGCAGCCGCCGGCGGCGCGCTGTGCCAGCACCGCGCCCAACCCGTGCGCGCTCGCATCGCACGTTACTATAGCCGGCTGATTGACGTCATAATGCGCTAAAACCGCAGAACCCGACACCAATTTTTTAATTTTAATGAATGAACTCTTTTCCTTTTCCCCCCAATACCAAGCGTGACCTTTCTTTAATAAATTATGAAACGGTGATAGATGACCACTTAAATTTCTAATAAATCGACCATAAAAGTTCACCATACCTAAAAATGATCTCAATTCCGTAATATTTTTTGGCTCAGCCAAATTCAAAATAGGTTCGATTTTATCTGGATCGACCCGAATACCGTTATCCTCTATTATGTACCCCAAATACTTTACTCTTTTCTCGAAAAATACACATTTCTCTTTTTTAATTTTAAAACCGGAATCCTTAAGCCTGGTTAGCACCCTATTCAATGTCTCCTTATGTTCATCGACCGATGAGTTTGCGATTAAAATGTCATCCAAAAAAGTTACAACATTCGGAATATCCTTAAAAAGATTTATCATTATTCTCTGAAAAATGCCTGGGCTCGAAGCTAAACCGAAAACGAGTCTATTGTATCGAAACAAACCTATATGAGTATTTATAACCGTATATTCCTTCGAATTACTATCCAACTCGATTTGGTTATAAGCTTGGGATAGATCGATTTTACTAAAATACTTACACCCGCTTAAATTAGCCAATAAATCCTCTATTTTCGGAACCGGATATTTATCGACAGACAAAAAACGATTCAAAGTAGTCTTATAATCGGCGCATATCCGAATGGAACCGTCCGGTTTGTTCACAATAACCAGCGGGGTGGCCCAGTCCGACGTGTCGACGGGCTCGATGACGCCCGCGCGTAGCATCGCGTTCAGCTCGGCGTCCACGCGCTCCCGCAGCGCGTAGGCGAGCGGCCGCGCGCGGCAGAACACGGGCACGGCGCCCTCCCGCACGCGCAGCGTCGCGCGCCCGCCCGTGAAGCACCCCAGCCCGCCGTCCACTAATTCACCAAACCTGGAAAATATTTCCTCCGCGTAACTACTCTTAACGGAGCCCTGCAATTGTAAGTTATTCATTTTGCACTTAGGTACTTCGATATTTAATTCGGCTAACCATTGCCGCCCCAACAATGACGTCGTTCCATTATCGATTACGTACAAATCTAATATTTTCATGCGATCTTTATACTTCACTCTCATCGAAATATACCCTAGAGGTTTTATTTTTGTTCCATCATAAAATGACAAAGTTAACCGACACGATTGTAATGGTAGGTATTTATACAATTTGTCATATGTCTGCTTGCTTATACATGACAATGCAGAACCAGTGTCGACTTCCATACTCAAAGGCTTATCGTCTAATGATAATACTAAGCTAACCGGTTTATAGTCCCTCAGAGACATCTGATAAACAGGTTCGTCGTCTTCGATGTCATTCGATGCGACCGGCTCCATCCGAGCCGAGTCTTCATCTTGGAGATGGTTCGTGCCCGCCGCGTAACCGGCCGAGCCTCGCGACGACCTCCTGCCCGAGCCGCGCCCTCCGCGCGCTGCTGCATCTCCCCAACGCGCTCCGGTGCCGCGCCCGCCGCGCCGCGACCGGTTATAACCGCTTGCCGCAATTTGCCCAGCCGACTGTGTCCCAGGATCCTCCGGACACCGACGCCGTAGATGCCCGATCCGCCGGCACCGGCTGCACTCAAAAAATTTATAAGGGCAACCGTCTTTACCGTGCCGCCGATCCCCGCACCGTACACACTCATTGATTTGAAAACGAAGTACCGCTTTCGCCGACGCTTCGCCGTCACCCTTTTCTCCTATCGTTCCCGGTTCCGATTTTATCCCGCTACCCGCCACTCCGGTCTCCACGGCATGGGCGTTGCGCTCCGCTGCTTCAAATGTCGTTGCCAACTTGATTGCACGAGCGAAATCCACCTTTTCCTCGGCAAAGAGTCTTTGACGAATGATGTCACTCTGTAACCCGCATACGAACTGGTCTCTCATGTTTTCGTTTAGGTTGTTACCGAAATCACAAAACCGCGATAATTGTTTGAGTTCAGCTACATATTGTGATACCGAAGTGGATTCCCGTTGCCGACTCTGCCTAAATCGAAAACGTTCGGCTAATATCGATGGCTTAGGTTGCAAGTGATCACCGACTATTTTCACCAGCTCCGTGAAAATTTTATTTTGTGGCTTAATCGGGCTGCAGAGGTTCACCATCAATTCGTATGCCCTGTCCCCGACGACTGATATTAACGTCGGCACCTTCAACTCCTCTTTGACGGCGTGAACCACAAAATACATTTCCAAACGCTCACAGTATGAGTTCCAATTCCCGTTTCCCATATCAAATTCCGATATCTTACCGGGAGAAGCCATCGTATTTTTTTAACGAAATCCCTATCTCGTCGCCACTATAAATTTGTTACAAAACTCATTTTATTATTTGACATAACAAAAGAACAGAAGACTCCACTGACAAGTAACAACTAAAATCAATATAAAACCTACATACATTACAGTTGTAATGTATTTATTTTAGTTCTAAGTTATTATTGTGTTAGGATCGTCCTATAGAAAAGAGTTAGTTCCAAGCTAGCAACCATTTTACATAATATTATGTATGTACATCTGTGCAAATGAACGTCTGTCTGTAATTTCGAAATTACCTGCCTACTAATAAGCTCATAATAGTAATTATGATTATTTGAATGATAGCACCACCAAAACATACGTTTTTTACGTCTGTCTGTCTATTTGGCTGTCCTGTCTGTTTGGGCTAAACTTCGGAACGGTTGAACCGATTTTAACGGGACTTTTCGCAGGCTGGTAGAGAATGATACAAGAAGTGATCTAGGCTACCCGTTATCTAGGGAATATTTAGAGTTTCTGCATAACAAATTAAAAAACTTGATATGAAGGACAAATTGGTTTATTTGTATTTTCAAGACCTAGCCGCTAACGTATGCTACTTTTTATCCTAGGCAATCAAAGACTTCCCACGAGATTATGTAAAACCTAAATCTATGCGAACGAAGTCACGGGCGTCCGCTGGTATTCATTAAAGCTGTTTGGACTTTCTTTTGCTTCGAATTATGCGTTTAAGTACTTTTTATGTATTACACAAATTACTAATTACGTTATTGCGTAAGAAATTATTATTTAAAATTCATTGAATAACTTGATCACAGTAATTAAAAATACATTAATGTGTCATACAGAGTAATGTATTTTTAATTACTGTAAATATTTTTTCCATGTATGACATAAGTAATTTTTACAGAGTAGCTACTTGAAGTAACAGTTACAGTAACAGTAACAGAAGTAAAAGTTGAATATTTATATTATTTAAATATAATGTATGTATGTATGTATCGTATAAACATCCATTTTGTATATTGATGTAATTTTATACAAAGCTCCTCCATGCAATTATATGTATAAATTAAAATTATTAATATTTTACAAACAATCAGGTATATGTATTTATATTTTATACTCATGGCCTGTATTTGCAATCCACTGAATCTCTGTGTACATGATTGCAGTAATGCAATTTTTTATTTGTGTTGTAAGTTCAACTTATGTGATAATTTATTTCAATTTTGTATAGGTAATATTATTATTATGAAATAAATAAATTTTTATGATCAAAGTGTATTTTATTTACTTACTTAGTGTTTATTAAGTTTTTTTTTCTTATTCGGGACAATTCCATCAAAATGGCTTGGTAGTAGGTACTTAGTTCGTAAAATAAAACATTACAGAGTTCGATTTTTGATTAGACTTTTACTGGAGTCAATTTTACTAGTAGGTACATACTTAATTATTGTCTTTCGTTAAACTTTTCCCACTTGGTATCTTAAAAAACATTCAGAACTTCCCAATGTTCTTATGACCGTGTTCTATCTCCTTTGAATGGAAAAGTACATTGCAGGAAATCTTAATTCGGAATCGGAACGCGGGTTATCATTCCGACCAACTATTTTTAGATTGACTTTTTTACGAGATAAATACTACTTTGTGGCACAGTTTGCGAGTATTTTGGATGAATGGGTTGAATGTTCCACTAACATTATAACGTGTTTAAGTATATCTATTTAATTTGCGTTTTCGTTTTTCGAAGAACTGATAGGCGTTGGGGCCCTAAGGTGCTGGAATGTTGACCTCGCACCGGTAAGCAGAGTGTGGGTAGACCACTATTTTTACTGATGACATCGGACAAATCGCATGTGGATACAAGAGGGGTAAGTGCGCGACGTGTGGAAACCCTACAAGACTAGTAGACATATCTTGTGTCCAGCAATGGACATCTATCAATTGACGATTAGTAGTACATTGTATCTAAATACGAGCGCTCTCATCTAGGTAGGTATCTAACCAATAAACCTACTCGATTAGAAGAAGGAAGACCCAATTAGTTTTAGTACATTGCCTTGAACTAAATGAGTTGTTGACTATTGATTGGTATCTAAGGTTGCCAAGCGTCCCCCATTTTGTGGGACATCCGTTTCTGGAAGGTTATTATAGGTCCCTGATGGGTTATTCTGTAACTTAGTTACCAACTGAAAATGGTTGCCAACGAATTAGTTCGATATACATTGCTGCTTTATTGTGTGAAAAATATAAACAGTGATTTCATTTCATACATTAAAACAGCAATGCATATCGAACTAATTCGTTGGCAACTATGTTCAGTTGGTAACTAAGTTACAGAATAGCCCCACAGGTCCTTATTAGGTACGCAGGCCCTTTACAGTTCATGACCAAGTAGGAACTAAGTACATTAAATCCAAGTACCTATGAGTAAAACTTTTAGTTTGCAGTCATTATTAAAAAACGATTTCATACCGCAACTTTACATGTATTTTACGCAAATTATAGTTAGCGAGGAATATTTAATGTAACCACTTATTCTATACATAAGTCCTTATCTACGTAGTTATGGAATATTACCTAGTGTAGAAGAATAATGTTATAATATTAGGAAAATGATCGCCGCCCTAATTGCATAATCGTGCCTGAGTTTCTTATCTAGAATACAATAATTATCGCAAAGTAGGTAGGTAGGTACGCACGTCTTTATCATCATAATAACTGGCTGATTTCATTGAAGTGATAAAGCCGATTGGAGACAGCTAGCTGGGTAGGTATATTTGAATTATACATAGGTAGGTATGACTGCACGGCAAATTTATTCCCTACCTGCTTTTTAACCCCCGACGCAAAAACGACGGGGTGTTATAAGTTTGACGTGTCTGTGTGTGTGTCTGTCTGTTCCCTCGTAGCGCTCAAACGGGTGGACCGATTTGAATGCGGTTTTTTTTTTGTTTGAAAGGTGAATTAGTCGAGAGTGTTGTTAGCTAAAGTTGTTAAAATGGCGGATTAGGTACATATTTTTTCAACTCCTTCAATATGGGTATCAAACGAAATGGCTTGACTAGTACCTACTAAATCCAAGATGGCCGCCACCTCAAAATGGCGAATGTCGGGGTTTTTTTTATTTATTTACCCGACTGGGTATATGTGTTTCACCTGTGTGTATGTATGTCCATTCCTATGTCCGCTTGTAACTAATCAACGGCTCAAAGGATTTTGATAAATGATACGTCATTAGATTTGTCTCAATAACGCGAGTGTTATAGGGTACCTAAATTAAAAAAAAAATCAAAATGGCGGACTTTATGCGCTTTAATGTGCGAGCTGAAACAAAATTTTTTCTTCAAGACCCTCGAGTGGGGTATCAAAATAAAGGGATTCAAAAGGCAAATACGAAAATGTATAAATTTATATATTTGGAAACAATTTGGAGTAATAAATCGTAGAAAATGACCGTACCCTATGTCAGTTCGTAACTACTTAACGGCTCAACCTATTTTGATAAATTATACGTCATTAGATTTGTCTTGACGACGCAAATGTTACTGGGTACATAAAATTCATAAAAAATCAAAATGGCGAATGTTATGCACTTTAATGTGCGGGCTGAAAAAATTTTTTTTCTTCAAGACCCTCGAGTGGGGTATCAAAATAAAGGGCTTTAAAAGGCGAGTACGAAAATGTATACAATCTATATGTTTTAAATCAATTTGGAGTGACAAATCATGAAAAACAAAATAAATAACAACTACACTGTAAGTGGTACGGTGGTAGTTTATTAATTTTTTAGTTCGTTTTTTAGCATGGCAGTCGGGTTTTTTTTATTTTTAAATTATAGCTTGTTAATTTTTAAATTATACTTGTTTCAGTAAAAACGTAGTAGGTAGAAGTAGGTATTTAAACTTTAAAGGTAAGTACGCACAAATGTTTCTTTAGAACGCAAAACTTTCATTGTGGTAGTTGATAGATAGGTAGTAAGAAAAGGTGCGCGAAACACCGAGGTTCCAACTTCCAACCCCGGGTTGCTAAAAAATTTGTTGGTCTTTTCTATCTAGAAATTCTCAGTAGTAGGCTGGGATGTTGGCAGTGTTACTATCTACATCCCCGTGCGTAATACTGTCAGACCTGTGCCTGAACTGTCTGGTCATGTCGGAGTATCGGACAATGAGAGTGAGGGAATAGAGAGTGCACCTGCGCTGCACACGTATGAATTATAATATCTCCTGAGTAGTTAGCTTATAGGTCGTCTTCGGTGAGATTGGCCGCCGTCGCCGAAATTCGGTCAAGGAACATTAGCAACATTAGGTAGGTACAGATATTTACATTTTGAACCGACTTCCAAAAAGGAGGAGGTTCTCAATTCGGCGCGTATTTTTTTTATCAGATTTAGATTTTACATTGATATTTACCGCGTTGGACTTTACACCGTTTTAGTTTAGTTGGTAACTGGGAAGTAAAAAGGAATTTATAAGGATGACGAAATAGATATGGTTGCTCATATCGGCTGGTAGGTATGAGTCAATGTTCAAAATATCAAAAAGTCAAGGTGTGAATGCCAAATAAGTAAGATGGAATTTGCATTTTTGGCTCATTCCGTAGTTTCGTGCAAAAAACATATCCAAACTAATTTACCTACGAAAATAAAACTTTATTTGAATTATTATTAACTTAATGGGTACAAGTATAAGCACTTTAAAAACAGTATTGCTAATTTTCTACTTTTATGAATTAATTTATTTTTATAATTTAAAAATACCTCCTATAATTTCATTTCTCTCTGTTTCCGACTTTGAAATTCAACAAACTTGTTAATTTTTATTTATTTATATTTGAATGTACTGCTTCAATTAACATGTCATATTAAAATTTAATTCGTAACTCAATGAATAAATAAATATAAATATATTTAATAATAGTTATTTATTATACAAACCCTATTTTGAGATTTGTCACAGTAAGAAATTCATTACCATCCGTAATTTAACAAATTTAAAATTTTAACGTATCTGTGCGTGTTCAGCTATGGGTTAGGGCTATACGTGTTGCTACAAGTCAGTTAACCGTGGCAACGGAGCCATAAGGACGTGCGCTTGTCGGTGTCAAAATTATGTACGATCTATTTATTCGGAACAGTGTTTCGTCAGGAAATAATTTCATCGCATTCCTTTAAATTCAGAAGGCACTGTGGTAAGTAAATTATTATTTTATCAATGAATGTTTACCTACTTAGTCCATTTTTTACCTACTTTAAATTTGATTTGATACTGAATTTGTTCACGAACTTATTTCATAAAAAGTTGAAAAAATTCATTCATCTCCGTTTCATTACCATCCGTACCATCCAAATTTATGCGGGATGGTAATGAACACTCTTGGAAAGTAATGACTGATTTTAATTTCACTTATTATTAAATAATTTCATATATTTATGATAGCTCTCAATATCGTAATTTTAAACGATCGCGAAGTTTTCGATCCATCCCACCGCTGTCACCATATTATAAAACGACCATGCAGCTGCTCGATAGTGACTGACTTTATTACTTGAAAATTATGAACTACCTACATGTTACAATATTTTATATCTAAGTATGTATAACTCCCGGCACTTAAGTCGACCGGTGACCTTCGTACGAGTGAGCGGGACACAATACGATTGGAGAGTCAATCAGCGCTTACGAGGGATCCGCGTGAGCTAATCAGTGCTTACGAATGATCCCCACGCCCTCCCCGCGACCCCATCACACCCCGAAATACCTCATTTTCGACTTTTGCGCATTGAAGGTTCACCGGTCGACTTATTTGCCGAGACTTGTAATTAAGTATACAACAGACCTATAAACAAATTACTGTCATTATAACAAGCTATTTGTATTTGTAAGGTGTGTTATTATTATATATAAGACCGTATTTTTTTCACATTTCAGTGTTAAAATGGTGAAATCCCGTAAGTTAACAAAAGAAGAAAATATGGCAAAAGATAGGCTACGTAAAAGAGAAAAGTATGCCGAAATAAAAAGAAATCCAGAACTATACACTCTACAAAAAGAAAAGGAAAGAATGAGATATTTAGCAAGAAAAGAAAAAAAGCGGATAGTTAGCATTAAAAATATGACTCCAAGGGCGCAACGGGAACAAAGGAAGCGTTGGCGAAAAAACTCACAAACTTACTTAAAACGGAAGAAAGAACAAAAAAAGATAGAGAAAATGCTAATGGAAAACTCACCACCCTGTAGTGATGCTAATGACTCAGAAAAGCATGTATATCCTCAATCAGATCCTTTAATAATAGATGGACCAGGTCCAAGCAATCAAAATATTTCACAAAAATTATCAAAACCACAAAATTTAATACGTCGTATGCGTTACAATCATTTAAAGACAATAAAGATGCTGAAAGATAAGATTCGTAAACTAGAAAATGAAAAGGAGGCGTTACGCAAACGTAGTAGTACTAGAAAAGTAAGTGATTCCATAGAAAAAAAAGTAGAAGATGTATTGACAGATATACGTCCAGAAAAGAAGAAAGAAGTTAAAAAACAACTGTTGTTTAGTGAAACTATATATAGAAATTTACAAGAAAGCTACAAATCTGTTTCTAAAAAAGGCAAGAGAAACGTTGCGGATTGTTTTATTAAAGATGGTGAAAGACTTAGAAAATACAAACTGCTTCATAAAATACCGTTTTCACAAAGAAAAAGAAATACCGTAGTAGAAAAAAAACAAACCTTAATACATAAAATTCATGCCTTTTTTGAAGAAGACTCAAATAGCAGAATTGCTGCAGGAAAAAGAGAATTTATAAAAAAAAATGGCGTCCAAAAACAAAAGCGATACTTGAATGACAATTTAAAAAATCTGCATGAAAAATTTATTAAAGAGCAATTTCGTGTAAGCTATTCAACATTCTGCAAATATAGACCCTATTGGGTTGTTTTTCCTAATATAGAACGAGACACCTGTCAATGTAAATTGCACTCCAATGTTAATCTTTTAATTAAAGCACTGAAAAACGCTAAAATTATCACCGAAGATAGTGCAACTGACGTTATCAAGAGTCTCTGTTGTGATACTAAACAAAAATGTCTTGAGCGAACATGTCCAACGTGCAAAACTAAAGTTTTGAATTTTATGGAATTTCAAAATGATCAAACTATAGTTTTTTATCAATGGATCATAGAGAAAAAGCCATATACAGTACGAAATGGTGTACAAAAGCTTAAAATAGTTTCAGTAAAAAAGAAGTGTGAAGACTATCCGCGTAATGTTATTAACAAATTGGAATCAATATTAATCTCCTTCTTTAAGCACAATCTGAACATCACAGTGCAATATGAAGTTATTAAAAAACTAAAACAAAATTTGAATGCCAATGAGATACTAGTACACATAGACTTCAGTGAGAATTATTGTCTGAAATACAATCAAGAAATACAATCTTTCCACTTCGGTGGAAGTAGAGAGCAAGTCTCTTTACATACCGGAATTCTTTACTATAAAGACAGCGAGACAGGGATATTAAAAACTAAATCTTTTTGCACCATGAGCAAGTGCTTGAAGCATGATGCAAAGTCAATATGGGCTCATTTATGCCCTATCCTTAAGTTCGCTCAAGCGCTTGTTCCCTTTAATATGGTACATTTTTTATCAGATTCACCATCGAGCCAATATAGAAATAAAAGTATATTTTATATGATTACTAAACTTAAAGAATTGAATCCTAATTTAACGAAAGTGACATGGAATTATCAAGAAGCCGGCCACGGGAAAGGAGCCCCAGATGGCATTGGTGCGGTTGTAAAACGAACTGCTGATAATTTTGTAAAATATGGTGGAGATGTTGGCTCTTTTGAGGATTTTACAGCATTGGTTATTGAGAAAATTCAAAACATTCACTTTGAGATTATAACAGAAAATGATATAACAGAAAAGGAAATTCCACCCAATATTCCAGCATTTAAAGGAACAATGGATGTGCACCAAGTTATTTGGACTGCTCTTGATGATAAAAAAATAGCTTTTCGAAGCCTTAGTTGTTTTGAGTGCCAAGATTGCAACATACCATGCAAACATAATAAGCATTTAGGCTTTCTACGTTGTGATAAATACGGTAAAAAGGAGGTAGAACAATCTGATGTTCACTTTGATAAAAATGAATCGACATATGTCAATGCAGATCAGTCCATATTAAACATAGACACGCCCACAATTTTGAATAACATAACAGGTTCAGATGATTTTGAAAATTTGCAACTTCTGGAGGATTCAACCGAATTAAATATTTTACCATTGGCAAATGTAGCTTCACCTTCACCATCTGCAAGATCTCCTAAAGTCAAGATTTTATCCGACGTACGTTTGAGTTGGGAAAATTGTAGATTTTACAAGAAGCCAGACAAAAGACTTTTTTTACCAATGCACCCAAAAAATCTAGCAGCATCTTTCAACTCTGACCACCGTTTCGTTATTCCACCAATTAAATCAGAAAACCGAAACAAACATGTTGTAAGTGAATCAGATGATGATAGCGACGAATTTAATATTTTTTAACTTTAATTATAATTATAATTTCTTTTGAATTGTACGTTACCAAACTATTAGTTAATTTAAGATGTCAGTTTGTTTAGTCAGTTATTATTTTTTATCGTTTAAAACTGTGATTACCCTTGCAATAATTAGGATAGATACTTTGACTTTGACAGTAAAGAGCAGTCACTTATTTTTTTCATTGTTTATTTTTGTATTTATTTGTTTAACTCTAGGAGTATTTTATTTTATCAGGGAAATACTGTGATTTAGTTTAACTAACAAAGCTAATTTAAATTAGTTGCCTTATTTTGATTGTTAGTAACTATAAATAAATTATAAACGCCATAAGTTTATAGCAGCCTATCTATTATTATAATAACTTTTGTGTTGAGACTATGCCATAGAAATTATTCCATCTTCTTAATTCTTTCAGACTGATTTAAAAAATTACTAAATAGAAATAAATAACTTTTATCATGATTATTATAATTTCTTTTGGGTTGTGCATTACCACACTATTAGTTAATTTAAGATGTCAGTTTGTTTAGTCAGTTATTATTTTTTATCGTTTAAAACTTTGATTACCCTTGCAATAATTAGGATAGATACTTTGACTTTGACAGTAAACTGCAGTCACTTATTTTTTTCATTGTTTATTTTTGTATTTATTTGTTTAACTCTAGGAGTATTTTATTTTATCAGGGAAATACTGTGATTTAGTTTAGCTAACAAAGCTAATTTAAATTAGTTGCCTTATTTTGATTGTTAGTAACTATAAATAAATTATAAACGCCATAAGTTTATAGCAGTCTATTTATTATTATAATAACTTTTGTGTTGAGACTATGCCATAGAAATGATTCCGTCTTCTTAATTCTTTTAGACTGATTTAAAATAATTACTAAATAGAAATAAATAACGTTGATTATATACTGAATTTCTTTTATTATAATTAAGTTTAAATCCAAGCCTGATTTCATTACCATCCCATCCTCTTTCATTACCATCTCAGCCTATTTCATTACAATCCAATCAATTTTCATTACCATACATATGTAAAATTTCAATTGTCATTTTCTTGATAAATAAACAAGATAAAAAAATGCCTCTCTCTGATTACCAATATATGAATCCTCTACAGTAGATTATCAAGAAAAAATACAATTTAAACTATTTTTTTTTAATTCCACGGAATGGTCGTTTTTTGCACGAAACGGCGGAATGAGCCTTTTATGTTTTAGGTACTATGTGTCAGTGTGTGTGCTGCAACTTCGCCCACTGTCTCGGATTCCTCTAAAGATACGTAGTTACCTACGAATCAGGTATAATGTAGGTAGTTACTGCAATTAAACTGCAATTCTGTAGTCCGTTTGTCTAGACGCTAAGATACATAATAAAATTGGCCTTTAAAGTCATCGTTAAAACAATATAAATTGAAAATTAAAAACACCCGACATTCGCCATTTTGTGGTGGCGACCATCTTGGATTTATATATGCTATTCTACTAGTCAAACCCTTTCATTTGATAGCCATATTGACGGAGTTGTGAAAAAATATGCCATTTTGTGGCGGCGGCCATCTTGGACCGATTTTCATTAAACATAGCTAAGTTATCACTCCCGACTAATTCACCTTTCAAACAAAAAAACCGCATTCAAATCGGTTCACCCGTTTGAGCGCTACGGTGGAACAGTCGACAGACACATACACAGACACGTCAAACTTATAACACCCCGTCGTTTTTGCGTCGGGGAGTAACTAAAGAGCGCTTCGATATAGCATTCAAAATCAAATCATACGCGTGATGGTGACAGACTAGCTAAACTTATAAAGGTGCCTATGAAAAGAACAGCTTCCCACGCTGCGATGCCCAAATTCCAAACATTTAAGTAAGATTTTTTATTTCGAAGGCATATAGGTACAAGTCACGGTTAATAAGTCTAGCGCTGACCTTCAATGCGCAGAAGTCGAAAATGAGGTATCTCGGGGTGTGAGGGGGTCGCGGGGAGGGCGTGGGGATCGTTCGTAAGCACTGATTAGCTCTCGCGGATCCCTCGTAAGCGCTGATTGGCTCTCCAATCGTATTGTGTCCCGCTTACTCGTACGACGCTGCGCGCACTTGAAGTTCAGCGCTCAACTTACGAGCCGTTGTACCTACCTACTTTGTTCTGCAGAAGGTGACGAATGACGATTGCCCATTATTTGCCATGACACACTTTTGTAGAGACAGAGCTGCTAAAAGCGTAGGTAAGTGTGAATTTTAAAAAGAATAGCTAAAGAATAGATATACAAGTTCCAGTCGCATGTTTATTTAGGAACAAAGGCCTACTTAAGTATAATCTATCTATCTATCTATAATAATATAAAGTAGCTTGTCCTGACTGACTGACAATCAACGCACAGCCAAAACCACTGAAGCTAGAAACTTGAAATTTTCACAGTAGCTTCCTTTTATGACGTAGGCGCACACTAAGAAGGGATTATTGCGAATTCCACCCCTAAGGGGGTAAAATAGGGGATGAAAGTTTGTATGAAAGTCTGTCATTTTTCAAGTTATATCCATGAAAATTGGTATTTAGGTTTTCGGTTAAAAATAAAGAGTTACCAGATTAAAAAACTTTGGAAAAAATACCCCCAAGTGGGTTAAATGGGGGATGAAAGTTTGTATGAAAGTCCGTCATTTTTAAAGTTAGATCAATGAAAATCGGTATTTGTACTATAGGTTAAAAATAAAGAATTACGTGTTTCAGGATTTTTGGGATTTCCACCCCCAAGTGAGATTTATAAGAATCCACGCGGGCGAAGTCGCGAGCATCAGCTAGTTATATAAATAATTATCTTAGAGCCTAGACCTGCCACGCTACTCGCATGCGGTTTGGCGGCTTTAACTTAACGTGCTCTCCGAGCCACGAGGGTGAAACAGCCCCCACTTAAAAAATATTAAATACGTACAGTAAGTACTTAATTATTAAGTACAGTGTAAACTAATGGGATGACGTCACAGTTTTGATCCGCGATCTCGATCTCGATCACGCACGACTGGCCGCACAATTAGCTGCGGTTAGTCATACTACTTGAGCACCTTGAGACCTAGGTTTACCTTTTCACCAGAACATTGGACGAGTCCACAGTTGCGTGCCTAACCCAAAAGTACCCCAATATCACTATGCAGGCAGTACATCAGGCAGGTCTGTATGTCTGTCTGTTCGCGATAAATCCAAAAACTGCTGAACCGATTTTCATGTGGTTCCACCACTAGATAGAGTGATTTATGAGGAAGCTTTAGGTGTATAATTTGTTAGGGTCTTGTGTAAATTGGTTGAAAGATGACGATCATTGTTGAAAATGTTGGAAAAAGTCGAGCCGCCTGGGAGCTTTCATCGAACACGCTGCCTAATCTCTTTAAGATACTTACTTTTATCGAAACACTAGTATATGTAAGTAGCGGGTATAATAATTACTACCCGTGTGCCGCCGGAGCGGGTCACTAGTCATTCTATAAATTACCGCTATTACTGCATAGACGACCGCGTCCATTTCAGTCCAGGGAAATGATTACCTGAACCCAACGCCTTCTATGTATTGTGGTGAACCGGACTTTAGTCTTACCTTTGAGCTTCGGCTCAACCTTGTTAGTCTTACCACATTTCGGTGCCAAATAAGTAGGTATATTCCAAGTAGGACGTGTGAAGTGATGGGATGACGTCAGTGAGTTTTTGTCCGGTCTCTAGGTCCGACAGCGTGTTCACGCACGACTGCCCGCCCAATGAAGCGGCGGTTGGTCACACTCGAACACCTTGAGGTCTAGATTTCGTTGAATAGAAGCAGGCGTTTTTGAGGAATTCCATGATATACCTAGTATCTACCTACCTACAATGAAAACAAAATTACTTTGCTATAATCCGCTAACAGTGACAAAGTAGGCACAACACCTACAACAACAACGCACGATTGCAAACTTTGCAAACTTTGCAATCGTCCATTGTGAAGTCGATATCTCTTCAAGATGCTCCGGTGTCGGATTTGTCACTGTTAGCGGATTATAGCAAAGCGATTTTGTTTTCATGTACCTACCTATGTCTAGGTTTAGACTATGCACAGCACTCGCCATTAAAAATACGTTGCCTTCAAAGACCGCTCTTGCAATCGAAGACGATTGGGACTGCAAGCGGATCCCCCCCGGGAATTGTGGTCTCGCCAACAAACTGCATAACTAACGGAATACTAAATCCGGAATAATAAATATTTCCGGAATAGTTATTGTTCTCTCCTTGTGTAGTCTTCTACTATCTGATTGTGAAATTCCCATCAAAATCAGTGCAGCCGTTTCGAAGACAGTCCGGACAAAAGAAAAACCAACTTTGAACGGTTTTCAAATTGCCGATCGATCGGCCGACTAGTCTTACCTTCCGAACGAAAAAGTTACGAAGACGTAGATACCTAGGTTATAGGTACCTACCTAGGTAGATACTAGATAGATATAATACCTGCTTCCTTTTTGTTGTATCGAAACACAAAGTACAATGTCGTTCATTGTTGAAGTCATCCGCCTACTTAAAACCTAGGATTCCATGATATCGATAATCCGTATTAGGAAGTTTAGCTTAAACTCGTATCAAATGGAATGATATCACTGTACAAAATGTAAACCCAATATTTGATCTTTTTGGAGCCGTTTGAAGATCGCGTAGGGTTGTCAATCATATAAATATTCTTATGTTGATCTCGATTCAAGGAGAATGAATAAATAGTTATACCAAAACAAATCATTTATACCATTTAATTTATCTACTTATTTGTTTAATTTTAAAAATAAATAAAATTGGACCGATTTTCATGATTTCATCAAATATAGCTGAGACCACTCCCGACTACTAATTCACTTTTCAAACAAAAAACAAAACAAAATCAAAATCGGTTTATGCGTTCGGGAGTTACGATGCCACAGACAGACACGTCAAGCTTATAACACCCCGTCGTTTTTGCGTCGGGGGTTAAAAAGAAAATAAAAAAATTGGTTGTCTGTAAAGTCGGTTTACGGACGATAATTTTACGTGATAATGTTAGAAGAAAACAAAGACAGATACTTAAATGCGTCACAAGCCGAACGCTTAGGCCAATCGTGCCTTCTCTCTCACTTGTTCCGCGCTCTCGCTTGCACGCGGTACGTAACAGTGAGTCATGCTTTTTTGTGCGTTTAGCCGGCGTTCATCGATTTATAAGACGTTATCACGTAAATAAAAAATTAAATCATGAAGGAACCTATGACTCTTACTTTTCCGTAGTCGGCTATAAAAACTTTCTATTTCTATTTTACTAAAAAAGGCGGTAGCCCTGAGACCGCCCGTCTAGGGAAGAAATCGAGAAAGTCAATGACCGACCGAGAATTGCTACAAATAGAGAGAAACGTTTGTACTTACTCATAGAAGTTATACCTAGGTATAAATAAAATTGCTCGTAGCGCCGGATCCCGGCTGAAAAACGAAAAAAGCTAGTATTTATATGTCACTGTTTATAAATAAAGTGCACGTGAATACTCTGATTCAGGGAATCGGTACATTGTAATTGATTATGCAACAGTGTGCGCTGCAATGTAAACAAGTTCAATGTGTGTGTAGCTTTATATTATGTTGCAGAGAAATGATGATGTCGATGATCTGATGAGGATATCACGATATTGCAAAATGAGGCAAATACCTACCTACTCCACTCGATTACTTTTTTTCTTTAGGTACCTACTGAAAAAAAAATCTAGTGAAATGACAAAAGACTGAGTAGGTAGGTAACGTACTACGTAGGTAAGACTAGTTTGTAAGTATTTTCAATTTAATCATTCTTTTCCACTGAAAATCCTTAAATGGCTGACTCCAAGAGAGTTTTAATTAAAAATATAATATTATAATTAATTAATTACCTACATATCTATCTACTTACCTACTTACCTAATGTTCTACTGCGTTCTGTTGGCAATGTCAAAATTCAGTAACTACTAGACTACATAAGCGGGAGATATTATAGTGTATACGTATGTGCGGAAACAGGTGCACTCTATATTCCCTCACTCTCATAGTCAGGTATAGAGCACTGTGACACGTGCGGAGAGATCATCCAAAGGACAAAAGACTACGTGGTATCCCTCGGATACCACGTAAAGTCTTACTCACGGGAGTATTTAAAGGCTCTAACTTCGAAATTTCTTGACTCGAGAGTCCCGGGACCTGATGAGCCGCAACCGAACAAGCTAACCACTAAACCATTACGAGGCTGTGTATAGAAATAGCTAATTATATTGAATTGATGAACACTCAAATTTTTGTTGGGCATTCTATACTGGCTTCGAAACAAGACTTGTGACAGGTTGCCTACAATGCCTCACTCTGTTGGACATAATATTATATAAGGTCTACGTATTTGGTCCTGTCGACCTAGAAAACCGCGTGCGATAGGTACCTATACCTATAGGTATGTATCTATAAGTATGTGGCATTTTCTTCATTCTGTGACATTTAGGTAATTCGGAGCTGCAAGTCGTAAAGCCGTGTGAAATAAAGCCCGTCTGTCTCGTTTGAAAGCGAACTCGTGTGGTTGTGCAACGAGCTAACCAACTAACATATGAATTACTTACACGATTGACTACACATGGCATGAGATATGTACCTACCTTGTATATTACGTTCTTCTTAGTTACTTTCTTCTTCGTAAGGCCGTGTTGAACAGTGAGCGGCTGATTGTTCGCTGGCTGATTCAGTGACTACCTACCAGACTACTTAGTACTTACGCGGGAGACATTATACTTAGTGTACACGTGTGTGTACAACAGGTGCAATCTATATTCCCTCACTCTCAGTCCGATGAGACATGGGAAGGAGCAATGCGCGGCGTATCGGTCGAAAGTTCGAAACTTATGGTTCTAGATCTCTCATACTTTTGGAGGCATTTGGAGGTGAATCAGACGCTCACTGAACTGATTATAAGTTGGCAAGCGAAACGCAGCAAACTGCGAACATTACGCGCTGTTTGGACACTCCATAGGCTGGAAGCAAACAGTCAGCCGCTCACTGTTCACCTAATGCGGACACGGCCTAACTCTTGGCAGAGCAGTCGTGGTCATTCAAAAGTGACGATTTTTTTACCCGACTACGGCAAAGCCAAAAGGAAGGGTTATGATTTTAGCAGTCTATGTATGTATGTACCTATGTATGTTTGAATCCAATTTTTGTGACAGATTCTGTGTGTTCCACCGTAGCGTCTAAACTACTTAGCCGATTTTGATGAATGATATTTTGTCAATTTTAATTCGTCGTTACGGTTCGGGTGACATAGGCTACATTTTATACATATTATATAGGAAAAAAATCGAGAACTGACCTTCGGGCGGCTGAACTAGAATATTAAGTTTGTTTTGGATAGACAGTTTTTGTTCATTCATTAACTAGGTAGGTACGTCTTATTCATTTTATCTATGGTAGGTACCTACTTACTTATGTTATGCCACTTCGAAAAAAGGCAATTATAAATCTTGTTGGTAAAGTATACCTATATATACCTACCTAAGTACCTAGGTAACTAATTATGATAAACCAGTTAGGTAGAAGATAGTGTTTATTTCCGAGAATGAATCTTATTAGCCACAATGACTTTTCAATTTACCTATCTAGATTTATTTTCATAATAAGTACCTATACCTATCTAACATAAACACGAAAGACGAAAATAATATAATACCTACCTACTATATAGTTAGGTACTAGGTAGGTACTTACTATTCCGCATTGGAGTTATAATTACTTACACGTACTCTTTACTTAGCAGTTCCCTATCAAATTATTTTTAGTCTCGTGGAATTAAGCTTAGATACCTACCTACCTACATAGATATGATAAGCAGCGACAATAATATTATTATTTGAATGTTCTATGAAAAACATTTCAGTTTATTCCATGGTTCGCTATCTTAAAAAATAACTGCTGCTAACTGCTAAGTAGGTACATTTTTATACAAATATCAACATGGGGCTTGGAGTGCAATGTCAATAAACATAGCAATGTTAGCGTCGGCTCAGTGATGGCTAACGTTGGAAGTTGGAACGCGTAGACTCCAACGCATCGGCCCGCGGCATCGCATTCGGATTTCGGGGCGCGAGTTTTAATATTCATTACATAATGAGCAAATGAGCGTCGGCAATCGGCCGCCGCCGACGCCGGTCGCTTTCACTCGCGCCGTTTTAATTACGACCACGATTGTGTTCGTTCGCATCTATTTACACAACTGATTCGACCGCTAAAAGATAAAGGAATAAGTAAAGCGCTACGCGGCACTCCTATCTTATCGGAACCGCTCTATTGATCACTCATCATTATATCGCGAACGGCCTTATACGGACGACCGGACCACCTTTATTGTCCAATTTAACGTGTGGACGTGTACTCTTTTATAGGCGCGATGTTACCGGTGAAGTCATAATGTGCGCCGAATAAAAATAGAAACACAGTGTTTGCAGGAAAATAGTATCAATAACAAAAGTGTTGCGGTTTGTTATCGAACGGAAATGGCGGCCAAATCGCCCACAACGAGCGTGAAGTTGCGCGAGATGATCGGCGGCGAGCAGTTCAGTCAGCGGCGCGAGGTGTTCGACAAGAACGACGCCGGGTTCGTGCCGCTGCCCTCGCCGACCGCCGTCGCGCCGCGCTACCGGGACATGCAGCCCGTCGTCACCACCAACCACGGCGTCGCGGGCGGCAACTTCAAGCGCAACGCGCCCGGCTACTCCAGCATGCGCGAGACGAGGAGCGAGGACCGCCCCCACGACTTCCGGCCGCGGAAGTACTCCGACAACTTCACGGCCGACCTGAACCAGAGCGACGACGTCGACTACAGGTACAGCATGGCCGAGAGGACCCGGCGGCTGTCCAAGCTGCGCCGCGACTTCCTCAAGTCCAACTTACACGAACCCGGGGAGGGCACGTTCACGCGCAGCGGCGTGCGCGCCTCGCTGCCCACCACTAACACGGTGGCCGCGATCAAGTATAAAATCGAAAATATAAACATATACAAGTTTCCATTCGCCGAGCCGTACTCGACGCCGACGCCGACTCGACGCGTCGTCGTAGATCTAGGATCGCCGACCGACGATGGCCCTAATAAAGAAAATACGCCGTCTCCGGATAGACCGAAGCATCAGAGTTTGCCGAGTGAATCGCCCGGATCGCCTAAATTCGATCACCAAAAGCTATATGAAGAACTAGTGAAACGTTACTCACCGACGCGTAAGCCTGTAAACTGGACTCTGCCTCCGACGAGACCGAAAGTGGTCGGTTCGGTTCCGAAATCTACCTCGAGTGCAGCGGATAGCGTCGATAGCGCCGATAAGAAGGAATCCGAAGCGCCCAATGACGATACGGACGATGTTTTTGAGAAAAAAGAACAAGAAAACAAAGTAAACGCACAAACACCTAAAACTAATGAGAATGTAGAGCAAAACAGAGTCGAAGATATTAAACCCAATATCGAAATTCTACATAACGGTCCCGAGATTAGTGAAAATGAATATGAACCAGAGAAAAAAGAAAATGTCAAGAAGACCAATGATTCCAAAGCTTCTCTGTCTGAATTAGAGGAGAACGACTACGTTCCAGAACTGTCGACATTCAAAAGACAACTCAGCAGAGAGTCTGCAAAGAAAGTCCCGGTCGACGACAAAATTGTCGACTTAACCATTCCAGCGTTGTTAGAAAAAATGGCACAGGAGAGTGAACGAGAGCAAAACCACAAAACCGATGGGAAAAAAGTGAAGAGAAAGCGAAGTTTCCTGGACAAGCTTTTAGGGCGTAATAAAGAAGTTAAAACTGAGAAAACATTCAAATAGCGACAACATTGGAACATATAACAGAACAGCCCTGCCAAAGATTATATCAAGGTTGGTGTTAAAAAATAAAAGCTGGAGCTACCTTAGTGAACATGAAAAATAGCTGTAATAAGTTTCCGAATTGAATGATTGTGAAAGTAGTGTTTCTAAGTTAGGTCCGGCTTTTAACACATGACATGACGTAAGCATTTCTTATCGTCTGATAAAATAATAATATAAATTCGAAGTGTGCCTAGGTATAGAAAATGTAGGTTCAGACGGTCAATAAATATAGCGATACTTATTGGTGATCTAATCTAAATCTAATGATAAACTAATCATTCACTAAATTGATGAAACTAAGGAAAGAAAAAAATTCAATATTAGATAATATTATGTTGAATATAATGAATTAATATAGAGAATTGCATAAGAACTTTGTTACCAAAGTAATAAGAAAAATATTCAGTAGGATGATTATGCTGTATAAAGATAAAGCTCGTAAACTAAAAAAAACCCGACTACCTACTAATTTAGTGTGCAGAAAAACGTGTATTCAACTGCGTACTAATCAGAATTCGAACGGAAGAAGCGCGGGGCAAGCAACTAGTGGCGCCATCTGTTATGTGTATCCGAAACTGACGTAATATTCTAGTATAAGCCGCGAAGGCTCGATTTTTTCGTGTATAAAATGTAGCTTATGTCACTCGGACCATAATAACGAATCAATTGACACCTCATTCATCAGAATCAGCCCAGTAGTTTAGGCGCTACGGTGGAACACACAGAATCTGATACAAACAATACAAACATACATAGGTACACTGCTAAAATCATAACCCTTCCTTTTGGCTTTGCCGTAGTCGGGTGAAAAAGTATAACTATTAACTGTATTTGACACCACGCTCCTTGCAGAAAAGAATGGCGCTACTTTTAACCTATTTAATTTAGGATTTTGATCAAAATATTGGGACCAGTGTCGCGATATTTATTGTTTGTCTGAACCTAATTGTGATAGAACAATAAATTGATTTCGGTTGTTTAGCAATTATGTTGGCTGAAAAGAGCAAGTGAAGTCAACACTTCCTAACTTTTATCGTAATGCAGTGGGTTATCATTAGCTGATAAATTGTAAGTGGCATGTGACACTCCCTATCAACCATACTATCAAACCGACCAAATTGTAATTTAATCACGGATATTGTCTATTGGAGAACAAAATACGGTTAGGAATCACGAGTAAGTACTTAGTTACTTATTGGTAACGTAAACCACTTATGGTAAAGTATTACAAATATAGTGTCATATAAAATGAATTATTCTAGGCGACAGTGGAGTGGATGTGTCTGCACATTATACAGGAAGAGAAAGGTTGAGTGACGAACCAACAGCGCGGCGAAACAGACACTTCCACCCGCGTTCGTAGTCACTTCTACCATTTTTTCTTACAGGTACTTGTATATGTATATGTTACGGAACCCTAAAAACTACC
Source organism: Melanargia galathea (assembly GCA_920104075.1). Taxonomy (NCBI): domain Eukaryota; kingdom Metazoa; phylum Arthropoda; class Insecta; order Lepidoptera; family Nymphalidae; genus Melanargia; species Melanargia galathea. The sequence goes on from OV049858.1 coordinate 10,790,663, forward strand.
TACTACATACAATGCGGGCTATGCACCTACCTACCTACGTATATCGCGAAATCAGTTAATATTTAAGAAATTCAAATGAATATCTTGATATTTCAAGTCGGTTTAAATGATCCCTAAGTAAGCAAAATGCTTGAATCTTGATAGGTACCTACGAAGGTATTTGCATAATTTACACCAATTTGCATTCTAAGTACACGGGCACTTACTGTACATATTGATTAAAAGTGTACGTACCTAGGTACCTATAACTTTGTAAGTTTAAATGAACTTGTACCTACCTACCGATTTTTATGTCCCTTTTTGTAGATAAGTAAGTACCTATGTAGTCTATGAAACTGATAAGCGTTTAAAATCTGTATCAAATTGGTTTAGTACCTATTACCTACAAGTTTACAACTAATTTATATTATGAAATACTAATCCTATTCTATCCTTTATCATACTCTACTTGGGGAATAGTGCAAGCTTCATCAAAATCGGTTTAGTAGGTTTCCAGATAGGTATGGACAATTCTTTAGTTCGGTAAGTAGGGTGGATGCTCCTAAGTACCTCCCTAAATATTATATTTCATGTGTTATAGTTTCAAGCATTTCATACATAAGTATTACCAATTATTATCTACTTAACGGATAGCAAAATACTATACATATAAATATTGTTATTTGACTTGCACGTGTCGAACATACTTTATAAAACTGACAGTGCCTTTATGCGAGGTATACTTATACTTTATCTTAGCTTTATGCTAGAACGAAAACCCACTGCATTATTTCGCCCGCATTGCCTACATTTTGTCATAATATATTTAAGGAAACTATTGTTATAGTAGATAATTATTATAGTTCGACATACTTAATAATAATAATATTTTATATTTATTAAATTCTCTATTATTTACTCTATAACGGTTATTTCGTGTGGTTTCCTTTATGAATCATGTTGTTTTGCATGTGATAAAATTATTAATATAATTATAATTATTTATTATCTGGGTACATACAGTGTACACGTGGAAACTTTAAGTGTGCTCAGGGCATTATTTCCTCAACACCAATAACAAGTTTAACTTAATTTGAGAAAATAATCGCGTGCGCAAACTTATCGCATCCTGTATGTATTTAAATACGTACCTAATTATATTTTGTTGTTTTTGTTTTAGTTTGGAAGAACAATTATACCAAGGATGATCGTTTAAGTTGGGTTTTTAATAAAATAATTTAAAAGGCATATGTAATTTGTATGAATGTAAATATTTTAAAAACGGCTAAATTTATAATTTTGAAATAGTGTTTGCTAGTGGTTAATTATGAGCGAAATTATTTTTTATTAATAAATGTTACTAAAACTTTGTGGTTTACATTTCGATAAGGATAACACCATATTTCCCTAAATAATTTTGGACTTGTTTTGATGAACACAACACCCAGCTTATAATTATTATGTATTATGTACTTCAATAAATGGAATACAAATTATTATAATACTCAATAGTCAATAGAATAGGTACATACATTCAGTAAGATCACTTGTATAAGTTACTTCAAATATACTTAGTTGTTTGCGCAGAAAGGAGTAATTTTGTGGGCTAAAGACGATTGTACAGAACAATGAAATAATATGGCTTTGTTGCTTTACTGAAGACACTTATGTTGGCAGTTGAAGTGTTTCAGCACTGAAAAATGCTTGCTTTCGGGGAAGTGTCGTTTTAGCTATGAATAGTAAAACTTCAAATATTATATGCAAATAAAAATTATATAATTTTTTGATAACTGATCATAAAAATAAACTTATATATATAATATATACTATTAAAAATAAACTTGGCAGCAAATAAATCAAAACTATTTTTCATAAAATATTACCTATGCAATTATAGCGATTTCTTCAGATTTTTAGTGGACTTCAAGATTTAAGAAATTAAATTAAATAAGTCTCCTAACAATCAGAACTTTTGATTAGGTATACTTTTCAAACATTTCATTTCATTTTATTTTCTACAGTATGTTTGCAATCGGTTTACATTTATTTGCTTCCAAAACTATAAAATTAAATTCAATCAATAATAATAAATACAAATTAACTAACAAAACAATTTTTGTAAAATCTATCACATTAATAAAAAATACTTTTTACTAGATTGCCGAATGTTTGGTACGAATTATCACACTTTAGGATTTGGTAATTGAAAGTAAGTACATAGTTATGTACTTTAATTAATTTTTATAGCCTCCCAATTTTTTTCAGTAAGTTTCAAATGTAATTGAAAGTAAGTAGTACTAGGTACTTTAATCAATTTTTGTAGCCTCCCAATTTTTTTCATTAAATTTCAAATGTCATTGAAAGTAAGTATAGGTACTTTAATAAATTTTTGTAGCCTCCCAATTTTTTTCATTAAATTTCAAATGTAATTGAAAGTAAGTATAGGTACTTTTATAAATTTTTATAGCCTCTCAATTTTTTTCATTAAGTTTCAAATGTAATTGAAAGTAAGTACTAGGTACTTTAATTAATTTTCATAGCCTCTGTTTTCCCAATTTTTTTCTTAAGTTTGAAACTAACTATGTATTCAATATCTACTGCTTTTACAACCCTAGATTCATAGGCGCAGAGCAGTCACATACAGGCAGGTATATAGCGCCAAATAAAATGTCACTAAAATGTTGTCAATTGAAACAAGACGTTATCTTATTGCAAACAAAGTTGAAACAAGGGAGCTTTTCTGACAAAGATGTTGTATTCTTTCTCATCTATCCAAAATGTCATTGACATTTTAGTGACGTTTCCACGCTATATAGCAACTGCTACTGTAACAACACCGATTCCCCAGAGAAGCAGAGTTTACGGCGCTGTGCTAACGTGGACAATTTTGTGTTGTGTGTTGGACACAAGCCACCATAGAATATTTTATTTTTATACAAGCTATATGAAATCAACCAACTGTGCAAACGTCGGTTGCCAACACTGGACACAGCAACCACGGTTTCCTATGTCCTGTGTTGGCAACAAAAAGTGTCTACATTTGCGCAGCGCCTTAGAGAAGTGTCTCTCCATACAAAATAAATTTTATTCTTATTTTAATATATATGACGCTATATGACGATACCGTCATATAGACTAAAATATTATCAAAAGATGGTGTCAAAATAAAGTCCCTGGTTTCTGTTTGTTTGCTGCCACACTATCTTGTTTCAATAGACATATCAGTGACGTCACTTGACGCTTGATACATGAATCCACTGCTATCCCAGGAAACTAGGGCTTTAAAACTATAGTTGAGACATTACAAACGTGCGAACTAAGTCATAAATCATTTTTATCGAATTTCTCACATACTTTATGGAACTGGAACTTGTTTCTTTGATGTTGAGTCGATAACAGGTTATAAAGACTGAAGGAGAGCCCTCACAACCCTATGATCGTAATGTTTTATGGCTCAGTTTGCACATTTGTAACGTCTCAACTATAGAAAGCATTGTTGTGGCTGTATAAGAGCCACAAATTATCCTACATAAAGTAAATAAATTTGAATTTTTAAGGACACTTTCGACATGCCCACCTCCCTAGGGTGATTTCACAGAGCGCCTAATAGCCTTTTCCACTATTTTTCCTCATATCTGGATCGAGATTCTTGACAGCAGCTTCGAGTGAGAACAGATGGTCATCTTTAACATCCGGAGCCAGCCGCCTCATCGCCTCCGCTAGGTTGTAGACATACTCCTTGTTGGTGCCACTGGGACCTTGGCAACTTACTATTTGCTTCGCCAAGACTTCTATTGATGCTGGACCTGAAATTAGAAAATTAGAAATTTACTTTTATCTGCATTTCTCTCTGCACTGTGGTCCTTATTAAAGAATAACAGTAGGGGTTTTCTTGAGACAATAATGAAGTGGGCTCATAGATTTTTCAACTAAACTTAGAGAATGATTTTTGACTCATAGATTAATGAAATTTTAGATGTTAGTGACAATAATTGGGACAAACGGTGCTCTCTGAGGCACAGATAGGTAAAGGTCATATTCAGTCCCTTCTATGAGGATTTTTACTCGCATAATATGTCTTATGAGGAATTCATTACACATATTGTGGATTAGCCCCCTATATGAAAATGCAAGTTAGATCTCCACTGTTATTTGAAAGGCAAATATATAATCTGCATGCGTAACAAAATATTTATATCTCTGAAAGGGGCCTTTACTATCCTTTGCCAATGCCTGGTTTAAGGTTTTGAAAAAACATTATATACACATTGTTTTCTCAGGATAAAAGTCTATCTCTAAGATACATGTATCTATGTAAAATTTGGTTTTAAACAATTTAGTAGCTTAAGCGTAAAGAAGTATAAAAAACACTTACTTTTGATTTATAATATGTATTGGCATGGGCGAATATTAGATAATTAATAATTACATATATACCTGCATAAGACTCATTATCCTTCATAGCAACATATAAAGTAAGCCTAAAAGGCTCCAAACTCTTGTCTTTTGGATAGAATGTAACAGTTTTCTTTGAGTAGCCGTTCTTCTCTCTGTAATCCAAGTGTGTAGTCACTTGTTCTACATCTTCTTCCCTTATTTTGTAGGCTACGCCCCAAACTGAGCTGTTCGGATCATCGCTAGGGATGAGCGTTACTACTCTGCCAGGCTGTAAATAGAAATAGTAAATTAAGGACTAACTCCATAGTGTTTGTTACTCTACATATAACGCCACAACTACTGAACCTATTTGGTTGAAATATTGAATGGAAATAGATTATGCCTTGACTTAACACATAGTCACTTTTTACCTTGTAAAAATCCACAGTTCCCGTGGGATTTTGAAAAACCGAAATCAGCAGCCACAGCTATAGGTAGATTACTATAGCACACTTCCTTGAAAGTAGTTATAAAGGTTGGAAAAGGGAGTGGGAACGCGAACCGGAAATCCACGATTCCCTTAGGATTTGTGAAAAACCGAAATTCATGCAGGCAAAAGCCTTAAAACCCTTAAACATAAGAGTTAAAATCCTATATACTAATCCATCGATATGCATAAGGGTATGGAACCCCACACACATTATAACCCCAACAGGAGGTGTAGCGGTATCTACCAACTGAACCAGAGCAAGCAAACAGATCAGCATATCACAGAGGCTCCGTTAACCTGCTGGTACCGCGCTACCGCCCTGCTTGGTCTCGTTTCCTAGCTCTGTAAGCTTGCTCCGCTTTATACTTCGCGTTTAAAATGTATGAAACTAATCTCTTCACCGCTGAAAGCTGAAGCTGAACGGAGTGGAGGAGTGTATTTCGTACAATTCCATTGGTTAATAATTTCCTACCTCCGCTCCGCTCTTCAGCTCTCGTTATTAGTCATACCTTTTCAGGAACACCTCTATGATCAATACTGTGCTGATAGAATCTTCTAAGGTAACCTTTTATATGACCTACAATTTTGCATTCGTATTGAAAATCGGCTTTCCATACAAGTGACCCGTAACCGAACACCCACATTTTGGTTAACTTAATTTTTTGTTTCGTGACCGTATTTATTTTATCTTGATAGAAAGATACATTTTGTTTGTTTTTGTAATTTAAAATTTGCAATGGTTTGTTTGACAAATGACAATTATAGAGTATAGACCAATCACATGAGTGACCAATGTTGCCATTTGCCAATGACCAAGGAACTTATAGGTACGCTCTACACGTTGGCGAACATTGTGACTATAGATGCGAAGCAGGTTTTTAACGATTTTAACCGAGCGGTTAAATTCGCATTTTTCGTTTTTAACGAGTATTTAACCGCATTTTATGGTTATTACGGTTAAATACCACCGCTAGATGTCGCTAGCGGCTTGAAATGTGTATCACGAGTTGCGCGATGATGCGAGCTTCAACTGGCGGCAAGAGGACGGGAGGCGCGGTGGCGGGGGACGAAGTAGCGCGTGCCCAGCCGACACACGGCGGGCCGTGCGGCGGGCGATCGCGGCCAGTATAGCGAGAAGGAATGAGTAAGGCAGCCGACGTATGTTTAATTGATAGCATTCATGCTGAGTAAACTACTTCATTGAATTATTTAAGTACTAGCTTCTGCCCGCGGCATCGCCCGCGTAAATTTCGGTTTTTCACAAATCCCGAAGGAATCATGGATTTCCGGTTCCCGTTGCCGCTCCTTTTTCCAACCTTTATACCTACTTTCAAGGAAGTTTGCTATAATAATCTATCTATAGCTGTAGCTATACATTTCGGTTTTGAAATGAATAATAATTTTTTTCAAAGAAAAAAGAACCGACTTCAAACGAGTCGAACTAAAAAGTTTAAAATATTTTTTTATTCATTTAGATTGACGATTAAACTACCTAACTTAAATGATATATAATTTTTGAAGTCGGCGCCAAATGACTTTCATACTTTTCAAGTCGAAAATGTGCCCCCCGCGTCCCGGACAGACTCACCGTCCGCATCTATTATGATTCACCGCACTCACATTCAAAAGTGGATACTCTGATTTTACTTATTCTTCTTATTTTACACGTATTGAATGTGGTTTGGCGCCGACTCCAAAAAACCTTCCTGAAAGTACGTAGATTACGATAGTGAAACAAACAATCATCAAAATCGGTTCATTAGTTGCGGAGATAATCGTGAACATACTTACATACACACATACATACATACTTACATACATACATACGGGTCGAATACAGAACCTCCTTTTTTTGAAGTCGGTTAAAAAGTGCGAACGCATACAGATGCATGCAACTATTGTAATAATGTGCTATGTGAGCGTGATTTTGATGACCTCCCTGGCACAGTGGTGAGCGCTGTGGTCTTATAAGTGGGAGGTCCCAGGCTCGATTCCCGGCAGAGGCAATTTGAGATTATAATTTCTAAATTTTCTCTGGTCTGGTCTGGTGGGAGGCTTAAGCTGTGGCTAGTTACCACCCTACCGGCAAATCCCTGCCGCCAAGCGATTTAGCGTTACGGTAAGATGCCGTGTACCGATCTATCGGGGGTATACATAGGCTCTTTCAAGTTAGCCCGCTTCCATCTTACACTGTATCATCATTTACCATCAGGTGATATTGCAGTCAAGGGCTAACTTGTAGTTGAATAAAAAAAAATTACCTAAGAGCAGTCAGCGCCATCTATCGCGTTTTTTGAAGTCTGTATCTATTTTAGTCCCACAGGAATACTTTTCCGGGATAAAAAGTAGCCTATTTGTTAAGTCAGGATATAATCTATCTCCGTTCAAAATTTCAGCAAAAAAAAAAACATTTTCCTATACAAAATGTTCATGGGTTTCGTAACCGTCAAACATTTAATATTCATTCCGTCGATACGGTAAACTCTCTCACCCCTACCTATATAATTCTACTGTACGTGTTTCACCACTCACCTCTCATGTTATCAACTCCTCCTTATTTTCGCGATGTCTATGTGCTCACGTGGTCAGATTTTTGAAAGCTTATATCTCCGAAACTATAGGCTGCAGTACCATGTTGTTGGTACTCAAACTTTTTATTTTTGCAATGTCTATGTGCTCCCGTGGTCAGATTTTTAAAAGCTTATATCTCCGAAACTATAGGATGCAGCACCATGTTGTTGGTACTCAAACTTCTTATTTTTGCAATGTCTATGTGCTCCCGTGGTCAGATTTTTAAAAGCTTATATCTCCGAAACTATAGGGTGCAGCCCCATGTTGTTGGTACTCAAACTTCTTATTTTCGCGATGTCTATGTGCTCACGTGGTCAGATTTTTGAAAGCTTATATATCCGAAACTATAGGCTGCAGTACCATTTTGTTGGTACTCAAACTTTTTATTTTTGCAATGTCTATGTGCTCCCGTGGTCAGATTTTTAAAAGCTTATATCTCCGAAACTATAGGGTGCAGCACCATGTTGTTGGTACTCAAACTTCTTATTTTCGCGATGTCTATGTGCTCACGTGGTCAGATTTTTGAAAGCTTATATCTCCGAAACTATAGGCTGCAGTACCATGTTGTTGGTACTCAAACTTTTTATTTTTGCAATGTCTATGTGCTCCCGTGGTCAGATTTTTAAAAGCTTATATCTCCGAAACTATAGGGTGCAGCACCATGTTGTTGGTACTCAAACTTCTTATTTTTGTGATGTATATGTGCTCCCATGGTCAGATTTTTTAAAGCTTATATCTCCGAAACTATAGGGTGCAGCCGTACCACAAGTAACTTAAATAATTTATTTTCAATCAGTCGAGCAGAGTTCAAATTATAATGGAAGTTACATAGCTACAAGTATAAATTAAAAATTTAAAAAATGTGACGGCGGCCATTTTGGATTTGCATAGTGCTATTCTGCTAGTCAAGCCCTTTCATTTGATACCCATATTAAGGGATTTATGAAAAAATATGTAATCTGCCATTTTGTAGCGGCGGCCATCTTGGATCGATTTTTATCAAACATAGCTAACAACACTCTCGACTAATTCATCTTTCATACAAAAAAAAACCGCATTCAAATCGGTTCACCCGTTTGACACACACACACACACACAAACACACACACACAAACACACACACACACAGACATAGTTCAAAAAACAAAATTTTAGCAACCTATAACTATCTATATAGAAAATCACAAAAAAAAAACAACTCTCTTAACCATTAACAAGGGCTATGGAATGGCTTGCACCGGTTTTTCTGCTTGTTTCACTCCTAGCGAACCATATTATACAGATTCTACAGTTCAGATTCAGTCAGATTCTAGTCAATACGTACTTTTTATATCTAGATAAAATTATGTAACGCTATTCAGGCTTACTTACCATTTATAAGTTACAGTTACCTACCTTTATTATATTTTATGTGTAGGCACTAAGGTAGGTACTATGTGTAAATAATATCTAAACAAAAAAAAATATTTTCCTTGTTTTATTATTTATCGGCAGTTGACAGTCGATATTAAATCGCTGTCCCAACACTATTGTACTAGGAACTTTGAGTTTGTTCTAGAAAAAACCATTCAGATATCGCTGACTCTATCCCCGCAGTTCGCGCTCTCCGCTAACTTTGATGACCTAGTGACTATACTAAATTATCAACATGTGGTATCTAAGTAGGTGATCTGTGGTTTACGTTAAATTACTCATAATTAAAGAATTGGGTTATATCTATATTTCGCTTTAAATATTATTTATAATAACATCTAAAAATTAAATGAAATCTTTATATATATATAAGAAAAGATAGAAAAACTTTACCCTTTTTCGTTGTCGCAGTCGGGTATTTAACCGTTAAAAACTGCATTTTATGGTATTTAACCGTAAATTTGGTAAATTAACGGTATTTAACGGGGTTTTTACAAATTTGTGACCCATCTTGTGGGCCAATACCATTCGCCATCTTATAGTGCGGGTGTTTGTGCTATTTTGGTAGGTATTGGAATGATGGCCCACAAGTTGGGGTAAGATCCATTTCGTGTCGGTAGATCAATTGGGTTCTTCTTCTTCGGTATATGGCTCCGCGCGTGGAGCGATTGAGCCAGTATCAAGTGACCATAGATTATATACAAGTGACTTTTATTTTTATTTTATTTTTTAAAACTGAGGAAACTTATTTACATATGAAAATCTTTTTAGGTAATTATCGAAATTTTGGAAGGATCAGGAAAGAAAAGAAATTGAATATATATAATATTTACAACAAGATAATTTACAATTAATAAACAAGAATATATATAATATTTACAACTTAATATCATTTAAGAGTATGTATGAGGAAAAAAGTTTATATATACAGGGATCACCAGAGGACAAGAGGATGTCAACGGAAGTAGGAAGAGGGATGAGACATTGAATAAGACCCTGGTAAAAGGAATGCTGGTTATATTTTGGGCATGATAAAAAAATATGGTTCAGGTCACCCACCCCACCACATTCGCACAAATCACTGTTCACAATTCCAAATTTCGCCAGTTGAACAGGAGAACAAACGTGGCCCAAACGCATACGCGTCAAGATACACGTCACTCTCCTGCTCAACTTTAAACTTGAGAACCATGGCTTAGACGGAATAGAACTTTGAATCCTAGCAAATGCTTTACCCTTTGACTGGCTAGAAATCGACCAAGCCACTCTCCAAGATTCCTGAAGGGAATGTTTTGGCAGAGCACACAAATCATAGGTACAGTTACAATAGTCTGCCATATCTCCGCATGAAATAGCTTCGTTAGCAAGCTGATCAGCGCGTTCGTTTCCCGAAATGCCAGAGTGACCTGGTACCCAGGAAAACACCACTGTATAGCCTTTTTCATAACATGTAAGTAGACGGTTTCTAATTTTTAAAATAATATGGCTAATCTGAGACTTGAATGGAAAACTAGATAAAGATTGCAGAGCACTCATAGAATCCGTGAATATAATGGATTTCTTCAGTTTGGCAAGAAGAATGTATTCCACAGATTTAAGCAGACCAAGGCATTCGCCAGTAAATACAGACGATTCAGGCGGAAGTTTTATTTTTTGGACAATACTATACTGGCAATGAACGATTCCAACCCCAACTATACCATCCGGTGAATGCTTAGAAGCGTCACTATATACCTATGTAATGAAAATCGGAAAATTCATTCTCTTTTAATATGTTCACATACTGAGGAGCTTCCAATTGGTTTCTTGGAATATCTGAATTGATTCTAACATCTGGAGAGATTATTAATGCATTATATTTAGTATCGAAAATAGGATAACAATATGAACTATCGTTTCAACCAATAGACGTCCACTGCTGGACATAGGTCTCTTGCAAGGATCGCCACAGCACACGATCTTGTGCCGCCTGATTCCAGCGGCTGCCAGCGACTCGCTTGAGATCGTCTGTCCAACGAGTGGGGGGTCTACCTGCGCTTCGTTTACTGGTGCGAGGTCGCCATTCAAGCACCTTGGGACCCCAACGTCCATCGGTTCTTCGAGCAATGTGCCCCGCCCATTGCCACTTCAGCTTCGCGACTCGATGAGCTATGTCGGTAACTCTGGTTCTCTTGCGGATCTCCTCATTTCTGATTTGATCCCGCAGGGATACTCCGAGCATAGCTCTCTCCATCGCCCGCTGAGTGACCCTGAGCCTTCTTATGAGGCCCATTGTCAGCGACCATGTCTCAGATCCGTAAGTCATCACTGGCAACACGCACTGTTCGAAGACTTTCGTCTTCAGACACTGAGGGATATTGGACGTAAAGACATCTCGAAGTTTCCCGAACGCTGCCCAGCCGAGTTGAATTCGGCGGTTGATCTCTTTCTCGAAATTGGACCTACCTAGCTGGACCGTGTGTCCCAGGTATATGTACTCGTCTACAATTTCGAGTGCAGAGTTCTCAACGATTACCGGGTGGAGCGGAACATGTGCATTAGACATGACCTTCGTCTTACTCATGTTCATTTTTAGGCCCACCTGTTGAGAAACTCTGCTGAGATCGTTGAGCATTGTATTGAGGTCTCCCAGAGTCTCTGCCATCACGACTATATCATCGGCAAACCGTAGGTGAGTGATGTACTCGCCGTTTATGTTGATGCCAAGTCCGTTCCAGTCCAGAAGCTTAAAGACGTCTTCCAACGCAGCGGTAAATAGCTTCGGGGAGATAACATCTCCCTGACGCACTCCTCGCTGCAATTGGATTGGCCTCGTATTCTGGTCCTGTATACGGACTGACATAGTGGCGTTTTCGTACAAATACTTCAGCGCTTGGATGTACCGATAGTCGATCCGGCATCTCTGCAGTGATCTCAATACAGCCCAAGTTTCCACCGAATCAAAGGCTTTCTCATAGTCCACAAACGCTAAGCAAAGTGGCCGGTTATACTCTTCGGTCTTCTGTATAATCTGCCGCAGCGTATGAATGTGGTCTATGGTGCTGAAGCCTTTTCGGAACCCGGCCTGTTCGGGAGGCTGGAAGTCGTCGAACCTACGAGCGAGACGATTCGTAATGACTCTCGAGAACAACTTATAGACATGGCTCAGCAGCGAGATGGGTCTATAATTCTATATGAACTATAAATCGGCGCTTTTATGGAGCAAAATACTCGATAGCTTTTGATAAGACACGGAGGGGATTTATGGGACCAGTACGAACAGGTGCCTATAGATTCCAAAAGGAGTTGAAGTTTACCACGTAAAGGATGATGTGAAAATTGCATAGCTTTAAATAGATACCTATCGGATAAAAATTGACGTCTTAAACATAGAGGTGGATCAACGCACTCTATTTGCATAGCATTAATAGGGCTAGATTTCATGGCTCCAAGGATGATCCTTAAAGCTTTCGCCTGCACACCATCTAATTTTCTAAGAGCAACGGCACTACAGGGCTCTAGAATAAAAGTGGCGTAATCTAATAAGCTACGAATAAGGGCATTGTAAATAAGACGCAAAGAAAAAGAATGGGCACCCCACCAGACCCCGGTAAGACACCTGATCATATTTAAATTTCTTTCACATCTAGCTACAATGTAGTCACAGTGAGATACTCCAGTAAGTTTAGAGTCTAAAATAACTCCCAAGAATTTTGCTTCAGACTTTACGGGGATAGGATTATTCCTATAACGAACGTTGAAATCGGGAGTGTTTCTCCTTCTAGAAAAAGGAACCACAGTGCTTTTACTAACAGACAATTCCAGTCCATTGGCATCTAACCAGTCATTTAGGTTATTAAGGGAAGTAGTTAAGAGGTTGCTAGCATTTTCTATAGAATTTTCCGAGATGTATAAGACAAGGTCATCGGCATATTGTAAAATATTTACATCTGAGTTTAAGGATGTCTCTAAATCATAGGTATATACATTGTACAGTAATGGACTAAGCACAGATCCCTGGGGAAGGCCTCTCCATGCAAGCCTTGAAAGTTGAGCACCATTTGGCAGGTCTAATTTAATACACCTCTCAGAAAGCATATTGATGATAAATGTAATTAATAATTGGGGAACATGAAGGTCATGTAGTTTTTTATGCATTACAGAGATCAGCACATTATCATACGCTGAGCTGATATCAAGAAAGGCCGCAAGGACCGACTCATTATTCGAAAAAGCCAACCGAATATCCGAAATGAAAATACTAATATTGTCTATGGTACTATGACCTTTTCTGAACCCCAGCTGATTAGCTGTCAAAATTTTGTTATTTTCGATGAAAAATTCTAACCTATTTTTAACAAGATGCTCAGCTGTTTTGGCAAGGATAGAAGATAGGGCTATTGGACGAAAAGAAGAAACATCAGAGGCTGGTTTGTTTGGTTTTAATATGGGAATTATGGCTTGGGTTTTCCAAGAAGAGGGAATATTACCAGAAAACACAATGGCATTAATAATACTCAAATAATAATTCAAAGAAGAGTCACTGCAGTTTATTAGGAAAGAGTATGTAATGCCATCTTCGCCTGGTGATGAGTCTTTTACATAAGACAACACCCCTTTTAGTTCAGAAAAAGAAAAGGGGGCATTAAGGTCTGTATAACTACAAGCTACAGAGTAAGGAATACAGCACTGGACGTTATTGCGATCAGGAGCAGATGAAGGAGCCAGCTTGTCCATGAATTGGTTGGCTAGCTCAATAGGTAATGCACCAGATGAAGATGAATAGAAAGCCGATTTAAATCTTCTAATATTTCTCCAAACTACTGATGGGCAAATATCTGGACTTATGGACTCACAAAATCGTCTCCAACCCTCAAATTTCTTTTTTTTGAGGAGCTTGCGAGTGGATCGAGCAATTTGGGTATAAACTTCGAAATTCTCTACAGTCATCATGGAACAATATTTTCTCTCAGCCTCTTTCCGTTGCTTAATGGCTATAGTGCACTCATGATCCCACCAAGGAGGAAAGGGAATTTTACCCGGTCTAGCACCTCTTAATGGAAATAAAGCGTTAGCAGCATCAATCAGAATTTTAGTAAACTCATCAGCACATATTGTTTCATTACCACTGTTAACAATAGGAAGGCTAGATAGCTTTTGATCAACATAATGTTTAAATGTCCTCCAGTCATCTGGTAGCTTATGTTTTAATTTAGAACTGTGTTGTAGGTTAGAAGAAGGGCAAGAGATAGGTAAACTAAGAATAATTGGTAAATGATCACTGCCATAAGAATGATCAAGTACACTCCAGGTTATCAGAGCAGCCAAACTCGGAGAGCAAAGTGACAAGTCAGGAGCACTAAGGCATTCACCGGGACCAGTTCGTCGAGTTGGAGTGCCATTGTTCAATATACATACATTTTGAGAGTCTAAAATATCCACCATCAATTCACCATAATAACTAGTGCTAGAACTGCCCCATGACTGATTTTGACAGTTGAAATCCCCAAGTACTAAAAATGGGCTAGGCAAAGTAGTAAGTAATTGATTAAACTCATTATATAAAGAATAAGATGGGTGAGGTATATACACAGAAATAATACAAATTTTATTTACAATCACAGCAATGGCATTAATGCCATCACTGAGAGGAGGGAGTGAAAAATTTTTATAGGAGAAAGCTTTATTAATGAGTATGGCCACTCCACCATACCCATCAAATCTATCATTTCTCACAGTAACAAAACCAGAGATCCTGAAAGAAAACTCTGGTTTTAACCATGTCTCAGAGAGACACATAGCCATAGGCTTAAATTTATTTAGTAAGTAAATAATATCAGTTTTTTTGCTTATGGCACTCCTACAGTTCCACTGAAGGATTTTGTGGTCCATAATTAAAGTGTTGGTTTAAAGTTGTCAATAATGAGTTGGCGACGTTGGACGGTAAAGAGTTAGTACTAGATAATGAATAATTAGAATTAGAAAGTAATTTAATAAGTTCCAAAATTAATTCTGCAATAGATTGTTGAGGGATTGTATTTGATCTCTGTTTCAACACATAACCATCTGGCAATTGGGAATTATGATTATTATATTCATTGTTAATTGATTCATGCATGGTGCGGTCATACCCTCCAGTTTGTTTAGGAGGAACACGACGTTGAACAAACACAGTTTCTTTATAAGAACTGTTTGGTTTAGCAGGTACCTGTGAATTAAAGTTTGATGTAGCATGATTTTCATTTCTAGATTGGAGAGGAGAGGAAGCTATTACATCAGCATAAGATTTTGAAGCTGGGGGGTGGATTTTAGCCGCCTCTGCATATGAGATGCAGCTCTGGGCCATTGAAATTTTAATTTTTTGCTGTCTGGAGAATTCTGGGCAAAGCTTACTAGTGGCAAAGTGGCGACCAGAGCAGTGGAGACAACAAGCGTTTTCAGAAACAACGGAACAAGTGTCTGAGGGGTGTTCATCCCCGCATTTAAAGCAACGAGGCTTTGATCTGCACAAAATTTTAGTATGACCAAATTTGCAGCAATTGTAGCACTGGATAGTAGGAAAGATATATAATTCAACGGGGAGAGATGTATACCACAAGAACACCCTTTTTGGTAATATTTGACCGTCAAATGTCAACACAACCATATTGGTATTAGAAAATAAAGTTGCATCAGTACCTTCAGTTATATTTTTTCTTTTGATACGCCTTACCTTAATTATTGGACCACATCCTATAGGCAACGTGATGCCTTCCAGGATCTCTTCCTCAGTCAATTCTTGGGGAACACCTTTGACTATGCCTACTCGAGTAACTGTGAAGCTGGGAATGAAAACTTTGTAAGAGAGCCCAGCTATTACAGAGCTCTCCGTAAACAAATTAGCATCCTGATAGTTGGTGAAAGCCATGGACACTCTATTCCTGCCTATCCGTTTTAAACTGCCATTAACAATATTTTTAATATTATATTTTTTTAAGTCTTTGCCAAACTGTATGGGGTGTAAAGTAATAGGGTCGTTAGGGGATGTGGTTACTCTTTGTATGTGAACAGTGAATGGGCCTGAATCAGTGCTAACATACTTCCTAGCAATTTGAGTTTGCGGTTGTGGGTGACCTGAAGAGTTGGGTTGTGTAATAGTGGCACCAGTATTAACTTGTGCTACAGGACTTCTAGGTGGTAACATTGTTTTTTCACCATCATCTAATACCATGGGAATCAATTTCTCATCAGAGTCATCGCAATTACATCCTTGGGCATACAATTTCCCATCTTTACTTTTTCTTTTTTTGTTGCAATGACGACATCTCTTACGTGGTCTAACTCGTTTCCTTTCTGAGAGAGGAATAAATCCATCCTCAGTGTCCAATGAGGAATCGTCAATTATAATATTATGTGCTACAGGTGGTCCAGGGCCAGGCCCCGGGCCACCTGGGTCGTCCGGGGGATCAACCCCCATAGAAAAAAAAAACTTACCAGATCCCGAGATATGTATGTACACTATTTACAAATAACTAATATAAATATTATAACACTAGACTACCTACTATAAACTCAAAACCTCTACTGATCCACTTATTTCACAAATAAATAAACAAAAGCCAAAAAAAATACTCCCGCCAAGTTAAATTTCCCGCGCTTTTTTTCATCAATTGGGTTATGGACAGAGTTGTGGCCGCCGCGTCCACACGTTGGCCGCAATTTCAGTATGCTACAAGGCACAAGCTCTCAGAGTGATCGCACGCATGCACGTCTTTTTATATTCACGCGTCGTAACTAGTATAATGTCCACAAAATGGCAGTGACAATGATCAATTAAGAAACCTAGCTTTAGAGAGCCCTAGCAAGCCGAAAATTGTTTGTGGAACTCAACAAATAAAATCAGAAAAATAAAAACATACAATTTTCGTATACACATTCACGTAGTTGCGGTATGCTGTGAATAATTAAACCGCAGCAGCCGTTAACGTCTCAATATTCGTTTTAGTAAATTCCTCCGCACATTGGCCTGAACCGAAGCATACTGAACGACCTTCCAATGTGTGGACGCGAACACAAACTCTTGGCCACGGAATGCTCTTGGCCCAATACCTACCATCTGCATCTTAGGATGCAAACCACAAACAAAAATAAGGTTGTTTGTGGTTTGCATCCTTATTTTGTGTGGTCTGTGATTTGCAGATTTAAAATAAAAATGTCAATAATTGTCAAAATTTTTGTGGCAATTTCAAAATTCAAAGTGATTTCAAAAATCTATATTCTTTTCTTTTCAAGATGTAGTTCAAGGAACATTTAAAATCTAGAGAAGATATAGTTTCTACTCCTTAGATCAGCAAATATCTTCATCGAAAACACGTAAAATGTAAATAAGGACGTAAAGACGTTAAAGTTGTAAATGTATTCAATTTTATGATATGTTGTTTCAGCTATCGATCAGCCAATAGGTAACTAAACTGTGCAATATTACTAATGCCAAACGTAGCCCAAAAACTTTGCCATGATATCGTGGGACCAGTTAAAAAACGTCCGTCTGCAAATGCCAGGAGATTCAGATCAACATATAAAGTTAGCAATAGTTCCAGCACCATAAATCAAGATGCTAAGCCTCCGAAGTTCGTACATATCGATGGAAAGACAAGCAATAAAAATAAAATATCAAATACAGACGGCATGACTTTAATTAAGTCTAAAACATCAATACTAACGACTTTAGCAGAAGCTGCAGTTAATACTCTTGTCACTGGGCCTTTAAGATGTGACAATAACTGTGTTACACTCGTCCGTAAGCGAGATCGCCATAGTTCCTGTAAATGTGGTAATAAGCGGCCAAACACTAAATCTATGCAGATATTATTAAAAAGACCTTGCATGGATAAAGCTTGCACGCATGTTGTTCAGACTGCTACTCGTGGTACTCAATTCTTGGATAATAATAGCCTACAAGGAAATAAGGAAACCACACCAAGGTGTTATATAACTCAAAACATACCAAAATATGGAAGCACAAGGATCGAGTCTAGCTTAGACAGATGCTTAAATATTCAGAGTGACTCCTGTAATCATCATTTTGTAAACATAAATAACAATGCACCTACTAGATTTGTTACTGCTAAACGCTGGGCTTTATCTAATTATCCTACAAGAGGCCCAGATTTTTAATGATTTAAAAAGTACAAAATTAGATACATAAGTATCTAATTAATTATTTTTGTCAATCTTTAATAATAATTAAATTCCATCATCCATGATAAGCAAACTTTTTATTTCTAATCCAGTGCAATATTTGCATACAAAATTTTTAGTTTGGTCCTACTTACTTACCTACCTCAAAAAATTATGATTTTCTGCATTGGTATTAATTATTATTATATTGTATTCTTTTTGCCATGATAATTTAACAGAGAATACAGAATATTATTAATCTAATGTCTTAAGTTTTGTAAAGTTTCTGAGAAAAAAAAGTGTCCACTAGCAATAAAATTGAGAAGATAGCTCTGGCAAGTCAATTTTACAGTTAGGTACTCATTTGCCTACATATTTCAAGTTATTTTTAGCTTGCTAGACAAACTTGATAATATTTTTCAGTGCAGTCTACTGTCCACAAAAAACCAAATTTTTGTAGTTTAGATGATTATTTTTTAAGATTTAGTGGAATGTAAATTATGTATCAAAAAAAAACTAATAATATACTGTAGTAAATATGTAATGCTACAATAACATAAATAAAAGTTAAATTAAAATACAATAAAAAATATTACTGCTTTTTAATAAGGACCCTTTATTTCTGTTACAACCCAGACAGCAAATTAACATCCACAATAAATGATTTGCAATAGAAAAATTGAACTCAGTGGGAACTACCATGTAGTCTCAATTTCAGCAAAAAATTGCAAAAAGTTACTTGCTATGAGATAAGTACAATATATTGTTTACTATTTATACAGTACATACTGTTATGATAAAAAAAAAAAAAACAATGCATTGGTATAACTAATAATAGGTACTTATTACATAATATAGGTATGTTTCAAAATTTACAGATGGTGCCTGCTCCATATTTTTTATGAGGGGAGAGTTTTATTGTACACAATCTCACTAAACTAATTCACCAGATAATATAATTGTTCCCTTTGGGAAAGGGCAGCATTACATTTAGTTCTGTCAATTTACTGTAGTTTAGAAATTGTGTGCAACAGTTCCATTCCCAATATCAAATGCTTGTATTAGTCAAAAAAGCTATAATGCATAAAAATAATCACATTCCATAATTTGCTGATAGCATATATTTTTTTAAGTGCAAATAAAAATCACACAATATCTTAGGATATTTGTAAATATATTATTATTGCTTTACATTTTACTAAGTAAGAATATCAAAATCTTAAGACTATTTTACAATAAAAAATATTTTAGTTAACTATTGAATATTAATAAGAATCATAATTAATTTTCCTAAAAAGAAAATTTTTGTTTCATATTTTAGTTAAAGGCATTCTTTAAACTTAAAGTAACTAGTTAAACCAATGTGTTGTTATGACAGTGAATTTTCAAATTTGTAAGTGAAGCGAGAACTTAAAAGTAATCAAAAAGATGAGATAATTTTTTCCTAAATATTCTACAGCTTAATATCCCACTACACATATAAAAATGACTGTTTTTTACACAATATCCTTACAGCATGTCGCTGTTATATGCTCAATGTCTATGTAATTTAGTTGTGTGCAACAAAGTGTCCAACAAATCACTGTGTTAAGCCCTTAAGACAGTTCATGATTTTTGCTTTCATTTTAGAGGCTTCATCGATGAGTCATCGAAAATGAACCCTATAAACACAGACTGTTCATTCACAGGCACTGTGCAATAGCAAATATCGTATTGTGCATAATTCATCGCAAAAATGAATGATGAACGGGGCGCCAGTCTAATTTGGGTTTTACAGTGTCACAGAGATTTTAGTGCATAACTGTTTACAATGTTATTTTAGTTTTATATCGAAGTTAACCAAAAACAAATGAGAAGGTAGACTGTTATTTGCTAAACTTCCCATAGTGTACAACTAAATGACATAGCGACTGAGATTTAGAATAAGCCTGCAGAACTACTAATAACAATTATTATAATTAGCTCTATTTTATAATATATAAAAGACTAGCTTCTGCCCGCGGCTTCGCCCGCGTGAATTTCGATTTTTCACTTTCGCTTTTAGCTTTAAAAATGACGATACTTCCATACAACATTTCAACCCCCTTTTTAACCCTTTACAGCCCTTTTTTCACATCAAAAAGTAGCCTATGTCCTTTCTCAGGCTCTAGAGTATCTGTGTACCAAATTTCATTCAAATCGGTTCAGTAGTTTTGGCGTGAAAGCGTGACAGACAGACAGACAGACAGACAGACAGACAGACAGACAGACAGAGTTACTTTCGCATTTATAATATTAGTAAGGATTTACTTAAATTATCTCTACAATATGTAGAGATTCAATCATTTATTAGCTGAATTTATGGTATTTTTGACCAATAATGCCAGACTATAGGCCAATAACAAAAATTGTCCTTATCACTGTATGTTTCAGTGTCAGAATCTCTACACATCTCACTATCACTATAAAGGTAATTTTTACCAATATGCTACATTTGTCCTCTATGCACTCCTAATGTATTAATCTGATTATGATGAAATTTTGGTGAGTTGTATCTATATAAAAATGGATAATGGTTTTTATGTTTGTTGTCTATGCATTCCTAAACCATACTTTACATGGGATTGCAACACATGCTGGGAACAGCTAGTAATTAACTAAGCTAGTAATTAAGTAATTACAGCTGTAGAAGGCTGCATCGCAAGAAGAAGGCTGCCCACCCAAATCACATTAGGCACTATCTATTTATAGAAACTTTTCGATCTCCCAGAGTGTTATAGTAGCAGCAGCTTTCTGTAGCTCACTTCTAGTGTGTGACGGTCCATATAAAAAGAATGAAAATGATGCAGGAGTTTGGCAGTGCAATAATATATTGTACTGTGTCCCACCCTAATTTGCACGAGCCTTAATACTACAATTTGAAATCTCTGTAGTGGGATAAGCTGTGCAAAGTTGATTCTCACATATTTGACTGGGCTGGACTGGCAGGAGGAGGCTGGGCTTCTAAGTTCTTGATCAGTTGCGCGAGCCAGTGTTTAGTGGAGTTATCTTCTTGAAGGCATGTTGTAAATGTAGCATCCCTTAACTGGTCTGGAAGACATTGTCGTAAAGCCTCTCTCGCCCTGGGATTATCAGAAAGGCGGAGGTAACAACGTACAACGTGTTTCAATAATCTTGCTGATGGATCTTTGGCTAGAGAAAGCACCATCTTTCCCAATATCATAGCCACATGAGAAAATCTGTCATATGTCTGGCAAATATAACTCAAACCACTGTCGTCTAACAATATCTTCTGCAATATAAACGTTGCTACTGTTTTCGATAGTTCGGACCCATTTTCCATGATGCGTAAACATAGTGGTATTATCTCTGTGGTCAGGAGAAAAGTGATAACCTCCTGTTCATCCGTTTTGACTAGGGCACCGATCACTCCGAGGCTGGTTAGGCGGAGGTATTCAAATGGGCGGGTTTTCGACACAGTGTGTAGGAAGGGATAAAGAAACAGAGGCACGTGCGCTTGGAGAAACGCCGATCTAGTTTCAGGGTGGGACGCCACACACTGCATTAGGGCTAAAGCGTTACACACCCTGTTGCTCTGGTGCGCCGTGAGTGTGGGCGGTATCATTGCCACGTAGATGTTAGTGATCTCTTGCAACAGCGCCGCAATAGTTCCGAAGCTATGCCATAACATAGGCGCCAAGTCTGGCACAACTTCGCGCTTCTTACTCAGCTCCAACAGAGCATTCTCACGTGTTTCCGGGTTTACTAGCTCCACGATCCATGTGTATATCTTTTCTCTGTCAACGACGGCCTGCATATTAGCCGGGCTTTGTTGTGCGCTCATGTTAATAATCATTGGAACTTTTTATTTATTAGATAGGTAAGTGTGTAAGCATATACAAATACATGAAATACTAAATGGGTCACTTAACTTAATTAATTTTATGTTTCACTTCAATTCTTAAACAATGATTCGATAGGAATATCGTATTTTTCGTAAACAAATCCGAAATGCACATGCAGTTATGTCCTATATGTTATATCCTATATGTTATTGGTCTGTGGTTATGTCATTTGTATTTTATTTTTTATTTTTTATTCACCACAGAACAAACCTAAACATAATACCAGTGTTGCCAGTGGCAGATAGTCAAATGTAACATCAGATAGTTCAAAAAGTAACATTTTCATGAGAAAAGTAACATTATCTCATACATTAAACGTGGAAAACGAAACTGACATACTTATGCCACTCTATTACTCAAAAATTAAAAAAAAAATTCTGTCCTAATCTAAATAATATCTTATCAAAGTCTAGAATAAAACATACGAACAAAATAGGTAGGTACTTATAAATAATTATGAATTATAAAACAAAGTCAACTTTCTGCCAATTGACACCACAGACTGTCCACAGACCACAAAAAATAAGTTGACCCCACATTGAAACTGACAGATACACTGCCCACTAAAGCGGAATGGAGATGGAAGTTCAAAAAAAAACACGCGAGTACCTACGCCGCGCCAAAGGAGTATTTTTACCAAGAAGGTCTGTCTGTCTGTTCCACCGTAGCGCTCAAACGGGTGAACCGATTTGAATGCGGTTTATTTGTTTGAAATGTGAATTACTTTAGCCGGGAGTCTTCTTAGCTATGTTTGATAACAATCGGTCCAAGACGGCCGCCACCGCAAAATGGCGGATTACATATTTTTTACATATTTTTTTAACTCCCTCAATATGAGTATCAAATGAAAAGGCTTGACTAGTAGAATAGCATTATGAAAATCCAAGATGACCGCCATCACGAAATGTTGGGGGTTTTTAAATTTTTAATTTATATTTGTTTGTCTCGTTCTCACCTACTTAAGTAGAGTGTGTGATGTAAAGAAAAAGAGAGAGACTAGAGACAAAAGATATCCGGGTGAATGACCTTCATTATTCACTACAATCTTTTAGGCGCAGTCTCCAGTGTATACATAAAATTTATAGTTATAAGTATAACCTTCTTGATTTTCACCTAAAACCGGCTTTACATTTGGCTGGATTCAGTGTGACTGAATTCAGACACTAAGCGTGGCTAATTAGAGCTTGCTCTTTACACTTGATCTAATTAGCTAGCTAACTCAGTATAACCAAGGATTCCGAAACTGTCCCACGTATTTATAGAGCTCTCATGGGACCATCAAAATATCAAAGAATAGGGCTCGCCTTGGCTATGGTTGCGTCGATCTCGATTTTAATTAATAAAAAAAGACGCAGGAAGTGTTGGATGAAAAAAATATTTGCTTTTTAGACAAAAACTATCTACAACGAATTATATGTTTTATTAAATTTTTTCTTTCGACATCGCGGCTCAAAAAGTAAATGTAGTATACACTAGCTGATGCCAGCGACCTTGTCCGCTTGGATTCTTATAATTTTCATCCTCTACCCTTACCATCCCCTACCCACTTGGGGGTAGAATTTCCAAAATTCCAGAAACACGTAATTCTTTATTTTTAACTGACAATAGTTACAAAAACCGATTTTCATGGACATAACTTGATAAATGACGGACTTTCATTTAAACTTTCATCCCCTATTTAACCACCTTAGGGGTATAATTCGCAATAATCCTTTCTTAGTGTGCGCCTACGTCATAAAAGGAAGCTACTGTGAAAATTTCATGTTTCTAGCTTCAGTGGTTTAGGCAGTGCGTTGATAATAAGTCAGTCAGTCAGTCAAGACAAGCCTCTGTATATTATTATAGATAACGCTCCTCAAAAGCGCTGCGTTCGGCGACTAATGAAGCGATATTATAGGTACTGGATGTGTGTGCACTCCACCTCGAGTGGCGGTCAGCGGACAACTGAACGTATTTTTTTGTCTAAATCGCTTTACACTTGGCTGGATTCAGCATGCTAACTGCAGTGTCGACTCTGACTGTCTAATTAGTGTGTCTTACTGTCTGAATGCCTTTACACTTGTCTTTCTCTAGAGTCTTTTTCATTTAGTGCACTGAATCCAGCCAAATGTAAAGGGCCCTTAAGTACGATTTTTACGCGTCAGTCGAAAAACAAGTGCGCCAAAACCATAGACCAACAAGAAGAGGACTTGGCATAATGTCCTATAGAAAATAGTGGATCGGAAAATAGCTTAAGCTTATCAAAATTTTCATAAGTGTGTAAGAGACAACACTACATTTTTAAACATAACAATAAAACAGATCGTGGCAGAAATTTTATTGCACTTCCCTTAAGATGGCCTCCCTAAAATGTATACATGAACACTCACACACGCACAACTTGAGACATCACAATGAACACGCGCCATTTTAGGTTGGGGGATTGTGCGTGTGTGAGTGTATTTTTGGCACGTTTTTAAGGTAGGTATGCCTACTCTACTTATTATTATTATCTCTATGGCCAAAACAATGAACGAAACCTTGGATGCGTTCCGTTTCACGAATATTTATCGTTTGCTGGATTTTTTTAAAATATTTTTTATGAAGTCTTGGGGCTTACTATGAGCTCTTAAAGCAGGGCAGAAATTGAACTGCACTGCAGAAAGTTACGTAAAAGTAACATTTTGAGTCGTGTGACATGGAGGTAACATGAGAGGGTCAAAAGTAACGTAAAATGTTACAACAGTAACATTCTGGCTACGCAGCATAAGGCTGCCGACACACTTATGTGTCGTGGCGTGTCGTGATGCGCCGGTTTCATACATTTAGTAAAAACGACACGCCCTACAAGTGTGTCTCTAACCATACTAAATCTATGAAACCGATAGGCTTCTGGCGCGTCACGACACGCCACGACACGTAAGTGTTTCGGCAGCCTTATTCACACAGCGACAGCAGTATAACAGATAAATTCACAGTTTACACCACAGATTATTGATTACTGATTAATATCTATGAGTTCACACGCACACACACCAACATCACACCAACACAGCAGGAGTACCACAGACCAGGAACAACTCAGAAGGAACAAAGCCACCTAGAATCATATAAGACTTATGGATTCTGAGCTCCAAATAAAACAAGGCCTTGAAGAGGTCACTCTGCAGTTACTTTGTCTCGTTCTCACCTACTTATATAGTGTGTGCGGTTTAGAAACACTAGGGAGAAAAAATAGCTGAGGTGAACGACAGTGACGGCCTTAACCATCTAGGCGCCCCGGGCGAGTCAAGCATTTGGCGCCCTTATCCTACTTCCTACCAATATTATAAACGTGGAAGTTTGAAAGAATGTTTGTTTATTTCCCACGCAAAAACTACTGAACGGATTTTGATGAAACTTTTCAGTTTATTCATTAAAATAACACAGGTTATAATTATTTATAAATATATTGTTTAAATTATGCCGTCAGCTTTTCTTTTACGATTTTCCGATCCAGAAAGCTTTTTTAATTAAGTATATCTTTATTTTCTGTCATTATTCTTCAAATGTGAGCACTGCTCTATTTCACGATTATGATGTTTCTTATATTACATCTATCTATCGCAAATTAAAATGTTTTTATTAATCGCCACAGTCGGGTAAAACATTGAGTGTGTAATAATTCACTTTTCACTTTGCACACTTTCACTAATTCACTTTTCAAACAAAAAAATCGCATTCAAATCGGTTCACCCGTTTGAACGTTACGGTGGAACAGACAGACATACACACAGACACGTCAAACTTATATCACCCCGTCGTTTTGCGTCGGGGGTTAAAAATAGAAATATTTTATCACTACTCACTGCGGTAATAAGTACGTACTGAACCATGCAGCCAATATTTAGATAGAAGTGAACTAGCCACTAGGTAAGTATTTCAGAAAAAATATTTATTGTGACTCCATCATAAATAAAACGGCTCCATCGCTCCTCAAGTGTTGCTCGTTATTCTAAGCACCATTACCCTAGTGGGAGCAGAGGTGAGGATTAAACGTTATAACATTTAATATAACATATAAATTTTATTCACTTTTAATTTTGTTAATAAATATTGAGATGTTCGTTAAAAGTTAGAACAACATCAACCGTACACTCACTACTAAAACCAAATGTTTATTTTAATACTCTTAAGTAGCCTCCTGTCATTAGTTATCGTATATGGGTTTAATGATACAATACAAGGAATTACACCCGCCCCGGCTTCGTATCCGCCACGACTTTCTAGTATTGTGGTGAAGTTAAGGTGGCGCATGCGGCGCCCTCTAGAGCCCGGCGCCCCGGGCGACCGCCCGGGTCGACCCCCCCTAAGGCTGGCACTGGTGAACGACCTTGTATTCACTACAATGTTTTAGGCGCAGTCTCCAGTGTCCACATAGAATATATACCTACTTATAACCTTCTTGTATTTTACCTTAATACATAGTCTTAGTAATTTAAAGTGACACTGACAAGTGACAGTGTCACGATTGAAACCATAGATTGAAACATAGAGATAATAATAATAAATTGGCACGTTTTTAAGGTAGGTACCTATGCCAACTCTATTTATTATTATTATCTCTATGGATTGAAACATGATTGAAACATAAGATTGAAACACTGACTTGACAAAAGCTAAATCCTATAGGGGCCTGTCACACTATCAATACCGTATCACGATCCACGGATCGCGGATTTCAAGACCATCCGGAAATCCATCAGTATTGACGCAAAAAAGCGGCCAAACCATCAATAATTGGATCGCGTATCGCGGATCGCGTGATAATACTGATAGTGTAACACCCCCCATTGAAGGAACCTAAGATAATTAAATTGTATATATACCTAATTGGAAGGAACTCATAGAGATAATAATAATAAAATAATAATAATAAATAGAGCTGGCATAATGTCCTATAGAAATTAGTGGATCGGAAAATAGCTCAAGCTTATCAAAATTTTCATAAGTGTGAAAGAGATAACATTACATTTTTGATATAATAATAAAACAGTTTGCGGCAGACTCGTGACTTAAGATGGCCTCCCTAAAATGTATACATGAACACTCACACACGCACAACTTGAGACAACACAATGAACACGCGCCATTTTATGTTACAGGATTGTGCGTGAGTGAGTGTATTTTTGGCACGTTTTTAAGGTAGTTATGCCAACTCTATTTATTATTATTTATTATTATTATCTCTATGAAGGAACCAAAAGAACTGTCAATCACCTGTCAATTGTTTATTGTAGAGTGATTGTAGAGCACAGAACAAAAATACTCTCTAACGAGAGAAGAATGTAAACTCCATAGTAAAAAAATGAGAACAGTTCAGCGCCATCTAGATTCAGCCCACCAACAACTCTGACGGCGGGAGATTCTATACCTACTTATCCTAAATAATATTTTTAGATAAGGCATTTTGACTCGAGAGAGAACTGGTGAAATAAAATACACCAAGTTCTCTTTCGAGTCAAAATGCCTTATCAATAAAGTTTTAGTTAGGATTCAAAATAAAACAACAGGTTTTCTTTCTAACAATTCACATTTATTTATGTGTAAGGATTTTTTTTGAGTGTGGTGGCTGACACTTCTTCTGAAAACGATCTATTTTCCAAATACATACAAAATCATTTTAAACATAATATGTATGAGACACTATTTACAATGCTGTTAATATTTTCATATTCAATTACATCACATGGAACAGCAGTTCTTTGTAACTTCCGTTTAGTACAATCAGTAAAACCTCTGTTCAATCACATACTTAGTTCAAATCTGAAAAGAAACAATTTTGTTGATTCATCATGATCAATCTATGACCGGCTCACTAGAGCACGGGTCTCCTCACAGAGTGAGAAGGGTTTTGGCCATAGTGTACCACGCTGGCCAAGCGGATTGGCAGACTAGATTTTGTTGATTAATTGGTACTAATTATTACAAATAATATATACCATAACATATAAGTATTTTTACTACCCTATATGTACCTAATAAATAGTAAAAACTAAGGGTGGGCTACCAATATTATTTTTCCTAACTAGTATCTACAATGTCTGGAAAATGGTTGACAGTAACACATCAGTATATTAGCAGGAAACTATAGACATAAGCAGTAAGCACGCCTGTTGATATCACTATAAATATCAAAATGTGTGCTTGTGTCTGTATAAAATTTATAGAGAATGAATTTTAGTAAGTAGAGATCGACCAGAATCTCATGAAAAATAGGGAAATTAAATTTTGTAGTAAGCAACACTAGGTTAACTCGGCTGCCCTAGTGATAAACAAAGTAATTACATTCAGAACACCTTACCTGGGATCGTTTCACGAAACGAAAAATCAAGCAACTGCATTTTAAATACAAAAAAAAGTGATCAACATCCAATTACTTTGTTTTTGTGTTGTGCTTGTTGTTTACTTGGTTTTTTTATTTATATTCCAGGTTAGTGAGTGCAGTTACTTTGTCTGGGCAATTTAAATTTCAGTAAACGGTTCAAGTTATTTGAAATATTAAACTGTGGTAAAAAACTACTCGACATAAAACTTTTGTTAATGCAAAAAGTCAATTTCACAAAAAATGTCAGTTACTTTGTTTATCGCTAGCTTGGCTAGCTTAGTTAGCTAGTTGCTAACCTTGGAATTTCATTTCCCTATTTTTCATGAGATTCTGGTCGATCTATATAAATCTACTATGTTAGGTTAGGTTATACGTACCATGCAAGATTCCATAAGCAGGTTTTAGGAAATCGAATCAACTTGATGTTGTCTTTACCGGCGAGTTGTTGCTGTTTTATTTGTCAGGTCAGATAATGAAATAAAACATACGAGCAAAGAATTCCACATATGAGTCTTGTTTCAATGAAACAGAATCAACGTCTCAAATATAAATAGCACTACACTATAAAACACAAACAGAGTAACAGAAGCTCGACTCGACGTATTTAAAGTTTATAATATGATCGCAAGAAATCTAAATATTTTAATTGTTACGAAACTTATCCACACAATAACAAAGACGCCATTTTGAAAAAAACAATTATTACCAACATTACGTACTATTACGTCAGTGACTACCAACTTAAAAACACTTAATTGACCATGAACAATTGAACCTATGGAATTTGCAGAGCGATTCAGAACACTTCGATAACTTACCGTGTCGATACGACTTGGTATCGATTTTGTATCCAAATTTTTTTTCGTGCAATTCAGAACGATAAAAGCATACAATTGGATATCGATTACGATACCGGTATCGATAAGATACATTGCGATTAAGACATGTGCATTTATGAAGTATGTTATTTTACCAAAATTTTACATAATATACATTCATATTAAGCATTAAAAAATAACTTTTAATCATCTTGAAGGTAATTAAAGTCATTATTTAAAATGATAACATTAAATTATTGATTTAGAGAGAAAAACGTCGAAGTGTACTACAAAAGTATTATTACAGCTATTCTCGTAAATACCACACAGATGTCCGTACCCAAAGGGTAAAACGGGACCCTATTGCTAAGACTCCGCTGTCAATCTGCCTGTCTGTCCGTCCGGACAGACGGCAAGCAATATACTACTCTCTACCGAGAGATATATTATGGCATTGGTTGGTAATCATGTACATACCAAAAATATAAATCTACATGATTACGTGTTGCCTCCTGTAATGCCCCCTCTTATTAGTTAGTAAAATTAACGCAAATTCTGGCAAAAGTTTTATTATATTTTCCCATAAAAGTTGAGGCATTTGCCTCAAATGGGTTAAAGGTATCAAGCAATGTCCGTAGATACCTACGTCTCTTAAGAATCCTCTTCACCGCGTCTTCTTCGCCTCGGTGATTTACTGCGGCTATTGCTATCTATTTTAATTGCGGCTCCGAACATATTTTTCACGAAATAACAGTAAAAGTACCTATCTGACGAGTAGATGAACAAAAAGATTAGGATATCGAATGCCCTGTAGCTTTCGATAAATAATCGTAAAAAAATATCGGATGTTCGGAAAATATTATTCGATAAAGTTGTTGTGAATAGCTTTTGATAGCGTTTGATAAAGTTGTTGTGAATAGCGATTATGACAATCGAACGATATCTACGTCGGTTCGATTCGGTTTCGGTTTCGACAACTTCCCGGTTGATACGGTTATTCTGAATTGAAAATACATCTTATCGTACGATAACTTACCGAATCGATTGATGATTATGTTATCGAAGTGTTCTGAATCACCCTGCCGAGCTTCAAACAAAATGTTGAAACAAAGAAATGTGGCCTTGAACAGGCTTTATCTCGTTCTTAACTACTTAAATAAAGTGGTAAGTAGTAAGTAAAGGTACAGAAAAACTAGAGAGAAAAAATAGCCCAGCTGAATTATGGACTTTGTCTTTCCTACATTGTTTCAGGCGCAGACTCCAGTATCTACATAAAGAATTATAACCGTCTTGGATATGACTTTAGAAAAGTTAGTGTTGCAATGCTTAAAAAATGTACAATTATCATCGGAATGTTTTAACAATGGCAATTTCAGCCCCCGTAGGTATAAATTTTCTTCTAAGAGAGTTTACACCCCCTGTTGTAGAGTGTGGAACTCAGTGGAACTGTGATAGGTAAATAATTTCAGCTATTTAATATTAAAAAATAAAGGTATTCCGTAATTCGTGCTATTTATTGTGTTGTTAGTTTATTACTATGTGAATAAGTATACAAAGACTAACATTATAAAACATTTTTGGTAAGTTTTTAGTAGTAAGTTTTTAGTTATGTTTAAGAATTTTCTCTTTTTATTGTGCCTAAATATTGTTCGTTTTTAGTGATTCAACTGAATTAAACATAAAGTTTACGTACGGAATTTTATCCTTATTCGGTAAACGTAATTTAAATGTCCTTACCTGCTGCAATAAATACGTTTTAACAACCATTTGTGAATCACGGATGACGCCATTGTTTACAGTGAATAAAAGTAGTTAAAAGCAAATTAGCCTACTCTAGCGGCACGCTATGATGGCCGGTTTGACGTTTGTCCGCTCATGAAGTTCCGTATTAATTGATAACGACTTTGAAGGAAATAATTGTATTACTTTATTGACGATAGTGATGTGCAGAGATTCATAAATTTTATCGAATGTAGTTTTAGGTTTAGGACTCAAAATTTATTTATTAAATTGATTTCTTAAATGTATACAAGTGTAGAAAAATCAGTTTGCACCATTTAAGGGGTGAATGTACTTGTGAATATGAACAATTTTCACTATGTGGACAAACCTCTGAAATCGCAAAAAAATATCAATAAATTTCGTTCAAATATTCAGTTCGTTCAAATAAATTAAATAAACATATACATTTTTGTTTTATTAAACCTATTTAATCAGGTACAAAAACAAAACTTAATTGTTTTTTGTTCGAGACTAAATTGACATTCCACATCACTATTGTAATGTGTCAAACCGGCCTTCATAGCGTGCCGCTAGTGTAGTTTCAGCGAAGACCGGCGAAGCGAACTGAAATGACCGGAAAGGGTTTTATTACTTGGACATCAAAGCTTTACATTTACTTTACTTTGTATTCGAAATTTGATACTGTTAACTATTAAAAATTGATAAATAATTAAAATTATATATTTGTCTTGTGTAAACTTATATTATGTAGAATGAAATTTTAAAAGGTAGAAATATAAGCCTTATTCATCCACTTTCCACTGCCTGCTTAAGGTTGTCATTTCAGCGGGCAGATCACAATATGTACCAGTATGCATTAACTTTTATTTCATCCCAACTTTTTTTACAGAAACATGGAGGTTTCACATTCTTTAACTCTAAACGAGACTGCCCTGCAGCAACTGCCTGATGATAAAAAGCCTCACTTTATCTTTGAGTGGCTTAGGTTCTTAGATAAAGTTCTGGTTGCAGCGCATAAGGTACATAATATGAATAATGTAATTAATAATATGTAAACAGTGATTTGCTGATACACATTATATTATGATGTTCTTAATTATTAAATACAATGTGTTTAACATTTGAATGCCTTGTAATGTTACAAGGCATTCAAACATTGAACAAAATTATAGTTTTGTTATTATGACATTTAGCATTAAAAGATTATTAAAATTAACAGCTAATACAAAAAGATTTATATCATTATATACATAGAATTGGTAAAATGTCAAATAAATAACATTCAACCAAAAAAATTTCATGGCATATTGGCACCTATCTCTATGAACTGGATTACATATTAATGATGCACAATAACTTCTCAGAATGCATGTTTATTGAGGACAAATATTTTATATGGCTTCCGTCTGAGTGTGTTATGTGTATGAATGAAAGATAATGCAATTATTAAGAAGCTAGAGTAAAGTAACTAAAGTAAATATTTAATGTGGAATATTAAATAGCATTAGATAAAGTAATATCAGTTTGTTAAGAATATAGAATATAAAATCGATAATTAAGTAAAATTGAAATGTTCATGTCTGTACTTGTAAAACTGTATGTATTTTAACATTTTTTGATCTATACTAATAAATAAAATTGAAGTGTCTGTCTGTAATATCGAAATAACTACCTCATATTAAGATCATATGGTTATTTGAACGCTACCATAACCGCATCACACGTTTTTAAAATTTTTGTCTGTCTGTCTGTCTGTCTGTCTGTCTGTCTGTTTGAACGGGCTAATCTTCGGAACCGCTGAACCGATTTTGACGGGACCTTCACATACAAGTAGAGAATCAACCAGGGAGTAACATAGGCTACTTTTTTAACCGACTTTCAAAAAAGGAGGAGTTGTGTTTTTCTACCTATGTACACAGATATCTCCGAGATTTCTGAACCGATTTGCGTATTTTTTTTTTAATCGATAGAGAAACATTGCGACCCTGTTCTATAAAAAATTTGGATTCCAACTCCTCAATACTGATGCTGCAGGGAACCTAATCTCCAAAACTAATGGGTTTTAGAAACTTTCGGTTATTTAAATTGATATTGGGGGTACCAATTAAAGACTTTATCGTTGAATGAACTCGAGTAGGTACATATCCAACTCCTCAACCCTGATGCTGTAAGGAATTGTATTCCGAAATCGTGGGGATCCTACGGGATTTTTCCGTTTTGGGGACGGGTTTCTACAGATAAGCTACTTTTTGTTCTGGAAAATCAAAAGTTCTCACGGGATTTTTAAAAACCTAAATCCACACGGGCGAAGCCGTGGGCATCATCTAGTATTTTATATGAATTGTATGACAATAATGCTATCCTTTTCCTCTGAAAACATTGTGAAAGAGACAACACATTTCTCACAATGTTCCCTGAGGCAAGGGATAGAATTACTTTTAGACATGTCAATTAATTGCATTAAGAACAATGTTTATTACATATTGAAACAGTCGGATCTCAAAAGCTGTCAGCAGAAGTTAGTGGCCCAGCTGGTCAATCTCCTACGCGAGAACCTCGGCGCGCCTGCTCGGAGGATACTCGCGAGATGTTTGGCCACACTGTTCTCTGTTGGCGATACGTTCCTGCTTTTTGACACTGTTAACAAATGCAATGACATTATCAAAGTGAAGGATGACTCGCCGTCGTATTTGCCCACTAGACTGTAAGTTATGTTATTGCTTTACCCATGTACAAGTTTGCATATCTTGCCAATGTTTATGGATTTCGAGTATCAAAACACAATAATGTCCCAGTAAATGGGAAACTTTAATTTAGAGTTTTACAAACTTTAATGCATGAAATCCAATACTCACATTAATATTATAAAGGCAAAAGTTTGTGTATGTTTGTTACTCTTTAACCTGCGACTACTGAACCGATTTGGCTGAAATTTTGAATAGAGATAGATTATGCTTGATTTAACACTTAGGCTACTTTTTATCCTGTAAAAATCCACAGTTTCCACATGATTTTAAAAACCGAAATCTATAGCTGCAGCTATTGGTAGATTACTGTAGCAAACTTCCTTGAAAGTAGGTAGGTATAAAGGTTAGAAAAGGGAGTGGGAACAGGAACCTAAAATCCATGATTCAAGCGGGCGAAGCATGTGGACAGAAGCTAGTATTATCTAATAGATGTATACTTAACTCATACTTACCTCAGTTGCTCACACTGTTTCATAGTTCTATACTTCTTTCCAATCAAATCACACCAATAAGGCAACATACAATTGATTGAAATCACCATAACTTTGCAGAGCTGCAATATGCTGCTTGGGAAGTATGTACGAAAAGCTCGGCAGAATGATGGGCAGGTCTTACGAAGAAACCGTCACCACTCTCGTGAGGTCGATGAAAAGCGCCGAGTCGCAGACTCGACTGGAGATTATGACTACTCTTGACAAGGTATAATCTGTAATGAAACAATAATAACTCAATAAAGTAACTCATTTTTATATTGTGGCCATATTAAAAAAATATGCGTATAACTTCGTACATAAGAATGATAACTAGATGTGTTAATACTAAAACCTTCCTGAAAGGATGTAGATGGTGAAAAAATCATCAAAATCGGTTCATTAGTTTTTGAAATAATCGCAAACCTACATATACAATATACATATGGCTCGAATACAGAACCTCCTTTTTTAAAGTCTGGTAAAAAATAAATATAATTTATTTTAGATATGCGTGGGTATGGGCACGGCGGCCGGCACGGCCTTAAGAGAGGTGTCCCGGGCGGCGCGCGCTGCGCTGCTCAACGAGCGGGCGCCCGCCGTGCGCGCGGCCGCCGCCAACACCATACGCCACATGCTGCCGCTGCTGAGACTGTCGCCCGCCGACGTGGACGCCATAGCGGCTGCGTGCCTGCGGGCCGCCCATCCCAGCGACTATGCGCTGAGGTGAGCACTCAGTTTAATTACGACACATCACTGAATAGAACAGAATTCTCATTTCATTTACGACAGTGGTCCCCTGTTTAATGATGGATACTTAAAACCTTAGGTTAGTCATGGATATATCTTCAGTTTAGTCGTGGATATATCCTCAGTTTAGTCATAAATATATATTCTCAGTTTAGTTACGGATATATCCTCAGTTTAGTTACGGATATATCCTCAGTTTAGTTACGGATATATCCTCAGTTTAGTTACGGATTATATCTTCAGTTTAGTCACGGATATGTCCTCAGTTTAGTCATGGATGTATAGAAGTCATGTTTATTAAGAAGAAAAAAATTGATACATTTGCATGTGGTACGCTAATTTATGAGGATGCTTCTTTTGTAGGTGCGCAGTTGCGGAACTGTTGGGCGCGCTCATAGCGGCCACGCAAGCCGGCGACGTGAACAATATCAACACAAAAACAAAAATTGGCATGCAACCAGGTAAATTATGTTGGAATGATGGTTATATTTTTTTTATTCCAGCGAGAGTTGGAATTGTTATTTCAGATGAGAGAGATGCCAAATTTCTCTTATACAAAATAGCATCTTCATGTAAAATTGGATAATTTCAGTTCAGGTTGAATGTGATCTCAGATTTCACATCGTGATTCTGAATATTGTTTTCAGATTAACGTTATTCCGATGTCACCTTTTTTAATTTTAAAAGTTACACTAAAGCCTCTTGAATTAGATGGAGCATTGTCTTAAAAGACATATATTTTATTTTTCAGTGGCGAACAAAAAAGATCCTCCTAAAAACGTAATATCTCTGGAAGAAGCTTTGAACTTGTTGATGGGTGCATTTTTAAGAGGAGGAACATCATTTCTAAAAGGAGAAATCATTAAATCCGGTTCCGGAGTGAATAGAGAAGTTCGAGTCTGTGTTACGAATGTAAGTGTGTAATTTATTCGTAAGGTTCGGGGCATACTTGCGCAGAGTCGAAGCGCATCGAAGCGAATCGAAAAAAAAACACGTCCGCTTGGCACCTATCTCTACATAGCCAGGCATAAAATTCTATCAAAAAAAATTGTTTGTCTGTAAAGTCGGTTTACAGACGATAATTTTACGTCATAAGAAAATATTGCCTCTATCGCTTGTTCCGCGCTCTCGCTTGCACGTGGTACGTGACAATGAGTCATGCTTTATCGTGCGTGTAGCCGGCGTTCATTGATTTATGAAATGTTATCACGTCAAAAAAACAAAGTTTGTCTGTTGGTAGGCGTACGTGATGTTCGTGCAGAACATGGGCGGCGTGTGGCTGGAGCGGAACGTGAGCACGCTGCTGTCGCACGTGCTCGACCTGGTCGCCAACCCGAAGGCCGCCAGCTCGCACGTGGACGCCGTGTACTCCAGGTAACTTCACTATAATTTAGAAAGAACTAGCGGACCCGGCAGACGTCGTCCTGCCCGCTATTAGCGCCACCTACCGGGTCCAATTTTTCTACTTATAAACCTTCCTCTTGAATCACTCTATCTATTAAAAAAAACCGCATCAAAATCCGTTGCGTAGTTTTAAAGATTTAAGCATACATAGGGACATAGGGATATAGCGATATAGGGACAGAGAAAGCGACTTTGTTTTATACTATGTATGTAGTGAAGAAGAAAGTAAGAGAAATAATTTATTCTAGGTACATGGTGTGCGGTGAAAGTTTAAAGGAAAATTACTGTCTTTGTTATTTGTGGTCTTTGTTCCATTTAAGACAGTGCTCTAAGTGTAATCTTACAAGGCAGTTTTAGTCTGATATTATTGACCGAAGGTTCGAAACCTTTCAAAGCTCAAAGCTTCGAAGTTTGAAGCTTGAAATCTATCAACTTCATCAAAATGTCAAACTTCCTACTTAGGGCACAAATAACCAATTAAACACTAAATAATCTGAACAGAGGAAGTAAAAAACAATCTGAAATAATTTATCACACAAACCTAGAGGGAGTTTGCCAAAAATATTTTTTCAGTCAAGGTAATTTTTTTTCCCCAGGAAATGCATAAATTACATTCTAAGAAATACCCTAGGGAAAATGTTGGGTGAGAAGGCTCAAGCGTCAGCTTGCCGTGAAATAATCCAGATTGTCGCCAAGCAGATGAACAGCATCGACTTCAACCCGGAGAACGCCAAAGACTGCAATCAGGTACAATACATTTTATTTTTACACCACAAGAGCTTCAGAACACTTCAAATGGTCCATAGTTCTTATTCTTTTCTTTTTCACTAAGCTTTTTAAGCACTGATTCATTTTGTTGTTTTCCATTTGGATTCAGAGTGTGATTATACGGAGGGCAACCTAAAGGGTTTTTTGAAGCAGTGATAGTTCAGTGGTTAAGATTTCGGACTCCTTTTCAGGGGGCCGGAGTTCCATCCCCGGCATGCACCTCAACTTTTCGGAGTTCGTGTGCGTTTTAAGCAATTAAATATCACTCGTTTTAACGGTGAAGGAAAAGATTGTGAGGACAACTGCACGCTTGAAAGTTCTCCATAATGTTGTTAAAGGCGTTTGAAGTCTACCAATCTGCACTCGCTCAGCGTGGTGGTCTACGGCCTAAACCATTCATTCTGAGAGAAGATCTGTGCACTGTAGTGGGCCGATAATGGTTTGATAGTGATGATGATGATAATGACTTGCGTTAGACATTATTTGAGTACTCATAGTATCTAAATTAAGATCACTCTCAGAGAATTAAGAAACGTCAAAAGTTTTTTGTTTATGACGTTACATGGCAGCGAACTAATCACGGACGCTAACCCAATAAATGGCTTTTGCCATGCACCATAAACCTTTAACGCATTAAAGGTCATCCTTTCGATCCCTGCCGATAACAGCTATACCTCGGTTTAATTTGTTTACTTTAGAATTGAATTTATCTGACAAATAATCTTTACCTGACATAGGATCTTCAGGAGAGGTTGACTTCACAACGCACGATTGCAAAGTACGTTGTTAAGTCACATCCCCTAACGATGCTCCAGTGTCGTCCGAGCGAAATGATCTTTGAGCGTTTTGTGGTGAATTTATGTGGTGTTGTGCCCTACAAAGTCACTTTTGGCGGAATGTAGCAAAATAATTTTGTTTTTCATTGTATGTCATGGAATTCCACGAAGTAACGCCTGCTCCTATTCATCAAATAATCGGATTTTAATGTTTTTCTTGCAGGAAACATTATTCAGTCAACATCTGCTAGTGTGCGCGCTGACCGAAGCCGGTGACCTCGCGCAGCAGCTGGGCACGTCCGTGCACAACCTTGTAGCGGACACGTCGCTCAACATGATCGATACAGTCTGTTCCGTGAGTGTACATTGACGTCACACTTTTTTTAAAGTTAAACTTTAGTATCGTTGTGCATTTGAAAAATGATGAAACGAAAAAGCTACACGAAAATCCTCTCTTGCGTACCAGGAGTCCATAAGGTGACAGGAGGTCGTTTGAGTTCCCAGGCGCTGCACAAGTGCCGCAGAGATAGGGTTTAGATAAGAGAAAATTCTCATTTCAGTTACGACAGTGATATATTCTCAGTTTAGTTACAGATATATCCTCACTTTCGTCACGGATATATCTTCACTTCAGTCACGGATATATCCTCACTTTCGTCACGGATATATCTTCACTTCAATCACGGATATATTTTCACTTTCGTCACGGAGATATCCTCAGTTTAGTTACTGACTAAGAATATTTTAATGATATTTAGTTCTGATACGTCATAACGTATCTTTGTATGTACTGTTCCCAGGTGCTGGAGCACCCGTGCGTGGCGGCGCGCCTGGGCGCGGCGTACTGCTTGCGCGGGCTGTGCATAGCGCACCCGGCGCTGCTGACGCCGCTGCTGGACCGCTGCACCGACGCGCTCGACGTGCCCCGCCCCACGCCGCATCGGATATCCGGTGAGTGACATCATAACACACAAGTGAGACACAGAAAGGACACAGTCACGACACAGAAAAGATACAGGCACGACTTAGATGACATAAGTCACATAGATAACACAAAAAAAATTGATAGACCATGTACAAGACTCGGATAGGGCATTTTCAAGTCACAGACAGGACAGCAAGTACTCGGATATTGTGAAGACACAAACAGGAATATGGAAAAGACTCAGATAGGAAATTGACAAGAAACAGACAGGACATAGGAATAAACCAAACGATCAAGGATAGGACATGTCAGACACAGGCTAGGTCAATGAAAAGGACTCGATAGGATATTGTCTAGATAAGGACTCAGAAAGGACTCGAATAGGACATTGTCAAGATACACACAGAATGACAGGCAGTAGACAGGGACTTTTTACACTTTTGTGACAAATACCCGGAAAAGTACTTTCAGGAAAAGCAGATACCGCAGCGGGCCCGTAAAGAAAATTTTAATGTAGACTTGTTTTAATATACTTATCTCTGTCGCACACGTTCACATTGTTCACAGTTGTCTATCGCTCGTACAAAGACGATTCGGACATAAATTAAAAGTGTTTTGTTATTTGCAGTAGGGTTGTTACGAATATTCGCATCCGCATCCGCAAATGCGGAATATTCGCATTAATTCAGACATCTGCATCCGCATCCACGTCCGCATCGATCAATGCGGAGTTTTTACGGATGCAGATTCACATCAACAAAGATTTTTTATTATGAAACTTGAAGCTTTAAATTTTGTTGTGGCATAAATAAAACAAACTTGTGTGATTTTATTCTAGAAATATGATTACATAAATAAAAAGTTAATTTTAAATTGATTTCCATTTATTTATGCACTTAAAATTTAAATAGTTGTATTTTTTTTAATCCCAAAATCCGCATCCGCATCAAATCCGCATCCGCGGATGTGAACTTCTAATAATCCGCATCCGCATCTGCATCCGCGGATGTCTAAATTTTTGCATCCGTAACAACCCTGATTTGCAGGTTACTCGTCAGCGCTGGCAGCCATCTTGGGCGCGGTGCGCTCGTCGCCGCTGGGCGTGCCGCACGGGCGCGGCAAGGTCGCGTTCAACGCGGCGGAACAGCTGCTGCGCTCCGCCGGACAGAGCAGCCGGCTGACGGCCGCAAGGACCAACGCCGGCTGGCTCATCGTCGGCGCTATTTGTACATTGGGTAATGTTGAATAGAAGCAGGCGTTACTTTGCGGAATTCCATGATATACAATGAATATAAAATTACTTTGCTATAATCCGCTAACAGTG
The DNA here is from genome assembly GCA_920104075.1 of Melanargia galathea. NCBI lineage: Eukaryota > Metazoa > Arthropoda > Insecta > Lepidoptera > Nymphalidae > Melanargia > Melanargia galathea. Next base: position 10,830,586 of record OV049858.1, read on the forward strand.
ACAGTTAGGCACAACACCACACAAATTCACCACAAAATGAACTCGACGATCGTTTCGCTCCGACACCGGAGCATCTTCAGGAGATGTTGACTTCACAACGGACAACTTTGCAATCGTCCGTTGTGAAGTCAACATCTGAAGATGCTCCGGTGTCGGAGCGAAACGATCGTCGAGTTCATTTTGTGGTGAATTTGTGTGGTGTTGTGCCTACAAATTTGTAAAAACACGCGAACGCAGTCGCGGGGGTCAGCTAGTCAAAAATAAAATTATGTGTTGTAGGTGTGCCGGTGGTTCGCGGTCTGTTGCCGCGAATGTTGCTTCTATGGAGAAACAGCTTCCCGCGCTCGGCGAAGGAGCTCGAATCGGAGAAGGCGAGGGGAGACGCGTTCACGTGGCAGGTAAGCTGTTGCCAGGAGTCTTGTGTAGTTCGCGAACGAACTAGTTCCTAAGAGCGCTCCTTTATGTGAACTACGCGACCTATACTCTGATTTCTAATTCCGTGGAATTCTGACAGCTGTCATTGTCATTTCATCATCATCATCATCATGATCAACCCATTACCGGCTCACTACAGAGCACGGGTCTCCTCTCACAGTGAGAAGGGTTTTGGCCATAGTCTACCACGCTGGCCAAGCGGATTGGCAGACTTCACACACCTTTGAGAACGTTATGGAGAACTCTCAGGCATGCAGGTTTCCTCACGATGTTTTCCTTCACCGTTAAAGCAAGTGATATTTAAATACTTAAAACGCACATAACTCCGAAAAGTTAGAGGTGCGTGCCCGGTATCGAACCCACGACCTCCGATTAGAAGTCGGTCGTCCTAACCACTAGGCTATCACAGCTTATCATTATTATATCATTGTCATTTACAGATGAGTTATTTGTATGGAGAACCGGGTTAACATCTACGAAGTACGATTTTATCCCAAACTACTTAATTCCCTGTCATCATAAAAAGCCATATGCCGAATAATAATATTAGTCGTTTCGCCCTAAAATAGAAAACACCAAGAGTGAAAACTAGAAAGTGCACACTAACAGCAATAGAAAACAAAAGAAGCGCATTGAAAAAAATTATTCAAAAATGGAAGTTGAATGACAATATCACCATGAAGTGTCTGTCAGGCATTTGTCATATCTACATGCGGCAGTTGATTTTTATTTACATAAGTTTTGAATTTTTTATCTTTTTTGTGGGAATTGTTTTATCTCTGTATTACGAAACGTCAGAATTCCACGGAATTAAAAATCAGAGTATAGTTCCTAGATTGGTAGATCCACAGCTCCTTAGTTCGTTAGAGAAGAGAGAGTGAGCGAGATCGCGGCATCATCCGAGCTGTCTGATGACTTACATACTGCATGTACTTTACATTGTTCGTTTAGTTACTCGGTTAAAATTAGAATATTTTTTTGAACTAATAAATACATGAAAAAAACTTAGGTAAGTATAAAAATTTAAAAGTTCAATGTTAGTTAAAATTAAAATAATAATTAATTTTAACTAATTGTGTGCAGGAGCAAGTTACAAAGTGAGTAAAGGCTTTCTTTCTCTGGTTCAAAACGGGAGCTGGTGAACTAAAAGAGTGACCTAATCAGGCAACCATGGATTTAGCACCATTTTTAATCAGGCAATCTAATACGGTTGGACTGGGATAAAATAATCTTTCATTTGTTACATATATAATTCGATTAAATAACAGATGACGGAAGTTAATCGAAAAAATTTCTCTTGATTTTTTTATTGTTAAACATCTTATGTACCAGATTTAGCTAGGCAACCTACATGCAATGTATCAATCTCAATATCTAGCAGACTAGCATATAATCTCTATCAGCATTCAGCATTAAATTACAGTTGAGGGTATTCAATATTCTGTGGTAATACCGAATCTCCTACCATAAGTTTTACACAATCGGGGGTCAATCTCAGTGCCATTAAAAAGGCACCGAATTCAAAAATTAAAATTCGCTAAAATTAAAAAGGCCTCTTTCGGCACTGTCTGTTGGGGTTTGTTCAATAATACTTATGATTGCCGCCTGCTCGGTTTAGCAGTGCGAGATAATTTCAATCAGCGCCATCTCTGTTGAGCGTAAGAAGTTAATTTTCCCCACAGGCGCGCACTGCGGTATTGTTATATGCGTTTGGGGTAAGAGGTTATGTATGTGTTTTTTTTCTAAGCTTTTTCTGCTTAGAATAAATAGGTAAAGAAAGGCAGTCGTCGACGCGGCGATAAACCGTTTTTAACGGGCCTTAAAAGGCTCGATACGTCTATCGTCGCGTCAGTGCTCAAGGTACTCATGCGCTTGTGTGCGTGTCGGCAAATGTAATTACAGGGCACACATGGGTTGGTTTATAGCTTACGTTTCGAGCGGAAAGTTAGAAACTTCCATTCTAAGCGTAATAGTTCGATGTTTTTCTGTTACCATTTTCCTGAAAAACTAGAAAACTGATTTTAATGCGTTTTTTGCCATATAGGTTTCCTTTCTGCAGGTTCTTAGATATATTTTGCGGATATAAACCACTAGGCGTCGACACAATTGCAACTGTGTTTTTAATTGTATGTGACAGATGGTTTTGTTTTAAAATATGAAGAACTATATGTATATTATGTGAACAGACAGAGAAGTATGTTATGCAGCTTAAATTCATGTGGAATACGATTTAATCTAAATAATAAATAATAATGAGAAAATGAATAATAATAATTGTACAAATGGACAATTATTGGAGTTATATTATACAACTAGCTTCTGCCCGCGGCTTTGCCTGTGTGAATTTCGGTTTTTCACAAATCCCGAGGTAATCATGGATTTTCGGTTCCCATTCCCGCTCCCTTTTCCAACCTTTATATCTATTTTCAAGGAAGTTAGCTATAAAAATCTACCTAAAGGTGTAGCTATAGATTTCGGTTTTTTCAAAATCCCGTGGGAACTGTTTGATTTTCCGGGATAAAAAGTAGCCTATGTGTTAATCCAGGGTATAATCTATCTCCATTCCAAATTTTAGCCAAATCCATCCAGTAGTTTTTGCGTGATTGAGTAACAAACATTCAAACATCCACACTCACATTTATAATATTATTAGTAGGATTATTCATATATGTTCATACCTATACATATAGATATACCCAAAATTAGGTTTTGGTAATCTTAAAAATCTCAAAATTGAGATTCGCCTCTGGTCATTTCCAGGAATTTCGGGCATCCTCCGAAGATTTTTTTAAATATATTTTGATTTTTTTTATAGGTGACTTTAGAAGGGCGGGCCGGCGCTCTGTCGGCGTTGCACAGTCTGCTCATACATTGTCCGTCGCTGGTGAACAACGACGACACGGCGAAGCGCTTGACTCAGCCGATAGATGGCGCTATCGCCGTTTTGACTAAGTGAGTTTGACATTTAAAAAAGGCTTCAACGAATCTGGTATTTACCAAGAATGTGTGCAAAATAGAGAGAACTAGTGTTGCGCTCGGTGCGCGAGCTGCAAGCAGCTCGCGTGCCTTGTAGTCTCTTCAATATTCGTAAAATTTAAAGAAATGGGAGGCCATACCAAATACCAGAATATTCTAGAGTCTCTTGAAAGATAGAAAGAAATATTGGTATCACGTTTCGTATCTTTTCTGAAAGGACACTAATCAGTTCTATGCATGCGTTTAGTGGAAAAAAAAGGATCTATACAAAAATGTACTGGAGAGCCACTTGAAAATTAAAAAGAAATTTTGTATGGACACGAATTTTTTTGTTCCGTAGCTATCTTTTTTTTACTGGCTCACCAAAGGGCCTAAGGTCTTGAACATTTTTAGTTTCAGGACCATGCCTCTATGATTGATAGTTTTTGAGGGCCGTTAGGATACTCTGGTAATTTTTCCACATTCACTACGTTTTGTGATTTTTGTGAAAAAAATATTTAAGTTCTATTTATAAGTGCAGTAGGGGGAAAATTTTTCATACAAAAATGTCTAAGAGAGCCTCTTGAAAAGAACCCAAAAAATTTGTATGGAGAAAATTTTTTTTTGTTCGGCGGCCATCTTTTTTTTACCGGTTTACCCAATGGCCCAAGGTCTTTAATAACATTTGTTTGGGACCATGTCTGTATGATTGGTAGTTTTGGAGGACCCATGAGGTACTCTGGTAAATTTTCCACATTCATGACGTTTCATAATTTTCCTGAAGGAAGACCCATAAGTTCTACGCACATAAATAGTGAAAGGAAAAAGTTCCATACAAAATTGTTCTGGAGAGCCTCTTGAAAAGAACCCAAAAATTTGTATGGAGAAAATTTTTTTTTGTTCGGCGGCCATCTTTTTTTTACTGGTTCACCCAATGGCCCAAGGTCTTTAATAACATTTGCTTGGGACCATGTCTGTATGACTGGTAGTTTTGGAGGACCCATGAGGTTCTCTGGTAAATATTCCACATTCACAACGTTTAGTATTTTTCCTGAAAGCACACTCATGAGCTCTATGCATGCGCTTAGTGAGGTAAAAAAAGTTCTATACAAAAATGTTGTAGAGAGCCTCTTGAAAATTAAAAAAAATAATTGTATGGACGCGAAAAATTTTTTTGTTCGGTGCCTATCTTTTTTTTACTGGCTCACCAAAGGGCCCAAGGTTTTGAACATTTTCAGTTTCAGGACCATGTCTCTACGACTGATAGTTTTTGAGAGCCTTTGGGGTACTCTGGTAAATTTTCCACATTCATGACGTTTCATATTTTTCCTGAAGGAAGACCCATAAGTTCTACGCATATAAATAGTGAGGCGAAAAAAGTTCCATACAAAATTGTTCTGGAGAGCCTCTTGAAAATTAGCAAAATTTTTGTATGGAGACGAAATTTTTTTTTGTTTGGTGGCCATATTTTTTTCACCGGTTCACCCAATGGCCCAAGGTTTTGAACATTTTTTGTTTCGGGACGGTACCTTTCTGACTGATAGTTTTCGAGATCCCTTAGGGCACCCTAGTCAGTTTTCCACGTTCAGCTCTCTCTATAATTTTGTAGACCTTATATTTTTGAATTCTACACACATGAAAATTATGGTGAAAAAGTCCCATACAAAATTGTTCAGGAGAGGTGATCAGTACCTGACTTCAAGTAGCTTTATATATTAGAGAGAATAATGCAAGTCGGCTGCGAAATGGGCTAAAATGAAATTATATCGTTTTAAAAAAAATTAAAAAACTACGATGATAATAATATAATTAACAAAAAATACTAACAATATAACAATAGTAACTATACAATAAATACAAACAAAAAAAAATCAGCCAAGTGCGAGTCGGGCCTCGCTCTTTCAGGGTTCCGTACATAATTATGAACAATATAATATTTTGGGTCTAAGAAAATATATTTAATTTCCGAGCTAGACATCGCAACAAACCGTGAAAGAAAAACCCAAAAAAATGTTCGTTTATTTTGGTCACAGCTTATAAACTATTTAATAAATCGTTATTTTCAGTATTTGTTGTTTAAATAGAGCATATAGTACATAATATACTGAAATATCATATTCCCAACTAGTTTAGTTTTTGAGATAGCCCCCGTCACAAAAATGGTCTAAAACTGACAACTTTGATGGCCTCCCATTCCCTTATTTTTTGAGATAAAAATTAAAAAAATATATATTTGTACTCTACTTAATGAGCTCTAAACAATGATACCCCACAAGCTAGGGTAAAGAAAAATTTTTTTTTCCGGCTCCTTTTTCTTGTATGGGAGCCCCCCTGAAAAATAATTTAATTCAATTTCTAATTCAATATTTGATTTTGGGTTAACGTTTTACACTAAATACCAAAATTTCAGGTTTGTAACTCATTTCGTCTGCGAGCTAGAGACCTGTGACCGGCGGACAGACGGACAGACAGACAGACAGACAGACAGACAGACAGACAGACAGACAGCCGAGTGACATCAATAGGGCTCCGTTTTTTACCCTTCGGGTACGGAACCCTAAAAAAGAAGAAAATTATAAATAAATAGGAGAAAATAAGCTAAAATTAATAAACCGTTTCAAAATAAAACGAAAGTTTTGGTCGAGTTTTGTATTTTTTTAGTCGGGCTATATTACAGAACTTCATAACGAATAGTATTCGTGTATAAAACGATGGTGCTTTGTAGCGTGGGAGCGGTGGTGCGCAACTACGGCGGCTCGCTGAAGGCGCCCGCGGCGCTGCTGCGGCTGCGGCTGTACCAGGCGTGCGCCGCGCTGGGCGCCGCCGCCGCCGCGCCCGCCGCGCCGCTGCTGCGCCTGCTGGCCGCCGAGCTGGCGGGCTCCGCGGACGCGAGCGGCGCCAACGTCGCCACCGGTATGTGCTCTATTTATTGGTGTGAACCGCATGAAAATCCATTTTATAGTTTTTGATACTACTACCATGGGTAGCCTAAGTATGTCACGCTCTCTTTAAACATTTCTGTGGTGGTGTCGTGTGGTGCGGGTTGTGTTACGTTCCCTCGAATATGGTTGAGCGAAGCAATGGCTGGATCATGCGTCATGATCGTGAACGGGTGCCACCGTCGGAAATGGGGCTACTTTTGTCTGCCCATCTTAACATATGTAGAATTGTAAGTACCATTCCGAACCAGTGGTAGATTCATTTGTCGATTCGAAAGCATTTTTAAAAGTTTATCTGAATAAAAAATATGTCTATTCTATTCGGCTTTGCTTCAGCTGTCCACAAGATAGTTAAGCGACTTGTAACAATTTTGTTTTGAAAAGAGCATCTGCTGAGTTTCTTGCCGGCTCTTCTCAGCAGAATCAGCATTCCGAACCGGTGGTAGATTCTTGACATGTCATAAGAGCCATAAGTTGGCCTACATGAAATAAATGATTTTGAATTTTGAATTTTTTTTTTATATTATCGCAAACAGATAGATAGACGACGCGAGGGACTGTTTTATAATATACTAGCGGACCCGGCAGACGTCGTCCTGCCCGCTATTAGCGCCACCTACCGGGTCCAATTTTTCTACTTATAAACCTTCCTCTCGAATCACCCTATCTATTAAAAAAAACCGCATCAAAATCCCTTGCGTAGTTTTAAAGATTTAAGCATACATAGGGACATAGGGATATAGGGACAGAGAAAGCGACTTTGTTTTATACTATGTAGTGATAGTGGACTAGCATTTTTCTGCGTCCGTGTGGAGTTACTTTTCAAGTAAATCTTGCCCACATCTTTTGACAGGTGGCGTAGGGTATAATAATTACAACCCTCAACTGCTGAATGTGTCAATTTAATTTTGCTTCAGGCATGCTCCGCAGTGCCATGCACCCTCGGGACACCATCTTGCTTGGGGAAGAAGGCTGGATATACGATACTGATCAAGCTGAAATAGAAGAACAGGTAAGGATATATCTGACAGAAGAATTTCAGCGGAATTTCTCTTCGACATTTCGTCTATTTTTAGATTGTATAAAAAATTCAAGACAACTCCAATACAATTTGATGTTAAAACCAAACTCCTCAATGTTTTAACTTGGTTAAAAATCTGTTCGAAATCAGTATGTTAGTATTATTTTCTACAAAAAAAAGGTCCTTGTTTAAATTTATCGCTTCCTATCTATAAAGCGTACTCTGATTCCACTCAGATTTGAGACAGTTAAAACGAGACAGACAGAGTCTCAAAATAATTTTTTCATGGTGTCACAACCACAGTCGCACTGTTGCCCGAATCAAGGCCTATACCGCGTTCATTGGCATCATTCAACGATAAGAACACTCAATGGGATCCATTCAATGACAAGTGGACAATGTTGGTTATTGAACTACTAAAGTACTCTGAGAGTTTACTGTACTCTGAGAATATAGAATAATCCTGGAAAGGCCGATTTACACCAAACGAGCGAATGCTCGTTCTATCCCCTCTCCGTCAAATTCTATTAGTGTAAACAGAGACAGAACATTCCTTCGTTGTTCTATCGTTGCTCGCATAGATTCTATGGAATATTCTAAGAATGCTCGCTCGCTTGATCTAAACAGCGCTGGAGCGCGCGAACAGCAGCTTAGAGCGTTCTTACGTGTTCGGACGTGCTCGCTCCCCGGAGCGGTCTCTTCAAAGTGTTCTTGTATTCTAGTTCGTGTTCTTATTCTTGCTCGTTGTTATTTTGGTGTAAACGATGTCAACGAGCTTTCGTTTACACTAAAAGATCAAGAAAGAATGCTCTAGCTCTAGCTCTAGCTCTTTGTTCGTTTGGTGTAAACCCACCTTTATATGATGAAAAGAAAAAGCTGTGATAGCCTAGTGGTTAGGACGACCGACTTCTAATCGGAGGTCGTGGGTTCGATCCCGGGCACGCACCTCTAACTTTTCGGAGTTATGTGCGTTTTAAGTATTTAAATATCACTTGCTTTAACGGTGAAGGAAAACATCGTGAGGAAACCTGCACGCCTGAGAGTTCTCCATAACGTTCTCAAAGGTGTGTGAAGTCTGCCAATCCGCTTGGCCAGCGTGGTAGACTATGGCCAAAACCCTTGTCACTCTGAGAAGGAGACCCGTGCTCTGTAGTGAGCCGGTAATGGGTTGATCATGATGATGATGATGAAAAGCCAAAATTATTTTGCTATAATCCATAAAACAGTTAGTGTGATACAACATGCAGCATGCGCTATGCACCGTCAGCCCTCCTGCTGTTAAATATGTAGGAAAAACAAGCAACCAAGCGAACCCCAAGCACCGCCATGTAACACCACACAATTCCATCACCAAAACACTCGACGATCGCTTCACTCCGACACTGCAAAGTGACTTGCAATCTTTGACTTTGAAATCGTGTATTGTAGAGTCTACATACATTACATTTGTGTGTGTGTGGTGCTTGGGGTTTGCTTGGTTGCTTGTTTTTCCTGCATACTGCATGTGTACCATACTTTGACTGTTTTAGCGGATTATAGTAAAACAAGTATAAATTAAAAATTTAAAAAACCCCCGACATTCACCATTTTGTGGCGGCGGCCATCTTGGATTTGAAATAATGCTATTCTACAGTCTACTAGTCAAGCCTTTCATTTGATACCCATATTAAGGGAGTGATGATGATGTGAAAAAATATGTAATCCGCCATTTTGTAGCAGCGGCCATCTTGGACCGATTTTCATTAAACATAGCTAACAACACTTTCGACTAATTCACTTTTTAAACAAAAAAAAACCGCATTCAAATCGGTCCACCCGTTTGAGCGCCACAGGGGAACAGACAGATACACACACACAGACACGTCAAACTTATAACACCCCGTCGTTTTTGCGTCAGGGGTTAATAATTTTGGCTTTTCATCGTATATTATCGATCTCCGGAAAGTAACGCCTGCTTCTATTCAATAATCCTGTTATTAAATATTCTTTGTACTTTAGTGGTATATTATTTTCATAATCACAGTCATCATCATCATCATCATGATCAACCCATTACCGGCTCACTACAGAGCACGGGTCTCCTCTCAGAGTGAGAAGGGTTTTGGCCATAGTCTACCACGCTGGCCAAGCGGATTGGCAGACTTCACACACCTTTGAGAACGTTATGGAGAACTCTCAGGCATGCAGGTTTCCTCACGATGTTTTCCTTCACCGTTAAAGCAAGTGATATTTAAATACTTAAAACGCACATAACTCCGAAAAGTTAGAGGTGCGTGCCCGGGATCGAACCCACGACCTCCGATTAGAAGTCGGTCGTCCTAACCACTAGGCTATCACAGGCCACAGCTAAGCATAATCACAGTATTGTTTAATTTTTTTCCTTGTTAAAATTGAGGTATGTGTGTTTGCAGCTGATATCGCCGCTGAGCGCGAGCGGGTCCAGCGCCCTGGAGCACGACCCGTGTTGCTTGTACCGCAAGTTGTCGGGCGCACAGCCGTTAGGAGTAGCGGTCATTGACGCCTCCGTCGCTCTGTTCCCATTGATATTCTCGCGGGCGGCGAACAAACACAGGTATTTTACGTGTGTTTATACATTTAAGGAAGCTGTGATAGCCTAGTGGTTAGGTTAGGTTAGGTTAGACCGACCGACTTCTAATCGAAGGTCGTGGGTTCGATCCCGGGGCACGCACCTCTAACTTTTCGGAGTTATGTGCGTTTTAAGTATTTAAATATCACTTGCTTTAACATCATCATCATCATGATCAACCCATTACCGGCTCACTACAGAGCACGGGTCTCCTCTCAGAGTGAGAAGGGTTTTGGCCATAGTCTACCACGCTGGCCAAGCGGATTGGCAGACTTCACACACCTTTGAGAACGTTATGGAGAACTCTCAGGTATGCAGGTTTCCTCACGATGTTTTCCTTCACCGTTAAAGCAAGTGATATTTAAATACTTAAAACGCACATAACTCCGAAATGTTAGAGGTGCGTGCCCCGGGATCGAACCCACGACCTTCGATTAGAAGTCGGTCGTCCTAACCACTAGGCTATCACTTGCTTTAACGGTGAAGGGAAACATCGTGAGGAAACCTGCATGCCTGAGAGTTCTCCATAACGTTCTCAAAGGTGTGTGAAGTCTGCCAATCCGCTTGGCCAGCGTGGTAGACTATGGCCAAAACCCTTCTCACTCTGAGAGGAGACCCGTGCTCTGTAGTGAGCCGGTAATGGGTTGATCATGATGATGACGATGATGATACATTTAAGTATAGATCCTACAAACGACGACGACGAACGGCTTCGCACGGGCAGTAGAGCATATTATGTGTAAAGCTCTCAGATGGCTTGACTCTTTCCAACATTTTCAACAATTATCGTCATCGCACTTGGCCAGCGTGGTGGACTACGGCCAAAACCGTTTTCATTCTGGAGGGAGACCCGTGTCCTGTAGTAGGCTGGTAATGGAACGATTAGGATGATGATGATGATGATTTTGTTGTTGATGGTGATGATAATGATGATGATTTTTATTGCAGACAACAAATGCTGGAGCATTTCGTGGAGTGTATCAAAATGTCCAAGGGCAGTAGACAGGAGGCCATTCAGATGAATGTGTACACGGCGCTGCTGCTGGCGCTGCGCACGCTGGCGGAGCAGAAGAGCTCGTTGGGCGCGGGCCAGGACGCCGTGAACACCGCCGCTATGGAACTCGTTATTGTAAGTGGATATAGTATAAACAAGAGGCCATTCAGATGAATGTGTACACGGCGCTGCTGCTGGCGCTGCGCACGCTGGCGGAGCAGAAGAGCTCGTTGGGCGCGGGCCAGGACGCCGTGAACACCGCCGCTATGGAACTCGTTATTGTAAGTGGATATAGTATAAACAAGAGGCCATTCAGATGAATGTGTACACGGCGCTGCTGCTGGCGCTGCGCACGCTGGCGGAGCAGAAGAGCTCGTTGGGCGCGGGCCAGGACGCCGTGAACACCGCCGCTATGGAACTCGTTATTGTAAGTGGATATAGTATAAACAAGAGGCCATTCAGATGAATGTGTACACGGCGCTGCTGCTGGCGCTGCGCACGCTGGCGGAGCAGAAGAGCTCGTTGGGCGCGGGCCAGGACGCCGTGAACACCGCCGCTATGGAACTCGTTATTGTAAGTGGATATAGTATAAACAAGAGGCCATTCAGATGAATGTGTACACGGCGCTGCTGCTGGCGCTGCGCACGCTGGCGGAGCAGAAGAGCTCGTTGGGCGCGGGCCAGGACGCCGTGAACACCGCCGCTATGGAACTCGTTATTGTAAGTGGATATAGTATAAACAAGAGGCCATTCAGATGAATGTGTACACGGCGCTGCTGCTGGCGCTGCGCACGCTGGCGGAGCAGAAGAGCTCGTTGGGCGCGGGCCAGGACGCCGTGAACACCGCCGCTATGGAACTCGTTATTGTAAGTGGATATAGTATAAACAAGAGGCCATTCAGATGAATGTGTACACGGCGCTGCTGCTGGCGCTGCGCACGCTGGCGGAGCAGAAGAGCTCGTTGGGCGCGGGCCAGGACGCCGTGAACACCGCCGCTATGGAACTCGTTATTGTAAGTGGATATAGTATAAACAAGAGGCCATTCAGATGAATGTGTACACGGCGCTGCTGCTGGCGCTGCGCACGCTGGCGGAGCAGAAGAGCTCGTTGGGCGCGGGCCAGGACGCCGTGAACACCGCCGCTATGGAACTCGTTATTGTAAGTGGATATAGTATAAACAAGAGGCCATTCAGATGAATGTGTACACGGCGCTGCTGCTGGCGCTGCGCACGCTGGCGGAGCAGAAGAGCTCGTTGGGCGCGGGCCAGGACGCCGTGAACACCGCCGCTATGGAACTCGTTATTGTAAGTGGATATAGTATAAACAAGAGGCCATTCAGATGAATGTGTACACGGCGCTGCTGCTGGCGCTGCGCACGCTGGCGGAGCAGAAGAGCTCGTTGGGCGCGGGCCAGGACGCCGTGAACACCGCCGCTATGGAACTCGTTATTGTAAGTGGATATAGTATAAACAAGAGGCCATTCAGATGAATGTGTACACGGCGCTGCTGCTGGCGCTGCGCACGCTGGCGGAGCAGAAGAGCTCGTTGGGCGCGGGCCAGGACGCCGTGAACACCGCCGCTATGGAACTCGTTATTGTAAGTGGATATAGTATAAACAAGAGGCCATTCAGATGAATGTGTACACGGCGCTGCTGCTGGCGCTGCGCACGCTGGCGGAGCAGAAGAGCTCGTTGGGCGCGGGCCAGGACGCCGTGAACACCGCCGCTATGGAACTCGTTATTGTAAGTGGATATAGTATAAACAAGAGGCCATTCAGATGAATGTGTACACGGCGCTGCTGCTGGCGCTGCGCACGCTGGCGGAGCAGAAGAGCTCGTTGGGCGCGGGCCAGGACGCCGTGAACACCGCCGCTATGGAACTCGTTATTGTAAGTGGATATAGTATAAACAAGAGGCCATTCAGATGAATGTGTACACGGCGCTGCTGCTGGCGCTGCGCACGCTGGCGGAGCAGAAGAGCTCGTTGGGCGCGGGCCAGGACGCCGTGAACACCGCCGCTATGGAACTCGTTATTGTAAGTGGATATAGTATAAACAAGAGGCCATTCAGATGAATGTGTACACGGCGCTGCTGCTGGCGCTGCGCACGCTGGCGGAGCAGAAGAGCTCGTTGGGCGCGGGCCAGGACGCCGTGAACACCGCCGCTATGGAACTCGTTATTGTAAGTGGATATAGTATAAACAAGAGGCCATTCAGATGAATGTGTACACGGCGCTGCTGCTGGCGCTGCGCACGCTGGCGGAGCAGAAGAGCTCGTTGGGCGCGGGCCAGGACGCCGTGAACACCGCCGCTATGGAACTCGTTATTGTAAGTGGATATAGTATAAACAAGAGGCCATTCAGATGAATGTGTACACGGCGCTGCTGCTGGCGCTGCGCACGCTGGCGGAGCAGAAGAGCTCGTTGGGCGCGGGCCAGGACGCCGTGAACACCGCCGCTATGGAACTCGTTATTGTAAGTGGATATAGTATAAACAAGAGGCCATTCAGATGAATGTGTACACGGCGCTGCTGCTGGCGCTGCGCACGCTGGCGGAGCAGAAGAGCTCGTTGGGCGCGGGCCAGGACGCCGTGAACACCGCCGCTATGGAACTCGTTATTGTAAGTGGATATAGTATAAACAAGAGGCCATTCAGATGAATGTGTACACGGCGCTGCTGCTGGCGCTGCGCACGCTGGCGGAGCAGAAGAGCTCGTTGGGCGCGGGCCAGGACGCCGTGAACACCGCCGCTATGGAACTCGTTATTGTAAGTGGATATAGTATAAACAAGAGGCCATTCAGATGAATGTGTACACGGCGCTGCTGCTGGCGCTGCGCACGCTGGCGGAGCAGAAGAGCTCGTTGGGCGCGGGCCAGGACGCCGTGAACACCGCCGCTATGGAACTCGTTATTGTAACAGGATATATACCCGAATTACCAATTCCCCGGAATTCTGACAGCTGTCATTGTCATTTACAGATGAGTTATTTGTATGGAGAACAGGGTTAACATCTACGAAGTACGATTTTACCCCAAACTACTTTAATTCCCTGTCATCATAAAAAGCCATATACCGAGTAATAATATTAGTCGTTTCACCCTAAAATAGAAAACACCAAGAGTGGAAACTAGAAAGTGCACACTAACAGCAATAGAAAACAAAAGAAGCACATTGAAAAAATTCATTCAAAAATGGATGTCGAATGGCATTCTCACCATGAAGTGTCTGTTAGGCATTTGTCATATTATCTACATGCGGCAGTTGATTTTTATTTGCATAAGTTTTAAATTTTTTATCTTTTTTGTGGGAATTGTTTTATCTCTGGTAGCATTACGAAACGTCAGAATTCCGGGGAATTAGTAATTCGGGTATAGTATAAAAATACACCGCATTCACCCTGTCATATACTGATTTTATAGTGAAGCCAGATATTTACCAAGACGATCACATATAACAAAATTCTATCAGTCAACGAATTTTTTTTCAAACGCAACCGAAGTTGAGAACCGTTCTTGGGTGCTCATGAAGTCGCATTGTTGACTAAAATATTGAACAGTTTTTCCTTATTATAAAGCTGTTTTATTTAATAAATCAGCTTTTTAGTGGAACATAAAATCCTCGCTATCCTCAAAGAATCAAAAAATTCAAATTTATTGTATGTTTATTGTAATTTTATGTAAGCCAAACTTTTAACAACCTCTTAAACAAGTCAAGACTTTATCACTGATTCGGAAAGCGGTACTATTAGTCTCTATATTTGGCTCTTTTCTTCCTTTAAGGTGTATGATACAGGTCTTACTAGATCAAGGAACTTGTCTGTACCGGAACTCCATGGTATATTCTATCAAAGATTAAACAACTTATTTGTACATGTTATTTGTATCCACCACCACCTCTGCAGCCCTTCAACGTCCCACTGCCGGGCACAGGCCTCCTCTCTCATAGGAGAGAGGGGTTAGAGCTTAGACCCACTACGCTGCTCCAATGCGGGTTGGCGGGTCTTAACGACTATTGTCACATGATAGTGATAATAACCGGAACCGACTGCTTCACGTGCTCTCCGAGGCACGGGGGTGAAACACCGCCAACTACCAACTCCGGGCTGGCACTGAGAATTTCTTGACAGAAAAACCCAAATACCTAACAATCATTTGCCCGATCCGGGAATCGAACCCCGGACCTCGTGATCCGCAGCCGAATACGCTAACCACTAGACCAACGAGGCAGTTATTTGTATCAAAGATTAACAAAGTTATTTGTACACTATTCAGGCGGGTCTATCAGCGAACAGCGCGACAGTGCGCGCCGCGGCGGCGTCCTGCGCCGGCCGCCTGTGCAGCTGCATCGGCGAGGCGGAGAGCCAGGCTCTGAGCGAGCGGGTGATCGCGTTGGCGCGCTCGGCCACCAGCCGGCCGGCGCGTGCGGCGGCGGCGGCGGCGGTGGGCGCGGTGCAGCGCGCGAGGGGCGCGGCCTCCAGCGCCGCGGCGCTGCCGGTGTTGAGAGCGCTCGCTCAGGACACCGCCGCCGTGGAGGTGCAGGTTAGCGGGAAATTCGGTGCTTTTTTAACCCCCGACGCAAAAACAACGGGGTGTTATAAGTTTGACGTGTGTGTGTGCGTGCGTGCGTGCGTGCGTGCGTGCGTGCGTGTGTGAAAGATGAATTAGTCGGAGTGTTCTTAGCTATGTTTGCTGAAAATCGGTCCAAGATGGCCACCGCCACAAAATGGCGGATCACATATTTTTCCACAACTCCCTCAATGTGGGTATCAAATGAAAAGGCTTGGGTAGTACAATACAATACTGCACTATGATAAATTTCTAATCCAAGATGGCCGCCACCACAAAATGGCAGTAAACTGATGTTTCAAAATGTCATTCCGTAAAATAATGTTGTCAACCTAATTGCAGTAGTGATGATAGATTTATTTCATTTCATTTATAAAAAAGATTGATTGTTACATACTAATAATATTATCTTAAAATAATTATAGTAGGAACAGTCTACCTCTAACAGGCAAACGATTGACGTTTTACAGATTACAATTTAACAAAGTCAGCCCATTCCCACAAACCACTTTCGGACCTTCTTGAGGCGCAGTTGAGGAATCGCGTGTCTATTTCGACTTCCACTCTGAATCCTTCTCACTTTGAGAGGAGACCCGTGCCCTTTAGTGGGCGGGTAATGGGTTGATCATGATGATGATGATGACGATGGCAATGATGATGATGATGATGGTGGTGGTGGTAATGATGATGATGATGGTGGTGGTGGTGATGATGGTGATGATGATTACGATGACAATGATGTTGATGTTATCACAGGTGTGGTCTCTGCACGCGCTGTCGGTACTCGTGGACGCGTCGGGGCCGATGTTCCGCGGTCACGTGGACTCGACTCTGAACCTGGTGCTGAAGCTGCTGTTCAGCGCGCCGCCATGTTTGGACGAGCTGCATCGCAGTATAGGACGACTGCTGGCCGCGCTGATCACCGTTGTTGGACCTGAGTTGCAAGGTAAATACAAATGTATACTTCGGTACATTTTTAAAGTAGTCATGCCATGTCCCCTTGTTTGTAGTTTGTGGGCCTCAGCCAACCATTGGTTTGGGTCAAGATACATAGTTTTGAGGCCATCAAACTTCGACCATCAAATGATGGCCTCAATCTTTATTCCAAATTGGTTCACTGCACACTGTTCTGGCATATACCAAAACCGCTCCAAAGGCGGTGTGACGTGGATCGGCTGACGAGGCTTCTTCGGTGACTTTCGGACCGACCGTTTCCCAGAGGGAAGTTTCATGGGTCCATTGATTTTTCGACCTCAAGACCATAATGTGGTATTGTTGCAGCGTGCGGGTGCGCGGCGGTGGGGCGGTTCGTGTGCGCGTGCGCGGCGCTGCGCGAGGGCGGCGGCGCGGGCGCGGCGGCCGACGCGCTCGGCGGCCTGCAGCAGCTGCACATGTTCGCGCCCGACCACATCAACCTGCACGCGCTCGTGCCACAGCTGTGTGTGAGTACCCGCACTTCTCTGTTTTAACTTTTAATAACGTTAAAAAAGTAACGTTAACTTCGATTAACGTTATTTCAGTACAGGATTAACGTTAGTATAACGTTCATTTAATTATGTACATCACTATCACTACATATTATAAAACAAAGTGCCCCGGCGCATCTGTCTGTCTGTCAGGTCGCGATAAACTAATACTAACTATAATGTGCCAACTATAGTAGCGTAACGTAGTAACCCTACTGTACTGTGTTCTGGTTGCAGAGGGACCTGTCGAGCCCGGAGCTGTCGGTGCGTCGCGCGGCGCTGTGCTGCCTGCGCCAGCTGTCGCAGCGGGACGCGGCCGACGTGTGCAAGTACGCGATGCTGGCCACCGACCACGTGCCCGCCAGGCCCTACTGCGGTATGACACTATACCCTTCACTACATAATATAAAACAAAGTCCCCCGCCACGTCTGTCTGTCTGTCTGTTTGTTAGCGATAATCTCAAAAACTACAGAACGGATTTTCATATATTTTTCACTAATAGACAGTGATTCATGAGGAAAGTTTAAGTGTATAATTTGTTAAGGTTTTATGTAAATTGGTTGAAATATGACGATATTATTGTTGAAAATGTCAGAAAAAAATCAAGCCATCTATCTGTATGGTGGGATAAATCTATACAGGTCTGCGATGGCATATATCTATCTTTTAAGGATAGCTTACTATACCCATTCTAACTTCTTAAAAAATTATCACGCACAATGTAGTAATTGAAAATTTATAAAAAGTAATGTAACGTCCACAGGCGTCGTGGTGACGGAGACGGGTCTCCCGGGCGCGCTGTTCGCGTACCTGGACATGGAGCGCGATGAGACGGCGCTGTCCCACGCCCGGGACACGCTGACGTGCTGCCTGCTGGCGGCGGCCGGGAACAGATCCGTCCGGGACTGGCTCGTATTGGCCAAGAAAGTGCTCACTGTGAGGTTGGGTGAGTGCTACTCAAATATAACCCGCGGCACGTACATCGAACACTGAACTAAACCTGGAGGGGATGGCGTATGGGAACTGTCACGCACATGATACAATAGCTTACCCCCTCCACTTTCCTTGAGCGTTTGATGTACGTGACGATGTTTATACCCGTGTTAACTTTCTCTCTTTCTCCCGTGTTAACTTTCTCTCTTTCTCCCGTGTTAACTTTCTCTCTTTCTCCCCTGTTCCGTGAATCACATAATGCTAGGGATGCTCTTTGGATAATAATGCTATGGGTTCCAATATCTTTCCACATACGATGTTTTTTTTTTTTTTGATGACTACGTACACTGGTGTTTCTTTTTATTTTTAACATAATTTTTCCTTGTTTACTTAGATACTATGCTTACAATACTATTTTAGTTGCGCGTCGTGTAATATATTATACTAATACTCCTTATTTTACATGCGATACGACCAAGTACGGCATTTCGATTCCGAGTTCAATTACTATTGTACCTCTATTAGACTCTGGGGCTAAGGCTCAATTTACACCGCGGCGGAATGGACTGGAAGCGACTTTTTGCAACGAAATTGTACATAGCTAAATGAACTTTATGTCAATTGCATAACATACAAATTAAATAGAAACCAAAAAAGGTCGCGGGTCTTCCGGGGAATTCTCGCGCATTCTCGAAAATTCCCCTATAGCTACTATTTTGTATGTTATACAATTGACATAAAGTTCACAATGCTTTGTACAAAAAATTCGCTTCCATTCCATTCCGCGGCGGTATAAATTGGGCCTAACGCGCTCTGCGAAGCGCGGCGGAAACGAGATTGCCTAATTCAGACCATTCAGATTTCAAATCAGATTTTTTGCAATCGTGCATTGTAGATATACAATCTCTTCAGAGGATGCGCCGGTGTACGTACGGCAACGGATTTGTCTATTTTAGCGGATTACAGGAAAATATTTAAAAATATTCTTTTTTTGTGTATGCTGTATATCATTGTTTTTAAATAAATAAATTTATATGTACTTGTGCCATTGACAAGTGGATAAAACCATTTATATTTATTCATTTATTTACTATGAGAAAATCAACAGCGAGTTACAATAATTATTGTCCGTGTTGCAGAGGACAGCGGTAACAATGAGACAGATTTCGAAGCAGAAGGCGACGACGACCAGGCGGAGTTCCACGCGGAGTCCGAGCAGTCCACCCACCCGGCCGTGCAGCCCAGGTGGCCCACACGGGTACTCACTTAATCTATATAAATAAAAACCAATGTTTGTCTGTGTGTTCTTTATAAGCTGCTAAAGTATTGAACCTTATGGTGAAACTTTTGGGGTTCTTTTGTGTATTCCCATAAAGTATACATAAAAATGGATTATTATGTTTGTCGTCTGTGCGTTCCTAAACCATACTTTAAGTGGCATTGAAACGTATGCCGCTAGTTCATACATAAATTAACTGGCTGATGCATTTTCCCGGGATGAAAAGTATCCCATATTACTCTCCAATTCTCATTCGACTGTATACATGCGAAAATTAACCCGATCCATAGCCCTTCTGCATCGTGATGGATGAACAAATCCTATAAAAATGGCATACTATTCCGCGGGAACTTGCTTTTTTCCCTGGATAAAAGTATCCCATATCATTATCTAGTATCCATATCATTATATAGTATCTATGCAAAAATCCAGTCGATCCGTAGCTCTGTTGCGGCGTGATTGAAGGATAGATACGTGAAAAATAGCATGCAATTCCGCGGGAGCATGCTTTTTTCCCGGAATAAAAAGTAGCCACGCAAAAAATTTCCTGAATCGGTAGAGCTCTGTCGCGGCGTGATTGGCACCAAACCAACAAACAAACATACTTTCGCATTTATAATATACTAGGATTTGATATAAACCATTCTGTACCTATAAATTTTGCTCAGGTATTCGCAATGGAATGCATTCAGAAAATTATGGGCGCTTGTGAAGCGACGGGAGACGGCGCACATTTTGATCTGGTCAAGGCGAAGCAGAAGTTGCTAACTGATCCAAACGGTAGGCTATTAATTATTCCATTCCATACACAATTTTGTCACCACTAATGTATCATACCATGTATACCATTTATAGAAAATAAAAAGTGTGTGAACAATTCACACACGGCAGAAGTGAAACTTAAGAAATTGACTTTGACTTTGCCTTTGACTTTGACTTTGAGTTTGCAAGCTTCGCTTTTTCGTTTCATCGATTTTCAAATGCACAACGATACTAAAGAAGTTTCATTTCTAAAGTCAAATATGTGGAAAATTAACCCAGAAGTTTATATTCAATTATAGCTGATGGTTTTGGTTTTTAAAATCCCGAGTGAACTCTTTATTTTTCCGGGATAAAAAGGCCTACAATCTGTAGGTCAATCGTAGGTCGAGTATGCCCAATTGGCCCATGCAAAAAAATACGTCGTTCCGTAGCTATCCGTATAGCTCTGACGCGGCGCAATTGGAGTACAAACCAACAGGCCAACAAACAAACACATTTGCAACATAAGTAAGGATTAGTGAAGGTAGTATGTAAACCATCATTAGTTAGATAAAATCTGTCACAATGTTTAGTTGTGCAATTATAATAGGGTCATCATTATCATCATTATCATTATTATTATCAATCCGATATTGGATTAAGCCCACTTACTACATGGCACCCTTCAGAGTGAGAAGGATTTAGGCCGTAGTCCACCACACTGGCTAAGTGCGGATTGGTAGACTTCACAAGTTCACACGCTTTTCAGAACATAATAGAGCGCTCTCAGGCGTGTAGGTTTCCTCGCGATGTTTTCCTTCATCGTCAATGCAGGTGATAATTAATTTCTTAAAACGCATATAACTCCGAAAAGTTAAAGGTGCGTACCGAAGTTCGAACTCGAGGCTGAAGAGGCTGAAGATTTAACCACTATGCCGCTGGTCTGTATATTGTAACCTGTAGCCCCCCTATATTATTCTCCCAGCGGACTACCTCTCCCTGCACTTGTCGGAGCTGGTCCGCATGGCGTTCGTGGGTGCGACGGGCGAGTCGGACGCATTGCGGCTGTGCGGCCTCAACACGCTGCAGGCGATCATACAGCAGTACGCGCGCGCGCCCGAGCCCGACTTCCCCGGACACCTGCTGCTCGAACAGTACCAGGCGCAGGTACAATTGTTTTTTATTCGTCTACTACTGACAGTAGTCCCCAAAGTTTGTGTCCCGTGGACCACATGCCATATTTTTGGTTTTGGGTAGACCCATTGATTAGCTAATATTGCATTATTGAAAATTCATCAACTTCAAATGTGTTTTGACTGATTTCTTACTAATATTATAAAACTTTGATAGTAAATTTGTTTACAAAACCTGTACAACAGCACTATTTAGTACTAATCGTCGTCGGCTTGTTTATGTTTGTAGGAAAAAATTAAGCAACCTATGTTGCTGTTTGCTTGCATCTTTGTGTATGGGTTATTTTCATTGGAGAGTCAAAATTAAAGTTGCCACCTGCTTAAATGAGATCCACTATTGTGGACCCCCTTTACATCTCACAGGACCCCAGTTCTTTTTACATGGACCCCTTGTAGGTCATCGTCGACACCTGGGGGTCAATATAGACTACTTTCGGTTATCGTGACTCTACAATTTAGTCATTGTTTTATTGTATACAAGCTACATTATATTTTTCGATAAGTTGGAGAGTTTGGTCAATAGTTCTCTATTGCTGAAATCTATAGAGTGTACACTGACTCTACTCAGACTCGAGGCAAATTCATATCAGGGATATATTATGTACTCTTTTAACTCTGTCTCTCTTTGAGTCAGAGAGAGAACCAGGGTCACAGATATATTGACTAGGATGGATCAGCTGAAGTGGAGGTGGACGGGTCACATACTCCGAGACACCCAAGAAAAGTGGATCTTTTCTTGGGTGTCTCGGAGCATGTACCCAAATAACACATTGGTACCCGCGAGACGGGAAACGAAGTAAGGGCCGGCAGCAAAGACGTTGGGAGGATGAGCTGAAACTTACAGCTGGTCCATTCTGGAGAAGGGTGGCACAGGACCGCAAGCACTGGAGAGAGCTGGAGGAGGCCTTTGCCGTAAGGCACTCAGAGCTTAGGGTTTTTTTATAACGTTTTTTTTGTATGCAACATAATATACTCTGAAATAAAGGCTATTTTATTTTATTTTTAACTATGTTTACTATTGTTTGTTTATTACTATGTTTACGAAAATCGGTCCAAGATGCCCGCCACCACAAAATAGCGAATGTCGGGGGTTTTTTTAATTTTTAACTTATACTTGTATTTTATTTAATTCTGTCTTGAGTCAGTACGCTCTATAGATCTCAGCGTAATAGTGTTTATTGTTAGGTGGGCGCGGCGGTGCGGCCGGCGTTTGCGGGCGACACCGCGTCTCACGTCACCGCCGCCGCTTGTGACGTGTGCTCCGCTTGGATCGGCTGCGGTGTTGCCCGAGACATCAACGATTTGCGCAGGTATACACGGTGTAAGGGGTCCGCTATTGAAAACTAAGCGCTGTTATTATATTACCTAAGCAAAATCCAATACCAATAACCATTTGCCAACTTGTCGTATTAGTGGAGTATTTGCTAATCTTCAAACAGGCAATGTTTAGCGTGCACAACTCCGTAGGAAGGCAGCACAACACAACACAACTTTAGTTATTAAGGCGTCAGCTGATTGCATTACATTGCGAATTTTTAAAAAATACAAGAAAATTAAAAATTTTTTCCTTTCTTCTACTCGGTACAGTCATTTGTATCGCGAATTAATTTTATTTCAGAGTCCATCAGTTGTTGGTATCGAGTTTGGATAAACTGAACAAAAAGGGCAACACGACCCTCATATACAACGAAAGTATGGCGACGTTGGAGAAGCTTTCTATATTGAAAGCTTGGGCTGAGGTGAGTTAAATTGAAATAAAATTAAATTCGAATTAAATGCTTCATACAACTTTGTGTATACAAATCAATTTCGTAAAAGTATCGAAGGTAGATTATAGATTATTTAATAGGACAGGTACAAAAGGCTTTCTCCACAATGACGTTCAAATAAAAACGCCTTGATTCGACACAATAAAGTGCAGTTTAGCTCGCACAGCCATGAGTGGCAATTTTTTTTTATTCACCAACAAAGCCCTTTGTTTTTAATCTATCTGACGCGCTAGAATGGAACGGTGGTTTGCGCCGATTTCAAACGGCAGCTGGCTCACAGTTTTAGTTTGATAAATTGTGAGCTATTTGACCTTTCTTACCGGAGAACAGGGCGTAGCTATCTAGTGGAGACTGGTTGTTTTGGTTTACTACATACCGAGGATGTTCTACATATTTCACAATGTACAAGTTTCCAATTTTTTTAATTAATTATAAAAATTTAAGTAAAACAAAACAAAAATCTGAAAGAATCATCAAATGATCTCAAAAATTGAAAAAGTTATGGACCTTTAAAGTTGCGCTTTTACGAATAATTTCGTTTCACACGGCGCTGCAGCGCGTGCGACGTCACACTCGAGTGAGAGGCGGAAATCATTTTGCGTTTTTTGATGGATTTAATTTTTTTTTCAGTTTTATTAGTTTTGATATATATTTTAATTCCATATGATATTTTCAACATCAGGAAACCTCCTCATTATCCAGGTGTACATAGTAGCGATGGTAAGCAACGACAGCGCTCCGGGCAGCTACGTCAAACAACTGGACACCAAGCCGGTCAACAACCGCGCCGAGATCGCCAAGTGGCGCAACCAGGTGCTGCAGAACAACAACCAGGTGGACAACGCCAACCAGGAGAGTGAGGACGAAGAATACGGAGAGTTCGAGTCCAAGGGAGAGAGTCTGTTGAAGCTGGTGGAACCCGAGTTGGAGAGTCTGGGGGAGAACTGGTTGGCTGCTCTGAAGGATCACGCGCTTTTGAGTTTACCACCCGGTGAGTGTGATTCCAACTCTGTGAGGTAAAATTCTGCATGCAAAGTATTGCTATCCTTTTCACAATGTTCGTCGCGGAAAAGGCTAGCACTACTTTGAACAACTCGATACGAAAACCAGTAATAAAAAAAATCACTATAGTCCTTTCGTTATAGCATTGGTGACATTTGCACGTCTATTAAGTTCCGTATCTCTTGACAGTTAAGAGTACTCGAATTAATGTCATACTTTGATTGTTGCGTTGTTTGTGACTGTTTAGTGACGTTCTGTTATCTAGGTACAGACAATCAAAAACTATCGATCTGAGAGGAGACCTGTGCCTTGTAGTAGTGGGTCGGTAGCAGGTGGGTAGGTAGCAGTCAGGTTTTAGTTTAGGAACTTTTTGTTGTGTTTAGAGTTCGCGTCTCAGCTGCCGCACGGCGGCGGCGCGTTCTACTCTGCGGAGACGGCGGAGGCGTCGCGGGCGCACTACGCGCGCGCCTGGCCCTCGCTGCTGTACGCGGCCTCGCTGCGCTTCAACGCCACCATCGCCAACGACGCTCAAACCACACTAAACACAGGTAACCATTACCCGTTGTCCTAGGTGACCCGTTGTCTTAATGACTTGTCCTAGCTGACCCGTTGTCCTAAGTGACTCATTGTCCTAGTTGACCCGTTGTCCTAGGTGATCCCAGGTGACCCGTTATCTCAGGTGAACCCTTGTTGTAGGTGAGCCCTTGTTCCAGGTGACCCGTTGTCCTTGGTGACCCATTGACCTAGGTGACCCGTTGTCCTAGATGACCCGTTGCCTTATTGATGAAATATACATTATTTTTTGGTTAAATTTCAGAAAACACCGACAACAGTGTCGATAATAGAAACAACAAGACTGAGAATGGAAATTGTGAATTCTTCGAACCTGTCGATGAAAAATTCCACCTTCTGTTTGGTAAGGAAATTTTAATGTTATTGTGACGGCGACAGACATAAATAGTAGATATCCTCATTATATATGATTTTTGTGCTTTTTCGTTGTTAACACTATTTCTGTTCAGGTATCTGTATGGAAGCCCTTTGCGCCCAGCGCGATATGAGTACGGAGAATACGATAACAGTTTTGTTGTCATTGGTCACTCTACTCGATGCTCCCGAGAACAGAGCGAGATTGCTCAAAGACAGGTGAGCTTTACATATTACTGTGGATGTGGAGGCTGAGATCTATATAGCACATTCCGATTCTACTCAGCCTATCTAAATCAGAGGTGAATGCGATCTTAACAATACTAGTGGGACAAAAAGTGTGTGTGACAGAAAGTGTGTGTGACAGAAAGTGTGTGTGACAAAAGTGTGTGTAACAAAAAAGTGTATGACAGAAGTGTGTGTAGCAAAAAAGTGTATGACAAAAGTGTGTGTGACAAAAAGTGTATGACAAAAGTGTGTGTGACAAAAAAGTGTCTGTGATAGAAAGTGTGTGTGACAAAAAGTGTATGATAAAAGTGTGTGTCACAAAAAAGTGTGTGATAGAAAGTATGTGTAACGAAAAAGTGTATGACAGAAGTGTGCGTAACAAAAAAAGTGAATGACAAAAGTGTGTGTGACAAAAAGTGTATGACAAAAGTGTGTGTGACAAAAAAGTGTCTGTGATAGAAAGTGTGTGTGACAAAAAGTGTATGATAAAAGTGTGTGTCACAAAAAAGTGTGTGATAGAAAGTATGTGTAACGAAAAAGTGTATGACAGAAGTGTGTGTAACAAAAAAAGTGAATGACAAAAGTGTGTGTGACAAAAAGTGTATGATAAAAGTGTGTGTGACAAAAAAGTGTGTGATAGAAAGTGTGTGTGACAAAATATCTCTAGCCTGATAGAGGTGTTGAGTCGAAAAATGTGTAACTTTGTTGACAGAGCGTTGGCCATAGAACTGTGCCAGATCGTCCACCGCACGGGACTGACGCAGGAGAGCGTGGAGGCGCTGTTGCTGGCGGCCGACGTGCTGCAGCCCGTGGTGGCGGCCGCCCGGGAGCAGCTGCGGAAAGCCATGCAGGACAAGATCAAAGGTAAATACTAGAAATCCTATATAATCTGAAGGATATTTACCTAATGTTCAAGATGTTGACTTTATGAAATCCACTTTTGTATCCCTTTCGAGGAGACCGAATTATATCCACGGTACGCACATTTCGGAGTTACGTGCGTTTTAAACAATTAAAAATCACTTGATTTAACAGTGAAGTAAAACACTGTGAGGAAACCTGCATGCCTGAGAGTTCTCCATAATGTTCTCAAAGGCGTCTACCAGTCTGCACTTGGCTAGCGTGGTAGCCTAAACCCGTCTTATTCTGAGAGGAGAGCATTGCCCTGTAGTGGGTCAGTGATGGGTTGTGTTGATGATGGTAAAAAAAAAACCCGGCGATTTTAGGATCTATAATATTGTACTGACTATAGAATCGTATGCATATTTACCTAATGTTCAGGTGTTGGCTAATATGGAATGCACTTTTGTATTTCATTTTCAAAATTCATTGATTCCGGGATCGATCGATCCGGGATTGGTTTCTTGTGGAATGTTTACCTAGAAATTAATCGATTTTTAAAATAAGTTACGCAATCCCATGATCGCGAGTTTTTATTTTTTTATTTTCAGAAGCCGCTTCCATACTTTTGTATCAAAATATTCACTTGTGATTCGATCAATAGTATACCTACTAAAAAGTTTTGGAGCGCTGCAAAGTGAGACTAAGCATACTGTAAACAAATGAAAATCCACAAATTTTTAATAAAATATTTCATATTGCATAATCATCAATATTTTGCATTCGATTTCATTCGTTGGGCAAGCGCTAACGAATACCGTCGATGTAACTTCTTTCAGTGGTCTTACTGTAACCAAAAACTTGTATTTGCAGAACTCGCGCCAAACGAACCAACTGATAGCATACCGCAATCAGTCCTCGAAGTTGTCCACACACTGGGCGAAGGCGGTCCCACGGGCGACCTGCCGCCGGGGAAGTCCCTAGTGTTCGCGTGTCTGGAAGTGTGCGTGTGTCTGCTTGTGCGCAGGCTGCCCTCGTTGAGTCCCTTGAAGCAGGAGGGCAGGGTGGGAGTCATAGGCGTGCGCAAGGGGCTGGGCGTCCACGGGGACACGTTGCTGATCAAGAGTCTGGCTTCCATGTCGGACTTGACTTCGCTTACGAGTCCTCAAGGTCAGTGAATAGATTTGTTTTCGTCTCACTAGCTCGAAAAGCGTTTGCTCACTCGTTGATACAAAGTTTTTGCTGCGAATTGATTTTCTTAATTTTCATAATAAGCTCACGAAACATTCAGAAATTATGCATACTCTAACATTAAAGAAGCAATATTCTTAAGTTTCATTTTTTATTTTACATTACTTTATTTTATTAATTTAATTTACTTATTAAATTTAATGTAATGCATTAGCATGTACGACACGTTAGATGTGATATTAATCGCAGATAACGTGTCGCACCGCATTGACAGTGCAATAAAGTTCACATTTGCGTAAATATAAATAAATCTGGGAAACCTCGAGGCTGCTCGCGCATTCCGCGAAACATGTTACGTATTGTAGCACAAGCAAACATGAACTTTAAAATTCAAATAATAAATCTCAATTTTCTTTATGCATTGTCAATTGCGGTCCGACGTGCTCCTTTAGGGTCAACGCACACCAAGCACGTTTGCTCAAGTATGATCGAGCGTCGAATTTTGAAGTAAATTCAATTTTGCACTGTCTGTCCATAGTCGTAAAGTAAATTTTTCAGTGTTCTCAGAAAGTGCTTTGTTCTGCTCTTGGTGTGCGCTGACCCTTAGATGTGACCCTTATATTCCTAGATTTAACACAGTTAAATCCCCAACAGGCGCTATGTCCCTCCTACCGACGATATTGTACCTCGCCACGGAGATTCTGCGCGAGAGTAAAGGTGACCCCACACTGTCGGACGCGGGCATCCTCCTGCTGCAGCAAGCGGCGGAGTGTAAAGCGGTGCGCGTGCACCCCGAGACCCGTGAGCAGCACGCTTTACTTCTGCAGAGCACGCTGGCTACTCTTGTGGACAGAGTGAAATCTGGTAAGTTGTTTGAGTAAGCCTATTTGTTTTGAACTGCCAAGTAGTACATCTACTCTCCTACATCTTCATCATGCTAGAAAAAAAAATCATAGTGCGTGCTCGGCTTTCTGAGGAGTAAAGGCCGATTCACACATATCAGTGAAGCATCAGTGCCGGCACAGTGAAAAATATTCTTTCATTCATTCTCTATGAACGCGTTCACACCTGTCCGTATCAGTGACGACGCAGTGTTTCAGTGTCAGTACATAGAGAATGTATGAAAGAATATTTTTCACTGTGCCGGCACTGATGCTTCACTGATATGTGTGAATCAGCCTTAAATCTTCCGATTCTTCGATCAGTGAAGCATCAGTGCCGGCACAGTTCCGGTACAGTGATAATATTCTTTCATACATACTCTATGAACGCGTTCACACCTGTCCGTATCAGTGACGACGCAGTGTTTCAGTGTCAGTTCATACAAAGTGACATATTTTCACTGTGCCGGAACTGCGCCGGACGCGGCACTCAAATTTATTTGGCGATTAAAAAAACTTGCCATTAATGTATCCAGAATATAGCAATGGGCGACGCACATAGCTCGAAGAACCAATAGACGTTGTCCCAAGTTGCTCGAATGGCGACCCCTCCACTAGATGGACGGACGATCTTAAGAAAGTCGCCGACAGCCGCTTACAGTCAAGTCACCGACAGTTTATGGTTGGGTAGCGAGAGAGTTGACGATTGGGTGACGAGAGAGTTAATGGTTGGGCGGCGAGAGAGTTGACGGTTGGGTGGCGAGAGAGTTGACGATTGTCTTATAAGGGTCGTAGATTTTGTGCCGTTTGTCGATACAAACAGACACCTATGTCCAGCTGTAGCCACCCTCTATGATGAACTCAATATGTCCATGCTGGACATAATGAGATGATAGATGGTGATGTGTTGTTGTGTGGTGTTGCAGAGGAGCCGGAGCAGCGCATAGACAAGGTGACGGGCGCGCGCGCGATGGCGGCCGTGCTGGCGCGCGCCGCGCCCGCGCCGCCGCTGCACTACCCCTGCATCAACCACTTCCGACAGTGCCTCGACACCAGGGATCACGAGGTATTTCTCCTTATAGTATTTGGCTATGTTTAGCTTATATTAATACCACTTTTTAGCAAGAAGTGGTATTAATACAAGCTAAAGGGTGAGCGAGTTGACAATTGGGTGGTGAGAGGGTTTATAGTTGTGTGGCGAGAAAGTTGACGGTTGGGTGGCGAGAGGATTGACGTTTGGGTGACGAGAAGTTTATGGTTGGGTAGCGAGAGAGTTGACGATTGGGTGACGAGAGAGTTAATGGTTGGGCGGCGAGAGAGTTGACGGTTGGGTGGCGAGAGAGTTGACGATTGGCTGGCGAGAGATTTAACGGTTGGGTGGTGAGAGTTAGTGGTTGGGTAGCGAGCGAGTTGACGGTTGGGTGGCGAGAGAATTGACGGTTGGGTGGTGAGAGAGTCGACGGTTGGGTGGCGAGAGAGCTGACGGTGGGATGGCGAGAGAGTTGACGGTTAGTTGGCGAAAGAGTTTATGGTTGGGCGGCGAGAGAGTTGATGGTTTCGTGGTGAAAGGAGTGACAGTTGACGTAAAATCATAAAGTAATGGCGAATAGATGAGGCATACCTAGTTATCCATATAAAAACTGGCGTCCATTTTGTAGTAGATCCACCATTTTGTATGACACTATTTGGAGTGTGTGATGACAATAAACATGCGCCATTTATGTGTACATTTTGACACGTTGAACTTTTCACACTCTGAGAGGAGACCCGTGCCTTGATGGGTTGATCATGATGATGATGATAGCTTGGGGATTGACTGCGAGAGCGTTGTAATGCAGGTGTTCGCGTCGTGCTGCGCCGTGCTGCGCGGCGTGTGGTCGCGCGGCGCGCCCGCCGAGTGCGTGTCGTGGTGGGCGCGGGCGCTGGCCGCGCGGGTCGTAGCGCGCGCAGCTGCGGCCCGCCACGCCACCGACGCGCAGCACGCGCGCGCCGCCGTCGCCGCCGTCAGCGCGCTCGACGAGCTGGTGGACGCCGCGCCGGACGCCGCGCGTGAGTGTCACCCCTTGTCCTAGGACCTAGGTGAACGACAAACGGGACGCGATACGACACAACGCGACCCGACACGAAACGACGCGACGCGACACGACACGACGCGATACGACAGGACGTAACGAAATACACGACGCGACGCGATACGATACGACGCGACACGACACGATGCGATATGACAGGACGTGACGAAATACACGACGCGACGCGATACGACACGACGCAACGCGATACGACACGACACCATAGAAAATCACAAACTTATCTACGCGACAACGTAGGTCACGTGAATGCTCAGTTGCTGTTTGATATTTTCGCCATTATTGCTATGACACGATTTTGGTAAGATGGAACAGTTGTCGATCGACAGTTCTTACTATACCAAATCATCGATTTATTTGAGTGGCAATTTGTTGTGTCGGTCGATGTTTAATCTATACCCAAAAAAAGACAACATGTTATAATTAAATAACGATCATTTTTTTCCTTTCAATAGAGGATCCTCACAAAGGTTAGAAGTTTTGAGTTACATAGATTATATAATTATTATAATTAATAAATTATAATAAACATTTAAATGTTATATATGTTAATGATAAACACTAAAACAAATTCTTTAACTGATATTTTTTAAAGAATAATTTAAAAACCGCCAATTATATTAATTAATAAATATACGTGTGAATGATATTTATAATAGTTTAATCTGTATTGTGAGCAGGGATCCAGATGTTGTGGATGGTGGTGCCCATCGTGATCTCGTACCTGCGCGAGGCGGGCGAGCTGCCGCGCGCGCCGCCGCACCAGCGCACGCTGCACGAGTTTGCTCTAAATTGGCTCATGCGCGTCGGCCCCAAGCATCCGCAGGTGAATGTTCTGTTTTTATTTTCCCGTCCACCAGTTTTCTGTTGATATTTTTATCTGACAAATAATTTATCATCATCTGCCACGAAATTAAAAAAACCACTTATGAGAA
Source organism: Melanargia galathea (assembly GCA_920104075.1). Lineage (NCBI taxonomy): Eukaryota > Metazoa > Arthropoda > Insecta > Lepidoptera > Nymphalidae > Melanargia > Melanargia galathea. The sequence goes on from OV049858.1 coordinate 10,861,555, forward strand.
TTATTTATGTTTTTAGTTCTACATTTATAAGGACAGTAAAAACATGCTGTAAGTTTTAAATCTGACAGTAAATGACAACAAGTATAAATTAAAAAAAATATAATAATAAAAATAGTTTCAAATCTCGTGCATATAACCCTTAACGTGATTTTTTATTTATAATTAATGTAACACCATGGATTTTTCTCAGGAGTTCAAAACAATGATGCAACAATCGTCGGAACTCCGCACAAAGCTCGAGAACGCTGTGAAAGCGAACCAGGCGAATCGCACCGCGCGCCGCGCGTCCTCCACACGCCCCGCCTTCGACACTCGCCCCGCTAAACCCGCTATAGAACTGAAGACAGACTTTAGCGACTTCAGGTAAACTAGGTAAAGGTATACCTGAAAGTATTGAAATAAGTTTATACCTATATTGGTCATAGACAAATGTAAGGCTAAATATAAGTGAATTGAGCAAACGGCGCGCCGTTCTAGCGAGTTCCACCTTTCGACACTCGCCCCGCTAAACCCGCTATAGAGCTGAAGACAGACTTTAGCGACTTCAGGTAAACTAGGTAAAGGTATACCTGAAAGTGTTGAAATAAGTTTATACCTATATTGGTCATAGACAAATGTAAGGCTAAATATAAGTGAATTGAGCAAACGGCGCGCCGTTCTAGCGAGTCCCACCCTTCGACACTCGCCCCGCTAAACCCGCTATAGAACTGAAGACAATATTTCAGCGACTTCAGGTAAACTAGGTTAAGGTATACCCGAGAGTGTTGAAATAAGTTTATACCTATATTGGTCATAGACAAATGTAAGGCTAAATATAAGTGAATTGAGCAAACGGCGCGCCGTTCTAGCGAGTCCCACCCTTCGACACTCGCCCCGCTAAACCCGCTATAGAACTGAAGACAATATTTCAGCGACTTCAGGTAAACTAGGTTAAGGTATACCCGAGAGTGTTGAAATAAGTTTATATTGGTCATAGACAAATGTAAGGCTAAATATTAGTGAATTGAGAAAACGGCGCGCCGTTCTAGCGAGTCCCACTACTCGGACCGCTATACCAACTATAAAACTTCAGACAGACTTCAGCGACTTCAGGTAAACTAAGTTAAGGTATACCAGAGAGTGTTGAAATAAGTTTATACCTATATTGGTCATAGACAAATGTAAGGCTAAATATAAGTGAATTGAGAAAATGGCGCGCCGTTCTAGCGAGTCCCACTACTCGGACCGCTATACCAACTATATAACTTCAGACAGACTTCAGCGACTTCAGGTAAACTAAGTTAAGATTATACGTACATACGTTATGTATTATGTACAAGCGTGGAAATAATCTTAAGTTTAGACAGATGTTGGTCATTGACAAATATAAGTCTAAAATAAAAATATAAGTGAATCAAGCAAATCGCGAACCGACTTACCTGCCATAGGACTTAAGACAGACTTTCGCTACTTCAGATAATAAATGAACTACAAAACTATATTCACCTATTGGTATACGCGTAGATGTTTTAAGTCTAATATTGGTCAATAAATTTTTGGACAAATATTGATCAATACTGAGAAAAGCGAAACATATTGGACCTGGACATATATTCCCCAATAAATAGATTATAGGTTAATAACTATTAGTGCGTAGAATAATTTTATTGTTGTTAGTATAATAATATTGTGTACGTAGTGGAATTCTATGAGTATATTCGAAATAGAAATGAATTAGAAATTTTCTTAGCGACTTATTGAAATCGCTTTTTTGTAATTAAATATACAATTCTAGCCAATCTTTGTTTGGTTTATTTTTCTTTTACTTTTCCGTAGTTTTGGTGGTTTATATATTTATGAGTATAAGCCAAAAAATCTGAAGTAAAATTATATTTATTAATCATTTTTTTTTAGATCTACGATGATGTAGTTTTATATTAAATCAATTGATAAAAAAATATAGGATTATTTATAAAGTATGTATTTAATGAATTATAGAGAAGACAAAAAATATAGTTTACTGTGATAGATTATCAAATTATTATGAAATGCCAAACTTTGTTGTTGTATACGACTGCTTCTACTGATACTGTATCCATCCACTGCCAATCTTCCAATTAATAAGGACTAATGCACATTGCACACGTTGCGTTTTCGCACCACAGAGAAAGTAATTTTCCGCATTAATTTTACTGTTGTCTAATTTAATAGGAAAAATACCTATGTACATATGTACTTTAAGTCAGGGTTCGAAAATATCATATTTATTATAAATATCAAAATATCGGATATTTATGGTATATCCATTTTGTATGAAAGCCATATTATTATTTTATTGTATTATTTATGAATACTATCTGCTATGTTACTTAAGAGCGTTGACGCGTTCTGCGCCATTTTAGCTCATTTTTAAGCTTTTTTGACCCTTCATATGTTGTTAATCAATGCATTCACTTAAAAACTTATTTATACTGTTCTGTAGAAAATTTTCTATTCTAGGGAATTGGAAGACAACATTTTGCAATTTATTGATAGTTTGTGTCTTATTGCCAAAATACCAAAAGCCTATTTAGGAATTTTGGGATTCGTGTAATTTTTGACGTTCACTACGTCGAAAGTTACTTGTTCAATTCACACACAAAGATATATTTATTAAAGGAAATGTCCTGAACTAGGGACATAGAAGAAAACATTTTTTAATTTGGTGTTTTTTACATCATAAAAATCCAATCAAAGAAATTATAATTTCAGTAAATTATAGACATATAAAACCGTCATTTTAGCATATTATTTTTCGCTATTTATAGGTAAAATTTAGTACTTATAAAAGTAAAATATATTTGCAATAATATGAATTAAAAAAAATCTAAAATTAACTACTATTTGTTTCCAAAAAATGAAATTGAAACTTACTACGAAACGCATCAAAAAGCAGTAGTAAATTGAACTAGGAAACTAGTACGGGCCGAGGCCTCTCCGAGAACGGACGTAACGCTTTTTGTCTCGGCAACTCTTATTGGATTACTTGGATTATACGTAAAATTGTAGTGCAACTATCACTTCTCAATATTAGATGTTTTTAATACTCGCTATTTTTCTTAGACAGATTAAAACTTTTTATATGTGTATTTTGTAATTGTGTTTGTAATATATATATACGAGTGTATATATACGTATATGTATATTATAGTTATAGTTAAGTATTATAGTTGTAAAACAGTAATCATCTATTTATATAGAGGTAGGATATAGGATACTTTTTATCCCAAAATTCAGCACGGTTCCTTTGGGCGAGGGGACGAAAGCCAAAATTTGTACTTAGCTGTTTAACGCGTTTTATTTCATTTATTATTTTTTTTTGTTAGAATGAGGTATTTTAATGATCGTCTCGTCAATATTTCAATGTTATCGGCTTTTTAGTTCAGAAACGACAGATATCACAACCCCCAGTATTCCAAATAACTTTTATTGTACAGCAACCTTTCAACGTATGGATTATCCTCTTAAGCTGGCGTGCGTTAATATTTGTCTGTCTGTTTATTTGTTCCGACTAATCTACGAAATGCTGAACCGATTTGGCGGGACTTTCACTGGCTAATATTCACATTTTGATGCGCCACTTTTTACAGTTTTTAGCAAGGTATGAGCTCAAAAGAGCTAAGGAGAAACAAAGAGTTCCCGCGGAATTTTTAAAACCCAATATCCACGTTTGTACATAAAATGTGGAAAATGAACTAAATAATTCCTATCGTATACAAAAACTATCGTTCGGTAACTACTAAAATTTAAGATCGTTTAAATGGAAATGACATCAAAATCAACATTATAAAATTGATAACTAGCAACATAAATTTTTTGACAAAAATTGTTTTTGAGGTTTTTCTCGATGAAATGACTCAATAATTTTTATGTCAATTATAGCTGATGTTTTCTTTTATTAATAGTGATAATTTAACATATTAATTATTCTTATAATTTTTTATTTAACATAAATAAATAAATAATACCTATAATAAAACTGTAACAGATCCAATTCTGTACAATGAAGATATTTTGAAAATTTTTATTGGAGGACACTCTATAATCGATACTGAAGCCAAAACTGCAATTTTTTCATTTTTGTCTGTCTGTCTGTCTGTACCTTGGCCGCGCATCACGCCGAAACTACTAAATGGATTCAAATGAAACTTGGTACGATTTGAGTTTATACTCCGAGGTAGGACTTAGGATACTTTTTATCCCGAAATTCAGCACGGTTCTCTCGGGAGAGGGGAAGAAAGTTAAAACGTTTATTTAGATGTAATTCATTAACTCATTTTTTTTCGTTCATTTTTTTCATTTTTAGTTCGATTTAACTCATTTTTTTTTGTTATAAAGGTAGTACTTTATATATTGTCCCGTAAATATTTCAAGGTCATAGGTTTTTTAGTTCAGAAATGACAGACATTTATTGGGTTCACATAACTTGGGACCCGGATCTTTGAACGTACGGCTTATTTTAAACTGGTGTGCGTTTAAATTTATGTTTGTCAATCTGCCTATTTGTTCCAGCTAATTTTCAAAACGGCTGGATCGATTTTGACGGATCTTTCAATGGCAGATAGGTGATGTTATAAGGAGTAACTTAGGCAACATATAGATTAGGTACATAAAAGAATTATGGGATCCGATCCGTCCTATGTAAAAACCTATATTTACGCGAATGAAGTTGCGGGGATCAGCTAGTTTAACAGAAATTATATTTATTGTAATAGTAAAATAAAGTAAAATTATGCATAAAGGCTTATAGTTTTAGGTACAGTTATTACAAGCTAGCTACCTTATCTCCTCCCAAATAAAATTTTAATCACTCGTCCACTGTTTTTTTTTATATTAGTCTAGTATTTCAAGTGCTTTATTAATATGAATAATTTTTAGTTCTATTTTTCAATCAGCGATCCATTATGTGGTTAAAATTGAAACAAGAAACAATTTTTATGTACTGGTTTACTCTATAAGGTCTTTTTCAAGCATTATTCATTAATTCTACTTAGTAAAATTAAAAATCTACAAACTAAAAACTTATAGGTACCTAAAAATATTCAAAAAATAATAGCCTGCTTGAAAATGGTATTAGGATCAAAACGGTTTGTTACACTACACTGCACTTGAAGTGGTCCGTCCATTCACGTAAACAAAGAATCTCAGGTAAATGCCTAAACTTGCAAAGCGGGTTCGTGCGTCAACGCTCTTAAACATACTAAAATTATCTAGCGATTACTTTCTTTGCAATAATAGAATAATCAAGAAATACGTATTGCAATATATTATTTAAAAAAAAACATTTGATACATATCGGATATATATATTGGTATATATCCATTGATATATATCCTCGAACCCTGCTTTAAGTATTAATATTCTTTATTTAATTTTATTAAATCATTCCGCAAATACAAACTCTGTGTGCATTAGTCCTAACAAGAGTATGATGTTCCGAAATAATTCCGATTATATTAGGCTGTATACAGACGACCGTTTTAAAACGGATCTATTGCAATAAATATGAGTGAATGCTTTCGGAGTAAAATAGAGATTGAAATAATATACTTAGCATAATTTATAATAGTTAGAAATGTGAATTTAAATACGGTCGCCTGTATTGGACCTTATATTTTACTGTAGTATTTTTAAGACAGACTATATTACTAGTAACTAGTACTACTATTGTAGAATATTATCTAAGAGACTATTATTAATAAAGTAAAAAAAACTGTTAATGTTTATTTTATTTATTTTCCATAAAAATGGTACCCACCTAAATAATAAAATATTGAAAGAGCAAAAGAAAACACTAAAAGTGAATTAATTACATATTATTTATTTCCATAATTAGCAGTAATTACATAAATATTGTCACAAGTTGATCTCGTCAACTGCCATTGTCTCTTCTGAACCACTCTTTGTTTCTTGTCCATTTGGGTTTTCATTGGAATTTTCAGATTTTGTCAGTTTTGTTTTTCCTGTAATGTTAAAATAATCTTTTAGATATTTTACCCTTCAATGTAGCGTCGATCTTATACACTATAGAGAGCTACGCTCGGAGTTCCTCTGCTGATCAACTAACTACCTAGTGATACAGATTTTTTCTCTAGTGATCAAATCGTAAATGAATCATTCCATAGTCAACGACATAGTTCAGCGGATCGAAGTTGTTGTGATTGACGGGTCACATAGTTCGAATATCCGATAGACGTTGGGGATTCAAAGGCGCTGGAACGGCGACCTTGCACCTTAGCTATAAATGACAGGACGACTTGGAGGGAGCTCGCTGGAAGCAGGCGGCGTGTGGAAATTTGTAAGAGACCTACGTCCGGCTCAAGCAGTGGAATGTCTATTGACGACGACATGTCCTTTAAAATTACATATCAGTGAAAGAAAAAACATCGCCAGCTAAGTATCAAACTTGTGTGTATTTGAGAAATATCAGGAGTCTGTAGATTTTCGATAATACCAATATAATCGTCACGCCGTTCCAGTGGGGCTATTCTCTAACTTAGTTACCAACTGAAAATGGTTGCTAACGAATTAGTTCGATATACATTGCTGTTTTAATGTGTGAAATGAAATCACTGTTTATGTTTCACACATTAAAACAGCAATGTATATCGAACTAATTCGTTGGCAACCATTTTCAGTTGGTAACTAAGTTAGAGAATAGCCCCACTGGTGATGAAGTGTACATTCCGCGAAAATAACAGCTTGAAATTTGTTTTAGGTACAAAGTTTTATACACATACTACGTCATCGGGTACCCAGCGCCAATTTTCCAATAACCAGAACTACATTAAAACTAACTTAAATAACTATATTATGATTTATCATGGTAGATCACTTTAACCAGGAACCACACCTACTACACTAGCGGCACGCTATGATGGCCGGTTTGACACATTACAATAGTGATGTGGAATGTCAATTTATTCTCGAACAAAAAACAATTAAGTTTTGTTTTTGTACCTGATTAAATAGGTTTAATAAAACAAAAATGTATATGTTTATTTAATTTATTTGAACGAACTGAATATTTGAACGAAAATGAATATACATACTTTATATGCACACAAGAAACATATGAATACAAAAGATACCAAAAAAGGTGCCACAAAAGGCCATAATTAATCAGATTCGTCCATACTACTATTTTCACTGTCGTCACTGCTATCATCACATACATTAATAATTATATGTTCGTTTTCTATAATATTATCTATTTTCACATCTCTTTCATAATCTTCCCTTATTAATTTAACAGTTCTATTCACAACCTTTTCCCAGTCTCCTTTAGTCACATGTTCACAAGCTTCTTCTAATAATTTTAGCATTTTTTTTGTGGTAAATGGGGGTTCTGTATTGTGTCTTGCAGCATATCCCTTAATTTGAGCCCACACCAACTCAATCGCATTATACTCACAATGGTAAGGCGGTAACCGTATAACTCTGTGCCCATGTTCTAATGCTATTTCGTCAATGACGTATCGGATCTTGGTTGGTTTGTTTTCTTTTAAAAGACGTACTAATTCCGCTTTTAACATATTCATGTTTGCATCTACGCCATTTTTACGAAGCCATGCGACGATATCAGCTTTCTTTTGGGATTGGGCAGGTGGCTTGTCAATTTGCATCGAGTGGTATGGGGCGTTGTCCATAATTATAATAGATGGTTCAGGGAGGCTACACAACATTGAGGTAAACCATTCAGTAAACTTTTCTCCATTCATGTCTTCATGATAGTCTCCAGTGGTTTTTGACGCAAAAGCCATGAGAGAACCTTCGACAAACCCGTTGATGGTTCCGGCGTGACAAATTATAAGTCGCGATCCTTTTCCTACAGGAACTTTGGAAGTAGATGCTGCTGTGTCATCGTTCCAAGAACGGCCTACAGTATGGTTAGCATTAAGCCATGTTTCATCCAAGAACACAACATTTTGCCAATTTTTGATTTCTTTCACTTGCCGTAAAAAAGTATACCTTGCCATCGCTATATCAAATCTTTCCATCAATATTTTGCGTTTGTTACATTTTTTGTATCGAAATCCAATGGTCTTCAAAATCTTCGTTAAAGAACTTTCCCCACCGAAGAATAATCCAGCTTCCTTCAGTGAATGCACCAACTTTTTTCTTGTTGGATACTCCTTCTGTAAATAGTAGCCGTAAACATGTCTTCGGATAGCATCGGCATCAAAGCTATCGATGCCTACGACTGGTTTTGCTCGTTTTCTCTTTTTTGGTGTGTGAAGTTTATTTTCTTCTGTGCCAGTCTCGCCATATTTTTTTTTAGTTATCCGTCTAACAGTTCGTTGTCCAATATTAAGCGCATCAGCTACGCGTTCAACCACTGACGTTATAGGTAAAATTGGCCCTCCATTTTGAGCTTCACGATCGAAATAGTTACGAAGGCGTATTACGAACTCACGTGTCTGACTATTTAGAACAGTTCTCTGCGTACGTTCGGTCATATCGACGAAATCCACAACAAAGGGCTTGAACAGAGTCCAAATTAACGAGCAAGGGTCAACAGTAATGCAGTATCAATATTTGAAATCCAAAGCCAGGTCAAAACTATATCACAATCGCATTGCACTGACAGTTTATACTTTTCGAAGCAACGTCAATTCGAAACTGCTTTGTTTTGCATTGAGCATTGACGCGAGTTTGCCGGAGGTAGTAGTTGTGCTAGCCAGCGATCCTATGTGACGATCGTATTAGATTCCATTTTTAAAAATTTATTGATATTTTTTTGCGATTTCAGAGGTTTGTCCACATAGTGAAAATTGTTCATATTCACAAGTACATTCACCCCTTAAATGGTGCAAACTGATTTTTCTACACTTGTATACATTTAAGAAATCAATTTAATAAATAAATTTTGAGTCCTAAACCTAAAACTACATTCGATAAAATTTATGAATCTCTGCACATCACTATCGTCAATAAAGTAATACAATTATTTCCTTCAAAGTCGTTATCAATTAATACGGAACTTCATGAGCGGACAAACGTCAAACCGGCCATCATAGCGTGCCGCTAGAGTAGGGGCGTCATATTCGCTTTTTCATTGCAACACCTTATAAATGTGACACCGATGTAACGGTGTCACATTTATATTTATTATATGCAACGGTTATAAAAATAATAAAAAAACATTCTGGAATGACGTTACAAAGTTGTCAGTAGAAGGAATATGTTTATTTTTTTTTAACATGGCGAGGGGTCTTTATTTTTTTCTTATCAGGTTGCAAACAGGCTATATGTATATCGGATAACAGCAAAGCTCACTTAGTCTAAAACTTGGCGGCAGAGTGGCGACGGTGAGGTAGCCCGTGTGTCCCGGCGTGCTGGCGGGCCACGCTCCCACCACGTAGCTCTTATCACTGCTCGGTTTTTCCTCCACGGGGTTATCTGATCCCTGAAACAAAAAACAAGTGATATGTATGAAAGCCAGAATGGTTCTGTGAATATTTAATTGCCAAGTAGGTATACCTATATTTTGGCGATGCTGTATTGTAAAATTCTGGATTTAAATTTACCTATAAAAAAAAAAAGTTCGTTCGGTAACTTAGTGTCGGTACAGGCGCAGGTGCTCTTAGTATTCTGCTTTTATTTTTATTACTTTTTTGTGTTTGTAATTTTTTTTCTATTCTAACAGAATCTCCGAATAGTCTGCCAATCCGCACTTGGCCAGCGTGGTAGACTATGGTTAAAATCCTTCTCATTTTGAGAGAAGACCCGTGTTCATGAGAATATTATATTTTATGTTTATGGTTATATTGTAGTAAAATACGAATATAAAAAAATATAAAAAGGAAAGAGAATTTTAATGAAAAAATATGAGTAGGTATAAAACGCCAAAACCCCTTGTGCCTGTACACCCCTCGCGGCATGTTTTGAAGTCACGGCGGTGTCTTTGGCAAAACACCGCGCGGCGGAGGCGGCTAGACACAAAAGGCGACCGTAAGAAAACGAACAGACTATACCTATTAGCATATTGGCTTTCTTGAAAAATAATGTATGTATCTATATCTACCTACGTGAGTTGAGTAATTTTAATCTAATAAAATTAATTGACAGGTCTAAAAGCAATGCTATTTTTTCCGCAGGGAAAATTGTTAGGGTAGCCCGTAGCTCTTATTTTAGCATTGAATTATATTGTACTGACTATTTTAGACGTCAATTTCGTTTAGGGATGCCGTATCTATGCACAACAGAATTAACACTTCTTCTCTGTTGTAAGTTACATAACATGTAGCTATATTAAGTAAACACAAACTAATAATTACTTTTGAATACGGCGTATCAAAGACACTGTATAGAAGTAGAAGCGGGTGTCAACAAAGAGCTTTAATTATGTACATAGCAGCTGAATGTGCGCAAATGAAAGGGGCCGCGGTCGCCGAGTGCGCCTCTGTCATTATATTACGAGCTGCGGCGCCAGTCGTCAACGCGAGAGATGCTGTTACGTATTATATATATACAATATACATATAGTATTACAATTTACAGTACCAGTAACCTAGGAAGATAATTCTTAATATAACCCGGAAAAACCCGGCTGTTTGTTGTGGGTTCTTCTCAGACCAGGGCGCGTTTGGAACCCTCGTAATTTTAGTTTTAAGTTCTCGTAAGTAATTATTACTTACGAGAACTTAAAACTAAAATTACGAGCTTGTTATAAAAAGCTTATTATTAAAAGCTGTGATAGCCTAGTGGTTAGGACGACCGACTTCTAATCGGAGGTCGTGGGTTAGATCCCGGGCACGCACCTCTAACTTTTCGGAGTTATGTGCGTTTGAAGTATTTAAATATTACTTGCTTTAACGGTGAAGGATAACATCGTGAGGAAACCTGCATGCCTGAGTTCACCATAACGTTCTCAAAGGTGTGTGAAGTCTGCCAATCCGCTCGGCCAGCGTGGTAGACTATGGCCAAAACCCTTCTCACTCTGAGAGGAGACCCGTGCTCTGTAGTGAGCCGGTAATGGGTTGATCATGATGATGATGATGATGAAGTAATTATTGCCACTATCTCACTTCTCTATATATTTGTAAAATTGACGGTCAAAAAGTGTACAGTGAACCAATCCATACTTCCATACTAGTATTATAATCGTGAAAGTGTGTCTGTCTGTCTGTCTGCTAGCTTTTCAAGGCCCAACAGTTTAACCAATTTTGATTTTGGTACAGAACTACCTTACATCCCGGGGACGGACATAGCCTACTTTTCTTCCCAGAAAAAAGCATTCCTACGAGATTTTTAAAGTCCCATCCGTTTAACCGATTTGTATGAAATCTGGATCAGAGGTAGCTTGCGTCTTGCAAATTGGCAACTTTTTGTACCGGAAAAGCAAAGAGTTATCACGGGATTTTTTAAAACCTTAATCCACGCGGACGCATCCTCTAGTTTTGAATAAAATTTATTTGTTGAATTTGAATTTATTATGTATATGTAGCTGTGGCGTACTGTATGTAGGGTGAGCTTAGGACAGGCACTAAGTTTAAACAGGCTTAAGACAAAATTTATTAAAAAAAATCCAGAACAACAAAAAATGACAGCCAACAATGTCTGAAGCGAGGATCTAATCACAATTAGAGAGCTGTAATTTTGTAATGTAAACAGTTATTCGATAAGCAGTCGCTATTATCGTGTAATTACGGTGTTATTAGAGGCGATGCCGTCATCTCATCACCTGTGGAGCATCGAGCAACGTGACTATGAATGGGGAGACGGCATACGTACAAGCCCACCTGGGCTGAAAATTGAAGTGGTTAGTGGCTAAACCCATAATTTTAATTCTTCAGACTTCTGACATGTCCTGCGAGTTTCCTCCGACAGGCCGTGAGGCTATATATCTACAGGGGTACGGGCCACGAAGCCATGGCCTCCTTATCCGGTTAGATCACTTCGCCAGTGATTGTCTTTTAGCCGGTTTTGCTGTGTTGCGTTGTGGATATTTTTGGTCGAGGTGTATAAAATGTAGCTACATAAGTATTAAAAAATTTGAGCCGTATCTAGGTAATAAATCAAAAAGTATTTTTTTTTTAATTTTTCCACTGTTTAGTGCCTGACTAGGTTTTCAACTGGCAAAACTTTGGTACTTCTAATTTGCAAAAAAATCTTCTGTACGCTATTCGATCAACTCAGGCGTTTCAGGGCGGCGTTTCGGTGGGCGGCCGCGTCGCTCTATGCCTGTTAAATGTGTAAGATCAACAGAGTACAGACGGGCGCATAACGCATTACACACCTGCCCCGTACGTGCTCGATGGCGCGGGACTGACGTGTGAACAAATGCTTTGCACTGTTTTATACATCACACACAAGTTACAACTGAACTAAAAATATTCGGGTACTTAATAATATTGGACTGTCCAGGAGAATTATTACGAGCACACGCACACTGGAATTTTATACATAAAGATTTTGAAAACAAAAAAATTGGTTTACAATGAACACAAAATTACTTAGCTATAATCCGCTAACAGTGACAAATTTGTAGGCACAACACCACACAAATTCACCACAAATTCCGCAAAGTAACGCCTGCTTCTATTAAAAAAATTGGTTGTCTGTAAAGTCGGTTTACGGGCGATAATTTTACGTGATAAGTGATAACGTCATAAGAAAACAGGTAAGTATATCTTGTAGATGCGTCACAAGCCGAACGCTTAGGCCGATCGTGCCTTCTCTGTAGAGAAGAATTCTTTGTTCCGCGCTCTCGCTTGCACGCGGTACGTGACAATGTTTTCCGTCACCGTTAAAGCAAGTGATATTTAACTGCTTAAAACGCACAAAACTCCGAAAAGTTCCCCCGAAAAGGTAGGCCGAAGTCGTAACCACTTGGTTATCACTGCTTTTTGTAGTAGCTAATATTATTATAATATTATACGCGAATGTACTTCTCAAAGGGGGTCAGGGCGCAGTTATTATCGATGTCACGGATGGGAGGGAGGGGGGGGGGGGGGGGGGGGGCGACGCGCGGCATCTCGTCTCTTCCTCCAAATAAAGCCACTAAACAACTTCATGCTCCATTTTGCCTATGGGTGTATTAAAGCAACATCTTATTAAATCCTTTTTATAGGTTGACTAGAATCTCATGAAAAATAGGGAAATTAAATTTTGTAGTAAACAACACTAGGTTAACTCGGCTGCCCTAGTGATGAACAAAGTAATTACATTCAGAACAATTTTACAGGACAAGCAAAAACATTGAAAACTCTTATTTAAAGGCAACCTTTCTACAAAAAGAAAGCCGGCGCCGAAAGAAAGCCGCAAAGCCGTTATTCTAAATGTTATTTTATCTTTTCTATAGAAAATTCCAGTTTCTATGTTTGATCTATGTTTTCGTCAACTGTTTGAAAACTTTTGACACAGGCGCGGAGCAAAACTGACAGATGACAGAGCGTTTAATTTGGTATTGCTTAAAGAAAGTAAAGGTGATCTCAAACATAGACAAGTTTTACCTGGGATCGTTTCACGAAACGAAAAATCAAGCAACTGCATTTTAAATACAAAAACAAAGTAATCAACATCCAATTACCTACATCTTTTTTGTGTTGTTCTTGTTGTTTACTTTGTTTGGGCAACAGTAAACGGTTCAAGTTATTTGAAATATTAAACTGTGGTAAAAAACTACTCGACATAAAACTTTTGTTAATGCAAAAAGTCAATTTCACAAAAAATGTCAGTTACTTTGTTTATCGCTAGGGCAGCCGTAGTGTTGCTAACTTTGGAATTTCATTTCCGTATTTTTCATGAGATTCTGGTCGATCTATAACAGACTTAAAAGGTCTACTTAACATTTAAACTTTCTCATTTAGATATGCACAATAAAATTGTTTGTAGACAGATTTCATCGAATCATATTATAATTCTTTTTAAACTTAATCGCACGTTAATCGCATGTATCGCATTTTCCAGTAAACTACTCAAAATGTTAAGACGATCAAGAGTCGACCGCATGTAACGCACTGAATAAATGCGGCTGCTAATGCTGTGACAATATTATTATACTCGATTTGTTTTTGCGTTCGGTGCCTTTGTGCGTTTGATTCTTGCTGCTGTTGCTACCTAGTCCGTAACTGCAGGGGCAATTTTGTTCTGTGCTAAAAAAATGGCACCGAGCTTGAAACCGACGACTTAGCGTACTCTCCGAGGCACGGAGGACACGAAAAGGCCTAATTCGAACTTCCAAAGTCGGTCACCCATCCCAGTCACGGACTTGAGTCAACGTTGCTTAAGCAGCGTTATCGACTGATATGCGCTGTCGCAACGACGCCACGCATTCTTTTATAGTTTTTCACGAAGACAATAACTTGAAATAAAACAAAATATCTATGTCTTATTATATTTGTCATAATGTACCTACCTACATAGGTAGTTAAATAGGTACCAACGTACGAGCAGGTTCGCACATAATGTGTGCAACCTTGGGCGTTGGGAAGATTACACTAATTTAGAGCTCGGCCGATGTGCGCGACCGCAAACTGAACTTAACACGGCCTTGGCAGCGATTTGAAAAAAAAAAAATCCTCTTGGTAGGTACCTACCTCATTATTTTACTACTTTATTTTTTCTGGAACATTGTCTGTGGTTTAGTTCACATATTTAGCTGTGTCACTTTACGAATATAATAAGTAGGTATAGGTATAAACATATTTTTTTTCTGTTTTGATAAATAGATATTAATTAGGAAACTTCAGTCGCTCAACGATTTGTACCACCAATGGTACCAATACGTGGGTGAAATAGGCCATGCCAAAATGTGCTTAAAAGACCGGACCATTTCATTAATTAAGACACTAATTCGCTATAGGGTGAGTTCGGCATTAAACGCTGACGTGTTTGTTACCAATAAAAAAATTTGATGCGTTGTTTCTCTAATTCTATCATTCATCATAGGTAATATGAAGACATAACGACATTGCCTTGTAATAAAACAACAACGACATAATACCAATACATTGATCGCAATGCGATCATGATCATTGTCCGTCTGTTTGGCAGCGGGCACGCTCCGCGCCGCAATTACGTAACATAAATTTATTCAAACTCGGGCGCGCGCCGTGATCGATGGTCCGGCCCGTTCGGAAACGCAACAAAATGTTGTTGCACTTTTGATTTATCGCCACTACTTTGTGTGCTGCCTAACTGCCTCAAATCGTTCTTAATTTACCTACTCTATTTAAGAAGTTCGCGAGAAAATCGAAGGAAACCTCACTTGAAATTTTACATAGACCCTGAGTGCTTAATCTCAGTTTGAAGCGCTCCAAAACTAAAAGTATACTATAAGTATACTATTGATCGAATCACAAATGACTTCAGAGCTAAATGAACCCAACGACTCTTATTTTAGGTCCATTTTACCCTGATGTCATTATGATTCGATCAATAGTATACTTATAGTATACTTTTAGTTTTGGAGCGCTTCAAACTGAGACTAAGCACTCTGAACCTACCAGCAGTTGGTGCTTTACGTAGAGCGTTTTTCCTCGCTTATTTCTCATTCATCATGATCAACCCATTACCGGCTCACTACAGAGCACGAGTCTACTCTCAGAGTGAGAAGGGTTTTGGCCATAGTCTACCACACTGGCCAAGCGGATTGGCAGACTTCACACACCTTTGAGAACGTTATGGAGAACTCTCAGGCATGCAGGTTTCCTCACGATGTTTTCCTTCACCGTTAAAGCAAGTGATATTTAAATACTTAAAACGCACATAACTCCGAAAAGTTAGAGGTGCGTGCCCGGGATCGAACCCACGACCTCCGATTAGAAGTCGGTCGTCCTAACCACTAGGCTATCACAGCTTATTTTCTCTTATTTCTCAATATCCGAAACAATATATAAAGCAACCTCTAAAAGAATATTATTGATGTTCAGTAAGTATTTCATTGACAAATTGTGTGATTGTTAATTTGTTCTATGTTATAATAATAAGCACGAATTTGCTTAACGTCTCAAAACCGAATTAATTGACGTTTCACACAATTCCTCGTAAAGTTGACGGTTGATAGGAAATTTTATAGTTTAAAAATAATTCGGGAAAAAACAAACGGTTGGTGGAGTAGGTATGGTGAGATGTAGTTGCGAGAAAGAAAAATTACAGCCTCCGACATTGTATATCACAATTAACTACCAAAGTGAACATAAACTAGATAAAAATGTAAAACGGGCGTCGATACACCCTTGTAACACTACCGATTAAGATTGAAAGGACTTTAAGTTCAGATTAAAACATAAAACCCTCACGGTGTCAACATAAACTCTCCGATGGATGACGTGGGAAAAAAGTAAATAAAAATTTAAGAAAAAAGAATGACCAGCAAAGAGGCGCATTAAGAATTGAGATAAGAGAGATGGACGAGCACTCAGCGGCGCGCGGCCATCTTTATTATTTATTGACACTTAAAATAATTATCTACTTGTAGTTTGGCCCGTGCCGAACTGTTACGTTTCGGAAGTTAGATGGAAATATTTTACTTTAACTACCCTCTATTATGTAAACTGTAAAGCGACATCTTCTCTCTGTAGCATCAAAATTTTTGGTTTGAGCAACAAGTTTTGCGACATAATTATATAAAAATCTTCTGACTGAATTATGGCCACGGCAGCAAATCTCAAAGAAACTTAATTTTCTATTCCCTCACTCTCATAGTCCGATCGAACGGCAAACCAAATCGATCGAGACCACATGATTAATGCAACAACTTTACGTGCTCTGCAAGGCACGAGAATATAACCTTCAGTTGAACCAACTCCTTCAAGACTTTCCAAATTAAAACTAAAATGTTATTTTTCATTTGCCCAGGTTCTTTCGTCATCTTGAGTGACGAGTTAGGTAAGAGCTATTTTTTCTTAGCTGAGCGAAAAGATAAACAAATTGCAGAAATCTTATTGGAGAAACACGTCAGCAATGTGATTTGCGAGGCACATTAGACGTTCTGTTTGGTTTTAACCCCCGACGCAAAAACGACGGGGTGTTATAAGTTTGACGTGTCTGTGTGTGTGTGTCTGTGTCTGTGTCTGTGTGTGTGTCTGTGTGTGTGTCTGTGCGTGCGTGCGTGCGTGCGTGCGTGCGTGCGTGCGTGCGTGCGTGCGTGCGTGCGTGCGTGCGTGCGTGTGTGTGTGTGTGTGTGTGTGTGTGTGTGTGTGTGTGTGTGTGTATGGGTATCAAATGAAAGGGCTTGACAAGTACAATAGCACTATGCAAATTCAAGATGGCCGCCGCCACAAAATGGCAAATGTCGGGGGTTTTTTAAATTTTCAATTTATACTTGTTCATTTTATCACGGTAATAATATCCTATGCGCCCATCCATAGTGCGGCTCTTATGCGTTTCTCTGAGAAGCAACATACTCGTACTTATCTTTAAATCCAGCAAAGAAAAAGATAGCTAAGTCTAAATATCTAAAACGCGCCAGAGAGGTCAACAAAGTCTTTAGGTATAATCCGTCAGAACGAAACCAAACCTATAAAATTAAAATGTATGAATCCTTATCGTATGCTTAGCGCCAAAACGATTTATTTTTACCTTTTAACCGAAATGCAGTTTCTGAGAAACGTTGCGATAATGCAAATGATCGCAGCGCGACGAAAAACATCCGCGATAAAGTGAAGCGACTGCCAAAATGACGCGACAAAATACGGGTTTTATCACCGGAGCCAGGGAGATGTATATTGCTAGAGCGTGTAATTTCCTGCAACATTTCCCCAACCTAATATATTTATATAGATATAAGAGTGAGATATAGGTACGTATAGCGCGGTGCTATGTCTTTTCTGTACACCTATATACGGTGTAGAAACTTGGACGCTGACAGAAGCTATAACGAAAAAACTGGAAGCGTCCGAGATGTGGGTGTACAGACATAATATGCTGAGAATTTCTTGGATAGAGCGCGTACGGAATAGCACCGTGCTACTGAGGATGGGAAAGGCTACAGAGATACTTACGTCTATTAAGAAACGAAAGTTAGAATATTTTATGCGTAATACCATGAAATATGAACTCCTTCAACTAATCATGCAAGGGAAAGTGGCAGGCAGGAGGAGGCCTGGTCACAGAAGGATATCGTGGCTTAAAAACTTGCGCCAATGGTTTGGGAAGAGCACAAGATCCTTATTGAGAACAGCTGTGTCGAAAGTTGAAACTGCCCTAATGATTACCAACCTTCGTAAGGAAACGGCACGTTAAGAAGAAGAAGAAGGTCAAGAGACATCTGCTGTGCTTTGTCATCCACTAAATTGATCTACCAGACAAGTGTAGATCGTCATTACAGCACCTTGGAACCCAGTGTACCTATATTAGTTCTTCGAATTGTGTGTCTCGCCCATTGCCACTCCACTTCGTTACGTCTTTGACTCTGGTTGTTCAACGGATTCTTCATTGCTGATTTGATCACGTATAGAAAAACTCCAAGCATAGCTGTCTCAATCGCCCACTCAGCGTCTCTGAGGGAGTTCTCATGATGCCCATAGTTAGTGCACACTGCACATGTCTCAGAGTCGTATGTTATGACCAGCAACATGCACTGGCTCCAAGCTTATAATATATTTGTAAACATTAGGTGGGAACATTGTTTTGACACCTGAAGTATGGTTTGCTGTTCCATAGAACTATCTCGATGGGTTTTATCGCCGGCGCTCGTACTGTCTCGGATAAATGCCTCTTGGATTTAGACGTTTGTCTGTATGGACACAAATGAGGGATAAATAAACGTAAAAGGTTGAAGGGTTTTGAGATATCGTAAAAAGCGTCGGTAGCGGTCAAAACGCCTCATGATAGCGCCTTCCATGTTTAAATACATAAAATTCTTATACCTAGTGTTTGTCAAAATATAATTTTAAACTAATGATGTTGAATTAGAATTAAAGAACTGGAATCTTCAGGTATTTAAGCGTGAAACATGTGCTAATTTGTGTGAAACATGCTATAGATACGACAAAAGTTCAGGGGCGGAGGTTTGAATTTACTTGCAGCTGCTTTGTAGGTAATGGTTGAAAAAGATCTTAAAAATAGGTACTCTCTTTTGCCACCCTGACTTGGAAGTTTGGGAAGTACTTAAATATATGCCGATTGCTGTTGTATTTTATCATTTGTGTCAGGTGATTTTTTTTGTGTCAGGTTCCCATTAGCAACTTAAGCGGGAAAAGCAGTGCCACTGATACGGACAGATGTGAACGCGTTCATAGAGAATGTATGAAAGAATATTTACTGGTTTTAGCATTCCAGCACAATGCCACGTAAAATTGTATGGATATACAGTATGTAGAAAAAAACCCTGTCAGATCCGAAAGGGAAAGATTGTTAGCCCACAGACATCACTGAAAAAAATATTTAAAAAATTTTATTCATTAAGATAAAAATGTTATTGTAATTTAAAATGCACATTTTTAGTGCCCTAATTCCCCAATATTGCGCAAATTTTTGAAATGTGACAACACCAGAGTCGGCGGGCGGCATCTTTTGTAAATACCGCTGGCACGTGTAAGCCTGTAAAGGCGTGTTCACATTAAGCTTAGAATCGACCGGCGCAGCATATTGTTTGCCGACTAAAATAAAAAAAAACAACCAAGTGCGAGTCGGCCTTGATTCGAGAGAGCCGCACTCTTTTAGGGTTCCGTACATAATTATGAACATAATAAAACATAACATAATATTTTGGGTGTAAGAAATATTAATTAATTTCCGAGCTAGACATCGCAACAAACCGTGAAAGAAAAATCCAAAAAATGTTCGTTTGTTCGGTCACAGCTTACAAACTACTACGAGCTAGAGACCTGTGTGACCGGCGCACAGACGGCCGGACGGACAGACAGACGGACAGACAGGCAGGCAGGCAGACAGACAGACAGACAGACAGCAGAGAGAGATTAATAGGGCTCCCTTTTTACCCTTTGGGTACGGAACCCTAAGAAGCAACAAATCACCCATCTCACACTCTCAGTCAGTGGCCTGAGCTGAGCCACAGACTCACGTACCTACTGAATTGGTTAGTGTGATCAAAATAAAAACTATCGAATAATTTTATGGATAAAACTGCTGATTGAATCAGATAGCGCGCGTATCGCAGCCGGCTGTATTCATTTGCGTGCGTAATTACTGCCGCTGACAGAACAAGTCGTTGTTTAGCAGCAAACTGTAACACTAGACATACCTCCATACTATTGGACCCTAACGCGTAATGAGCATAATGTGAAGATGCCTTAAGCTATCCCGACCTTGAAATAAGTTTATTTATTTTATTACTATTCGTTTACACCAGGGATTCTCAAAGTATTTTGGGCAAGAGACCCCTTTTCCAAAATGAACTGATAGCTTAGACCCCCATAAACCAATTACATTAATATCCTACCTCTAGTTTTCTCTATTGATACAAAATATTTACCAACTTAAAAACTTTGCGGTTGGTTAAGTGAGTAAACTTGACATCATTAATTGGTAAAATATTAATCATTCTTATAACAAGTTGGTACACGTAACACAACTTAGGTAACTTGAAATTTTGAATAAAGCAGGGTACTCACCTAGCCGTGTAGCATGTAACGTATCTGATACTGTATCAAGTGAGTACGTAGGCACGAGCCCGCTGCGAGCCGCTCGCCCGTGAAGCGCAATAAGTTCGTAGTGTCCCCCCCTAGTGGCCGTATCACTGCGAACACAAAGGCGGCTCCCAATGTGCGCGTGGACGGCAACACGACCGTGGACGAGCCGTACCCACTTGCAAGTTGATACAGTATCAGATACGTTACATGCTATACGTCTAGGTGAATACCCTACTTAAGAACTTGTGTTAATTAACAGGGTTTGACACCTCGTCGACCCCCAAAATCAGTTTTCATTTATGTCGATCCCTGTGGTCGATATCGACCCCCCACTTTGGGAATCCCTGGTTTAGGTACACAAATTTCGCTTTGTTAAAAGCCGTCATAAATGCCGCCAGTTCATACCGAAAGGCGGCGTCGGCTTCTTCAAAGACTCGACTGGGCGGCACGTCACAGAGGGTGGGCACGTGTCACCTCTGAAGTCCTGAAGTCACACAGTTTCGCGCGTAAACTGTTTCCGAGTGGTCGTTCCGTAGCTGTGTTTGTGTTCTGTCATTTTTGCGATATGTCTTATTCTAATCAAGAGTATTTCAATATGTTAATGTGTCTGGGTGCTAGCTAGATGAAGCCTTAGAAGTCTTGGATGTGGCTGCACATCGGTCAATGTGGTTCCAGCATGACAGTGTCCCGCCACATTTCACCCGTTCCGTGCGTGAATACCTAAACTAGCAGTATGGAGAACGGTGGATTGGTAGAGGTGGACCAACTAAGTAGGTACGTGGCCAGCGCGGTCTTCTTTCTAAAGCAGTTTCATTTTTACCTCATCATAACCTGACCAAAGCTTTGTTTTAATTTTTTAATTTGTCGTATTTAATATCCGTTCCAATATTACCTACCTTATTTTAACTAGGATTGATAATAATTAGGATCTGGTTTCTGTCGACGTATTGATTCAAAAACTAAAAGAAATGTTTAAAAGGATCAAAATAAAACATGTGCTATAGTAAGTAGGTACATAGTATTGTTCTGTATTGCCCGTTAAACAATAAAGGTAACTAAGTACAGCTGTGCCCTTGAAATCTCACGCCTATTATCTTTTTGTACAGACGATAAGTACCTAAAATACTTTGTACCCGATAGGTAGGTACCTACCCGATAGGTACTTTACCCGATACCTACTGAGCGCTGACGCCGCGTCTGTGTTACCATGTGACTTTCCCCATTTGATAAAATTAAATTTTAGTTTTTTTAAGGGTAATTTTTTTACTTAGTATTTCAAAATGATTACCATAAATAGAACCAACTCACGATACCTAATTACAACGTCACGGATCTGACAGGGTTTTTTTTTACATACTGTATAAGGTAGTGTACACAATATATGAATGGTACGATCAATAGCCCATTACGCAACGATTCAACGTTGCCGGTGCCTATCGTGAATCAATCGCCTTGCGCCGCCATCTGTCAGTAATGAGAGCGAATGAATCATGATTCATAGGTCCAGTGTGAACACGGCATAACAACCATCGCAATACTCAATATACTGCCCAAATACCTATGCAATAAAGACTGCGTTCGATTGAAATAGTTTAATATGTTACCTACTGTACAACTGTACGAAACAACTTAATAAAACATCCAAACATGTCAATATATCTTTTATATTAATGACAGTAATGACTATATCTCATTGACGTTAAAATAGTCGCCTACCGTATCTGGTGCATTTTGGTGGTTATATTTGTTCCTATTCGGCTATTTTGATGATCATCAAATAATATGTTATACGTCTCTGTTTTAAGCTAACAGTTATAAGATGAGTTTAAGACCAGAGCAACTAGAACAAAAATACAGAGCATACAGACAAACAGACAAACAGACAAAAAATTTAAAAATAGCTTTTTTACGTTCTATTACTTATCCCTAACATCCCCCAGTTATTATTTTGCAAAAATCTTCAATGTACCTACAACAGATACGGCAAGTCTACGATTTTATTATAATATGTATAGATTTACGGAGTTAACTGATGAACTTATCGTAGGTATATATATGATATCGTATATGACAGGCAAGAATTGCTTAAGTCTTAACCCAAGTCAAATATTGGCTCGGGTGCAGGCCAAAATTATACGCGTAAAGACAGCAGAGGCAGAGGCAAACAAGATCAATAATTTCGGCATTATGCGTAAGTATTTTCCTTTCGATGTCATTGTCACCACACAACGACCACAAATTACTTACAGTCCCCGAAGTAAGCAATTCGGATCAGCATAAAAGGTATTCGTGTCAGCTATAAAATGTGTAAGCAATTTATGGCGGCTCAGATGTGACACAAACGTGAAATTTGTTTACGCTTGGTCGTTTCCAGCTCCCGAATTCAAATTCCGTGGGTGCAGGCTACCGTGCGGTCGCCGGTTGCTCCTTTATGAAATTTGACACGCGTCAGTGTAGGCGCCTGCGATTTTGTCCGTATCGATTTATCTTCAACAAGCGGACACCCGCGACTTCGTTCGCGTGGATATTGATTTTAAAAATCCCGTGGGAATCATTTTGTTTTTCCTAAGCTCCTTTGAGCTCATACCTTGCTAAAACCTGTTAAAAGTTCACTGGCGGATGTTTAGGTAGATCAAAATGTAAACATCGGCCAGTGAAAGTCCCATCAAAATCGGTCCAGCCTTTCAGAGATTAGCCAGTAATCTTTAAAGTATTTCCTTTCTAACAAAAAAAGAATGAATGAAATCGGACCACCCGTTAACGAATTACAGCTAAGTACACATTTTGACTTTCATCCCCTTTCCCAAGGGAACCGTGCCGAATTTCGGGATAAAAAGTATCCTATATGTTACTCCGTAGTATGAACTTTAATCATGCCGAGTTTCATTTCAATCCATTCAGTAGTTTTTACGTGATGCGCGCACAAACATACAGACAAACAGACAAATAGACAAAAATTTCAAAAATAGCTTTTTTATGTTCTATTACTTATCCCTAACATCCCCCAGTTATTATTTTGCAAAAATCTTCAATGTACAGATACGGCAATTCTACGATTTTATTATATGTATAGAAGAAGAACTTATTTGCCACAAAGTTTTACGAGCTAACCCGCCAACAGTTGGAACAGAGTGACGGGTCTAAGCTCTAAATCTCTCCTATAAGAAAGGAGGCCTATGCCCAACAGTGGGAATTTACAGGGTGGTGGTGGTTTTATGAGATGAACTTTCAGCGATAAATTCATTTGGACGTTTTATCAAGGATATTTGAATAGATTTTATAAGTCTGAGGAGGCCTTCAGACTTATAAAATTCAACACCTTCTGATAAATATTGGATAGCTATCTACAACTTTTATCTTTGTCACTTGACAAAGTAAGAAAGTGACAAAACTTACGTTTAGGCTATCACACATTTATCAGAAGGTGGTAAAACAGGCCCTGATAGTACTAATTCTTTTTTCCAGCCAGCTCGTGCTCCGAAACCTATGTAGGTCGTCAAACCTACCATAAGTTTGTCGATCTTCCTGGCTGATGAGGGGACGGGGACATTCCCGGGTTCTATTTTCGACAGAGGTAGTTTGGGAATTTGTAAATTGTCTTCGATCCGGCCAAGCAATGTAGCGTTCCGTAACGATGCCGCGTAAAAGCCGATCAGGGGCATATGTATTTAATAAAAACAAACTGCCTCTAAAAATAGCTCTTGCAGGTTAGCCCGCTTCCATCTTAGAGTGCATCGTCATTTATGGGTAAGATCGCAATCAAGGGCTAACTTTTAGATGAACATAAAAAAAACGCATTTACATGATTTATTAGTGTAACAAGCGGAAACCCACGACTCCGTTCGCGTGGATATTGGTTTTTAAAAATCCCGTGAGAATCATTTTGTTTTTCCTAAGCTCCTTTGAGCTCATACCATGCTAAAAACTGTTAAAAGTTCACTGGCGGATGTTTAGGTAGATCAAAATATAAACATCCGCCAGTGAAAGTCCCGTCAAAATCGATCCAGCCTTTCAGAGATTAGCCAATAATCTTTAAAGTATTTCCTTTCTAACAAAAAAAGAATGAATGAAATCGGACCACGCGTTAACGAATTACAGCTAAGTACACAATATTTTGACTTTCATCCCCTCTCCCAAGGGAACCGTGCTGAATTTTGGGATAAAAAGTATCCTATATGTTACTCCGTAGTATGAACTTAAATCATGCCAAGTTTCATTTCAATCCATTCAGTAGTTTTTGCGTGATGCGCGCACAAACATACAGACAAACAGATAAACAGACAAAAATTTCAAAAATAGCTTTTTTACGTTCTATTACTTATCCCTAACATCTCCCAGTCATTATTTTGCAAAAATCTTTAATGTCCTACATATACGGCAAGTCTACGATTTTATTATATGTAATAATATGTATAGATATAATTAGTGAGGACAACAATTATTGCACATCGTAATATGAAAGACAGTCGGTTCTGCGCTCGTGACCGGATCGCCGTTTGTTACGTATCGATGATTGAAGCACTTAACGGTGATTGATTCGGGTTTCGCAACCGCAACCGCTGACGAGCGCCGACATTATACGATGACGTATTAGCCAATACCCCCAGCCCCTTAAGTTGGTTACCAAATCCTTAAGTAAATAAAATAATGTTAAATTTAATAATTAATGCTCCTTTGCCTTTAATGGAAATGGAGAAAGTTTCCGTAAAGTCCGTAGTGGCAGTAAGTTTGTGCGTCCTTTACTCTTTATTTAAATACATTAATACTATTACGGTAAGGCAAAATAACGGTCATGATTATAATACATATAGATATGATCCATTTCACAGCTGGGCTTTGGTCCCTTGTAGACACTTCCACCTAGTGGGGGACCTGCTATAGTTCCACGGTCCATGTAACTGGATGGAAATATTGACAAACAAACAAACATTTTTATCGTGGTAGTACCCGTAGTTGACATTAGATTAGACCTGCCAGTTTCAAGTGCGAAGTCGCAATTTCCGCACATCGACAGTCGAGACCTCAATCGGTGGTTGGAACTAAGTATCCCACCCATTGCCAGCTTCGTTACTCGTTCAGCTATGACGAATACTCTGGTTCACGATTACTCTGGAACGGAATCAAATCTTGGACCTCATACTGAGATACGTAGGATTACACACCAGCGAGCCATAACAGAGGTGGTTACAATTTTATGAACCCCATATGGGTAATTCTCACGAAAACATGAAATTCTTGTTCTTTCAGTTTTTACAAAAATCTAATAAAGATTTATTGGTAGATATTATTTTCTAGCAATCTGCATTACTGTGCCTAAGAATGTCAATTATTATTTGCGAACTATATGTATAAATAAATAAATTACATTGTATATAATGTACCAAAAATCATTCCCTCACTGTGTCCCAAGCTCCAGATTAAATTACTTTTATATTTTTAAAGACACAAAAAAATCAATTAAAAGCGATGCATGTTTAACTAATCTATTAAAAATACACCAGATTTAAGAAAATATTTCTCATTTGGTCAATAAAGTGCGGACCGGAATTTAAAAAAAATAACATACACGTGTCCCAAGAAATTAAATCATTCCCTCACACCTTTACTGACAGTCGTTTTATGAACGCATTTTTAATCAAACTCGAACGCTAAAATTAGTTTTAGATAGTTGGCAGTACTGTCGATTTTTCCATATGGCAAAATTATCGTTAGCGTGTTAGAGTTTTTGTTGTAAAAAGGTTTAGTTTATATTTTTTTAATATTTAATTTGTGACCGTCATTCCATCACATTCTATAAAAACAAAAGGTAAGTACTTTAACTATTGTTAATTATATCGTGACGTGGGTTTTAGGGACTTGTTTAGTTATGCAAAAAATCTTTATTCATATAAGATTATACCACGTGATTTTTTTTAGTTATGCTTGATTTCGTCATTACCTCGCCGTCATTCCCTCATTTTAATGTGTAGTGAGGGAATGATGATTTATAAGGGAATCGTTTTCGACTGAGTCAGTTTATCTTTTTCGAACTAACCTTCAAATTTACCGATGCCATCTTGTTGTAGGATCAAATAATGCCAAGAAGAAAGAAGACTAACGAAGAAGAAGATAAATTAACACAAATTTTGCATATGTTCAATAATAATCTAAGATGAACAGTTGTAGCCAGGAAAGTTGTAGTGCAGAGGATCGAGCCCCCAAAATTAATCAAAAGAGGATGTTATTTTGTGAAGAAAATAGATCAGTCAGATGTCTAATCCCTACTAATTATATTATATTATAAATACGAAAGTAACTATGTCTGTCTGACTGTTACGCTTTCACGCCTAAGCCGCTGAACCGATTTTGATGTTCAGTATAGAGATAGATTGGACCTTGGAGAAGAACATAGGCTAGCTTTTGTTGGTAAAAAAAGGCTGGAAGGGGTTGAAATAGGGGATGAAGATTTTTATGAGAGTCCGTCATTATTGAAGATAATAATCCTTATCTACTAAAATTATAAATATGCAAAAGTAGCTCTCCATCTGTTACCTTTTCACAGCTCAACCACTGAACGGATCTTCACGAAATATGGCACAGAGCTGGCCTGTATCCTGGAGACGGACACAGGCTACTTTTATCCCGAAAAATTCCACTTTCCCAAGTGTTTCCAGAGGATTTTCAAAAAACCTATATCCATGCAGACGAAGTCGTAGGCATCAGCTAGTTGATAATAAAGAGTTAAAGAGATTTGTTTTATTAACTTTTATACTTGAAAAAAGAGCTTAGTTTTTTTTTGGCAAAGAGAACTTTTTTGTAGATTTATTTTTAGTTCTTTAATTTTCAAGAAAGTATTTTTTTGTGTTTTTTTTTAGTTTTTTTTAGTTTTAGTAAAGATTTTTACTAACTTTGATAATGAATAGATTAGAATAAGAGCTTTATTTGATTGAAAAAATACTATTTATGTTAATTTTTAAGAAATCTAAACTTTTTTGATTTTTTTTACAACTGTCAATATGATAAAGTGATAAGACAATAAAATTCACAAAGATTGTCATCTACAGACTGAATACTTTATGATTATCTTCACAACAGTTCCTAGCAATGTAAGAAAATATATTTGATAAACAAATTAAAAAATAAACATCGTTTTACTGTCAGAGATTCATGAATTGTTTGTAAAAGTCATTCCCTCACCTAAGACGTCATTCCCTCATTCTATTTTTTTTAAATACCCTTATAACTTTTGTAAACAATTTTTTTTCTTGGGACCACTATATAATTTAAATTTAGTTACATAATTATAACATAATTTATAAAAAATAAATACAAATATCCATCAAAAATTTTCATTCATTTTTTGGAACCGAATTTCAACATTTCGTGAGAACTACCCATATACTTAACTATTGCGGGGACCCCCCGCGAGTCGATAATACGATTAAAGGCGATCAATCGATCCCACTCAATAAGCCGCGCTTTCACCCGCTGTTAAATGTCAAACCTGTGTGACGTTATTAAAGGCTGTGACAGACGCAACGCGACGCGACGTCAAAACGGAAAGTTAAGTAATATAATAAGAAATTTCATGAAGGCGAGAAGCGTAATAATCCGGATTATTGTTGCTTTTTGAATATATTAGTGAGTGTGCTCAGCTTCCATCAATAATGTACCAAATAAGTCGGTCGTCAAAAAATGTCCGTGAAAAATTAGTTCTCACGACCCGATTGTGTTTCACGATGCCGAGGTGTGCTAAGAAATTAAAAGTACAAATACAAGTGAGTGGTTTAAATAAGTTTGAAAAAAAAAAATCGTTGTCTGTAAAGTCTGTTTACGGACGATAATTTTACGTGATAACGTCATAAAAAAAACATTGATGAAGCCGAACGCTTAGGCCGATCGTGTCTCCCTATCACTTGTTCCGCGCTATCGCTTGCACGCTCGGCTGAGGCGGAACGTGACAATGAGTCATGCTTTTTCGTGCGTGCAACCGGCGTTCATCGATTTATGATATAAAATAAAATACATTTTTAACGTTATTACGTCAAAAATGTATTTTTGATAATTTTTCAATTAGGGCTGCATAGCTAGTGCGCATTGATCGAAGGTGCTCAGGAATATTTCTACATTGTTCCCTCCACTATTTACCATTTTATCTGTGCGGGTTTTAAATATGTCAGCGACATTCTGATTTGTGTTAATATGTGGACACACGGACGCGTCCGCGTCGTTGCCGTCGCGCTTTGTTTGTCCAGACCTTAAAATATGTCAAACCTGTGTGACATTATTAAATCTGGATCTCACTAATCTCGGGTGTTCAGTTTTGTCACACAATCCTTTTTGTCACGGCCATTTGATTAGTATCGTGATTATAGACTGTCTCAAATTATTAAGTGCTGGTACTTGTAAAATGAATGCATGGGTACTATAAGATATTAGGGCTCTTACACATTGTAAGAACACTAAATTATAAATTCGAAAGTGTAAGCGTACCTGTATGTTACTTCTTGGCGGTTCAACAATTTCAAACAGAGCTTTGAATGTGACGTACGATATTTTGTATCTATACTTAATATTATAAAGCTGAAGAGTTTGTTTGTTTGAACGCGCTAATCTCAGGAACTACTTGGACCGATTTCAAAAATTATATCACCGTTGGATATGTACGTGATCCTTGAGTGCTATAGGCTATATATTATGTACCACGGGCGAAGCCGGGGCGGACCGCTAGTCTCGTTATAAAACCAGAACACGCGAGCAAAAAGTATTTAATAAATCGTCAAATTGATTTAATACATTATAATATTTTTTAATTAAATTATTCATAACTGGCATCTAAATAGGTAAATATAACTATAATCAAGGGCGTCGCCAGCCACTGGCCAAGGGGGGGGCAAGTTGATGATATTATAGTATGCGAAAAGTATAAATAGGCCAGTCATATTTTTCAAGTGCTGCAAAGTTAGCACATATGTCTTCCGAAACTGCAAAATTGGAGACTACAGGTAGTGGTCCTAACAACATATTAAAAAAATCTGAATTTACTTTTCAAACTATAGCATATTTCGATGGGTGCCTGAAACAAGACCGCAATAGCCATAGAAGCAGTTTTCCGATTAAGCCATTTTCGTAATCTACGGACCCGAATACACGTCCTGTTTTTTTTTCACATTTTTAAAATGACAACTGCCCGATTTAGCAAAAGCACTATGGATATAGCTTCGTTATTCCCTGTTCATCATTCAAATTTTGTTTAACAAGTAACGGCCATTGTGGCTTTGTTCCTCAAAATGAACTTTGTATGCCGATTCACAATAAACATTGCTGCACAAATATATATATTTTTTTAATTTCAATAGTAATATTGTAATTTTTCCATGAAATAAAAATATGTCGATTGAATTTTAATAAACATTGCCGTACGGTGGTAAGTTGGTAACCTACTACCTGATACTATTAATTTTATTAAGACTGTATTTGCCGTATACTTCAGAACTTGCTGTTTGATTGATTTCGCACTTTTTACCGGAATATAACCACAATGGACTTTAACAGAAAAGACTTTAAATGTGTGAAGCGGCAATATCGTTTTTGTAGTTTTTTAGGTATTTCTCAAGCACTATTTACTTTGTGTACATTATATGTTACTACAGAAAGAAATAACGCATCGTTTGATAGGTATACAACCCGTTTTGATGCGCCTCCTAGTTTAGTAATTATTCAAGATTTTCACTAAATCTTTTTTCCTGTAAAATTGTGTTTTGTCGATTGCAGCTTTGTTCCAGGCACCCATCGATTTATATTTCCTCAAATCTCTAGGGGGGGGCAGCTGCCCCCCCTGCCCCTACCTGGCGACGACGCCCTTGACTATAATATTTAAAGTAAACTGATTTTAAATCATCATTTTAGAAGATCATAAGAAATATTCGTAATTAACGGAGGTTTAAGGTTTTAATTAAAAGTTCTAAAGTAATATATGGCCTTTACAGCCGTTCAAAAATTGCCATAGCGGTCGGTATTTCACGACCACCCGGCGGGGTATTGGTAAAGTTTTCAACTAGCAATAATCGCACCTCGGATTAACCTCATTGGTTACGATATTGCCTCTGCGCAAAGTTAACTCATTATCATTTTTGTACACTACTTATGATTGTCAAATCGTCCTATCTGCAGCGCGATGTAATTCTCCTGTGCTGACATCTGTTGACGAATTTCGAAACTAAAAATTCGCATACGGTCTGCAGTCTACCTATTTATTTAATAAGTAATAATTATTTTTAGTATTATTTTTTATTTATTCTACATCAAAGTTACGTAATACTTCGGTTCTTCATTCTTCAAAGTGATTTTTTAATCATTATGTTCCTAATAGTTAAGTATAAATAGACTAACAACCTGACACAGGAATGTTTCCTAATGCTTAATTACATATTACTTTAGTATTATTCTTGCTAGTAGGTAGGTATTAATAATATAATAGTCTATACTAATATAATAAAGCGGAAGACTTTGTTTGTTTGTTTGAACGCGCTAATCTCAGGAACTACTGGACCGATTTCAAAAATTCACCGTTGTATATGTAATGGATATGTACGTGATCCCTGAGTGCTATAGGCTATATATTATGTACCACGGGCGAAGCCGGGGCGGACCGCTAGTAATTTATATAAATTAATAATATAATTTTGACATACTTATTAGTAGGTATTAATATTTTTTTTTGTATTATTTCTGTTTAATTATTTTGACATTGTGGGCGATTCTGTTGTACACAATCTCTAAATCTAAACTAAAATGACAGGTCTAAATATATTCCTGTCTCTTTCACAATCCTCCCTGCTGAAGGGGATAGCACTATTTTTAAACCTGTCAATTTAGTTTAGGTTTAGAGATTGTGTACAACAGAATTGGCCACATTGTGTCACTACAGCACTGCACTTAATCGGAAAACAAATTTCGCATTTGGGACGCTCTGAAGCATTAAAAATGTTTCGTAAGAATTTGAGACATGTACGTAATTAAAATAGAATCCAAAATCCGGAATTTCCAGTAATCTTATACTGTTGGTACCTACCTAATAGATACAATAAAATAAATGGTACGGCAATTAGATACGCAGATCGCTTTCATTTGCTAAGCGCATCGGACTCAGTCCACCTAACTACCTCACATACAGCAGAAATACTTGCACGTAGTGTTTTCTCAGAGCATCTCCCATGAATGAATGACTCCGCAGTCACGACTATATTGTGACGATTTTTTATCGGTCCGTGACACTTCGCCTTCCGTGTCGGAGGTCGGGGTATTGAGTGCCTGTCCATTGTCCACATTTGACTAACTCGTTTTGGTTGGAAAAGGGTTGGTTTTAAATAATAAGTGTGCACTTATTATCCGACTGGTTTTCTGTACATATTATGGATATCTTCAAGAGGAAATCATTGGGAGTTTTTTTGTCGTGGACGTTGTATTCATCTTGTATTTGTTCTTTTTACCCGACTACGGCAAAGCCAAAAGGAAGGGTTATGATTTTAGCAGTGTATGTATATATATATGTATGTATGTATGTATGTATGTTTGTGGCCGATTTTTGTATGAGATTCTATGTGTACCATTGTAGCGCCTAAACTACTGGACCGATTTTGATGAATGAGGTGTCTATTGATTCGTTGTTATGGTCCGGGTGACATAGGCTACAATTTATTTACGAAAAAAATCAAGAAGTCACCTTCACGCGGCTTTCTATATTATAAAATTAGTTTTGGATAGGCATAACAGATGGTGCCACTAGTTGATTGCCCGCGCTTTTGCCCACTAAATTATTATTAAATTATTAAGAGTAGTCGGATTTTAGTTTACGATCTTTACTTGTTTACCATATATATTTTTTCAATTAGTATTAATTGTATTACAGTATATTGTGGACGACGTAAAAGGGAATCTACAATTAATTATACTGTATATTTTACTAGTTTGTACGTAAGTTTTTTTTATAACCTGTTGATACGCTCAATAAATAAATAAACTAATCAGTTTCAAAAGCTGAACCGATAGGTACGTTTATAATTGCTATGACTAATATGATTGATGATGATTATATTATGATGTTTTATGATTTGCCCATAAATTCACTGTTCTTGCAGTAATTTTCCGGTAGCTTGTTGTGTAATAAGGTGCCATCATATTTATCTTAAGAAACAAGTAAGATTCTGTTAAAAAATTATTAATAAAATTAAATAATTGAACTTACCTTGCGATAGTGTAATTATGTTTTTTAAAAAAAAAGGAGATGTTACATAGGAATATTTAATAGTCTGTCGTCTATGGTCCTAGAGGCTAACATTGTCTGTCATCTACAATTGTCTTTGTCATTCCCTTTCGGCCTGCTGTGTATGTAACTGTGTTGTAAATGACCATTATAAATTAATCTGAATTCATCCAGTGTTTCATTAAGTAAATACAAACCTTACAGATTCAATCATACTTTCGACCCCATTTTGACGGATAACCAAACGGGCATTTATCAAAGTACAATGGACACCGTCACGTCGACTACCAAAAAATGTCGTGACCGATGGCCGCGGGAAGGTCACGACACAGGTCTTTTTCCATAATCAGTGAGTGACAATCATTTTGTAAAATCCACAAAAACATAATTTTCCGTCAGCTTTACAGAGACCATTGAAATTTTACACGGGCGGCCCTTGTTTCTTGGACCGGGCAGTCACGATGTATTTGATTGGCTGTTGGGCTTGACGACTGCTTCGGCTGGATTTAGTGCTACAATGACCGCCAGAAAGCAGGAATGACATGCCTCGTCAGTAGTCTAATCTTTTTTTCTAGACTTTTGGTAGGCAACTTAATGCCAGTGTTATAGGTAACAGCCGCCTGATATAGGTACATATTTACATATATATTTTTTAAATAAATAAATAGATATATAAATATAAATACATAATACATACTTATAGTTATAATACACTCAGACTCGGGGCGGGAATTGAGCCCGCGACCCCGGAGCGGAAGGGGGTCACTGTCAACCGTGACAACGGGCCAATCAAATATTATACAAAATTCCGGTGTGCGTGTGTTCGTAATTCTTCTCCTTCTAAACGGCTTGACCGATTTTGATGTTTTTTTTACCCAACTACGGCAAAGCCAAAAGGAAGGTTATTTTAGCAGTCTATGTATGTTTGTTGTTTGTATGTTTGTATCCGATTTATGTATCAGATTCTGTGTGTTCCACCGTAGCGCCTAAACTACTGGGCCGATTTTGATGAATGAGGTGTCAATTGATTTGTCGTTATGGTCCGGGTGACATATGCTACATTTTATTCCTTCGGGGCTTAAACTATAATCTTACGTTAGTTTCGGATACACATAACAGATGGCGCCACTAGCTGTTTGCCCCGCGCTTCTTCCTCTCAAATTCTCATTAGTACGCAGTTGAATACACGTTTTTCTGCACACTAAATTAGTAGTCGGGTTTTAGTTTACGAACTTTATCTATTCTTACTTACGAATATATCTAAAATACATAATTTAATTATATCGCTTTTGTGCACTACTCCATCCAGTTGACACCGCATGCTAGGAACGTTCGGACAGGATATAAAACAAACTGTACGAACGTTTCACTCCGATCCCGGAGTGTCCCCAGGTGATGTTGACTCCACAATGCACAACAGTAAAGTCAGCATCTCACCCCAAGTTAAAATCGCATTATCGAGTCTACTGAGGATGTTCTTTCTGGTGTCAGTCATTTATTGAGTAGATGACCAATTTGCCTTTTTCTACCATGTGCAAGATGCGCACTGTTACAGTTGTAGAATTTATCAAAATCTTTATATCTGCTAACCGTTTAAACGATAGCAAAAAATGTGAGGCAGTCTTTGGGGACTGCCGATTGAAGTGAAAACTGGAAGCGCGCGGTGACGATGACGCGAAATTCGCGTTTTTCGTGTGTGCTTTTTAGCGCGAAAGCACACACAATACACACAGTGGCGTGCACTTCATAAAAGCAGAAAAGCACTGCATACCTTGAGAAAAGCAATGCTTAGGTACAACGATAAGAAAAGGAGAAATAGAAATTTTAATACTACCGATTGGCATACCCTGGCTTTAAACCCTGTGCACGCCACTGAATACACAGTATACATATAGCTCATGGAAAGTGTTCGGTGACGATGACGCGTGTTCCATGATTTTTGTTCACCCAACAAACTGCTCAAAGCGCCTAAAGAAGTTTTCACTTCAAAAAATAGTTACATAATCCGCCTGTTTATAATATCTTGCAATCACTATGTTCATTATTACAACGACAAACCACTGACACACGCAATCCACCATTAGGCTTCGATAGCGATCTTCATCAGAGGTCGGGGGGTCAGCGCTCCAGCACTAATATCATTAATCCGTCCAAGAGACAATGCCACCCGAATGTACTCATTAATGCTCGAGTAAAGTTTTAGTAGGATCACCACAACACACTGTAGTACTTACTTACCTTATTAAAACTATTTTATTTCTATACAATCGGAATTCAGAATTCTTGGTTAGCGTCGAACGCATCTATCTAGGAAGAGAGAAGTTCATTAATCACAACTGTGGAAATAGATCCGTACCAATCGGATATAAAAAGCATCTTTGGTTGTAAATATTAAACGAAAACGTCTCAAAAGTTCAGTGGTAATAAATAAAGTGGTAATTCATCATATTAAAAATCAAAATATGTCGAAAATTATGTTGGTAAAAACTCTGCATCCGATCGAAAAAATTCGTGTGGTAGCTCTACTTTTCGCTTATTGCTTTATTTCGAACACCGATCGGCGTATTAGGAAATTTTGAAAACAAAGATCAATAATTAGCTGCATTCATACGGTGTTTTAGACGTCAATATTGCAAATATGCCGGCGTTTCCTACTGCCTGCATACAAACGTAATTGTGGATTGTAATTATTATTATGTTGTCAGATTATTTTATCAGCTTGGTGTTGGTGTAAGTTACAAGAGTCTTGTGAGAGCAGTCCGAGTTTTATACCAATGTTGACACATGTTCTTAAATTGACGTTAAAAATGTGTACAGCAGTGGCGAAGTCTCCATATAACACGATTCCCATCGGCTTCCCTTTAAAAAATGCCATCCATACCTACCTAGTTAGTAGTTACAGCTACTATCTTTTTTTTCTTTTACTCACTATTTTACAAATACAATAGGTACTTATTACAAAAAAAATATTCAAAACAATTCAATTAAAAAACTAATTTGTTCAAACCAGTAGTGCCACGGGCAGTAAGCAGGTAACGAATATGCCGGACTTGGGACGGCTTATATTCCCATAGAAAAACATCGTGTAGTAAACAGTTGTCCCCTGCATTTCCAATAAAATTTGTCAATACATTCTTCCCTGTCTAGTGTCTAGCACGCGCAAAAAAGGCAATCGGGAAGCCGATTTTGAGCGGGTTATGAGTGTTATTACAAGGAGTTTAAAGTCTTGAATTTGGGAACATTTTTCGAAGATGCTTCATCTTGTGTTTTGTTTTAACTTCACAAAAAGTGTTTATGACTCGCGCGTCTTGTTTGCTACTTTTTGTGTTTTTTGATTTAAATAGTTATTATTGGTGGAAGGTGTATTAAATTGTACTTTTGTTAGTAACAAAGGTTTTTCCAAAGCTGCAAATTATCATATTTAAAGTATTTTCAAATATCAATGCTTAAATAAATGGTGAAGACTTTTTTTTCCAGCTTGGTGTGTGGCGATTTTTTTATCCCGGCTTCCCTTTTGAAAATATCCACCCTTCGCCACTGGTGAACAGTGTACCAATTTTGAATAATATTTATTTGACTTTGACTTTTCTTATTAATTATGGTCCAAAGAAGAACTGTACCATCATTAGAACCATCTAGATATGGAATTTTTATATCCTGACCAGTGACCACGTCAGTTGTCATATAGGCCACAGCATCTCGGAATATGTATCCGCCGACACCAAGATGATCAAATTGCGACCTACTTCCGGGATGCGCTGGTGGTTGGATGATCATGAGCGAGTCGCTGGCAGCCGCTGATACAAGCGGCAATGATCGTATTTTGAAGCAATCGCTGTATGTTACCCTATGTCCATCAGAGGAAGTCGAGAGGACAAGGATAGATACATCGACATAATTAGAGATAGACTATAGCTGTATTCAATTCGCAATTGTGAATATCATTTGTATAAATCCAAACGTAAATCGATTCGAAAAAAGTCTAAATTCTAATAGGGGCTCACAGTTTATGACTTGTACCGGATGACAAGCCAAGAGACAATACGGTTGGTTAGTAGATCGGGGTCAGGGCAGGTCACGAACCGACGCAAGCTCCAGGCACCAGTTTTGGGGTCAAACTCTAGAGCACTATACATATACCTACTTCCTAAACATAGTCAATATTCGAAACTTATTGAAATATTGCGCTGTAAGTTACTAACAATTTGTTAAAGATTTGTCAATTAAATTCAAGTAGCTAATGTTCTTAATAATTGTGTAATAAATATAAATTAAAACTATTTGCGATTATGGAGGGCATTCAATTCAGATCTTGTACTTACTTTAGTGTAAATATCCATTGTAATATTTATAACATTTGACGGGACTAAAAATAATGCAGTCCGCATGGCGTCGGGTCAATTTTATAAAGCTACTTTATGAAGTTTTAAATTAGCCTCTAGATAGAAAATAGTGAACACAAAGTTACAAAAAGTGCACTACCTACCTATCTAGTTGTTTACCACATGTGTGTGTACCCTCACAAAACCATGCCTACATTCCTGCATGTCATAATTGTACATTATGACACAAGAACAATACTAATTGACCGTGACATGTCAATTCTTTAATCCAACGAAAAAAGCACCACTCGCCGCCCTAAAACAATAGCGATCAGGAGGCGGTCACCTTGATCGGATTAATTAATACAATACAAATAATCATGATAATGAAGGACCCACATCCGTAATGGTGATTGATCGGCCAACTGGCTCACAATGGAATTCGACGTGGGCCAGCCGGGCCCGGGTCCGGACAGCCTGGCCGATCGCTGGCGTGATCATGATCACGAATTTGTTGACGAGTCTATCGCCAAACCTGCCTGATGATAAGTGTTGTTTGTACGCAATTTGGTGATTGCGTTATTGACGTCCATTAGGCGGTAGGTTCTGCATTAGTCAATTCCTTTGATCATGACTGACGGATGACTGATAGAGCAAAGGATTATCCAGATATTGAACAGGCAAACATCTGCTTCAGACCTGAAGATTATCTGTGATTCAAAGCAGCGACTTTGGGTAAACGTGACAAACAACAAAACTTATCGTCGAATGAATGCCAAAGAGGCATGCAAATTGAACATAAAAAAATATGAGCCTTTTTTACTCAATTGCCCTTCATAGTAAGAAATAAATTAGCAAAATTAAAGGAATATAAGAGGGACAAAAGCGATCTTACGTACAGTACCAACTCTAAATAACACAATTCAAATTTTAATTGGATTTCGAGTATTGAAATTAATGTGGCCCTCGGCAAATTTCGTGTACAAACCTGGCTGTTAAGATCTAATACACGAACCGCTCAATAAATCACAGGGATTTGGAAAGGCAAGTGAAACATTAGTTAGCTCTGTCCTCAAAACCTGACAGCGCAGCGCGTCCAGATCACCTGGTTTCACGGATATACCTGTACTTGGGAAATAATTGATTGGCGTTATGTTGTGGGATATTCGATATTCTGTTTCAGTTTATAGTAAATGTGCTCCAGACTTTAGCGTTGCTTACCCATACCCAGTATCATAATGGTATGAGTATTGGAACATTTGAGAACGTTATGGAGTAACAAAAGGAAGTCAACATTGATCATGATGATGATTAGAGCTGATGGCAGTCTTTACACTGTTTCTGACAAATTAGCAATCACCTTTGATTGATTAACTCTCTCTCACTATTGGCTAAAATGCACAGTTGCAGCAAGAATACCATAAATTCAACCAATTGAAGATATACTGCATAAGATTTACAAGTTTGTTCGAATATTTAAAACCACGCCTTAATGTGTGTTCGCTTTCGGCCATAGACTGGAGTTCATTCCCTAGATTTACGAGAGCACCGAATAGAGTTGTCACCGGCATGTACCACGTCGCACCGCAATAAATTAGCGGGCGAGTGTTCAGTATTCCCACGAACAAAACTGTATCAAGATGAGCCCAACAACACCCGAGTGCGGGGAAGAAATGCTTTATTTTCTCGCTCGATTTATTCCGAGTGACACCCTTGCGTTTTGTAACCTGTCACTCGGACTAGTAACGAAGTACGATAGCTCAGGAAATATGGTACAGCGGTACGGTAACCCCGTGGTTAAATACTTGTACCCTCGCTAAAGGTTAAAGTTTTCGAATTTGTGACTGACGATTGACAATTACACAATTCGTCTAATACTCCATGGTATGAATTAGAAAAATCTCGGAAAAATAAACGTGAAGCTGTCAAGATGTCTTGAAGTTGAATTATGTTGGATGCCTACTACTTAGATAGTTAGCAACCGATAGTACATGAGTAAAGTTCCTGCATAATATAGACGCAAAAAGTTGAAAAAAAATATGAGTAGCAGCTTCTAGCGTCATCTTAATCAACTTCCGAGATCCTGTTTGAATCAGCGAAGTAAGAGTGTAGAGAGGGGGCTGTGTACATCCGTCTAGAATCCTTTTGGTGCGCTTTTATCCCCCTGAGTTATGAAACATAAAAAATTTCCTGGCTGCGTGACAAGTAATAAGTAAATAACAAAGAAACAAGAAATGGTGACATTAATTTTAATAATAGCATTTAATTTAACGTTCACCGATATGATGGCCGATAAGTGATTTGATATGATATGTTAAGCGTTGAATATTTGTGTCATAAAACGCATACTGAAATGTCTTAATCAATTTCCTAATCTACATTATACAAAATGATCAATCATAGCCCTTGTCAGCGGTTTCGGTTCCGCTATAGACTGAGCTATTTCAAAGTGCAGTATTTACCAAGGCTTTATAATGACTATACCATATTTGTTCTAGGCATATATTATGTACTATGATTCCACATGAAGCCCACTGCTGGATTCTTCACGCTCTCAACTTAGTGAAGGTTCTGCTAAAATTACACTCTTAGGTTCAAGGTCGCTATTCTAGCACCTTTGACCCCCAACTATTGGGGTTCTCGGAACTATGTCCTCATCCATTGCCACTTCAGCTTCACAACTCCTTGATCTATGCCGGTTAATCTGGTTCTTCCACGGATCTCCAGATTTCTGATTTGATCACAATGTTGGAATTGAAAAATTATCACAT
This sequence comes from Melanargia galathea, assembly GCA_920104075.1. Taxonomy (NCBI): domain Eukaryota; kingdom Metazoa; phylum Arthropoda; class Insecta; order Lepidoptera; family Nymphalidae; genus Melanargia; species Melanargia galathea. The sequence continues at coordinate 10,901,453 of OV049858.1, forward strand.
TTAGTTATTTATTTATCTACAAAAGGGAAGTTGTCAGACCGACGTTTCAACTTACAACTCAAGGTCTAGAAAATTCTGCATGTTTTCCTTACAACATAGGCCTCCGCTAGACAGTATTTTTCAGTTTAATCTGAGCGAAACCAGGATATGTAATGTAGATATTAAAATATATAAACCAATGGCATAATGGCATTATTTCAATGCTCAATATAATATGTTATCGCAAGCCCAGTCCATTATATTTCAGTTCCCATAAACAAATGCAAGTGATGATGCACGAATTGACTGTATATGGTTATTATATCGATTGTGCAACGCGGCTAAGCATTGTGTAATGTTCCCTCTTGATGAAGAGCTTTTCGGTTCGCACAGTAAATCTGATTGCTGAATTACAGCTGGCAATGGAGCGGCGTAAATAAATGCAACTGAGAACGATGCACGATTATTTGTTGTCTGTAAGTGCACGCTACTGCAGTAAGATCCTTTTCAGCTCAGACATCTCCTAAGCACTGAGCTAAGGATGATAGACATCCTGATATTGACTTTTCAAAAGCGTTTCCTTTGAATGGAAGAACTTTTTTTTTATATAGGAATAGCGGGCAACCAAGCAAGCGGGTCACCTGATGTTAAGTGATTACCGCCGCCCATGAACATTAGCAGCACCTGAGGAACCACTAATGCGTTGCCGGCTTTTGAGGAAGGGGACTGGCTCTTCAGCTCGCTGCCGGAACACACGGATGCTTTGCGGCAGATTACGGCTGAAGTGTAGTCGCTAGCCAGGCGGATTCGGGGTAGAATCCTACCACAAAGTGACTTTTTCTTTCTAAATTCGAAATACTGAGAAATTCCTACCGTAATCGGCACCGTAACCAAAAGTAGTCTGGAACTACGTTAGTACATAATAATTCAATGTCTGGAACAAAAACTAGTAAGTATTTAATTTCATAGTCGTGGTCAAGCAAAGACCTGTTTATCGTTAAAAAAATCAAGATACGAGTGAACAACACACGCAGTCTTATCTGATTCACAATTCAAATGCAGCGAATATGAAATTATACAAAACAATGCGGGCCGCGATCAAAACTGATCCCAATCAAACTGTATCAACATAATTAGATTTAATAACAACCGGCCGGACAATCGACGAGATCGCCAAGATACAGTATTCGACATTGCGTTGCCAATCCGCATTATCTGGATATCGAATAGACTGAGAGTCCTTGGAACATAATACCATGTCATTAATTTTATGGGAATCCCTACCAATATTATAATTAATGCGAAAGTGTTTGTTAAATGTTTTATTGATTAGTTCTTCAATCACACATTATTAACGATGTAATTTGCATGAATATAGTTGAGGACACAGAAATGCTTTATTTTCTCGCTCGATTTATTCCGAGTGACACCCTTGCGTTTTGTAACCTGTCACTCGGACTAGTAACGAAGTACGATAGCTCAGGAAATATGGTACAGCGGTACGGTAACCCCGTGGTTAAATACTTGTACCCTCGCTAAAGGTTAAAGTTTTCGAATTTGTGACTGACGATTGACAATTACACAATTCGTCTAATACTCCATGGTATGAATTAGAAAAATCTCGGAAAAATAAACGTGAAGCTGTCAAGATGTCTTGAAGTTGAATTATGTTGGATGCCTACTACTTAGATAGTTAGCAACCGATAGTACATGAGTAAAGTTCCTGCATAATATAGACGCAAAAAGTTGAAAAAAAATATGAGTAGCAGCTTCTAGCGTCATCTTAATCAACTTCCGAGATCCTGTTTGAATCAGCGAAGTAAGAGTGTAGAGAGGGGGCTGTGTACATCCGTCTAGAATCCTTTTGGTGCGCTTTTATCCCCCTGAGTTATGAAACATAAAAAATTTCCTGGCTGCGTGACAAGTAATAAGTAAATAACAAAGAAACAAGAAATGGTGACATTAATTTTAATAATAGCATTTAATTTAACGTTCACCGATATGATGGCCGATAAGTGATTTGATATGATATGTTAAGCGTTGAATATTTGTGTCATAAAACGCATACTGAAATGTCTTAATCAATTTCCTAATCTACATTATACAAAATGATCAATCATAGCCCTTGTCAGCGGTTTCGGTTCCGCTATAGACTGAGCTATTTCAAAGTGCAGTATTTACCAAGGCTTTATAATGACTATACCATATTTGTTCTAGGCATATATTATGTACTATGATTCCACATGAAGCCCACTGCTGGATTCTTCACGCTCTCAACTTAGTGAAGGTTCTGCTAAAATTACACTCTTAGGTTCAAGGTCGCTATTCTAGCACCTTTGACCCCCAACTATTGGGGTTCTCGGAACTATGTCCTCATCCATTGCCACTTCAGCTTCACAACTCCTTGATCTATGCCGGTTAATCTGGTTCTTCCACGGATCTCCAGATTTCTGATTTGATCACAATGTTGGAATTGAAAAATTATCACATTTAGTTATTTATTTATCTACAAAAGGGAAGTTGTCAGACCGACGTTTCAACTTACAACTCAAGGTCTAGAAAATTCTGCATGTTTTCCTTACAACATAGGCCTCCGCTAGACAGTATTTTTCAGTTTAATCTGAGCGAAACCAGGATATGTAATGTAGATATTAAAATATATAAACCAATGGCATAATGGCATTATTTCAATGCTCAATATAATATGTTATCGCAAGCCCAGTCCATTATATTTCAGTTCCCATAAACAAATGCAAGTGATGATGCACGAATTGACTGTATATGGTTATTATATCGATTGTGCAACGCGGCTAAGCATTGTGTAATGTTCCCTCTTGATGAAGAGCTTTTCGGTTCGCACAGTAAATCTGATTGCTGAATTACAGCTGGCAATGGAGCGGCGTAAATAAATGCAACTGAGAACGATGCACGATTATTTGTTGTCTGTAAGTGCACGCTACTGCAGTAAGATCCTTTTCAGCTCAGACATCTCCTAAGCACTGAGCTAAGGATGATAGACATCCTGATATTGACTTTTCAAAAGCGTTTCCTTTGAATGGAAGAACTTTTTTTTTATATAGGAATAGCGGGCAACCAAGCAAGCGGGTCACCTGATGTTAAGTGATTACCGCCGCCCATGAACATTAGCAGCACCTGAGGAACCACTAATGCGTTGCCGGCTTTTGAGGAAGGGGACTGGCTCTTCAGCTCGCTGCCGGAACACACGGATGCTTTGCGGCAGATTACGGCTGAAGTGTAGTCGCTAGCCAGGCGGATTCGGGGTAGAATCCTACCACAAAGTGACTTTTTCTTTCTAAATTCGAAATACTGAGAAATTCCTACCGTAATCGGCACCGTAACCAAAAGTAGTCTGGAACTACGTTAGTACATAATAATTCAATGTCTGGAACAAAAACTAGTAAGTATTTAATTTCATAGTCGTGGTCAAGCAAAGACCTGTTTATCGTTAAAAAAATCAAGATACGAGTGAACAACACACGCAGTCTTATCTGATTCACAATTCAAATGCAGCGAATATGAAATTATACAAAACAATGCGGGCCGCGATCAAAACTGATCCCAATCAAACTGTATCAACATAATTAGATTTAATAACAACCGGCCGGACAATCGACGAGATCGCCAAGATACAGTATTCGACATTGCGTTGCCAATCCGCATTATCTGGATATCGAATAGACTGAGAGTCCTTGGAACATAATACCATGTCATTAATTTTATGGGAATCCCTACCAATATTATAATTAATGCGAAAGTGTTTGTTAAATGTTTTATTGATTAGTTCTTCAATCACACATTATTAACGATGTAATTTGCATGAATATAGTTGAGGACATGGAAAGTAACATATGCTAGTTTTTATTCCGAAAAAACAAACAATTTGCCTTCGGACAGCATGCAATTTTTCAAGCATATTTTATCAATACCTATTACTATTTATAAGAAAGATACCAAGATTCAGTTTTAATTTAGTGCTAACAATTAATTATTTGTGTGACATACTTATGGGAAGTACCAGCCGATGTTGGTCCACTGCATTGCACTGCACAGGTAGAAATCATATTTGAAGTGATTTCTACTCTTCACGGAACATAGTAAAAAAATTGCGATAACTTCTTTTAAACGGTGGTTTCCTCGACTATAACCGTTTAGAAATTTCTATTACATTGCACCCGTATTAAGGTATCTGATTGAGAGGAGTAGGCTCAATATATCTCTTTCGGCGTTAATAGCTTCGAACTATCGCGTCCCCTATTATTTTGTCAAGTCGCGAATTTATGGATGTTGGAACGTAACGGTGAAGCTGTATTGAGTCCCGGGAACAGGATGGCCGGGGCCTGCTAAAGGTCGTCTGCGGTGTTCATACAACCGATGCTATCGACTCGCACTCGGGATAAGCGGAACTAAGTCCATTTATAAAGTGGACAAGCGAATGTAACATTCAGAGGAAGATATTTTGTCCACAAATAGGTGGATTCTATTTGACTAACATTGTATTTATTGGGAACTAGCTTTTGCCCGCGGCTTCGCCCGCGTGAATTTCGGTTTTTCACAAATCCTGAGGGATAAGTAGATTTCTGGTTCACCCGCCCCCCGCCGCGCGGCGGCGTACCGCGGTACCGCGTACGGCGGGCGCAGGGCGCAGGGGCGCGCGACGCGGCGCGGGGAGTTCCGTGCAGCGCGAGCGTCGCGCGGCCGTCGCGCGCAGTGAAAATACCTATCAGGGCGTTTTTTAACATAGGTACTTACCGATTTCAACACAACTCCTTTTTTGAAAGTCGGTTAAAAAAGTAGCCTATGTTACTCCTTGGTTAATCCTCTACTTGTCTGTGAAAGTCCCGTCCAAATCGGTTCAGCCGTTCCGAAGATTAACCCGTTCAAACAGACAGACAGACAGACAAAAATTTTAAAAACGTGTGATTCGGTTATGGTATCGTTCAAATAACCATATGAGCTTAATATGTGGTAGTTATTTCGAAATTACAGACAGACACTTCAATTTTATTTATTAAAGTATATAGAATATAGATGAATCATGTTAAAAAATAGAGTCTCGAGAAACGTCCTTTTCTCGGAATTTTGACAGATATGTTTGAGTTCTTTATCTCACCACAAACGAGGTGTCTATAGCTCAATTAATTAATTATTTATTTTAGGGATGGACTGTAGGTACTCTGGTAGGTGCCAGTGTAACTATTTGTCAAAGATTTCTTTTCCCGTGTTTTATCCAGATTATGCACTTATTGCGATTGCACTGGGATTATTTTTATCGCTCTTTATTTATCAAATTTGCTTGGACAATTATTGTTGTTTGACTTTGACACACAGAATTTTACCCTGTAATTTTATTGTAATTGGACGAAATAGAGCAAAGAATATGCAAGAGGTCAAAAAGCGATAGCGTATATCATTCTAGAGCTCGCATTGCCACACGGGCCGTAACAAGCGATTTCACGCGCGCAGGCGCATCCTTTTGCCACGGCTGTCTCGCCGCCATTTTGCCTGCGACAGATTTGTTTGTTGCGTCACACGTCGCAACAATGTGGAGCCTCTACAGACGGAACCGACTACTTCCACCAACCACCCAACCTAGTTACTAGCCTGTACCACTCTTTTACCGTCAGTATCGCACGCTGACATTCCAAGTTAAGCTATGTCTTGGGTTGAAACACAGTCGTATCCAAATTTTTAAATTGGATAATATTGAAAAAATAAATCAAAAACCCAACTGCGTAAAAAGCTAATCTATAGTATATTATATAAAACAAAGTCGTGTTAGTTCGAACACTCGTAACTCGAGAACGGCTTGAGCGATTTTCATGGTTATTAATTTGTTGTATTTGTCTCCATCCCGAATAGCAGAATAACTAATAAAAACATTGGAAAATTGACGAAAAAATAAAATAAAAGAAATAACATTTTCCCATACAAAATGTTCACGGGTTTCGTAACTGTCAAATATCCCCTCGCGTGGATACGGTAAACTCTCTCACCCTCTCACCCGTATTTATAGTTATAATTATTCTGTACGTGTGTTTGTCACCCGGGCAGGACGAACTCTGCCGGGTCCACTAGTTAAAAATAAAATTTATGCTTTAACAATCGCATGGTAGACGAACACTGATTATAACTCATTCAGCAGTTAAGATGATTTTAAGGTATAAATAATCCCACATACAAACTCAAATACGTTTTTGCTGTAGTCGAGTAAAGGCTTAGCGCAATGTTTAAGTTTAATAGCAGTTTTAAGTTCACAGTGGTGTGTTGTGAGAGTAGTTTTAAGAGATGCGTGTAGATATATATTATGTACATATATAATACAAAAGTTTAATTAATTACAATTTTATAATTTTCGACAAAATTACTCCTCGCAGCTAGCTTTGAATCCATCATCAGTTGGACGTGCATTGCTCTAAATACACTTTTAAAATGATTCAGAAAATTGGTGGCTGACGGTGCCAACTGAGTTGGAGTTGAAAGCAAGTTGGTCACGTCTGTAGAAATTTTATAGAGGATCGTGTTACAGTGCCCTAAATCTCTTTGTTGTTTGATTCGCGTGTTCAAACTGTCTGGTGAATGGAATGGTGTTGGTAAACATTATTGGAATTATTCGCCGCTCTTGTGTTATAAATGATAGACTTGTCTCAATAGCTATGTGTGCAATGTACTTATTACGTGTTAAACGTATTGCTCAATGCGAAATAAATCGTAGTCTCAAGTCTGCCTTATGGATGCAAAATCATTAAGTCTTCTTCCACAGCGTTTTCCCAATACACATGTATTTTAAACAGATTCATGTATCTATTTGTGATTTCTGTTACTTGCAGGAGTATCTTTTTTTTATAGGAATAGCGGGCAACCGAGCAAGCGGGTAACCTGATGTTAAGTGATTACCGCCGCCCATGAACATTAGCAGCACCTGAGGAACCACTAATGCGTTGCCGGCTTTTGAGAAAAGCGACTGGCTCTTCAGCTCGCTGCCGGAACACACGAATGTTTTGCGGCAGATTACGGCTGAAGTGTGGTCGCTAGCCAGGCGGATTCGGGGTAGAATCTTACCACAAAACGGTGATACCATTCAGATTAAATTGTGTGGTATCAGGCACAACGACCCGTAGAGGGGACTGAGAGCGTCAGGGCCTCGTTAGCAAATTGGCAGGGTGCACTGCGCGCAGGTGACGTTGACTTTGGCCACATAGCTGGAATTTGGGCCACTTGTACCCCGAATCTTACTTAATGACTGTCGAAAAATTACTCACTCAGGTTAGCGCTTGACTCCGATTTCACTTGATGGTAAGTGACGGGAATCTAAGATCAAAACGAACTAGCCCGAAAGGGAATCTTCTACATGAGTAGAACCATTTTGAGAAAAGAGTTACTTAAAATGTAATTTCTGGAGGTTTAGAGGAATATGAACTTAAAAATTCAAATCAAGGAAAGGAAATCAAGGGAAGCGCTAAATACGTAGTTTAAAAAAAAACTAACAACAGCCTTCTGATACTTGGCTCCATTATTAAACTCTTCTTCTTCACCAATTGTACGCATAATGTAAACGGGACTCGTCAGAACAAACCGAATGAGCCCAAACTTGAGGAGTATACTAGTAGCCATTGTGAAATAAACACGACATAAAAGGTTAAATTAGACTTTGCAGATATATAAACGCATGTTAAAAAATGGAGCATACAGGATGTCAACAGATTATAAAAGAGCACAAAAGACTGATAATAGGGTCGAACTGCATTTAACCTAGCATGACCTTCCGGGAGGTACCGGGTTAGATTCCCAGCAGTGTAATTTGGGATTTTATAATTTCTAAAGTATCTCTGGGCTGGTTTGGTAGGAGGCTTCAGTTCAGCCGTAGCTGGTAACCAACCTACCGGCAAAATTCGTCAAGCGTTCCGGTCTGATGCATACCTCTTCCAAGTTAGCCCACGTTCATCGTCACTTACCATCAGGTGAGATTGTAGTCAAGGGCTAACTTATAATGAATAAAGAAAATGACCATAACTTTAAACTAAACAAAAAAACTAAAACAGAATGTTGTCAATCTCGATATAATTTTCGATAGACATTTCATCACGGCCGATCACCGGTCGGTGGAGCGTGGAGCGACCCTTGTTTCGACGGCGATTGATTACGATAGAAGCGGTCAGTCGGTCGCAACAAGCCCCGGACAGTGTTTGGACACGCGCCGAGCCCGACAGCGACAGATCGCGCCCGATCCGCGATAAGATGCTATCTGCCGCGCGCACGCGCACACCGCACCGGGCCGGTCGCGCCGTGAAATTGAGACCGATTTATAGCCGCGCTTAATGGCTCTCTCGATTAATTGTCCTCTAAATTGTTGGAATTACAACACTATTAACGGTTTTAGAACTGGTTTAATGATGTATTGACTCGGTGTTATCTGATAACGCATATATCGTCGTTCGGCAAAATTACGTGTAAAGCTTAGCGAATATAATACCACAGTATAAGTACCTATTTGTATAACAGGAACGAATAAAACAAAGCAAATATGTATTATAGTATAGAGTACCTTACTTATTTATATAATAGAGACAATAAGTTATCGTGTATGCCAAGACACATCGATTGTTTTTAAAAATCTGTCATCGTCATCGTTAGACGTCCACAGTTGGACATAGGTTATAGAGGAAAATAAATATTATTATTTTTTATTTTAATTATTTTAATTTTTTTTTTGTATTTTTTTATGTTATTTATTTTTAAGTACGTTAGTAGATTTGTACGTAGTTCTATTCTTTTGCCAAACACATTTAGCTAGGGTAAGAAGATATAAACGAACATTTTTAATTATCTTAATCCAGAATCTACTACTCTACCGTTAATGCGCCTAAAATTTGAGCATGAAATATTAGGGATAGCATAAAAATAGATTTTCAAAAAACGTAGCAAACCACGAAACTTTCACGAACTTTGATCTCATACGAGACAAACGGTTATGTCATCTAGGTACATATATGTTAGAGTCGAGAAGAAAGATTAAATCTGTATAAGGTATAGATAGATGAAAGATAGATGTGGTCGCGGATGCAGCTGCGCTAGAACAAAGCGAGCGCTCTCGTTCCCACAGCGCTCGCCGAGATGACTGATTGACGGAGATCCCTTCTTTATGCCTGTATCATGCTTGTTACCAGCGCGGCGCGGCGTTAACGCCAGCCGATGGGTTGCTATTCTGCATAGAGCGTATTTTAATAATTAAAATAAATATGTATTTATCAGTTACTTAATTTCTTTCAAAAAATTCATAGACAACATAAGTTTTGTAACACTGCATAGTGCATACACTGCTTAGTAAAACATCTGCGTCAAATTATGCCGGAGATTCCGCGGTTTCGCAGCATGGATGTGCTAAAGGCCTTAATTTACTTTTAATTTACTTTTAAATTTACTTTTAATTTACGGCTCTTTGCACGAAGTTCTAAAATTATTAAAAGGTTAGATTTATTTAAAAAAGAGATAATAAACTGACATCGAAAAAATTAGATAAGAAATATACGAATTAAATATGATTATAATTATATATATTATGTATATGTATATATTTACATTACACGTATTTAGACTATTTTACATTCACATCACCCATTTTTAACCCCCGACGAAAAAACGACGGGGTGTTATAAGTTTCACGTGTCTGTGTGTGTGTGTGTGTGTGTGTGTGTGTGTGTGTGTGTGTGTCTGTCTGTTCCCCTGTGGCGCTCAAACGCGTGGACCGATTTGAATGCGGTTTTTTTTGTTTGAAAGGTGAATTAGTCGAGAGTGTTGTTAGCTATGTTTGATGAAAATCGATCCAAGATGGCCGCCGCTACAAAATGGCGGATTACATATTTTATCACAACACCCTCAATATGGGTATCAAATGAAAGGGCTTGACTAGCAGAATAGCACTATTGCAAATTCAAGATGGCCGCCGCCACAAAATGGCGAATGTCGGGGGTTTTTAAATTTTCAATTTATACTTGTAATCACATCATCATCCGCATACATAATCGCACAAACAAACATACACACAGACACACACACACACACTCACAAACCCACTGACACATACACACACAACTACACACAAAATGAATTGTACTTTGTTAATCTTTATGTGTACATGTTATATTATTTTGAAAAAGCTGTCGATTAAAATAAATAAATAAATAAATAGATTGATATGAGGGTAAAAAGGAATTTTACAAAGGAGCTAAAATAAGAGTAAAATCATTCAACTACGCTTGGTGTCACGCCCAAATGACAATTTTGCTTCTACAGTTTCCATGGCAAATTCCTCGAGAATATGGTTTATCCGAGACGTCGTAAGGCAAATATTGTACACGTACAGTCCGCGCAGATGGCTGGAACAACCCATACACTATCCGACTACAAGGCCGGCACCCATAACGGAGACTGGCTAACCCATGGAAAGCAATCTGCATTATGATTTGTGAACATCTCTCAGCCAAAGTAGTGTTGGGATTTTCCGATTTCCATGAAATGGGAAGCACATATTAATATTTAAGGATATCGTGCAAAGTATTAATGTGCTTATTAACTCCAATAGACGTTGAGGTCTCAAGGTGCTCGATTGGCGTCCTTGCATCGAGAAGCTCAGCATTGGAAGACCCCCTACTTGATGAACGGACGTTCTCAAGAAAGTGGTTGGCAGCCGCTGGATATAAGTGGCACACGATCGTGTTCTGTGGCGATCCTTAAATTAGACCCATGTCCCGCATCGGTTGAAATGCTGATTATAGAAGTCGAAATAAGTCAGGTAGTGGTTATAGGCATATCTATTGTGAGTTGTCTCAAATAGAAAGTCCAGGACATGTGACTTATTCAAAGCTGCACAATATTATTTATTTGAATTCAAAGTTAGCCATTTGAAGCACTATATCTTTTCAGGTTGCCATAAAATTAGGAATTTCGTGAATATATTATATCTATTACAACATAAAATAGTTCTGAATTTAGCCTAGTATAAATACACCATGGCTATCTATTACTAGAATTCAAAGAGACAAATCCTATTTCCCACGTCTGTTGGAGCTTTTAGGTATGCTACTTATAAAATAAAGTATCGATGAATTCAATGTTAATTAAAAAATGCGGTAGCATATTTTCGCGAAGGTTTCGAATGCTATTGCGTTGAACAAACGAAATCAAAAATTTGTTAGTTACTATAATATTTTGATTAGAAATCTATTTCTAATCAAAATATTATCTTACTTATATCTCTTATCTTAATACCTTCTCTAGAATGTATTCATGTCGTCGACGTCAACCGATAGATGTCCACTGCTGCACAGATGTCTCTTCTAGAGACTTCTAAACGCCACGATCTTGCTTCACTTGAATCCAACGTTTGACGTCGTCTTATCTGTTCTGTCGTTCTGTCTTCTGCATTTTGTTGTATATCATTTAAGATATAATAAAAATCATTTTAAATATATTTGAATTATTAATTCAAACTTCATGATATTCTTTATGATATTGAGTAATGTTAAATAATTTTACTTGTTTTTATTTTTATTTTATCGAATGATAAAATTAAATACCTGAGGCCAACACTAGCCGTCGGCTACCGTTCGCAAAACGTGACCCCTTGCGAAAAGCGGCGCGCGTGATGTTTTCGAACTCGTTCAGATAATATTTCATTTGACAAATGTAGTTCTTATTTTGGAAAACATAGAGTCTATTATATTTTGTCTCTAAGCAATAGGGCAGACAAAATTTTCAACAAAGGTCGCCCCCGTCCTTATTAGTCCTTATGACTAAGTAATGCATGTGAAAACAATAAACAATACAAGCTGCAGGTACTAATGGAATCTAGATATGATTACTGAATTTATTGAAATTCCCTATTACTCGCTGACTATAGCTGCTATAGAGTGTCGCTGAACACTAGCGGCACAAGATCGAGGAGAATGGAAATTCAAAAGACCTAGCTTAAGTAGTGGACGTTCATCTTTTTACAAACTACTTAGTACCTTTTTCAAATATTTTTGTTCGTTTTTCGTAAAAAAAATATCGATAAACTTTCAGAGTTCAATTTTATATCTTTGGTTTTCCTAATAAATATATATTCAGAAAATGATTTGATGTATTTATTATGTGTAAACACTCCTGATTTATCTAATAATGGTGTGAAATAGTTCGATGGTGGATGGTGCGGCCAATGAAATATTAGAGTAAGGCGGGATTTATACGTGATCTTTCTGTTTTGAGATTTATAAGCATCTGGCTCCAACATATCACTTTAGGAGCACTGCGGCTTATTTCAAGTCACGCAATTATTGATGGTGGATTTAGTACTCTATACACCTAACTCGGATGTACGTATAGTACAAGAGACGGCTGTGTTGAAAATCTTAGAAAAAATACATATAAAGAGCCGATTAGACTATATAGTGTATAGCTAGTTATAGAGTAACGCATCAAGTCGTTGGAGTCGCTTTTCGTTCTCATAAGTTGTGTGATAAATATTGTTTGAAAATCTTTCGCGGTATTTGATTCTGAAATTTTCCACGACCCACGGTTTCGAAATAAAACATTATATACGTAGAAAATATTATTAGGTTTACTTTGCAGTTGTACTACATTTCTGGCTGGATATCGTTCTAACACTGGGTTAAATGTCAAAGTGGTCTCTAGGTCTATTATATAACTCTTCACGACTATCGGCGTAGATCTACGGTCGTATTCACATTAGGGAGGAAGATTCGCATCCAATTAACTGTAACGGTGCACTTTTCCTACTAATGATATAGGCAAATAGCAGTATTTGCGTTGCCCGACGATTTATTATTAGTTTGTTTACCTGTGAGAAATTTCTAACGATGAAGAATTATGGACAAACAAGCTTTTCTGAGCTACTTCTGCGAATTTAAATTAATTATCGAATTCAAATTCCTTTTATGCGAAGTTGCAGGCGTTTTGCGCTCATCCGTTATACAAAAACCTTTGTCTAACTGATATGATGAATGTGATATGATAAGTGATCATTGCGTGATAATAATATAATCTATCTATATACATACATATAATAAAATCGTAGACTTGCCGTATCCGTACATTGAAGATTTTTGCAAAATATTAACTGGGAGATGTTAGGGATAAGTAATAGAACGTAAAAAAGCTATTTTTGAAATTTTTGTCTGTTTATCTGTTTGTCTGTATGTTTGTGCGCGCATCACGCAAAAACTACTGAATGGATTGAAACGAAACTTAGTACGATTTAAGTTCATACTACGGAGTAACATATAGGATACATTTTATCCCGAAATTCAGCACGGTTCCCTAGGGAGAGGGGATGAAAGTCATAACGTGTATTTAGCTGTAATTCAATAACGCGTGGTCCGATTTCATTCATTCTTTTTTTGTTAGAAAGTAGATACTTTAAAGATTACCGACTAATCTTTAAAAGGCTGGATCGATTTTGATGGGACTTTCACTGGCGGATGTTTACATTTTGATCTACCTAAACATCCGCCAGTGAACTTTTAACAGTTTTTAGCATGATATGAGCTCAAAGGAGCTTAGGAAAAACAAAATGATTCCTACGGGATTTATAAAAACCAGTATATATCCACGCGGATAAAGTCGCGGGTGTCCGCTTGTAGATAATATATTACCATAGTCGGCGAAGGCTTAACGCCTTGATATTGCTGACTTAGGATGCCTATATGTTATAGGGTTGCAAAAAAGGTCAATAGTTTTTAATTTGTACCTATACAAACAAGTCGTGTAGGGAGGGAAGGGAAACAAGGGAGTGTAAGGCGTCGTCCTAACTGGCTAACGATCGTACGATCAATACGATCGATTTCATGGCACGATCGAATCAAACATATGTATCCCCTAAATACCACATGATCGCAGCACTAATTTTCATCGTGCGACGAAATCGATCGTATTTATCGTACGATCGTTAGTCAATTAGGACAACGGGTAACACCGGGCCGCTATTGAGTATTTCTTGACAGAAATACCGAATAACTTTTATTGGCCCGACTCGGGACTCGAACCTGGGACTTAATTATTCACAGCCGAGTAACTAGACCAACAAGGAAAGCAGGCTCCACTGCGCAAAATCTTCCAGAATTCGGAGTATCCCGATAGCACTGCTGTTATGTGCAGAATACACGCCGCTGGGTTTTTAGTGGGTGTCCCGAACGACTAGCGGGGAGTCCCACATCCCCTTCTTTTCCGGAATGGATGTGCGTAAATGCATTTTACCAGCGGCAAAAAAAAAACCTTCCAGAAAGTTAAGTTAGTGTATTCTTTTAGGCACATCACCGGCGTCCATACGTGTTCTAATTTGTGTCGCAACGTTCAGTATATTGGCCCGTTGGTATTCTGTCAATTATCGGCTTGTTAGCCTCTGATCGATCCCCGTCGCACGCCACGGTGGCGTCGTAACTTACTTGAGTTAATGTGTCGGCCGCGAGGTCAATGGGCGGCCCAGATTGCGCTATTCACTTAGGACTCAAAGCTTACACTAATTGAACTGTGTCTTTTCTTTGTTCAGATTGTCGTGAGAGCAACTGGAAGGTTTGAAATTTAAAGCCGAACACTATCTATCATTTTTAATCCTAGCGGCATTCATGATTAACGCGAATCTATAAAATGACATCTATAAAATGACAATCTCGACATGGATTTTCCATGTCGAGATTTATGAAGATTTTCTTGTTGAAGGCGGAAAGAAATCCCCAAGTAACCTTGAGATAAAATTGCCGCACCGATTTTATTGTTGCGCTACGTTAGGAGACGAGAATATAAAGAAGATGAAGAAGGAGAGTGTCGTACTGCAGCAGCAGTTGCATAGTAGATGATGATGATACTGCATTGCAGTATCATCATCATCATGATCAACCCATTACCGGCTCACTACAGAGCACGGGTCTCCTCTCAGAGTGAGAAGGGTTTTGGCCATAGTCTACCACGCTGGCCAAGCGGATTGGCAGACTTCACACACCTTTGAGAACGTTATGGAGAACTCTCAGGCATGCGGGTTTCCTCACGATGTTTTCCTTCACCGTTAAAGCAAGTGATATTTAAATACTTAAAACGCACATAACTAGTTGCTAACTTCTCACCTATTTCCGTTAAATTAACTATTTAACGGAAATAGGTGAGAAGAAATCATCCGGCAAACTACGAATGGAAGTTGTCCTCATGATTTTCAAATTTCATTAGACGAGTGAAAAGTGATGTAGGTATTAGATAGATAAGGCTGCCTTGCTAGAAATGCCTTGGTACAATGAGCTCCTAAATAAAAATGAAGTGATACTACTGGTTCCTTCTCGCACATCCCTATTAAAGGGACAGCTGTAGCAAACATTTTTATTGTTCTTACCTTATGTTTCAAAAATGAGAGATCCCTCACAGGCACCGTTCTCCTGCTGACCTTCAATTCACTCTGCAGGACCTCCATGGTGCTGATATCTTGAAAGCCGTTTTGCTCGAGCGCCAAGCATGTTCGCTGCACTTGTTCTATGCACGGAGAGAACGAGCAGAAGCGACCTCCTGTAACAAAAAACGATACGAGGCTATCGACAAAGTATTTTCACAAACTTACAACAACTTCATGAAGTCTAATTCTAGAACTACGAGACCAAATAGGAATTTATGAGTTAAATATATTTTTCAAATCTGGTTCAGATAAAGGCTAGGCCGTAATAAGTAACCACTTTATCGTAAAAGTCGTATAATGTCGAAGGTGTCATCATCGTTGTCGTTGTCAACCGATAGACGTCCACTGCTTGACAATGAACAAGACTTTTGTCAGCACTTCCACACGCCGTGGTCTCGCGTCGCTTGTATTCGGCTCCCGGTGACTCATTTGATGTTGTCTGTCCACTTAGCTGGGGTCTGGCAACGCTGCGCTTTCCGGTGCGAGGACACCATTCCAGGACCATGGAACCTCCAATTCTATCGGTTCTTCAAACTATGTGACCCACTCATATTCACTTCAACTTCTCACAAACACCGTGCATAGATCTCTATTCTCTCCATTACCCGCTGGTGGTATCTACATAATATATCTAAGAGGGGTTTTCTTACAAAAATTATTTCCTTAACTTTTCTATTGCTAAACAATTTAAATTGAACTGCTTAGTAATACGTTAGCCCACTAGTTAGTACAAAAAAGAATATTATCGGCAGGCATGCATTTATTCGTCAGGAGCATTCGAGTCTTGTAACGGTGTTTTACAAGGAGGGCGATTGAACTCAATAAAAAACAAAGGCCCATCCTCAGACCCACTGTCTGAGAAATAAACAGAAAAAGAGCACCGACAGATGTTTTCCCTACAATTACATGATAGACCAGGGCACCGATAAGGCCTGCAACACACACAACGCGTGACGGAAACGTCTCCTAGAAGTTGTTATCTATACTTAATATAATAAAACAGAAGACTTTGTTTGTTTGAACGCGCCAATCTCAGGAACTACTGGATCGATTTCAAAAATACTTTCACCGTTGGATATGTACGTGATCCCTGAGTGCTATAGGCTATATATTATGTACCACGGGCGAAGCCGGGGCGGACTGCTAGTCTTAAATAATTTGCTGTAAGGTTTAAAGTTTGACCATAAATCTACAATCAGGACCCCAAAGAGAAACTATGCGAAATAAAAAACGGTAGAACTGAATGCAACACTTTTCTACAATCAAGGATCTTTAGTTCCATTTTAGTCTGACTTAAACTCGAAATAATCGTAGAGTAGAAATTTGCAAACTCGTACTAGGGGCACAAGGTATTTGTTTTTATTACAAATCAGTAATAATACACCGGTACGCATGCGTTCCGTGTGACTAAGTATCCTGCCGTGCAGTTTCCGCCGCGTCGCGATGCCGTCACGCGTTGTGTTTGACTCATCCTTTAGACCCGAGCACTTTACGATGATACAGTTTAGAAATTTTTACAAGCCAACGCTGCCCGAAACTACATCTTTAACATGCCGCCGGTTCTTATCCGTCAAATCTTATCGACCAATAAGGACAGCGGACGTCACTCAGTCTGCCAATCTGAGTCGCCCGACGCGGCGGCTGCACCGCGGGGGGCGATTTTCAAATTGTTCCCATTTTAAAATGTGTATCGCGTGCCCCGATGATATAATGCACTCTGTAGCGGTACATTAGCATAATGCGGCCGGATCGGGGAGGTAATGAAGCCATTACAGGGGATCTCATGCGCATAGGTGGCGAAATATGTAATATGTTATCTTAATGCATCGCGAGTCACGTAGCCTCGTGTGGATCAGACTGGGACGCGCATGTCTCGATGTCTCGGGAGCGAAACAACCACGCTATTACCACACGAGTAGAAAAGGTACAGAGAGGAAGCTTCAACAAGCGGCCCGCTGTAAGTACACTCACACATAGCGCCGCTCACGCACACACGCGCTTTTCACGGACGCTCCACTAGTTGAACGTTAGTTGAATAACGACAGGGCTGTGGGTCGTGCGCATTAAATTAATACTGAGAATAAAATGTTTGGCGAGAGTTTAGAGATTGTGTAAAATAATATAAATTACATAAAAAAAGTAGTCTTAATATAGATTTAAGTGTTGTGTTTAGACAAAAATGCCTAACCATTGTACAGTATGTTTAAGTTCCTCTAGAAAAAATTAGGATATTTCTTTTTTATGATTGATCAAGTGAAGTAAGTAGGTACCCACCTTTTACGTATCTATACCATAAATTAATGAAATGAAATGAAATGAATTTATTTATCAATAGAGTGACTAAGTACCTACCTTCTGTATAGAATAGAATAGAAAAGTTTTTTATTCAAATAAACTTTTACAAGTACTTTTGTATGGTCAATTGAATCTACCACTGGTTCGGAATGCCATTCCAACCGAGAAGAACCAGCAAGAAACTCGGCAGTAAATAAATAAATATACCTAAGTAAATATAATAAGTAAATATGAAATATATATACCTACCTAAGTAAATTAATTAATTACTTTTAGTAGGTACCTACCTAAGTATCTAACTAGTTAGGTAGTTACTTAATTCATTCATTTTACTAATGTGACTAAGTGCCTAGGTACTATCACTAGGGATACCTACCTACGCATGTGCTATCACACTTACTTTTAGTAGGTAGGTACCTACTACCTACCCTAATAACTAGGTAGGTAACTACTTAATTTACTAAAGTAAGTAAGTAGCTAGGTACTATCACTAGGGATATGTACCTACGCATGTGCTATCACACTTACTTTTAGTAGGTAGTTAGGTACCTACTTCCTACCTAAGTAACTAGGTACTTAATTCATTTATTTTACAAAAGTAAGTATCTAGGTACTATCACTAGGGATATCTACGCATGTGCTATTATATTTACTTCTAGTAGGTACCTACTACCTACCTAAGTAACTATATAACTTATATATAGTAATATAATATAAAAAACATTTTTTTCCAATCATTACTACATATCTTGCTATATACCTATACTAGTATATAATATTTTTATTTTTACCCATAATTTTTCACATGCAACAGGTGACAACCCTATCAGAATAGGTATAAATTTTTAACGTTCTTAGGTAGCTTCCCTTCTGGTTATTCTGTGCTATTACGGTCAAAGCGAAGCTGCTGAAATAAATAAATATTCACACATACACACACGGTCGTCTGTTCCTAAAGTAGGCAACTTAATGCCTGTGTTATAGGTAACAACCGACTGATATACATATTTACATATATACAATATAGATACATATAATTTTTTAATAAATATATAGTATAGTATATACATAATACATACTTAAATACTTACATAAATACACCCAGACTCAGGGCGGGAATCGAACCCGCAACCCCGGAGCGGAAAGCAGGGTCACTGCCAACCGCGCCAACGGGTCAGTGAAATGAATATTCTATTTGACAGTATACTGCCGTTGCCCTTCAATGTAAACCTGATTAGTGTTATTTTTAACCCCCGACGCAGAATCGACGGGCTGTTATAAGTTTGACGTGTCTGTGTGTGTGTGTGTGTATCTGTCTGTTCCCCTGTAGCGCTCAAACGGGTTGACCGATTTGAATGCGGTTTTTTTTGTTTGAAAGGTGAATTAGTCGAGAGTGTTATTAGTTATGTTTGATGAAAATCGATCCAAGATGGCCACCGCTACAAAATGGCGGATTACATATTTTATCACAACTCCCTTAATATGGGTATCAAATGAATGGGCTTGACTAGTAGAATAGCACTATGTAAATCCAAGATGGCTGCCACCACAAAATGGCGAATGTTGGGGGTTTTTAAATTTTAAATTTATTATTATTGTAAATACGATTTGTTCAATATTCAAGCGCATTTTCGTAGACGCATTTAGTTTGGAAAACGCAAGCCTATCTATACACTTGCACTTGCTTATCGACGTCTCCTCTAACAACTTATGTATGTGGAAATAAATGCTCAATGAGAATATTTTAAAAATTATCGAATAATAAAAACATCGCGCCAAGAAACTTTCTTAGCTTGGGCAAAAATCTAAAACATGGGAATTACAGTATAACATTGTGTGTGTTAGCTCTATGCATCTTATTCCTGTAGGGAAAGCCTTAGTCAAGGATATTATTAATTATTTTAAAGGACTATATTGGCTTTTGTTTGAAAGTTTTTGTTGTTGCCATCGTCAGCCGAGTATGTCCTATGAGCAGTAGACTGGCCGTGCGTAATTTGGGAAACGTCAGTTCACATAATTGCTCGGAGCTGATGTCCTCGCTTATCCGTCAACTGGGCGGCATTCCTGTCCTGTGACCTACTCTCGCGCAACTGCCGAACACCGGTGAATGACTAACGGCCATTGTTTACCGTTTAACCCTCGACGAGACTTAGTTAACTTTGAACTGTTGCTCGTACCAATGTCGCTGGTGATTCACTTTTTGCCGTCTCCGGGCGGTTCGGATTGTCGTACGATGATATTTTTTTTTTACTCTTTTCCTACATCGGATTCATCTTTTAAAATAATTAATTATTTATTGTTACTGAATTATTGATCACCGTAGACTGCGCAATGGAACACGGCGCGTTATATAGTCTATAGTTTTTTTTTTTTTTTTTTTTCAATTATTCTGATAACACAGAAGCACTTGTGACAATACAGTTATAATTGGAACGTCCAAAGAAAAGATTCGCTTCGATAAATACAGTTATTCCACGTAGGAACACCCACTTCAGTAAATTAAAACTCCCCGCTTTCTAAGCTGTACGTAATCGAAACCTATCCATTGTTAACCATGGTTTGAAGCTAACTCTATTTAGCCACAACAATGGCCGATGAACCATATAGATAAAACGAGTCTTTTATCAATTAAATAACGTAATTTTCGAGCATGAAAGTTGCTTTGGTACCTATCTCAGATAGAGTTATAATTTTGAGAGAATCATGCCACCACATAGCTACGAATATATCTCTAATGAAAATACGGACAAGATTTTGTCCATAATATTAGAAACTTTCGTAGTCTGTGTGGTGTGGTGCTATATTTTTGTAATGAAGACGTAGTGCGGACATATTATATTGTATTTATTTAATTACTTTTAATTTTTATTTACCTATTTAATTAGTGTTACTAAATATTTATCCAATCTAATTAAATTAAATTAAAATAAATAAATAATAAATATATATATACTTCATACACTTTCGTTGGGGTGACGGTGGCGTTCTTTGTGTATAACTGAAGTAACCAAGGCAACTACTATAGGTGGGTACTACTGTATACTTGTTTGACAATAGAGGAAAATATTAGAGCTAGTATTTATGCTCTTTAAAAGGTACGTTGTCAAATAGTATTATAATATCTACAGTATTTCTTATTTCGAATACTCATTTCGAAAACTGGGATACGTAGTGCGATTAAAGTAGGTACGTATATACTCGTACTTAATACCTATTGCTATTGTGCTTACTTGGACCGTACACAGATATTTCAGTGTATTATCAGGCAAGGCATTGACAGACCGATGTTAGCGGGTTAAGTAGGTACATATGTGTTAGATTATTGTGATTCGCGATTGGGGTTAATGCGGGTTACACGGGTCTTGGATACAGGACAGTCTAATCCTGGTTACGTAAAGACTGGTTTACAGGCGAATTCGACACTGTGGACGCAACCTCGAGCTATGATCTATGAAAGTCTCTATTTAGGGGTTCACGAAAAAAAATCAAAAGCTGTTATCGATAAAAAAAGATAGACAACGCTTTATAACGTCAACTTAGAACGTCTCTACTAACATAGTATATCACAAAAGGCTCGAGTCCCGTCACTAACAATAGTGGACAATCTATTGATGTATTGGCTAAGATAAAGTGGCGGTGAAATCACATGTGAGCCCTGCATACAACCAACCACAAAACTTACTATCCTAATATTATGACCTTTACGTAATCGTAATAAGGGTTAAACAATAACAGTTAGTGACATAATATTATGTGGTGTACTGTACACATAACGAGGTCATTTAATACCAGTATTGTTCTTTCGATTGAAAAAAAAAATTATTTCGATACATAATCGATCTTTTAAGATATTGTTAATGTATTACGTTAGCTATTACTGTATTGACTGCGGTCTATAATAGTGTCTAAATGGTATTGTTTTGACCGAGCGTGGAACCCTGCTTATACTTATGGTTGATGAATTGGTCAAGAGTTTAGCGAGGTTAAATTGAATTTTTTGTTAGGGTAAACTGAGCTTTGTTTTTCCTGCGTTATCCTATAGGTATTTACATTCGGTAGATGTAGTAGTACTTATTTGGAATAGTATCATCGTGTTAGAGAATTAATTATGTTTAACTTTCAATAGAATTCACACAATGATATAAATTAAGGCTCTCTAACAAAATGCCTCTTCCCTGAATG
This sequence comes from Melanargia galathea, assembly GCA_920104075.1. NCBI lineage: Eukaryota > Metazoa > Arthropoda > Insecta > Lepidoptera > Nymphalidae > Melanargia > Melanargia galathea. The sequence goes on from OV049858.1 coordinate 10,923,360, forward strand.
ACTACATAGTTTGCACCACATCTCTCGTCACTAATGTGTTCTTATATTAATATATATATAGCTGCTCGTGCTGATTCATTGACTGACTCACTGATTGATCACCCCTCCTGTAAAATTTTGTATGAAAATTTTTTTTTTCACTAATGGTTTCGTATAGAGGACAAAAATTCATTCGGAACAAAAATATGGAGAGAGCTGATGATTGAGGATTTCGGAGACAGGTGAGCAGCACGCTTAAGGTATTGAAGATAGGTGGGGGGTGCTCGAACAAATGTCACTCGAAACGTCATCCAATTGGCAGTTAGCTGAAAAAAAATTCAAAATGGCGAAAAAAAGATGGCCGCCATACAAATTTCATCGGTCTCCATCTCGGAGGGTATAAAAGATGGAAGAGTGGTTTCTTCGCAAAAGATGATGAGGATCCAAAGGTCTACTTGATGAATTGAAAAAAGAATCAAAATGGCGGAATTTATTTTTCCATAGAAAATGTATGGCGAATATTGAAGAGACTACAAGTTGTAAACTATGCAAGGCTTTGATGCGATTCTTTGGAGAACTCTCAAAGAAAAATATGGAAAGACATGATGATTGAGGGTTTGGAAGATGGATGAGGAGCCCGGGCAGGGTATGTTAGATAGATGGGAGGTGCTCAAACAAAAATTACTCAAAACCTCATCCAATTGGCACTGAGCTGAAAAAAAAACAAAATGGCGGATTCAAGATGGCGGCTATACAAATTTCGTCAGAGTCTATCTCACCAAGCATAAAAGATGGAAGAGTGGTTTCTGGGAAAAAGATGATCAAGACCTAAAAGTCTACTTGATGAACAGAAAAAAACAAGATGGCGGAATTTATTTTTCCATACAAAATATATGGCGAATATTGAAGAGAATGTAAGTTGGGAACTATGCAAGACTTTGATACAGTTCCTTTTCAAAATCTTTTTTAATTATTTGGAGAAAAAAATATGGAGAGTGATAATGATCGAGGGTTAGGAATATGGGGGAAGATATGTAGGTGGAGGCTGCTCAAACAAAAAATACCTGAAAACAAAACCTCGCGGTCCGCTTGCGGGCCGCGCACCCACGCGCCATACTAGTTAATATATATATAGCTGCTCGTGCTGATTCATTGACTGACTCACTGATTGATCACCCCTCCTGTAAAATTTTGTATGAAAAATTTTTTTTTCACTAATGGTTTCGTATAGAGGACAAAAATTCATTCGGAACAAAAATATGGAGAGAGCTGATGATTGAGGATTTCGGAGACAGGTGAGCAGCACGCTTAAGGTATTGAAGATAGGTGGGGGGTGCTCGAACAAATGTCACTCGAAACGTCATCCAATTGGCAGTTAGCTGAAAAAAAATTCAAAATGGCGAAAAAAAGATGGCCGCCATACAAATTTCATCGGTCTCCATCTCGGAGGGTATAAAAGATGGAAGAGTGGTTTCTTCGCAAAAGATGATGAGGATCCAAAGGTCTACTTGATGAATTGAAAAAAAAATCAAAATGGCGGAATTTATTTTTCCATAGAAAATGTATGGCGAATATTGAAGAGACTACAAGTTGTAAACTATGCAAGGCTTTGATGCGATTCTTTGGAGAACTCTCAAAGAAAAATATGGAAAGACATGATGATTGAGGGTTTGGAAGATGGATGAGGAGCCCGGGCAGGGTATGTTAGATAGATGGGAGGTGCTCAAACAAAAATTACTCAAAACCTCATCCAATTGGCACTGAGCTGAAAAAAAAACAAAATGGCGGATTCAAGATGGCGGCTATACAAATTTCGTCAGAGTCTATCTCACCAAGCATAAAAGATGGAAGAGTGGTTTCTGGGAAAAAGATGATCAAGACCTAAAAGTCTACTTGATGAACAGAAAAAAACAAGATGGCGGAATTTATTTTTCTACACAAAAAAAAATTATTGATGGAAAAATACGGAAAGAGCTGATGATCGAAGATTTTAGAGAGGGATGAAGAGCACGGCGAGGGTATTGAAGATAGGTGGGACGTGCTCAAACAAAAACTACTCGAATCCTCGCGGTCCGCTTGCGGGCCGCGCACCCACGCGCCATACTAGTAGTATCTATATACCTTAACTAGACCTAAAAGATACATCTTTTCTTTTACATACATAAAACAATATCGTGACTGGTTGACTGACTGACTAGTCACTCAAGTACTTACTACGTTACTTTTTAAATAAGTAGGTGTAGAGAATAGAAGATAAATAGATTAACCGGTTTTACCGGTGACTGACTGGCTACCTTTAAGTCAGTGAATCAGTCAGTCATCGGTGCTTTTTAAACAGCTATAGAGGATAGACGATTAATAGATTAACAGAGCCCGCAATTTCAAAACAAACACAGGAACAAATGTGCATGCAATTATTCAGTTTTTACGGGGCAATATGCATGCACGCATGGCCGGGCCGGCCGCGGCATGGGCACCGCGCGGGGCGTTCGCCGGGGTGGCCGCGCTCGCGCCGTCGCCGCCCCCGCCGCGAGGCTCCGCTATTATAGAATACCACCTATAAACTGCTACATGCTAATTCAATGTAAACCGTACGGGGGAATGGGGGATTGTGCTGTCGTGTTATGTTTGTTTGCACTGTAACGCATTTTTTTTTTTCAATTTATGGAGATAATAAACTGTTACACGATACTCCTTATCTTGAGTTACGAAAAGAACCTTAGATGAAAAGAAAAGAACGAAACTTGCATTTCAATTTTTATCAATGACGGTACGGTGACCGTAGTTTTATGCGTTTGGCGTAAGATAACTGGTGGCTGGTGTGGTGGAGAGTGGCTGATTCTTGAAATATTTTTACAGCTACAGGCCTCAACATTGCGCTGCGATCATGTTTTTAATTTTTCACTGTTACAATTTTCTTGAAAAACTATTACGCCGATTTTGATGAGTTTTTTAGCATTACACATATTTTTCATCAGTAATAACAAATTAAAATTATTATCTAGTAAAATATACCTGTTCAGTTACCATGGAAATACAATAAAATTTAAACTCCAATATCTAACTTCTTAAACTGAAGCTGCAGATGGTCGGTTAAACCACCTAAACCGTTTGAATTAAGGCTCTGGTCGCAACGAACTATTACGCTTAGAATGGAAGTTTCTAACAAATTTCCGCTCGAAACGTAAGCTATAAACCAACCCATGTGTGCCCTGTAATTACATTTGCCGACACGCACACAAGCGCATGAGTACCTTGAGCACTGACGCGACGATAGACGTATCGAGCCTTTTAAGGCCCGTTAAAAACGGCTTATCGCCGCGTCGACGACTGCCTTTCTTTACCTATTTGTTCTAAGCTCTGTCGATTGTGAACAGATATTGCGACTAACAGGTATAAACTTCGTATTAGGTTCTACCGTAATATGAATAGAGAATATTTCTGAGTAAACTTGCATGGCGGTAACTGAAATAATTTGTATTTGTGTCGAAAGTTTGTCGTGAAGACGACATCAAGTAACTTGTCGCATTCAACCCTAGACAAAACCATCATAATAGCTTGTATGTAAAAAGGTCATGTAAAAAAAGTCAACTGAAGAGTAGTATGTACATATTATGTCGTTATCTTAAGGAAATACAATACAAAACTGTTATTCATTCGGCAATTCATCGAAGGAGGATAACAATTCGCCGAAGCGCACACCCGGACCCATATTGATGAGAGTCGGCTGATTTCCAGAAATAAATAGCTCCGTATTTATAAAGTTTAAGCACCGAGAGATCTCGCTCACCGATCGCCGTACATTCTTGTATCACTTGTAACTTGTAAAATAGTTTATTGCTGTGTAGTAGGAATCGCGGGGAATGGTCGTTGAGTTAATTGCACTATTTCTAGCCCAAATTAGACGGTTCATTTTTCGGGATTTTTGACCCCGTTCATCATTTTCAATGAAGCCTCAAAAATGATGAACGAGGTCACGATGACGGGAAGTCACGATGAACGATCCGATATTTGCTATGGCACAGTGCCTGTGAACGATGAACGGTAGGTGTTTACACCATCATGTATGACCATCATGTGTATCACCACAATCATCATCATACATCATTTTCGATGACTCATCGATGAAGCCTCGAAAATGAAAGCAAAAATCCCGAAAAATGAACCGTCTTATTTGGGCTTTAAGACCGAGCTGAGCTCGACGCCGGTCAGCTTTTTTTTGTTTATCCATACAATTTTGCGTCGTCACCGTCATTCATTTCACGAACGGAATTTTCATTTTACAAACTTTTAGGACGTATCCATAGGTATGTCCGAAAGACTATAGCTTGTCTATCAAACAATAGAGATGTAACAAAAGATGGATTTTTTAAGGAGCCATTAACTGATGTAACATACTCAGAGCTGGAAAATCATGAGTGATGAAGCGACCTCGATACTTAAAAGTTAAATTATTGAAAATGTCGGAAAAAGTCAAGCCGCCAGGCAGCTGTTATCGAAAACTCTGCCTAATCCCTTTGAGATATCGCTAGTAATGGGTCGCTAGTAATCACTATAATAGTATTTTTTTATACCAATACTTTACAAGTTGATTATAATAATGAGCTCTTGGTCGCGGAAGGAGTTAGATTTTTCTCGTGCGCGAGTGGGACAGGATTATAATGTTGGACTCCTTTTTAGTGTTTATGGCAGCGCCTCCCCGTCAGCATTATCTGTATCGGTGCGCTATGGAGCTATCGCGAGCGCCGACCACCATCTGCTCGCCCTTTATAAACTGACAAACACACTAAACGGTTTTATACGGCCATTATATTATGTTACTATAATCGCTATAGTCTGATTTTTAATTCGGTGAAATTCTGACAGTAGTCATTTAAAAATAGAATGAGTTATTTGTATGAAAAACAGGGTTATCACCTGAAGTTCGATTTTACCCCAAACTAAAGTACCTGAAGTACCTATCTATCAGGCATCTCTGGATGAGGCAATTTTTATTTATATGTAAGTTATGAATTTATTATTTTTTTGTGGGAGCTGTTTTATCCCTGGTAACATTAACAAATGTCAGAATTCCACGAAATTAAAAATCAGAGTATATGTTTTCTATCGGATGTGAAGCCTTAAAGAACAACGGTAATTAGGGTGGATTTTATTTATTTATTTAACATCTAATTTGTACTGGTTTAAATTAAAAATACAGAGATAAATTAAAAAGAAACGCAGCATCGGCAGACCCGCACTAGGTGAAAGGGACGATCCCAAGCAAGTCTCTGGAACCCGCTGGATACAAGCGTGCCAGAAAACTATGTGCAGCAGAAGACGTCTAGCAGTTGCGACGACGACAATGAGGCAAACACAAACTCCATCGCGCACGATGAATTGACAATTAGCTGGAAGCATCGTAGGACAACGCACCAAGTAAGAAAGGACGAATGACGAATCACAGTACATATGTAATGCTCAGAGAGGTAAAGCCAATTAGACGGTTTATTTTTCGGTATATTTGCTTTCATTTTCGAGGCATCATCGATGAGTCGTCGGAAATGAACCGTCTAAACACCGACCGTTCATCGTTCACAGACACTGTGCCATAGCAAATATCGTGTCGTGCATCGTTCATCGTAAAAATGAACGATGAACGGGGCACTGTCTAATTTGGGCTTTAGCGAAAGAAATCGCGCAGTGTGAACCAACCCGCCCGCTAATGATACACTGATTAACAATATTCGGGACAGATAGTGGTGAGTTACTCGCGGGGGGCGGGGCGCGATGTTAGATTGCGCGCGCCGATTTATGCCGTACCTCGTTGTATTAACCGATATCGCGCACTAAATATCCCATTATTATTATATGCGAAACAAATAATGCGCTTTAGCGAGGGGAATATAATTCCTTTTATTTATCGTTGGGAATGCTGTTTAAAACGATTTATGACGAGGTTACACATTCCCACAAGGTTGGGTAATAATATCTACCATTAACAAGACTTGAACTCAACATGAATGCTTTTCTGGGATAAAAAGCATCTTTTGTTCGGCTCCAGGATGCAAGCTGTCTCTCTGCCAAGTTTCAGCTCAATCGGATGAAAAATACGCGAACACGTAAAGAAATTCATCCTCGGGGGAACTCTTTTCCAAGATATTCCGTAAAGTATCCAATGTCCGTCTCTTAGCCCAACAGCCCACGACGGCCAGACCTTCGTTATTTTATAAAAGCTGAGTTTCTCTGTGTATTGTCCCCAACACAGGGAGGAACGATTAGCGACTATGTAGTTGTGATCATAGTTACTTTGGGAGATAACAGATAGTTAGTAAAGGTGTAAAAAATCTTTTTTTTATATTTTCTTCGGAATAGTATTAGAAATTACGTAATGCCAGACATTTAGTGTCGTGGCAACTGGCAACCCTCTGCTAGACACCCTTGAACTTTTAAACTTTAAGTAACCATGATCTCAACTTCGAAGTCGCTGATCGTTTCGTTGGGGACAATATACAGAGAAACTTTCAGCTTTTATAAAATAACGAAGGTCCGGCCGTCGTGGGCTCTTGTTCTATCTAGTACGTAATCTTATTGAAAGATTCGCGAACGCAGAAAGGACGAACTTAAGTTATATCGGTGAAGTAAAATATGTTAAGCAATTTAACCTTAGAACTTAGGTGTCAGAACTGTTAGGCCAGATAAATCTAGCGGAAAAATGTTCATGGAATTCCGTTCATCAAAATTTTCTTCGGCGGGGCATATCGTTAGACGTTGGGGTCCCAAGGTGCAGGAATGACAACCTCTCACCCAAAGCGCAATGATGTTAGACCCCCCACTAGCTATACAAAACTAATAGCTATATAAACTAGCTATATAGAATGACAGTCGTAAGGAGCCGCTTGATATAAGCGGATATAAGTGAATTTTTTTAAAAAGATCCTAATATCAATTTCAATATTATATGATGACTTAGGAGAAAGGACTTTTGAGCGAAGTTGGATATTTTTTAAATTCAATATAAGCGTAATTATGTACCGCTTGCGCTGATGTTATATCGGTCGCATCACGGGTGTCTCCTTTGTTAAAACAGAATAAACCCAATTTATAAATTCGTCTGCGACACGAGCGTCATTAATTATGTTGCTGGTTGGGTGGCTGAGAAAAACTTACTTCACTCATTTCGCTATCATTACAATCGCTTGCCGTCCCTTTCTTGCTCGTACTAAAATGCGAAAATTTACCATGAAACAACAAGCAAGTGCCCCGAGTATCTTCCAAAGAAAAAGAGACTGTGTATCCTGTTGTATAGATTCACATTTTAGTTGCGTGTCCGTGTGAGTTTGAACGTTTTCGATCGGGTACGATGGCAGGTCATCTCGCTCATAGGTTTTGTTGGCGAGCCTCCCCAGTTTTAATGGTGTTATCTTGCCCCTCGGACGCAGCACCTCCAGTATATTTCTTTATCTTGTCTCTGCTGGCGGTTCCCAGTTTGTTTTTTATTCATTTGCTAATTTCGAAAATGAGAAGGCCCTGGCGCGATCACATCGCCATTGATCGTAGATTTAGGCTCGAGCATTAATAAAATTAACGAATGCTCTTTAAATTAATTGAACGCGTCTCTTGGAAGTCGGTTATCACGGATCAGTGATTATACCGGCTATTTACCCGGACCCTTGGGTGTATTGAGTGGAATAGATCAGTATCGAAACTATTATACTTTGTGAACCAGTCTCATTAGCTACAACATATCGCTTGTTTAGTAAACGATATGATGTTCTTTAAATGATCTAGGTAGGTATCATATGATAGATACTTACTTCCTCTTCAGTGGTCCCACCACTGAACACTGTGTGGGCGACAAATTGTAGAGTATGCCTAAATAAATAATGTAAACACCATTTAGGCATTAACAACAGTACTTTGGTATGCCTATGAAAATATGCTGTATAAAATGTATGCTGAGTTGAATTCTATATACATCATCATCGTCTCAACCAATAGACGTCCACAGCTGGACATAGGCCTCTTGCAAGGATCGCAATAGATACAAAATTTTTGGAACGATACGATTGAATGAAAACATATAAATTGTAGAGGTAGATAATAATGATTGGTAGATTAATTATTATTATCAAACAGAATATTGTCTGGATCCAATGAACTAATTTTGATCACTTTAGATGATTGAAAATCAGCCATCTATACAAATTATGAAATAGTAATAACTATCGAGAATTTAGAGCACAGTATTCTGTCCTGTGGTTCAGACCTCCGCTCCGATAGCATGTTTGCCACTCCTAAATTGACAAGAATGATGGGCGACACAAGGCAGTACGTTACCGATGAAACAAAACGTGATTCAACAAAGTAATTTAACAGTAAAAGTGATATACGCCAAAACTAAGTCACGATGCTCCGCATAGGTCTTGATGCTCAAAAATTTTCGTCACGAAACGCTAACGATCCACAAGTCAAAGTTTTAGTTTGGAAACGTACAATTCCGGTAAACAACACAGTTAGAGGAAAACGATACGTTAATCTTCGTTAACGTGTCTAGGTTATATACGAGTACCTACATCATGGTTTAGAAAATCGTCGTTTTCGACTCAGCAGGTCCACAACTGGACATAATATTTTATCCTTGTAAGGATTTACACAAACCAAGGTCCTGTGTTGCTTCTGTTTCGAGGCTCCCTGCGACGCGTTTGATTTAGTCTGACAACAATAGGTAATTGTGGGTCTAATAACACTAGCAATTTTGGGGGTCACCGTTCTATATAGCACCATGAAGATGTCTTAAGCGTGATTTTCTTCTTTTCAACCAACATATATACATCTACAGATGGACAATGGACATAGGTATCTTGCAAGGATTGCCAAAGAATGCGATCATGTGGCGTATGTATCCAGCGACTGCCAGGACTTACCTGAGATGTTACTGTTAGCGGATTATAGCAAAATAATTTTATATTCATTGTTTACCTGAGATCGTCCGTTCACTTAGTAGGGTGTCTTCCAACGCTGCTTTTGCCTATGCGGGATCGTCATTCGAGCACTTTGGGACTAAGGCTGAGATCTACAGAGACTCTGACTCTGCTCAAACTCAAGACACAGTTAAAACGGGACATACATAAATACATATGTCTCCGACATAAATCTGTCTCGTTTTAATCGTGTCTTGAGTCTGAGTGGAATCAGAGTATATGCTCTATATATCGCACCCCTAAAGCCTGCGCTTTTAGTTTAATAACAGTATGCTGAGCTGGTGTGTCTAATGTTGTGATTGCAATAGTCCTGTCCTTCGTTCACTATATATAGCACTATATAGCATAGATTAAGAAATGGTAGTTAATATTGCATGATTTTTATCTAATTTTTTCTCAGACAATATACTGCATAAACTATAAGTAATATTTGATAGCACATTTTCACACTAATCAAAATTATTGTACGATATGGCGTGGAAGAATAATTATGTTACGGCAAACATCTGATAGTTACCTTTAGCACATCGGGTAATTAATCTTATACCTTAGGTGTTTCTAGTTGCCCTAAATGGTATGGGAAAATATGGTAGGAGAAAGCGAGAACTAGTAATTTATCACAGCTCTGTTAGGTACCACAGTGAGTTAATTTTGTTATCTTAACTTTAAATTAAACAGATTTATTACCTTAGTCCTGTCAAGTGTCATTTAAAACCTTAAACGCCTAGTATTGTTACGGTAGTATAGTTAATAGGTATATACTTGTTTTCGCATTATTACGTTATCACAGTAGATATCCGTATCTCGGCGATTAGTAATCAATGGTAAAACGCAGTGACACAGTATAAATTACACGCAAACGAAGTTTTACATAGAGTTGGAGTATTCACAAAATGGAACACGAATAAATTTAAATATCTAAGCGTTACTCTAAATCATGCGGCAAAGCCTATGCCGCATAAACGCAATTTATAACGGTAGAAACACATCTGAAACAACCCACCCGATGCGACACCACGAATGCGTGATGAGTACGAACAAATCGTAGTAAATAGCTGGGTCCACACCAGACGATCCGTCGCGCTCGGATCGCACGCGGCAGGAGCGCGATCCAAATGTGCAGTCGGTGTACAATACAATACAAGCGCATGGATCGCGCGCGGCACGTCCACACCGCCTGCACATTTGGATCGTGCTCCTGCCGCGTGCGATCGGAGCGCGACGGATCGTCTGGTGTGGACCCAGCTAATGACCATAAAGCATACTACTAACACTTGACGTGATATAAACGTCATCATACGTCACCCGATCCAGTCGGTACAAATCAGCGTGTTGCCACTAAGTACTAGGTATACCTAGGTATGGAGTTAAACATGTCATCCGTCACGACAATTACATTTTTTTTTTGATAAAGTCACGCATGCAGCTCGTTCATGAGACCGAGCAGCTTAGACTTAGAGGCAACTGACGGTGCTTAAATAAATAAGTCAGCAAAATATGGCTCAGTGAAATTGCATCAAGGAGCAGCGTCCTTCAGGTTGAGGCAGCATGTACTGATGAATTGCCACAGGGCTACGCTCCGTGGCTACGCTGCTTCTAGCTAGTGGTACCAAGTTTTCTATGCATCAGGCATCGAGAGTTGTAAATATGCACGGCACACGTGGGATATCATCAGGTCGCGCCGACGGCTTGTTGCAAATGTGTTTCTATCATGAGCACGATGTATTAATGGTATTAATTTCAATCGAGACGATCAGTAAATCTGGAATCGATATTGAATCGATTCAGCCATCCGTTTTTAATAAGGCATCCGTTAAGTTAAGGTGACGAACATGTGAATGAGTTTTATTGCCTTTTGCGTTTTGGAGAGATCGCGTTGCATTGGCACGTCCCCTTAAGAGCGCTCTCCATGCAAGCGAGAAGTCGTTGGTGGGCGGAGCCTAAAATATTGCTGTCTCGTCCTGCATTTAGAGAGCGAGACATCGTCAGTAAAGAAGAGTATGCAGCTACCATAGCTACACGTAAAACTAAAGCGAGAAAGAATGACATATGGACATTGGACAGTACAATGCACAATCATGCCTATTTCCTTTTCATTTACGGTTCGTTTTTCCTTTTGAGGAATGGAATCCTAAAAAATAAAGAAAATAATTGAAAATCCAGAGATACTACAAATGTAATTGATTACTTATCCCCCAAAATTATTTTAAACTAGCTTCTGCCCGCAGCTTCGCCCGCGTGAATTTCGGTTTCTCACAAATCCCGAGGGAATCGTGGATTTCCGGTTCCCGTTCCCGCTTCCTTTTCCAACCTTTATACCTACTTTCAAGGAAGTTTGCTATAGTAATCTACCTACAGCTGTTGCTATAGATTTGTTTTTTTTTTTTTTCAAAATCCCGTGCGAACTGTGAATTTTTCCGGGATAAAAGTTAAAAAGCCTATGTTTTAAGTCAGGGCATAAGCTATCTCCATTCAAAAGCTATCTCCATTCAAAATTTCAGCCGAATCGGTTTTGTAGTTGCGGCGTGATTGAGTAACAAACATCCAAACATCCACACTATCACATTTATAATATTAGATATAGTTAGTAGGATAATGTGATAATAATAATTATTTTACAAATCGATAAAAATAATTGACAAAAGGGTGGGTCCAGACTAAGTAACATAATATTTTTTCGCTGTCAAAACTTTGTTTATATGTATATTCGAAAACCTACTTAGAATGTGCATATATAAAACAAAATCATACAAGACAATATTATGAAATGTAAAATAACAGAACTATGTGTATTTAGGTATAATATTTCACACATTTTTAAATGTGAATATATTATATTCTATGTAAAATACGGCTGAATCTACATTATATTATGAATAACGTGAATCCACCTTATTACATTGATGTATTCATGATCTTCGTAGATACTTACCAACTTTTATACTTACATAATATATGAAAAATTCAGTGGTGCCGGCGCCACACCGTGTCTCTTGCATGGTCGCTAAGGATACCAAATATTGGAAATAAAATAAGAAAGTTATTTAAAGTCATTTATTTAAACATCAAAAGTACTAAAATTAAAACTAACTTTTTAGTAATCGGTCTGAATGATGAGCAAAATGACACAAAAGAGAAAAAAGATATTAGGACACAACTAGATAGTTCGTACACAGTCGTATTATAAAATAAAAGTACTTATAAAAAAGTAATATATGTATGCTATGCACGTAAGGGATCAAATATCAAGACATATTAGCGCAGAGTCAAAGCAAAATGACGTAACATGAATTTCGCTCAATGTTCTTTGAAACATGTAATGGATGGATGGATGGATGGATTTTTTTAATAATAATAATAATAATTTTCTTTATTCAGGTAAAAACCCAAGTAGGTATGAATATAGAAATACAAAAAACATATCAAAAATTAATTAAATAAATTAAAATCAAATACAATAGAATAGGTGATATAGAATACTATATATATAAATTTACATATACAGTACAGCTGTACTATAGAGTGATTCCTTGGAGTTTGTGCACGGTTAGGTGTATTTCCATTCTATACAAAGCCAAACCGCAAGGGTGTGAAACTGGTCGCGTAGAGATTGTAAATTACTTTTTAATCAAGATCGTCCAAATTATACAAGAGTAGTACGCATACAAACTAATCTTGTATAGATTGGAAGTTAGGTTGGAGAACATTATAAAACCATTCACCTATACTTAGTATGACACATAAAATGTATGTAATTCTGCGGACCCAAACCTAGCCTACTCTACTACACTACCTAGGTAGCAGGTATAACAACTGGACACTATCTGCTTAATAGATATCTTGCAATAATGAGACTCGTAGAAGACCCATCCTGTCCAGAGTGTGGAGAAAAAGAAACTAGCTTTCACTTCATAGCTGATTGCCCTATGTACTTATTGGTAAGAAGGGAACTGCAAGGTAACGATATTATCAAAAAACTGGCCAAGTGCGAGTCGGGCCTCGCTCTTTTCGGGTTCCGTACATAATTATGAACAACATAATATTTTGGGCGTGAGAAATATTTCATTTCCGAGCTAGACATCGCAACAAACCGTGAAAGAAAAACCCAAAAAGTGTTCGTTTGTTTTGATCACAGCTTACAAATTACTTTATAAATCATTATTTTTAGTATTTGTTGTCTAAATACAGTATATGGTTCATAATATACCTAAGTTTCATATTCCTAACTGGTTTAGTTTTTGAGATAGCCCCCATCACAAAAATGGTCTAAACCTAACAACTTTGATGCCCCCCATTTCCTTATTTTTTAAGCAAAAAATTAAAAAAATATGTGTTCGTGCTCTACTTAATAAGTTCTAAATAATGATACCCCACAAGCTAGGTTAAAAAAAAATTTTTTTCGGCTCCTTTCTCATGTATGGGAAAGCCCCCCTGAAAAATATTCCATGCCCCTCTGAAAAATAATTTACTTCAATTTGTAATTCAATATTTAGTTTTGGGTTAACGTTCTACACCAAATACCAAAATTTTAGGTTTTTCTACTCAACTCATTTAGTCTATGAGCTACAGACCTGTGACCGGCGGACGGACAGACAGCCGAGTGACATTAATAGGGTTCCGTTTTTACCCTTTGAGTATGGAACCCTAAAAAGAAGACACCTCTCTATAGGGTATACATTCTTAGGTTTACGAAAGTCGTGGGAAGGTTTGAGGGGCTGCCCCCCTTAAACCGGTGCACAACAAACTGCCAGGACACCAGTAACCTGTGTCCAAATACGGGGAATTGGGTGAAATGGTCCTTACATAGGACTGATCACCCGCCTGGCGGCGTCCCCTCTGTAAATACAATACAATCTCACTTGATGTTAAGTGATGATGCAGTCTAAGATGGAAGCGGGCTAACTTGAAAGAGGTATACATACCCCTGATCGGTTTCTACACAGCATCGTACCGGAACGTTTAATTGCTTGACGGCACGGCTTTTGCCGGTAAGGTGGTAGCCAACCACTGAAGCCTCCCATCAGACCAGACCAGAGACAATTTAGAAATTATAAAATCCCAAATTGCCCCTGCCGGAAATTGAACCCGGGACCACCCACTTTATGACCACAGCGCTCCGAATCTCGGCCAAAGCGGCCAATCTCAACAGAAGCAGGGTCAACTACGCAGGAGATATTCTAGTGCACAAGTGTGTGCGCATACGCAGGGCACTACGCAGGAGATAATATTATAGTGGAAAGTTATACAATATAATATTAAATCGTTAAATAGATGTTACCAAATGCAGTTGACGAAGCCTCGTTTCGCAGGGTTCCTTTTTCTGGGCAGTATGAAAAGAAAACAAAAAAATAACAACGAAGGTGATGGCGGAGTCTTATAGACCCCGCCATCCCCCTGTTCGTTGTCCCTTCTAACCTAACCTATCTGAGTTGGGGTGCCGCAAGTCCCGAGCTCGCTTCGCTCGTTCTTGGACCATAACTAAGAAATAATTTAGTGTGCAAATCAGTATATTAGTTGTACAAATTAATAGTAATACGGTATCATTTAGTATGCAAGTCAGTATATTTATTGCACGTTTAGTATTTTAGATGTGCAATTAAAAATTACCTATAAAAAAACCAGTTTGTAAAATGGCAATAATTTTTTCCTATTATACTTTATGTTTATTATATTTTATCCCTTAGTATTGAAACCTAATTTGCTATAAAAGTCTATTGTTATATTGCCTCGTTGATATAGTGGTTAGAGTATTCGACTGTGACGAGGTTACGGGTTCGATTCCCGGGTCGGGCAAATAGTTTTTAGGTATTGGGTTTTTCTGTCAAGAAATTCTCAGTGCCAGCCCGAAGTTGGTAGTGGGCGGTGTGAAACACCGCCAACTGCCCCCTTGCCTCGGAGAGCACGGCAGTTGTTCCCGGTTATTTTCACTATCATGTGACAAAAGCCCGCCAACCCGCATTGGAGCTGCGTGGTGGGTCTAAGCTCTAAATCCCTCTCTCCTATGAAAGAGGAGGCCTGTGCCCAGCAGTGGGACGTTAAAAAGGCTGTAGTGGCGGTAGTGGTTATATTGCATGTAATATAGTTTGAAAGGTGTTACTTAGTCTGGACTCGACCTTAGTTCGTTCGTTTCGGAACACAGACTGGGCGTAAAACTTATATTTAGTATTACTGTTTATAACATTTTTATTTCTAGCATTTTTATGAAGCAGGGGGAGTCAGCTTGTCGTCGTCGTCGTCGTTATCAACCGATTGACGTCCACTGCTGGGCATAGGTCTCTTGAAGGGACTTCCACATGCCACGGTCTTGTGCCGCTTGTATCCAGCGGCTCCCTGTGACTCGTTTGATGTCGGTCCACCTAGTGGGGGGTCTACCAACACTGCGCTTCCCGGTCGCCACTCCAGCACCTTGGGACCCCAACGTCCATCGGTTCTCCGAACTATGTGCCCCGCCCATTGCCACTTCAGTTTCGCAACCCGTTGAGCTATGTCGGTGACTTTGGTTCTTCTACGGATCTCCTCATTTCTGATTTGATCGCGTAGAGAAATTCCGAGCATAGTTCTCTCCATCGCTCTCTGAGCGACTCTGAGCTTTCTTATGAGGCCCATAGTTAACGACCATGTCTCGGATCCGTATGTCATCATTGGCAACACACACTGTTCGAAGACTTTCGTCTTCAGGCATTGAGGAATTTTGGACGAGAAGACATCGCGGAGCTTCCCGAACGCTGCCCATCCGAGTTGGATTCGGCGGTTGACCTCTTTCTCGAAACTGGACCTACCTAGCTGGACTGTGTGTCCTAGGTATATATACTCGTCTACAATTTCGAGCACCGAGTTCTCAACGATTATCGGGTGAAGCGGGACATGAGTGTTTGACATGATTTTCGTCTTACTCATGTTCATTTTTAGTCAGCTTGTACCAAGTAGATATGTAGATACTTACGCATCATTAGATGCTGTTTGTTCCTTTTTCTTCGTGTTTGTCGAGGATTTTTGGGGGCCCGGCTTGGAAAAAGTCTAGATTTGTATCCGTATCGATAATCTCTAGCTGACGAGTCTACAATAGAATAAAAGAGCAGTAAATTACAATTAGCAAAATAAGAAGGCAAAATAAACAACAAAAATGCTAATTATAAATACGTAACGTGTGACATATTTGATGTTTACGTTTCGTAGTTGACTAATTATGTCATAGATGATAGATCGTGCGAAATCGGCCGCTACTCGCTTTTCTTCGTGTCTAACTTGTAACCCCTTTCACCGCACTAACCGCACCTTTCCCCTGTAATAAATTTTGCTTGAGATATCATGATTTTTTTGTGAAAAATGGCAAAGTAAAAATATGCAAATCTAGGTTTGGAATTACGCCTATTTTAGCAAATACTTGGCAATTTATTACATAAACTAAATACATTTGTAATTATTATGAAGTAACCTATGACAAGACTTTGGTCGTTTTTAAATTTTCTGCTTTCTTATATAGTTTATTTACGCACGAAGTTGCCTCAAAATTTGCCCAAAAATAGTGATTTTTCAATGGTCATAACTTTTAAAATAAATATAATTTTACTAATTTTTTTATTTTATGGCATAGATAATGGAGATATAAATTGATATCTGGCTTAACTTTAGACCTATTGCGACAAATATTAGAATAATAGGCGTAATACGTTTGTATGGATAAGCGCGTGAAGAGAGTGGCCTTAATGATTTAGTGAAGCTCTGAGTGTTAAGAGATCGTTACACTTTGAAACATTGACTTATTAAGGGTATGCAGTTAATATTAAATGAAAACATACTTTGCCAAGAGTCCCGTGACTAAACCAAACCTCGTGATGCGAATCACATCGCTGATCGCACCATACTTTAACGACATAAGAACCATGAATTCAATAGCCTAATCTATGTAATCTATGTACGTTATTTTAATTGATTAGGATTTTAAAACAAGGCAAACCTGCTAAAAGATGGATCATCAAGATGATAATGTACCTAACTTTTTGAATGTAGTTAGTAGTTAATTAGTATTTAGTAATTAAGTTCAGTCGAGTAGGTATAACAAAAACAAATCAATCAAACAAAAACAAACCTGCGGACATTATTCTATTCAAGTATTAAAATATAGATAATAGGTCATATAGGTACAACTATTAAAAGTGAGTGCATGGGTGGGTAAGTGTACGTATATTTTTGTTAAGTCGTAGCTATTTTTAATGAGCAAATAAAGGTAAAGGATTCTAATTGCAGATTTATACGCCGTTTATGGGCGACCTACACGCCCGGTCGCCATTCATTGCGTATAAGGCGTTGCGACATGTTCCCGCGACGCGCGACACGCGACACTGTCGCTACCGTATAATCGAAGTCGCGCCTTGATATACGACGAGCTTTTTATAACCAGTAGAGTTAGTGAAAGTTTGTACGTCACGACAACGTTGATAGATTTCGAGTATCGTAATAATTATAATTCCAAAGTACAATAGACCTAAATTGCCTCTTTATAAGGTTCGAGGTCGTCCATACTTTTACGGCCAGCGCAGCGCCCCATGCGGAACTTTGCGTAATAAAAATCGGTAAAGTCGCACTGTCTCGAGAACTCCCACGATCACCATTACCAGCGCTGCACGTAGGCAACCATGGCGATGACAACGACGACAACGACCCACCAGATTTGACACCAGATCTGCGCAGGATGTTGAGCGTACCGCCCATAGCGCGGAGCGCCATACGACACCAAACTGCCAAGATGGCAGGACTTAGACGGTGAAATCACAGCTTAAAAATGACCACCGGGGAAGTCGATCTTTCGGGGAAGGGCCCGTGGTCCCACCGATTTGACCCACCGGTGGGTCAAACGCTATACTACCTATACTACTGAAGGGCCCGTGGTCCCACCGGGCTAGGCGCGAATGATAGTATCGATATAGTGTTATCGATGTAGTTATTTTTACTAATGAAATATTCAAAATTACAATATTTTTAACCGACTTCAAAAAAGGAAGTTCTGTATTCGACACGTATGTGTGTGTTAGTATGTATGTATGTATGTTTGCGATGATTTCAAGAACCAATGAAACGATTTTGATGACCACTAGATATACTATATAAACCCTCCTGAAAGTATGTAGATTACGATAGTGTAAAAATCATCAAAATCGGTTCATTGGTTTTTGAAATCATCGCAAACATACATACATACATACTAACACACACATACGTGTCGAATACAGAACCTTCTTTTTTTGAAGTCGGTTAAAAATATTGTAATTTTGAATATTTCATTAGTAAAAATAACTACATCGATAACACTATATCGATACTATCATTCGCGCCTAGTCCGGTGGGACCACGGGCCCTTCATTAGTATAGGTAGTATAGCATTTGACCCACCGGTGGGTCAAATCGGTGGGACCACGGGCCCTTCCCCGATCTTTCCCCTGATCCACCGAGTAAGGAGACAACGCTACGAAGCCCGTACCTCAGACTGGAATGAACTTTAAAACAAAGGGCAACTTATTTTACCATAAGGTTTAATAGTATTTCTATACCTAATCGAAATCTATCAACTTTTTCGAGATGTGAGAACTAGTACTAGAGGTTATTGATGCACGACGAGCTTTTTATAACCAGCTGCGGAATGTGTTAATGTCGATTTGCTATTTTATCGCTTCTGTTAATACGTCCGCGCATATCTTTATTCGAATGTTAAATGCGATGTAAATTATATAAATCTCTTCAAAATTAGATGCATAACAAATTCGATAAAGATTTATTTTGAGATAAAATTATTTATTCTAATGACTGATATCAATGATCGGTTATATCTGAAATCTAAGTAGCATCCATTTGCATTTTATCTATTGTTTGCTACTTTGTTCATCAAGATGCATACGCAAAACTTTTGCATTTTTATGTTTTTAAATGCGTATAAGTATTGCTCTAGAGTCTAGATGTTAAAGGATGCTTACGAAGTGCAAAAGTGTGTCTAAAATCACTCAGCTAAACGCGAATCGACGCCGATAAATATGAATATAATGGTGGATCTACTACTTTCTGTGTTGCAAGGATGCATCTATACTTATATTATATTATCTATACTAATAAATAAAATTGAAGTGTCTGTCTGTAATTTCGAAATAACTACCACATATTAAGCTCATATGGTTATTTGAACGATACCATAACCGAATCACACGTTTTTAAAATTTTTGTCTGTCTGTCTGTCTGTTTGAACGGGCTAATCTTCGGAACGGCTGAACCGATTTTGACGGGACTTTCACAGACAAGTAGAGGATTAACCAAGGAGTAACATAGGCTACTTTTTTAACCGACTTTCAAAAAAGGAGTTGTGTTGAAATCGGTAAGTACCTATGTTAAAAAACGCCCTGATAGGTATTTTCGCTGCGCGCGACGGCCGCGTACGCGGTGCGGCGGTACGCCGCCTCGCGGCGGGCGGGTGCGGTGAAGAGGGTGCATGCTCCAATCCAATTCCAATCTCCATTTCGAACGAGGGAGCTAATGCGTGCGGATGTGTACTGCGTTTGTTGCGTGCGTTTTCGTAATTTTTATTTTGAATCGGAGATTTTGTTTTTATTAGGGGTTATGATGTTTTTTATTTCTTTAGTTTGTTTTAGTCGTATGTATGTCGAAGGCAGGGTCACTGCCAACCGCGCCAACGGGCCAGTCAAAACTACTGAACAGATTTGGCTGCAATTTTGAATGGAGATAAAAAATTCCCTAAGTAAGTATAAAGGTTGGAAAAGGGAGCGGGAACGGGAACCAGAAATCTACTTATCCCTCAGGATTTGTGAAAAACCAAAATTCACGCGGGCGAAGCCGCGGGCAAAAGCTAGTAATAAATAAAATTGAAGTGTCTGTCTGTAATTTCGAAATAACTACCACATATTAAGCTCATATGGTTATTTGAACGATACCATAACCGAATCACACGTTTTTAAAATTTTTGTCTGTCTGTCTGTCTGTTTGAACGGGCTAATCTTCGGAACGGCTGAACCGATTTTGACGGGACTTTCACAGACAAGTAGAGGATTAACCAAGGAGTAACATAGGCTACTTTTTTAACCGACTTTCAAAAAAGGAGTTGTGTTGAAATCGGTAAATACAGATGTTAAAACGCCCTGATAGGTATTTTCGCTGCGCGCGATCGCGACGGCGCGGCCGACGCTCGCGCTCCCCGCGCCGCGCCGCGCCGCGCCCCTGCGCCCTGCGCCCGCCGTACGCGGTACCGCGGTACGCCGCCGCGCGGCGGGGGGCGGGTGGACCAGAAATCTACTTATCTCTCAGGATTTGTAAAAAATCGAAATTCACGCGGGCGAAGCCGCGGGCAAAAGCTAGTTAAAAATAAGACAGTGTAGGTACGTACCGTGTAGTAACTTAGCGCGTTACAATATTAACTCTACAATTTAAAGCCTTAATTTTCGTAATAACCGAGGCAACTCCTCACTCAGAGGAGTCAGACAGTCCCGGGATTGTACTTAATTGCAAAATGGAAGATTAGATTACTAACGGTTTACATAATATAAACATTATTCAGTGTTTGCGTATTCATTAATGTAATTATTGAGAATGTTCTTTAATAGTTCTTTGCCTACGCAATTTATCTCTTGCCCCGGTTTCCGGTTGCGGAGGTCAAACGACAGTCACTGAACAATTAAAGGTCCCCCACTCGATCGTTAAAGTTTTCCATTTCATTTGTTTACTCGAGTATTGAGCTTGTTAGCTATTCTGAACTGAGATTCGTGAATGATTGAAGTTATTTCGTTCGAAACTGAACACTAAAGTGTCATGTGATTTACAAGTTTTACAATATACTTGATTTACGATATAGGAGTTTAGAAGTCCTAAACTTTGATTTTGACTTATTGTAATCGGCTTTTAAGTCCATTTCTAATAACTGTTGTCCTATTATGGCAAGTTTTTGTGTAGGTTTACGCGCTAGCAGCTGGTATGGTATGTTAGTTAAACATTAGGATTTTAATATTAACTAGATGATGCCCACGGCTTCGCCCGTGTGGATTTAGGTTTTTAAAAATCCCGTGGGAACTTTTGATTTTCCAGAACAAAAAGTAGCTTATCTGTAGAAACCCGTCTCCAAAACGGAAAAATCCCGTGGGATCCCCACGATTTCGGAATACAATTCCTTACAGCATCAGGGTTGAGGAGTTGGATATGTACCTACTCGAGTTCATTCAACGATAAAGTCTTTAATTGGTACCCCCAATATCAATTTAAATAACCGAAAGTTTCTAAAACCCATTAGTTTTGGGGATTAGGTCCCCTACAGCATCAGGATTGAGGAGTTGGAATCCAATTTTTATATAGAACAGGGTCGCAATGTTTCTCTATCGATTAAAAAAAAAATTACGCAAATCGGTTCAGAAATCTCGGAGATATCGGTATACATAGGTAGAAAAACACAACTCCTCCTTTTTTGAAAGTCGGTTAAAAAAGTAGCCTATGTTACTCCCTGGTTAATTCTCTACTTGTATGTGAAAGTCCCGTAAAAATCGGTTCAGCCGTTCCGAAGATTAGCCCGTTCAAACAGACAGACAGACAGACAGACAGACAGACAGACAGACAGACAGACAGACAGACAGACAAAAATTTTAAAAACGTGTGATTCGGTTATGGTAGCGTTCAAATAACCATATGAGCTTAATATGAGGTAGTTATTTCAATATTACAGACAGACACTTCAATTTTATTTATTAGTATAGATTATAGATGAAACACTTTTTTCGGTTTTCGATATCTGATTCGATTCTTTTTTCAAAATTTGTGTCTTAAAATACAGATATTGAATTAAAAAAAACGCGCACACACAACCACAGGAAAGCTGTAGGTACCTACTTACTACTCGACCAAGCGAACTCGGCACCTGATTTGTATGCGGCCCCCTATATTCTAGGTGCCTAGTTGGCTTGGTCGAGTAGGTAGTACTTTTATTCGTTCTTTATTTAAAAGCTTAGTCACTGAGTGACTACACATGGCTCTGTTAGTTTCAATCGCTTAGTTGCTGGAGCTGCGCCGTCCTGTACAATATCCCTTTCTCTCTAGAGAAAAAAGCTCTGTTTATGAATGTGACTTATTGACAGGGCGAGGAATTATTATTAGCACAGGCAGGGTCATCCAACCATCGTACCAATACGCCCGTTAGAAGCAACGTAGGAATCCACCTGTCTCAGGGTCCGTGGGAACGCTCCCCTAATTGCCGCCGCCCCAGATAACGAGTCTAATTCGCGCGCTGCGTGCGCCGGCGCCTCTCTCACGCACGCATTGTCTTCTGTAATTGCCGATCCTGTTCAATTTGTTGTTTGCCTCTTCGCACTGTGATTCTTTTAAGTGGCCACTTTCAATTGACTAAATAAAGAGCGCGTTTAGCTACAGACAACATTTTTCTAGGCAACTAACTATTTCTTCGCAATTTATTCAGCCTAGAGGGTTTACTATTCTGTACTTAATAAGTGCAGCTCCTACAAGTTTAAAAAACGCCGTTATAAGATACTTGCTATATACTCGTATAAAAAAACTTATTATGGTTTGCACTGGAGCTACTGGCGGCGTAAGAAATGTAGGTATTAACTACAACTTTAACATATTTTCGGGATATTTCTGGATACGTGAAAATATAATTTACTGGACCGATTTCGATGAAAGAGGTGTCTATCCGGGTGACATAGCTACATTTTATTTACGAAAAAATCGAGAAGTGACATTCGCGCGGCTTTCAAAATTATTAAATTAGTTTCGGATAGAAATAACAGATGTCGCCACTAGCTGCTTGCCTTTTCTTTCCTTCGCGCTTTCTGCAAACTAAATTATTATTAAGCGTAGTCGGGTTTTAGTTTACGAAATTTATACTTTTTCGGGATACGTGTAAACAGAGTACCTAGGTACAGATTACTTTTACGTGAGATGCAGTTATGTCAAAAATGCTTTATTTATTTTGAAATCTTTGACAGGCGCAATAAACGCTATAATTCTTTGAACCCGTCGTATATATCGTCGCATAATAACACGTCCGCCCAGCCGGCCCGTCGTCACGCAACTAATCAATTGGCGCGCCGTGATGTCTTCATCAGCTGCCCGAGGGCGTAACGCCTCGCGCTAGAGCTTTAGCGCTTTTCATACAACATTCCATATTATTAACTGTACGGATTATATTAAAGAACAACTTTAATCTATAAATAGCTCAATGAAATCAAGTTAACGACACACAATTGTTTAACAGGAAATATTTTTTATCAGGACTGAATGACGGTTCGTAGTTGCGTTTCTTTTCGAAATTTCGATGCCATATCGATGAAACACTGTAAATCGTGCGTTTACACACATTTTAGCTTCTTTTCTTCTTCGCTTTTCACTAAGCATGATTCCCTTGAGACATACATTTTTAGGTGTTATACTAAGTATATTATTTTTTAGACTTTTTAAGCGATTTGCAAAAAGGAGGAAGTTCTCAATTCAGCGCGTATTGTTTTAAAGCTATTAAATCTTAATTATCCTTTCTTTATTAATTAAATATTTAATATAATAATTTAATGTATTTTTATGACTGGTATACCTACAATGAAGAATACTGTATTGTGTCGTTAGATTTATTGATTATTCACCAAGCTTACCTAATCACGCTGAAATTTATTAACTTTAATGAATAATGAATGTACCTACGTAGATATTAGTCACGTTTTACTAATTTCTACTTTACAACTATGATTTGTATGGGTTCGTTATGTTAGTTGAGAACCATGTCCAATTTACAATTAAACCTCTATACAAGTATACCTGAAATATGACTTGATTTACTTCAGGCAGGTCTGGTATAGACACAATTAAAAATGATAAATAAATAGGTAATCTATACAAATAAACAAAACTGAACTGTCTACTTTCTTCAAATAACTATAAGCTCATATAGTTATTTGAACGAAAACACACATTTTTTTAATGTTTGCCTGTCTGTTTGTCCGGGCTTATCATCAGAACGGCTTATCCGATTCTGATGGAACTTTCCCAGGCATGTAGGCGTGTAGATTGCACACGGCTTTTTTTATTCCGGAAATACTTAGGGTTCCTACGTAAAAAAAATTAAACACATTTTCACGGCCTAGCCGCTGAATCGATCTTGACGAAGTTGCAACCCAAACACACATAGGCTACTTTTTATTTAGGGAAATCCAAGATTTTGGTAAGAGTTAAACCCGCGTGGACAAAGTCTCGGACTCCAGCTAAGTAATAAATTAAGTTAGAAATGTACGGTTTTTTTTTCGGTGAAATGACCCTAATAAAAGACTGATCACCTGCCTGACGATGGCAGGCGTCCCCTCTATAATATTTAATGTATGGTTTTTCTTACACTGTGGTAATTCGTAGTATTAATGTACAAGTAGGTAAGGAATATAGAAACACGCCATCAATGTTAGATTTTTTTTTTATTTCATTTCAACTACAAGTTAGCCCTTGACTTCAATCTCACCTGATGGTAAGTGATGATGCAGTCTAAGATGGAAGCGGGCTAACTTGGAAGAGGTATGCATACCCCTGATCGGTTTCTACACGGCATCGTATCGGAACGCTAAATCGCTTGGCGGCACGGCTTTGCCGGTAGGGTGGTAACCAGCCACGGCTTAAGCCTCCCACCAGACCAGACCAGAGACAATTTAGAAATTATAAAATCTCAAAATTGCCCCTGCCGGGAATCGAACCCAGGACCTCCCGCTTATAAGACCACAGCACTGACCACTGGGCCAGGGAGGTCGTCAGACCCATTATGTAAGTGCAAATAGTTGTCCGTAACGCATAGCGTGCCTGGGTCCATTTGGCGCGGAGACACGCGGGCCGCCCGAGGACACTGCTCAAATTGTTTTACAATATTCCGCGGTTTATTAATTGCTAACATAAACGTTTTTAATGTTAGCGATTAGTTAAGTAAGTGGCAACTGAATTCGTATTAGGATAGGTAGTGCTTACCGTTTGGTTTTGGTTTTTAAACGACTTCAAAAAAAGGAGGAGGTTCCCCGTATGTTCCCCGATTAGGTACTCAAAGACGACTGAACCGATTTAGAAAATTCTTCTTTTGTTTGAAAGAGTATATTCCAGGTAGTCCTATTGTCATCAGATCAGGATCTAATGATGGGATTCTGGAGAAATCGAGGATGTTTTCAATTTATTTTGAAATCGGTTTAATTTTTCCTAAAATATAGCTTGTTATTTAAATGTGTTAAACCTATCGTTACAAACGATCAATGATGACGAACGTAACGTGGTAGGGCGACGACATAGTCGACGACAGACATCCTCAGCTAGCCTCTTGCAAGGATCGCCACCTTGTGCCGCTTGTATCCAGCGCCTGCCAGCTATTCGCGTGAGATCGTCCATCCGTCTAATGAGGGGTCCTCCAATGCTGCGTTTGCCGGTGCGGGGTCGCCATTTGAACACCTTAGAACCCTAATCTTTATCAATTCTTCGAGCTATTTGCCCCTCAATGCCTTTCGCGATTCGATGAGATATATCGATAACTCTGGTTCTAATACGAATTTCCTAATTTTCCTGTATCGAGTAGAAACCTACAATCCCTTGTTTTAATGCTGAGATGTGCAAACTTTTACTAAGGGTGGAGAGCGTGACGAGTCCACAAATTTTTCATTCCTCTTACGATTCATTAAACCTCCTTTTACTTGTTAATAAAACATCGATGACATTATAATTTAATGCATTCATATATAACGATTACGAGGATCGGGCGATCCACAGTTGAAAACCTCCGCTCAGCCGTAAAACAAATTCCCACGCAATAGCAGCACCGACTTTAAAACATAGCAGAAAATAATAAACTAGCGGCAATCGGTATAAATTACGTGCGGCCGACAGCGCATTTACTGCGACGTCTGGGCATATTGAAACTAAATCATTTCAACATGACCCCACCCGGTCACCGCACAAATAACTACGCTAATGAACTTTGATTAAAAATTTGATTTGTTCATTTTTTTGACGTGTTTGTTTACGTTTTATGCTAAAAATTTTATTTCTAAGATTGCGTTTAGGTATATGATTGTAGGGTGCTTTGTTTTTTGATCACTATCAAGTAACTTATTCGTGAGGAAACCTGCATGTCTGATACTGAGAGTTCTCCATAACGTTGTAAAGGCAAAGGCAAACGCAAAGGCGTGTAAAGTGTACCAATCCGCACTTGGCCAGCGTGGTGGACTATGGTCTAAACTAGTAGTTCCCAAAGTGGTCCAGGTGGACCCCCAAGGGTCCACGGGAGACTCGACGGGGGTCTACGTTGGCGTGACATAAAAAAGCGGGGGTCCACGAAAATTTATCTGGTTTCGATAGTGAAGACCTAAAATGTTGGCTTGACTTCCCCTAACAATGTAGGCAGATAATATTTTAAGAAGCTCAGCGACTGTTACTTGTAAAAACTTGCATATTCCATATTCAGTACTTAACTTTACTTTACAGAACTTTACTTTTTGACGTCCACTCACAGCACAAACAATTATTAACCAATCAATTCTCACTTTTTTCGAAAACTAATTTCGTGGTTGGAACTCAGCCGCAATGCAAATTTTCATAGTAATATAATATAATATTCACATTTTTTTTCGAGTTTTGGGAATATGGTACAAATGTAGCTACAGAGGGTCCATCGGAACTAGCTAAAATTTGAAAGTGGTCTATGAGCGAAAAAAGTTTGGGAACCCCTGGTCTAAACCCTTGTCTATGACTGCCCTGTAGGGCACGGGTCGGTGGGTCGATAATGGGTTGAAAATAATGATGATGATGATTTCTAGACTCCAGTAGCACCAAAGTGTAAAATCTACAATGTAACAATCGCAATAACTTTCTATTGGCTGACGCTCTTCCACTATTAACTAAAATAACTTGCGAAAACTGTTTTTTGCAATGGTATGGTAGTTATCCTAAATTAACTAGCAAATATGTAGTTGTACCTAAATAGGTACAAATAAAGTTCAAAGTTTTAGCCTGCATTTGAAGTGTCACTTTTATAGAAGAAAAGTCTTCTATGAAGTTCTTTAGATAGCACAACACTTCAATTAAGATGATCGCAATGTGATGATCACGTGAAATGAAGTGTAAAAAAATTCTAGCAACGAGTAACAAAGCGTTTCTTCGAGCTTAGTTCAGTCGTTTGATTAGTAATGCAAATCGGTTTAGCACGTGCCCGTGCGCAGTATTTTAATTACGTCCAGCTCTACGCAAGCCGCAGTGACGCGCGTGCGGCCGCAGGGCGCGGCGCGCGGCGCGGCTGCCGGCGAGTCAAGGCGAGGGGTCATAGAAAGGCTCGTGTACGTCTGTATTCATTTTATACTCACTTCGGTTATTAATCTCACTTTCATTCGACGACAACGGATGCATCAAGACAGTATTTTTAAAATTAGAAAAGGTATCTGAGTGACGGACTTAACTTTTAAGTTAACTGTCACTCCAGGAGTGACAGTTAACGGTTCTTGAGGTAGCGAACACCGCATCGCTACCTCACAAACCGTCTCAGAACGGTTGGGCTTTAAAAAATATATTCCTTTGACTCGTTAAATTGGCTTCTTTGTTAACTAGTGATTCGAATTTTGCTTTCCTGTTTGAACGTATGTACTTTCACAGCTTTGGAACGTATTTGTAATGTTTTCCATTACAATTTATTTTTTAAACTTCTTCACGTAAACCATATCGACATTAAGTACCAACCCATATGATCCGGGGGGTTTTCTTGTTTCATATTGTCTCCAAATATCGTAAGCTCTCGCGTCGCTGTCGCCAAGTCAAAAAGCTCTTTTCATAGGCATGCCATGACTCGATTGTTCTGGTTTAGGCTGCTTGTCTTATGTAAAACAGTATGGGAGTTATGACATCGGCGGTGTGATAGCGAACCCGATGTGAATAATGAACGATGCCATTAGTAAATGATACTACTAGGATATCAATCGGTTTGATTTGATATAATCCGGTCAGCAAAACTAATCATAATATTATGATGGTGATCATTTTGGTCTCTGAATTTCTGATCACCTATTAAATTCACTCTACAAATGTGATTCTATACTCTATAGACATTGTACAAACTTCATAATTATTTTTCTCTTAACTTTGAAGCGCTTACCTTTTTATTTTTACAATAGAGGTTGGAACGCGTTTTCCAAAATTTGAGTTATGGCTTCTAACTATCAGATATTATTTTAATCATATTAGTCTATCAAAAAGAAAACGTATTATACTCAGAAGATTGTACAGCATAGTAGGTTGACCCACACGAGGTTAAAAATGCGAAAATAAGTCTGGTTGTCTGTTTTTCATGACTCAACACTGAATGGATCTAGAAAGTTGCAACACAGACTACTTTTTATGTTGGGAAATTAGAGTTCACGTGGAATTTTCAAAAACCTTACTCCATCAGTAGCACAATGCTATATGTTAGCAGCTAAAATATAAGTAACGCACAAAGACAATTCAAAGACAAACGCACATATCTAAGCATGCACGGCGCACGCACACATACAGCTAAATGCATTTTCTCGGAATCGTAACCGATTTTGATTCATAGCTAGTCAACTTCGGAGTCATAATTGCTCAAACTATATTAACAATCAATCACGAAATATGGAATTCGATTTACTTAGCGATAAAGTACGTATACAGATAACACCATGCAATAAATTAAAGCAAGTATCGTAAATAAACCGTTGACCTAAAAGCAATGAGACCTAGACACAAAACATAACTTTTGCATTATGACAATCACAGCAAAAATATTGCTATGCGTTCAGGCAAATATGTCACCCTGTCTGTAAATCTATTTTATGTAACGAAATTATAAATACCTTTCTTTGGCCACACCCCCGACACGTCATATAAGTGACCCTACTAATAACAAGAAGAACGCTATAGGTATAGTCCATTGAAATGTTACATGAGCTTTGCATTTATTAGAGGACGCAATTTTATTTTTGGGACATGTGTGGGGGGTCAATAGAAGCTTAACCTCAAGTTTGTGGGGTCGCCACCCTTGTCCCCCGGCCGCCATCTTGGAAAACACTTTTTTCGCGATATCTCGGAAACTGTGCGTCTTACAAAAAATTCGTAAAGACATAATTTGTAGCAAATTGTTTTGCCTACAAATATGTTTATATAACTTTTTGCCCTAAGTTAAAAATTAAAGCAAGTTGCAACTTAACACAGTAGCTTAACACAAGCTTGAGGTTAAGCTTCTCTTGACCCCCCACACATGTCCGAAAAATAAAATTGCGTCCTCTAATAAATGCAATATTCGGTTAAATTGTAACATTTCAATGGATTAATACGTAAATTGAGCAGAGTAAGGACAAACAACACAATCTTTGCTTTGGCCATCAAATAATTAACACAAAAATTTGCCAAATAACTTAAAATTTGATCGTGCATGTACATAGATTTTAAAGCACTTTGAAAATATTAACCTGTTCTTATATATAAGACTGTTATTTATAAGAACAGATTTAGCTTAAGTACCTTCAAATCAAAAGTGAATACGATACCAGCTTAGATCTCATTTTTGATTTTGATCAGGCATCATAGTCGTCCAGCGCTTGTCTATTATTGCTGAAAGTTCGAAAAACGACGCAGTGATTTTTTTCAACTCTAATGTCACTCTGCTGTGACAGTCTGAGACACAGCAGACAGTCAGTGTCTGCTGTGTTTGTCTGTCTGTCAGTCCGTCTGTCTACCGGTCATAGGTCTCTAGCGTAACGAAATGAGAGTTACAAACCTTAAATTTTGATGTAAAATGTTGACCCAAAACCAAATATTGAATTAGAAATTAAATATTATTATTTTTCAGGGGGGCTCCAATAAATGAAAAAGGAGCTAGAAAAAAAAATTTACCCTTGCTTGTGAGGTATCATTGTTTAGAGCTCATTGAGTAGAGTACCTACGAATATATAATGTTTTAAATATTTTGCTTAAAAAATAAGGAAATGGGGGGGCCATCAATGTTGTCAGTTTTAGACCATTTTTGTGACGGGGCTATCTCAAAAACTAAACCAGTTAGGAATGTGAAATTTCGGTACCTATATTATGTACCATATATTGTATTTAAACAACAAATACTGAAAACAACGATTTATAAAGTAGTTTGTAAGCTGTAACCAAAGCAAACGAATATTTTTTGGGTTTTTCTTTCACGGTTTGTTGCGATGTCTAGATCGGAAATTAAATATTTCTTACACCCAAAATATTATGTTGTTCATAATTATGTACGGAACCCTAAAAGAGCGAGGCCCGACTCGCACTTGGCCGGTTTTTTCAGATTCTCGAATAAGTCAACTATAATATATATTACATTGTTCAGGCATGTGGGTGATGTAATTTCTGTAAATAGCTTTTGTATGTAGGTCTAAAAGTACTTATAGCTTGTTTTACAAGAGGCCTGAGATTAATAGATATAAGGCCATTAGCGGAACCAGTATTAATTAATAGTTGCATTTTCCCACTTTATAAATTACTCTATCGATTCGATACTATGCAACGATCATTTACAATAAATTTTAAAGTAATTCTGAACAATTAATTGTATTTTAATTTAAACAATCTGTCGTCGGGCATTTTACGGTTATTTTGATTGTACCAATTATTATTTACTAGCGACCCGCCCCGGCTTCGCACGGGTAGTAGAGCATTTTATGCGTAGGTACTACCCGCTCAGGGATTAGGCAGCGTTATCGATGAAAGCTCCCAGGCGGCTTTTACGACTTTTTACGATATTTTCCACAATGAACTTACTATATCTCACCTTATACCCGAATTACTAATTCCGTGGAATTCTGACGTTTCATAATGTTACCAGAGATAAAACAATTCCCACAAAAAAGATGAAAAATTCAAAACTTATGCAAATACAAATCAACTGCTGCATGTAGATATGACTTTCTAGTTTCCATTCTTAGCAATTTCTATTTTAGGGCGAAACAATTAATATTATTAAGCGGCTTAGAGCTTTATATGTTGACAGGGAATTAAAGTAGTTTGGGGTAAAATCGTACTTCGTAGATGTTAACCCTGTTCTCCATATAAATAACTCATCTGTAAATGAAAATGACAGCTGTCAGAATTAAGTCGATATTAAGTCAAAAATAAGGAGAAAAACTAAATATTTCAAATCAAATAAATTAGTGTATTTGGGACATAAGAAAGTAAGTTTTCACCAGATTCCGTGAAAAAAAAAATTATTTTAAAAGATAAAAATAAAGAACCAAAAACTTGGTTTTTTGAACTTTTCACATAAATTTTGAGGTTATGTGAAAAAAGTGTAAATATAAAAGTTGTAGATCTTTTTATTACCTACAACTTTGCCATTTAATTTTTTTCCATAGGACTTCTAGTTTTGCCGGAAATCGAGATAAACCGTTTTTTACCCTTAAAACTCCCCCCCTTTTTTCCCGAGCTCAGATCGCCCGTAAATTATTTTTCCTTGTATTTTATAATATTCTCCTCCTTTTCCAATGGGTTTCATCCTACGTACTGTGATTTTTTTTTTGGTTTCAAAAATTATCGACAATGGGCTATAGGGAGAACCGCGGCCGCCGACGCGCTTATAGGCACGCTCCCGCGCCGCCGCAATTTTTAAATCTGTAATATCTTCGAAAGTATTCATTTAAATCATATGCTGTAAAGGACCATATGGATTTATATAAAATCAACAATGCATTTAAGGTATTTAATTAGATAAGGATTAATGCTGTATTGGTTGAAATCGCTTCGAAAATTAGCCATTATTTGTCGTAAAAAGTAAATGACAAAAAAATGTTATTGTGGGATATCCATAAGAGATAGACATATACCATCGCGGACTTTTCTGTAGACCTTTTCAATGTGTACAATACTTAGTACATTATTTTGATAAATCTCGTAGGGTTCAGCCTGCGTTTGCAATGTAAGCGGAAAAAATGTAATTATTTACGACATCACATTAGAAACCTCAAAAATAACAGTATTTCTCCACAATTTAATGGATGTTATTATACATATAAACCTTCCTCTTGAATCACTCTATCTATTAAAAAAAACCGCATCAAAATCCGTTGCGTAGTTTTAAAGATTTAAGCGTACAAAGGGATATAGGGACAGAGAAAACGACTTTGTTTTATACTATGTAGTGATTAACTTACCACCCTTTATATTTTAAAACTGTGTCCCTATCTACTCTACTGTCTACTCAGACAAGAGAATAGGTTTTCTTAAGTTTGAAAATATCATATCGTATTATAATTCATAAATTTAATCAGTCAATATCAATAAAAATATACGATATAATATAAACTAATATCACAGTATAAATAACGCTTAATACGCATTTGAGTCCCAGTCGGTAATAAGCTCAATGACTTGAAAATTTCTCAGTTTTAATCCAATAAGTTGACGTCGACGGCCTGACTTAAACTCCTATCGGTTACACCGAATTAGGAAACACTGGACAAATTCATTATTAATAGACATTCTATCATATTTATTAACTTACCACCCTTTATATTTTAGAACGGTGTCCCTGTGTACTCTAATGTCTACTTAGGCCTATGTCTTTTCTTGAGTTTTTCATATTGTATAATAATCCGAAGGTTTAATTAGTCAATATGAATAAAAAATACACGATTTATAAATAAATTAATATCCCATTATAAATAACGCTTAATACGCATTTGAGTCCCATTCGGTAATAAGCTCAATGACTTGAACATTTCTCAGTTTTAATCCAATAAGTTGACGTCGACGGCCCGACATTAACCCCTATCGGTTACACCGAATTAGAAAACACTGAACAAATTCATTATTAATAGACATTATATCAACTATGGACCGGTGTGGTTGTAATTCGGTTAGGCAAACAAAACGCTGTATTAGTCATATGCTCTATTGTCCGTAGCTGTCGTTCTGAGCTTTATCTTAATTGACCACTATTTGATTTAGTGGCGCAAACACTCCCTTTAATTAAAAAGCGTGAAATCACTACACAACTTTTAACGCTCTAATCATAAAGTTCAAATCGGTCTGATAAAAGCTTTAGCGATGTAATGATACAACGCAGTGTAATCGGTGCGTTAACAAATCAACAAATTCGGTAATCGAAAGTTAGAATGAGCTTTAATAGATCTTATATCGTATATATATAAGAAATACTATTGTTATGGAGGAGTGTTAAGGCGAGCGTATTCATAAGTTTGTTAAAAGAGGCTGGGCGAGTAACGCCCGCGGGGACAAGTTATATCATGTGGCTATTACACTTATGACATGTATTGGGAAAGTAACAAGGATATAAGATTGTTATCGTCCAAGTATGCGATTTAAGTACCCTGCAGGGGTGCGAGAGGCTGGTACTTGGTAACTAGGTATGCATGAAATGTTTTCGGCAATTCCTTGATCGTTATCTTTAATTGTTGGATTTGATAATTAAACGCGTTAAGGAATGTTTCGTTAAGTGATTTATGAGATCGTGCGTTTGCAGTGTTCGTACAGACCTACATAGTTAAACTGATTAGAGGTTTAGGACTTTACGGGTTAGTTTAAATATGGTCATCATCATCATGATCAACCCATTACCGGCTCACTACAGAGCACGGGTCTCCTCTCAGAGTGAGAAGGGTTTTGGCCATAGTCTCCCACGCCGGCCAAGCGGATTGGCAGACTTCACACACCTTTTGAGAACCTTATGGAGAACTCTCATGCATGCAGGTTTCCTCACGATGTTTTCCTTCACCGTTAAAGCAAGTGATATTTAAATACTTAAAACGCACATAACTTCGAAAAGTTAGAGGTGCGTGCCCGGGATCGAACCCACGACCTCCGATTAGAAGTCGGTCGTCCTAACCACTAGGCTATCACAGCTTTAAATATGGTATCAAAGATTAAAGTGCTAATGATGCGCGAACCGATTGCCATCGGTGCCTGAATTTTATTGTTATTTCAGGAAAAAGGTAAAAAATATCAATCAAATTCGCTAACTAGCAAAACTAACCTCAGTGTTAATAATGATAATGGCACTCCTCTCGCGCGTTGTTTATAGATGCTTACTGGGAATCTTCTCAAAACGGACTTATGAATATATTAAATTAAAAATACTCTGTAGAGAAGGTTCGCAAATTCTTTTATGCTGATGCTTGTGACTGCATTCACGTGGAATTAGGTTTTTAAAAAGGTTAAGGTTCTCTCTTCAAAACTTTTTGATTTTCAGCAGTATAAAGTATCCCATGTCCATCTCCAGAAGGCGAGCTATCTCTGTGGCTAATTTCATCAACATCGAGTCAGTGGTTGAGCCGTGAGAAAGTAACAGACAGACACCCTGCCACAGAGTACCTACAGAGGGGAAGCTTCTAGTAAGAGGCCCGCTGTAGGTACACTCACACATATGCGCATGTTTGTCACCAACTGTACCGGTTAGTGGAACGAGCGCGCGTCCGTGAACCGTTGGTGAGTGTGTTTGTGTGAGTATACCTACAGCGGGCCGCTTGTGGAAGCTTCCCCTCTGTAGATTTACTACTCGTGTGACCCTGGCATGAAAAATAACAGGCAGACATAGATTGACACACTTTTATATATTAAGTAAAAAAACACAATTATTATGTATGTTACCTAAGTATGGATTTTGAGTAGGTACTAGGTATGCATGCCCTTCCTATTGTGTTCCTTTGTGCCCCTTTTGATTCCGAATGATCGCTACATTGTGATGATCGCATTCACCTGTGATTAACCGACGATCTCTTGCTATTGGTTAAAATGCATTATTACAGGAAGTACCATAAATTCAGGCTTCAGCCAATCGCTACAATTATTATTATAACATCGTAGCAATGATTGATGCAGATTGATAATAATTATTGAATACAGAATGATTCTTAGACAATTGTAAGCCTAAATGCATAATAATGAGCGAAATGTTTTGTGTTATTTATTAATATTATGACATAATCCAGCGCAAGCTATTTCAGCTTAATAATAAATACCCACAACACGATCACTACTGATTTCATAAAGAGCTGTGCCGGTAGTCTCAGTTTGTTCAGCACGAAAACGTTACTAAATACTAATGATCGAATCACAATGACTTCAGATTAAAATGGACCTAAAATGGCTTATATTAAGGTTTGAGTTCGCCAATATATTCAGCATTCGAAAACAGCCAGCGCCCTAAGCAGAAATGTTGTAAAATAAATATTCGAACTATTGAATTACGACTTTAAAATAAGAGACTTTGGGTTCCTTTTGCTCTGAAGTCATTATGTGTCGATACTCGAATTTCGATCATCGTTGCCACTATGTACAAAGTCGGCATGAGGCCGCTGTATTACAGCTGTTGTGAATGAAACGACACGGCACTGGGTGATAATATTGTCAGCTATCGGCGAGATGTTGACGCGTGATCAGTTGCGCCAGTGTTCAGGCGCGGGTACAGTCACGATGATAGTTAACAGCTGATTTATGAATCTCATGGATTATATTTTGAGACCAAGCACTTAGGAACAGTTTCACAAAAGGCGGTGGAGCAGGTAAAGTCATCGTTAAAGTTAAAGCCCACCAAAACACAAGCGTTTCATGATGGGTTTGTAACTTGATATCCGTTTGAGATTTATCTTAATTTATAATTTGATAATGTGCTAGAGCTTATTCAGAATACAAAGTGCCAAGTCCATCGTCCCGCATTTAATGACACGTACTTAAAGAAACAGAGTCACAAATTCGTAAACCTTGCAAAGGGCAGTTCGTTCCCGTCTTTTGGAGCACAAAAGGTGCCATTTTTCAGCGAAAGATAACGTCCTTAGAGCTGTCTAGCTGAGCTAAGGGGCTGTCTTATTAGACTTTCGTTCGTTCTGCGCTGGACCACCATGGGAGAGGGTTCAGTTACATTGATATGTCGTGTTGTGGGCACGGACATTTGTAAGTGTACTAAATGCGCCGATTACGGCCCGACACTTAGTAAGTGCTTGTAATAGTGCCGGGGTATCATTAACTGCCCTTCTTGTTGGGAATGCGTACGCTGCTGATTAAAAGCTGCTTAACGTGCCGCATACCGGTGATTTGGTCCTTTTGTTACATCAAGTACCATGTTTTATGTTTCTGGATTATGTAGGATATATTCAGTATGGATGTCCTTTACACATAATTCTTTAATTTAGAGCTTCAATAGCTCAACTGGCAAAGGGCGGACTGAAACCAGAAAGATCTACGGTTCAAATACTGCCAGATGCACAATTGTTGTACCCACTCCTAACGCAAGCTTTACGATTAAAATGTAGAGTAACAAAGTATGAGTCGTGTTTAATATGATTAAAATATTCTATAAAACAATGGTATGTTATTTTTTTTGCTACTTGAGATTATTATTTACATCTTAGCGGATAAAATTGATTAAGCTAATAAATAGTAAGGCCATAATGAAAAATCTAATGAATATACTCTAATGGGAAATGATTGAAAGATTGATGATAAGATATCGCCAAGATGTTTAAAATCTTTTTACTTACACATAGAAAATATTAACAACAGTATAATTAACACTTATTATGGGCCACAAATGAGGTTTACAATGAGAACAGTGCGTACATTTGTTGACTATTGTTGCACTAACATCACTCCAGCCATTTATTAATAAGACATATTTGGACAACGGCCGACGGGTGATAAATAAGCCCATAGAAATCACGATCCGAACTAAAAGTGTAGTTAGATACGGCTGTTGATACAGTCGAGATATTTAACAGATCCATTGTATCAGTTATGTATGGAGTTATGGAATGAGTGACATGACTCGGTGTTGTTGTAATAGCGTTCGAGTTGTCAACAAAAGATTTGGAATTTGAAAGCTCAGTCTTTCAACACACTATCTAACCTATAGGAAGATAAACAGTCGGTTGAGTGCGAGACAGGCGCTGCGCTGTTAAGATAGCTTCATAATATGCCAACACACAATGTGCCAAAATCTTGAGCTCAATCAAAACACGAATTATTTCGGTATACCAGAATCCTTGAGAATTAAGTGACCAATTGTTGTGGATCCTTCTTTTACGTAAGGACGTATATAAACCTGAACCTGTAGTGATGGGTATCACACATATTCCTCGTGTATGTATACACATATGTATACTTTACGCACACCACAAAAAACACAAAGGTTTATATTAGGATAGGATAGGTTAGGAGGATAGGTTACAAAAAGATAATTTAAAACGTAGGTACAACAAGGCGGTCTTATCGCTAAATTATATATTTTTCAACACACTTGCTCATAAAGTAGCTCTACGTTCACCGCAATTAGGCAGATAATTACACCTGTTATTCAAACTGTGACTTTTGTTTTACTATTATTCACAAGTGAATTATAGAGTTTTATTTTTAATTTATTGGTTGAGTTGGTTCCTTTGTTCTTAAAAAAGTTTCGATACAAAAAAGGTCGTATTCAATAGTACAAATAAATTAATATACCTTTTGCTTGCTCATTTCATGCAACTTCGTATTTAAATAGATAATTTCAACTTGTACGTGTTTAATAAATAAAACTTTCACTCAAATATAACTTTTGTTTTTTCTGTAATAAAGAAAACTTGAAATTCCCCATTTTGTACGTGGCTAAAACGCTATCCGCGAAAAGCCAAGTAAAACAAACCTCATTCTATAGTCTATGGCCGATTGCCATTTTAAGAAGTGCGCGCATAGGAAAACTGATTAATTTTTCCCGCCATTGCAAAATGCCATAGAAAACAAACCTCATTCTATATAGTCTATGGCCGATCGCACTTATATGTGTGCGCGCATAGGAAAACTGATTAATTTTTCCCGCCATTGTGAGAAAATTTTCATAACTCGTTTTCACTGTTGAAATTACAGTTATTTATTAATTAAAATTAAAATATCTACAAGTACTAATTATGAAGAAAATGATTTATGTTGTACACCGCCCGATATATGTGAAGCCCTTAAAGTTATGGAAAGTTTACTACCTACCTGAAATATCCAAGGAAAAATATCTATTTTAGTGTTATTTTCTTCGCAAGTGTGTTGAAAAACGTCGTATGATACACGTGTGTATTGATGATTACCGTCCTCGGCTATCTTAAGACCCTCACCTAACGGCTCGGGTCTCAATATCGCCTCAGCGGTAATCACCAACATTACACACTTATACATACCATAATGTACTATTTCTGGTGAAAAACGGCACCTCAAATCATTATACTTCGCATTTATCCCAAAGATGATTATGGTTTACATGCAGCAGGCGCTAGTCTGTGCTGTCCTTTATCACACTTTTAGAGTTATTTTATAATAAATTAATTGTTTTTTTGACGTTGAGCACACTGAGTAGGTACCTCCACCGCCCTCGCCACGCCGATCCGGCGCGTCATTACGTTATTTTGTGTTGTCCGAGTCACACGTCGTCCAAACAAAATTTAAAAAAGTGAAACGGGAAAAAGAAAACGTGATTTAGTTGAAAAAGTTAGAAGTGTATCACCCGCGGGTTTTAATCATCAGTACCAGGAATCGCTAGCGAGTATCAATGCAATCAATCATCATCGAACGAGCGAAAAAATTCAAGGTAGGACTAGATTTATTTATTAGTAAGAAGTTATACAAATTAACATTTTTACCCAGTGAACAAAATAATTATTGTTTATCAATATAAAAATAAATAGTAAAAATTTTAAAATATCAATGTTCATTGTTTTTATCTGCGTACCGTCTTCTGTTTATGTTGACGGTTCAATTGGAAATCTCAGTGAGTTTCCTGTTAGACAGATATAACCTGTGAAATTTACGCTCCCAACAAAAGAGAAAGAATAGCCTAGGTGAATGACCTTGTAACGTAGTGGGTAGGTCAGACTCACGACTTCCTCACTACGTGCATTAAATAGGGTTTCCTACCTGACTTATCCTGGAGAGATCAAGAGAAACACGGATCAAACATGAACACAAACAGTCTTTATTTATCGATAGTTACCGCATTTACAAATGTACACCCGACAGAATTATTCGCCACTGATTCTAACACGTAAGATTGCCGATTTTACATGTCACTACTTCGCTGGTACCGACTTAACAAGCGTACGCGGCTTGGGATTGATATGGACGACGGAGGAGATAGGGAACGCGCGGGGGACGGACAGCGGGGCTGCGCGCACCAGGCCGGGATATCTTGGTACGTTCAGCTCCACCGGAATCCCTCGACTCCCACGTCCCTGGTCAGAGCAGCGATGTAATCACACCGACCTCGAGAGCGTAGGCGCCGAAAGATTGTCCGAGAATGACGGGTTCGGTCGCTTATATAGGCCTCGTGCCCGCCCCCTCGATGACGCGGTCACTCTGCGGTGAACGCGGCGCTTGTTGATTGGCGCGCCGTGGCGCGCCGGTGCGGCGCGGCGCGGGTGCGTGGCTGGCGGTGACGTCGGCTGTGACGTGATTGTCACACTCCCCTCCTCCGCCGGAAGATTTTTTCCTGTAAGGAAAAAATCACTGGATGAAAAAGAAACGGGAAACAAAACAAAAAAATTTTTTTTTTTTTGTAGGTATGCCAATATAATGTGGCCGGTACGGTTATGCCTCGGCTATTCATGCCTTATCTTTCGGAACAAATTTTTTTTTTTTGAGGGTAGATCGTTAAATCTGCATTCTTGCTCGGTTGGGTCGTTGATATACTACTTGTTGAGATGACCTAGACATGTTGCTTGGATTTTCTCTCGGTTCAACGGTGATCTAATTTTCCCCTTTTTTTTTCTTTTTCACGGTATCCCAGCTCGGTGTACTACCTTCTCTGAGCCTGGGACTTATTTTTTTTTCTTGTGTGAGGTTTGCTTATACTTTAATTTCGGTGTCCTATGTCTACATCGGACTTGATTTCTTTTTCTTTTTTTTTTCTTTTTGGTCGGTGGAACGTGGGTCTTATCCTCTCTGTTTTTGAAAGTTGTTTCTATCTTAATTCACATGTCCTACCCCGTCGAGGTCCTGTTATTTTTTTTTTCGGTATCGCTCAATATTGTATCTTTGGTTTATTGATATCGATGATATTTGGTTTCTTGTTGTTTTACTTC
Organism: Melanargia galathea; assembly: GCA_920104075.1. Lineage (NCBI taxonomy): Eukaryota > Metazoa > Arthropoda > Insecta > Lepidoptera > Nymphalidae > Melanargia > Melanargia galathea. The sequence continues at coordinate 10,963,387 of OV049858.1, forward strand.
GATGTTGCAATCCGGTTGTTATCGCAGCTATCTTCGTTCGCTGTTTCGTCGTAGTACCTACCTATTTTGTTAGTGATGGAATGTTTTTAGATCTTTTATGTGTGCGGTGCATACTTTGTTACCTTTCACATTTTGCAGTAGGTATATTACTGGCGATTTTTGTTCGATAATTTTATGCGGGCCGGAGTATTTTGGGGCTAGTTTCGCACAAAATTGTTTACTTGCGTTTGACAGTGGGTACTCCCTTTTTAGCACCAGTTCATTTATTTTTGGTTTCCAGTCTCGTCTTAATTTATCATAATACTTTTTCTGTTGGGTTGACGCTAAAGTTTGATTGTTTCGTACTATGTTATAAATTTCTTCGAGTTTTTCTTTCTCCCTGAGCGCTGGGGTGGGAAATTGGTTGTCGTCACGAAAGTTTCGCAATTCTCTGCCAAATAGTAGGAATGCTGGGGTGTATTTAGTCGTTTCATGTATTGATGTATTCAACGCCAAGTTGATTTCGCCTATATACTCATCCCATTTTTTGTGACTTTTTTCTATGTATGCGGATATCATTGTTTCTAAAGTTCTGTTCACTCGTTCAGTCGGGTTACACTGTGGAGTGTACGGTGCGGTAAATTTCTGTTCTATTTTATACCTTGTTAGCGTGTCTTTAAAGACTTTGCTGGTAAATATTTTCGCGTTATCACTGAGAAGCGTCTTTATTCCGCCGTATCTTGTTAATATGCACTCTTTGAGGGCGTTCGCGACCGTGTTGGCGGTTGCCGTTCGTAAGGGTTTTATTTCGCACCATTTGGTGAATTTGTCGTGAAATACGATTATCCACTGGTATCCCTTCGACGATCGGGGTAGTGGGCCTATGAGGTCCGTTGTTACTACCTCCCATGGTTCTTCGGCGTTTTTAATATGCATGAGTCCCGGTTTCTTCTCTTGTGACGGTTTATGTTTTTGACATACCTCGCATTTATGAACGTATTTTGCTACGTCTCTAAATATGCCTGGCCAATAATAGCGTTGTGCTACCTTGTTGAACGTTTTCGCCGTTCCCAGGTGGCCTGCATCCGGTTCGTCGTGGTTCTGTTTGATAATATTTTCTTTTTCCGAGGTTTTTACGCATAATTTCCACTCCGTAGTGGGGTCGAGTTTTCCTCCATACTTCGGATTAATTACTTTTTTATACAGTTTTCCGTCCTTTATACAATATTCGGGGTCCGTTTCCGGATTTTTGCTTATTTTCTCGCATTTCTTTGTATACCACTCTTTTTCTTCTTTCGTCGTGGTGTATACGGGGTTTTCTGACAGTTCGTTTGTTCGCTTCTTGTCCACATGCTTCTTAATTTTTTCTTTCCTCTTTGGATTTCTTGGGTAGTACCTCTTTTTGATGGGTTCTGTATGTTTTTCTTTCGGGCTTTTCCCAATTTCCTCGGGCTCTTTATTGAAAAAGGTTTTTTTCGGTTTTATTTGTTCGGTTGTTACGGTTTTCGCGCTGTCAGGTTTTTCTTCTGGTTTTTCCGTGTTTACTTGTTCACACGTACTTGCTTTCCATCCTATGGATAACCCAATCCTTGTTAGCAAGTCCATTCCCATTATCATTACCGTAGTCGCTGGTAAATATATGACTTGATGTGTTAACTTCTTCCCATTTGCTTCTATGTTAATGTTGAAGACTTTGTTTGTTTTTATCCGGGATCCGTCGGCTAATCTTATTGTGTTCTGTTTTTCTGTCGTTCCTTTAATGTTCTCCTGAATTTGGTCCATGATCTCTTTGTTTATATAAGTGTTTGTTGAGCCCGTGTCTACTAGTGCACTGAACGTTTTTCCGAATATTTTGACGTCGATGAACACTCTGTTATCCCCTTTTCTTTGGGTATTTGTCGTATATGCTTGTGGCTTCTTGCTAAACTTGGTCTGGCCTGTTTTCTTACAACAGTCTCGTGTTAGTTTTCCCATTAATCCACATTTACTGCAGAAAATTGCTTGTTGGTTCTTGCATTCCCGGGTTGTGTGGTTCTTCTTGCCGCATTTCCAGCAACACGATTGTGGCTCATAATTAGGGTGTATTAGTTTCTTTTCTGTCTTGTTGTATTCGGTTTTCGTGATTCCGGACGGTTTTTCCACAGGATCCGACTGATTTTCTTTCCGTTGGTATGTGGGTTTTCTTGTTACCTCCTTAAATCGTTCCGAGTTAATTTTTTCGTAGTCCCCTGCTAGTTGTATTAGTTCTGCGGTTGTACTAAAATCTTTTCTTTTTATATAATATTGGTAATTCGGTTTCATGTTATCGTAAATTCTTTCCAACTGTTGCTCCGGAGTTAGTTTACCATATCTTCTCAATAAAGTTTGCATGTCGGTTAGGTACTGAATGAAATTTTCCCGGAATTGTTGTCTCCTATTTATAATCATTTCTAGAAGGTTTTTTTCATAATTTCTTGGGTAATAAAATAACTTGAAGTTGTCTGTGAAGTCCTCCCACGTTTTCCATCCTTGGCTATTATTTCTATACCATAATGAGGCTTTACCGGTTAGACATCTCGGTATCACATGTATTATTTTGTCTTTATTGACTTCTAATGTTTCGGCGAGTTCTTCTATTCGCTCTAGGAATTCCACGGCATCGCCTGTCGTATCGAAGTGTATCTTCCATCGCGAAATGGCTTTGTCGAATTCCTTTGTTTCGTTTTCGTTGGACATCGTTTCGCTTCGTATCGATCTGTCTTCCTCTTTACTCATTTCGGCTTGTTGTTTACGTGACTCGTCGTTTTTGTTGGACATCGTTTTGCCTTGTATTGTTTTGTCTTCCTCTTTAATTATTTGGGCTAGTTGCCTACGTAACTCGTCGACCGTGCTTGTGGTCGCGACTTGTATGTTTCTCTTTTCTAACTTTTCGTTTAGTTCTTGTTTATTTAGTGTATAGATCCAACTCGTGGGCATTGCTCGCCGTTGGCTCTATTTCGTTTTATCTCCGCGGACAATCGGTTTAATTTATTTTATTATTTATCCGGATTCTAGATTTTACTGTTTTATTCTCCTAGTTTCTGTTATTCGATTAATATATACTACAAATATGCTTGGATGTATGACTTATTCGGGACGGTTAGTAAGGTACTATCTTTATTTTATGTTTGTTTTTTATTTCTGGTAGAAGCTTATCTATCTATTTCTACAGAACTATGTATCGGTCGGTCTGGTAAGTATTATTTTCAAACTAGGTTCCTACGCGTTCCCCTATTATTTATTCGGGTATGAATTTTATTATGCTTCGACGATGAGATAATTATCCTGTGGCTTGCCGGGCTGCGGATTTATATCTATTCGCGTTTTATTTGTTTCCGTTTTCTTATTTTTACACGGGTCGGATACTTACACTCGCGGTCGACACTGCGGGTAGTCGCAAAAAGTTATATCCGTTTTGATTTCGACGCCGCGATTGTGTCTTTTGCAAAGTGTGGTGTGTTTTCCTTTTGTCTTAACTACACGCGGGTCGGATATTTACCCTCTCAGTCGTGCAGCGAGGTTAATCACACCGACTTGAGAGTTAATATCCGGTCTATTTTTATATGCGATCTTGTGTTTGTGTAAGTTACGCGCGGTACGGATATGCACTCTCTCTGTCGCGCAGCGAGGGTAATCACACCGACTTGAGAGTTTGTATCCATTTTAATTCTTCAATGCGATCCCGTGTTCGTGTGAATTACACCCGGTTCGGATATTCACTCTCTTAGTCGCGCAGCGAGGTTAATCACACCGACTTGAGAGTTCGTATCCGTTATATTTCGTATAATATACCGGTGTACTTTATGTGTCAGGTTCCCTATTGCTTCGGTACGGATTTATATTTAAACGGACGCGGCGCGGGTTTCTTTACGCGGCGCGGATTCTATCCGGACGGACAGACGAGTTTTTACGATGGGCACCGATCTATTGTAGCACGGAAGGTGCCTATGTAATGTCGCTTGTACTTACGGATTTTTATTCAAACGGACCGCGGCGCGAGTTTCCTTACTCGGCGCCGGCGGTATACGGGCGGGTGAGTTTATTCGGAGGGGCCACTGTGGCGTAGCGGGTACCTCCGATTATTTTTTTTCAACGGACGCGACGCGATTCTCTTAGCGCGACGCGGGAAATATTCCGTATATTGCGACGGACGGGTGGGTTATTTACGGTGGGCGCTAACTGTCCCGTAGCGGGTATCACCGAATTTTTTTTTTCAACGGACGCGGCGCGATTCTCTTAACGCGACGCGGGCAATATACGGACAACCGGATGGGTTTTTTTACGGTGGGCGCCAAATGTAACCTAGCGAGTACCACCGAATTTCTTTTTTTTTTCAACGGACGCGGCGCGATTCTCTTAACGCGACGCGGACAATATACGGATGACCGGGTGGGTTTTTTACGGTGGGCGCCAAATGTAACGTAGTGGGTAGGTCAGACTCACGACTTCCTCACTACGTGCATTAAATAGGGTTTCCTACCTGACTTATCCTGGAGAGATCAAGAGAAACACGGATCAAACATGAACACAAACAGTCTTTATTTATCGATAGTTACCGCATTTACAAATGTACACCCGACAGAATTATTCGCCACTGATTCTAACACGTAAGATTGCCGATTTTACATGTCACTACTTCGCTGGTACCGACTTAACAAGCGTACGCGGCTTGGGATTGATATGGACGACGGAGGAGATAGGGAACGCGCGGGGGACGGACAGCGGGGCTGCGCGCACCAGGCCGGGATATCTTGGTACGTTCAGCTCCACCGGAATCCCTCGACTCCCACGTCCCTGGTCAGAGCAGCGATGTAATCACACCGACCTCGAGAGCGTAGGCGCCGAAAGATTGTCCGAGAATGACGGGTTCGGTCGCTTATATAGGCCTCGTGCCCGCCCCCTCGATGACGCGGTCACTCTGCGGTGAACGCGGCGCTTGTTGATTGGCGCGCCGTGGCGCGCCGGTGCGGCGCGGCGCGGGTGCGTGGCTGGCGGTGACGTCGGCTGTGACGTGATTGTCACAACCTTGTCTTCACTAAAATATTTAAGGCGCCAGCTTCAGTGGCAGAATATATACTTATAAACTTGGTTTCCTGTATTATTGACATGTACCTTATCCCGACATAAAATGTGTGTGGAAAATATATATCCCGACCTATATGGTGTGTGGATAAAAATATAGTGATACCTGTCAAATAAATTTATCAATCCCGACGAAAAACGTTTGTGGAAAATATATGTATATCCCAACCTATATGGTGTGTGCAAAATATATGTATATCCCGACCTTTATGGTGTGTGGATAAAATATAGGTATACCTACCACCTAGTCAACTACTCCGACGTATAGCGTGTGTGAGGTTTCTTTGTAGGGTCATAAAATAAATACCTACCTACATTTTCATCTTACTTTATTCTTATTGACATCTGATTCATAAGAATGACGAATTAGATCTTGGGATTTTACAATTATTATTGGGCTCAGATCCAACAAGAAAATCTATTTGGAAATTTGGCCATAAAGATTTGGCCACACGATGGAAACATTATACTCATCTATATATTATTATTTTTGACTAACGGGTTGCTTATGGAAGATCGATATTCTAAAATAATATTTACCAAAAAGATCAGCGTCAAAAGACGGTTGCTATGCGATACTCATTACAGAAACTTAGCAAACAAAAGCGAGATATATAAAAAAATATGAAAATCGACACCATTGGTTCGGTTTAAATCTGTCGAAGTATCTGAAATCATCTAAGGCCACTTCAACCTCCGCTTCAAAGTTGGTATCTAACCAATTCCGCTCACAGCCGAGTACTTCTGTACCGGAAAACTCTAAGGGACCGTTCAGATAGACCGGCGCGGAGAGCGTCGGAGAGCATTTTTTTTTTCACACAGACCGGCCGTTCAAATTTGCTCTGCTCTCCGCGCCGGTCTGTGTGAACGGACACGCGGATGCGTTCGGAGCCGAGCGTACGCTCTTGAGCCGGACGGCAGAGCATTCGGCCTACGGTCGGCTGCGAGAGCACGAAAGAGCACGCGAACGGAGCCGGTCGGATGCTCGAGCGCGAAAGAGCACGAGCATGGAGCAGCCGACCGGCTCGACGAGCAGCCGAGCGGCTGCTCGTATCATTTCACACCGAGCGTATTGGGAGCATCCTCGAGCATCCTCTTATCATAAAAGAGATAAAATGTAAAAATAAAGCTTATTTCAATGTCTTAAGATTCTATTTTAAATGCGATTAAAATTTGCTCTGCTCTCCGCGCCGGTCTATCTGAAAGGTCCCTAAACGTACGGGGGGCATCATTTGTGCATACCCGCATACCCGGGCCGACATCAGCATCCGCTACCGCCGCCGCACCAAGCACAAGCGGCCGTGCCGTGCAGCTATCACTGAGCGCACCTCAATGCTAAATGTCGCACAATGCTAATTGTCGCAATGACAAATTGACAATGCTGCATAAAGCTAATACATGCTATGACATGCTTCGTCGCCGGTACATAACACCGATACGTTTTTTACGTACTATCATTGGCAGACCAGTTTTTATTCACGAGTGGCGTCATATTTTTGGGCCAAAGAAAAATAATTCGTCTCACCAATTTTTGCAGTCCCTCAGCCTAAGAAAACATCGTTTTATTTAGAATTTATATGATTCAAACTTTATTTGTGTCAATAACTTCAAACATATGGAAGATATGAAAGTACCGCATTAATATTAATTAATATGTACTGTACTGTACTGTATGACAACCGGTCTGTTTTTTGATTCGGTGAAATTCTGAAAACTGTCATTTTAAAAATACAATGAGTTGTTTGTATGAATAACAGGGTTAACACATGAAGTTCGATTTTACACCAAAATTAAAATGCCTGAAGCATCTGTCAGGCATTTGTCATATCTACATGTGGCAATTGATTTTCATTTAGATATATGAGTTTTAAATTTATGTCTGTATAACATTAAGAAACGTTAGTTTCGCGGAATTAGAAATCCTTAGTAGGAATCAGACTGTAAAAGATGCATATTTTTTTTTTCACTGCCAGTGGCCGAAAGTGATATGCAGAAGCAAGTAAATAGAACGGTAAATTTTCTGAAGTCAACGTGTAACCATTTGGACTTTGCAACTTCTATGCCTATACAAAGGTTTTAAAAACCGGTCCTTCACATTTATGTATGTTCATCAGTTTATGTATCAGTTAATTTTCTTGACGATTTATTATGCATCAGAAATTCGGTTACAACTGTTTGGATAATGTAGAAGCGATCAACAATTTACTTTTGAAATTAAGATTTTTGATCAAGGATCACTCAAAAAAAAAAAAAAAAAAGGATTTATTTTTTATTCGTCTAAAAGTTAACCTTACCTTACCAAAAAAAAAAATATATATATATTATATATAAAGTTATTTACAAACAAATACAGAAAAATGTATGAGAAATCAGAAAATTAGCTAGTTATGTTGGTTTGTCGATGTCGGCGTGCCCGGCCTTCAACGACGGATTGGTTTACACGAAAATGTATGGATTTTCAAAGTTCTTGAAATTATTGGCAATTCACTACTTTGATAATCGTAAGAAATATATGATCTGTATTGTTAACAATGATTTCATATGCTGGAGGAAGTGGAGAAATTATATTGATCCTGTAAATTGTTCATTTAAAATATGAAGAATATTCACTAGTACCTAGTGTATAGTGATGCGTCATGTTCGGGCTGTGGTGCAACCTGTAACGATGAGACATCTTACGGATCACTCGCAACTGTCATTGCTCCACTCAAGAACCTTGGGACTCCAACGTCCATCGGTTCTTCAATTTACTTGCAGCCTTTTATAACCTCAGTCTTTCACGACTTAGAAATTATAATATTTTATCAAAAATAAACAGCTATTGCCTATATCAATGTTTAGAAAATTTCGCATCATATATTTATATCATGCGATTGAATGATGAATTAAATACAAAAATTAGATTTTGAATTTTTTTTTGATTTTGATTTTGAAATTTTGAAACAATTGCAGATTTTGAATCTCGTCGAAAGTTCAACATGAACACAGAAAGGGAACTTACTGTTAATGCGTATCGTCAGTTAAAGGTTTATTTCGACAGATCTGACTTTGGTTTATTTGCCAGTAATCAAAATAACAAATGTCAGAGGTACGCATCATGGAAGTTTCGAGATTGTTGATGCACTTACATCTAAAAAAAAAAAAAAAAGTTTATAAGCCTTTCCATACTTTAAAATATTTATTAATATTCAAAATTTGACACAAAATTAAATGTTACATGGCAAAGGCCGTTTTTTTTCCAACTCCAACGCATCGCTTAACATAGCAATGGTTTTTTCTCTAATAACTCTATGAATCAATATAACACATCTTTAAAATCAAAATGACTGTTCTGCAAGAAAAAAAGGTTATAATTATTGTGATTCCAATATTATACAGCAAATTGAATTTTTCACACAAAAATTCAGATGCAAGTTAAATTTCTATCATTCTCACTATCCATCATAATTTAGGATTAAATTCAGTATCAACAATGATTTCATCTCACAAAAAGATCTATCTTTAAAAAATCACCTTTTTGGCATTAACATCTCCATTAAAAAATACAGACACTCGGTCAATAAATACTTTATTGGAATCCGATAAAACTAAAATAGATGATCACAACTTCAAGATCAAATGTTTTTTTTCAACCAAATTATTGTGTTGCCATATATTAAAGAAAATCTTTAAACTCTGTCCAAGCTTATTTCAGAAGATATTTAGAAAAAATTGATCCCTTACGTGCCCAATGAGATTTTTTCAAAATCAAATCAAAATCAATTTATTTGTTGAAATAGGTTAGTACAATGATAGTAAAATTGTTAAATACAGTGTTACTATTTCATGCCCTTGTTTTAAGGCATACCTACCATATTCTTGTTATTTAATAACCTACTTATTTACTTTATACCTTTGTTCATCAGTTTTCAAAAACCACTCTTTATATCTCATTGAGTTACGTCCATTCAATGGCACACATAGCACGCGACACGCGTTGACATCAGCTGCCCACAATGTAGGGCTAAAACTTAGAAATTATTTGAGAAAATGTAGTTTGGTCTGAATCTTCAAATGTATTTTTAAAGTATCTTTTATTATAAAGATTTATTAAAATCAGATCAAAATTGTGGATATATTATTTTGAAGCTAAAATTTTTTTTTTCTATGCATATAAAAATCTATATTCTATTCTATACAAGTACGATTAGCATACCTGTCATGCTACTTAGCAAAAAAATTAATTAATTAAAAATAAATACTAAATCGTCTTTAAATTATGATTTATGAAGAAATATTGACTTTGTGTAATGACTTATTGTAAATGATTATTTTCCTTTTTCCCTGTTATGCTTTGTCTTAATTTTATTTTTGAATATTTTTATTGTACACAATAAATCATATTGTAGTATTTTTTCGATTCTCTAAACATCTGCATGTAAACCATAATCATCTTTGGGATAAATGCGAAGTATAATTAAGAATCAAACGAACTTACCTTGTGAAGTTTGATATCTAATTATACGAGCGTTTTGACCAAAGATGATTACAAACCCACCCACCCTGTTTTTGTCAAAATCCCTAAACATATCGAAAAAATAAAGCTCTGAAAAATGACGCGCCGGATCGGCGTGGCGAGGGCGGTGGAGGTACCTACTCAGTGTGCTCAACGTCAAAAAAACAATTAATTTATTATAAAATAACTCTAAAAGTGTGATAAAGGACAGCACAGACTAGCGCCTGCTGCATGTAAACCATAATCATCTTTGGTCAAAACGCTCGTATAATTAGATATCAAACTTCACAAGGTAAGTTCGTTTGATTCTTAATTATCGTTTGAGAATGATATTTCTGTCAATTTTGGAACTTGTAAAAGTTCTGCCAATAAAATAAGAATAAATTTAATAGTGTAAGGCCTAGGCCGCATTGCGAAATTTATTCGCGCGAATTTTTTCGCAAAATTCTGTGACAAATGGGAATGTATGAAGCTGCACGTATGTACATGCGATTTAAAATTCGCGAGAAAAATATATTAAAATGCGGAAAATAAACCGCGCGAATTTTATTCGCGCGGTATTATTTTCGCAGTGCGGCCCCGCTCTAACACATTTCTGTAAGATCATGTCAGTGTGAGAAATGCCTATATAATTTTCATCCAGCGTAAGACATTATTAAGATATTACAATATTGCAAAATGCCTCGTGGATATATTATTGTCGTACATCTTCCTTCGTCATATTATAATGCAAAGTGTTACGTATGCACGTTACGTCAATAGTATATTACACCTATTTGCGCGCTCATTATTCTCATATGAAATAGAACGTGGAAGTATGTTCCATACACATCTATATATCTGCGTACGTACGTACTGTGTTTATTCATATTATTATTGGAAAATAAAATCAAGTTCCTGCTTCATTTACGAGTAAGTTTATATTAACTTATGTATTTTTTCTTATTTTTTTCTTTCTTTCTCTAATACCTAAAGTCTATGTCTTCTAAATGTAGGTACTCGAATAAAATAATTACCTCTCATAATTTTTTTTGAAGTCTTTATTTCATTCCACATAAGCTCAGTAAACATTTCAAGATTCTGTATTTTATTTTACAATTCTAGCTCAATAATTCGTTCAATTTCCCCGTTGAAATATACACGTATGGATTGACCAAACTTCTAAGCCGTCGAAGGAAAGTCCTTGTAAAAAGTAACATTATATACTCTGTAATAGTATTTTAATGATTCAATTAGATACTCTTTATTTTGCGCTTCTCTTCACGAAAGGATAACTCGTCACATATTGGATGTTACAATTTCGACGCGCTATCCTGGAAGGGATATGAAAGGTTTGTAAGAATTACACTCGTTATCGGATTTCAGGTGCAAAAAAAATAATTTTACTTCCCTATTAAAACAATGGTTTTAATAAGGAAGTGAAATATGATACAAAGTGGGTATTTACAACAGTTTTCTAGTTTATCTAATTTTATGACCAATCCGTGTTACTCGAGTGCGGCTATGACATTTTTTGTTATGCCCCTTCTTTTTCGAAGAGTTTCCCCCCGAAGATAAGTTAAACATTAAGCAAGTCAAGAGAATATTACATTTTATTTGACATATTTTTGAAGCTAAACATTTAAGAAGCTCTCAAGCACTAAGAGACGTAGTGGAGTTCGACCTTCGCTCTCCAGTCTGGACGCAGAAGGACATCGAAAATGTTTCGACAGAAATCGCAACTTTTGGCAACCATTCCTATTTCCTTCGTTTGACTTACTCGTGGTCATCCTACCGTAGTATCTTGTGAGCGCGGTGCGTTAGCGCATCCGTAATTGAGTCCATGTATTTCTCTCGATCCCAATACATTGAACTTAGTTTACGCACGCCAACGAATAAACGACAAACAGAAACGATTATTTTATTTTAAAACTCAACGATAAACTTGGTTTGCTCACCTTGCAAGAAAACAAATGGGCTGGGGCACAGTATCTACCTATAATTCATTTAATATATCTCTCTACTATTATAAATATATGGTTTTTTGGAGCGAAAATTTTATTTTTATATAAATGCAAGTTATGTAGGTAATATTATTTGAGAGCGAAAATTAATTACTATTAGAAGTTTAATGGAAGTTTAGGTTACTTTAAGGACGATTATTGAAATGTATTATAATAATGCTTAAAAGTGTACCTAAGAGTCCTTAAGAGTCAAGTTTTTGACATTTCCTCTATATTAAAAATTAACAGATAGGTTTAAATATTCAAATCTCCTCCTAAATCTTATTTAAACTACAATTCAAAAAAGCTTATACCTATTTTTTGTATATTGGAGCTAACTGAGGTTGGTAATGCGTAAATTGCGAACAAATAAAACTATTAACCATATTGGAAATGGCATAATGACATTGTATGGTCCTTACGAATAAATATATGGTTGTAATGGTAGTAAATAGACCGTTTTAAATTCGAACTCTATTGCCTTGGATGGTTTTATTGACAAACATGAGCACCGATGGTGGACGATTTTATAACAGGTAGTACCTCGGTACACACAAACCTCCACGGTTTATGTGCGGACACCTGTCCAGAATGAAGATGAAGAAGGTAGTGGGTATGGTAGTAAGTATAGTGTAGACGTTTAGTGTACAGCTGGACACAGATCTCTTGCAAGGATCACCACAGAACCTGGTATAGTGCCGAGTCGGTTCAGGTGGGCTATTCTATAGGCTAGTGTGAAATGAATTCACTGTTTATATTTCACACAGTAAAGCAGCAATGTATATCGAACTAATTCGTTGGCAACCATTTTCTGTTGGTAACTAAATTAGAGAATAGCCCCACAAGTCGTCCGTCAACCTAGTCTTTCAATTCTACGCTTTCTGGTGCGAGGTTGCCACTGTCGTACCTTGGAATCCCAACATCTATCAGTTCTTCGAATATACTGCCCCGTCCATTGCCATTTCAGCTACGCCGGTTACTCTGGCTTTTTTACGGATCCCCTCATTCAGGAATCAGAATTTGATCACTTAGAGATTCTCCGTAACTCTCTCTCCATCGTCCGCTGAGTGACTTGGTAATTTATAAGTCTGTTCTATTGCAAAAAGAAACGTTTAACTACAATAGTACATTAGATCACCGGGTAAGTCGCTGTCAGCCAACAATAGGGCAACTAACAGCCACCGCGGAGAAATAACTAAATGTGTCATTGGTTTGTGACCGGCGGCCGCGGCGTAGGCACGAGATACGTATCGGGATTTTATAAGGATCTACCAATTAGGCAGTGTTATACCTGTAGGGTTGGCAATTTACGAGTTTATTAGTTTAAACTTCATGGAGTTTCTTGGAACGTTATCAAGTATCTATTTTTTTTTTAGAAAAGCCAACAGTTGAATACACTAATGCATTATAATTAATTAAATAGTAAAATTATGAGTGTCATATGATTAAATGCTCAACTAGGTAATTTTAGGCTCACACAACATGCATACAATATTTAATGATCATTAATTAAGTTGTTGTAATAATCAACCTAGTAAATCTAGTAGATACCCAATCGACTAATCTATATGTAACTATATAATATGTACAACCTTGTTGTAATAATCAACCTTTTTTTTTTTTTTTTTTGACGTGGTGGAAAGCTTTATGGCTACCCCCGTTCTTTGGGCAGAACGGGGGTTATGTGGGACTCCCCCTACGGGTATACCCTAACTAAAACCACCACGGCTGTTCCCTCTCGCTGACTGTGCTGGACGCCTGGGGAACCCGTTGTATACGTCCCAGGCGTCTGTCAGCCGCCCCGGCCACCTGCCGGGGCTCCCACGCTAAAGAGGAGGGGATCGGGACAGCGTGATCCCCTCCTCAGACAGTGAGGAGACTGTTAGTGGCGGATAGCTAGCCCAATAGCTACCCGCCGTCTCCCGAGGGAAGCTGGCGAGCGGCGAATAACCGCCGCCTTCTTCCCCCCCGTCTGCGCCGGAGCGGATGCGCGTCGAGAGCCTCTTCGCGCGCCCGCTCCGCGGCCTCCTTCTGCGAGATAACGTCCTCGCAGAAGTCGGCCACAGCATCCCAAGACCCCTCGCTGCTCAGCATGGCGCATACGACGCCGGGCAGCGAGAGGTCTCCGCCAATTGTCGCCACCAGAGTGCGGCGCTGGGGATCCCACCGGCTACACTCCTCCAGAGTGTGTTGAGCCGTGTCGTCCCCAGCGCCGCACTCATGGCACGACGGGGTCGGTTCCCTCCTCGCGACCTTGTGCAGGTAATGGCCGAAGCAACCGTGTCCGGTCATCACCTGCACCAGCCGGAAGGAGAGCGACCCGTGCCTTCGCTGGCACCATTGGTCCAGCACCGGGCGGATGGCGTCTATGGTGCGTTTGCCATAGACGGCCTCCGCCAGGCTGGCTTTCCACCTATCCCGCATCCTTCGGGCAGCCATGCGCTGCGCTCGGCCGACCACTTCGTTGTAATAATCAACCTAGTAAATCTAGTAGATACCCAATCGACTAATCTATATGTAACTATATAATATGTACAACCTTTGAAACATTGGGAAAAATAGATCCCAAAACCGATAAATTGGTGGCTTGGCTCTAACAGCCCCCAGATTCTCTAAAAAATATTGCTACAGTGTGATGATTACATTCACCTCAGATTGGCTGATACTCTCGCGCTCTCGGGTAAAATGCATTGTCACAGGAAGAATACCATAAATTCAGCCAATCACCACAGTTGAGTTTATCGCTGGTGACATGACTGATGTAGCTCAGACAATGGGGGGGGCTGGTTTCCCTTTCTAAAGACCTACTACTCGATTAATACTCACAAAATATTAAATTTTAAATCGATGATATATTATCACATTTGGTGGTATAAGTAAATAACCAATTATGCAGCCTAAAGCTGAGGTACTTACTAGAGAAGACCGTGTTTCTCTACAGAATTTAATTAAAAAAATTGGCAGCCCTACGGTGACACAGGTTAAACGGCCCGCAATTGGATGAATCGATTTTAAATTCGTTATCTAGTTTGGCACTAGCATGTTTAATGAATAGAATCGAATAACTTACAAGCGGATCGGAATAATCGACACTGGGTAATCAGATTGCAATCGATTCTGTCGATTTATAACGATCTGTGGTTTCCCGCTGCGATACTTTATCTTTATCTAGATGGTACGAGTATGTTTGGATTGGTTTACAAATGTTATTTGTTTCGTGTTTAGCGGATTGTAACATTGAAACTATCTCACGTCGTGGTACGATTGTTTGTAACTTGAAACTTGATCAATCCGATCCGAGGCGTCAGTGAGTACAGAGTTGGTAGGTATATGGAGGTGTTACAACCCTGTGCCTCGCATTAGACAGTTGCGCGTCGGTTTCGTCGTTTATTTTTATGTTCACCCTACTTCAATATACGTTAAACAAAGAAATAAAATGTATGTTTGTTTTGTATTAATTGTTTTATTAAGTGGCGTTGAAGTCGGATTTATGACCATAATTTTTATTAATTTATATTTTATATTTTAATTAAGTATACTTAGTAATTAACGAGGCCTACCTACTTTGTTTCAAACAAATAGTCTGCTTAGGTATAAACGGATTTGTTCGAGACCATTTGCATACCACTAAGAAGCGAATAAATCACCTGGAAATAGACGTAATTTATCAGATTCTTGAGAACTCATTTGATTAATAGATTGTTTTATGGTTGTTATGAGAAAACGACGATAATGCATTGACAAGTAGGTATGCAAAGACACGATGCTTCTTATTATTTACTAGTTCTTTATTGAATTAAGTAGGTAATTTTATTTTAATTTCTGTGTGCCTACACTCAACGTATAGGAGTAGAACTGAGGCGTCGCGTCTTTTAATGATAAGTAAAACTCAGCTTTATTTAATTAAAGATAAGGTTTACATTGGTATATTGAAAACTAGGCGATGCACGCGACGCTTTCATCTGGCGACGTAAAGTTAAGAAAGCTGGGTTTGAGATTTGAGTTGTTATCAAAGACGCTTCTCTCACATGTAGGTGTTCGTAGATCTTCGCCTTTATTGGTAAAGTAGATTGACAACAGCATCCTCAAAATAGCTAAGTTTGTCAATCATGGCATTTGGCAATACCAAGGGTACCAAGCAAGGGCGTCGCCAGCCGATGGCCAAGGGGGGGCAATTCGATGATATTATAGCATGGGAAAAATATAAATTACTAGCTTTTGCCCGCGGCTTCGCCCGCGTGAATTTTGATTCTGAATTTCTGAAGTAGTAGTACCTATTAGAAGTAGAAATTTTAGCCTACTATAAAAATGTATAGATTTTTTTTAAATGTATTGTTCCAAAAAAGTGCGAAAATTTCGTGGTTTTTCGAGTGCTACAAAGTTAGCATAGGTAGGTCATTCGAAGCTGCAAACTTGAATACATTCCTACTACTGTAAGTGATCCTAAAATAGTTTGCATTTGCGCCAGGTTTAGTTTAGCTACTTAATGCAAACTTTAATTGTCTATATTTTATCAAATCTCTAGGGGGGGGGGCAGCTGCCCCCCCTGCCCCTACCTGGCGACGCCCTTGGTACCAAGGATGTTGTCAAACTACCCATATGAAATGCTAAGACTAGGCTATTTTTTTTAAACGCATGACACGTACACCGTTATACCGTAACACTGGTGAATGGTTTACGCTCTTTGTGCTCATGTAGATAGAGCTCAATATGCTTTGAGCGCGGTTATGCAACGCGACGCGGTACCAGCCGCGACAATATGCACGATACTTTTGAAGTGAAAACTTCTTTAGGCGCGCTGAACACTTTATGTTGTGGGTATTGAATGAGACTGAGGCGTCACGCTCGGCCATGTAACGCTCGTTCGGGAAAAGTCGGCTCGAGTTGATTGAGGGAACGAGAGAGATGTCAACTTTTTTTGATAAGTTCGTGTCTGTGTATATTTGTAATTTTAATCAAAGCACCCACCTTCATCTTTCATTGCAGCAACAGCATGTGGTACTCCTGCCCAAGGCTTGGGCAAGTCCAAGAACACTGCGTGCGCCTTCCCGTTCAGCTCATCGCCGAAGCCATCTTCGAGGACATCTCTGTGGCGAGCCTTTACGTAAAAAAAATAATTCTGAATTGTCTCTACTAATATTATAAATGCGAAAGTAACTCTGTCTGTGAGTTATGCTTTCACGCCTAAACCGCTGAATCGATTTTGATGAAATTTGGCATAGGATACCATTTGTCGCGAAAAATGTCTTGAAAGGGTTGAAATAGGGGATGAATGGTACAACAACAACTCTTTATAAATCTAGCAAGCACACACAGTCTTGCAAAGATTGTCTAAATTATAGTGTATCCTTATTTTGGTGTTGATTGCATTATAGCAATAATATACTCATAATCATGTTTGATAGCAGCATGTATTGAACTAATGATAATAGTACAATTATCTCCTCTAAATACAAATAAATAAGCAGACCTTTTGAACGTAGAGTGAATTGTATTCTTACCGTGACAAAATCTGCGAGTCCATGCTCTTCAAATTCTTCTTGCGCTACTTTTGCTCTATGGTCATGAAAGTCAAATGTGTAAACATGCCCGTGTGGGCGTATGCGGCGAATGAGAGCATGTGTTAACGAGCCACTGCCTGTGCCTGTTGTGCAAAATAATTACATGGAAGATAAAATACAATTTTAAAGAGGTAATGTTTTGAAAACAAATAAAACCTACAGAGAAGTATACAGCGTGAGAGAATGTGAAAAAATATAAACATGAAATTTTTTTAAGTAAGTTTAACAACAAGTTATGTTATCCTTTTTGTAAGCCAAAGGCACCAGAAGTACGGTTATGTTTAAAAATTAGGATTTTGCAAAACCACATGTATTTTTTTTCTCATTTTCTGAGATAAAAATACATCATCCATCTCTAGGATGCAAGATTAGAATTTGATGAATAATCAGTTCAGTGGTTGTGTTGTGCAAAAGTAACAGACAGAAATACTTTTGTATTTATAATATTTTATAAATTTTCAATAATTACCAGCCTCTACAACAATGCATCCAGGAACCAAGTCCAGCTGCAGAAGTATCATGCTAATATCTGGAGTGTAAATGATTTGTGTCCGATGTGGTAGAGTCAATGACCACAGTTCTGGTGTTGGTTGCAGTACATGACCCCAGCCTTTTGACAGTTCAACCTATACAGAAATCATATATCATCATCATCATCATCATGATCAACCCATTACCGGCTCACTACAGAGCACGGGTCTCCTCTCAAAATATGGAAATCATATATGTATGTAGATATTTTCAGGACCTGATAAAGTGTCTGGATTTAAACCACTCCAAAGCACGTCTTGTTATATTCTTTAACGAGAAGTCTGCGTCTGAGGTGCTAGCATTAGGAAGTACCTACAATCAATGCATTATATGGTAAGCTTTAACAGGTCACTGCAGATTATACATAACATACATGTACAAACTTATTACATGTATAGCCTTAATAACTCTAGCGCACAGATATTTCCCAGAAGTCGGCCAAATACAGACATATGTTAAACTTATACGCAATGGGTGAAAAATCAACATTTTACAAAAAGGATATTCATTATGTTATATTGTGCTTGTTTTGTACATTGCTTTGACATTTAAACAAAGCATCCATCTTTAGAAACATTGCTCAAACTGTAAAATTTGAAATTCCAATCAAGAAAATGCTGCTGTACCTGGGGTCAAAGAGTATCGGCGAGGTTTAGCCTGGTGACAAGCACAATAGTTTGGCAACAGTCGACGAATTAAAAGGTTAGTTAGAGTAATAGATACAGAAATAATAATGCACTTACTCTGCTCCCATAGTCAGATCCTATAAGATTTTTAACCTTAAGTGCACCAAAAGTTGTTTGGTAAACATTTTCCACCATTTCACCTTTTTTGTTTTTTATTTCTGGTCTCACTTCTATAGCATGGAGATTGTTGCTAAGATAAAGAATCACTGTATCACCTTCATCAATCTTTTCTTTATAATTTTTAAAACTCATTTTAAATTATTATTTCGAAGCAGTAAGCACGATTTGTAAATATTTACATGTGATTTTGACGTTGACAAATGACACCTTTCATTGAAGTTTGCTGAAGTTGCGTTTTGTTTTTGCTATAAAAGTTATAACGTGTTCTTGTGAATATTTAAATGTTAAGCTTAGAGCTTTAAATAATTACTATATGATGATGTAATTTTTATAAGTAATAAATTTAAAATATTTCTCCTAAATTATTTCATGAATAGAGCTATTTTAGTTGTTTGCCAAAATGTGACATTGACATAGACTTTTGTAAGAACGAAACATAAAGCGATGTGACATGACATTTGTTTTGACTTTTGCTAAATAGAAAAACAATCAAAATTATTCATGTAATATTTTAATTTTAATACATACCTTTTAAATAATTTTCAGTCCCTAAATTGACTGGACTGAAGTTTAAGTGTGATTTGTGCACGCGTATACACTACCTATATGATGACACATTCATCTGTTCAGTGAACTTTGAAGTAAAATCAATTGAAATGGATGCATCTAAAATTACTAGTAAAACTAGCGCTCTGAAGGCTTTGATATTGAAAGCATGGCGTGAAAGATGGACCGATATACAATGGGGCATCAACATCAAGACCATTCTACCCAGAGGCGTAAGTGGAGATTTGTATAACCTAGCAGATTGTATACTCCAACAAGCCATGGTAGGTTGTGGAGCAAACCAGTTAGTTATTTCCTATTTGAAACACTCTTTGGCTTCGCACTTGGTGTCCTATGCGGCGGTGTTGCAAAGAATAGCCAAATTTGACGCTTTCCATAAACCTCATTGCATACTCAGCCTTTTAGAGTTTCTGGAAAGTTTTCTTGACAGCATAACATGTCGCAGCAAGATGGAAGAAGAAATACTCACTTTTGCAGTCTCATCTATAATTCTGTGGCTGCTCCAAGTGTACCATTATTCACTTAGCAAATATCCTTCATCAAACCCTATACAAAGTCAGGAACTCTTAGAAAAGTCTACATCACTTCTTAACTCGATTGTACATTCGGATTTTCTCCTAGCTATGTTCTATTTAGCTAAACAACATGACCCAGATGAGTATAATGAGGTGACAAAAAAATGTCAAGAGATCACAGCGTTTATGATGATGAACACGCAGTTCAAAGCTCCACTCACTATACATGATACATTGCAAAAGATCTGCAATATGGATATTGATAAAATAGCGGCGTTAAACAATAAGCCGGAGACGGTTCCCCATTGCTTACAAGCGTTGATAGCTGTGACTGTTTTAGCGAACCCTAGTGCTGAGTTGCAGCAACTGTCAAGCCAATTGATTATGATACAAAGGATTAAGAGTTACCCACTATCAAGACTGTATAGCGAATTAATTAGAGCTTGTTTCATATCTCTTAATGATGCAAGTAAGGATGCATCTAAACAAGCATTGTGGGCTGCATTTACATTTCTTAAATTGCCTCAGCTTATCACCTACATTCACAATATGTGTGGTACAGTGCATAAAGATGGAGAATATTCAGTGGAAGTGGTTGAAGCTTTTGAAAAACTCCTACAATCGACTCCATTGCTTGATGTAGTTGACACAAAAAACTCTTGTAACAGTGTTGTGTCTCTTCTAGAACCTCTGGTTAAATTGAATGTTGTATCGGAGAGCCACTTGTCCTATTTCAAGCAAAAGAGAGAAAGTAAAGATATTAAATTACAGAAGTTAGAACCAACAGGTTTGCAAGGGTCCGTACCATCGTTTATAACTCGCGCGGAACCCACCTTAGCTGGAATTCTCAAAACAATGGGTGGAGATTCACACAAAACTCAGGAATCACTGTATGCAATGCTTTGCCAAATTGTCGGTGGTACAACATTGGATACAATTTTAGCTGTGGCCACAGTGGAAGGAAAATTAAAACTGTTTGTATCGAGGTTGATAAAATTTAATGAATTTGCTCTCATTGCTGCCAGTGAAAAGGGTGCATCTCAATCGAAAGTTTACATATTTGACATTTCATTTTTGATACTTTGCTCTATTGTGCAAGATTATGGAGCTGAGGCAGTGCTGGATGACAATGGCGATTCCTTTTTTGAGCAGTGGGTGAGAGAGTGTATGGCACAGAAAGGTGTTCACAAGTCACCTGACCAAATATTGCAAAAATGTGACATGCAATTGGTAGATATTTTCATTCATCATCTCAGCGCTCCCGATTTTGATTTCAAGAATACCAATTTGAAACCACACGATCTGTGTGTGAATGTTAGCGGGGTTGTGAAGGAGATCTTATTTGCTTGGGAACAAGGTTCAATATCTGCTGCAGATGTTAAACGCATGTTGGACTCTTTAAGGCAAAAGATGGCTTCTTTAGCAGTGTGCGCTTCAGTTTGGCTCTGCTCCTACATCAATGTTGTTCACCAGGACGCTTTTTTAAAGCCATTGAATATGGTCCAACAGTTTTTGACTCCGCCCACTGATGTTGAAATGGCACAAATTGATAATTTTAAGGAGAGGGCTGTTTTAATGTATCAGATTATTCGCAAAATGCAGTTTGATATCCAGCCACCGTCATTAATTAAATCCAAAATAATGCCTTTTTCTCATAGTATCATATCCAGGCAACCGATATTAGATCAGTTGCAAACTGTTTGGGAAGACATTAAAACTAGAGGATACTTACACATTGATGCTACAGTTATGGTTGAGAGCCTTCTCAATACTGCAGGTCCAGTGTGGTTTGTGACCAATTTACTCAAAGAAATTCTCAAGTTCCGCTATCAGAATGATTTAGATAAATCTGTGGATATTGTCTTGGCAATGTTCTATTTCGATATAGAAAAGTGCACTGAGGCTCTTTTACTGCATGTCCTTCCGCAGTATCTTTACAATGCTAAGTTATGTGAAGACTTAGTGGAACCACAGTCGGCCATTTTGGCAAAACTTTCAGTATACAGCATATATGCTGCTCTCGAAAATAGCATGTCGAACAGAGGTCATACTTCTAGAAAACGTCGGCATGACGATTCAGATGATATAGAAATGAGTGCTTCAAGTAAATTAAGGAGAATGAATGACAATTCATCGGATACATCTATGTATTACTCTCAAGGACAGACCTCCAGTATAATAATAAAGGAACCTCTTCAGTCAGCTCTGGAGATGCTGTACAAGTCATTTTTACAATTAGCAGGAAAGAATGGTGAGGTCACCCCACAGACACAATTTATATTTGAATTTCTTCTGTATGTGGTCGAGTGCGGGCAAGAAAGAGCACAAGTTGTATTGCAAAAGATGCCAAGTGAAATTGTATCCACATTAATCAAGGCACTTCCTGATCATTTTAATATTGGACTTATTTTAAGATTGTATGATTTATCTACACCATATGGTAGGAAAGATACAGCTAGAGATCTTTGTTTGTTAAGAAATATGCGCTTAAGACCAGAATAAATGAATGTAGTATCAGAAGTAGAATTTCGTGTTAATCTAGATATAATATCTATAGAATAAATACTTTAAGGGAAAATGAAAGGCTGTTTAAATTATTACATTTTTTAATGCTGATTTTCTTATTTGAATACTTAACCGGCAATCTGATACTAACTAAATTAATTTACAATATTACCCAACTTTTTAAAGTCAGGTAAAAATATTCAACAATTTAAATATCCTATATAAATACTATTAAAACCTAATGGTGGACCAGTAGTAATAATACCTTTATGTGTTGGACGGATTGAGATGAAATTCATACATGTACATAAGTAACATAATATTATGAAGGTGTTATTTTGGTCTATATGGTACCTATTTAAGGTATTTTGTGAAAAGTAAATGTTAAAAAAACATACTAAATAACATAATAATAATATGAACATGAACATTTACAATTATTTTGCAAAATTGTAATTCTCTTTATTTTTATTTAGGGCGCTAGGTTTAGGTCCACTCTCAAAATAACACCCTATAAGTAGTGATGTGCGGAATCGATTATCAATAATCGATTAATCGATTATTAAAATGATCGATTGCAATCGATTATGATTTTGCATAATCGATCATGATCGATTATAAAGATATACGTTAATTACCAAACTTTACTACCAGCTTTTTGTTATTAATTTGCTTGCTAAAATATAATATGGTTTGGCAACCCTATCATTGCAAAAAGGGTATTCCCTCAAAGTTAGTTTCACACCAAACGGATAGTCAGCCGCCGACTGTGAGCGAGCGTTATGCAGCTTACAGCTTTTTCATACATACTCAACTTTTCGAACACACCGAACCGACAATACGCCTTTACCAACTGTAGTGAAATTACCCCCGCTATGAGTATCTATATATGTACAAGCTGTGCCCCGCGATGTTACCCGTGATTAATAAGTTTGTACACATAAAAAATATTTTCATCCCATCTATTCGAAAAGGACGACTTGGTTCGCCTTTAAGTGCACCCAAATGTGGTGTTTGCGGCGTACTTATTTATAAGTGCGCGTAAAAGATAATTGCCGCAATTATCTTTGCCGCGCACTTTTTGAAGATGAAGGGCCCGTGGTCCCACCGGGCTAGGCGCGAATGATATCGATTGTTGTTATTGTTGTTACAAGTTTGACGTCTGTGTATGTATGTGTGTCTGTATCTGTCTGTTCCCCCGTAGCGCTCAAATGGTTGAACCGATTTGAATGCGGTTTTTTTTGTTTGAAAGGTGAATTAGTCGGGAGTATTTTTAGCTATGTTTGATGAAAATTGGTTCAAGATGGCCGCCGCCACAAAATGGCGGATTACATATTTTTTCACAACTCCCCCAATATCGGTATTAAATGAAAGGTCTTGTTGTCACGACCTTTCATTTTGACGTCTGTGTGTGTATGTGTGTGTGTCTGTCTGTTCCCCCGTAGCGCTCAAACAGTTGAACCGATTTGAATGCGGTTTTTTTGTTTGAAAGGTGAATTAGTCGGGAGTGTTCTTAGTTGTGTTCGATGAAAATCGGTCCAAGATGGCCGCCGCCACAAAATGGCGGATTACATATTTTTTCACAACTCCCTCAATATGGGTATCAAATGAAAGGTCTAGACTAGTAGAATAACACTATGCAAATCCAAGATGGCCGCCATCACAAAATGGCGAAATTCGGGGGTTTCTTAAGTTTTTAATTTATACTTTTATTATTAATCCGCCATTTTGTGGCGGCGGCCATCTTGAACAGATTTTCATCAAACATAGCTAAAACACTCCCGAACTAATTCACCTTTCAAACAAAAAAAAACCGCATTTAAATCGGTCTATCCATTCGAGAGCTGTGGGGGAACAGACAGACATACACATACACACACACAGACACGTCAAACTTATAACACCCCGTCGTTTTTGCGTCGAGGGTTAAAAATGTGAGGCGCCTTTTATTTCCTCATAGAGGGTGATGAAAAGTAGAGTGTATCACTTGGGCCGTCGGGCGCAATATATTTTTGGCTCGGGCGACGTACTTTGAAATTGAATCCCTCGCTACGTTCAGGATTGTACTAAAGAATCCCTCGCTACGCTCGGGATTCTACTATACAATCCCTCACTTCGCTCTGGATTCAAAAAAGCGCCCTCGCCGTAAAAATATTATTTTGCTCCCTTATGATACAATCTACTATTGAACAAAATCATCTAAGAGTAACTTAGCAACGAGAACGACAGCAAATTCATGCAAAAGCATACAAATGCATGCAACGACAGCAAACTATTGCAATAATTTGTTATGTGAGCGACGTGTGACCGTGATGTACCTAAGAACAATCAGCGTTTAACAGCACATATCTCGTTTTTGGAAGTCTATATCTATTTAAGTCCCTCAGGAACACTTTTCCGGGATAAAAAGCCTATGTGTTATTCCAGGACATAACCTATCTCCAATCCAAATGTCTTGTGTGTCTCTGTGTTGCGGCGTTAAAAAGTAATAAACATACACACATACATACACACACACACACAAACTTTCGCCTTAGTGTAATAAATAGGTACCTAATAGGTATGTATATTTAATTTTGATCAATTACATTATTTTTTAATTAATCTATTTAATTTTCTAATTTCAATTTCAAAAAATTTAAAAAATAGTGTTTGTTTTTCTTTTTTCAGAATAGTCTAAAAGGTTATAATATAGATGTTGCTACTAAATGCAAGGGTTCAGAATTTTTTCCAGAAAGTAGAATTGTTTTTTCAGTTCTTTCTAAGAATTATTTCATAATCGATCAATAATCGATTAATAATCGATTATTATTTTATAATCGATTAATATAATCGATTAATCGATTATCAAAATAATCGAATCGGCACATCTATACCTATAAGTAGGTACTATACGTAAATAAATATTTGAAAAATAAATCTAAGTATGTATAGATCGACCAGAATCTCATGAAAATAGGGAAATAAAATTTTGTAGTAAGCAAAAAAACTCGGCTGCCCTAGTGATAAACAAAGTAATTACATTCAGAAGACCTTACCTGGGATTGTTTCACGAAACGAAAAATCAAGCAACTGCATTTTAAATACAAAAACAAAGTAATCAACATCCAATTACTTTGTTTTTGTGTTGTGCTTGTTGTTTACTTGGTTTTGCATTTATATTCCGGGTTAGTGTGTGCAGTTACTTTGTTTGGGCAATTCAAATTTCAGTAAACGGTTCAAATTATTTGAAATATTAAACTGTGGTTAAAAACTACTCTACATAAAACTTTTGTTAATGCAAAAAGTCATTTCACAAAAAATGTCAGTTAGGTACCTACTTTGTTTATTGCTAGGGCAGCCGTAGTGTTGCTAACTTTGGAATTTCATTTCCGTATTTTTCATGAGATTCTGGTCGACCTTTATATTTACATATAATGGTTTATTTTTATTAGGTAGGTAGGTACTTTTAATAATAATCATAAATTTTCCGCCTCGCAAAAAGATGTCTAATAATTGGATTTTTGAATTTGCTACTTAACTGTAAGTGTGTCCATAATAAGGCATCCAAATTACGGTTTGTGCAATACATGTCTCAGGTCTAGGTATTATAATTTTGCATTTTAATTCAGGGGTCTGAATATTAGGTACCTAGGTAAATTAGGTAACGATCTCTGAAATGGCTGATTCTGAGTTTTCACATCATTCATCAAAAGCAACTCTTTGTATGCCATAACTCTTGTAATGCCATACATATCTGTTTCTTTAGCGCTTGACAAAAGAAAAAATCGGCCAAGTGCGAGTCGGGCCTATAATATTTTGGGTCTAAGAAATATTTAATTTCCGAGCTAGACATCGCAACAAACCGTGAAAGAAAAACCCAAAAAATATTCCGTTTGTTTTGGACAAATCTGCGTGTGAATGGTAGGGTTCGCGGTTCGCGATGAGGCTCGCGGATACCATTCACACGCAGCAGGTTTGTCCGCGGACTTGTCGCCAGCGACAAATACGGCGGATTGGTGCGCCCGTGAATGGTAGGCATTAGATTTTTCCCTGGCCTGATATTTTTACTATACTTTATGTGTAATGTATTAAGTATGTATTATCTAGTTTAACTATATTTTTATTATTCAAAAATTGCTTAGTCACCCTGTCACCCTGTAAAAGTTTGACTTTTCACTTCAATTTACAAACAAAACTAAGGATGCGCATACACTAGCAACTTACCTGTAGATATAGACAAAAGCTTCTCCAGTACGCGCACGCCTGATATAGAACACAAAGATGCGTAAGAAGTATATATTCACAAAATATTGACATTCTTATCTTTCAATTACTGTTAAAATTCCTTAAATAAGTAGGTACTTACTTAATTAAAAAGTTTTCTTAGATTATTTACAAAAATATATAATACATTTTCCTAATTTCTTAAAAATCACATTTGATGTGATGCTAGGTATTTGTACAAAATCTAAATTATTTTACAAATTCTTAAAAACACATAGATCACAGGAGAGTTCCAGAACATTTACCACTAAAGGCTTGGACAGAGTCAAAGTGTGACGGCAATGACGGGGCAACGCATGCTCTTTGTCTGTTCAGGCCTTTATTTTATATACGCACTAGGCGGTAATCGTCATACGGCCAGTCGTTTAGATAACCATAGTATGAGCATTGAGGTTGGATAAGATAAATGGGAGGGGCAAAAATTGCAACCGCAACATTTGGATAGGCAAACTGGATAACTTGCAAACTGAGCGCACATTATCTACGGCAAACTGGAAGACTAACTAACCGCAACTCTCCGAACGCTTTATCTGCAGCAGGTACAATAGTACCTAGGTACGTTTAGAAATACCTAGATATAATTCAAGGCAGGATTGTGGGCGACGTATGAGGCACGGGGGTTGCTCGCGTTCGACGCGTGCGGAATACATTAGATAGGTACTTAAGTTTTTTAATAAGTAGGTAGGTATAACCCATAATTTTTTAACTCGCGGTCAACCTAACGTATAGACAAAGTACTCTGTGACCTAACGGCTGGCCCCTTGATCGATAACCGAATTGTGCGCATATAAGTTTGTGGGTATTTAATTAATTATATCTACGATCATAGGGTAACAACATAATACATTAATACATAGGTACAACTATATAATCTTAACAGTTATATATTTTTTCATTTAATTTAACTACAGCTATAACGCAGGCTTTTTGGCACCTGGCGACTCCGGATGAGGCTGATCTGAAAAGAGGGGTACAAGTCAATAACAGTTCGTTTCTTGTGTACAATTTTCTGACGTTGCGAATGATACACATACTTCATTCTTGGTATATTAATATATATATAGCTGCTCGTGCTGATTCATTGACTGACTCACTGATTGATCACCCCTCCTGTAAAATTTTGTATGAAAAATTTTTTTTTCACTAATGGTTTCGTATAGACGACAAAAATTCATTCGGAACAAAAATATGGAGAGAGCTGATGATTGAGGATTTCAGAGACGAGCGAATGGCACGCTTAAGGTATTGAAGATAGGTGGGGGGTGCTCGAGCAAATGTCACTCGAAACATCATCCAATTGGCAGTGAGCTGAAAAAAAATTCAAAATGGCGAAAAAAAGATGGCCGCCATACAACTTTCGTCGGTCTCCATCTCGGAGGGTATAAAAGATGGAAGAGTGGTTTCTTCGCAAAAGATGATCAAAATCCAAAGGTCTACTCGATGAATAGAAAAAAAATTCAAAATGGCGGAATTTATTTTTCCATAGAAAATGTATGGCGAATATTGAAGAGACTACAAGTTGTAAACTATGCAAGGCTTTGATGCGGTTCTTTGGAGAACTCTCAAAGAAAAATATGGGAAGACATGATGATTGAGGGTTTGGAAGATGGATGAGGAGCCCGGGCAGGGTATTGTAGATAGATGGGAGGTGCTCAAACAAAAATTACTCAAAACCTCATCCAATTGGCAGTGAGCTGAAAAAAAGTCCAAATGGTGGCCATACAAACATCGGTGTCTATCTCACCAAGTATAAAAGATGGAAGAGTGGTTTTTGCCAAAAGATGATTAAGACCTTAAGTTCTACTTGATGAGCAGAATGATTCGAAGAAAAAATATGGAGAGTGATAATGATCGAGGATTAGGAATAGGGGAGAGATAGGTGGAGGCTGCGAAACCAAAATACCCGAAAGCGAAACCTCGCGGTCCGCTTGCGGGCCGCGCACCCACGCGCCCTACTAGTTAATATATATATAGCTGTTCGTTCTGATTCACTGACTCATTCATCGCCTCTCCTGTAAAATTTTGTATGAAAAATTTTTTTTTCACAAATGGTTTCGTATAGAGGACAAAAATTCATTAAGAGGAAAAATATGGAGAGAGCTGATGATTGAGGATTTCGGAGACGGTTGAAGAGCACGCTTAAGGTATTGAAGATAGGTGGGGGGTGCTCGAACAAATGTCACTCGAAACGTCATCCAATTGGCAGTGAGCCGAAAAAAAATTCAAAATGGCGAAAAAAAGATGGCCGCCATACAAATTTCGTCGGTGTCCATCTCGAAGGGTATAAAAGATGAAAGAGTTGTTTCTTAGCAAAACATGATCAGGATCCAAAGGTCTACTCGATGAATACAAAAAAAATTCAAAATGGCGGACTTTATTTTTCCATAGAAAATGTATGGCGAATATTGAGAGAGAGTATAAAGTTGTGAACTAGGTATGCAAGGCGATTGATGCGGTTCTTTGGAGAAATCTCAAAGAAAAATATGGGAAGACATGATGATTGAGGGTTTGGAAGATGATTGATGAGCCCGGGCAGAGTTTTGTAGATAGATGGGGGCTGCTCAAACAAAAAATACTCAGAACCTCATCCAATTGGCACTGAGGTGAAAAAAAAAAACCAAAATGGCGGATTCAAGATGGCGGCTATACAAATTTCGTCGGTGTCTATCTCACCAAGTATAAAAGATGGAAGAGTGGTTTCTTTGAAAAATATGATCAAGAACTAAAAAACAAGATGGCGGAATTTATTTTTCTACACAAAAAAAATTTTTGATGGTTTCGTGTAGAAAACAAAAATTCATGCGGAGGAAAAATACGGAAAGAGCTGATGATCGAAGACTTTGGAGACGGATGAAGAGCACGGCGAGGGTATTGAAGATAGGTGGGACGTGCTCAAACAAAAACTACTCGAATCCTCGCGGTCCGCTTGCGGGCCGCGCACCCACGCGCCGTACTAGTTAATATATATATAGCTGCTCGTGCTGATTGGGTCACTGACTCATTGATCACCTCTCCTGAACAATTTTGTATGAAAAAATTTTTTTTCAATAATGGTGTCGTATAGAGGACAAAAATTCATTAAGAGGAAAAATATGGAGAGAGCTGATGATTGAGGGTTTCGGAGATGGGTGAGGGGCACGCTTAAGGTATTGAAGATAGGTGGGGGGTGCTCGAGCAAATGTCACTCTAAACGTCATCCAATTGGCAGTAAGCTGAAAAAAAAATCAAAATGGTGAAAAAAAGATGGCCGCCATACAAATTTCGGCTTCGGCTAACTCGGAGGGTATAAAAGATGGAAGAGTGGTTTCTTAGCAAAATATGATTAGAATCCAAAGATCTACTCGATGAATAGAAAAAAAATTCAAAATGGCGGAATTTATTTTTCCATAGAAAATGTATGGCGAATATTGAAGAGACTACAAGTTGTAAACTATGCAAGGCTTTGATGCGGTTCTTTGGAGAACTCTCAATGAAAAATATGGGAAGACATGATGATTGAGGGTTTGGAAGATGGTTGAGGAGCCCGGGCAGGGTATCGCAGATAGATGGGAGGTGCTCAAACAAAAATTACTCAAAACCTCATCCAATTGGCACTGAGCTGAAAAAAAACAAAATGGCGGATTCAAGATGGCGGCTATACAAATTTCGTCGGTGTCTATCTCACCAAGTATAAAAGATGGAAGAGTGGTTTCTTGGCAAAAGATGATCAAGAACTAAAGATCTACAATTTGATGAACAGAAAGAAAATCAAGATGTCAAAATTTATTTTTTTCACACAAAATATATATGACGAATACTGAAGAGACTATAAGTTGGGAAACTATACAATACGGTTCCGGAGAAAAAAATTTGGAGAGTGATGATGATCGAGGGTTTGGAAGATGGATGAGGAGCACGGCCAGGGTTAAAGATGCTGAAAATGATACAAGAAGGTGGAGGCTGCTAAAACAAAAATAATACTGAAATCCCCGCGGTCCGCTTTAGCGGGCCGCGCAGCCAAGCGCCCTACTAGTTAATATATATATAGCTGTTCGTTCTGATTCACTGACTCATTCATCGCCTCTCCTGTAAAATTTTGTATGAAAAATTTTTTTTTCACAAATGGTTTCGTATAGAGGACAAAAATTCATTAAGAGGAAAAATATGGAGAGAGCTGATGATTGAGGATTTCGGAGACGGTTGAAGAGCACGCTTAAGGTATTGAAGATAGGTGGGGGGTGCTCGAACAAATGTCACTCGAAACGTCATCCAATTGGCAGTGAGCCGAAAAAAAATTCAAAATGGCGAAAAAAAGATGGCCGCCATACAAATTTCGTCGGTGTCCATCTCGAAGGGTATAAAAGATGAAAGAGTTGTTTCTTAGCAAAACATGATCAGGATCCAAAGGTCTACTCGATGAATACAAAAAAAATTCAAAATGGCGGACTTTATTTTTCCATAGAAAATGTATGGCGAATATTGAGAGAGAGTATAAAGTTGTGAACTAGGTATGCAAGGCGATTGATGCGGTTCTTTGGAGAAATCTCAAAGAAAAATATGGGAAGACATGATGATTGAGGGTTTGGAAGATGATTGATGAGCCCGGGCAGAGTTTTGTAGATAGATGGGGGCTGCTCAAACAAAAAATACTCAGAACCTCATCCAATTGGCACTGAGGTGAAAAAAAAAAACCAAAATGGCGGATTCAAGATGGCGGCTATACAAATTTCGTCGGTGTCTATCTCACCAAGTATAAAAGATGGAAGAGTGGTTTCTTTGAAAAATATGATCAAGAACTAAAAAACAAGATGGCGGAATTTATTTTTCTACACAAAAAAAATTTTTGATGGTTTCGTGTAGAAAACAAAAATTCATGCGGAGGAAAAATACGGAAAGAGCTGATGATCGAAGACTTTGGAGACGGATGAAGAGCACGGCGAGGGTATTGAAGATAGGTGGGACGTGCTCAAACAAAAACTACTCGAATCCTCGCGGTCCGCTTGCGGGCCGCGCACCCACGCGCCGTACTAGTTATTATACTATATATAGCTCGATTACCACTCACTCACTCACTCATTGACATAATTGTTCTCCTAGAAAGAGACAGAAAACGATATAATCATGTATGGGAGATGTGTTCGGATGGGGGATTCGAGTAGGGAAAAATTATGACATTTCAGAAAAACAAGATGGCGGCTGACGTGATTTATGTAACTTTTTTGTTTTTCAACCGATTTCGTTAAAACTCGCAGGTTTTTAAGAAATTAGTAAATAATTATTAGAAAAAGTGGAAAAAACTGGAAAAACAAGATGGCGGCCGAGATTTAGATTTTTAAAATTTTTGATTTTTCGACCCCAAACCGCGGCACCACAGCTCCGAAACGGGGTAATTGAGGATAATTTTTTTTTCTTGTTTCCGCTTACAACTATCCTGTATTTTGACGAAACGGGAGTGGTTTTTAAAAATTCAAGATGGCGGCTGTTGTGACGGCCATTTGGTTTGAGGTACGAAAAAACGCAATTTTAAAATTACATTTTCTCACAGTTGGCAACATCGGAGCGTTTCGACTTCTATGAAGCGATTGTTTGCACAGACTCGAGGTATAAATTAGTGATAAAAAAAATACCCCACTTTTGGGGAAATTTCAAGATTTACCCCAAAAATTAAAAAATCGAAATACGGACTTTTTGCAAAATCCGAGTATGAGCGACCACGTGTTTTACTTGTACAAATGACATTTGGGTATTTTTGTCGTCGGGCACTGGCAACACTGGAATTTATCAAAGAAAAAGTGATTTTCGCCACATGGTCCTTTTTCAGGGGCAATTATTTCGCCTGGGTGCGAGCGAGATGGAACAGTTAAACGTCATCAGGAGCGGTATATCCTGTAGTTAATGGTAAAATTATAAAACTATGTGAATTGTTTCTATAAAACGAGTTGGCGGCCATTTTGTATTGTTGTTGAGTGTTTCTGAAAATTTTGATCATGTTTTTGAGGCAGTTGGCAACATTTTAGAAAGTTGACATGTATGAATCGATTGTGCAACTCGACCGGCAGTATCGAGGTATATACACAGTGTTGCCACATTTAGGGTAGTTTTTGAGATTTCCCCAAAAATTTCCTCCTGTAAAATTTTGTATAAAAAATTTTTTTTTCACTAATGGTTTCACAAAGAAGACAAAAATTTATTCCGAAAAAAATATGGAGAGAGCTGATGATTGAGGGTTTCGGAGACGGGTGAAGGGCACGCTGAAAGTATTGAAGATAGGTGGGGGGTGCTCGAGCAAATGTCATTCGAAACGTCGTCCAATTGGGAGTGAACTGAAAAAAAATTCAAAATGGCGGAAAAAAGATGGCCGCCATACAAATTTCATCGGTATCCATCTCGGAGGGTATAAGAGATGGAAGAGTGGTTTCTTAGCAAAAGATGATAAAAATCCGAAGGTCTACTTGATGAATGGAAAAAAAATTCAAAATGGCGGAATTCATTTTTTCATAGAAAATGTATGGTGAATATTGAATTGCCTTTGATGCGGTTCTTCAGAGAATTCTCACAGAAAAATATGGGAAGACATGATGATTGAGGGTTAGTAAGATGGTTGGGGAGCCCGGGAAGGGTATTATAGATAGAAAAGTGCTGCTCAAACAAAAACAAGATGGCGGCCGACGTGATTTTTGTAACATTTTTGTTTTCCTACCGATTTCGTTACAACTCGCAATTCTAGAAGAAATTAGGAAACGATTAATAGAAAATGTAGAAAAAATTTAAAAAACAAGATGGCGGCTTAGCTGTAGTCTTTCAAATTTTCGATTTTTCGACCCCAAACCGCGGCGCCACAGCACCGAAACGGGTTAGTTGAAGATAATATTTTTTTCCTGTTTCCGTCTACAATTATCCTGTATTTTGACAGATCGGGAGTGGTTTTTAAATATTCAAAATGGCGGCTGTCGTGGCGGCCATTCAGTTTGAGGTACGAAAAAATACAATTTTAAAATTCAAATTACTCACAGTTGACAACATCGGAGCGTTTCTACTTCTATGAAGCTATTGTATGTACAGACTTGAAGTATAGATTGGTGAAAAAAATACCCCATTTTTGGGGAAATTTCAAGATCTACCCCAAAAATAAAAAAATTGAAATACG
Source organism: Melanargia galathea (assembly GCA_920104075.1). Taxonomy (NCBI): domain Eukaryota; kingdom Metazoa; phylum Arthropoda; class Insecta; order Lepidoptera; family Nymphalidae; genus Melanargia; species Melanargia galathea. Next base: position 10,996,820 of record OV049858.1, read on the forward strand.
AACTTTTTGCAAAATCCGAGTATGAGCAACTACATTTTTTACCTGTACAAACGAAATTTGGATATTTTTATCGCCAGGGACAGGCAACACTGAAATTTATCAAAGAAAAAGTTGTTATCGCGATACGGTCTTTTTTCAGGGGTGATCATTTCGCCTGTGTGCGAGCGAGATGAAAACTTAAAACGTCATCAGGAGCGGTATCTCCTGTACTTAATGGAAAAATTATTCAACTTTCTAAACTAAATCTGTAAAATGAGTTGACGGCCATTTTGTATTTTATTTGTTTTGGAATTGATTTTGAACATGTTTTTGAGGCAGTTAGCCACATTTTGGAAAGTTGAAATGTATGAATCGACTGTGTAACTTAACCGGCAGTATCGATAAATGTAAACAGTGTTGCCACCTTCGGGGTAGTTTACGAGATTTTCCCCAAAAATTTTCTCCTGTAAAATTTTGTATGATTTTTTTTTTCACAAATGGTTTCACAAAACAGACAAAAATTTATTCAGAAAAAAAATATGGATAGAGCTGATGATTGAGGAACTCGGAGACGGGTGATGGGCACGCTTAAGGTTTTGAAGATAGGTGGGAGGTTCTCGAGCAAATGTCACTCGAAACGGCTTCCAATTGGCAGTGAGCTGGAAAAATATTCAAAATGGCGGAAAAAAGATGGCCGCCATATAAATTTCATCAGTGTCCATCTCAAAGGGTATAAAAGATGGAAGAGTGGTTTCTTATCAAAAGATGATCAGGACCTTCGGATCCTGATCACTAGAAAAAAAATTCAAAATGGAGGAATTTATTTCGGATCGACTAGGGACCGACTAGGGACCGACTACGGACCAACTAGAGACCGACTAGGGACCGACTACGGACCAACAACGGACCGACTACGGACCGACTAGGGACAGACTACGGACCGACTACGGACCGACTAGAGACCGACTACGGACCAACTAGAGACCGACTAGGGACCGACTAGGGACCAACTAGAGACCGACTAGGGACCGACTACGGACCGACTACGGACCGACTAGAGACCGACTACGGACCAACTTAGGTAGACCGACTAGGGACCGACTACGGACCGACTAGGGACCGACTACGGTCCGACTAGGGACCGATTACAGACCGACTACGGATAAACTAGGGACTGACTAGGGACCAACTACGGACCGACTAGGGACCAGCTAGGGATCGACTACGGACCGACTAGAGACCGACTACGGACCAACTTAGGTAGACCGACTAGGGACCGACTACGGACCGACTAGGGACCGACTACGGTCCGACTAGGGACCGACTAGGGACCGACTACGGACCAACTAGAGACCGACTAGGGACCGACTAGGGATCGACTACGGACCGACTAGAGACCGACTAGGGACCGACTACGGACCGACTACGGACCGACTAGAGACTGACTAGGGACCGACTAGGGACCGACTACTGACCAACTAGAGACCGACTAGGGACCGACTACGGACCGACTAGAGACCGACTAGGGACCGACTAGGGACTGACTACGGACCGACTACGGACCAACTAGAGACCGACTAGGGACCGACTACGGACCGACTAGGGACCGACAACGGTCCGACTAGGGACCGACTACGGACTGAATATGGACCGACTAGAGACCGACTAGGGACTGACAATGGACCGACTAGGGACCGACTAAGGACTGACTAGGGACCGACTAGGGACTGACTAGGGACCGACTACGGACCGACTAGGGACCGACTAAGGACCGACTAGGGATCGACTACGGACCGACTAGGGACCGACTAGCGACCGACTACGGACCGACTACGGACCGACTAGAGACCGACTAGGGACTGACAATGGACCGACTAGGGACCGACTAAGGACTGACTAGGGACCGACTAGGGACTGACTAGGGACCGACTACGGACCGACTAGGGACCGACTAAGGACCGACTACGGACCGACTATGGACCGACTAGGGACCGACTACGGACCGACTAGGGACAGACTAGGGACCGACTACGGACCGACTAGAGACCGACTAGGGACCGACTACGGTCCAACTACGGACCGACTAGAGACCGACTAGGGACCGACTACGGATAAACTAGGGACCGACTAGGGACCAACTACGGACCGACTAGGGACCGGCTAGGGATCGACTACGGACCGACTAGAGACCGACTACGGACCAACTTAGGTAGACCGACTAGGGACCGACTACGGACCGACTAGGGACCGACTACGGTCCGACTAGGGACCGATTACAGACTGACTACGGACCGACTAGGGACCGACTACGGACCTACTAGAGGCCGACTAGGGACTGACAATGGACAAACTAGGGACCGACTAAGGACCGACTAGGGACCGACTAGGGACCGACTAGGGACCGACTACGGACCGACTATGGACCGACTACGGACCGACTAGGGACCGACTAGCGATCGACTAGCGACCGACTAGGGACCGACTAGCGACCGACTATTTACCGACTATGGACCGACTAGGGACCGACTAGGGACCGACTAACGACCGACCGGGGACTTTTCGAGATTTCTCCAAAAATTTCCTCCTGTAAAATTTTGTATGATTTTTTTTTTCACAAATGGTTTCACGGAGTAGATAAAAATTCATTCAGAGAAAAAATAAGGCGAGAGCTGATGATTGGGGATTTTGGAGATAAGTGAAGGATACAGAAGGGTAGAGTGCAGCCCCATGTTGTTGGTACTCAAACTTCTTATCTTCGTCTTTATGCTCACGTGGTCAGATTTCTAAAAGCTTATATCCGAAACTATATGGTGAAGTCCCATGTAGTTGGTACTCGAACTTCTTATTTTCGCAAAGTCTGTTTGCTTACGTGGTCCGATTTTTAAAAGCTCATGTCTCCGTAACCATAGGGTGCAGTCCCATGTTGTTGGTACTCAAACTTCTTATTTTTGCGATGTCTGTGTGCCTAAATGGTCAGATTTTTAAAAGCTTATATCTATGGAACTATAGGGTGCAACCCCATGTTATTATTACTCAAACTTATTATTTTTGCGATGTCTATGTGCTTACGTGATCAAATTTTTAAATGCTTATATTATCTTCGAAATTATAGGGTGCAGCCCCATGTTATATAATGTCGAAAGCCCCCCGCGAGCTGCTTTAGCAGCTCGCGCACCGAGCAACTAGTTAATATATATATAGCTGTTCGTTCTGATTCACTGACTCATTCATCGCCTCTCCTGTAAAATTTTGTATGAAAAATTTTTTTTTCACAAATGGTTTCGTATAGAGGACAAAAATTCATTAAGAGGAAAAATATGGAGAGAGCTGATGATTGAGGATTTCGGAGACGGTTGAAGAGCACGCTTAAGGTATTGAAGATAGGTGGGGGGTGCTCGAACAAATGTCACTCGAAACGTCATCCAATTGGCAGGGAGCCGAAAAAAAATTCAAAATGGCGAAAAAAAGATGGCCGCCATACAAATTTCGTCGGTGTCCATCTCGAAGGGTATAAAAGATGGAAGAGTTGTTTCTTAGCAAAACATGATCAGGATCCAAAGATCTACTCGATGAATACAAAAAAAATTCAAAATGGCGGACTTTATTTTTCCATAGAAAATGTATGGCGAATATTGAAGAGACTACAAGTTGTGAACTATGCAAGGCTTTGATGCGGTTCTTTGGGGATGTCTCAAAGAAAAATATTCAAAAATATGATGACTGAGGGTTTGGAAGATGGTTGAGGAGCCCGGGCAGGGTATTGTAGATAGGTGGGAGTTGCTCAAACAAAAATTACTCGAAACCTCATCCAATTGGCACTAAGCTGAAAAAAACCCAATATGGCGGCTATATAAATTTCGTCGGTGTCTATCTCCACCACTTCAGCTTTTTAACGTCCTACAGCTGGGCACAGGCCTCCTTTCTCATAGGAGAGACGGATATAGAGCTTAGACCCGCCACGCTGCACCAATGCGGGTTGGCGGTCTATTCACCAAGGATAAAAGATGGAAGAGTGGTATCTTGGCAAAAAACTGGTCAAGTACGAGTCAGACTCGCGCACCGAGGGTTCCGTACTCCAGAAGTATAAGTACAATCTGTTTTTCATTAGTTTGTTTTAAAAGGTAAGGTGCTAATTAAGCTAGGCCTCTAAATTGTATGAGCGCTCATACAACTCAGAGGTCTATCTTAATTGACTCAACTATGTATGTATGGGAACACCCTTTAATTTCCAACTTTTTTTAGTTTTTGGAATTTTTCCTTTAATTGTGCTGTAAGACCTGGCTTTTTGCCTAATTTCGTAATTCTAGGTCAACTGGAACTACCATTTAGATTTTCGACCCAAAACCTATAGGGTACTGCCGGTTGACCTAGATTTGTCAATTTTGGTTAAAAGCAAGGTCTTACAGATCAAATAAAGGAAAAATTCTGAAAAATAATAAATTTTGAAAATTAAGGGAAATTTTGGTACTTCTTGCTAGGTCCACCCATTCCTGAGAAAATTGGTGGTGACACACGGACAGACGGACAGACAGACAAGAAAGTGATCTTATAAGGGTTCCTTTTTACTTTTTGAGGTACGGAACCCTAAAAATGATCACGACCTAAAGATCTACTTGATGAACACCACTATTCACTGTCCACTACTTACTGTACTGTCATAGCATAAAAATCAGATTTATAAAGCACTAGATTAACGACTTTTAATATTTGTTTTGTATTGCAGATTATCCAGTCACCTTTCCACCACCACTACAGTCTCTTTACGTCCCACTGCTGGGCACAGGCTTCCTCTCTCATAGGAGAGAAGGATTTAGAGCTTAGACCCGCCACGCTGCTCCAATGCGGGTTGGCGGGCTTTAACGACTATTGTCACATGATAGTGATAATAACCAGGACCAACTGCTTAATATGCTCTCTGAGGCACGGGGGTGAAATACCGCCAACTACCAACTCCGGGCTGGTATTAAAAATTTCTTGACAGAAAAACCCTATGCCTCACAATAATTTGTCCGAACCGGGAATCGAACCCGGGACCTCGTGATCTGCAGTCAAATATGCTAACCACTAGATCAACGAGGTAGTTAGTCACCTCTAGGAACATCTAATTTTACAAAATATACCTACCTACCACATTTACGCAAAACTCTTTTGATTGCATCCTAAAAATCCCCGCCACTATATCAATGTTACCCATTCTCAATACAAGAAAAAAAAAATAAAAAAAAAATAAGATTCAATAATTTATTTATGATTCTAATCTGTGGTTGTCTACCTGTACTTTTTATATCGTCGTAGATACTAATCATTAATCTGTGACTTTTTAGCAGCGCAAAGCTGTAAGAAGTTTTAACTAAATTTCTCTTTGTATGATTAAAGCGACAATTGATAATAATTATTCAGAGAACAAAAAGTGTCAGGATGATTTTGGAAATCAATTTTTGACGTGTTATCGTCTTATAAGTCGATGAACGCCAGCCGCACGCATGAAAAGGCATGACTCATTGCCACGTACTGCGTGCAAGCGAGAACGCGGAACAAGCGATGGAGAGGCAATGTTTTCTTATGACGTTATCACGTAAAATTATCGTCCGTAAACCGACTTTACAGATAACCATTTTTTTTAATAATAATAAAATACTTATGATAAAACGTTATAAATTTTACGTTTAATATTATAAAAAAAATAATATTAATTGTATTTTTTTTTAATACATAATAATACTACGTAGAACTTCTTAGACGAGTTCTAAATACGAATGACGTACTTTTATTTAAATCCATAGACTGAAAAAAAAAACAAAACAAAAGGCGGTAAAAATTGTCTCTTTTTTTCTTTCTTTCTACGTTGTATTTCATCTGCTTAGGGTGATATAATTGTTTTAAAGATATTTTTAGAGATTTATCCATCTCAATAACTTATTGAATTAAATATTTCAGTCTGGTATTATTTCGTACTAAACATTTATTAAGTGTTGTAGCTGATTTTGTGGTAAGTGACAATATTTTATTACTGAGGTGCAATGATGGCTTCTTATTCTTCGTCTTCTCTTCGGACCGTGCAAGTCAAGGAAGCTGCTAATTTCGATGCACCTACTCGAGAAGTTTTCTTATATAATATTCCCGGGGACGGGAACTGCATGTTTTCGGCGCTATCTTTTCATATATACGGTCATATAAACCGATCTCAGGAAATACGATCGCGTATTGTTGGAGGGATTGTTTCGAATTGGGATCGATATGGCATGTTTACAATGCGTCGTGACGAAAGCCCGTATGGGTCGGCTGAAGAATATCGCAATGAAATGATGCAAAACGGAATTTACGGCACTACTACCGAATTGACGATGGCAGGAGAAATATATAAAGATTATATGTTTAAACTGTACATAGAAGGTGTTTATGCGCAAGCATTCGGTACCGGACCTATAGAAAAAATGATCGGTTTTACAGGGCATCTCACGAGCGGTCATTTTGATGTTTTCATCGAAAAGAACGTAAATCAGGTCCCTTCAATAAATAGTCACTCTAATGAACTCCATATTCGCGATTCGCCCAGCGGTGGGCAAATCAATGAGGCCAAATCTCTAACGTTTACAGAGTCACAATCTTATAGTTCAAATCTGAATAGCAATGAATCATTAATGACTATTAGTAATACAGAATGTTCTTTGCCAAATAGGAAGCAAATATTGATAAATTCTCCTACTCTCACGTTTTCTCCTACTTTCACGGAGTCGCAACCCTACTGTTTAAAAGTGAATAGTAATAGTTCCGGCAGTGTCTCATTAAGTACCATCATAAACGAAGAACGTTCTTTGGCAAGCGATGGGCAAATACTAACAAATCAAGTTGAATCTCCAACATTTACGGAGTCGCAACCCTATTGTTTAAAAGTAAATAGTAATAGTTCTGGCAGTGTCTCATTAAGTGCCATCATAAACGAAGAACGTTGTTTGGCAAGCGATGGGCAAATACTAACAAATCAAGTTGAATCTCCAACATTTACGGAGTCGCAACCCTATTGTTTAAAAGTAAATAGTAATAGTTCTGGCAGTGTCTCATTAAGTGCCATCATAAACGAAGAACGTTGTTTGGCAAGCGATGGGCAAATACTAACAAATCAAGTTGAATCTCCAACATTTACGGAGTCGCAACCCTATTGTTTAAATCTTAAAAGTAATAGGTCTGGCAGTGTGTCATTAATCACCACTGTTCATGAAGAACGTTCTTTGGCAAGCGATGGACAAATTTTGGCAAATGAAATTGAATCTCCTACATTTACAGAGTCACAGCCCTGTAGCATAAAATATAGCCTTCGTCCATGTAAAGTAGTATTAGAGCGATTGCCTGTTGATAATCCACATATAACAGAATTATTACAAAATAAAACTGATAGAAAAGAAATGTATCAACAAAACTGTAAACGGTCACGTGGTAGGCCAAAAAAACATAATACTGCAGCTGAAAAAAAACGTAGGAATTTAGAGGCTGTTTTGCGTTACCAAAAATGTAAGCCACAATCTAATAGGAAAGCAGTGCATCGGTATACCGCTGCACACCCCGACGTGCACCGAGGGGCAGTGCAAGTATATACAGCTGCGCATCCTGAAGTAAATAGACAGGCTGCGTTAAGATATCAGCGCTTGCATCCTCAAACCCATCGTGAAAGTGTTAATAAATATTGTGAAACACATCGAGATGAAATACGTCGAGTTAGAAATATTCCTTTAGAAATACGTGGGCTCGGTTTAACGGGTGCACTGAAAGGCAACGATTTAGATCAAATTAAGCCAATTCGTTTAAAACATTCTCTTCTGTGTGAAGAAACTTATAGGTGTATTCACTGCGGCGCAAGACTTTTTGATGAAGAAAAGTCTCGCACAAAGTGGTGTTGTGGACAGGGCAAATATAATGTTGACCCACTTGGACCACTAGATGCCCAGTTTTATGCAAACGAATTTTTTTTAAAAAACGCTAGAGCGTATAATAATCTGTTCAGCTTTTCAGCGCTAGGTACAACTCACGGCTTTCAAAGACCTGCGGGTCACGGTCCTAATTTAGTCAAAGTACAAGGGCGCATTTACCATCGCGTCTTTGATTTGGCTTATAATGGTAGTACAAATAATACAGCATTATATATACACGACGGAGAAGAACATCAAAGATTAGGAACTCAACAAAATTTGTGCCCCAATCTTATCAAGGAGATTTATGCGTACTTAAAAAATAACAATCCCTTGATAAAAAATTTACACTTATTAAATAATCACCCGAGTTCAGAAGCTCGATTAATTTTTCAAAATACAAGTCGACGTACTCATGGACCAATATTAGGAGATAGACCGGTGTCGAATGAGCTTGCAGGTTTGATTGAAACTTCAAACGAACATCACCCGCGAGCAGTAGTAATATGGAAAATTGGTGAAGCAAAACCACACACAGTACACTACTTACATCCCGCATATGAAGCGTTTCAGTATCCTTTACTGTTTCCTAGAGCTCCTGAAAGATATTCCATTGATATTAAAGATAAAGCTGGCAATAAACTAAGTCAAGTAAAATACTATCGTTGCCAACTCTTATCTGAAGAGCGGTTTGCAATCTTACGACGCCTTTCGCAAGAATACTTTGTTGATATGTGGTGCCGGACCGAAGAAGAGCGTCTACAATATTTCAAAGGGATTCAAAGCGAACTAAGAATTGCAACCCGACGTGAAATTGACGAAACGATGGTAGGTGAAGGCATCCGACCCGGTAAAGTATATTTACCGGCGAGTCTTACGAATAGCCCACGTTATATGCAGATCAGGTACCATGATGCTATGGCCATTGTTGCACGGTTGGGAAAACCAAGCTTTTTCCTCACTGTTACATGTAACCCGAAATGGCCAGAAATAACTAACAGTTTATATCCCGGCCAACAGTCAACAGATCGCCCTGATTTGTGTGTGAGAGTATTTCAACTAAAGTTGTCAATACTGTTGAAAAAAATCAGATCAAAAGATTTCTTTGGTACCATTGTGTCAATTCTACATGTTATAGAATTCCAGAAAAGGGGTTTACCTCACGCACACATTACGTTCCGCGTAGAAGGAGGAGGGCCCATCGATAGTATGGATATTGATAAATTTATTCAAGCAACTATACCTCCACCGGAACAGGGACGACTGAGACAACTGGTTTTGCAACACATGGTGCACGGCCCATGTGGCACAGAAAGGTCACCCTGCTATGATCAAGCTGCTGGGAAATGTTCGAAAAAATTCCCTAAAAGTTACACTGAAGTGACGTACACGGATGAACGAGGCACAGTACACTACAAACGTCCAGCTGGCGATCAGCCGGCAATTCGTGAACGAAATCAAACTTCAGTCACTAACAGGTGGATTGTGCCGTACAACCCGACGATACTATTGATGATGGAGTGTCATTGCAATTTGGAAATTGCTTCCACCTCCAAAGTGGTTAAATACCTTTACAAGTATCTGCACAAAGGTCCCGATCACGCAAAAGCGGGGGTGACAGAAGTATTTGACGAAATAGAACACTACGCTCAATATCGATATGTGAGCGCTTCAGATGCAATGTGGCGTCTATTGGAGTTTGACATCAGCTGCAGATACCCAACTGTTGTTGCACTACCGGTACATTTACCCGACGGAGACGCGATTGTTTTCCGTACCGGAACCGAGGCGCAAGCATCAGAAAATTATATGTCCAAATTGAAAATTTACATGACGAGGCCTTCAGATCCTGAGTTGGATGAATGTACTTACATAATGTTTTATGAAAGGTACAATGTCGAAACTCAGGTCCGGCCTAATTCAACTGTACAAGTGTTGGCTCATGAATCTGGAAAATATTTTATTACAAAAAGAGTACGAGGCGAAATCGTGGCTCGGATTGTCTTTATATCTCCTACACTCGGTGAACTTTATTTTCTGCGAATGTTACTCATGCGTTATCCGTGCCGGAGCTACGACGAACTGCGAACTGTCAACAATATAATTTACGACACTTTTCAAAAAGCAGCGTTCGAACGTGGTATTCTGAACGATAACCAGGAGTATGAATCGGCAATAGAAGAGGCAGCCGGCTTCAAGACCGGCAAAGGTTTACGTCAGCTTTTCTTCGCACTTATCATGGACGGTGCCCCAGCCCTTCTGTTATGGGATAAATACCGTGATCATTTGTGCGATGATTATCACAGAGGATGTGAATCTGAAATGGAAGCCGCTTACGACCACGGCCTTCGAGACATGGAACAAATGTTACGTGCTCATGGTCGCTCGCTATCAGATTTCGGTTTGCCAGATGTAAGACACAGTATTACCGAGCTTGACAGAGAAACTGGAAGATGGAATGATGAGGCAACTGTCATATTAAATGAATGGGAGTCAAAATTAAATTCGCAGCAACGGGCTATATATAACACAATCGTATTACTTACTAAAGATGATTGTGAGGATACGCCCCCGGTGTTCATCGATGGTCCCGCCGGAACCGGAAAAACCATCTTGCTTAACGTGATAGCTGCAAAAATTCGTTCTAATGGACATATTGCCCTATGTACGGCTTCCACGGGCATAGCTGCACTAAATCACGACGGAGGTGTTACAGCACATTCAATGTTTAAGTTACCGTTGGACTTTGAAGGTGGTAATGCAGTGTGGGGAATTTCAAACAATTCTCAAAGAGCAGCTCTGATCAAAGCAGCACGTCTTATCATTATCGATGAGGCACCAATGGCTCACAGGTACCTGCTTGAAACAATTGACCGTGGTCTCAAAGATCTAATGGAATGCAATACCAAACCCTTTGGAGGCAAAGTGTTGGTATTGGCCGGTGATTTTAGACAAATACCACCGGTGATAACAGGAGCAGGAGAACGTGACATATGCCGAGCGTCAATAAAAAATTCTGAAATCTGGCGCTACATTCAAAAATTCAAGTTAACTGAAAATCAGCGTGCAAAAGAAGACCCACAGTTTGCTAAATTTGTGTTGAGTATTGGTGAAGGTGAAGCTGAAACGACTGAAGAAGATTTATTAATTTTAAAAAAAATCAATTACGTAAATAGTTTGCAACAATTAATTGATAATATATATCCACAGTACGAAGTCTGTGATCCTGAAAATATATGTAAAAGAGCTATTCTATCTGGAACTAATGAAAACATAAGAGATATAAATCAAAAAATACTTGAATTGATACCTGGACCAATGACTATCTGTTACAGTGCTGACACCACCGACCACCTGAATGACAACTCAGCTGAACGATTAGAAGGCAATGTTTTAAATTCTATCACAGCACCCGGTGTGCCGGATCATGACTTGAAACTGAAAGTAGGAGCGGTCGTAATTCTTATTCGAAATATCAGTTTCACACACCGTTTAGTTAATGGTACAAAACTAATTATAGATAAAATTTCAAAATTCACTCTCTTAGCACATCACCCAAATAGTAGTGAGCCTGTCGTCATACCTCGCATAACTTTTAAATTTAAAATAGGCCGAAACGGTGTAGAAATGACTCGCAAGCAATTCCCTGTCAAGTTGGCTTATGCTATGACATTTAATAAATCTCAAGGGCAAACTCTTGATCGTGTGGGAGTAGATCTAAGAAGTGATGTTTTTTCACATGGACAACTGTACGTCGCTTTGGGCAGAGTGCGACACAGTCATAATTTGCAAGTTTTAATCCCGCCAGAAAGAGTCAGCAGAAATTACGCTCTTACAAAAAATATAGTTTATAAATCATTAATAAACTAAAATTCAAAAGAAAATCGTACAAAAACCTTAATTCTCCTCAATAACGCAATAATTCTCCTCAAGAAGCATCTCAATAGCGCAACGGTGGTCGGTGGTGGTGGCGCAGATCAAAAAACCGTGAGGTCGACGGATCAAACCATAGGATCAAACCCCATTGTCGTACCCACTCTTAGCACAGGTTTTCACTTAATTGGAGGAGAAAGAAGAATATTAGTCATGTTCGTCATGACTAATATTCTGTAAAAAAATCTTTTCAAAGTTTGCTTCTGTAATTAATTAAAAAAACATGTAATATGTAAATAATACGTACCTTATGTGTAAATATCTAATATGTAATGTGTTATGTAGGTAGATTACGTTAAAATTAGAATATTCTTGAACAATGTGTTCACATTCTATAGGTTCTTATTTCTGTTTTATTATTATTATTTTATTGGCTTCATATGTTAAGTTTTCAACTATTAACAGTAATAGAAGGTAAATTGAACGGACTAAAGGGTACCAATTCTAACATCTTTAATGTCTGAATTATAGGCATCTTTTGCTTGCTTACCTATATCAAAACATATTTTTAAATAAGTAGGTATGTAGATGTATTTTTGTTATAGTTAGGACACATATTTGTTTTAGTGTTTATGCTATTTATTTATGTATCGTGGAGCAAGGTCGCAAAAATATTTAAATTTTTATAATATTTTTGCTACATTGCAATAGGTCTCATTATTCAGGCATGCAGAATACTTTCTACCCGATTACGGCAAAGCCAAAAGGAGAGTTTATGATTTCGCAGTCAAAATTTTTATTCTGTTTAAAATGGCTGAAAATGGGAGAACCACGTAAAAAAAAACGAGCTGGAGTCATACCTCCAGGGTGGCTTGGAAACTGGCTTATATTTACACTTACACTTTTTTATTATATAAATTAATAAGTATAAGTAAGTAAATATAAGTTTTTATTATATAAAAAATATTTTAGTTTTTTTTTTGCGCGGAACCCGCTATCCCTTTTTCTAAATAAAAGTAGCCTAATATAAGAGTAGCTAGGGTAAGAATAAATATTTTTTTCCGATAAACCCTAAAACGCAAAACTGTTACACACCAAAACTTTAAATCCAAACGGACCCCTGTCCACTCATCTACGCGGTCCGCTTTAGCGGGCCGCGCACCCACGCGCCGTACTAGTTAATATATATATAGCTGCTCGTGCTGATTCATTGACTGACTCACTGATTGATCACCCCTCCTGTAAAATTTTGTATGAAAAATTTTTTTTTCACTAATGGTTTCGTATAGAGGACAAAAATTCATTCGGAACAAAAATATGGAGAGAGCTGATGATTGAGGATTTCGGAGACAGGTGAGCAGCACGCTTAAGGTATTGAAGATAGGTGGGGGGTGCTCGAACAAATGTCACTCGAAACGTCATCCAATTGGCAGTTAGCTGAAAAAAAATTCAAAATGGCGAAAAAAAGATGGCCGCCATACAAATTTCATCGGTCTCCATCTCGGAGGGTATAAAAGATGGAAGAGTGGTTTCTTCGCAAAAGATGATGAGGATCCAAAGGTCTACTTGATGAATTGAAAAAAAAAATCAAAATGGCGGAATTTATTTTTCCATAGAAAATGTATGGCGAATATTGAAGAGACTACAAGTTGTAAACTATGCAAGGCTTTGATGCGATTCTTTGGAGAACTCTCAAAGAAAAATATGGAAAGACATGATGATTGAGGGTTTGGAAGATGGATGAGGAGCCCGGGCAGGGTATGTTAGATAGATGGGAGGTGCTCAAACAAAAATTACTCAAAACCTCATCCAATTGGCACTGAGCTGAAAAAAAAACAAAATGGCGGATTCAAGATGGCGGCTATACAAATTTCGTCAGAGTCTATCTCACCAAGCATAAAAGATGGAAGAGTGGTTTCTGGGAAAAAGATGATCAAGACCTAAAAGTCTACTTGATGAACAGAAAAAAACAAGATGGCGGAATTTATTTTTCTACACAAAAAAAAATTATTGATGGAAAAATACGGAAAGAGCTGATGATCGAAGATTTTGGAGACGGATGAAGAGCACGGCGAGGGTATTGAAGATAGGTGGGACGTGCTCAAACAAAAACTACTCGAATCCTCGCGGTCCGCTTGCGGGCCGCGCACCCACGCGCCATACTAGTTAATATATATATAGCTGCTCGTGCTGATTCATTGACTGACTCACTGATTGATCACCCCTCCTGTAAAATTTTGTATGAAAAATTTTTTTTTCAGTAATGGTTTCGTATAGAGGACAAAAATTCATTCAGAACAAAAATATGGAGAGAGCTGATGATTGAGGATTTGGGAGACGGGTGAAGAGCACGCTTAAGGTATTGAAGATAGGTGGGGGGTGCTCAAGCAAATGTCACTCGAAACGTCATCCAATTGGCAGTGACCTGAAAAAAAATTCAAAATGGCGAAAAAAAGATGGCCGCCATACAAATTTCGTCAGTGTCCATCTTGCAGGGTATAAAAGATGGAAGATTGGTTTCTTAGCAAAAGATTATCAAGATCCAAAGGTCTACTTGATGAGTAGAAAAAAAATTCAAAATGGCGGAATTTATTTTTCCATAGAAAATGTATGGCGAATATTGAAGAGACTACAAGTTGTAAACTATGCAAGGTTTTGATGCGGTTCTTTGGAGAACTCTCAATGAAAAATATGGAAAGACATGATGATTGAGGGTTTGGAAGATGGTTGAGGAGCGGGGGCAGGGTATCGCAGATAGATGGGAGGTGCTCAAACAAAAATTACTCAAAACCTCATCCAATTGGCACTGAGCTGAACAAAAAAAACAAAATGGCGGATTCAAGATGGCGGCTATACAAATTTCGTCGGTGTCTATCTCACCAAGTATAAAAGATGGAAGAGTGGTTTCTTGGCAAAAGATGATCAAGAACTAAAGATCTACAATTTGATGAACAGAAAAAAAATCAAGATGTCAAAATTTATTTTTTTCACACAAAATATATGGCGAATACTGAAGAGACTATAAGTTGGGAAACTATACAAGACTTTGATACGGTTCCGGAGAAAAAAACTTGGAGAGTGATGATGATCGAGGGTTTGGAAGATGGATGAGGAGCACGGCCAGGATTAAAGATGCTGAAAATGATAGAAGAAGGTGGAGGCTGCTAAAACAAAAATAATACTGAAATCCCCGCGGTCCGCTTTAGCGGGCCGCGCAGCCAAGCGCCCTACTAGTTTCATATATGGTTCATAAAGTATCTATGTTTATTTATAAAATAGCTGATGCCCGCAGCCTCCACGTAGATTTTGGTTTTTAAAGGTACCCCTGGGACTGAATTTAAAAAAAATCACTCGTGTCACGTCTAGGTTACTCAAATAATAGATTTCCTCTTTCAAATCTTTAGGTTCACCGGTTGAGGCTGTGCATTGTCTGACTGACTGACTGATTGACATTAGTCAGTCAGTCACGGTAAGTACTGTTTTACAGATAGGTGCAGGTGGATATTTATGATTTTGCTTTTTAAAAAAGACTGTCTTTGCCTATACCCAAAGCTCTCATCATTCCAATCATTTAAAATTTAAAGTTTTGGTTAAAGTTTTGGACACAATAAAAATATCTTGTTTTTCGATATGAGTCAAAATCTTAATGTCTATTTGTGTTTTATAAACTTACCCATTTGCCTCCTAAGCGTGTCCCCGTTTCGAGTAACATTTTGCTCCGGTGGCGTTCGACTGACCCTCAATGGTAAACTTATTCTATTAGGATTACAATTTTCATCGACCATATTTTCACCGTTGCTGGCGAACGTCGTTCTTTGATTTCTAATCCAAGTTTGCTGATAGGAACTTTCCGTTGTCATTGTACTACATCTATTGTTAGTATGAGGAACGTATTGTTCCGGTGACCAGTCAAATACGAACGTGTGGCTATAATTTTGCGAGTAAGCTGACGGCGTGCCGGAAGGAGTTGGAGGGGTAGTTGTCACGTAAGGACTTAAGTCCTGTTGACAGACGTCCGGGACTTTTTGCAAAGCGGATTCTGACCAAGTCGGACTGGGATTCCATTGATCCATCATCTCCGTTTCGGTCATGTTAATGTTCTTTGCGCCTGGCCTTCTCGTCGTAATTGCCGTCGCCGCGACTGCCACTAAAGTGTCTCCACCGGTGTTAGATGAGAGACGCGGTGACAAATTAGTTACAGATGTTTTTTCTTCGGATTGTTTTCCTTTCCTTTTGGCACTAGGCTGGGACCTCGTTTCGTCAATCCGTAGATTGTGGTATGCTCTGAAACAAATATCTGATGTTACACTAGGGGTTTTGCGTTGATCCCATTAAAATTTAATGACTACGGCTGTTTTGAAATAGAGAAAATATTAATGCGGAAGTGTCCTACCTGTTTTCCTGCAATGAAACTGAGTAGTCCACAGGTAAATTGTCATGCCTCTCGTAAGCGTAATGTATTGGTGTTAGGTGTGGAGGAACATGTGGGATATGAGGTTGTAGACCAGCGGTTGGCATCATCACTGGTTGGTTTCCATTCAGACAGACCGCTGGTGTCGGTGTGTACTGCATCGTTGGAGGATAAACTTGAATATCAGGCGGAGGTGGGCCATACATTCTGGTTGCTGCTTCGTACGCTAATCCATAATGTAGTTTGGATTGTACAGCGTAGTAATGGTAGAGCCAAGGATTGGCCTTCATCACCGCTGCTTCCGGTTCACTGTTGACAAAAACTTTGATTAAGTAATTGCTGGAGAAAAATAAATCCAAAAAAATGTCACCCAATGCACAATACTATATTGCGCAAAAACGAGTTGACTAGTTAAACAATAATGCATAATATAGGTACCGATTCTTTGTGCAAAATCGAGTTAACCCTTTTATCATCTGGATAGGTGTAATGAAACATGATTATTTGTTTAAACCCCATTTTGCTATGGAAAGAATCGCATATTATCTCGGTATCTACGTCTTAGTTACATGCTTTGCCCATTAGTAGGAACGGGGAATGGGGCCCACTAAAGTTTAATGTTTATATTAAGTAGTGCCGCGGACCCATGTGCCTTGTACCTATGTGAAAATTATTTCACAATTGATAAGGCAATGTAGGATAATGCAGCGTATTTAGTTTCGGTTCAAATTATTACTGCAGATAAGGCGGTAATCGTTTAGCGGTTAAGGTTTAACTGATATTTACCCGGTACACAGACATAGAACCTACAAGTGGAATTTTCTGTGTGGACGACGAGAGTTTATGGAATTTTTATCTATTGAAAACTGGGTAGGTATAGACTATAGTGCAACTCATATGAATTTAGGTGCATAGGGCACTTAAGATGCTTGTTTAAGGCGCACCATCCACTTTCTTTCTCAAATTCTAAGTATGATGACAAGTAAGTATGAAGACTAACTATCTAGAGCATATCTGGTTATTTTGGGAGTGAAAAATTTAAAACTTGTCTTAAGTTATTCTGTTGGTGTTGTAAGTAAATACACATAAATAGGATTTCTTGTAAACAATACCGATGTACGTTTTATTGAAACAATACTGGTAATTGACGCCATCGCAGTATTAAATTTGTAAAACCCGATGTAACCTTTAACGTAGGTATACTCAAGCTTTGAGGTAACCTTTTAGATAGTGGATTCAGGGAAATGTCACATACTTGGACTGAAGTCCTGGACTTAGATACACTTATGTAAAAAAGTTCCTGCAAAAAATTCACAGTGTATAGTACCTATTATTATTATTAGTTAGTATTATTTTATTATTATCTAAATATATAAAAGGAAAAGGTGACTGACTGACTGACTGATCTATCAACACACAGCTCAAACCAGTGGATGGATCGAGCTGAAATTTGGCATGCAAATAGCTATTGTGACGTAGGCACCCGCTAAGAAAGGATTTTTGAAAATTCAACCGCTAAGGGTGTTAAATAGGGGATGAAAGTTTGTATGAAATTCCTTCATTTTTCAACTTATTACCATGGAAATTCGTATTTAGACCTTTGATTCGGATTTCGATTTTATATAAAAGGAAAAGGTGACTGACTGACTGACTGATCTATCAACACACAGCTCAAACCAGTGGATGGATCGAGCTGAAATTTGGCATGCAAATAGCTATTGTGACGTAGGCACCCGCTAAGAAAGGATTTTTGAAAATTCAACCGCTAAGGGTGTTAAATAGGGGATGAAAGTTTGTATGAAATTCCTTCATTTTTCAACTTATTACCATGGAAATTCGTATTTAGACCTTTGATTCGGATTTCGATTTTTAATCTAAACGAGCGGATACCCGCGACTTCGTTCGCGTGGATATCGGTTTTTAAAAATCCCGTGGGAACTTTTTGTTTTTCTTAAGCTCTTTTGAGCTTATACTTTGCTAAAAACTGTTAAAAGTTCACTGGTGGATGTTGAGGTAGATAAAAATGTAAACATCCGCCACTGAAAGTCCCATCAAAATCGATACAGCCTTTGAGAGATTACCCGGTAATCTTTAAGGTATCTCCTTTCTAACAAAAAAAGAATGAATGAAATCGGACCACGGGTTAATGAATTACAGCTTAGTACACATTTTGACTTTCATCCCCTCTCCCAAGGGAACCGTGCTGAATTTCGGGATAAAAAGTATCCTATATGTTACTCCTTAGTATGAACTTACATCATGCCAAGTTTCATTTCAATCCGTTCAGTAGATTTTGCGTGATGCGCGCACAAACATACAGACAAACAGATAAACAGACAAACAGATAAACAGATAAACAGACAAACAGACAAACAGACAAACAGACAAACAGACAAAAATTTCAAAAATAGCTTTTTTACGTTCTATTACTTATCCCTAACATCCCCCAGTTATTATTTTGCAAAAATCTTTAATGTACAGATACGGCAAGTCTACAATTTTATTATATGTATAGATAGTAGTATAGATATATAAAAGGAAAAGGTGACTGACTGACTGACTGACTGACTGACTGATCTATCAACGCACAGCTCAAACCAGTGGATGGATCGAGCTGAAATTTGGCATGCAGATAGCTAT
The DNA here is from genome assembly GCA_920104075.1 of Melanargia galathea. Lineage (NCBI taxonomy): Eukaryota > Metazoa > Arthropoda > Insecta > Lepidoptera > Nymphalidae > Melanargia > Melanargia galathea. The sequence continues at coordinate 11,015,627 of OV049858.1, forward strand.
TGTGACGTAGGCACCCGCTAAGAAAGGATTTTTGAAAATTCAACCGCTAAGGGTCTTAAATAGGGGATGAAAGTTTGTATGAAATTCCTTCATTTTTCAACTTATTACCATGGAAATTCGTATTTAGACCTTTGATTCGGATTTCGATTTTTAATCTTCTAAATATATAAAAGGAAAAGGTGACTGACTGACTGACTGATCTATCAACGCACAGCTCAAACCAGTGGATGGATCGAGCTGAAATTTGGCATGCAGATAGCTATTGTGACGTAGGCACCCGCTAAGAAAGGATTTTTGAAAATTCAACCGCTAAGGGTCTTAAATAGGGGATGAAAGTTTGTATGAAATTCCTTCATTTTTCAACTTATTACCATGGAAATTCGTATTTAGACCTTTGATTCGGATTTCGATTTTTAATCTAAATATATAAAAGGAAAAGGTGACTGACTGACTGATCTATCAACGCACAGCTCAAACCAGTGGATGGATCGAGCTGAAATTTGGCATGCAGATAGCTATTGTGACGTAGGCACCCGCTAAGAAAGGATTTTTGAAAATTCAACCGCTAAGGGTCTTAAATAGGGGATGAAAGTTTGTATGAAATTCCTTCATTTTTCAACTTATTACCATGGAAATTCGTATTTAGACCTTTGATTCGGATTTCGATTTTTAATCTATAATATAATAAAACTGTAACAGATCCAATTCTGTACATTGAAGATATTTTGAAATTTTTTGTTGGAGGGCATTCTATAATCGATACTGAAGCCAAAACTGCAATTTGTTTCATTTTTGTCTGTCTGTCTGTCTGTCTGTCTGTCTGTCTGTCTGTATCTTGGCCGCGCATCACGCCGAAACTACTGAATGGATTCGAATAAAACTTGGTACGATTTGAGTTTATACTCCGAGGTAGGTTATAGGATACTTTTTATCCCGAAATTCAGCACGGTTCCCTAGGGAGAGGGGAAGAAAGTGAAAACATGTATTTAGCTGTAATTCATTAACGCGTAGTTTGATTTAACTTTTTTTGTTAGAAAGGTAGTACTTTAAGTATTGTCCCGTAAATATTTCAAGGTCATAGGTTTATTAGTTCAGAAATGACAAACATTTATTGGGTTCAAATAACTTGGGACCCGGATCTTTGAACGTACGGCTTATTTTAAACTGGTGTGCGTTTAAATTTATGTTTGTCGATCTGTCTATTTGTTCCAGCTAATTACCGAAACGGCTGGATCAATTTTGATGGAACTTTCAATGGCAGATAGGTGATGTTATAAGGAGTAACTTAGGCTACCCGCTACATTTAGTTTAGGTTCAAAAAAGGATTATGGGATCCAATCCGATCCTATATAAAACCTATATCCAGGCGGACGAAGTCGCGGGGGTCGGCTAGTCTAAATATATAAAAGGAAAAGGTGTCTGACTGACTGACTGATCTATCAACGCACAGCTCAAACCAGTGGATGGATCGAGCTGAAATTTGGCATGCAGATAGCTATTGTGACGTAGGCACCCGCTAAGAAAGAATTTTTGAAAATTCAACCGCTAAGGGTCTTAAATAGGGGATGAAAGTTTGTATGAAATTCCTTCATTTTTCAACTTATTACCATGGAAATTCGTATTTAGACCTTTGATTCGGATTTCAATTTTTAAATAAAGAATTACGTCTTTCAGGATTTTTAGAATTTCCACCCTTATCCTACTAATATTATAAATGTGATAGTGTGGATGTTTAGATGTTTGGATGTTTGTTACTCTATAACGTCGCAACTACTGAACCGATTTGGCTGAAATTTTGAATGGAGATAGATTATGTCCTGACTTAAAACATAGGCTACATTTTATCATGGAGAAATCTACAGTTCCCGCGGGATTTTGAAAAACCTGAAATCTATATTTACAGCTATAGGTAGATTACTATAGCAAACTTCCTTGAAAGTAGGTATAAAGGTATCCACGATTCCCTAAGTATTTGTGAAAAATCGAAATTAACGCGGGCGAAGCCGCGGGCAAAAGCTAGTTATTAATAAAAGTGTCGATTGGGTCATTACTCATGCTCACTTTTTATTTGTTTTTCTCAATGATTTTTTTTCTACCGAAGATTTCTCTTAGCTATGTTTTGTCGTAAAACGTTGATGCCTCTGCACTGTTAGCAACACAAGTCTCAAAGGTTAACACTATCCACAATACATAAATAGTTGAGGCTCTATCGTCTTAATATAAATGTACCTACTTTATTAAGGAGCCGCAATCTCCAAAAAGAGAATTAAACGACGCAGAGACAAAACTTTTTTCTTAATTTATGCTAATCCCTAAATCCCTAAAGCTTCTTGGCACGACGGTACCTACATCAAAGTTTAAGTATTTTGGCCGACGACAAATCGCTTAGCATTGGCAGAGATAACCGAGAATCAAAGGGTAAGGGGATAAGCAGCCGCTTACACACGTTCCGCATAATGAACTTGACCTTCCAACTACCAACTGCTTGTAATCGTATAACTCTTGTATAGTAGTAGTAGTAGAGAGCTGGTGGGAAATTTCGAAGAGATACCTACCTACCTCTGTGCTCTTGAGGTAAAAATCTGTTCGTTACTACCAGCATTTAGCTTTTGTCCAATACTTACAGAGGTAGTTATTATACTCAGATAGGCTAAAGACAATACCTCAGGTATTGTGTGCAAACTTGCAAGTCTGTCCGTGGTGGATTTATGCAGTCTTGCAAGTTCACAACAACTAAGGTTGTTTTTTTGTGAAAATTGCTCACTCATGGTAATTATTCTAGGTACGGCTCGGGATTAAAATAATTTTCGTAATTATTTTTGTTCAAAAATTGTAGTAAAAATTAAATAAGAAATTAACTAAGAAGTACCTGCATATAAGGTACATAGGTAGGTAACTAGATTTCTAAGCGATCATTGCTCATAGTTAAAATTTATATACGACTGATTGTGTGGTATGAAAATGTTCAGCCTAACGTAAGCCACGTAACTTGTGTAGGTATCTATATTAGAAAATGTACTGTGGCTTGTAGTAATACGTGTAGTAGTATAATTAGGGTCCATTTGCCTCTACAACAAGTGGCAACCTTTGCCCCTTGCCTCTACCTGATATAACCGGAATAGTGTTAGATATTTTAGCAAAACTTTAGTGCTAGAAATACTAAATACAGATTAAAGTAGTTCATCTCTTTATAACATCTCAACGTTAGTTAGCCGATTAGTGTTTACATCTTCCTCAATAACAAACTGTTTTACATCCCATAGCCACGGGCTTCTCTGTTTCTTTCTTTAATAGATAATGAAGGATTTGATACTTGACGATTATTTTGTGAGGGTAAGTCTTGGAAGGTATCCTATTCTGACGTCCAAATATTTTATATTTACTATATAATTAAGTATACTGACTATAATATTATATTAAATGTTTGTCTGTTTCCATTTCACAACTTAATTGTTGGACCAATTTTGAAGGGATATCTTGCATCTTGGAGACAGATGGGTACCTACTGGTACTCCCGGATAAATCAAAGCGTTCTTGCGGGATTTAAAACACAGGTATAGTCTGTAATAATAAATGTGAGTAAATATATATATCATTACCATAATTTAAATTCAGACTTACAGAAAGCATAATACTTATATGAATACTTATTTTCACAACTGTGAGAACTCTTTGATTTTCTGGGATAAAAAGTACTCATCCGTCTCCAGGATGTAAGCTATCTCTATTTCTTCCGTTAGACCCATATAGGATGTAAACTATCTCTATGTCTTTCGTTGACCCATATAGGATCATAGGATGCAAACTATCTCTGTGCTGTAAACGCTAATATTTACGTGTTCATCAGTTTGTGAAAAGACGTAGGTTAGACAGACAGATAGGTACACACGAATTTATAATATCAAGTTGGTATGGATAATGGATAAAGAAACCTATATACCTATATTCTGGAATGCTAAGTAATGGAATCAAAGAGCTTATTTGGATTTTTTTTATAAGGTTCTCGTTATGCACCACACGGGTAATGGAATAAAATCTGGATTCGTTGCCAATTTGTGCGTCCGCATCGGCATAACGCATAAATCTCCCCGACATGATGTAGGCGGCCGACATGTTGACAATTTGTTGTTGATTCCACCGATCTGTGAAACCTTAGATGTACCTACCTGCCTATACTTGTAAAGAATCGGTCTTTAGATGGATTTTAAGGTAGAGCTTCGCTAGCTTTGACGAGCTAGGTTTTTTTAATTCTACAAACTAAGCATTTTACTGCGATCTCACCGGATATTAAGAGAAAATGTAATCTAACATGGATTATGTAAACATTTACACAGGTATCGTACCGGAACGCTAAATCCCTTGAAGGTCAACGGCCGACGTCTGTCTCTTCGCACAGCATACCTATATGTTTGCATATGAAGTTCACACGCAAACGTGCCTTAACGCGAATATAGACCTAAAATGAGCTTTAAAAATACTAAGGTATATTTAAGTTAAAAATGTCTTTAGTTTCTATATCAATGGTCCGGTTTACATCTTATTAAAAGTTAGATATACTCGTACCATACTCTCAGTTCCTATGGATTTATAAAGACATTACGACTTATACGGCTATCCGTAATAAAACTGGCCTCTATAAAGGTTATACTGACATAGATAAGTTGCGTACAAACATACAATAAATAGAATCTAAGCTTCGAGAATAGGTAGGTATATCCATAGGGTTTATTGCGCTAAGCCTTAGCAAGTTGCTATCTCTTTGAAAGATTATTTAAAATAGTTTGAGACTTGTAAAAAATTTAATAATTGAGTTCCTCTGAACCTGATTAGACTGACAAAACATAGCTAAGAATCATAGTAAAGGAATTGAAATTGAGGCATCACCTGTTCATAGAAATAAAAGGAAAGCTTTTAAACTTAAATAACGATTCAGACCTGACTGAGCGCGTTGGACCGCAGTGACAATGCAAATTAAAATGTAGGTTTAGTCTGACAATTTTCAAAGTTCAAAGCCCGCGGCTGCTCGCACAATTCCGTGGAACGGCTAATTGTCACATGCAAATAATACCTATGAACTTTAATTGGTAAACGTCTAATTACATTCCAATTTTTTTTTGCCTTTTTGCTGCAGTCTGACGCACTCTATCAGGTCTGAATCGTACTTAACAGGCGGTAGGCTCTATATGTCAGAAATCTTCAACTAGACCTGAGCCTTCAGATTTACTTAATTTCAAAAATAGACGTTACAGGCGTAAAGAGAAAAGCACGAGACAGTAGTCGTATGTGTAACAGCATATTACATACCTACGTAAGTATATATAATGTGACAAATGACGCAATCTCGCTAACAATGTGACCGAGCTTGGTGCGCAGATTATTGTATCGAGCTTAAAAATGTTACGTAAAGCATAAACCGATAGCGATTAGAAGCATTTTTAGATAGGTATCATCTTGCTTTATAATTATACTCGTAACTCGTAATCTATACTAATAAATAAAATTGAAGTGTCTGTCTGTAATTTCGAAATAACTACCTCATATTAAGCTCATATGGTTATTTGAACGGTACCATAACCGAATCACACGTTTTTAAAATTTTTGTCTGTCTGTCTGTCTGTCTGTCTGTCTGTTTGAACGGGCTAATCTTCGGAACGGCTGAACCGATTTTGACGGGACTTTCACATACAAGTAGAGAATCAACCAGGGAGTAACATAGGCTACTTTTTTAACCGACTTTCAAAAAAGGAGGAGTTGTGTTTTTCTACCTATGTACACCGATATCTCCGAGATTTCTGGACCGATTTGCGTTTTTTTTTAATCGATAGAAAAACATTGCGACACTGTCCTACAAAAAATTTGGATTCCAACTCCTCAATCCTGATGCTGTAGGGGACCTGATCCCCAAAAGTAATGGGATTTAGGAACTGTGGGTCATTTAAATTGATATTGAGGGTACCAATTAAAGACTTTATGGTTGAATGAACTCGAGTAGGTACATATCCAACTCCTCAACCCTGATGCTGTAAGGAATTGCATTCCGAAATCGTAGGGATCCCACGGAATTTTTCTGTTTTGGGGATGGGTTACTACAGATAAGCTATTTTTTGTTCTGGAAAATCAAAAGTTCCCACGGGATTTTTTATAAACCTTAATCCACACGGACGAAGCCGTGGGCATCATCTAGTATTATACACTAGCGGCACGCTATGATGGCCGGTTTGACACATTACAATAGTGATGTGGAATGTCAATTTATTCTCGAACAAAAAACAATTAAGTTTTGTTTTTGTACCTGATTAAATAGGTTTAATAAAACAAAAATGTATATGTTTATTTAATTTATTTGAACGAACTGAATATTTGAACGAAAATGAATATACATACTTTATATGCACACAAGAAACATATGAATACAAAAGATACCAAAAAAGGTGCCACAAAAGGCCATAATTAATCAGATTCGTCCATACTACTATTTTCACTGTCGTCACTGCTATCATCACATACATTAATAATTATATGTTCGTTTTCTATAATATTATCTATTTTCACATCTCTTTCATAATCTTCCCTTGTTAATTTAACAGTTCTATTCACAACCTTTTCCCAGTCTCCTTTAGTCACATGTTCACAAGCTTCTTCTAATAATTTTAGCATTTTTTTTGTGGTAAATGGGGGTTCTGTATTGTGTCTTGCAGCATATCCCTTAATTTGAGCCCACACCAACTCAATCGCATTATACTCACAATGGTAAGGCGGTAACCGTATAACTCTGTGCCCATGTTCTAATGCTATTTCGTCAATGACGTATCGGATCTTGGTTGGTTTGTTTTCTTTTAAAAGACGTACTAATTCCGCTTTTAACATATTCATGTTTGCATCTACGCCATTTTTACGAAGCCATGCGACGATATCAGCTTTCTTTTGGGATTGGGCAGGTGGCTTGTCAATTTGCATCGAGTGGTATGGGGCGTTGTCCATAATTATAATAGATGGTTCAGGGAGGCTACACAACATTGAGGTAAACCATTCAGTAAACTTTTCTCCATTCATGTCTTCATGATAGTCTCCAGTGGTTTTTGACGCAAAAGCCATGAGAGAACCTTCGACAAACCCGTTGATGGTTCCGGCGTGACAAATTATAAGTCGCGATCCTTTTCCTACAGGAACTTTGGAAGTAGATGCTGCTGTGTCATCGTTCCAAGAACGGCCTACAGTATGGTTAGCATTAAGCCATGTTTCATCCAAGAACACAACATTTTGCCAATTTTTGATTTCTTTCACTTGCCGTAAAAAAGTATACCTTGCCATCGCTATATCAAATCTTTCCATCAATATTTTGCGTTTGTTACATTTTTTGTATCGAAATCCAATGGTCTTCAAAATCTTCGTTAAAGAACTTTCCCCACCGAAGAATAATCCAGCTTCCTTCAGTGAATGCACCAACTTTTTTCTTGTTGGATACTCCTTCTGTAAATAGTAGCCGTAAACATGTCTTCGGATAGCATCGGCATCAAAGCTATCGATGCCTACGACTGGTTTTGCTCGTTTTCTCTTTTTTGGTGTGTGAAGTTTATTTTCTTCTGTGCCAGTCTCGCCATATTTTTTTTTAGTTATCCGTCTAACAGTTCGTTGTCCAATATTAAGCGCATCAGCTACGCGTTCAACCACTGACGTTATAGGTAAAATTGGCCCTCCATTTTGAGCTTCACGATCGAAATAGTTACGAAGGCGTATTACGAACTCACGTGTCTGACTATTTAGAACAGTTCTCTGCGTACGTTCGGTCATATCGACGAAATCCACAACAAAGGGCTTGAACAGAGTCCAAATTAACGAGCAAGGGTCAACAGTAATGCAGTATCAATATTTGAAATCCAAAGCCAGGTCAAAACTATATCACAATCGCATTGCACTGACAGTTTATACTTTTCGAAGCAACGTCAATTCGAAACTGCTTTGTTTTGCATTGAGCATTGACGCGAGTTTGCCGGAGGTAGTAGTTGTGCTAGCCAGCGATCCTATGTGACGATCGTATTAGATTCCATTTTTAAAAATTTATTGATATTTTTTTGCGATTTCAGAGGTTTGTCCACATAGTGAAAATTGTTCATATTCACAAGTACATTCACCCCTTAAATGGTGCAAACTGATTTTTCTACACTTGTATACATTTAAGAAATCAATTTAATAAATAAATTTTGAGTCCTAAACCTAAAACTACATTCGATAAAATTTATGAATCTCTGCACATCACTATCGTCAATAAAGTAATACAATTATTTCCTTCAAAGTCGTTATCAATTAATACGGAACTTCATGAGCGGACAAACGTCAAACCGGCCATCATAGCGTGCCGCTAGAGTAGTAAAATAACTGCCTTCCTGCTTTTACGTGACAAATATATTTGATAATAAAATTCATAGGTTTTATTTATAATGCAACGGATATATGCTTTGTGTAGTTTTTGATAACGTTTCGACTAACGTTAAAACAAGTAATAAGTAGGTAAATAATGTGTTTTTGTAAGTACGTTTCTTAAAATTTTCGTTTGCTTAAAATTGAATAGGTAGGTACTTACTACTTAGGTAGGTACTATATATTATTCGAAAACCAATGGCAAAATAATTAATAGTTTAAAAAAACTAAAAAAACACGCTTTTTATAGAAAACCAAACTAAACAATAGAAAATAAATTTTAATAAATATAAATTAATAATAATTAATAATAGTGTGCATATGAAAAAAATGTATTTTATTAAAAAAAAGCGTGGGGTGCATGGGTGTATAGAAGATTATCATTTCGATAATATCTTAAAAGCACCCCACGCTTTTTTTAAATAAAATACATTTTTTTCACATGCACACTATTATTAATTTATATTTATTAAAATTTATTTTCTATTTTTTAGTTTGGTTTTCTATAAAAAGCGTGTTTTTTTAGTTTTTTTAAACTATTAATTATTTTCTACTTTTTAGTTTGGTTTATTTATAAAACACTAAAAAAATTATGTCACTTAAAATACAACAGATATTAATTAATTATTAATAAATTATTTTATTTGTTTTTTATTGTAAATCGTACAATATGATTAAAGTAAATAAGTACTAATTAATAATATTATTATTTTGTTTTAATATTGTTTTCTTTGCATTCGTTCGTTTTGTGCTTAGATTTTAGTTGTGTCTGACATCTATTCTGTTTACCCTAGTTACAGTTAGTTACCGTGCGATTTTGAATGTTTATTGTTTTTCCTTACCGACGACTTTTGATAAATGAACACAAAATCTTATTTTCCAAATTGAATAATGAAATAATCTTATCAAATTAGTGTATTGTCATCGGTCCTCGATAAATCTACAAAGTTTGAATGAAATCTGACCGTTTAAAGTGGGTCAAAATCGCGTTCAAAGAAGTCGGTTACAAACATACATACTGGTGAAGCTAATATAAAGCGTGGAAAAAAACGAACAAACATAAATATATATGACAGAAGTTTACACCTTAAGCTCTACGTTTAAAAGCCTAAAGCTCGCCCTTTGCGCTTGCTGATTGTTTAGGTCACTCTTGTCACCCACTCGTTCTGATATTAATTTAGATTTACTATCTACGCGCCTACTGACGATTAATTTGAGGTCTTAGTCACAGCATAATGAGCTTGTTTAGAATGATCTGCTCAATTAATAGTTGTGGCGTTTGCTCCGGGCTTTGTGGTGATAAATTTAAATGTCTTTAGGGGTGCAATTATGTGTGTGGTGTGCAATTGAATGCCTAGACTATGTCTAAGTAAACCACGTGAAATAATTTCCTACCATTATAGTATCTAAATTTTGTACTTTAAGTTTTCTCTGTTAAGAGTTGTCTATCTCGAGTGCGCCCCACACTAACGTAATGATTTTTATTTTATAACTAGCGGTCCGCCCCGGCTTCGCCCGAGGTACGTAATATAATATAGCCTATAGCACTCAAGGATCACGTACATATCCAACGGTGAAAGAATTTTTGAAATTGGTCCAGTAGTTTCCGAGATTAGCGCGTTTAAACAAACAAACTCTTCCGCTTTATTATATTTGTATAGATTGTATGCAGATATGCAGACGACACTACTCTGTTTGCATCGTCCGAGAAAGAAATGGCTGAACTCCTTTCTAGAGTAGAGAAAGAGAGTGAATTAGTTGGCCTACGTATTAATAAAAATAAGACCAAGGTGTTGGTAGTAGACAGACCTGGTACGCTAATTCGCTCCAATGAACTCATGGACCTAGAATTTGTTGAGCAGTTTGTCTATCTTGGCTCCCTTATCAGCAAAGAAGGTGGCAGCGAGAAGGAGATCGTTAGAAGAATCCAAATGGGCAAAGCAGCCATGACTAAACTCACTAGGATATGGAAAGACCGCAACATATCCCGCAAAACTAAAGTGAGGCTGGTGCGTATGTTGGTATTCTCAATCTTCCTATATGGGGCTGAATCCTGGACGATAAGGCAGAAAGAACGAGCGAAAAGCCTTTGAAATGTGGTGTTGGAGGCGTATGTTGCGAATTCCATGGACCGCACGCCGTACCAACGTGTCCATTCTTAGGGAGCTCGAAATAACAACAAGGCTGTCCACTATCTGCTTCCAGCGCATACTAAGTTATTTCGGACACATAGCTCGCAGACACCCTGATAACCTAGAAAAGCTTGTGGTATTAGGTCAGGTCGAAGGGAAAAGGCCACGTGGTCGCTCACCTACCCGTTGGTCAAACATCGTGAAAAATCTAACCGGCCTGCCGATACCTACAGCCATTAGAACAGCCGAGGACAGGAACATGTGGAAGAGTATAGTGCTACGAGCGACAAAGTAATGCTAGACACGAACTTCAGCAATGAAGAAATCGACTGAGAAGAAGATAGATTGTATAGATAAGATATACTACACACTCTGGATCTCTACTATGGTAGGTGTGGATAATTCATTTACTTACTAAGCATAAACTAAATAATAGTTAACTATCTTCCTCAATAATCTCAAAACACTAAACAAAGGTTAATAAAAGGCCTGTTGCTCTTATTAGTAAAACGCGCGAGAGCGAGGCGAAACGCCAGGCAACTAATACCTATACAAACAAGATAGCCGTAACATTCCACAGGATCAGGTGTTTTGGTGTATTTTCGCGCTATAAAATATTACTGGGAGTAAATTCCATCGATCAAGCACGATGCTCGGCGCTTGTTAAACACCGTTTCTCACATCACAATGGCCGCGCGGGCATATTTCAAAACATCCCGATAGTACACCGGATCGCTGGCTCCGCGCTTCATAAATCAACCCCCGTACAATATTTATTCGTCGCAATCAATGAGTTGAATACATCAGGAGGAGCGAACCTCACAAAATCTAATTTTCTTAGCTTACTTAAATTTTTCTTAGCTTAAGCACTAAAAAGGTAATAATTCACTTCACACAGAAATGCATAAGCAATTGCGTTGCCCACGGCCTTTAAGGCTGAAATCAAATTTGTCAACATCGATTCGTATTTTTTGTGTTGAAATCGCTTGTTTTGTATGCACATTAGATGCATATCCATTTTAATTTCAGCATCGATTCAGCATTCGATTTTTTTATATTTAAAATGCATACCTAGTAGGTAGGTGTGGCACTAAATAAATCTCAGTAATTAAAGGATTATTACGAAAACGTAAGCAACAAATAAACTTTTATGAATCTTCTATCTTTTTTACTATTATCAAATTATATTAAAAAGTTGCAATATGATAAAAATATTATCGACAAACAGAGCTAACGCATGTCGAATGCCAATTTACTGAATGACAAAAAATAGGAATGATCCTCTTTGATTTAACTATTTGGATCGCGTCCATTTAGCGGGACATCAGTGACTAGTAATATGGCAACTCTCTGGTCGAACCCTTTACGTACCTTTACTATGAGTTTACGATAGCACGGTGCGGAGTGTGAGGCCAGCGAGCTGTGTTAATACCCGGCAACTGTCCAGGTATGAAGATAAATGAATTCATTCCGCACACTAGCGTGTGCCGTTTCCCTGGTATTCGTTTTGAGTGGTGTTATTCTAAGCCATTTCTGACAGGCTGCTTGCATGGACCGTATTGTACGATTTATAATATTCACGCACATACACACACGCACAATAAACATACCGGTTGCACTGATAATATGGTTTTAAAATATGGTTGAACTATTAATGTCTATAAATTATAACATAACTAGCTGATGCTTGACTTCGTCCGGGTGGATTTTGATCGTTGGTTGTTCCGGAATAAAAAGTAGCTTATGTGCTTTTCCAAGGTCTGTACCAAATTTCGTTAAAATCAGTTCAGCGATTTAGGCATGAAAGCGTAAAAAAAAAAATTCACTTTCGCATTTATATTATTACTTAAGTAGTTAAGATTATCGTTTCAAATCTACAACCTAAACTTATTACAAATCTGAAATTATCAAACATAACTATTTCAATTTCTATCTCTATCTATGTATATTATTTTTCGGGTAAGATATTTAAAACTGATTAGTTTTTAAAATGATTAGGTAATTTACAACTATTGAATGTCTTTAGTAGTAATAAGTAGTATTTTATGTAATTTTTGTTCTAGAAACTTGGTAGACAAATGGTAAGAGTGTTTGCGGCCGTCATCTTACACTGATCTCTCAATAGGGAAGTAAAGTGACCGCACTAAGTTATGGCCGGCCGTTTTTCATACTCGGCTCTAACTGGAACTATAAGCATTCTAATGGAGTGGCTTCAAAGCCAATTAGCAAAGCCTTTTTAAAGCATCGGTTTACATATGTTTAGTTGTAGGGTTAAAATATACCTAAGTTACGTTTTATTATCAAATATTTTTGGAATTAAAGTCCTCTTTTGACTGGTCATTTCAATCGAAACTACGATTTGTGACGTCAAAACCAGTGTGCTTAGTCTAAAGCGGAGCACTCGAAAACGAACTCGAAAACTATTGATCGATTTCAGAGTAAAATAGACCTAAAATGTCTTGTATTAAGGTTTGAGTTCGCCAATACATTCAGCATTGTTCGAATGCTGAATGTATTGGCGAACTCAAACCTTAATACAAGCCATTTTAGGTCTATTTTACTCTGAAATCGATCAATAGTTTTCGAGTTCGTTTTCGAGTGCTCCGCTTTAGACTAAGCACACAGTTGTTCTTATTCGAAAAAGTATCTTCAGTTAAGAATGTTTGGAATCATGTCCGAAAAGTAGCTTCATAGAGCATATTAGTAACCCTTGAGATTACTCTGATACGTAGGTACTTAACTAAACATTCAGAGTTATGTTAAAAAGATCGCGAGCTTATGCGTTAGAATATGTCACTATAAAGTGCATTTCTTACTTAAAAAGTTCCGAATTCAATGAGATATAGAAATTAATCTATACTAATAAATAAAATTGAAGTGTCTGTCTGTAATATCGAAATAACCACCTCATATTAAGCTCATATGGTTATTTGAACGATACTATAACCGAATCACACGTTTTTAAAATTTTTGTCTGTCTGTCTGTCTGTTTGAACGGGCTAATCTTTGGAACGGCTGAACCGATTTTGACGGGACTTTCACATACAAGTAAAGAATTAACCAGGGAGTAACATAGGCTACTTTTTTAACCGACTTTCAAAAAAGGAGGAGTTGTGTTTTTCTACCTATGTAAACCGATATCTTCGAGATTTGTGAACCGATTTGCGTAATTTTTTTTAATCGATAGAGAAACATTGCGACACTGTCCTACAAAAAATTTAGATTCCAACTCCTCAATCCTGATGCTGTAGGGGATCTGATCCCCAAAACTAATGGGATTTAGGCACTGTCGGTTATTTAAATTGATATTGGGGATACCAATTAAAGACTTTATTGTTGAATGACCTCAAGACATGTCCAACTCCTCAACCCTGATGCTGTAAGGAATTGCATTCCGAAATCGTAAGGATCCCACGGAATTTTTCCGATTTGTGGACGGGTTACTACTGACTACAGATAGGCTACTTTTTGTTCTGGAAAATCAAAGTTCCCACGAGATTTTTACAAACCTAAATACACACGGGCGAAGCCGTGGGCGTCATCTAGTCTATATATATACATATATATAAAAGAAAGTCGTGTTAGTTACACTATTTATAACTCAAGAACGGCTTTACCGATTTGGACGAAATTTGGTGTAGAGGTAGACAAGGCCTTGGAAAAGGACATAGGGTACTTTTTATCCCGGAAAATTAAAGAGTTCCTAAGGGATTTTTAAAAAATATTTTCCCATACAAAATGTTCATGGGTTTCGTAACTGTCAAACATCCCGTCGCATGGATACGGTAAACTCTTTCGCCTGTACCTACTTATATAATTCTTCCGTAGGTACGTGTGTTTGTCATCTTCTCCTAAACGGCTGGACCGATTTGGATGTTTTGTGTGTATATTTCAATGGGTTCCTGGATGATTTGAAAAGAATTACGGGGTAAGTAAGTAAGGGTAAGAAGTAAGTAAGAAGTAAGGGTCTCGGTAGGTGATGCTGATGTCGGTATGTCACCACCGGGCAGGACGAAGTCTGCGGGATCCACTAGTAAATAATAAATACCTCCTTTGTTTCACTATGTTATTCAGACTTCAAATTCAGGCAATCGATTTCACATGACCGCTTAAATAATAATTGCAAAGATGAAGTGATTTTACCCTTGATCGCTAGATTGCTGTGGTTTTGACGTATTAATGGCCAATAAGAGATTCCAAGGGAAAGGGCGATTACGCTCGTTGTTTTGACTTTCATGATATAGCTCTGATAATTTAGTGCTCTGTAAGTGAGATGTTACTTGTAAAATTGCTTCGGGTTATTTATTACTTCGGGGTTAGTCTGCACACTGTAATGGGGTAATTTTACAAGCTTTCATTTAATTTCCGTGTAAATTATGTATAAATATCATTTTTTTGATTCTATTTCAAAATAAAGTCTAATTTATAGGATTTTTTGAATTGTCAAGTCTGATTCTATGACAGGTTTGGGAAGTAGTATACTTAGTACGACTTTGAATATCTTGACAACAACAACTAACTAGATACTAGAATAATAATAATAATTGATTAGACTCGGAAATTGTTGGAGTTTTTCATATTAGCTAAGCACTGAACTCGTAATCTCTATGTATATTGAGACAGAGTAACAGTACCACTGTGCAAAAGGTTGCCGAAAACCTTCTTATAATATTTTTATACTGTATGCCACAGTACGGTAGCCTTAACCGTTGCCAGAACTCTACCTACTCAGGTATATACATAAATCTGACTTTAATTAGGTAACAATAAATTGAGAGTATGTTAATTGATCATTATATTAGTGTCAAGCTGTCAACATTAATCTGTGTCAAATCTATGTTAATATCACTTTAATACTGAAATATACCTAAACTAAACCTATAAAGTACTCACTTGAAATTTAAACGAAAATAAATAATGCATTTTATCTTAATGATCTCTAATACGATACTATAGATTGTTTTATGTCTGTGTAACATGAAAGGAACTAGTTAACGAAACCCAGTTAATTTTGTTTATCATAATAGGGTATGTGTGCTATAAGCAGTAATGATTCCTTATGACCCTTCGATCTGTACAAAGTTGACCTTAACTTCAAAATGGCTTCAATCCAGAGAAACTCTCTACACTTTTACACTAACAGCAGTAATGCGATGCACGAGCGCTCCTGTACTGATTACGTTACCTCTTATATTGCTATGACCCTTCAAGCTTCACAATACAGATACTGGACCTTAACTTAACACCTGGTTAGTGCATACAATGACCGGTCGCTGCGAGTTCTCCAGGTTGTCCTTCAGCTGCAACACGGCGTGGACCCACAGGAACTGTCCGCACCGTCGCTGGAGCCGCAGTAACGCGATGCACGAGCGCTCTTGTACTGATTACGTTACCTCTTATATTGCTATACCTTACATTAATGATCCTTCAAGCTTCACAATACAGATACTTTACCTTAACACCTGGTTAGTGCACACAATGACCGGTCGCTGCGAGTTCTCCAGGTTGTCCTTCAGCTGCAACACGGCGTGGACCCACAGGAACTGTCCGCACCGTCGCTGGAGCCGCAGTAATGCGATGCACGAGCGCTCTTGTACTGATTACGTTACCTCTTATATTGCTATACCTTACATTAATGATCCTTCAAGCTTCACAATACAGATACTTTACCTTAACACCTGGTTAGTGCACACAATGACCGGTCGCTGCGAGTTCTCCAGGTTGTCCTTCAGCTGCAACACGGCGTGGACCCACAGGAACTGTCCACACCGTCGCTGGAGCCGCAGTAACGCGATGCATGAGCGCTCTTGTTCAGACTGCGTTACTGTGGTAAAACGAGTTGAGTTATAATCAATGAATCAGGAAATTAGAGAATTGAGAAAATAAGTAAGGTATACTAACCTAGGTATACTAACCCATAGGTACCCAAATCTATATGAGTATAATAGTTTTATAAAAAAAATATGTAAAAATTCAACCGAAAAAGTGTCAGTTAATAACTGATACGACTATATACATATACTATATACTGAACATTACGACTAATGTTTTTTTAACACAATTTTCTTGTATTGTAAATAATAATTATTGTAAAAAATATTATTAGGTAAAATATACGTAAAAGTAATACCTTTTACGTATATTTTACCTAATATTTTTTTTAAACTGAACAAAATGTAATTCTTAAAAATATTAAATAAAAAATGTGGTTTTATTTTTATGGTAGAGCCACACGCGCGTTGATGTCTTTCCGCTGTCAAAAGTCGAGAGAGCTTTTCACTTCTTCATTTTGTGTGTTATGGTCTTAGCAAAAATTTTAAACCAGTGTGAAATAAGTGTTAATTTGAAACCTGTCAAATTTCCAATACACAAACTGTCAAAACATCAATTTACTCATCAGTTAAACTTGTTCAAATAATTCGTGATAGGACTGTCTGTATTAATTCATAATGTACATTTATTTACTTTTACACTAGAAGAAAATATACATATACTAATGGGAAAGAACATAGCTGTATAAAAAAACGTTAGTAATTAACGAATAGAATGGTACCCATAAAAGAAGTTAAAGTACAGACTATATATTTATCAATATCAGCCCATTATTTTGTATAGGTATATATATCTACACGCATAACAAATCGTAAAAAATCTATCTTCTTTGTATTCTATTATATTATGTTTGTATAATCTTTTTTGTACGAAGGCGAGACAGTCACAAAAGTTTAATAATGCTACAAAACCATCAAATTATATAAATATTAAATACCAATCACATAAATCAAAATAGTAACACTTAATCGAAACTGAATGGTTATAATTGAATGTAAATATTATAGTATTATGAGATCATTGGTAATAAACGCATTACCGTCTTGAGGCATACACTTCCTAATAAGAATTTAACAAGAACCAAAACGCCTTGAGATGCAGAGTGAAAAATTGATAATTTCGAACCATAACGTAAACAGATAAAGTTTAAATTTGTACGAACACAGTTTTAATAAAAATATTTGAACGCACTAAGAATACTTTTTCAATTTGCAATTTTGGACTATAATAATAAAGTAATAATTTGTTTGACGTGGATTTTTATCTCAGAGAATGAAGTTCTGATTACTTTTATCCAGAAAAGGAAGGATTGTTAATCTTGTGTGACTTTTAAACCATTGATTGAAAAAGGTCGTAGTACAATCGTAAAGATAGAAATAGAATTAGGAAGTTAAAGGCCTGTTTCACCACCTTTTGATAAGGGTCTATGATAGCTTAAACGTAAGTTTTGTCACTTTCTTACTTTATATCAAGTGACAGAGACAAAAGTTGTGAATAGGCTATCCGACACTTATCAGAAGATAGTGAAACAGACCTTTAGTATTTTCTACATTATTTAAGACGACGTTTTTTGTTATAAAAGATTAAATTTTTACGGAAAAACAAAGTGTATCAATTTTGAATGAATTAATTGAAACTTGAAACTCTGAACGGTCTAAATTCCGCCTAGGCTGATGTCGGTAGCGTATGTCACTCATGCGTCCTGTATGCTTAGTCTCAGTTTGGAGCGCACCAAAACATTATAGTATACTATTGATCGAATAACAAATGACTTCAGAGCAAAATGAACCCAAAGTCTCTTATTTTAAAGTCGTAATTCAATAGTTCGCCTATTTATTTTACAACATTTTTACTTGAGGCGCTGGCTGTTTTCGAATGCTGAATGAAAATCGAATGTATTGGCGAACTCAAACCTTAATATAAGCCATTTTAGGTCCATTTTACTCTGAAGTCATTGTGATTCGATCACTAGTATACACATGCATGTACATGTACTAAGTATAAAGTTTTGGAGCGCTCCAAAGCGGGACTAAGCATACTGTACGTACTTTTAACGCTGATAGCGTTAGCATTTAAAGCATTTCATTTCATAAACAGCACGTCCCATTTAATAAGTGGTATCTAAAAATAATTTAGAATCCCCCTTGCAATATGCTGACATGACTGATATTATTTTTTATTAACTTTAGGTCATTGCCAACTATGTCGATATGGCAGACGATTCAAGTGTCTGTCATTTTACAAAGGCCATGAGTTTGTTGATCTATTAAAAGATAAGCTGTCAATTGTGAAATATCGCTTCGCTTTAAGTTTCCCTACAATTTAAAGGTTATGCTAATTCTGTTGTGTAATTAAATCACGCAATGTTTATTACTTAGTATTAAAATATGAAAATTTTATGACCAGTTCGCGTCTTAAATCATTCACTTCATCTTTTAGTTATAAAGCAAAATATTTGCACGCAAGCGCGAAAAATAATTATTATTTTCCTAGTTGCAGTTGATAACATATTACTTAACACAAAATAAATTAATTGTCTCTATTTTATGAAGGTGTCGATACATTATGAGCGTAATAGATTTTAACCAAACTTTAATGTTTAGACTAAAAAAAATGCGAGACTTTTGATCATATTTGTAGCAAATGATGAATAATTTGGTGCCATATCGAATTAAGAAGTGAGAAGTGACTTTCAAATAATTTTTTTCATTTAATATTTAAAAAAAAAACTCTATCCAAAAACGGTTCATCCATTTCGGCACTATGATGCTACAGACAGACACAGATGCACAAATATACAGATACAAATCGTGTAACTTAAAACTCTATTTGCTTCGGGTATTAAAAATTACAGGTAAGTGTGTATGATGCTGGTCAATAACTAAGTGGAAATTTTCCTTTGGTTGGCACAAGAAAATTTAGGTCAATTCTTTTAGGTATTGGAAAATGCTGCTTGGATTCTATTGAATTAATTTACTTACTCAAGTTATTTATAGATACATATTCTTTTTCGTGAAACCACCTAAGTTAAAGCAAGCAGACGTAAGATTTATTTATTTCCAAACATAATGACCATCTAAATCAATAAGGGCTTAATGAGAAATTATTAAAATCGCCATTTAATGTAGGTATCATATACATAAATTAGTAAAGCAAATAAGCGTTTAACGAGCTTTCAACCTCAGTTCATGTTCCGATTGTCGCGTGAAACCGTGCTACAATAAATATGGATTGTAAGGTGATCCACACATTTTAACATATACTCATTTTTAGTTCTTATTCCATGTGGATAAAATTCAATTTACAATAAATTTCCTAAATGTTACCGCACATGTTTAGGCCTTATTTCGTACATGCATAAAGTTCATTTTGAATAACAGAATTAAATGGTTCATGGTATTCATTCATATACATTATAGCGTTGACATAAAGTGTATTTTGCAATGATATATTTGTATTATTTCGTTTCAATCCTATAGCCTTTATTCTTAACGCAATAAGGTGTGATTTATAAAGCGAAGACGTTTTGCATTTTCGTTCACGACTGTACGCCCAGAGGTCATAATTAAATATGCAGTCTATTAGGTCTCCAGGACATCCGTGTGGGTATCATTGGACCTTCGGTTGCTATTATTTATACTTATACATTAATTAATTAAAAAGTTAAATCATTAGTCGTAAATATCTGTTGATTTATTGGTTATGTCTAGTAGTTGTGTGGTCTACATCAATTGGTCCGCGGTGGTAATTAATTGAATGGGATTATATGATTTTTGTTTGCTATAACTCTAATGGAGTTAATGTTCATTTGATTCATTGGAATTTGAGGGTAGCGAAAAGTAGTATAATACTTCACTTGATGTTCAACAAGTTTTATTACGGTAAAATAATAGAATATGGTGTTGGATATGTATAGTGTATACGTAGCAAAATATGAGACTACACGAATATTTTGCTACGTAAGCTTAAATAGAGCTTTGATAACTAACAGTTACGCAAAACTTTCGACAGAATAATTCCCACGAACCCAGATTTAAATCTCTTATCTTAAGTCATAACGCGTGACTTTTCCTGCATTACTTCGGCACAACTTTTAATGTACCTACTTACGTAGCTTCAACTGCTAACAGAACGAATATTGTACAGTAAATTACGAGAGTGATATGTTAATATAATATAATTGGTGAACACACCATTAATACTAATATTTGATTGACAGACGATATAATATATAGGCACGGCCTAAACCGGTGGACCTAGGGAAGAAATATTCCTTGAGTACCTAACCTACAGGTGCATTTACGACGTAATTTTTGAAATTTCATTCCTAATGGATGAATTTAACAATTTAAATCCGCGCGGACGAAGTTGCGGTTGAATCATCTAATCTATATAATAGCTATAGTCGTACATAAAGAGAAAAGTTTCAATTCATTCACTGACTGACTCATAAAAGCTCAGTTAAAAACTTTGGAAGCCTAAAAAACTCAAATTTCAAACTCAAACAAGAAAGACGGCTAGAATTTTCAAAATTCCTACGGCCAGGGGATAGGGAATTTTTAATTTCACTCGAAAGAAGCCGCACTGGCGTACGTTAGTTTAGGTATAAATGCGAAAGTGTATGTCTGTTTGTTACTTTTTCACAGCTTAAAAACTTTAATTCAAGAGGGCAAAGTTGCAGGCATCAACTATTAGTCTGTTTGATTGCCTTATCACAAAGCTTGCACCCTGGAGACAGACATAAGATACTCTTATCTCGGGTGATAAAAGAACAAGAAACGACATGCGAACGAAGTTGCAAGCATCGGAATAAAGTTGGATATCAACTTACAAATAAAAATAAATAATAGTTTAAAAAAACTAAAAAACACGCTTTTTATAGAAAACCAAACTAAAAATAGAAAATAAATTTTAATAAATATAAATTAATAATTTAGTGTGCATATGAAAAAAATGTATTTTATTTAAAAAAGCGTGGGGTGATTTTAAGATATTATCGAAATGATAATCCGTTATACACCCATGCACCCCACGCTTTTTTTAAATAAAATACATTTTTTCATATGCACACTATTATTAATTTATATTTATTTTCTATTTTTTAGTTTGGTTTTCTATAAAAAGCGTGTTTTTTAGTTTTTTTTAAACTATTATTTATTTTCTACTTTTTAGTTTGGTTGATTTATAAAACACTAAAAAAATCTGTGATAGCCTAGTGGTTAGGACGACCGACTTCTAATCGGAGGTCGTGGGTTCGATTCCGGGCACGCACCTCTAACTTTTCGAAGTTATGTGCGTTTTAAGTATTTAAATATCACTTGCTTTAACGGTGAAGGAAAACATCGTGAGGAAACCTGCACGCCTGAGAGTTCTCCATACCGTTCTCAAAGGTGTGTGAAGTCTGCCAATCCGCTTGGCCAGCGTGGTAGACTATGGCCAAAACCCTTCTCACTCTGAGAGGAGACCCGTGCTCTATAGTGAGCCGGTGATGGGTTGATCATGATGATGATGATGAAAAAAATCATGTCACTTAAAATACAACAGATATTAATTATTAATAAATTATTTTATTTGTTTTTTATTGTAAATCGTACATTAGGATTAAAGTAAATAAGTACTAATTAATAATATTATTATTTTGTTTTAATATTGTTTTATCTTCGCATTGCATTCGTGCGTTTTGTGCTTAGATTTTAGTTGTGTGTGACATCTATTTTGTTTACCTTAGTTACAGTTAGTTACCGTGCAATTTTGAATGTTTATTGTTTTTCCTTACCGACGACTTTTGATAAATGAACACAAAATCTTATTTTCCAAATTGAATAATGAAATAATCTTATCAAATTAGTGTATTGTCATCGGTCCTCGATAAATCTACAAAGTTTGAATGAAATCTGACCGTTTAAAGTGGGTCAAAATCGCGTTCAAAGAAGTCGGTTACAAACATACATACAGGTGAAGCTAATATAAAGCGGGTAAAAAGTAAGCGACCTGTGTTTTAACTACATCAAAGAATCGAGAGAGCCTTTGATTGCGGAACTAAAATATACCACACTATAAAGACATAGTTACCGCGGTTCGTAGGTGTGAACGGATTTACGAGTATAACTGCAATAATTCCTATGTTATCGCCGTGTTATCTCATGCCAATAATTACTGGCATTCCCACGAAACATGCCAATATCTGATCGCTGCGCTCAGTAAATCCACCGTGACAATCAAAGGGTCGGGTGCAAATGATTAGGAGTTCTTTGACGAAAAATTCTGATGTATAATCCTTACCTGACCCGGTAGCGGGAAGTGGAATTAATGACGCCAGTTTGAAATTGACAACATTTAAAGCCGATTCGCACATATCAGTGAAGCATCAGTACCGGCGCAGTTCCGGCATTCCAGTGAAAAATTTTCTATATGAAACCTTACACCTTAAACCTACACATACCTAAATAATATAAAGTGTCAACTGTATTCATTATTCAAAAATATTTAAAAAATATATTGAATATTCGATGCATATACAATCATAATAACACTACCGGAGCTTTTTAAACTCAAAGTGCTCGTCATTTCCACTCATGGCCAACGAAAGAATGACATAGAAATAAAACAAACGACGCTCATAGTTCAAGCTAAGGTCAGCGCACACGAGCGGATCCTTGTCGACTCGATTATCGAATTATTCGGATGATGACTTCAACTAGCGTACGATGTATGCATGGCCGAATGGGCATATTTTGTATAACACCAACTTCAGCATGCGTTTAACAATTAAAATTAACGTTGGATATTAAACTTTATTGCAATGCATTAAAGATGTGCGTTCATGTGTAGAGATGAATGAAGTTTGTAAAGAGTAATAAGGGTTAATGTCGGATGGTTATTTGTGCAATCTTGAATGTTGGTTTTAGAGTTGATAGCGTAAGAGCCCACGAAGTAATTCGGTAGATGTACTTATTTATTTTTAAGTGGGAAGAATTTTCTATGATACTTACCTACTACTTAGAAACTGCTTATTTACTAATAGATCAAGATTTCTTTGGATTAGATACGATTTTTCCCATAATATAGTATTACTTATACATACGAGTGATGCAAGATCGCAGCGTGCGGACGATTCTATCGGTTGACGACGACGATGAAGATAATATACTTACGAATAATTTACATTCAGTCTAATTGATGAAACCTAAATCTGTTATCATTATTCTAATAATTCTACTGACTCTACAATTATTGTAAGGTTGCGTTTATGGGTTACGAAGGTAAAGTGACAATGGGTAAAGCACATAGCTCTAAGAACCGACGGACATTCGTGTCCCAAGGTGCTGGAATGGTGACTTCCCACGGGAACTGGAACTGGCAGGGAACGATTCGCAGGGTGTAGCTGGAAACAAATAGCACAGGACCGTGACGTGTGGATGTCCATACAAGAGACCTATGTCCAGCAGGACGTCCATCAGTTAGTAACAAAAATGACAGGTGAACGTAAAGAGGCTGACAGGGATCGATACCACGTTTTTACCCGACTACGGCAAAGCCAAAAGGAAGGGTTATGATTTTAGTAGTCTATGTATGTATGTATGTATGTATGTATGTATGTATGTATGTATGTATGTATGTATGTACCTATGTATGTGGCTGATTTTCGTATGAGATTCTGTATGTACCACTGTAGCGCCTAAACTACTGGACCGATTTAGATGAATAAGGTGTCTATTGATTCGTTGGTATAGTCCGGGTGACATAGGCTACATTTTATTTACGAAAAAAATCGAGAAGTCACCTTCGCGCGGTTTTCTAGATTATGAAATTATAGTTTCGGATAGACATAAGAGATGGCGCCACTAGCTGCTTGCCCCCACGCTTTCGCGTTAAATTATTATTTTATATTAAATTAAATTATTAAGCGTAGTCGGGTTTTAGTTTACGAACTTTTTCTTGTTAATAATAAGGACCTTCCATTTTTTATCAATTACCTTATCTAATTTCATTGGTGGTCTCTTGCACTACAATGTGAAGAGATTGACGACTGCTATGATTGTGGTCGTCTGCGGTAACTAGTGTGCTTACCTCGAGTGCTTGTTATACTTATGTGTAAGTACTAGTATATACGGGTAAGTTCGAATACAAGTGGGTTTCATTTGCTCCACACATTTTCTAAGCTCGGCCTACGCGTGCTCGTAAATAATTATTAAATAACCAATAATAATTAATGAATATTCGATGTATAATCTAGATTTAATATTCATTTATAATAACGTAAGTCTTTTCGATCGTTTGAGCGTAATTCTGCTAAATCATTTCTTTAATTTACGTTAGGTACGTATATATAATTCTTGTATATTTCTTGTTTACGTATGTACCTACGTTAAGAAGATATACTTCCTAAATTATAGATAACCCATTTTTAGTATAGGAATATAAGACATTATTTATAGCTCATATAACTAGTGACGTTCGAATTTTTTTTAAACTGCTATTAAGTCAGTGTGGCCAATTCTGTTGTACAAAATCTCTAAACTTAAACTAAATTGACAAGTTTAAAAATTGTGCTATCCTTTTCCACAGGGAGCATTGTGAAAGAGATAGGAATATATTTAGCCCTGTCATTTTAGTTTAGGTTTAGAGATTGTGTACAACAGAATTGGCCACAGTATCTATCCAAGAGAAGTCACACTTGAGACTCGCTCCCGAACGCACCCGTACAATTAAATAAAATTAGGTGAATAATATACTACCGGTTATTTATTATGTAGGTGGCTCAGATATTACGTACAAACTTTTCGTGTTTAATTAAATGTTTTTAAGGAAGAACGTCTTCACAGTTCACACCCTTGGTCATGTTCGAAAGTGGTCCAATTTAAAGTCACGACAAAACATTCGAATTTCGAACGTGTTATTTTCCTCAAACAATAGACTGTAGAGCGCAAAATGTTGGTATTACGTAGGACGTTTGCAGGGTTATGGCAAAATTAGTGGGTTTATTCTGGGTACATTTGATCCCATCGCTCACGTACGGCGACGGTTCACACACGACTGTCACGCGTGCTAATGTGTCACCACACTTTCTCTGCCATCGCGAAGGGTTATTTGTAGTTTCTATTGTTGCAGGTTATCTGTGCTGGCGTGTGTCAAATCCATGTGACAATTGTATTTTGATAATGTGTCTATCTATTATGGCGGTAGCTTGTAGTAGAAAAGAAAGATTGATTTTATGCGGGGCATTAATACATACCTAAATACATAACTTTATAGGAGACTAGAATGATGCCCGCCACTTCATCCTCTTGGATTTAGATTTTTTTAAAATCCTTGGAAACTCTATAATTTTCCGAGATAAAAAGTAGCCTATATCCTTTTCCAAGGTCTAGTCTATCTCTGTACCCGTCAAAATCGGTTCAGCGATTTAAACATGTAAAGCATAACATACAGACAGACAGAGTTACTTTCGCGTTTATAATTTTAAGTAAGTAAGTAGGTATTTGTACGCAGAGATTTTCGAAAATTATTTATTGGGGTAGACTGCGACGCGACCACACTGCTCTGTACAGATTGTATGGACATTTTACTTTGACGGAAAAGTGTTTCGATACTCGAAATGTTTCGACGTTGTCAAGATGTTCTAACTCATACTAAGGGTACGTAGGTACTGAGGCATTTTGAGAAAATTAACTAGGTATACCTAAGATCTAAACAAATTAAGTATAAGGGCTCTTCATCAATCAAATTCAAAGACCCCAGTGGCAAAGGCAATTGACACACTAAATTATTCGTGGAAAATGATAGAATATTAAAATTTTGTCCAATCAATTTGTCATTTACCCAATCACCGTTTAATTTATTCAAATAATTAAGTTATAAATTAATAGCTTCATGAAATATCATTTATGTTGATCGCACAGTAGGTACGGAAGTGCCGCACGTTGAATGTTTAACGCTAACCATTTTCCATTACTGAAAATGTGTTCATGTCGTTACACAATAATAATAGTGTGGCTTCGAGAATTTGTTTGCGATGGAAGACATCGGTCGCGGTTAATTACCGATAAAGCCATACCGTTGCGTATGCGGTTCAATGTGCTAGTACCTAAGATATACCTAAGAGATTTAATAAGTACCTATATAAAATGAATAGCTGCTACATCTGCTACGTGATTCAAAGGTAAAGTGGCACTTTTGTATGGAAACCATACCCACGGCGAACACAAACGAAATTAACAGTAAGTATGTGAATACGACAATGATCTACAATGACATCAGTCACATTGCTGTGGGTCTTGTCGATCTCGAAAAAATGGAAAAGTTTCGGTAGGTATAGGTAATGTATAATGATATGGAATGTATAATGGAAAATACTTAGTAAAATAGACAGCGTACCTATGCGACCTATGATCACGGAGCTCAACCGTGTGCTGTCTACTGTATGGAAACATTTTTTTTTAAATATTTAATAACTTTTTTGACATCGATGTCGAATCAACAACACAACAACAACAAACGAAAGACAATATTATAACCTAACTATATATATATATATATATATATATATATATATATATATATATATATATATATATATATATATAAAATATTTTTAATATATTTTTTTTATATAAAACTAAAAATATATATAAAACTATTTTTGTTCATTTCCGTTAAGCGGGTCGGATTGGGCCCGTTTACCTTTACAGGAGTGAAAAATCCGTTGCGCTCGGAACGTGCGGCGTGCGGCGTATCCTTAAGTGTGAGATCAGAACGAGTCAAAACTATCAATCATTAATATTGGTTGACCCGTTGAAAGCTATAAATTTATTAGGGCTTGTAATTTGCCTCGGGGATTGACAGGTGCCACGTACTTCGTATAATTGCGCGCGAGTCGAAGTGATTCGAGCTGGTATCAGAATGTCATTGGTTTGAAAAGACGTTAGTATCATTTGAATAAGCAAATAGTTATAAAATATCACTTAATCTTGTGCCAGTTTTTTAATGCTCTTCGTTGATAGTGAAACGAATAATCGTTGATCTTTTGCAAAATGTGTTGCAATCATTGCAATAAGGTCTATTCGTCAACAATAATCATTAATTTAATATCAAAATGATTTGGTTTAATTGATCAGAATTTCGGTAATTTCTCCTACATAGGTACTTTTACGATGTTTGGTGTTTTTGCAACGCTACCAAAAATGAAATGTCACCTTCAACAATAAAAATTCATCGATTGTAAAGTGCAAAATAGTACCTACACACCAAGCCCGAAGAGCTATAATAGAGTAGCAAAAAGCATTGCTAAATCGTATATAGGACGTCGATGTTAAAGAGCGGAATTCCGCATAGGTACATACCTACATAACCTATCTACCCACAAAGTTCACGGGAAAAATATTGATCGACTTTAAACTTTACAAAATAAAGTACCTGCCGTAACATTGAAATCTTTTGTAATAAAAACTTATGTCATTTTTTGTCCTATTTTATTTTAACGACATAGAAAGAGATGGAGATAGAACATTTATTGGTATAATGTGATACGTGATAAATTTTTACAATACATTTTATGTCTTAAAATATCGCAGAACAAATTCGTCAAACAATAGGAATAATATTTTATTATACCGTTATTTCGTAATGCGATCGGGAGATTTCGCTAACGGGCGGAACGTTGCAGAATTTAACATTTTACTGGGCACAT
The DNA here is from genome assembly GCA_920104075.1 of Melanargia galathea. Taxonomy (NCBI): domain Eukaryota; kingdom Metazoa; phylum Arthropoda; class Insecta; order Lepidoptera; family Nymphalidae; genus Melanargia; species Melanargia galathea. Next base: position 11,043,698 of record OV049858.1, read on the forward strand.
TTAGAAATGTTAAAACGGTTATAAAATATCGTGGGAAGCCGACTTTTACGTCGGGCTATTGAATCTGCTGAACTAGGTACGAGTATGTTATCGATCTAATGCCCTAATTAAGTAGGTACTTAGGTGGATGATTTGCTCAAAGTACCTATTTTTAATGATATGAAATATTGTAGTGAAATGAAATATTGAAATATTTCAACTGATATGATGAATGATGATATGAAATATTTATTGTAGGTACGTTTAGACGTATTATAGCGTTTACTTAAGTTAATTTAGAAGTCCGAATATTTTTCCGATATAGGTATGTGCTTTAGTAAGTGATGTTACTTGATAAAAAACCAATTAGAAAAAAAAATACAACGGCCCACAATATTATTATTACACTAGCGTGACATGCGGCACCTTTGATTTACGAGTTGACACTTAAAAATAACAAATGGCAAACTACATGCAAAAAAACAAAACTATACTAATTTGACAGTTACTGTCAATCAGTTTAAAAACGTTTTAACATTTAATGCAGATAGCATCGACACACCTATTCCTAGCAAGAGTCCTTTCTCTGGTCTATTAATGTGCGGTTACCAGAGATCCGTATTTAGGTAACCTTCAGCCAAGAAATATTACTCACTAAAATGCAGATAAGTGTAAAAAAAGCAATTTTTTCAGAGCTAAGCATAATACACGGAAAAGGATACCACGAAATCATACTGGTTAAAACAAATAATAAAATGATTATGAATTAAAAGAAAATAATATAAAGATTTCATAGTATTTTTAAAAAGTTCTTTTAGCCGCTCCGTTTTAGTACTGTATTACAATAATTTTAACTATTTGGTTGAGCATATTTTATTATTTAAAATAAAAAACAAAACTGCTGACTCGAATCATGTAACTAGCTCTAAATTACAAACGATTGTAATACCATTCCAAGACTATAAAATATTTTCTGACTCACTAAACGTTTTCACCATCACCATACTACAATAAATAATATTATCAATATACAGAACAAAAGTCTGTTTGAATGTTTTATTTATCAAAATATCAAAATTTATCATGTACAGCTTAGCTATGTTTTAGGGCGGCATAAATACTTTGAGCCTAGTTAATAGTTCTTGGTATCCACTAACCGATTGACATCTTGCCTTCACCATTTTTTTTCGAGTGCTATTTCCAATAGGTCAAGGTTGAAAGCGGTAAAAGTTGAACTTATGCTGATCGCCCATTTGTGAGAAACCGCACGTGCCAAAGGAACATTATAATTACCTATTGAAAAAACGAAAACCGTAAGAAGTACTCCCGTACGAGCTTCGTAAACAAATAAAGGCTTGAACAGACAACGCGCGACACAAACGATGCGGCATAGGAACGTTTCTAAGGCGGCTTCTAGAAATTGTATCTAAGACAAGAAAAGTTACGAAGGCGTGCAAACTGCACACTGCTTATTACGTGCAAGATCCTCGCTAGTACTTTCGCGCTCGGTATTGTATTGTGATGTGCAAATTCGTACCTACTAACCTACCCACCTAATATAGTTCCATTCCATATATTAAATATGTGGTTCCGTAGGGTGTGTGTGTTGTCGGGATGTGCAAACTCGTTCCTAATGACTTTGCAATGCTGCTTTTGTCATTCTTTGTAAAACGTGTTGGTGACATTTCTATAGTCCCTTCAATGAAGTGCGGATTTTCAGTAATGAAAGTTGCATCGCATTAGGCGCGTGCGGCATTTACGTCGTGGACGTCGTGTGCAAGCTGCACATGTAATGGGCGTTAAAGTTTAAAATCCTTGGTTTGATATTTAGATTCCCTGCAGTTCCATTTATTTTGTCGTCAACTATTAAGTTTAAAAGCCACGCCTATATGATTCGATAGGCATTGCTTTCAAATACTTTTAAAAGTGTAAGATCATAACTTAAATGTATTTTTTTTTGTTTGATATATTAGGGTTTGACCTATGGAGCACTTAGCCATGGTTTTTGACCACATCATTTGTTACTCTGTGGTCATGACATGGTATTTTATAACTTTATTTCCGTATTCATAATAAGGTATCTAAATCTATGGAGGTACTTCCTTACATACCTATAGTTGTAGTGTTAATTAAGTAATAAATAAAATATTATTTTAATAAAAAATTGGAGACCACTTAAGTACTGTGCGCATTTGAGTATTCTGATTTATAATTACGCTATGAAAATCAATCCGTATTTATTACTTCAAAAAAATTACATATTTAGCAAAAATAGCTAGTGATTTTTGTTTCATTTTTGGACTTTTCGTTTTTTGATGCATCTGCAATATCTACTAATCGGGAAATTATATCATTGAATTAGAAGTATTAGTGGTATTTACAAATCTTATAGTAACGTTAATTAAGGTTACTTTATTTTGTTACTTAAACTACTTACTTAGTCGATGTTTATTCTGCGCCTCCTTGCAGCAGTCGGGGTGCAGCAGGTGGTACCAGCTGACTCCGTGCAGGGCGCTCCGCTCCCAGCCCAGGTGCCACTCGCTACTGGACAGACAGACAGCCTTTTGTTATTTATTATGCAGGGTCCAATCATCTTTGGAAACAGTCCAAATGTAGGCCATGTTTTTAAGTAGGCACTTATTAAAATTACTGTATTCTCAAGAACCTTCCTGACGTTTGACAAGGCTTAAAAGAGGGGTATAAAAGTGTTTCTAAATTGTTTAAGTCTTGGGTTTTTTTGCTGTGATAACGTCTTATAAACCTATGAACGCTGGCGCATGCACGAAAAGGTATGACTCATTGTCACGTACCATAGCAACGCACGTACCATCTTGCACCGAGCGCGGAACTAAGCTTTCGGCTTGTGAAGTTGTGAGTTGTGACGCATCTCATCAGGTAAAATTATCGTCCGTACATGGACTATACAGATTTTTTTTCTCACAGCACAGTTAGGGCCTATTTCACCACCTTCTGATAAATGTCGGATAGCTTATTCATGTGCTTTGTCTTTGTCACTTGACATAAAGTGAGAAAGTGACAAAACTTACGTTTAGGCTATCCGGTGAAACAGGGCCTTAGTATGCTCTATATTTCTACCAGTAAGTGATCTTGCAGCTTAAGGTTTTGCAGCATTTTGCTAGAAGATGTCTATTCACTCACACATTTAAAAGTGTCAAAGTTACGGAGAGCGCTCACGGAGCGGTTTGGAATCGCGCCCGCCGCGGCTGCGGGAGAGAGGTTAGAGAGAGCGCGCTCACGAGCCCGCTTGTTTTTGCGGGACCGCAGCCGCCGCGGCTGCGGGCGTCGCCCGCCGAGTTGGCGGGCGACGCCCGCAAGGCCGGCGGTTATAGTTATATATGAAGAGCTGGCGAACAAAATGTTATATTTTTTAATCCGATGGTCTTTGGCTTGCTGAATAAGAATATCAACTCAATTTTACTTAAAACGGCCCGCAACTGTATCAAAATTGCATCCATAGGTCGTGGTTTCGATCATAACGGCATAATTACAATAAAGTTTCGAAAGATTTGAATAATCGAGCACGTTTTCGTTCAAAATGGATTAATTTCCATACTTTGTAAGATGTCAATCAAAATGATTATTTCTTTTTCAGAAGAAAAATTTGTTTTTTTTTACTAAGAATTTTTTTTTAAATTAAAAAGTTTATCATTTAAAAACTTTATTCACTAATAGTTTTTAAACAATTTATGTTGAAATTGGCCTAAACTAACTTACAAAGGTCAGACTGACTTACAATTAATGATAAATTATTGTTGAAAATTAATTAGAATTTTTAGAAATGGTTTACGAATTATTAATTTCATAATTGAAATAGGTTAGAATTAACTGACATTTGATTCATTCAGTGGCGCCGAACCGCCATCTTGAATTATTGGTATAAATACGGGTACTTCGAAGCCATGAATTGAGTCTCCTCCAAAGACTCAACCGACTATTAGATGCTTCAGCGTCTAGGTCGTGATATTTGATTGAGGGCTGCGATAGCAATCACACCCTCATCGAATAAATGCTGCCATTTTGGACTTGGCTGAGTGTAATTAATTAATTAGTATAAAATATATTTGAAAATAGATCTCAGTTAAACTAATCTCTGAGTTGATATAAATTGAGTTATGTGCGGGTGATAAACGCAGATATTTTAATAATAGTTTGAAGTCTGCTTCTGGAGTTATGTGTTTACACAAACAAGTTATTGCTTGGAATATTAATTAATGATTGCTTCCGATAACTTATATGAGATAGCAAACTGAATTTATGTTCAATAAAGTCACAAACTACATATGGGTAAATAAAAATCCACGCCAAAAGCTCACTGTAAGTATGTCATTAAGTTTAATATTAATATTTAATAATTAATATTTAATAGGTTACCTGAATCAATACAGGCCATGCGTCTCCAAACTTTTAAAGTAAAACTAAAGAACTGGCTCATGGAGAAATGTTTTTACAATTTAAAAGAATATATGACATAAATTCTATTTATTGCAATTAATTTTATATTTATATCTTTAGAACGGTGACATGTATGCTACTTACGTCATTTTGTTTAGTCTTAAAATCAATAATTCAATTTGCACACTAATTTATTAGTTAAATGTGTTGGAAGACAATAAGCTTTAAGATCCATAATATTTGTACCACATTTTTGCAAATAAAGACTCTTACTCTTTAGTTTGATGCAACTATACCGTTTTGTTCGCCAGCTCCTATAAGAAAAATGCGATCGCGCCCGCCAAAAAACCGCAGAGCTTGCGGGCGACGCCCGCAAAGCTCGCGGGCGCCCGCTGCCCGCCGGTTCTGCGGGAGCCGCGAGCAACCGCCAACTCTGCGGGAGTAAATCGCGTCGTGAGTTTTGCACTCGACATTTGTATGAATTTCGAGTATTGCGGGCCCGCAACCGCGGCGGGCGCGGGTGCGAACCGCTCCGTGAGCGCTCTCTCTTATAGTTAATCGGAAGCCGGAAAGGCATTCACAGAATTAGCAGTTTGAAATTACGTATCCGGCTTTTCTTTCAAACAAGACGCTTTATTTGAGAAACTGTTGCAATGCATATTAGTTACATATGGTAGTAATTGGGTGATGCCATAAACGTTTGAAAAGTGAAACTAGTTAGCAACTAGTTTAAAATGATTATTATAATTACAGTTAAACCTCTGTCTTCACATTACCACAGTCTAGACGTGTAATAAAAGGTGTAATTAAAATGTTCTTTAAAATTATTGGGACGCACTAACTCGAAACTGGTTTATATCGACAAGGTCTTCATAAGATTGATGGATGCTGTGACCCCACCAGATATTTGTTTTGCTATGTCAAGTTCACTTTAATTACATTTATCATTATTTTTAATCAACTCTACGATCTCATAGGTATGTACTATGCACTAATAATGAACTTGTGTTTTGTTATTATCTTGCTGGAGATTTTATTATATAGAAGGTATGAATGGTATTGTAACATAAACCTCCCTCGTTTGATGATATGCCTCGAAATTCTAATTTACGCTTCAAAGTAGGTTTGTTTGTAGAGTTTCTGATACATTTTTATTATAGTTGTAAATCCATAGTCTATCTATCTATAATATAATAAGACTGTAACAGATCCAATTCTGTACATTGTAGATATTTTGAAAATTTTTATTGGAGGGCACTATATAATCGATACTGAAGCCAAAACTGCAATTTTTTTCATTTTTGTCTGTCTGTCTGTCTGTCTGTCTGTCTGTCTGTCTGTATCTTGGCCGCGCATCACGCCGAAACTACTGAACGGATTCAAATGAAACTTGGTACGATTTGAGTTTATACTCCGAGGTAGGACATAGGATACTTTTTATCCCGAAATTCAGCACGGTTCCCTTGGGATAGGGGATGAAAGTTAAAACGTGTATTTAGCTGTAATTCATTAACGCGTTGTTTGATTTCACTTTTTCTTTTTTTGTTAGAAAGGTAGTACTTTATATATTGTCCCGTAAATATTTCAAGGTCATAGATTTTTTAGTTCAGAAATGACAGACATTACAACCCTGAGTATTGGGTTCAAATAACTTGGGACCCGGATCTTTGAACGTACGGCTTATTTTAAACTGGTGTGCATTTAAATTTATGTTTGTTGGTCTGTCTATTTGTTCCAGCTAATCTCCGAAACGGCTGGATCGATTTTAATGGAACTTTCAATGTTATAAGGAGTAACTTAGGCTACATTTAGTTTAGGTACATAAAAGAATTATGGGATCCGATCCGATCCTATATAAAACCTATAAACACGCGAACGAAGTCGCGGGGGTCAGCTAGTTTTACAATAAAATTCGCAGCAGCAAAAAAAAATCAAGCAGCAGAAAATCCCTGCAGCATTCGCGTAAACAAAATATAAAAAACCAATACAAAATAATTAAATATTTAATAATCAAATATTTAAATATTTAATAATCAAATATTTAAATATTTAATAATTAAATATTTGGGATTTGTTTTCTAAATATCTAATTGCGGAAAAGAGCTTAGACCCACCACGCTGATCCATTGCGGATTGGTGAGTTATAACTTTTGACGACCTCCCTGGCGCAGTGGTGAGCGCTGTGGTCTTATAAGCGGGAGGTCCTGGGTTCGATTCCCGGCAGGGGCAATTTTGAGATTTTATAATTTCTAAATTGTCTCTGGTCTGGTCTGGTGGGAGGCTTAAGCCGTGGCTGGTTACCACCCTACCGGCAAAGCCGTGCCTTACTGAGGGATGAAGGTGAATCATCGCTCAGAAAACCTAACCTAACAATAATTTTTGGCCCGACCCGCAAATCAAAAGTAGGATCTCGTAGTCCACAATCGAACATACTAACTGCTAGACCAACGAGGCAGTAGTATCATAAAGAAACTAGATAATAATATAGAGTAATATATAGCAATCATAGAACATACAATAATAATATCAAAATGGAGGTCACAAAATAAGTAGGTGTCTTAAAAAGTAATTAATGTGTCGTAATTTATAACGTCCTCCGTTACTTTACAAGTCCACTCATTTATAAGATAGACAAATACGATAATACGTTAGTGTATCCATGACCTTATTGAAAGAAAACTCTCGACATTGCTAGCTGGAGATGAAAGCAAATATCATTTTGATTGATTAGTGTATGGCCATTAATTTAATACGAAAATATTCTTAAACACCAAAGTTTATAAGGGTTATTATAGCGTGGATATAAAACTCTTTTTAAAAACAAACAGTAGCTATGAATGTTAGCTAATTGTTACTCAGATCGTCTTTAGTTAGAATTCAAGTTTATATAAATAACTGTGTTTTTAAGTGATATTACTTGCAGTGTGTACTTAAGAGTTTAGGCCGTCTTAATACTTTAACACGTAAGGTTATTTGTTTGGTACTTCAATCAATAATGTACAAGATATGCAATCCTATATACAAAATCTTAGCTTATCTATCTATAATATAATAAAACTGTAACAGATCCAATTCTGTACATTGAAGATATTTTGAAAATTTCTTTTGGAGGGCACTCTATAATCGATACTGAAGCCAAAACTGTAATTTTTTTAATTTTTGTCTGTCTGTCTGTCTGTCTGTCTGTCTGTCTGTCTGTCTGTCTGTCTGTCTGTATCTTGGCCGCGCATCACGCCGAAACTACTGAATGGATTCAAATGAAACTTGGTACGATATGAGTTTATACTCCGAGGTAGGACATAGGATACTTTTTATCCCGAAATTCAGCACGGTTCCCTTGGGAGAGGGGAAGAAAGTTACAACGTGAATTTAGCTGTAACTCATTAACGCGTAGTTCGATTTAACTCATTCTTTTTTTGTTAGAAAGGTAGTACTTTAAGTATTGTTCCGTAAATATTTCAAGGTCATAGGTTTTTTAGTTCAGAAATGACAGACATTTATTGGGTTCAAATGACTTGGGACCCGGATCTTAGAACGTACTGCTTATTTTAAACTGGTGTGCGATTAAATTTATGTTTGTCGATCTGTCTATTTGTTCCAGCTAATTTCCGAAACGGCTGGATCGATTTTAACGGAACTTTCAATGGCAGATAAGTGATATTATATGGAGTAACTTAGGCTACATTTAGTTTTGGTACTAAAAAGGATTATGCGATCCAATCCGATCCTATATAAAAACGTATATCCATGCGGACGAAGTCGCGGGGGTCAGCTAGTTATTATAATAAGTATCAGTGAGAAATAAGTTTCGATGAATAAGCAAAGCTACATTTTCCTTCAAACTTCTTCAAACATTATACACTTTTTTTTGTATTTTTACATTTACAAAAAGATTCCGAGTTATAAACTTTCTCTATATACTTATACTTATATCTTTTTCTATACTTTTGTCGTTAAATAATGTATATCTACAATTAGGTATACTTACCTGCTTATTTTCACAGCCAAACTAGACTCAATTTTAAGATTAAGTTACAATAGTTTTAATTTTATGAACCAAATACGATCTATTTGTGCAAAAGTTTGCATAACCAAAGCATCTGTAATTTGGAAAGATTTATGCTTGTCAACTACCAACTGTCCTGCAAAGGGCAAAACTCGACTACATTTGAATTCATTAGCCCATAAGGGCATGGGATATTAATATCATAGCCACTTGACAGGATACAAATCAGAATACTTATTGTGGGACACGCAACACAACTTTCAAAGCAGTGATGAACCTTTGTAAATACAAAACACTACTTACTTTAAATACCTATTAGGAAATTAAATTATCAAAGGAAATCTATGGTCCAAAATTATTATTTAAAAGCCAGAAATGATAAATGCTAAATTAATAGAAAAGTCAAATCACCAAAGATATAAGTTTTCAACTGTCCTTTTCTATGGGACGGATGTTTTTTCCATCCCTTTTTCGTTCATACTAAAAGACAGATTTACACATCGTGTTTTTAAATAGACGAAACGCGTTCCGTCTAGTATGCGTTTACATCTAACATTTTAAATCGAATCTTCGAAATCAGTGTCGATAGTTGACTTTTCTAAAATATTATGTGCTTGCAATCACTCGTAATACTAAGCGATGACTCAGTCCACGATGAGAACTTGGGAAATGTTAATAATTACTTGCGCTAATGTGCGCTTCGCTTTATTGAAGATCGCATAATGTAATCATGACAGGACAATGATATCCATGACAACATCATGAAGGGATGTAATAGAATACGATATATGGTGGATATATGAGAAGGATAGAAGTTATGACATATAGGTGCGTTGTGCACGCACTGAGCGTGATTAGGTCATAATTATAACTTATGACGTAATCTATAATATAATAAAACTGTAACAGATCCAATTCTGTACATTGAAGATATTTTGAAATTTTTTATTTGGATTTTTCTATAATCGATACTGAAGCCAAAACTGTATTTTTTTTTCATTTTTGTCTGTCTGTCTGTCTGTCTGTTTATATCTTGGCCGCGCATCACGCCGAAACTACTGAACGGATACGAGTGAAACTTGGTACGATTTGAGTTTATACTCCGAGGTAGGACATAGGATACTTTTATCCCGAAATTCAGCACGGTTCCCTTGGGAGAGGGGAAGAAATTTAAAACGTGTATTTAGCTCTAATTCAATAACGGGTACTTCGATTTAACTCATTCTTTTTTTGTTAGAAAGGCAGTATTTTAAGTATTGTCCCGTAAATATTTCAAGGTCATAGGTTTTTTAGTTCAGAAATTACAGACATTTATTGGGTTCAAATAACTTGGGACCCGGATCTTTGAAAGTACTGCTTATTTTAAACTGGTGTGCGATTAAATTTATGTTTGTCGATCTGTCTATTTGTTCCAGCTAATTTCCGAAACGGCTGGATCGATTTTGACGGAACTTTCAATGGCAGATAAGTGATGTTATATGGAGTAACTTAGGCTTCATTTAGTTTTGGTACAAAAAAGGATTATGGGATACTATCCGATCCTATATAAAAACGTATATCCATGCGGACGAAGTCGCGGGGGTCAGCTAGTAAATAATATACGCCGACTTTAAATTTCATTCAAGTGATTAAGGTTGAACCTTATCTAAAATTATGGAGGTACGAATACTGACTTGTGCAACTTACTTTACTTTGGTTTTTTGTGGAAACGTTGTGCTTTAACGGTGACTATAGGTACTTTAACCGCTTGACGACCAACTGGCCCTAAGTTGACATGTTCTGACACTTTTTACTGCAGTAATGCTTTGAGATATCTTCAATCTCAAGAGAGTCGCAAGAGACCTATGTCCAGCAGTGGACTTCCATCTGTTGAGACGACGATGACTGTAATAAAATTTTGTTTAAATGTAAGTAAAGTAACTTAGTTTCTCTATGAGTTAATTTTAGTTTTGTAGCCAAAAAACGACCTTCTATAGTTTTATATTATGTATATCTGCTCTCTTGCTACAGAACAGTTGACAGTGATATAAGTAAAAAACCGAAGCGTAAAAGTATTGATGTATTTTAGGTGTGCATTTCAGAATATATAAGTGATTCTACGGGAGCGTGTAAGTCTGTCATTGTATGCAAAGTCCGTTTCGCCGAGTAGGCACAGGCAGGTGACAAAGGCGCCTTTCAAAACATGTGAGCTTGTCACTGGATGAAAATTACCAGCAATATCATACCACAGATAATAAACGGAAGAGACACTGGAAGATTAAGAAATATGAGGAAGAATGGAAGGGACTCCCGGCTAATAACCCGGAAAGAAGGTACTGACGTATGATACCTATAGGAATGGGTAGTAACTTAAGAGGAGCATCGTTTCACTTCAGTACCTTGGTTTCCTTTCAACTTTACCCATATACCATGGATTTTCCATGGGTAACAAGTTTCATTGACATTCTTCATACTACGATGTCTGTTTATGGCTAGCAATATGAAATTTCAAATCTCTACACGTTGTGACAATTTACATTTATCTTGTAAATTCAATCGTTTCTTTGAACGTAATGAATAGGATGACGTTCGGTGAGCGGATTTCTATGTAAACATAAATCTCACAGCTCCGTACAAGCTGTTTTCTATACTTGCAGATCATATTTTATTCATTAATATGTTGAGAATAAAAAGTGTGCATAATTAGTTTGCATTGTGACAAAACAATGTACCTAGTTGCACTTATTATTTGCTGTATAAACAATCATGTAGGATCAGCAAGCTGTTTCTACGAATAGACGTCCACCAACAACGCCACTATACACGGTCTTGTGCTGCATGTATCCAGCGGCTACTTGCTTGCAAATTTCAAACAAAGCAAATTAAATTTAAAAAAAATATTAAGCAAATGCAAGCAACATTTTTACGTATAACATGGGTAGAGCGTCCAGCGTAATAATTATTATTTATGGCCCGACAACTAAACTGAAAGTGACCTAAACTAAAAACCTGAATTTTGCATAATTTGGATGCAATAAAAGGTCAACGGATATGGTTCGAAACACCAAGGAATTAAAGAACCTGATGAATTTTATTTAATTGTGCTGCTTTCTCTATGAATGTGAAACGAAAAGTTTTCATCCCTGAACCAAAGTTCTATTCAAGCATTCGAGTACAGGTACGGAATACTTATTAGTACAAGACACGGGGTTAGATAAGCACCGGACTATCCTGATATAATAGATGTACAATACAAGTTACTTTACAACTGATGCGATCGACGATTAGACAACTAAAAGCATCAATAAGAAGGTCCCGTGAGGCTGATTAAATCAAACAAGCCAAGGGCAGAGATGAACAAAGACACGAACAAGTATGGTAATATCCCTCTAAGCAAACGGCTTTTTACCACACTTCCTCGTCAGCACTAGTTCAAGGTTTACGAACAATGCGCAGGTCTTATTACGGATGCGTAACTGTCACATCGAGCTACCGTCCGTCAATACGGGCAGATGTATGACAATGTCTCTATTGAGGCCGTTTCATATTTATGCACGTCAACGCGTCAATAATAAACGGGTTGGCATATGCAATGGTAAACAGTAAAGGTAACAGTCCACTGAAGTGAAGAAATGACGTGGCTCAGTCCGTTTCGTCCGTCCGACAAGTTTCCGGAACGCCGCTGAGCGGCGTTCCGGAAACTTGCTCCACAACCTCGCTCCGCAAACTCAATCCTCTGCTAAGCCCCGCAAACTGACTGTTGCTTCGCTACGCAGACCAATTCTGCGTACATTTAGCGGTTGGAATCAAATAATCTCCTTTCCACTGTAGCCATGTATACCGAAGCTGGACAAAGCGGAGACATGAATTTTTTGCAATTCTATTCCTACGAATATTATAAATACGAAAATGTTTTTGTGTGTTGGGTTTTTACTTGGTTTGTCCTAAAATTGCGTGGCAACTGAGCTACAGCGGGACAACGGGATTTTCCTCGCATTTGTTTTTTATTCACTCCGCAACAGAGTTACGGATTGAAATATTTTTTGCATGGAAACAATTAAAAACCTAAAGAGTAACATAGGATTCTTCTTATCACGGTAAAGCAAAGTGTTCCCGCGGTATTTTTGAAAAACTTAACTCTAAGCCGACAAAGTCGCGGCCAAAAGCTTATTAGTTAGTATTTTCCTAGCTCCGGACCTCCTTTTCTCTCGCTCCAGTGGACAGGCACCCTAAAAGAGTGGTCAGATGGGATTGTGGCACGCTGGGCGCAGCCGTCACTCGTTCATCCGTCAATACGCTGAATGTTATTATCAGTATCACAATGCTTCGGACGCTAAGGATTCCGCGATGTTCATAAAGTAGAGTATTATACGATTGCGTACTTGTGTTGAATGTCTTGCGACTTGCGAGTTGACTGAAAAACATATTCGTTTGTTTTGTTTTTTCTGCAGAGTTGTATTAACATCAAAACGGACTCGTGCATTATTTTACTTAGCTATTTCTTTGCAATTTACTTTAAGGCAATTTTAATGCTACTATTTTCAAGTCGCTTATTTAAGGTGCAACTTATAGGCATTTGGAACTTATCTGAAGAGCTTAAAATATTTTTTTATATGATATATGACTAAGTAGACCCACGCATCATTATAAGATCGGCCGTATTATTTTATGTTAGTATGTCCTTAAAAACTATTTCGGCACTTACAAATAAAACTCTTACACCAAGTGAAATGGTAACCAACCTAGTAAAATGGTGTCAAGAATACTAATTTTCTGCGTAAATAATAATCAACTAGGCTGTGAAATACTAGTTGCACTTCACAGCCAAGTCGATTCTTTGTACAAAAAAGGAATAGCCTTTCTTTAACTATTGTAACTATTTTAAATAGAATAGTGAGGTGGTTACTTAGCATCGATGTGCAGTATCTTCATGTCCATGGCGTGCACGGTGGTGAACACGTTGGTGGCGCCGTGCACCACGCACTCGCGCGTCTCCGGCATGGCGAGCGGCGAGCACGCGGCCAGGAACACGGGCTCGTTGCGGCTGCACAGCGGCAGGTACGACACGTAGTGGCCTCGCACTAGCACCACCTGGGGAAAACAGTTCTCTATTACGGGTCAGAACAGCGTTGCCAGACGTCCCGATTTTTAAATCAAAATTAAATGTCCCGCGCGGGACAGGCGCAGTCCCGCTTTACGCTCAAGGCTGTACCTTTCAAACCCCAAGAATTATCATGAATACTGCGCTATTTGTCACAATACCACATAGTAATCAGAACTAGAAAAAAAAAACGGAATACGGAACGGAACTAAATGAAATATGATTTCCAATATTTCTTACGTAAGAACTATAAGTGAAGGTCAAGCGTCTCAAAAAAGTATTTCTATTAACGTCACTGCATTCAATACAAATTAGGTAGACTATTCATCGAGAGTAAAACAGGACAGTCCTGGAAAATTTTATACCTCATTTGAAAATTCTCGATATCTCAGACATTAATGAAACAAATGTTTATAGTCCAATAGGTTTGTAGTGCAAAACGAGCACTGAAGTTCTAGAATTGTTCTAGAATTGTGACTCTGAAAAGCGCAGTGTTGGCAGATTCTCTACATAGGACGACAGATGAGAAAACTAGTCGCAAGAAGCCACTGTAAGTGTACAGAAGCGACACAAGACTGCGAAATGCGAAGGGATCTAAATCCAGCAGTGTACATATACATACATACATTGGTTGAAACTATGTCGAACCAAATAGCGTTCCTCTACTATTATGTTAAACTAGACAAATTTCTGGTGTGAAATAACTTACACCAGAAATAAAGACAGGACACATTCTGTACGTTTTATAAAGTAAATCTGTGAACTTTATAAAACGATCACTCGTGTGATCACTCGTTATATTCTTTGAAAAGTCAAACTAATTCAATTTAGTATTTAAAAATATCCTGTCCTGTATTATTTCTGAAAATGATGGCTCTCATCTTTGACCGCTTCGTTTCAAAGGCTGTAGGCGTGGTGCTTTGACATTCTTCAGAGTTTTAACAACAATAGACAGATAAGAGCGGTTCGACACAATAGTTCACAGTTCAACCGCTCACTGGTGATCTTCGTACCGACTCTGCGGCCTTGGTACACATTTTATTGCCTCCTAACAGTTGCCTGCGACTTCGTCCGCTCTTAATAAGTATCCTAAAGGCCTGAACTGCTCTTTAACACTAGAAAGACGGAAAAATCGACTTACCAAGAAAGACGGCGAGGGGTCATTTGACCGCTTGCTTTATAAATATTTTTTTTATAATAAATGTCCCAAAAACTTATATCAAATAAGTGAAAAAAACATTACGCTTTCATTTTACTTATATTCATTATGTTTTAATTAACTCCAACTTATACTTTTACTTACAAATATGACAAATAAAAGTTTTTGACTGATTGCATTGTCCAATGTGCACGCATTGATTTTCTACTTATTATGTCGCAAACTTTGCTTGATTTGATTTTGCAAACATAAGAGGAGCCAAGAGCGTTGCCAGCTGATGGGAAGGGGGGAGGGGCAAGTTCATATTATATGGACGATGAGAAAAGTTTGAATTTTAGGTTCAGTCGAGAGGTTAGGAAGCTATAAAGCAAGTATAGCTCTTGACAGGACTTGACGTTATTAATTTTATAAGTGAGTGAATTTAGTACCTACTTTGGTTGCATTTGGCTATATTTTTTCAAACCTCGGGGGGGGGGGCAGCTGCATAACACTGTTTACTGGACGAAAGCAAAAGAATAAATAAAATACAATCGTGTTCATTATATTTTACAAACTTCATCTAATATAAATTAATTATTATGGTCTACCCGCTATGACTTATGAATCTGAGACATGGTCGCTAATAATGGGCCTCATAGAAGGCTCAAAGTCACTCAGCGGGCGATCGAGAGTTACGCTGAGAGTATCCCTGCGGGATCAAATCTGAAATGAGGAGATCCGCAGGTGAACCAGAGTTACAAACATAGCGCATCGAGTCGCGAAACTGAAGTGCCAATGGGCGGGGCACATTGCTGAAGAACCGTTGGACACTGGGGTCCCAAGGTGCTTGAGTGGCGACCACACACCGCTAAACGAAGCGTAGAAAGACCCCCTACTAGAAGGACGGACGATCTCAAGCGACTCGCTGTCAGCCGCTGGAAATAAGCGGCTCAAGGTCGTATATTGTGGGAATCTTTACAAAAGACCCATGTCCAGCAGTGGACCTCTATTGGTTGAAACAATGACGACGACGACGACCCGCTATTGGATATGTTTATTCTAACAAAAGTCATATCGGTCAAATGACCGACGCCGTCTTTGTAGGTAGATGTTTGATTTATTTATGATATAATGATTATATATCAATGTAAACATTTTTAAATGTAAATTTATAAAAGTCACGAGAGGATATGACTCAAAAATTAATAGTTTTGGAATTATGTAGCCCTGAATTCCAAAAACGGTCAAAAGACCCCCGCCCGTCTTTCTAGTGTTAACTGATATCGGCCCTAAGCGTCGGTCGCACGTAGGAATACACATTATGTACTATTGAATATAAAACTGCGACTCTGAGTACCTTGACAATAACGTTGAAAGACATGCGACAGATTGGTGAATTTGTTCGACATCAGCGTAGAAAGATATTTAGGTCTAAGCTTCCGGGATAAGAACAAGCCTATATCACTCTTTGCAAATTGGTCTATTTATTTATCTTCCTGTGATGGTCCCGCCCGACGCAATTCAAAAGATTAGGCTGAACAAAAAGACAGCCATACAATTTTTTTCAAAACGTAAGGTTCTAGAATAATTCGAAGTCATGATAAGGACTCTTGGGTTTCAGTTGATGAGTAAGAAAAGGCAATTATTACGAAATTACAGACAGACACTTCAATTAGGCACTTATATTTATTTGTTTAGATACTAAGTGCGTTTGTATTCTATTGCTCAACCAACGATCAATTGCGAGTAATAAAACTAAAAGATTGCATTAATAATAATGTAACCGAGAATTGTGTTTAATGATTATCATAAAACGAATGGATTGCTACAATTAAGTAGATATTCCAAGTATTTCCAAGGAATCGAATCTCTTAACATTTATGAGATTTAGGTACATGTCGTTGACTAATTTTATTGACGAGAAATAAATAAATCCTTCACTTTCCACGTTTTAGTGACTAGTAACTATACCGACTAAGTTTAGTTAACAGACGTTTTCGCTATCGCCACTTAAATAGTCTGACCGAACCAAACTTGGCCATCGATTTCAGGCCAAGACTTGTAAATAGATTAAGTCACGGGTAAAATCTATCATTCCACCTTCTGATGTTTTTTAAAGGATTTTTGCTGATTGTCGCGCAACTTACACTAACACCAATCATTATTAGGTACTTTTGTTTCGTATAGACTATTGGTAGATGACTAGGTAGGTACATATATAAAGTTATCTTCACAATTGAAATGATTGGGTTTACACAATCGAGAGCTTAGAGAGGTATAAATGATGATAGAAAAAAATGGGAGCTTTAGAGTTCAATCCAATGTTTCTTGCAATATGATAGTCTTTCTTTTTGTGCTGCATCTATAATTTTACTCAAAGCGCGTCGCGTGGCATCGTTTGCTCGAATGGCGTGTTACATGTATATTTCCAGCCTACGGTACACCAATTTTAACGCGCATACATTAATTACAATAATTAACACCCAGTCCTAATCTGTATCGAGATTTATTCACCGATTCCCGCGAAGATAAATAACGTGAAATGAAACGTTGCGTCAACGTGTCTCCACCTACAAAACCGAACTGTAATGAGGCTATAATCTGATATGAAACATTGAAATATCGGATCAAATAGCAGAACGCCCAGGCGTAGTGAGACATTGGTATGGTATGAAGTCGTTTAAAAGCCTTATGGAAATAAAATAGTTTTACATAAACTCAATGTTAGATTCAAAGCAGCTTCGTGGAATCCCACCTTGTTGTATATAATAAAGCAGAATATTGTAAAAAATACCTAAAATTGTGGTACTTATAGACATTTTGATAAAGAAGATTTTAACGAAGTACCTACTTATACCTACCGTATTTTATGCGATTATGGGTATGGATTAAAATAAACTGATATCAACCCTTCCATGTCAGCGCAAACTCCATCGTCATTTAGAACTTTACATATAATCGACTCTAATGGATGATTATATTATTAATAAAGTTTTATAAATATTAAATTAATTATCAAAAGCCAAACTTAGCGAACTACGATGGTGATATAAGTAAACTTGTAAAAAGTTACGGAGTTCTCGAAATTGCCTCTAACTCGTACTCTATCTAATTTTGTCTAAACTCTCTAAACTTTTGTTCAATTTAGGGTGGGTTGCATGTTAGGCAGTAAAAGTTACGGTTAAACTTCAAATTGACCACCAAAAAAATGATATATTGGATAGAACAAGCCTTCAAGTTTTAACGAAATCTGACTCGCTTAACTATCCACCACCACTACAATCTTTTTTAACGTTCCACGGCTGGGCACAGACATCCTCTCTCATAGGAGAGAGGGATTTAGAGCTTAGACTCGCCACGCTGCTCCAATGCAGGTTAGCTAGCTTTAACGACTATTGTCACATGTTAGTGATAATAACCGAGACTGACTGCTTATAATGTGCTTTCCGAGGCACGGAGGTGAAACACCACCAACTCCAGACTGGCACTGAGAATTTCTTGACATAAACATCTAACCTAACAATTATTTGCTCCACCCGGGAATCGAACCCGGGACCGGGACTTCGTGATCTGTAGACGAATATGTTAACCACTAGACCAACGAGGCAGTTGCAAAGCTCTTAACTATAGATGTAGAAAACCTGACTTGTACTACTTACTTGTTTCTTGGATAAAGGAAAATTTAACGATAACGATAACATTACTCTAACTGCCTGAAGTGCAAATGTTCCCTAAACTAATTTGACAGGCTACTATTTTTAACTTCTGGAAAGTACGCCTACTACGAGAGCAAATCAAGAATTTGCAGCCTGTTCAATGGGCACTTTTCGAAGCATTTCACATTTAGATTTCCACTTATCGCCTACACATCTTAATCAGTCAATCTCATTACAGCTGAGTGGGCATGGCGACGCGCGACGCGTGGCGATCAATCGTGACTTATTATCTTATGAGAGCGAATCAATCGGTAAAGTCCACTCGGAGGTGAACAATGGTCCACTTTCTACTTCGATACAGTTGTCGTGACTCCCCCTGACCCGGTCACGGACATTTGAATTTGATCCTTGCTATCAATGGACTTGTTTTAATGTTTGCATTGAAAGTTCTGTCAAAAAAAAAAACTTGGTATGGCTGTGTCGTGGACACGGCCGTGTGTTTAACGTGAACTCGTGTACGTAACGGGTAATATATTGATTGGGCGTATTATACTAAAAGGAAATTATGTGACCCAGCAAAATGACACCAAAATGACGGCGCGTGCGTTGCATCGCAGTCCTCACTCGATGTAATTTTTTTTGATCCTATAGCTGTTAGCCGGTAGATAAATAATAGATATATAGCTGCAACACCAATATATAAAAAAAATCAGGGCAGATATATTTTAATAAACTTTTTGAGAAGTTTTGGGATGAACGTTGCACTGATAAAGTGTGGAGAGCTTACATATATTTACAATCTTATTTACATTTTACATAAAATATATGTTCGCAGAATCAAGTATGAATTAGTAATAGAACAAATATAAATTCTCTCAGTCTGTCATATCTTTATGCCACGGCAATAACTTGGGTTTGACTGTAATCAACATAAACACACCACTTGAACCGTGGACTGACGCGATCGTTCTAAAGAACGGGACCAGAATTCTTTCAGCGGCAAATAGACCAAATGGTCAATTCAAATATGCGAAAAAATATCGATGTTAGGGTGAATTTTTATTAGCTTCCAAAAAACGAGGAGTTTTTCAATTCGGTGCGTATTTTTTTTCTTTTTTTTACACAGTTTCTCTGAGATTCATGGACCAATTTGCATAATTTTTTAATCAATAGAGAAATTTTGTGAGATAGTACCTACCATCAAAATTCCTAATTTCAACTGCTCAATTCTGATGCTGCAAGAATATTAATTATAAACAAAAAAGAAATTTTGGTAGAATTTGGTAGAATAAGTGACAAACACGCGAGTTGGATTAAGCCTCCATATTGGTACATAAAGCTCTGGGGGAACATTAAACTGTTTAAAATATGAAGATTGACTCTGGAATGATTTTATTATTCAGTTATTGTGGTGCTTTGCCATTTATAGGGTCTTTAATGTGTAGCCTATCTAGTGAAAGGCGTTGGGTTTTGAGCGTGGTGTGATAATTTTGATTTTATGTCTCGGTTGTTAGTATTTTGTTACTACGGTTTTACGATTTGAATCGAAGTATTGTTAAGTGTATTTACAATTGCGATAGGTAGACACAACTGCTATATATTGTATATTTAAGTTGAATTGAAGAAATGTGCTCTTTGGAAGCGAGGGAGCTATTACCAGTTGACAGTTTCCTAGGCAGTCAGATGTTGAAAAAGTTAAATTGTTTGCCTAAATTCGTGAAATTTAATGAGCCTGTGAATTTATCTAAGTGCATTTATTAAGTAGGTACAATTGTAATAATCATTCTGACGACCTCCATGATGCATTGGTGAGCGCGCACAAGTGAGAGGTCTCGGGTTCTGTTCCCGGCAAAAATACTAAATTACAAAATATTCATAAAAAATACAAAACAATACATTCAACTCCAAAATTCGGATACAAATCGTACAGTTTCAAAACAGCTTCCCTAACATTACCGTTAGGAAGGATTAGTAAAAAAGGTTGTGAGCATTCAGGCGGGCGAGAGGTGTGTCCTGAAGTGACGTAATGTATCGTGACTGCGGAGGCTGGCGCGTGACTGCGCTGACCGGAGTTTTTGAACTGAAACAACTCCGCTGGCCTTTATGTTATGTTAAAAAATATTGTTCTGATAATGACCTCAATCGATCAAAGGGATAAAAGGAATTTATGCAGTCACATATAAGAATATAATATCCGAAGTTATATCTATTTTTATCTACCGACCTATATATGGGTTTTGCCAGCGATTGGATGAGAAAGGTCGAAAATTTGACGATCACCCTGGCTCAGGGCTGTGGTCTTATGAGGGAGAGGTCCCGGGTTCAATTACAAACAATTTAGGAATTTTTAATTTTGAAATTGTCTTTTCGTAAAATGGACAAGATTCTCTGCGATCGCAATCTCAGCCTTCAACTTCGCGTAAGAGTCGCACGCTGTTACGTTTTCTCCGTTCTTCTATATGGGGTCGAAACATGGACACTTACGGAAACTCTTTGTAAGATAGAGGCTTTCGAAATGTGGGTATATAGAAGAATGTTGAGAATTTCGTGGGTTCAGCGTATCAAAAACACGACTGTACTACACAGGCTATGCAAAGACCTAGAAATTATGAAGACTATAATAGTGCGGAAGCTATAGTACTTTGGCCATATTATGAGAAACACCAAATATGACCTCGTGCAGCTCATAATTCAGGGCAAAATAGCCGGAAGAAGACCACCTGGCCGTAGAAGAACGTCCTGGCTGAAGAATTTACGCCAATGGACACGGGAAAAGTACCCGATCTCTGTTCCGTGCAGCAGCATCCAAAGTACAAATAGCCCTAATGGTTGCCAACCTCCGATAGGAGACGGCACTACAAGAAGAAGAAGAAATTGTCTCTGGAAGGAGGCTTCACCGTGGCTAGATTCCACCCTACTAAAACTATATGTCCATGCAGTTTACCTCGCTTCCATTTTAGACTGCATCTCACTTGATATCAGGGAAGATCACAGTCAAGGGCTAAATAAAATTTTGGACTTCGACGATTGTACAGTAAAGGCTGCATATTGACTGATGGAGATTTAAAGCCATACACCACTTCGGGGTTAAGCTTAGGCGATTCAACGAGCGAAGCTTTGGAGAGCTAGAGATTCAGGTGGGTTGCGAACCTTGGTCGAAGGCAGACAATTTGTGTAAAAAATAAATATGACTTATATATGTAACAATTTAAGACAGTGTCTGTTAGTGATACAAAAAAAAGTTGACCTAACTTGCTCTGAAGTTGAAATAACTAACATTTAGGTAAGTACATTAGTTATTTAGCTTATTGAGTTCACGAGTTCACCTTTTGATGACCAAATTTCTTCTTATATCAATAATTACTGTAGATTAATAGAAAATGGACAGATACATAGTTCTGATGATGAATCAAAAGATTTAAACATTAGGTATACGATAAGGTTCCTTAGATTGGTAACATATCTAGGTACTTACTGACGAAAAACGAAAAAGTAACTAAAAAAGTAACATTGACTACATTTTGGCATGAGTAATTTAGGCAAATTCTGGCACAATGTCGAATAATATAACATTCAAATGCATTATGTCATTCGGCCACGCCTATCTCATAAGTAAGGCTCTGGTCTTTTGACACAGCCTTTTTAATGTTACTTTCTATTGCTATAAAACATGATAGCAATATACACGAGTGCACGATTGCTTTGACCGTGACAAAAGCACTCAGGATTAAAAATTATTATTTACGTCGTTTTACACTTCGAGTACGGAACCCTAAAAATTGCGGATGATCGTATTGGAATTGTTATCTTTAGCCGTTTACATACCTACTTTTCCTTTAATCAATCGATTGGGAATTAAAGTAGAATCTGTCAAGGCTTGATACGAATAGATATTATATTTATTTATTGTCTTTGATCAAACAATTAGTTGTGCTGCGAAAGTGTCAATAAACCACCTCACATACCAGATACTCGTAGGTGTCGTAGTTAGACCTATTTACTGAAATCATTTTATTTTCAAGATCCTAGCGCAATTTTTTGACGTCTTATAAATTGATGAACACCGACTGCACGTACGAAAAAGCATGACTCATTGTCACGTTCCGAGCGTGCAAGCAAGAGCGCGGAACAAGCGTTAGAGAGGCACGAATCATGATCGGCCCATAGGTACTCGTATATATGTGTTCTACAGTCAATCACATAAGCCAATGCAGTATAAGTCAACAAACCATACTCGTCACGACATTTCACTTTTGCGTACGATATTTTCACTGTTGCTTATAACAAATCACTCACAATGATCTTTTTCCCCAAAGTAAAACTTATTAAGTTTATATTACACACAAAACCAATTCAATTTTAGCAGTTTACGTAAATATTTTAACAAAAATCTAACTCACAATCGTAAATTATAACCACAGAGTATTGACCTACTATGGAGTTTGACATAAGATATAGACTAAATGCCTAGTGCTGAAAACGAAAAGTGAACCATAGAGTGAATGTTATGAACGAGTGAGAACGAGTTTAATCGATTCTAAAATTCGGGTAAAATCGGAAGTAATTTTTATAACGGTCAGTGTATTACAGTATTAAAAAACAAAATGGGCGTTTTCGTTAAATTTTGTTATCATTATTAAGTAAGGCGATCCGATGCCGGCATCGTTTTTTTTAGCATCGATTGGACTGTGGAATTTGCCCAAAATTAGGTACCAGCTGGAAGTCTGCGTATAGAGATACTCGGTAACGATGCCGTAATGATAACATACACTGCCTATTTAACGAATCGACTTCTACTCATTTAAATTTTTAACTAGTAGACGTCCGTGGCTTCGCTTGCGTGATACCTAAACTAAATATTGCCATTTGCCAATGTCCTTCCCAACGCTTAACTATCATCATATCAAATTTCGCCGAGACCGTGAGGGAGCAAGCGAGCGAGCGATGCTTTCGGTCGTCTTCGGTTTGTGGTGCCAGTGATGGCGTGCCGAGTGCCGATGCACCGCGCTGTCATGTCGCCGCCGCTTTCCATTGCGTGGTCAACTGTCTCGCTCGCACTGCACTCGATGATGTTTGCATCGGGTCTGATCGTTTGATTCGGGTGTTGCGAGGTCATTCGTTTCGCTGCTTCTCTTGATCTTGTACGTTTCGGCTCTGGTGCTCTTTAGTTTTTATTTTCGACGAATTGGCTTGTTTATTGGATTTTTTTTGGATGAGCACTCCCCCTCCTCAAATAAAACTATTTCTTACTCTTTAGGTAATTTTTGGCTATTGTCATCAATTCATATATATTTTTATAAAAAGCTTTATGTTATTTTAAATCAGATATAACCAGATAAAACATTATGTAACAAAACTTGCTACAAAGCTAGTAATATTAAATGTAGTATCCGATTTGAAAGGTTTAAATAATATCGTTTTCAACGATAGAAGGTTGTTTTTAAAATTACTCTATTTCGATAATCGATTTAAGAATGTATTCATTCAATCGTCCATTCACAATCTGCCTGCTACTGCTTCCCATCACTATGAGTACAATGACAAATATGATCACGTGATCTGACGCCATTTCTGTTTACAAATACTGCATTGGGATATGGTATGGACTGTATAATGTTTTCTTATGACGTTGTCACGTAAAATTATGGTCCCTAAACCGACTTTACAGATAACCAATTTTTTATTGTAAGATAGGCTCACGTTTAACGACAATCATGCCTGATGGAAATAAATGATGAGGTCTAAGTTGGAACGCGCTTGCCTAAAAAATGTCTATTCACTCTTGCCTTGAAGGTACTTAAGTCGTACTAAGCGGGAAACGACATCGGTACGCATCAGGATGCTGAGAGGCTGGGACGATTACATAATCGTTATCTGGTTTTTATGACTCGGCATAGAGTCGTGACGCGCTGACGTCACACGACGGCCGCCTGCGCGTGCGCGCTTTGCCCGAATTCACACCGGCTACACGACTTCATGCGTTTCGTTTTTTATCCCTTCAGGCGTCGCTATCATCATTAGTATTATTATTTAAAATTCTTTACTTATTTTATTTTTCATGTCTGTTTGTTTATGGACAACTAGCCCCACTATCGAAAGGTACGGATAGTTAGAAACAAAAAGTTAGTTGAAAAAGCATAGTATTTTTTTTATGCTGATGTACGGAATTTAGCGTGGATTCAGGTTCCCATAATAGTAGGTACTTATAAATTATAACAGCAAAAAAGGTCCGATATCACAAAGTAGTATTTATAACTACAATTATTATAAAACTAAGAAACAGACAAGGCAAAGCAAGTAAAACATAAAGTTGATAAAGAGAAAAATAACATTAGTGAGATAGTTAAATTATGCATCTATTTACCCTAAAATTAAAATAAATAATAAATAAATATAAAATACAATACCATTATTCATCGAAACGCAACGTAGACAAAACGAGCAAAACGCAAGATTGACAAAGCGAAAAATAAGGCTAATCACACGAAATCACATGCAATAACAATTTGCTCCAGCGTACTGTAAATACATAATGTTAATAATGCAATTAAATGAACGAGGAAATTAAAGTAAAATCCTTACCTTTAATGTGGTGGATACCTTAAAGCTAATACACGTATAAGCTAAATAATACACATCCATATTATAACCACAATTATTCAGCCAAGCGGCAGACAAGACAAAACGAGCAAAACGCAAGATTGACAAAGCGAAAAATAAGGGCACTAAATCACACACGGTAACACGTCGCCAGTCCACAATACGTTGCGCACAGCGCACTGTATACAGTATGCAAATAATACATCTTAATATAGAGTGCGGTGGCTCGCAGTTTTGTTATTACAATCAGATGAATTTACATTTCATAAATAAATGCATCTCGGGCTGCCCTAACGACGCCTCGCTGAATGTTTTTGTATAAAATGTGCTAGTGTTTAATTTAAATAAGATGCGCGGTATATAGCGGGTGTGAATTTTGAGGTGCTGTTGGAGTTTTGTGCGTACGGGTTTCAGGGATTTTTTTCATATTCTGCATGAGTATGACTAATATTCCTTTTTCCCCCTTAAAGTATTACGTATATTAGTAACACATTATCTGCAACCGTGTGATTTCAGTCCACTCCCATTTATATGTTAAGCTTTGGGATAGAGTAGAATTGACATTGTACATTGACATTTTGTATACTTCAGTAAATTATACAGTAGTGACTCTATCATCACACTAGTTCAGAATGCAGATTTTACGACACAGAAGAAACTTAATTGTACCTACGTAGGTATTTTCAATATGCAAAAACATAAAATGAATATCATGAAATTAACAATCCCTTTCCCACATTGAATGTCACCGAAATGGCCATATAATACGTAATGGCATCAAATGAGGTAATTTATTCGCCATAGACACGCACAAAAGAACGACTCCCATCTCTCAATATCACCAATTACCGACGATTTGGAATCAAATGAATTCGGCTATTGAATTGTACAGAGACATATCATTTGTGCGTGTTCTCACGGACGCTATAAAAATCTAATAATCCCAGAACCTCCGAACCAACACGTAGGTATATTAATTCAAATAATGACCGCCAATGAGCCTTCTTTCGTCATACGGCGTATAGAAAACATCAAATACATATAATTAGAGGCATCTATAAACTGAGGTAATTGCGCCGTCTTCTTTAATTACGTTTCGATATTGAAGGTGATGTTTTGAAAGATTTTACCTACCTATTTCACTTAGGTACCTAATCATATTTTATGATCGACTGACATTAAAACCTCTTCCGATATAGCGCAAAATGTTTAACTTATTAAAGCTAGGTTAGACTATTACGTTTCCTTTCATCTTAATCCACCAGAAAATGTTGTAGATAGAGTCTCTAACTATTATGTAATGTATTATTAGATTCACATTCAAATCTCTCATTAAAGCCTTCACTTGTTCCATGGTCTAGCAACCATTAAATTACGTGCTCGGTCCCCTGTTTAAGAAATTTTAATGAAAAATAGAAAAAAAATTCGAAAAAAAAAAACAAAAATAACACTCACGTGTGTCATCCCATCACATTCATCCGTGAAATATTTGGAATAGTTCATTCTATTCTTAGCATTTGCGAATGAATCATAATATAAAGATTGCTATACAATATTTCAATGTTGTCAATTGTAGCACTGAATAGCTTGTAACGAAGAGTCTTTGAATGAATTTTTGTACTATTGTTGCAAAAATCTCTTCTCTTGACCCTGTCAAGATTGTTATTCGATTGCAACATTTTATCAAATTCCATTACCATTTCGACAGTTTTACCTATATCTCATCGTTTAGGTAAGTATATTATAAAGCTAACATTATACTATAGTTGTAATATTATTGATATATTCCTCACAAAATAATTTATTTTGAAAACTAATATAAATTATTTTAACTTGAGACATAATAATCTTCGAGAACGTTGGCATGCGCGTAGAATCCTTTGACTGTCAATAAATTCAATAGCTACTGGTCTAAGATCCCGCCATACAACGACCTTCACCGAGCTGTTTATTTGATGGAACGTATTTTATATTTAATTTAATATGTCAATAAATATATTGCATATGGGTTGCCTAACAAATTTCAGTCCATGATATGATTAATTAATAATTAAAAAAAAAATATTTTAAACATTTCACCGGTTTGATTATTAGACACATTCTATACCAATCGAAAGTATGAAGCCCTAAGAATATGCAAACGTTAGGTTACCTATTCTTTTCCGGTCACAACTCTCGGGTAGCCAGGTGTAAACAGGTAAATCGATACTAGCATTTTGCACCGGTCTGATTATTGAATTGAAATTAAATTAAATTAAAGATTAATTCATTATGAATTTGTCTAATAATCAAACCAGTGAAATGTTTAAGAAAATTTTTTTTTTAATTAACAATTAATCATATCCTGGACTGAAATTTGTTAGGCAACCCATGTGCAATATATTTATTGACATATTAAATTAAATATAAAATAAGTTTCATCAAATAAACATCTCGGTGAAGGTCGTTGTATAGCGGGATCCTATACTATATGTAATACCTACTGTGTTTCCTGTAAATACAGATAATACAGGTGTATGTGCATACCGTAACTATTGGTCGTAGAGGCAAGAATGTTTTGCTCTCTGAACGATCCGGGCCGTTATTGTAATACGGAATAAGATTAGTATACTGGAACCGATAGGCGTACCGTTCGCAACAAAATATAGAACTTTACGAGATAATAATGAGAATAAAGAGACAATCTGTCGCTGCCTATTCATTTTTATTAAAAAAAATGTATGTGGTCTAGCACCTACCACTTAATACGTTACTAGATTGAAATAGTTTCTTTTTTATCTTAATTTAATTGCATGTGGTATGATTTGGTAGTAAAGTAACATTCCTTTTTTAACAAAGGCTTGCCCTTGATGTTAAGAGCGTTGATGCGTTCTGCGCCGTTTTAGCTCATTTTTCAGCTATTTTGACCCTTCATATGTTGTTCATCTATGCATTTACTTAAAAACTTATTTATACTACATTGTAGAAAATTTTGTATTCTAGGGAATTGGAAGACAACATTTTGCAATTTATTGATAGTTTTTGTCTTATTGCCAAAATACCAAAAGCCTATTTTTGAATTTTGGGAATCGTGGAATCTTTGACGTTCACTACGTCAAAAGTTACTTCTTCAATTCACACACAATGATATATTTATGAAAGGAAATGCCCTGAACTAAAGACATGGAAGAAAACATTTTTTAATTTGGCGTTTTTTACATCATAAAAATCCAAGCAAAGGAATTTTAATTTCAGTAAATTATAGACATATAAAACCGTCATTTTAGTAGATTAATTTTCGCCATTTATAAGTAAAATTAATTACATATAAAAGTAAAACATATTAGCAATAATATAAGTAAAAAAAAATCTAAAATTATGTACTATTTGTTACCAAAAAATAACTTTGAAACATATACCAAAACGCAGAAAGAGGCAGTAGGAAATTGAACTAGCAAACTAGTATGAGCCGAGGCCTCTCCGCGAACGGACGTAACGCTTTTTGTCTCGGCAATTCTTATTGGATTACATGGAATATACGTAAAATTGTAGTGCGACTGTCACTATTCAATACTAGATATTTTTAATGCTCGCTATTTTTTCTTACAGATAGATTAAATTTTTTACGTATTTTTAATAATTGTAATATATTATATTATAGTTATAGTTGAGGATTATAGTTGTAAATCAGTAATCCATACTATATAATATTATAAATGCGACAGTGTATCTGTCTGTCTGCCGATTTTTATGCAATTAGGTACAGAGTTAGCTTACATCCTGGGGACGGATATAGGATACTTTTTATCTCGGAAAATTAAAGAGTTCTCACGAAATTCTTAAAGGTCCGTCCGTTTAACCGATTTATACAAAATTTGGTAGGTACAGAGGTAGCTTGCGTCTCGAGAATTGACATAGTTCCCACAGGATTTTTAAAAACCTAAATCCACGCTGACGAATTCGCGGCCAACATATACTTAGTACATAATATTATGTGGAAAATGAACTAGAAAATAGCTATCGTCTTCGATCAAAAAATTTATCGAAGGCTATCGTATACAAAAACTATCATCCGGTAACTATTAAAATTTAAAATCGGGAAATTACATCAAAATCAACATGGCGGGCTGATATAGGCAAACTTTCTTGAAAGTAGGTATAAATGTTGGAAAAGGGAGCGAGAACGGGAACAGGAAATCTATGATTCCCTCGGGATTTGTGAAAAACCCAAATTCACGCGGGCGAAGCCGAAGGCGAAGGCGAAGCCGCGGGCTTTTGCCCGCGTGAATTTGTATAGTATAATTTTTTTATTTAATAGTAGAGTATAATTTTTTTATTTAAATAATCCATACGAATATTATAAATGTGAAAGTGTGTCTCTCCGTCTGATAGCCTTTCACGGCCCATTCTTTTTACCGATTTGGACGAAATTTAGTATCACAGGCATGGACATTGGTTATTTTAGACTTTTTGATGTAAAAAAAACTTTAGAAACAGCATGTTTTCTAGGTATGCACATCATAGGTGTGTATATACCTATGTTGGGCACAATACCTAGGTTGTTGGGCACAATTTATCGCAATAGCACAAAGTTATTTTTTTGCATTGTTTTATAAAATGGCTGATAACTCTATTATTACCCGTGCAATAACTTTCTATTGTTATTGTGGTAAATGGATTACACTAGCACAACACCTGCAAGAGATTAGATACTAACTATCATTTGCACGTCGTCATCGTTTGAGCAACTTTATTTGATAATTTTATTTATATTTTCGAACAAGATTTTTCTTTTTATTGCATCAAGGGTCGACCTTGATGGCTATTGTCAGTGTGATAAAAACTGCTTTAGCGTTGCAGGTGCTTATCTATTTTATTGCTCTCTGTTTTTGTTTTTACGTTAGGTTGGGTGTGAAAACAAAAAAAAAATACTTTTATTAATTTTTTTTTACTTTTGATTTTGAATGAATCTGCATTTTTCTTCACTATCTTACCCTTACACGAGTAGGTATATACTAAAATCAATATCAGAAGCTGTACTATATTCTCCAATTATAATTTTTATGTACTGGTCTACTCTATAAGGACTTTTTCAAGCATTATACATTAATTATGCCTACTTTATAAAATTAAAAATCTACGAACTAAAAACTTAGGTATAGGTGCATAACAATATTGAAAAAAATAATAGCCCGTTTGAAAATGGTAAAAAGATCAAAACGGTTTGTTACACTACACTGCACTCGGAGCAGCCCGTTCATTCACGTAAACAAAGAATCCCAGGTAAATGCCTAAACTTGCGAAGCGGGTCCGTGCGTCAACGCTCTTAAGCAATGAAGGTATAAGACTTAAAAGTAGTCTTGTCGATTTAACTTTTAAAAGTACAGTTAAATCGACAATATTCGTAAGCATTTAAATAGGAGTAAGCTAATGCTATTTCATTTGTAATAACAATCGTTTATAAGTCAATGCTAGAATATTCTTTCTGCGTTATAGGAGTTACTGTCTATGGGATTTAATGAAGTGTTATACTAATTTTATAAAATTTAGTTTATTTTTAAATTATGTATAGGAAACCCGTATCATTAGAAACAAGAGACGACAAAATGATGATCTCACTATGTTTTGTGTTTATGCTGACTGTACAAGTCACATTTGAAGCAGTTGCACAAGTTTCTTTTGTCATTGTATAATGATGCCTAACGTTTCTGATGTTTTGTGTGTTGGAATGTGCTTCGATTAGACTTATGTGCCCATACAGAAATGGATTATTCTCTCACTAATAACCACAGATGCAGTGTTAACACAATGGAATACTCTTATTACCTCAGCGTAAGAGCGAAATTTGACTGAATTAATCCTTATAAGACGTGTAAATACGACAAGATTTGCTATGACCATGTGATCGATGATTCGACGGTAGTGTTTAGTTAAAACTGCTGTAATTGATGAAGAGAAAGGAAAAGCTTGATAAATTGCATTCCGGTATTAAGCTTCATTTTGTTCCTACTGATTATTATATTTTACATAGTGATATTATTAGCACGTACAAATTAGCAATATATTATGTAAACTTTTCATATCGAACTTATCTTTTAAATTATCTCTATTTGTTTCTCTAATAAACGTCAGTTTATTTTGATTGGTTTACCTTTTAAAATACTTGGTATAGTGCTACTGTAGGTAAGTTTTTTTCTTTAGAAAAGTTTGGTCTTTCTACCTTTGCAATACCTATTTACTTAATAGTATTTATAGGTACTATTGTAATTCCTTCTTTCTTTATTATTTTTAGTTTTACCTTTTACAAAAACTCTCTATAGCGAATAAAAACAGTGAATCTCTTGAAAACTTAGTCCTCTTCGATATAAATATCTACCATAAGTTCTATAACAATACATCGCAAAACGTTAACAATATTTTTTGTGCGCATTGCGAAGCCATTACAGAGCACAATATAATATACGCCGTTATTAAATGATAACAATAAACAACATCCTATTCAATCAATTAGGGAGATAAAAACGCGCGTAAAGTATCTGTATAGGTGAGATAAAAAAAGAAGCCATAAAAAGTATTCAAAACTATGTAGCACTTGACAATTAAAAATATTTTAGTAAGATTTCAATGTCAGATATAGGTAGGTAATAAAAATTTCGCAAGTGAGAATAGTAAATTTAAATATTATACATATTTCCTGAGCTCTGTGATAATACGATAAGTAACAGTTTTCGAATCACGTGTACTCATTTTGATGATCATGTTGCGGGTTTTCTATTGTTTTGGTGTCATAACGATTACTAGTTGCATTATAGACATGAATGAGCAACAATTTTCGTATATCGCCACCCATTTAACCATCGATGAATGTAATAAACTCGTAGCATCACTGCACTTTACGTCATACGACTTGCCAACAAATCTTAAGGCTCAGAAGACGATTCCCAAAAATGTTTCATGTAAAAAACTTTTAACCGATTATAGCAAAGGCAAGGAACCATGGCAAGGTGAGAATAAAAGTCATGAAGTAATAGCGCACAGACTACGTCAAATTGGCAAGGACGATATAGCAGATTGGCTTGGAAACGCCGTTTTCCATCATCTCGCAAGAGGTATTAATGATTCGCTACTCCAAAATCCATTTGCGGAGAATCTTACTCAAAGTGCACTTAACACTAAATTACGCCGAGATAAAGAAACGGCCGTAGAAGCGGAATGGGATCTCATCGATATTACTTTATGGATAGTGTTGGCTAGTTTACTTGCAAGCCTGGTTTTCTCGTGTTGTCGTATATTATGCGTATCTTGTACTAGAAGTAAAAGACAGTCGACAAATGAGGAGATGAAAGCGCTATTAAAATGAGAACGTAAAAGCGAGAGTGACCACGACTTTTAAATGTGTGTGATTGCTGTTTAAAATGTGATGCCTTTACGTGAATATCTTTACTCATTATAATGTCACATTGCAATATAATGTTTAATTTGTTATTTGACTCCTCTATATTAATGTATAATATCCATGTAATTGTTTGACATTGTAATGCTTTGCCTCTCCGTCTAGGACGAAATCTAGATTTATTCAGCTTACAGAGCAATGGAAATTACTATTTGACAAAATGAGCAACAAGTATAAATTAAATATTTAAAAAATCCCCGATATTCGCCATTTTGTGGTGGTAGCCATCTTGGATTTACATAGTGCTATTCTACTAGTCAAGCCCTTTCATTTGATACCCATAATGAGGGAGTTGTGAAAAAATATGTAATCCGCCGTTTTGTGGTGGCGGCCATCTTGGATCGATTTTCATCAAACATAGTTAAGAACACTCCCGACTAATTCACCTTTCAAACAAAAAAACCGCCTTCAAATCGGTTCACCTGTTTGAGCGTTACGAGGGAACAGACAGACACACACACACACACATACAGACACGTCAAACTTATAACACCCGTCGTTTTTGCGTCGGCGGTTAAAAATAATTCAGAGAATAAAATGAGCGATCGGAACGCACAAGCCGCCCTGATTGGGGCCTAAATGTCCCTCTGTCCACGACCTGCCCACTAACAAGGCGGTTTCGGGACAGCGCGTACGCCATCGCCCGTGTCATCTTGCCCAGAGCTTGATAAGCCTCATTAGTGGGCCGTCTTCTTAACTTCATCAACCGATATAGGGAGTATCGACTCGCAGCTGAATGCGCTAACTACGCGATTAATACCAACTAGTTACGTCTACAAGTCTTTGTAGTGTAACTGTTCAGAATGTCAACCATTGTTTTTATTATCTGTTCCCAATTAGTAAACGCTGAGCTTATATTATTGCGAAACTGATTTTGAAATTAACGTCCATTTGTCAGGCGTATCTAAAACCATTATTCAAACTAGATTTATGTTTTACCTAGTAACTAAGTATGTTGTAGCTTTTACTTTGTTTTTTACATTATTATCTTTTATTATTAATCCTCACAAAAAAATTAATAACTTATATAAAAATCCTTCCTTATAAATTATTATCCTTATAAATTCCACTTTTGTATCAATTAACTGTTTCTTCAGATCATTTTAACTACTTTATTGAAAAGGACAATAAAATATATTTCATTAATTTATCGAGATTTTACGTTGTTTTTTTTTTCTTCCTTTCCTTAAATTCCTTGTCTTACTTAAATAGTAATTTTAAGTCACACTAAGTATAGATTCCGATTGAATTGGGCCACGCAAGAATAGACCAACAAGAAATAAATTGCGGAGCATTAACCCAACCATCACAACTTAAGTGTAAAGGAGAGCTGTTATATATTACAACGATAGAAATATTACATACCCCAGAAGACTGTAGCCTCTAATGAACACCATATCAGACGAGGGAGCACTGATAGAACACCATTAATAAGCTCGGACATTTCTCCAGCGGACCCATTGCTATATACTGATTGATATCGATTATGAAATAGAGTATAAAGTGGCCATTATTCAATATCTATTTATCATAATGCATTAATCAGTTGCATTCATTTCCAAGGGATAAATAATAAAAACATTCATAACTGTTCCGTTTATGATGTTGAATTAATTCGACGATTTATTTATACAACCTGATTTTGATTCGAAAAGTTTAGTTAGTTAATGGTTATCCACCGGGTCGATTACGAATAATTTGACAATATATTCTGCGATATTGCTTAAAATTAGTTAACTGACTTTTAGATAAGATATCATTAGCTTTCGTAAATGGATTAATGTCCACGTGTCTCTCTACCTTTTTGCAGCGTATTTGACTAGGTATATTTGCGATCTTATTTGTCTTGAATTACACTAGTAAGGTAAGAAACATAAGGGAATGGACTGGCATCAAGACAGTCGAACAACTATTCCGCCTAGCCATGGACAAGGAGAGGTTCAAAAGACTGACTGCTGACCTTCAGTAATGGAGAGGCACAACAAGAAGAAGAAGAAGAAGATAATATTATTAGAATTTGAATCGAAATATATAAAAGGAAAAGGTAAATGATTGAATGACTGATCTATCAATACAAAGCTTTAAACATTAGGCAGATCGGGCTGAATTAGTATTTTTTGAAATAGTATTTTTGAAAATTTTAGCCCTAAGGAGATAAAATCAAACTTAATTTGAGTGAAGTCATGTGCAAAAGGCAAAACTGCCAAATTATACCCACTTATTTGAAAAGAATGTCTTCAACTGTTTTTTTTATTTATTTAAAAAATACATAATAATCCTAGCCTTTCATCTAGCCTAAGTGCCTTTCAAAAACACGAATAACTTCTTCAATCTTAATTGATTGTGAGGTAAGAATATTAAAACTTACATTTCGAATATTAATTAAAACATTAAAATCGATACCGCAAGAAATAGAAGCAGGTTGAATGGTCGCATTGGACACTGAACGTCGGGTGTCTGCACGGACCATTCAAATTGTAACGTCACTCAAAATGGTTCCGTCGATAAATTAAATTGATGGGAGCGTAATTAACGAGCTTACTTTCAAATCTTTTAAGTAAGCTAATATTAAAATCACTGGTAACTTTTCGAGTTGTAGTATATTTATTTGAAAAAAATTTTTTTTAGGTTCCGTCTCTCAAAATCACGTCACACTATCACACTAATATTATAAAGGCGAAAGTTTGTGTGTGTGTGTGTGTGTGTGTGTGTGTGTGTGTGTATGTTTGTTACTCTTTAACGCTGCAACTACTGAACCGATTTGGCTGTAATTTTGAATGGAGATAGATTATGCCCTGACTAAACACATAGGCTCTTTTTATCCTGGAAAAATCCACTGTTCCCACGGGATTTCGAAAAAACCGAAATCTATAGATACAGCTATAGGTAGATTACTATAGCAAACTTCCTTGAAAGTAGGTAGATATAAAGGTTGGAAAAGAGAGCGGGAACGGGAACCGGAAATCCACGATTCCCTCGGGATTTGTGAAAAATTGAAATACACGCGGGCGAAGCCGCGGGCAGAAGCTATTTTAATATATAAATCGAGTCCTCAGAGTATCTTCTCGTATCCTGGTTGGACTGATGTCTATCCGTAAATTAAACCACAATTTTTTTATGGGTTTAATAAAAAAAACAGTCAGTACCTCTTCCAGGTCTCAGACAGCATCGTCAATTACCATCAGGTGAAATCGCAGTAAAGGGCTAACTTCCAGATGAAAAAAAAATAGTTTTAGATTCCTGCAAGAGACACCGTGCAAAGAATTATAACAAAATCCTCCAACCACAATTGAGCATATTTTTCAATTCGTTCAATTTTTATTTGAACAGGGAACTCTCGAAGGAGTAGGTATATATATATCTACTCGTAGGATATCTACGAGTATCCAAAAGAGCTTTCAACAGATTCATTGATCTCCAAAATCAGACATATTATAATAAAAAGGTCAGATTGACGGACAAATTGATAGGCATCAATATAGCGGAGTTATTACTGGTAATTGAATAGCCACGATAGAAAGTGACGGTGTGAAGTTTGACCAGTTTCCTGTAATTACTTCTGGGGGTCGTAAACTTGTTATAATCCGTGGCAGACTAGATAGATTGCCAGTTTACTGTTTTTATGAACGTATCATCTTAGCTCAGACGATGGTTAATTGCTTAACTTTTACTTCATAGGTAGGTAAGTAATTAAAATAATTAAGTGGTCAGGTTCTAGACAGAATTTAATCTTAAGTTATTTAATCTTAACCTCAGGGCTATATATTGCTTCTATAAGTTCTAACATTATCGGTCTTTTAAATAAATACTTAAATTGATGCTTGAAATCGTCCGTTCACCTATTACCGGGTCAAGAATGAGATAGACCTATGTGGATAGTTTTAATATCTAGTTAAAAAAAGTTAAGAACTGACTACTGACTAAAAACTATTGTTAGGACATTTTACTACTTCCTATTATGTTACATATTTTATGTACCTATCTGTCTTTATTGACGTGCTTTTGAGATTGTACGATGTTACACACAATCGAAATGTCAACAAAGAGCCAGTCATAAAATAAAATGTTATAATCTCTTCCTAAGAAGTTCACATGCATTGAAACAAAGCTTCATCCACACCCACGCTCAATAAGTGGTTCACAGATAGAGAGGCGAGTGGACGCGAAGTAACAAAACATTCGCAGTCGCAAGTTTATTGTCTCCAATTAATATTCCAGCACGTGCTACTCTGCTGAGGACGGTGTAGACATAATGCACGCCGATTTTTTGCTTTTGGATTTAAGTAAGAAACAATTTTTCTTGTCTTAATCTACGAAAAAAGGAGGAGGTTTTCAAGTGACGCGTATTAAGTATGATTAGGATCACGCATAACATTTTACATAGTAATCCGATTTATTCGAATCTCAAAGTACATCTCATTCTTTAAAAAAAATTACCCCAAAGGGTAGGAAAATAGGAGATGAGTGTCTCTTCACACTCACTGAATTTTTATGACAAAAAGTAAAGTAACTGTGCTTTAAATTGTCCTTGTCTTGCAATGGTAAATGTTACCATACGTATAGTAGCCTCTATACTCTGACATCGAAATATGATCGAGAAAAGTTATCATTTTAAAATGTACATCAGCTCCTGAGGATGTTCTTCAGAATAAAACGTGGTTGCAGTTTGTTTTATACATAAAAAAAGCGGATTATAGCCACCACCACCACCACTACAGCCTGTTTTTTTGGATTATAGCAAAATGAGTTTATTAATTTTCCTTGTGTATAAAGGTGAATAACGACTGTGTTGACGCTCGTCGTGTCTAGTATCTGCGCACCTCTGGGTGTCTCATAGTTTTTGTCGAGCGCTAAAATGCCCCACGTCCGCTTGTTAATCACTTGCGTATATCATCTCAGGTGTACTTACCGCGTGTCCTGCAAATTGGTTCAGGTAGACGCTCATTTAGATATGCCGTGACAACTATAAAGTGAAGAGGTAAGGAATACTTTGCTTTTGATAGGTAAGTATATGAATATTGCAATTTCAAATAAGTCTCAATATAATATGGAAGTAGGTATAAGTGAAAAGTGCTTGAAGACAAACTCTTTGAACAGCATCTTGCCAGTAAGGACTCTGCTCATACATTGTCGCTAACTACCTATGGGTCTTATGAGAAAGCTCAGGATCACTTAGCGGACAATGGAGTTTGGAGAGAGATTGGTATGCACGGTGTTTCTCTGCACGTGATCAAATATCTAAGTAATAGATATGAGGAGATTAGTAGAAGAACCAACGTAGTCTAACTTGTTGCGAAGTTGTAGTGGCAATGGACGGGGCACATAGTTCGAAGAACCGACTGAGTCCCAAGGTGCTGAAATGGCGAATCGCAGATGATATTAAACGAGTCACTGGATTCAATAAGCGCAAGATCCAGGAGTGTGGAAGTCTCTAAAAGAGACCAATAGCCAGCAGTGGACCTATTTAGTGTTGAGGAAGAAGAGAAGAAGGTGCATGATTTATTTGAGTTAGTTTAAACTTTTGATGACTTAATGAAGATCGAAAATATGTATTAAATTTTTCGAAGGACTACATACATGCCACGATGAAATGTGCTACGGATAAGTTTCGTCTTGAAATATGAAGGTTTTATTCTATTTTTTACGGCCAAGGCAGAGAATAGTTTTTAAATTTTTAGATGCTAAGAAAATATCAACTAGAAATAGAAAATTTATAGCCGTGTTTGCAGTCTCTAGCGTACCTGTTTTACAACAAATTTTTTGTTCATTACTCGACAAGTTCGTCAGCAAGATCATCAGTTGGTTTATACTCGTAGATATCATATTCATGCCTACCTCATCCGTTTAAATAATATTTGAATTTTTTCATCAAGATTCCTTACCTTCTGGTCACCGAACCGCATCTGTCTTCTGGCATTCCTCGCGACATTCATCCGGCATAAGAAGACCCTGTCCTCCCCATCGGTCGGTGCCCTCGACAGCTCAGACCTGACGGCTTGCTGGTCTTGCTTGTCGATCACGTCGTATACACTATCGCCGTGGATGAGAAGGTCCTCCTGCGAAAAAATAGGTAATGTTTTTTTAATTTACGTTAGTTTTTACCCCACCAACCCGCATTGGAGCAGAGTGACGGGTTTAAGCTCTCAATCCCTCTATCCTGAGACAGGAGGCCTGCGTCCAGCAGTGACACGTAAAAAGGCTGTGGTGGTGGTTATTTTTTTAAGATAAATATTTCAGTTCAAAACTGCATTAGTTGAATTTTGTGGCTGTTAAACCTGTAACAACTAAGTAACTTTCATTTAAAAAAAATTAAAATAAGCAAACTGGGTTTTCGGGTTTATGCAGATACAATTATGTAAAAACCGTAAAACATCCGTAAAAATATGATTCTTTACATACAATAAAGAAGTACCGAAACGAAAATTATTTCGTTGTGCTTGTGATGGAATGTTACCCTAAAAATAGAGACTTAACAGTGGGGTTAGTACGAGTTTGCAAATCTCGTAAACGTGTACATATAGAGTTCGACTATTACAATACTAATACGTAAAAATGGAATGGACTTAATCTGCCTTGTTTTAAAGCTCGGTTGCTTCGTCGATACATAAATTACGTATGCATATTATACAATCATCATCACAAGCAAAAACTTTTCGGAATAAACATCGCTAATACTGAATGTATATGACATTAAAACAGAGGGCTTTAGATGCATTTTACTTCGACCTTATAGTGTTTCGATACTCGATTTCTATCACCGTTGCCGAGACGTGAGAACTCGTACTAACGATACAGAGGTGCCGCGTCCACGATTAAAATAATTCCCCTGCGGTCGGCACACTGATGAAAATGTCGAAGCAATCTCGGTAAGTATACGCCTCTTTAAAATCAACTTTGCTTTAACTTTGCGGCTGCGAAGCGGTTAGGTTTCCGCAATTATTGTTGCCGCGCCACTCTTTGTTTTAGATTCAACTCGAAATAAAACTAAGACATGGAGGTTGGTAGAAGTAGAGCCATAGATAAAGGACGACGTGTATTTATGGTAGAGTCGACGTACCGTATACTCGTATATAAGCGCAAATAAAGACTAGCTGTTTTCTTTTTCGCAGCTTTTAAAGAGAAGTTTTGGTTAGTGGAAGTCCGCGTGCGGAAATCACCGTAAAGAATTCCGCTGCAATGTGATATAAATGAAGCGCTAAAATTCTGCGTGGATACTTACAACGATGAAGAAATTTTCCGCGCGCATTTTCCGCTAGGAGGATACGTATACTAGGAGGAGAAGCGATCATGAACGACATAGAAATCAAGCAGAATTCGATAATGTAACATTTTTAAATGTAAGGGGACGCTATATCAGCACGGAGAAGACGCTAGAGACCTTTTCCTTTTCGAGACGCTAGAGTCCGGTTTGCTATTCATGCAACTCCACTAAAATCTCTAGGTAGAGGTGACAATAGGGTTAGCTTGTGCGTACTTGATGATGCTTGGAATTAGAGACCCAATGATTTAAGCTGAGTACTCAGCAAAGATCGTAAAACGTAATTCGAAGTACTGGGGTGTAACAGTCCCATGCCTCGGAGAGCACGTAAAGCCTTCGATCCTGCGGCTGATCGCTCTCCGGTCTAACCCATCGGACTTACAAAGTGAAGGAATATAAAGTAAACCTATGCATACACTTGAACACAGTAATATCTTCTTCCTAGTTGAGTATTCTGGCCTATTCTGGCCGTGTCCGAAATTTGGTCGGAAGGACGTTATTAGGATGGTTTTTACTAGAATAAAATTATAATACTTAGGTAATATCCGTAAACGATAAGAGAGAACATAGTATCCTGTCAAACATCATATCTCAAACCACCAACGTAGAATACATTACTAAGTCCATATTTATAGCGAATTTGTAATGTAAATTACTAGATTCGCCCTTCAAAACGCCGACGTCGCTGGTCAGATGGGGTTAATAAAATCGTTGCACATTCTCTTTGTTTTCTTAATACTAAACAAATTTCAATTACCCCGGGTCGGCTTTATTATGTTTAATTAAATCATAGTTCTCATGCAACGCAACGTTTTCTTGAGCTGCGTTTGACGTGATGATAGGGTTGGCACTGTGGAGTTTTTTGAATAAAATAGATGCAAATTAATTACAAACAGCGTTAAGAAAAATATTAAATCAAACGGTCGACATATTAATAAAATTAAAACATAAGTAGTACTCAGAAACCTCTGTTAAGAAATTTACTAATTTTAATTCATCTAGATATAGTTATTAAATTCTGAACTGTTTCAGTAGTGTACAAAATTACGAAAGTTGATTGATAGAAACTGAATACTAAGTAGATTATTTTAAATACTGAATATTGTAATTACGCTTTCCTGAAAATGGAATTTGGTATCTGGAGATTTTCGTGTGCACTGTGCATATTGGACGAGCCACAACCTGCGTTAAAACCCTATAAAATTAGCAACTCTAGGCATCAAAAAGCTCCGCCCACCTGTCGCGTAAACTCCGATAAGATCAAAGTGCGATACCACCCACGCAGTTCTGCATAAGATGTAAATAAATGAGAAGAAAATATGAAAAAATAATTCAAAAACACAATTACTATAACTGGTGATATAAGTGACAACCCTAAATGACGTGTTGTCAAAACGGCCCGCCCACCTGTCGCGTGCGCTCCGTTAATCTATAACGCGCAATGTCGCCCACGTGGATTAGATCTACAGTAGAAATTAAAACAAATTAGAAGAGAAATAGCTCTAATTAATAAAAACGAAGAATATATATTAAGCTCTTCTAAAATTATTTATGACTAGGTAAACTTGCCCTGTATCCAATTAGATGTTTGCTGCATTATATTATAAAAATAGCATGATTGGTACATTATAATTAAATAATTTAATTACTAGCTGTATTTTTATTGGATACATAAATATATTGCTAAAAATTAAGATTAAAAAAAGCTCCTCTGCTACTTCTTCTAGTTGTCTAAAAGCCGTTACATATTATGTTAATCGCTTAGTTGGCTTTTCAAAATTTTTTTTTTCAATCAATGTATCTTCGTTTGCATAGGGTGCGCTCGTGGGGAAACTTCTCTTAAATAGACTAATTAAAATAATGTTCATAATATGGTCATGGTCATGGTCATACAAATGACGGGGTGGCGACCCTAGCTGACGTACCATCGCGCAGTTCCGCCCACCCGTCGCGTGCGCTCCGTTAAGATATAACGCGCAACACCGCCCGTGCTCGAGGGTGCAGCGAAAATACAAAGGAAATTTTATACATATAAAGGAAATACATAGATACAATAATCCATATGCATGCTGGATAATATTAAAAAGGGAAAATGTGTCTGTCTGTAACTTTTCATCGGCTCAACCGCTGGCCTTGATGCCGAGATCAATAAAATTTAGCACATAGATAGGTAGCTCAAAATTTAACAAATCAACCTGCTGTATACTTAAAACAATAAAAAATTGGATGGACACATTTTACTTATATTTGTCTGCACTAGTGTAAATTGCAAAATCAACACAATATTTTATTAATATTATGGTGCTTTTCTTATGAACACGTATACTAAAATCTTTTAAATAATACATTAAGTTAATCCAAAATATAAATTAAATAAACCGAAACTGAACCGACAATACGAATGTATCAATGTCCAGAACACACAATAAATCAACTTTAACCAAACATTAATTTGTAACACAATTACGGGCGTCGTTCTCGTCGGATCATTAATCTGTATATCCGGAGGCTTGTTTGTCCGTTTGTTTGTCTGCGTGGCTCGAGCTCTGCACAAGGGCTCTGTGATTGACTACTTATACTTTTTAACCGACTTCAAAAAAGGAGGAGGTTCTCAATTCAACGCTTTTTTATTGTAATAATAATATGGTAATATTAAAAAGATTGTGAACAAGAAATGTTCAAAACAAGCACAATTAGCATAATTTACTTTTTATTTTACTCGATTATTCATTCCTTGTTAAGTATTTTCATAATAAAGAATTAAATTTCATATTTTAATACAATACAATACAAGTATACCTACTCTAGATTTTAATTCCGTTACATTTTCAAGAAACCGGTATTGATTTTAAAATTTTCAACAAACAAGAGATGATCCGGAGCAATCATCGGTATCGAACCATCTAAATGATCTAACGGGCTCCGTACAGATTACAATACTGCGGAATCAATTGAAAATAACGAAATACCGAATGAACTGAGATGTGGAGATAAACTTCAATGGGCCCACCGTAGACGATGATGTTAAAGTAAACAGATTTTGAACGTTAAAGGTTTCGATCATGTGTTGAGAGGGTACCGCATTGTCGGGAAAGGCCAAATGTGATGCTTAAAGGGCGTTCTATATCGCTTGATTTTCTTTCTGACCTCAATTTATTTCTTTGTGATGCACTTTGTATACATATGAGGAGTGTTATAGAGTACATTGTTTGAGTACACTCTTACACAACACTATATAGTTACATATATTCTTGAGAAAGACTTGTTACATACAACTGGCAAAACTCTTACATATTAGGGGTTACTTGTAAGGATCTTCGTGTAGAGTGATAAACAGGGAAAAAGGACGCTACCTTTGGCTTTATCACTAACTTTTGAAATGTTTTATTTCTATATAAGTAAGTACGAGCGATGATAGATGTCGCTGCTTCGTCGTCGTCGTCGATTCAACGAGAATAAGTATAAAACTTACTTTTGAAGGAATATAAAACAATTTAAGATTTCTAAAATATTTTACATTAAGTATATTATTTTTAACTAAGTGGGACCTGTTTACCAATTATATTAATACATTTTTTATATAAGTATTTGGAGCTCTGGTATAATTATGCTATGTTTATTCATCTTAATAGTTTTAAGAACTTAATTACTAGTCGTGAAGAAGGTCTCTGATAAATCCATTTACAAGATCTTATTATCAAGTCTTCTCGTGAAACTCAAAAAGCTGCTAAGAGTTATAAAAGGAAATATTGCATGGCTGCAGTATAACGCGTAGAACCTAGTATGGAGCAGGTAATTTCATCTTACTTATAATAATATCTACGATAACATCTAAATTAGTCTCTGACACATTATAACAGGAGGTGTGAAACAACAATACATAGAGATAATGACCAAAATAGCGATAAATACGGGTCTTGATAAGGAAACAGACGAACCTTTAGAAATACAAAAGAGTTACACAAGAATGATAAATTTGTATCGCCGCGGGCGTAAGCTACGCCTGCAAGTGTGACCGCTCGCTAAAGGCCTCCCCTGCCGCTTGCTTTGTAACGAATTTCAGTGCAGACCGGGGGAGGAGTATTAAATTTGGAGATCACTATTGGGTGGTCGGTTTAATAACAAAGGTATTAATGATTTACATCAATAAATCGGCACGGTTAGCGACGAAAGAGCATTGTGGCTATCATTACATTGTTCCGTTTGCATATTGAATTGCCTTCTATTGTTTATTGGCTCCAAGGCTGCTCGGTTGCTACGTGTGTGTTCTAGGTCTCGGAGAAAGTGCTCGAAGGGTGCAATTATATCTGTTACTTCTCCTTGTTCATTAATTTCGCTTAAGTTAAAATT
Source organism: Melanargia galathea (assembly GCA_920104075.1). Taxonomy (NCBI): domain Eukaryota; kingdom Metazoa; phylum Arthropoda; class Insecta; order Lepidoptera; family Nymphalidae; genus Melanargia; species Melanargia galathea. Next base: position 11,087,610 of record OV049858.1, read on the forward strand.
ATCCAACCCTTGTTTGTAGTTGTGATAAAGTCCAAATAATTTAATTTTTATAAGAAATTTTGCAAAATATAGATAAGGAATTTTGACACATTTCCAACACAGAACGTAGCTATAACTAGATATTATTAGTAGGCGATTGAAAGTTGAAGTTGATTTATAAGTATACCTAACTTGGATGAGCGATACCTACTGATGTATAATTGTTAGGAAAGTAAGTATAGTATTAAAAAGGCATTTCGGTCTCAATAAATCTCAAGTATCGTTAATATTCCCACGATCCCGTTCTTATGAGACCAGTAATGTAATGATCGATACCAATCATTACAACTTTCCCGAAACTCAATTTCAACGCTAATTCGAACGCTACAAGACACATTTTACAACAAAGTTCTCTATATCGTCTAAGCAATATTTTATTGTTATTTCGCAATTAAGATTAATGATAAGATTTTAGAGGTAATAAGTACTTAATCCAAACATCTAGTTAAAAACAATGCAGCGTTTTTAAATAGAAAATTATTGTGTGGGCGGGCCCCTATTAGAAAATATTTATATTGCCCATAATTGAGTGAAATTAAAAATGATGTTTCATTTCATTACCTATAATGATCGCCTCGGGTTTTTAATTAGTATAGATATGAGTATTTAATGAAATTATATTTTATAGTTTTTATGTAGACTTTGATGATATAATTTTGGTACAAATTATGCGTTAATATACTGTAAAATTGTCAATTATTTTTATAAAATAGTATAGTTGGAACATTTGAATTAAGATTTTATGTAATTAGGTACTAGCGGATGCCCGCGACTTCATCCGCGTTGATTTAGGTTTTTAAAAATCCCGTGGGTACTCTAAGAATTACGCATCTCCTAGTAAGACTTCATTCGAGATTCGAATTCTCAAAAATCCCTTAGAAAAAAAGACTGTCAGTTTTCCCGAATTATCCAGTTTTCTTTCTTTATAAGTATCATTTCTTTTATAATTTGTTTGTTTGTTCGTTTTTTTAAGTGTTTGTGAAAAGTAATAAATTGTTTAAATGATTAATTAAAATATTTTATTTAATCATTTATGTCTAACTAAGTAGAGCGACATACATATTTCGTAAAATTCTAAAGATAAAAGAAAAAAATGAGTGCACCGCACTTTTTCCCGTTGAAATCAACCTTTCCACCGAATCACCTGTAAACAATAAAGCGTCCGTCGGAGATTTATACACATCAGATAAGATCACGGAACATCAATCCGACAGTTATCTCATGACATCTGACAAACCGTTACAATCACAACAGAGTTGCGAAGCCAACTGACCGAAAAGATCGAACGATCTTAAAAAGGAACAGTCCAAAGATACACTTTGGTTGTTTCCTTTTAAGACTAGATATGTACTGTACTTGGTATACTGTGACTGAGCATTGATGGCCGAATGTGTATCTACACTAAAGTGATAGGTACGTGATTATTGTAGAAAATCGCATTAAATTGACCCAAGTAGATTTTTAGTAAAATGCATAACAAATAGCAGTTTAGAAGTTATGGTGGTACAGATGAACACACACACTCCTTTTTTGGCTTTGCCTTAGTCGGGTAAAAAACGCACAAGCAAACACACAATCTTTAAAGCTACACGTTTATACCGTCACCGCTCCATCGCACTCTGGGAAGATGAAACAATTCTCGTGTCAAAAATTTTGCTTTATGATGGTTAACAATTAAGCTGGTGCTGACCTTTTGAGGATTGTGGGAAGCGTGACAGAGGGCAAATAAAAGCGTTAACTTACCATAGAATGTCCCAGATATTCCGCAGCGTTGTCTGATATGTACAGGAGTTTTCCGTTCTGCGTCATCATCATGAGGAATCCGTTTAGGGCCTGGGAACAAGAAAGGCATTTTAGAATTAGACACTCACTATGATTGCCCAATTCATCACTCCGCTCATCATAGCGCAGGGTCAAAAAAGATGCAGCTACCTCAGTAATACAAACAAAAAATAATATAAATACGAAAGTGTGTCTGTCTGTCTTTCTGTCAACATTTCGATTTCGCCAAAAAATATTTTTTTTTATATTTTGTAGTGGTGTGTGTGAAAACAACCAGCCATATCAACTGACTTCAATCAGTTGATATGGCTGGTTGTTTTCTCGCTATTTTTTTTTTTGAATTTTTAATTTTTGAACTTGTGATCTTTTACAGTGTGCTCAAGACCAACAGGACACATTTAATTTAGAGTTAGGTAATTAATAACAATTCAACTCGTAAATAAATCACATTTCAGTAATTTAGATGGATGCAATAAGTAACAATCAAATATTCAAATGCCAGGTTTCACTTTCATAATACTAGAAACGATATAAGCATTGTGAGGTTGCCAGTGTAATAAACAACTTAAGTAAGGGCTACTTCACAATGCAATTATTTTCCTCTGTAAAATTTAATCATCGGTCAAACTTTGATGCAGTTATCATTTTTGTATAACTCTGAGATGAAGTCCCCTTCACAACACTAAATTCAACTTTATTTATCACTAGCGGTCCACCCCGGCTTCGCCCGTGGTACATAATGTAATATAGCCTATAGCACTCAAGGATCACGCACATATCCAACGGTGAAAGAATTTTTGAAATCGGTCCGGTAGTTTCCGAGATTAGCGCGTTCAAACAAACAAACTCTTCCGCTTTATTATATTAAAAGTATAGAAACTGTAACTGTCGTCGAAGGTTTTATTATCATCGTGTGCCATCATTGAAATGAAGTTTGCGGTCATTATGCAGAGAACTTTACGGTTTTACCGCTTTTAATTTTGGAGAAAAACCCTTTTTCTGGCCAAATTGACATAAAAAGGGAGTTTTCTACCACCGAAACTAACAACGGTGTTAAGTTCTTTTTTTTAACTTCCTTCGATTCGCTGATAAAAAATGATCGATGTTATCAGACTCACAGATAGCCACTGGATACAAGCGATGCAGGAGCGCGTCGTTTGGAAGTCCCTATAAGAGACAGACTATGTACAGCGGTGGGCGTCTCGGTTGACGACAACGACGATAAAAAAATGATTTTTAGTTCTAAATTATTTCGCATATATCTTACGATATTCGTTTCTTTGCGGAATTTCCAGGCAATTTTGAATTAAATTAATTTTCATTAGGTAATTTATTTTAGATTTTTTGTTTTCAATAATTATTATTATTTCAATCGTTATTATGAAGAAACCCTTACTGTTCTAGTTGCATTGCGACCGCGATTCATCTGAGTTATGGCTCGCATATATTTAATACGTACAATTGTGGCGCTAATCCCAACGGATCGTTTACACTTAGATCCTTGTTTAAGTTATAATAAATTAAAAATTTAAAAAACCCCCGACATTCGCTATTTTGTGTTGGCGGCCATCTTTGATTTGCAACAGTGCTATTGTACTAGTCAAGCTCTTTTATTTGATACCCATATTAAGGGAGTTGTGAAAATATGTAGTCCGCCATTTTGTAGCGGCGGCCATCTTGGACCGATATTCATCAAACATAGCTAACAACACTCTCGACTAATATAGGTACCTTTCAAACAAAAAAAAAACCGCATTCAAATCGGTCCACCCGTTTAAGCGCCACAAGGGAACAGACAGACACACACACACACACATACACACACACACAGACACGTCAAACTTATAACACCCCGTCGTTTTTGCGTCGGGGGTTAAAAAGACATTATTGTAAACTAGCTTCTGCCCGCGGCTTTGCCCGCGTGAATTTCAGCTTTTCACAAATCCCGAGGGAATCGTGGATTTCCGGTTCCTGTTCCCGCTCCCTTTTCCAACCTTCATAGCTACTTTCAAGGAAGTTTGCTGTAGTAATCTACTTTTGGCTGTAGCTATAGATTTCGGTTTTTTCAAAATCCCGTGGGAATTGTGTATTTTCCAGTATAAAAAGTGCCTATGTGTTAAGTCAGGGCATAATCTATCTCCATTCAAAATTTCAACCAAACCGGTTCAGTAGTTGTGGCGTTAAAGAATAACACATACACACACACACACAAACTTTCGCCTTTATAGTATTAGTGTGATAATGATAACTGCAGGTCCCTTATTAGTTTTGGGTTTGGATCAATTTTATAATGATTGAGGTTGATTTTATAGTAATTTACTTTAGTTGTTGGTCTCTTTAAGTGCTACTAGCGTCATTACTTCAACCTATTTGGCTACCTACATAATCTAAGGTTAAATTAGACCAGTCACTATTCATTCGTAGGTATGCGGATCACGCGGTCTTGGGTTTGATTCCCGGGTCGCGCTAATTTATGAGGTATTGCGTTTTTCTGTCATGAAATTCTCAATGCCAGTTCGGAGTTGGAAGTTGATGGCGTTTTACCGCCGTGCCTCGGAGAGTACGTTAAGCCGTCGGTCCCGGTTATTATCACTATAGATGTGACAATAGTCGTTAAAAATCCGCCAATTTGCATTCCTATACTTCGCCAATCCTATACTTCTATGAGAGGAGGCCTGTGTCGTGGGACATTAAGAAGGCTGTAGTAATTCGGTTGGAAAACAAGTATAAATTAAAAATTTAAAAAACCCCCGACATTCGCCATTTTGTGGCGGCGGCCATCTTGGATTTGCAATAGTGCTATTCTACTAGTCAAGCCCTTTCATTTGATACCCATATTAAGTGAGTTGTGAAAAAATATGTAATCCGCCATTTTGTAGCGGCGGCCATCTTGGACCGATTTTCAACAAACATAGCTAACAACACTCTCGACTAATTCACCTTTCAAACAAAAAAACCGCATTCAAATCGGTCCACCCGTTTGAGCGCCACAGGGGAACAGACAGACACACACACACACACACACACACACACACACACACACACACACAGACACGTCAAACTTATAACACCCGGTCGTTTTTCGTCGGGGGTTAAAAAATAAGAAGTGCGATAGGTACGCGATAGAATATGTACTTGTAGAGATATCTACTACATGATAGAGATGTATGAAGTGACATCTCTATTAAGTAGTATATCTACAAGTGTCGCGTGTCGCGTGCTTCACATTCAGGTTTTTGGATGCACCATTTAAAGCATTAAAGCAATTATACATTCTCACAGCAAAATAACTTCAAGAAATATTGTGAAGTCAAGGAAAGAACGAATCCTAAAAAAGACAAAGAACATTAAACGGTGCAGTTGGTGTGTTTCCCACGCTGCATTGTATTATAAATTGGTGTACCTTATCATTCGTCATCTCGCTCGCACAAATGGACCTATTTACAAAGTGGAAGGAGACGGAATCATAAAAGATTCATTTCGATTCGAGTAAACTGCATATTAAATGGGCGTGGCCTTTGAAACCTCTTATTAACTTCGATTCAGTGTTATTTAACTTAAGTTTTTGTGTAATTTTTCATAGAACACTAATCAAAACGTTAACTAACTTTATAATATCTAATAAGAAAAAGATAATTTCCTAAGTATCTATTAAGTCACTAAAAAAGACTAAGTAGTAACAGTGATCTTTGTCAACCAATTTTCAACACTGAAAATGATCACAAATATGAAAATCGCACATAAAAAGTCAAGAATAAAAGAAGAGGAGAAACGAGGATTTGATTGGGTCTTTGAAGTAAACAAATACGTCCACATATTATGGAGAGCAGCTCACGACTGAAACTCTCAGAAAATAAGAAAGCATGGCAGTCCTCAGTAAACTTGACTGCAGGGTACATTTCTGAAGGATAGGGTAGAGAGAATAAAAAGGTTTTATAAGAGAAGCTCCCTATAAAACCGCTTTATACAAACTAAGCGTTCATACAAATAACCGCAATATTATATGTGTTCCACGGACTTAACGAATACCTTCTAAATTGTTCAACAACATGTTTTATTTTACTTAACTATGCAAATAAAAAAATTAACTCACCTTTGAAAAACCGAAGTTGGGTGCAGTGGATGGCTGTTGGTTGATCTCAAAGCGTTTGAAAACTGTGAAAGAAAATATTAAAAATTAGCGCATCTAAATAATGTAATACTTTTTAGAATATCACAATCAAGGTACCTTGATATCTATCTATCTATACATATAATATAAGTGTAAATTGAAAATTTAAAAAACCCCCGACATTCGCCATTTAGTGGCGGCGGCCATCTTGAATTTGCAATACTGCTATTCTACTAGTCAAGCCCTTTCATTTGATACCCATATCAAGGGAGTTGTGAAAAAATATATCATCCGCCATTTTGTAGCGGCGGCCATCTTGGACCGATTTTCATCAAACATAGCTAAGAACACTCTCGACTAATTCACCTTTCAAACAAAAAAAACCGCATTCAAATCGGTCCACCCGTTTGAGCGCCACAGGGGAACAGACAGACACACACACACACACACACACACAGACACGTCAAACTTATAACACCCCGTCGTTTTTGCGTCGGAGGTTAAAAATAGTAGACTTGCAGTATCTGTACATTGAAGATTTTTGCAAAATAATAACTGGGGGATGTTAGGGATAAGTAATAGAACGTAAAATAGCTATATTTGAAATTTTTGTCTGTTTGTCTGTTTGTTTGTATCTTTGTGCGCGCATCACGCAAAAACTACTGAATGGATTGCAACGAAACTTAGTACGATTTAAGTTCATACTACGGAGTAACATATAGGATACTTTTTATTCCGAAATTCAGCATGGTTCCCTAGGGAGAGGGGATGAAAGTCAAAACGTGTTTTTAGCTGTAATTCAATAACGCGTGGTCCGATATCATTCATTCTTTTTTTGTTAGAAAGTACTTAATTATTGAACTTAACTATTGAATACTTAACTATTGAATACTTAACTAGAAATAAAACCAATTAACTACTACAATTATTACCCGTGCGTATTAATTATTTATTTCCCAAAAAAAATATGCACCGAATAGAAAACCTCCTTTTTGGAAGTCGGTTAAAAACTGTGCCTATGTGCATTTGCGTAAGAATTTTTGAATATTGCAAGAACTTATGTATGTAAAATCACAAGAGCATGAGCAATTTGAAAACCTTTTACTGCAATATCAATAGATCGCAATTTGCCCATAGTCTGCCTAATGTATACTTATAGTACTTATGCTGATACAATTTAGTTTCAGGGTACTTTCTAAGTGCACACTCCTATCGCTAACGACGCGGATTTCAACTCGATTCCATGCGAAAGCGATATCAAACGTACAAATTACATGCGCAGCATGTATTGTCATTAGACTCCTTTATGCTTGACGACAGCGACACGACAATCATTGTCTTGCGTCTATCAATTAAACACCAGAAGTTTCCACGATACTTCGTTTTTGTTAACAGCTAAGTACGTTTGCTATAAAAATAAAAATAATGAGTTTTCTACTCGTATTCTAGCTCCTATTTCACACATGCTCAGTACTAAAGAAAGACGAAACGGAGCATCATTAATAATATTATAAACCCATTACCAGGCATGCAGATTTCCTCACGCCGTTTTCCTTTACCGTTAAAGCAAATTAAAATTATTTAATTGCTTAAAATGTACATAACTCCGAAAAGTTAGAGGTACGTGCTGGGGATCGAACGGGAAAAGGGGGCCCCCGAAAGGGAGGCCGACGTCTTAACAACTAGACTATCACCACTTTTTAACGCAAACGGAATATAAAATACTAGATTCTTTTCACCTCCATTGATATGATAATGATACAAATAATTTTCTGCAAACTACGCTTTATAGACACACAGATCCCAGCACCCCTCACACGAACATTATTATATGATGGGCACATGGCTAAGACAATTTGCGTTTAATTAGACTACTTAGATATGAATACCTTGTGAATACAAATCAGGAAGAACTATAAGTCAAAAAATAAAGGGACGCAAAATTTATATGGAAAGCGTAATTTGTGCTTAGACCTGAGAAACATATTCATAACCGGTACAGTCGTAACTATATCGTTATAATTTCGTTTACAGTAAAAGCAAGTGTTTAGCGAGTGATTACACACCTTACACCGAGTGTTCATAAAACAGTTAATACACACATAATGCTCGCCGAGTTGCAAGAAACTATAGCGTTGCCGTTTGCCGTTTAAAGTGAAATGCCGTTTGTAATGATTGCTGTATGTATACGCGTGAATATGAAATGCTAATTGTGTAGTCTATAACTACCTACTCGTGTACGTTTTCCAAGGATGATTATATAGAAAGGTTTTATAAAAATTAGAATTCAACAAATTATTAGAATATTCGGAGTCCTTTTTGTCTTTCCGACTGGAAAATCATTGTGCAAAAATCTGAATTTGCGAGTATAAATTAAGAGGCTTTAAGTCCGCTTAACGCAACTGTTATAGTGTTTTGATACTCGAAGTGTCGAGATGTAATAAGTACACAGAAGTGGACGTCTATTATTACGATGTTGATGAAACTTTACTGTATTCGGCCGTAGGACTTTATCGTGTCCCCTTGCAGTCATGCTCTACGTAGTATTATCACTACAGCTTTTTTTAACGTCCCACTGCTGGGCACATTCCTCCTATCTCATAGGAGAGAGGGATTTAGAGTTTAGACCCGCCACGCTGCTCCAATGCGGGTTGGCGGGCTTTAACGGCTATTGTCACATGATAGTGATAATAACCGGAACTGACAGCTTAACGTGCTCTACGAGGTACGAGGGTGAAACACCTTCCAACTTCGGGCTAGCACTGAGAAATTCTTGACAGAAAAACTCAATGCCTAACAATTATTTGCCCGACCCGGAAATCGGACCCGGGACTTCGTGATTTGCGATCGCCACTAGACCAACGAGGCAAGTGGCAACTTATTATACTTAATATACTGTATGCTAATACTATCACTTATAAATATACCTACCTACTTTAAAATAATCTCTAACACCAAACCGCTTGGCGCCGATATCGAACAATTGTCAATTTGAGCGGCCTACTCCGCGAGATATATAATCTGGATTTGTCCGAGACAATATTGTTTCCTTCATAACCTTTCTATGTTAGTACGGTCAGCTAAAAAAAATTTACTCCTATTTTAATTAAAAATATAAACGAAGACGTAATTGTATTTATTTCATGGTAAACCTAAAAAAATAGACGTGGAGCAAATGAAAGTAAAAGTAAATAAAATATCATTTTAATTTTATTTAGTAAGTGAAGAGTATTATTTTTTAGATGGTTTCTATCTAGACTAAGCCATGCAGTGCTAAGTAGGTACAATACCAATGCGATTTTGTTAAAAACATAAAATATACCTATTGATTAGCCCGTTTTCTTAACAATTTTGGTTTGCTAACTGTACCTGTCTCAAGAATTTTGTGAAAGGATATTGTAATAATTGAGAATAATGTTATTCGTTAAACGGTTGTTGAAAGATGCGGTTTGGTTGCGCAACTGTTTGATTGTGGTTCGTAGTCACCTTAAGTTAGTTAGAAATCTATTAATAATATCGATATCTCTAGTGTATGTATTAAGCTTGCAAGAATACGGTCCCAGGTTTGATTTCTGTTTAAGTGCCTGCTAAGTGCTAATGGTAAAATCTGCTAGATAGGTGACAGCTAAACGACGTAGCTCTGTTAAGATAGTGCGTAAATACGGATCTTCCGAACTTTTTGTGACCATGGTCATCTGAAGAGGTCACTAGCGTTAGTTTTTTTTTTTTTTCAATAAATTTTGCAATTACCTATAAATTATAGTACTGACAACGCACTTATAAACCAAAATTGGTAAATAAAACATCTTTGAGTTTGAATAATTTATTTTTAGAGCTCAGTACTAATGAGAAGCAAAAGGGCAGCGATGTAAAAACCCCCATTATAACGATGACATGCAATTACTTTGCGTAACACGTTTAACATCAATCATAATTTTGTTATCTGCGGACACCCATTACTAAGGACAAGATCACACTAAAGACATTTTGTCTTGAATTATTTAACCTGCAGTCGTGAAGATTTCATCATTGCCACGTTGTGGCGATAGACAGAGTTTGGACAGTTATCATTATACATAAAGAAAGCCTGCTAAAGAAACTGCCTGCTAACAGTAAGCTCAAAACTTAGAGCGTTTTATATGTGAACTGTATGGGAAAATTAACATTGTCGCCAGCAGACCATTAATTTGTAAAGCAAGGTGGTTCATAAATGCATCATACAAGTTTACAGATAGGGTATTTTTAATGGATTTTAATAATTTAGTTTTTATGGGAAACTTATAAATATTTTAGAATAATTTTAAAATGAATAAGAAGTGATGATATTTTAAGCTTAATGACAATTTGGCTTTTTTGACACCACGCTCAACAGACCCTCATGGTTTATGTGTGGATAGGTAAATACCTGCCCAGTCTGAAATAGAAAAAGAAAAAAAAATTGTCCTGTCGGTTGCCGATATGATTTATTCTGGCAATATATAACATCATGTAGTATACAGTTATGCTCCATGTCTGCACGTGTATTTTTTCTATTAAACAACGTACACGTATACGATAGTTTTCCAATTTACATAATAATTAAATAGAATAGATACTCGTACAACATTTTATCGTGCGACATGTCAGATAGTTTGATTGGCCACTAAAGAATCACCGGCGAAACACCGAGCATTGTACAAAACTCGATGTCACTCTGGCCACTTACGACAAACATTGTTACAATTAATCGATTACATCGATACTCTCTCGGGTATCGGCGGGTTGAAACATCGATAAACAATAACCGAGCGGCCACCCGATTATGTCGATAAGATATCGAATAATTCCTGGCCCTAATGGACCCGACGCGGTATGAGGACTTTCTAAACTATCTTTTAAGGAGGATGGATTAGAATATTGATAACTTATGGGTTTAAGATTTATATCGAGCGATATGAAATTGATACGGAGTTTAATTAAAATACTTAAATATACGATTATATTGATAAGATTCGAAATCTTTTTCTTAATGTCTTAATTCGTAAAATGTATAGCTCAAATCTAAGCCTCATGTCTGTTTTCGAGTAAACATAACATGTGCCTAAATTTGAATGTCTGGGCCCTGGGTGTATACCTTTACGTAGGGTAGAGCGGGGCTAGTTGAGCATAGGGGCAAGTTGGGCAGTCGAAATATCTCAGAAACTAAACACCGCACACTAAAACATCAAATTATGGAAAGGAGCAGTCGCGAGAGGGGAAGTCATCGCGCGACCGCTCGTGACGACCTGTCATTCGAGTGAAGTACACACACTTTGATTATTTTGCGACCAAAAAGTAAAAAAATAGTATATGGGAATATTTCTTCTGTACGAGTCAAATATTATCCATTTTCATCAGGTAAGTGTTGAATTTTCATAATTTTAGTATACTTTTGGTATCTTTAAAGTTATTGGAATATAATTTAGTAGTTTTTTGACAACTTCACTTTTGTTTCAAATTTTTGGGTTGGGGTTAGTTGAGCAATAGTTGATTACTTTGAATTTGACTCTATGATTTAGAAGAAAAGTACTTAATATATTTATTTTATTTTATTTTAGGATGCGGATTTATAAAAGAAAAACTTTTAGAGGTTCTTACGCCACTCAACAGTTAAATGATGCGCAAATGCTGTTAATGAAGGAAAAATATGTGTTGAGTTTTTGTCGATTTTTTTTTTACGTTTAATTATTAAAATAAATGAACTTTAATTTCACTGTCATGTCACTAAAAGAGTATAAATAAAAAGTTGACTGTCAAATAGAAATTTTATTTCATGTCTAGTAAACATTTAAGCCATGGTTTGCCTATGATTTCTAACTGCTCAACTTACCTCACCTATGGGGTACGTTGAGCACCTCTGACTTTCTTCACTTAAACAGCTTTAGCTCTTAAACTCGAAATGTTAGAAATAAATTTTTAGGGTCACTTTTGGAAAGGGATAAATTATTTACCCATCAATATGCATAACAAGCAATTTGGGCTTATAGTTGAGGAGCTATGACCGATATAGTGAAAAATTGCTCAACTAGCCCCGCTCTACCCTATGTATTTACCTCCTACTTCCCATGAATTTGAACAATGTGTTAATCATTAACTTCAATACATTGGCGTTAAAGTTACTCAGTCGTTTTATATTATGTAATTTGATATTGAATTTTATATACATTTTCTCATATAAAAATTACCTGTACCTGTACCTACCTAAATATTCACATAAGTTAACTTAGCGAGTTAGAGCAAGATTTCATTGAATAAACTCTTACTGTCGAGGTTCTAAATTAGAGAGCGAGTACGCATATATGTAATCGGTGCACGTCCCACATAATATTAGGAAGAGTCAGTATAAATAGCCTTCACTGAGTTCTAACTGATTTTAATGTGGACCATCAGTCTCACTAAGCAGCAACTCGTGCAGACTCTGTGAGTAACTTAACTTAAGCGTTTTGTTACTTTGAACCCCCTGATGAGTTTGCAAGAGAAAATCACTTTTTAAAATAAATCAACGAGTAGGTAATGACATTTCCGATAATCTCTGCTAAGAATGTTTGTCCCATTAGTGGAAAACTAGCTTACGATTTCCAATCGAAAACAGTTTTACATATTTGGAAATTAGGTTATTACCTAATCAGGAACAAGTCAGTGTAAAATTTTGGTAAATTTACTTTTATCATTTCATCCTTTAACCTTAAGCATGGAGGTACGAATTAGTTGAACTCACTTTGCTTGTTTCTTGGTTGGCAAGTTTAACCTTCGCGTTAACTTATCTTTGATCGCCCGACGTGCAACTGACTCTAAATTAATTACTATAACGATTTGTCTCTCCTAAAACGCATTAGTCAGCGTGCGTAATCAAACTACATATTTCAAACGTACAAATATTTTAATAGAATTGTAAATGAAAGTTAATATAAAACCGTCTTCGTCATGGCTCGGTTAATTAATTAAGCTGGCGTGGTATCGTTTTTGAAATGGCCGCTAATCTATCTAAGCACCGACCATTTAGAGCCCAGGGAATTGACGATCTTTGCTTTTTAAATACGTAAGGCTGGCTCCACGTTTGTATCATAACGAGACCGCGACTTTTTCCGCGTGGATTCATATATATCTCATACAAATTTTCAACCCCTATTTAAGCCCCTTAGGCGTTGAATTTTCAAAAATCATTTCTTAGCGGATGTCTACGTCATAATAGCTATCCGTCCAGTGGTTTGAGCTGTGCGTTGATAGCTCAGTCAGTCAGTCAGTCACTTTTTTCTTTTATATATATTTAGATTTCATCATTGTCTTCATCGAAACTCTGGTTGACTTGTTTAAGCAAACGTTCTCATCCGATGAGGTCTGAAGCAGCTTATTTCCAGCTTTGAACTCTCGACTCCATGAATACACCTGCCAGGTCTTCGTCGACCTGTACGACCCTGGATTGCCTCATTACCCTGAACAGCATAGAATAGGATAGAAATGTTTTTTATTCAAATAAAATTTTACAAGTACTTTTGAATAGGCAATTGAATCTACCACTGTTTCGGAATGCCATGCCATATCATCATCATCATCATCTATAATATAATAAAACTGTAACAGATCCAATTCTGTACATTGAAGATATTTTGAAATTTTTTATTGGAGGGCACTCTATAATCGATACTGAATCCAAAACTGCAATTTTTTTCATTTTTGTCTGTCTGTCTGTCTGTCTGTCTGTATCTTGGCCGCGCATCACGCCGAAACTACTGAATGGATTCGAATGAAACTTGGTACGATTTGAGTTTATACTCCGAGGTAGGACATAGGATACTTTTTATCCCGAAATTCAGCACGGTTCCCTTGGGAGAGGGGAAGAAAGTTAAAACGAGTATTTAGCTGTAATTCATTAACGCATGGTTCGATTTCACTCATTCTTTTTTTGTTAGAAAGGTAGTACTTTAAGTATTGTCCCGTAAATATTTCAAGGTCATAGGTTTTTTAGTTCAGAAATGACAGTCATTTATTGGGTTCAAATAACTTGGGCCCCGGATCTTGGTACGTACGGCTTATTTTAAACTGGCGTGCGTTAAATTTATGTTTGTCAACCTGTCTATTTGTTCCAGCTAATCTCCGAAACGACTGAATCGATTTTGGTGGAACTTTCAATGGCAGATAGGTGATGTTATAAGGAGTAACTTAGGCTACATTTCGTTTAGGTACAAAAAAGGATTACGGTATCCAATCCGATCCTATATAAAAACCTATATCCACGCGGACGAAGTCGCGGGTGTCCGCTTGTTAATAATAAGGTATTACCGGCCCACTACAGGGCACGGGTCTTCTCTCAGAATAAGAAGAGTGTAGACCGTAGTCCACCACGCTGGCCGAGTGCGGATCGGTAGACTTCACACGCTTTTAAGAATATTATGGAGAACTCTCAGGCATGCAGGTTTCCTTGCGATATTTTCCTGCACCGTTAAAGCAAGTGATATTTAATTGCTTAAAACGCACTTGGTCCCCCCGAAAGGGAAGTCGAAGTCGTAACCACTAGGCCATCACCGCTCATCGGAACTAGTTAAGATGCAAAATATGTGATACGATACGCCAATGCATCTTAACTAACGATCATGTCATCCGTCGGGCCTTTGCAACAGAGATACGAAAATGATACAATTCTGGAACCAGCCTAATGAGTCACTACGATGTTTATTATCAAAGGTAATGGTGATGATGTTCATTTATTTAATTTATCTTTTCGTTTAGTTTTTGAGACGGTAATTCTTTTAATCGTTAAATTTATCTTATCAATATTGATGCGCTTGACGGTACTACGCTACGGTATCAGTTGCCGTCAGTAAAGCTTACAGTAGTAAAGAAAAACTGTAGGTAGATATAAATTCCAACCAGTCATTTACTTTGCTATCTATGGAATGAGCTTATTATTTCTGTTGGGTTTTATAAGTTTTATAAAAAAAATCACAGAAAATTCAGGCTTCTAGCTTTATCCACGACGATGTTACAAGGCGTCGAAAATGGTCTGAAATGCTTTGAGTAAAGATACTTAGTACGGCTGTGCTTTTGTTTTTTGTTTTTGCTTGACTTGGCAGATATACCAAACTAGTTAATGTAGCATTTTCATATAACCATCAGTTCAAGTCGTACATTGCTGAAATTCGTAAGTCTTAAATAAATACGACGTGTACTCGTTGACGATAACTTGAAATTCTATATTTGAGTTGATGTATATTAGACCAGAGTAATTCCCTTCAAAAATAATAAAAAGTAAAGAAAAATCACAGTAGGATGAAACCCATTGGAAAGGGAGGAGAATATAATAAGAATTAAAGGAAAAATAATTTACGGGCGATCTGAGCTAGGGAAAAAAAATTGGGGGAGTTTTAAGGGTAAAAAACGGTTTATCTTGATTTCCAATAAAACTACAAGTCCTATGGAAAAAAGTCCAATGGCAAAGTTGTAGATAATAAAAAGATCAACAACTTTTGTATATTCACTTTTTTCATTTAACCTCAAAATGTATGTGAAAAACTCAAAAAACCATGTTTTTGGTTTTTTATTATTATCTTTTACAAAAACATTTTTTTTTTTCACGAAATTTGGTGAAAACTTACCTTTTTATATCCCAAATACGCTGTAATTTATTTGATTTGAAATGTTTATTATTTCTCCTTATTTTGACTTAATATAGAAAAAGCACTCTAATTTTCAATCGAAAAATCATCCGTCAAAATGTCAGCTTTTTTCAAAAAGTAGGTGTGCTTTCTGTTCGCTGAAATCTCTACTTTCCGATGGTGTTAAAAAAAATATATATTACTATAGTAAATGTTTTCAGAAAATGCAAAAAATCGAAAAACCAGAATTCGAAATTTATTTTAATCATTATATTATATACAATTTCATCAAAAATGTGACTGCTGCAATTTTTTTCAATTAAAAATTTGATTTATTAAATGCTAATTACATTTGTGTCATAGAAAACTCATAATATATAAAAATAAATGTAAATCGTACTATATTGAATTTAGATACTTTAATATGATTACGCTATATTATAGTCATTACAATATTTTTAAATGCATTAATCTTGTTATTCATAAATACTTTATCTTGAATAGAATAGAATAGAATAGAAATGTTTTTTATTCAAATAAACTTTTACAAGTTTTACAAGTTTACTTTCGAATAGTCAATTGAATCTACCATTGGTTCGGAATGCCATTCTAACCGAGAAGAACCAGTAAGAAACTCAGCGATTGCTCTTTTTTAAATTAATAATATCAATATAACAATTTTATGTTGAGTACATGATTGAATTGCCGTCTCGCGCATTGATGGAACGAGTCAAAACCACACTTTTTATCATTTATATAATCTTCAATTGAGAAAATACTTTTAATAGAGTTCTTAAACTTGTGTAAAGGCAAGTCTAAGATTGCTTGTGGAATTTTTTTATAGAACATTACGCCAATTCCCACAAACGACTTTCGGACCTTTTTGAGGCGTAACTGAGGAATCACGAGCCTATTTCTATTTCTTAATTGCCTGTCGTGTAATTCGCACTTTTTATTGTAACTGTGAATGTTTTTGTTATATTGATATTGTTAATTTAAAAAAGAGCAATCGCCGAGTTTCTTACTGGTTGTTCTCGGTTGGAATGGCATTCCGAACCAGTGGTAGATTCAATTGACTATTCGAAAGTAAACTTGTAAAACTTGTAAAAGTTTATTTGAATAAAAAACATTTCTATTCTATTCTATTGAAGATAAAGTATTTATGAATAACAAGATTAATGCATTTAAAAACATTGTAATGACTATATAGCGTAATCAAAATAAAGTATCTAAATTCAATATAGTACGATTTACATTTATTTTTATATATTATGAGTTTTCTATGACACAAATGTAATTTGCATTTAATAAATCAAATTTTTAATTGAAAAAAATTGCAGCAGTCACACATTTTTGATGAAATTGTATATAATGATTAAAATAAATTTCGAATTCTGGTTTTTCGATTTTTTGCATTTTCTGAAAACATTTACTATAGTAATATATATTTTTTTTAACACCATCGGAAAGTAGAGATTTCAACGAACAGAAAGCATACTTACTTTTTGAAAAAAGCTGACATTTTGACGGATGATTTTTCGATTGAAAATTAGGGTGCTTTTTCGATATTAAGTCAAAATAAGGAGAAATAATAAACATTTCAAATCAAATAAATTACAGTGTATTTGGGATATGAAAAGGTAAATTTTCACCAAATTTCGTGAAAAAAAAAAGATAATAATAAAAAACCAAAAACCTGGTTTTTTGAGTTTTTCACATACATTTCGAGGTTAAGTGAAAAAAGTGTAAATACAAAAGTTGTTGAACTTTTTATTACCTACAACTTTGCCATTAGAATTTTTTCCATAGGACTTGTAGTTTTGTCGGAAATCGAGATAAACCGTTTTTTACCCTTAAAACTCCCCCCATTTTTTTTCCCTAGCTCAGATCGCCCGTAAATTATTTTTCCTTTAATTCTTATTATATTCTCCTCCATTTCCAATGGGTTTCATCCTACTGTGATTTTTCTTTGTTTCAAAAATTATCGACACTGGGCTATATTGTGACAAATATAACAAAGCTACCGTATGTCACAGCCCTAGCTAAATAGCATTAAAAATGAGCTGAAAACGGCTCGGGCGCAGCCAATCACACATAGTGGCGGGTGGCGACAGAAATAACCGGCCGCGATTGACGAGATACATACCATTATGGGCTAACGAACATCTCAATTTAGCTAACCACCTGCCTTGCGCTCGCTTTAAATAAACCTATTCCTATGGGTGCTCGTCCATTGCCACGTACGTCACGAGAATATAACGCCGAAGTGACTGCCTATGAAGCGTTATTAAGAATATGTTATAAAAAAAGTTATAAAAAAATAGTATGGAAAAGTGATCAAATATTAAAATATAGATAGCCAAATGACGAGTTATATCGTTATGAGCTTACGAACAACTCAATTTAGCGAACTATCTACCTTGCGCTCGCAAACCTACAATAATTCCTATGAATACTTCTCCTCTGGTATTATAAAGGGATGGCGTCGATAGTGATTATTTTAGTATTGCAATGGCGGTTTGCCAAAAACGCCTATGCGATGACTAATTGATATAGGTGCTATTTCTTGTTTTTCTTTTTGGCTTTTTCTTATGCAACGCAATCACTCTAAATCTCAACAAGCTGCTTGTAGCTTTGGTCCTTATGTACATCACGATAAACTTAAATAATTTAGTTTATGTTATGCGTGAAGACATGGTGAAGACTCTAATTCTCTACCACTAGAGGTGAATATATTTGTATATCAGTATTTAAACATTAACTAACCACACAAGTGGTAAGTTGATTATATATACACAACCGATTTATCGTCTTGTAATGGCGTCGTATAATGGAGATAAGCCTTACGGAATTTGGCGAGATGTTAAGATTTTAACCAGTTCTTATATAGAGAAATCTTCCCAAACTGGTTAACTTTTCAATTGCCTTGCAAAAATTTATAATGACTTATAAAGCCGTATTAATTATTATTTCACACACTGAGTTCAAACCAATTAGAGGATAAAGAAGTTGTAAATAAAAGTTGCAATATATAAGTCAAGTTATTGGGGCAGCCTGGATTTTTGAATTTTTCATTCGATAATCAACTTCATTTAACAGATATTAACAAAAAAATTGTTTTACTTTGTTATACTTAGACTTTGCTAATGTCTGTGAATTGATTAGCTATCAACGATAAATAAAAAAAAAATAAGAATTAAGAAACATATTACTTAAATACCAATGTACCAATATATTTTGTATCAATGTACAATGAATGTAACAATATTTTCCATGAACTGCTGAAAAATAAATTGACCCCGTTAGAACACTGCATTCAATTCGAATCGGTTACACTAAAGAGTTGCAAAATAAACTGTGCATACAGTGTAACACCAGAGAAAGGTCAGATCATTATTTAAGGCATTTACAGTGCATTTACAAATGCCATCTTAATTAAGGAGACATTATCGATTACAATTTACAGAGACCGTGTGACGAATTGGTAATCTTGCTAAATCTAGATCTATACTAAAAGTCAAAGACACACGCCCAGTGTCTTGTGACCATGTTATTATTTTGACCATGTTATAATTTTTAAATATGTAATTTGTTTGTATATTTTTATGTAAAGACATGTTAAACAGTTAACAAAGAAAATCATTATTTCCAAATATTAAAAGGAAACGGAGAAAACTGAACGGTAATTTCCAAATAAAAAGCTCTGTACCGTTGTAGAGTTGCAGCGATAAAGCTTCCGAATTGTAGCGCTACCTAACTTGTTCTGTTAATGTTTTTCTGTATTTCCTTGATTGGTGGTGTACCTACAACAAAAGTATGTATAATTCATAAACAATTTATAAATTAAATGCATAAGAAGCATCGCTTCTATTAGGTATCCCACCTTACTTCTATTGTGTTTATTTTGTAACTTAGTTCGCATTTTTTAAATTAAGTACCTACTTACATTATTGTTAGATAAATGTGTATTAGATTCAAAAATGTTCTTCCGTCGCCTAAATTGCTTTAGTACGAAAAGCCACAACATTCACACATGACCCAAAGTTGTACAATTAATAGGGCAATAGACTGACAGACAATGGACTTATTTAAGACCGACCCGAAAAGGAATCGCACGAACCTAAGTCGCGTGAGCACTGGGGACCATTTCTTTTGTAGTAATTGCCTATACGATTTGCATAAGCAGTGCCGCTCGGCCGCATTTTCATGGTACATGGTACATAGACGCTTTCCGTATAGGCGAGTAGACTCGTATACAAGTATCGCCATGCCTATCGTTATTTGTGTGTATTTATTGGAAGTGAAATCTTTAGATTTTTTTCGAAACTCATATTTAGCGTCATAGAATTGCTTACTCATATTATCATGGACAGTATGTGTAGTGTGTACATACTTCCGAGATCTGTGTTTCCTGACACTTAAAACCTGGGTATCTTTAAAAAGAGAGTGAATAGGCATTTTCGAGGTTAACGCGTACCATCATAGGCCTTTCCATCAGGTATGATATGGTCAAGCATAAGCCTATAGTAATAAAAAAAATGTGCTCGTATATGTCGAAATTCTAATATAAGTAAGACTACGCCAATACTATTGAATTTGCGGAGCAATGCTCAATGCTCGACTTTATGTTCTTTAAATAAAGTAAATTATGAATTATTTTTTGCAATTGTACATTGCATGTATATTATTTCAAGTAAGCGGAATTTGTGTAAGGTTATACTATATTATTATAAAAATAAGTAGATACGATTACGAGTAGTTTTTTAATAGTTACATATTATGAGTAATTGGTCCTCACCTGTTCCTACATTTATTAATCCATAAATACGGAATTGGTAACTATCATACATAGATATTATTAGTACCTATTTAAAAAAAACCTGATGTAGGTAGGTAATAAATATGTTTTATAGCGCACAAAACCAAAGATAATATATACAAACAATATTTTTATTATTTATGTATTGATTGCTTGCGTTGTAAAATTACAATTAACGCTCCATCGAATGCATTGATTCAATAGAGTGGTATGGACCATCGTGTGTAATTATCCTCCAAATTTATTAGCTTCCGAACACCTGTTGCGGCAGGTAATAAAGTGATTGTAATATGTTACAGCCAATACATTTTTTTCTATTGTAAGCAATAATTGGTACCTACTAAGTACTTTAACCGTGATTGTTGAGTGTGACCTCTTTGTTTTTTAATGCGTATATTGAGTAGATATGTACGTACGTACGTACGCAGATTTGTATGAAAACGACACATACCTAGTAAAACTACACATACTAAGTATGTATACTTAGGGCATATACATACTATTATATATTCTGTGATACAGCGCACAACGGTGTGCTAAAGGCACAATTTTCATATTTTAATTCTGTGGAATTCTGACGTTTCTTAGTGTTACCAAAGATAAAACAGTTCCCATAAAAAAGATAAAAAAACTCAAAACTATAAATATCTAAAAATCAATTGTCGCATGAAGATAATTACAATTTGCCTAATAAACACTTCCTGTTGATCATGTCATTCGACTTCCATTTTTGAATGTTCAATGTGCTTCTTTTGTTTTCTATTAAATAATAATAATAATAAATACTCACACATACACACACGATCGTCTGTTCCTAAAGTAGGCAACTTAATGCCTGTGTTATAGGTAACAGCCGACTGATAGACATATTTACATATAAATACATACAATATTTTAATAAAGGTATACATACATACATACATACATATAAATACACCCAGACTCGGGGCGGGAATCGAACCCGCGACCCCAGAGCGGAAGGCAGGGTCACTGTCAACCGCGCCAACGGGAGTATTGCTGTTAGTTTGCACTTTCCACTCTTAGCGATTTCTATTTTAGGTTGAAGCGACTAATATTATTACGTGGCTTAGGGTTTTTTATGTTGACAGGGATTTAAAGTAGTTTGGGGTAAAATCGAACTTCATAGGTGGTAACCCTGTTTTTCATGCAAATAATTCATCCTATGTGTAAAATGACATATGTCAGAATTCCACCGAATAAAAAATTAGACTATAGAAGCACATGCTGGACCTAGTAACACAAATCTGGAAGTTCTTTATATTTGCAGATATAATAGCATACCAGTAGCATAGCATGTGCAAAATTTAATTAGGAAGTTTATTTGCAAGAGTTAGGTATCTTCCTACGTCCATTACGCACAATTAATTTTTACAATAATTATCTTTCCCCTTGACATTTGCTTCTAAACACTGAGTTTCATAATTTAATTCATTAAAAATATAAAAATCTTACCTATACCATTATTATCGGTTATTAGCCTTGGTTTTACAAGTTTTTGGTAAACAAGCCATTTATTAGGATAAGTAACTACCTATTATTATTGAATCACGAATAATCTAAACTTATATGTCTAACTCGATATTTACATTTTCTAAATAGCTTTTAAACTAAGTTAAGACTAAATACTTAGAACAATACGTGTTGCCAAAATTCAAAAAGTTCAATCATTCAACGGACGATGGAGAGAGCTACGCTCGGTGTTTTGCTACTTTAACAGAAATAAGGAAATCCGTCGAAGAATTAGAGTAACTTTTATAGACTATAGTACGACGAATTGCGAAGTGGAAGTGGCAATGGGTGGGGTACATCGACAGTTTGAAGAATTGATGGTTGTTTTCCCATACAAGGTCGTAATTGCGACCTCGCACCGGAAAGCACAGTGTTGGCAGACCCTCAATTAAGTGTATGGACTACATCAAAAGAGTACACGCAGGGAGAAGCTGGATACAAGCGCCTCTTGCAAGTCTTGCCTTATGTAAATATGGCAAATGCCTGACAGATACTTCAGGTACTTTAGTTTGAGGTAAAATCGAACTTCAGGTGGTAACCCTGTTTTTCATACAAATAACTAATTCTATTTTGCAACTTCAAATGGCAACTGTCAGAATTCCACCGAATTAAAAATCAGACTATAAACTAGATAAAATAGAAGTCACATTACGACATTACGACTACGATCTAATATAATATATACAGTATGTAAGAAAAAACCCTGTCAGATCCGTGACGTTGTAATTAGGTATCGTGAGTTGGTTCTATTTATGGTAATCATTTTGAAATACTAAGTAAAAAAATTACCCCTAAAAAAACTAAAATTTAATTTTATCAAATGGGGAAAATCACATGGTAACACAGACGCGGCGTCAGCGCTTGGTAGGTATCGGGTAAAGTACCTATCGGGTACAAAGTATTTTAAGTATCGTCTGTACAAAAAGATAATAGGCGTGAGATTTTAAGGGCATAGCTGTACTTAATTACCTTTATTGTTTAACGGGCAATACAGTACAATACTATGTACCTACTATTTAGGGTTTTTAGGGTTCCGTACCTAAAGGGTAAAAACGGAGCCCTATTAATCTCACTCTGCTGTCTGTCTGTCTGTCCGCCTGTCTGTCCGTCCGGCCGTCTGTGCGCCGGTCACAGGTCTCTAGCTCGTAGTAGTTTGTAAGCTGTGACCGAACAAACGAACATTTTTTGGGGTTTTCTTTCACGGTTTGTTGCGATGTCTAGCTCGGAAATTAAATATTTCTTACACCCAAAATATTTTGTTGTTCATAATTATGTACGGAACCCTAAAAGAGTGAAGGCCGACTCGCACTTGGCCGTTTTTTTTTATTTTAGTCGGCAAACAATATGCTGCGCCGGTCGATTCTAAGCTTATTGTGAACACGCCTTTACAGGCTTACACGTGCCAGCGGTATTTACAAAAGGTGCCGCCCGCCGACTCTGGTGTTGTCACATTTCAAAAATTTGCACGATATTGGGGAATTAGGGCACTAAAAATGTGCATTTTAAATTACAATAACATTTTTATCTTAATGAATAAAATTTTTTGAATATTGTTTTCAGTGATGTCTGTGGGATAGCAATCGTTCCCTTTCAGATCTGACAGGGTTTTTTCCTACATACTGTATATAACATATTATGTGTACCTACCCGTCATATTGAGTCCATTTTTCGGAACAATGCTTCGAAAAACATTCGAACCGTTATTTGAAACAGCTAACTACGCATTAAACTATCAAGAAAGACAAGCGTTCTTTATTACTATTATGATTTATAGTATCTAAATACACAACGAGCAAAATGCATTTGTCCAAACAAATTACCTACAATCCAAAGTTGCACTGACACTTGTTCTTTTAATCGATAATATTTAAATCGATATGAATAAATACAGGTCATTCGGCCTGTAAATCAAGTTCGAAATCGATTTCAACAAGTGGCTATTAATTAAGTTGTTGTTAGATTAGAAATTAGATAGTTGGGCGGCGTTTGTGATAATATATAGGATCAGGTAGATACATTTTCTTGGTATTCAGATGTAGAGCTTTTGTAATCAACTATTTTGCAATGGTTAGGTATAAACCTAACATAAAGCCCGATTCGCACATAACAGTGAAGCATCAATGCCGGCACAGTGAAAAATATTCCTTCACACATTCCCTATGAATCACACCTGTCTGGATCAAGTGACGACACACTGTTTCAGTGTCAGTTCTGAATAGAGAAATAATAATTTTCACTATATCGGAAGTCGGAACTGATAGCTCACTGATAATATGTGCGAATCAGCCTAAATCTGGAGGTATGTTCTATGTAGGTACTATACATAAAAATGTATAGGTATTATAAATGAGTTGTTACATTTGATTGCCTTAGGCAATTTCCCAGCACATACCTGCCTACTGTTAGGAACAAGATATATTTTTGCACTAACAACCCGTCTAGGTTTCGCACAGGAAAATTATATTATTGTGAATTAATATTATTGTTATTAATATTATTGTGAATTAGTCTTAAAATATAGACAAAAGTGAACTTTCTTTATATCTATTGCGCGATGCAAAGGAGTGCAATGTATAATTATCATTATCAATCTATGTATGTATGTTGTTCCTTTGTGGCACTCTGGAAACCAAATGCATGGGCAAATTTTGATAAGTGGTACGTCGTTAGGTTTGCCATGCCAGCGCATGTGTCAACGAGAACATAAAAATTAGAAAAATTCAAAATGTCGGATTTTGGACGCCATAATATAGAGTTCAAAATTTTTTTTCTTTAAATCCTATCGAGTGAGGCTTCAAATTAAAGGGTTTGGAAATGTGATTATGCAAATATATTTATTTTGACTAAAAATATTGTGATCATACATGTACAAGGGAAAAAAAATATTACACAGTTGGGTTTTTATTTTCTCACGAATATTATACTTGTTCTAAAATCTCTCAGGATTTTCGCCGACTTGATTGACAGTTATCATCATAGTTTAGCCAATTAACATTCATCATCATCATCATGATCAACCCATTACCGGCTCACTACCAGAGCACGGATCTCCTCTCAGAGTGAGAACGGTTTTGGCCATAGTCTACCACGCTGGCCAAGCGGATTGGCAGACTTCACACACCTTTGAAAACGTTATGGAGAACTCTCAGGCATGCAGGTTTCCTCACTATGTTTTCCTTCACCGTTAAAGCAAGTGATATTTAAATACTTAAAACGCACATACACAACGCACAACCCACGACCTCCGATTAGAAGTCGGTCGTCTTAACCACTAGGCTACCACAGCTTTTTGTAGCACGTTAGACAACAATTAACATTAATCTTTATTAATTATGCACTTTAACAGAAGTCAAAGAGTATGATTTATATATTATGTAGTTTAACGTTAATTAACCATCAATAGATAAACTGATTCTACGAGAAGTCATAGAATCAGTCTCTCCATTGGTGAAGATTTGAATGCCTTACCGTAAGAGCCTGTCTTAATTTAGCCTAGCCTAGATGAAATATTTTTTTTAATTTTTTTAGCAAAGTGCCAGATTGCTGGCACTTTGCTAGTTTCGAAATAAATACCTACGAGAACAATTAGAAAATCCACACTTATAAACTAATCAACGGGCTACTAAGGTCACTTTAAAATCGCAATCACCATTGAAATTATCCAATAAATCATTCCTAACAGTCTAAATTGCCTGTCAACGTACCACAAACAAAAATGACGGTAGAAACTTGTATGAAATATGATATTTCTTTTCATTTATCCACCTATCAATAATTATTATAGCGGCCGTCGATTGAGTCATCAATTTCGATTTCGTAATCGTCAAGTCAGTCAATCCAATCAAATATGGCCACTGGCTTTGACAAGGCTCTTTCTCGTATATCTCAACGTAATATTTTTTGATAAAATTATAAAATGCAATATTATAACGAACTAACGCTTTGTGGTTGTGAGACTAGGCTAGTCAAAGACTTACCTACTCACAAAAAAACAAGACGCCTTCCGGAACATGGTGCTACCTAAGAATGCTACGAATAAGTTTTGTCCAAAAGAAGAAACGACAAAGTCCTACGAGGCGCCGCGCCGTAAAATTTACTTAATTTTGACCAACAAAAGCAGAAAGGTCAGTTATATAGGGCATGTCCTCAGACATGACCGTCTTCTACAGACCATAATGATGGGCAAAATAGAGGGCAAGTGGAGCGTCGATAAATGAAGAATGTAGAGAAATGTATAAAGGCTGGGCAAGACTGACAGGAATTCGGTTCTCTCTCAGCGTCAGACGTGAAATGGCGACTCTATTAAGTACCTACTCTATAATGACCCTAGCTAACTATTTAACACTTAATAAAGTTCACATTCCTTAAACCATTGTATGGAACAAAATGCCTTTATGTGTAAACAAAAGGCGTCATAATGACCTCTTATTTATTAAGAGTAATTCTATAAAACAATTGAAAGTGAGAACCGGCATTATTTCGTATAAGGTCATGTCATACACGTGATGACTGGTAATGGCGGTTGATGCATTGTGTACAACATGTTCTGATATGACCTTGTATTATTTCTGTGTCAGTAACCAAACGCTTAGCGAATTTTGGGTACCTAGTTTATATTGTATATTTTAAATGGCTGACGAATAAATGGATCTACAAGCTTTTAAAGTTTGAAAAAATATAATGATCCAGGTTGTATCCTTTTAGGTAGATGTTTTGATTATTTTGTTTGCAAAATGTTTCTTCGCACCACTGTTAATATGCATATAAATGCTACATATTATAATATATGCAATATGTATATTTTCTTAACTGATACTTACTAACTTTAATTGTTGTATTAAGTTAAACATTTTAAGATAATATAAAGGTGCGTCCAGACTTGAACATTTCACCGAACCGAACAGCGAACATTTCGGCGAACTTGTTACGCTCAATGTGGACGGCGCGCTTGGAGCGCTTGAGATGGGTTACTGCGTAACAGTTCGGCGAAACTTTCGCCGAACTGTTACGCAGTAACCCATCTCAAGCGCTCCAAGCGCGCCGTCCACATTGAGCGTAACAAGTTCGCCGAAATGTTCGCTGTTCGGTTCGGTGAAATGTTCAAGTCTGGACGCACCTTAATGATATAATGCTTATGCTTGTGAATATTTACGATTATTTTAGAAAATATTTATCTCGCACTTCCCACGATAAGACAACGGGCTGTTAGAATAAGATATGGACCAATAACAGATACAGACTGTTTATTTTACTTGATAGTTGTATGAAATTCAAGAATAATATTTGAATATAAGACTTAAAAGCTCGTTCACACGGACGCTTTTCTAACGCGACCTAAATATCATAAGAATTAAACAAATAGAATAGTATGTCTACAATTTACTTGTCAGCTCTTTTCACAGAATTCTGTGGCATATGGATATGGAAATATATGAAGCTTAGCAGCTTCATAATATATTTCCATATGCCATATTATTTTTTCGTAATTTTTTAAAAAATACGAAAAAATAATATATTCAGATGGAACATAAACCGCACGATTTTTGCGAAGTTTCGCAGTGCGGGCTAGGCCTTACGCTTTTTTGCACAATGGTGAATTTAACGCTATTTTAATTTTGTTTTGGAACAAATAAATATTTATTTATTTAATCAAAAATCGTTAAATAAGCCCTTATAAAAAGGAAATATATAAGAATCCGATTTTTTCAAAACTCAATTGAAGACATAACAAGCTAAACTAGAGAGCAATTTTATTGCTATCAAAACACAATGGGACAAAATAATACACACCGTCTCACACTAATTCGATTCAGTTATTGTTGTACAATAATTATAATCGATAGTTATAATCGATACGAAAATAATTATTTCCGACCTTACCGCGGGAGTTAATCGATGAATAGTGCACAATTAATTTAATTAATATTGCAGCAAAGTCGTTAGCGGTTACATAAAGGCTACCGAAAACATGAGCAGATACCATAAGATAACCAAGGTCAAATTAGTTATTGAAACATGGTGTTTTATTATATAAAAATATCAAGGACTGTTAAAACAATTGCAAGACTTACCTACCTATCTTTAAACACAACTTAAAAAAAACTTTTTTGTTGATTTTTTTACTTTAGGGAATATTTTTCCCACAGTATTTAATAACTTTATGTACTTTATATTTTTACTATATTACTAAATTTATATACTTTATGTACTTTATATTTCTTGTACATAGGAATTTTCTCAACGACCGAGTTCTTCATTAAAAAAAATATTAGTTTTGTAACCACTTGTAAGCATTACCGGAGAGAATTAATAATTCAAGGCCAAAACAATAACCGTTTAGCACATAATATTTATTGTTATGGGTAGGTACAGTATACGAGTACATAGGGTAGGTATATTGAAAAGTTGGGTGTGAAAAGTTGGTAAAGTGCATTTATTACTACTCTCCTAATTAGGTACTAACCTCTTTTCACTGCAAACACCTGAAGAAAACAAACTATTGGATGGATAGTATTTACCACAGGTATTTACTTATTTAATTTTGTATTTCGTAAGATATGGAAATCATGGTTAAAAATGAAAAATTAATGATAATGCATCCCAATCCAGGATGCAGAATGTATGTCCAAGTGTATTATATATTTTTTAACATGAGGTTTATATATTATATATTGTCCAAGTATATTATATATTTTTTACATTTATGGTATATAGATACCTAAGTTTCCATACAAAGGTCGTTTTAGAATTGATTTAGATTCTACATGTGGAATAGATATCAAACTTTGTAAATATGAGTGAGACATATCGTGGTTTTAAATTGGTTTTTGTTGTGAATAAATAAAACTGAAAAAATTAAAGCAAAACTACATTTTTCAGTACGGGAGACTTTTTACATATTATTTTAACTTAATTAATACCTACTTAAGCAAAACAACCATAAAATATAGGTATCACTTTGCTAAAAAATTTCTAATAATGCACCCTATTCCAAGGTACAGAATGTATAATATCCAAAGATACATTTATAAGTGAGTAAGTACGTAGTTGGTAACTATGTAGAAATGGTGATTAAACTTAGGTGCTACTTACCTACTCATTAGCTAGCCACTATATTAGCATTTTAATATAATTATTTTTCCTCCTTGTTTTCAACATTATTTTATGTGTTGAGCTGAGAGCACACAAGTGACACAAGCATCTACTAGTGTAGCTACACCAATATTTCTCAAAAGTATTCAATTGTAAAGCAGCCTAGCTGATATATAATTGTAAGATAAGGCAATAAATCTTTTATACGGACGTTCGCAAGCGCACAGTAAGTACTGTATACCTACCTTGACCCAGTACATGTGACCCAATTATAGTTACGTTTGAGTTTCTAGGTATTCTATAGATTGCAGATTGTTCGTTAAACTCGTACAAAACATGTGAATGCGTCTCTCCATCTTTTGAATATTTGTAAATTTAATTTTACAAGTAACTAATTTTGAATCGGCACCAAACACACAAAAAAGCCGCCGCGCACCCCGCTGCCATCATACACTTTACATAATTAATTTGCTTGTTTGTTTATTTGGAGAACTCCTCCTTTTTTCGGTTAAAAACAAGAATAAAAATAAGAATTCAAAACAATATTCAATAAGCTGTGTTGATCCAAAAGATGCCTATGGGTTATATTATTAGGTCAACTGAAAATAATTACATGTAACATATTAAGTAGCTATATAATTTCCATATTAATATGATATAAGTAATTTATCTGAAAGGATAATAAAAAATGTTTGTAAGTATAAATACATATATATGTACATCTGAGGAATCTTTTGTATCATGTTGCTAATAATTGGGTAAATTGAGCAATATGATTTTTACCGTACACTTATTTTGGTGCGGAACCCTAAAGATAATTTCTACTTACTTAGTTCGAGTGGACTCAAATACACGTAAGATATCTGTGCACCTGTCGCTAGCCCATCGCAGGCAGCAGCAGTGAGCCAGTAATTTCAGGCTGGTTTAAAATTCAAATTTATGCTAATGCGACACAGCGCCATGCACTCTAATTGGATTAACGTATGTGAACACTATCCGTATATGCATATTGGGTGTTAACTCGCTGATAAATAAACTATTGGACAAACTGGCTGGGATTAGATAAAAATACAATGTACCCGAGTTTATAGTTAAGTGGTAGGAATAAAGAGGATCGTGCTGTGAAGAAAGCATGTGTTAGCAATTTTAAATGTAGTCATTACTGTTTGTCAATATTCTACAATGTCATGAAACAACCAATGTCATCAAACAACGGGATGTAACGTCAATATACCTATTTTGATAGACGATATCGAAGGTATTTCGATATCGCCTATACCTTGCCTTCACATCCGGCCTGTAGTTATAAAAGACGGGACGGTATCGTGACGGATTCATTCTGTTGTCGGCTGTAGCCGTGTTCGGACTTGTTGTCCAGTGATATTTAAGTAAAGCAATGTTGTAATTCAATAAAGTAAAAATGGTGAAAGTCGTTGAAGTATTATTACAAGCAAAATACCCTCTGAGCTTATAGCTCAGAAGTGGGATTGCTGGGAAGATTGCTGCTGTTATCATCCCGGTTGAGGACTACGCCCAAAGAAAAATAAAAGGTGATGTACTATTTTTTATCTGTTTATTTATTGCGAGCTATGAATATTTACATAGATGTGTAGAATTTAACTGGGCAAAATAATGCGAAGCATAAAATTTTGCTTTTGGAATTTTTAAGTAATTATTATTATTATTAAATTATTAAATAATATTCATAAGATTAAAAATAATTGTGGTGCCTCCTACGTGTTAGAAATTAAAGTATGTTAAGAAGTTACTTACACTTTATTTTTATTTTTTTAAGCGAAACATGGAAAAAGAACAAACGACTCGCAAACGATTGATCAGTCTCGAGACCGATTCAAAGCCTATGTGCTCGATTGACTTCACGAACGCTTCGAGGAACTGCGATGGTGTCCAACTCGCACTGTGGGTGTGCGTGCTGCTGTGGACTCGCCGCCGTCGGTGAGTACCCTCAATGATGACAAAGGTTGGTCACGTAACAAACGATGGTACGATTGAGATCAAAGGTAGATCAACTCACTCTAATACGACAGACATGAATCTGTCTCATTTTAAATCGATAAAAGCGTAGCAATTATTTTGAAAATAAGACTCTGTTGTTCAAGGTCACGATTTAAATTGATTTATCAATTTGGTTTAAAGCAAAAATTTAGATACATTTTAACGACTGATGTCCACTTGATTTGCTAGCTTTGAAGGAATTCGGCAACTCTTACTAAATTGTCGCGGTAAAGCATTTACCTTTCCCATAAAAGTAAATTCTGTTTTTGCTCATTGACTCAATTCTAACACAGGAATAAACGTCATTTACTTATATTTCAATCACTCATATGACTGCCTTACAATGAAAACAGTTTATTTTACAACAAACAAATAAAAGTACTGAGAAATAATTTTTGAACCATAACTTGATAGTCAAAGTAAATATTTAAATGAATTATAGTTTATTTAATACAAATTATATTTAATTAATATATAAAAAAACAGTTATACTCCTGCAGATGGTGCTGCAAGGAAGTTTAATGATTGCATAAAAAAAATGATTAAACTTAATTCAGGGCAAAGATATTATTAAATACTTATAGAGTAAATTTTTATCACAACACTAAAAGGTGATTTGAATAGTAAAAACTTCAAACATTCAAACAGTCAAGACTGTGATTATTACATATCAAGTCTGATTTTTGTTTCAGTGGAATTCTGACAGTTGTAAGTAATTTAAAAATAGAAAGAGTTATCTGTGTGACTAAAGTACCTGAAGTTTCTGTCAGGCATTTGACATTGTCTATGTACATGAGGTAATTATGTACATTTGTCATATTTAAATGTGAGTTTAAATATGTTGTGTTTTAGAGTGCTTTATCTCTGGTATCATTAAGAAACGTCAGAATTCCACGAAATTAAAACCGAAGTATAGAACTTGGTAAATAATAATAAACGGTTTTACAAACAAACTCAGGTATTACAAATATTTTTTAGTTGCTTAAACCACAAACTAAAAACATAAACATGAACATTTGACAATTTTTGCCAATAGATGGCTCTTGCGACTATAATTAACCCCCGACGCAAAAACGACGGGGTGTTATAAGTTTGACGTCTGTGTGTGTGTGTGTGTGTGTGTGTGTGTGTGTGTGTGTGTGTCTGTCTGTCTGTTCCCCTGTGGCGCTCAAACGGGTGGACCGATTTGAATGCGGTTTTTTTTGTTTGAAAGGTGAATTAGTCGAGTGTTCTTAGCTATGTTTGATGAAAATCGGTCCAAGATGGCCACCGCTACAAAATGGCGGATGATATATTTTTTTATATTTTTTCACAACTCCCTTGATATGGGTATCAAATGAAAGGGCTTGACTAGTAGAATAGCACTATTGCAAATTCAAGATGGCCGCCGCCACTAAATGGCGAATGTCGGGGGTTTTTTAAATTTTCAATTTATATGTAGACGTGCTCATTGTGCCTGTTATTATTTACGCGAGTCATTACTAATATAACAAACATTTAAAGAACAAAATCACGTAGTAGTATACTAATTAGGAATAAATTAAGTATATTTGCTACCCGATTCTTAATAGGTCACAGTTCAAAGATATTTCTGAACCTGTGTGATGGAGATATATTTATTGTTTCAATCAGTTATCAGTATTAGAATGAGTTAAAAAAAAAGTAGAAAGTGTGAATTGATTATTGTTATGAGTTAAACTCTTTATTGGATTTCTATAATTAATCTACTAATTATTGTCCAAAAACAGAAATATTAAACTCAGTACATTTTTATAAAGGGTAATTAAGTTTAGACTCACAAATACTAACTCGACACAGATAACCAACAAACGTCAAATACAAAAGTTTTTGCCAGTTTATGACAGTTATAAAGGAATCCCCCAATCAGACTTTGAATTACACTAGAATGTGTTTAAAGTTTTGCCATGTACATAAATCAAAATTTTACTTCTCAAACCAGAACATACTACAGATACCTACAATAAATAATACAAAAACTAATTCGTTAAATCAATTATTTACGAGCTAACTTGTGTAACAAGTACCTACAGGGATGAACATTAATATAAACTGTATAATGACAATTTAGATGAGTAAAAAGATATGCTACAAAAAAAAAAAAACAATGCAAGCGTATGATTTAAATATTACGAACAAACCGGGTACGATTATAGGTCACGTTGATGTGCTTGAATCGAAACCCATGATAGACAAGGGATGTTGTAAATATTATTAAACATCTACTCTAATAATTGAATAGTAAATGTTCAAAATAATCCCGAATTACCTACAGCGTATCATAAAAATTTTAAACGACTCTGAAACAAAACGTCGTTGAGTTAAATGACAATTTTGTTGTAAAACGTAGGTAGTTCATAAAGGGGTACGTTTGTAAATCCATTAAAGCTAATCGTGAAAACACAAGAAACTTCGGTTTTGACAAAACTTTTGATGTTTAGGGACAATAATGGTTCGTTAAAATGAGGATGCGAGTGCATTTAAAATAAAATTACAGGTTAACACTCTAAAAGTCGTACAAACCTGAAAACCGTTGTAGGTGTTACACGCACAAAACTTATAATGACTGGCACTTTAAGTACTAAAAATAGACTTCTTAAACACTTTTTATTTATATTATTAAAAAAAAACTAAATTATTATGTATACAAATAATTATTAAATAAAAATTTGAATTTGACTGGTAGACAAAATTCACTAATGGTTAGTTCTAATAGAGATAGTAAAGATTCGGAATCTTATTAAAATGAAAGCAGATTTATTAATTATTTTCATTTTAAAGTCGTGAGTTATTAATTGCTAAATTTATATGAGGGTTGATTACTATTTTAATTATTAAAAGCAGATAATAACAGAAATATTATTACAGTTTAATAAGATAAAATTTATGTTAAATGTGATGATGGAGTTCCAATTTATTTCTCCTAAATGGACATGAAGGCGTCATTTTGACACATCAATAAAATAATTTTAATATGAAAGGACAAATTCAAGTATTGTTTTAGTTGTTGTGAACGTGAAGAAATCACTTATCTGATAATATAGATTGGTTGTCGTGAACGTGAAGAAGTCGCATATCTGATGATATAGATCGGTTGTTGTGAACATGAAGGGGTCACTCAACTGATAAGTTAGATTGGTTGTTGTGAACATGAAGGGGTCACTCAACTGATAAGTTAGATTGGTTGTTGTGAACGTGAATGGGGTCACTCAACTGATAAGTTAGATTGGTTGTTGTGAACGTGAATGGGGTCACTCAACTGATAAGTTAGATTGGTTGTTGTGAACGTGAATGGGGTCACTCAACTGATAAGTTAGATTGGTTGTTGTGAACGTGAATGGGGTCACTCAACTGATAAGTTAGATTGGTTGTTGTGAACGTGAATGGGGTCACTCAACCAATGATTCAGTTTTAGTAAGTTGTTGTGAACATGAATGGGGTCACTCAACTAATGATTTAGTTTTAGTAAGTTGTGGTGAACATGAATGGGGTCACTCAACTAATGATTTAGTTTTAGTAAGTTGTTGTGAACATGAATGGGGTCACTCAACTAACAATTTAGTTTTACTAAGAACTGGTACTTTAGGAGTTCTTTCTTTGTGAGCAAGACTTGAGTCACTTAGTGTCCGATTATAGTAAAAAAAAATGAATGAAATGATTAGAATTTTTAGAAATGATTTAAAGATTATTTATTGATTAACTATTGAAATAAAATGAATCAAATTGATATTTTATTCATTCGATGGTGCCATCTTGAATTATTTGTATAAATACGGGTAGTATAACCTTTAACCTTAAGGTTAGACGAGTGAAATTAATTAATTAGCATAAAATAGATCATTAAAGATGCCAGTTAAACTAATTTCCGAATCGATATTGAGTTTGCGCAGGTGCGGGTAGATGCTTAAACAATAGTTTAACTTAGTTAATAAGAAGCTGGCGCTCAAAATGTTTAAAGTATTAATTAATTCCTGATTTTGTGATAGTGTTTATACTTGTGAATGTAGAATTTGAAATATGTTAAATATGTTATTATGATGATCAAGTTTTTGATATCATGAGGCAAACTTGATGTTCCGATGAAGTTAAACTATTAAGTATTTGATACAATGATGCACACTTAATGTTCCGATGAAGTTAATTATAACAATTAAGTATTTGATATAATGATGCACACTTAATGTTCCGATGAAGTTATTTATAACGATTAAGTATTTGATATTATGATGCAAACTTAATGTTCCGATGAAGTTAATTATAACGATTAAGGTTAAGATTCCTATTTTGCTAGTTTTAGATTTGGGTTCAGTTGGGATTTCAATGTCATTTTGGTTAACAAACATAAAGCTTTCTGTCAAGTTCGTATATAAGTTCAGATATCAAGTTAATCATGTATAAAATATAGATAATCATGTGTAAGATTTTGATCATTTTATTTACTGAAATCGTTTGACTGTAAACATTAAAAGATCGTTATGATTAAGTAGTTTTATGCTATACTAATAAGCCATATTTTAAGAATTCTCTTGTATTTGTAAAATTTTTACTGCTTTTATTTCTAATGAAAACTGTTATTGCAGTCGTATGTGTACTGTTGCGGTACATTTTCAAGGTGGATTGTTTAAATAGCAAAGTCATGGTAACTGTCGTGTTTAATACTTCAATCATGTTTAGCATTTTTATTGTGCTTATTATTTTAACCATGTTTTATATTTCGATCATATTTAAATATCTGTATTTCAATCTGGTTTTTGATTTCAACCAGTTGATTTGTGATAGTTTTAGATTTCGATAGTTTATTTTTTTTACAACTTAGATTGTTGCAATTCCATGAATACTATCAATTCAGTTTACGTTATCGATTTTGTTATCGACTGAGTTTGTTTTCGTTCATTTTACTGTTTTTCCTGCTTCTGGAATGTGTTTACATTAGTTTATTGTGAATATGAGGAGTATACTTAATTCAATTGTCTACTTTAAGAATTAAAGTAAATAAGTTACTTTTATTGTACATGTTGTAAAAAGTTATCTACGCGGTTGTTTCACGAGACGTGAAAACGGTCAGGAATGGCCGACTGTTAGCAATTTTAAATGTAGTCATTACTGTTTGTCAATATTCTACAATGTCATGAAACAACCAATGTCATCAAACAACGGGATGTAACGTCAATATACCTATTTTGATAGACGATATCGAAGGTATTTCGAATTTCGATATCGCCTATACCTTGCCTTCACATCCGGCCTGTAGTTATAAAAGACGGGACGGTATCGTGACGGATTCATTCTGTTGTCGGCTGTAGCCGTGTTCGGACTTGTTGTCCAATGATATTTAAGTAAAGCAATGTTGTAATTCAATAAAGTAAAAATGGTGAAAGTCGTTGAAGTATTATTACAAGCAAAATACCCTCTGAGCTTATACATGTACCCTTTTCCCGAGGAGGATAGCGACCTGTTGGGCTGTTGGTGTTGGATGCCCTAAATATCGCTAGATGGATGCAAGCTCTCGAAAGAGCATAAGTGGTATATTCTGGTGTCAGAGACGAAGATTCCCTCTGGGTGTATATAGCAATGTAAGGAATAGGAATATTTACCAAAAGATTGTATAGAATGTTGCTTGCGGATTGCTTGTACGTTCGATTATACAATTTGGCACAAAGATAGCTTGTATCCTGAACATGAACATAGGATACTTTTAACCCGGAAAAACAGGATAAAAGTATCTTATTTCCACGGGATTTAAAAACCGAAATCCATGCGAATAAACTCGCGAGCATCGGCTAATAAATTACTAAATAGTAAGTACATACTTACGTATAAATCAAAAACTCTAGTTTTCCTCAAATACCTAAAAGGCATATTACTTAGTGTAATCTATTGTATATTTTAACGGCGGGACGCTTTGACGGGCCCGATATGAATCTATTCCAATCATCAATACAAATCTAAGACACCGAATCCATTTACGAGTCTCGCAAGTTGACAGGCTACCAGTTTTTACACGGAACGATAGCCATCTGACCTCCGCAACTCTTGGTTGAATCAGTGGCGTATAGGTTACAATAATTTTCCATCTAAACAGGTTATTATCATATTGTACGTTGATGCACTTGCATCTTTCTTACCAGTCGAGGTGCCGAGTTCGACCCCTGATAAGGGAATTTTGGGAATGTATAATTTCTTAATTAGCCTAGTCTAGTGGAATTATTAAGAAAGCGGCACTGAATAGACAGGCTTTTCAAATGTTGACCGCCAAACTTCAATATAAAGAAGATGGCACGCGATGATGATGAGTGGAATTATTGGCTAGCTAACTAATACCAGCCAAGACGTGCGTAGAACAAAATATTTTTTTTTTCTTAAAAAAAGTAGATGAGGCTTTGGCAAAGGAAACTGGCCACATTCATAATGAAATGAACATGGATTTATTAGAGTCCGTCATAGTGACACATAATTTTTCAGTCAGTGTACCTATATAGATATTAATTACGCTTATGGGCCGGACCGAAGGAGACCTCTTTGCAAGAAAATATTTATTGTGCATCAATAGGTACATCTAGATGAAAGACTTACTCTATGCCGCCAAGCGATTTACAGTTTCAGTACAATATTGCGTAGAAACTGATTACCATATCGTTTCCAAGTTAACTTGCTTTCTGACTCCACTGTCAAATGTCTAATAGCTGTTGTTGATTCTCGACTACACACTCAAACTAATTGCATCAAGTAGTTTCAGCGTGAATCGCGTAATAGACATTCAGACGAACAAAAATGGAAAAAAATACCTTATATCGATAATTTACTTATATCGATAATTTACTTATATCGATAATTAAGCTCTCTCCGATTAATATTTTCAAAATATATATTTTAATGTACAAAATTCGTCCAGTTACAGTTTTATTTTTAAAAATAGCTTAACGTACCTATACCATCTAATTTGCCTGTCTTGTAAAACAATGCTACGCAAATAATAATTTATAACGAGTAGATAACATAAATAACAATAGGCAAGCAACGTGTATTTAAATGGCACGTGTTTAGTTACTTTTAGAATTTTCCTTAAGGCTATATTTATTCTGAACTCATAAACATATTATAGAGCTTCTACGATCTTGGCACCTATATTTAAGAAGTCTAAATTAAGTAGGTACTTATTCACTTTTTGAAAGGTTAATTAATTTTAATATTAAGCGTTTGACTACAATCTTTAGATCTACAAAGGCTTGCTGGTTAGTATACCTACTTAATCAAAGTCAAATTAGAAAATTTCAGTTTCTAAACTAATCCTTAGTTAAACCAGAGATCGAATTTGGCATCTATCAGCTCCCTAAAGAATGAACGAATCAAACGATGACTCTCAAAGACTCACTTCATCCCAATGGAGCTGAATTAGTGCATATAACCTCTCTCCAAGATAGAGCGCTTCTTGTGCACTAACTCTGTCTGTTTGGCTGTCTCTCTGTTACTAATTTCTCAGTGCGAAGAAAAAAGAAATTTCCCAGAGAAAAGAAAAAAAGAGGTAGCATGAGCACTTTGATTCTTGAGCATCATTCTGGAGGCATGCGTTACTTTTTATTTCGGGAAAACATACGTTCGCGTGGATTAAAAAAAAATCTTTGGGAACTCTATGATTTTCCGAGATAAAAAGTAGCCTATGTCCTTCTCCAAGGTCTAGTCTATCTCTGCACTAAATTAAAATAAGTGCAGTGTTTTAGGCGTTAAAGCGTAACAAACAAACTCACTGTCGCATTTATAATATTAGTTATAGGATATAAGACAATATTATTCTAGGTATCTAAGGGACTGTTTCATAACCTTCTGATAAATGTCGGATAGCTTAAACGTAAGTTTTGCCACTTTTTTGCTTTATGTCAAGTGACAAAGGCAAAAGTTGTGAATAAGCTATCCGACACTTATCAGAAAGTGGTGAAACAGGCCCTAAGTTGTCTAGTAGAGTTATAAGCGCCATTAGTGTCATAGGAGAATCGGCTACCATTTCTCCGCATTAATACAATATTTGTATCTTAACACTTCGCAGGTAAATCAGGGTGTATCACTGAATGGTACAAGCACTCCTGGGTAATGCGTCAATTAGTCAGAACTAGTAAATGATCACTTAGCGTTCGTATCTCGTTCATACGTCCCCGCGACCTGAGTAGCGCTTATTTTATAAGATGTTTTATATATGAGAGATAGAGTGGAGAAGAGTATGTGTGCGTAATTTATTGATTTTATTACTTTTTATGCGTCAACTGATAATTCTCTCTCCACTCTACATTTAAACGAATACTAAATACCTGCAAATATATGTATATAAAGGAAAGCTTATGACTAAAATGTAGTAACTACTTAGCTTGTTCTTTATAAAAAAATATGTATGAATTATTATATTAAGTAATCCCTTTTTGATGTTACAAATTATAAGGTTCAATTAATCAAATCTGAACTAAACCTTATGGTTTAGTTGTTAAAATATTAAAAATATTTAAAGAAAGAGTAGAAGAAAACAATAATTGCTATGCAGTCTCACATGCCTAAGCGATTAATATACGTACGAAAGTCCATAATAATGCATCAAAATCCATGAAAGAATGCAAACAATTCAAGTTAGCTATGTTAACCACTGCAAAGAATGTAATAGAGTGAACAAAACAAGAACCCTTGTGCAACCTTTTAAACCGTGGCAAATTCATAAAACCCACCGTACATATACACAGTATTGAAACGTCGAAGAATGATGGACGTACATTACCGATCCGGTTGCGAATAATTAGGCTGAAGATTCGCTAGTTCCCAGGCCGGTATGTAAAAATCGTTGAGAAAATACCATACGTGCGTGATCGCTAATACGCGGGCGCGGCCCGGTTGCAGCCCCAGCATTTAGATAGGACCTGGGAACTTGCCCGTTTAATTGTACGTCGTCGGTGATTGCGGGGTTCTGTATTGAATGGTACCTGCCTACATTTTCGTAGGATTTTTATTACTTATTTAAGCGTTTTTTAACCCCCGACGCAAAAACGACGGGGTGTTATAAGTTCGTCGTGTCTGTGTGTATGTGTGTGTGTGTGTATGTGTGTGTGTGTCTGTCTGTTCCCCTGTGGCGCTCAAACGATTTGAATGCGGTTTTTTTTTGTTTGAAAGGTGAATTAGTCGAGAGTGTTGTTAGCTATGTTTGAAGAAAATCGGTGCAAGATGGCCGCTGCTACAAAATGGTGGATTACATATTTTTTCACAACTCCCTTAATATGGGTATTAAATGAAAGGGCTTGACTAGTAGAATAGCACTATTACAAATCCAAGATGGCCGCTGCCACAAAATGGCGAATGTCGGGGGTTTTTCAAATTTTTAATTTATACTTGTAGACTGTAAATAGGTAGAGGTATTTCAAAGATTCCCGACATTGGCACTTTGGGAATTATCTCTGGTCTGCGGCCCTGTTCTCTTCTCTACCTTAGTGATCACACTAAATGAAAGCCATCGAGGATCTTAGTTCGATATAAATTGCTGCTTTACTGTGTGAAATGAAATCACTGTTTATATTTCACGCAGTAAAGCAGCAATGTATATGGAACTTATTCGGTGGCTATCTTTTAGTGATGATCACTATGTTAGAGAATAGCCTCCCTGGGGCCGGCAATGCCGTGCCAACAAGCGATTTAGCGCTCCAGTACTATGTCGCGTAGAAACCGATCAGGGGTATATAATGGGTTCAATACAAGTATAAATTAAAAATTTAAAAAACCCCCGGCATTCGCCATTTTCTGGCGGCGGCCATCTTGGGTTTGCAATAGTGCTATTCTACTAGTCAAGCCCTTTCATTTGATACCCATATTAGGGGAGTTGTGACAAAATATGTAATCCGCCATTTTGTAGCGGCGGTCATCTTGGACCGATTTTCATCAAACATAGCTAACAACACTTTCGACTAATTCACCTTTTAAACAAAAAAAAAACCGCATTCAAATCGGTCCACCCGTTTGAGCGCCACAGGGGAACAGACAGACACACACACACACACACATAGAGACACGTCAAACTTATAACACCCCGTCGTTTTTGCGTCGGGGGTTAAAAAGCTACCCCAGATACAAAAGGAGAATTTTCAAAAAAAAATAAAAAAAAAAATTTAAAACAATATAATTTGCAATATTTTTTATAAATAAATAGGTAAGTAGGTATATTAAAAAAAATATACAGTTCTTT
The DNA here is from genome assembly GCA_920104075.1 of Melanargia galathea. Lineage (NCBI taxonomy): Eukaryota > Metazoa > Arthropoda > Insecta > Lepidoptera > Nymphalidae > Melanargia > Melanargia galathea. The sequence continues at coordinate 11,128,835 of OV049858.1, forward strand.
TGTTAAACTTTTCTTTAACAGCTAAATCTTAACCTTAAAGCCTCGAACTATGCGATAAAGTGTTCTATGCTAGAACGATACTTAGTCCTATAAATAGAAGATACTACTTTATAACTACTTAATAAAATTAATGATCCGTGTTTATAATTCACCTTTAGTTATTTACATATCGCCTTAGTACGTACACATAAAGTTGTGCCACACAACTTGTAAGTCTCATAGTAATAATTTTATTCAAATGTCCAAAAAACCCCAAAAATATAACCCAGTTGTCGAGTTTAAAGCTGACTAAATAGCCTCACCTTTCTAAGTTAACCGATTAAGCACCGGTCACCGCGGTTTCCTTCAAGCCCAATTTAACGGATTAGCACAAGGCCGCGGCTCGCACCACCCAAAATATCCACACGCACGCCACCATCAAAATATAGCCTTGAACCAAGCGAACCGAAAATCGATAATTACGTAACAGAATCGATGTTCTCACGATTCCGAATACAGTTATCCTTAATGCCGGCTTAAACAATGGTTTCGCTTTTGATAGGAAAATTAGGGGAAAATTAGCGAGTTGGACCGGCTACCGACTGATGGTTATTGGCACTAATGGTGCCCGCCGGGAGTCGAACCTGGGAGAGTGGTGTCACGCCCGCGCCGCACGCTACTGACCGCCGGGGGTTCACATGGGTTATGAAACGCGCGTTTTTAGACAGCATATGCGGATATGACCGTATATTTTATTTATTTTTTTAATTTGTTTTGAATTTAGTTATGACATCTAAATCTTTCTCTATGTTTTAAGTATATATTCTTCAATATGAGATTATTATTATTTAATGTACAGATTTGTATTACTTGATATTCTATTTGTCCATAGTAACTAATAGTCCATAGATACGAAACATTGCGAGTCTCAATAAATTTTCCATTGTATAGTGGCAGTTTGCATATATGATTTGTTCTTTAGACGTAGAGTTGTTGTTTACTGGTTTTATTGCAAAATTTATCCCAACATATATTTTCTCGTCACATAGTATTATTATTCTCGCAAATTTTTTTGTAAAAATAATTTAGCTTTTTATATGACAAAGAATTTTATATGATAAAGATTTTTAAATGACAAAGAACTTTCATGACCACAATACGTAAATGATTTCGTTAATAACATTTTAGTTTTTGCAAGAGATTCTTTAGAAAGATATCTAGTTTATTTATTTAATTTTATTGTAATAAGACCGATCGTCGGTTTTACCATCAGTCGCTTTTAGGAGCAAGTTAGTTAAACCACTCGAACACATTATTTGATGTAAGTAATTTTGCGACAGTTATTACTTATTTGAATCTCGGAGTTATTAGACATAAAAGAAAAGTTAGATACGCATCAAATTGAGAACCTTTTTAAAAAGGTTAAAAAGTTAACTTAAGTTTAAATCTTGTCCACGCTATCCTCGCATCATTCCGGGACGAGATGACTACCGTCCTCGCGAGTACAGGCCGGGCCTCGATAAGCGACGATCGTGGGAATCTCAGTTTGCATATCATTTGCAAACTTTGCTCACCGATCGTAACAATACTGATTGTCTTTGCTAACCGGTTTTGTTTATTTTTCTTTTGTTTCGATCTCTCGTCTTTCAATTTTGAAATACCTTTTAGATTTTAACGATTGCTCATCGCAAGTGGTTAAAGTAAGATATACCTATATCCGTTAAAGTTAAATTTGACCGCCAATAAGCAAATTGGGATGCACAAACTAAGTAGGTAGGTATTTGTACCTTCACGGTTAAGAAAATAGGTAGTCAAATTTCTGGTATTGGATGTAAAAGAACTAAAACCGTAATAGATAAAGATACTTTAGCAGGCCAGACTAGAAAACGGAATTTTAAACATATAAGTTAATAGCAATGGTATCTTTGTTCTTTAATATCAGAACAGCATATCGCCGATTTTAAGCTGAACAGAAAAAAATCTAAATTGTTGTGGTAAGTAGATTTATGCCATCACCGGTGAGGCGTTTCTAGGTTAAAATCATTGTTTCTTTACTCGATATTACATTTAAGACTCTGGAATTTTAACATCATGCATTCGGTATTCAATAAGTCTAGCCATTTGTTTATAGTCAGGCATTCGATTTTATGATGCTTTGATAGAACTTACAAATTGTTTCACGCCTAACCCAAGGCAGAAACATAAATATTTTAATGTTATTCAATATCATTACAGAATTCGCATGAATATGAAATATAAGATGAGCTTTATGATGCGTTGATGTGTAACCTTTGAATCCTTGCTGCATTACCGCTCTATGGCAGCTACTTACCCTAACAAACCGTGGATAAATTAATCTCTAACACGCATGGAGGGCTGTCAGCGTCTGTCTGCCTCCACTTCGTTGCCTTGATCTCTTATGATGTACTTACTATACTATGTATACCTGATTAAAAATATTATATAATAGTTCGTTTGTAGTAGAAGTCTATCTGTGGTTTCCTAAGAAAACCGTTGAATATACGGAGTACGGACTATACGTATGATTTGTACACTTTTTGAACAGTGCTCCTTATGCTTGATCTACATACGCAACTGATGATTTGTATGCCTGGGAACCATGGTCCATTTAGGTAGGTCCAATTTCGAGGAAGAGGTTTACCGCCGAATCCAACTCGGTTGAACAGCGTTCGGGAAGCTTCTTGATGTCATCTCGTCGCTCAAGGAGCCGCTGGATTCAAGGGACGCAAGACCAAGACGTGTGGAAATAGATATCATATCTACAAGGAACTTACGAGTAGGTATGTCGACTCTGTCGGTTGACGAGGAAAAAGAAAATATACGTACCTCACTGCATGAATTACGATTAATGATTTGTACTGAGAGGACTTACATAAAGTAGGTAGGTACTTTGCAAAAATAATAGGAAGATTGATTTTTAAGTTTTTTAATCTATGTATTTACTTAGATCATAGTATACTATCCTACTATCGTATCATACTATCTATCAAAGTAATCTATAGTATCCTACATTTAGCTTCATCAGTGTCTCAATCTGCCAAGTTGTGCTTGTTCTTAAAGTCAGTTTTAAAAGGAAACGTTTACCATTTTCTTGAGAGGAATTTAATTGCCGACCATCTGTATCGATCAGCGCTATATTTCGTGTGAAACATGGCGAACCGTTACCAACTAAAACTATAAAACAAATCGATTGTTAGCTACACTGTTTAAGACAGGTCCGTAGGATTTATTTACTAGTTTACAGTACAACATTATTTCTCAAGAAACCGTCTAAGCGTCGATCTGCCGCGCCGATAAGCCCTAATGCTGGTATAACCTATGGTCTTTTAATACACCGTGTCGAACCATCGGATATCGTAATGGTGGATATTAGAGGCGTTGTAATTGTAAGATGGTTGTTATTAAAGTTCGGTACTAGATGTATTTGAATAGCTGATGCATAAATATAATTACACCTACCTGCTCCTAATGTTTATAATCTATATAATTATGTACCTACTCTATAAAACAATAGCGTGGCTCACTGACTGACTGACAAGTGATAACGCATAGCCTAAATTGGTGGACCTAGAGATCTAAAATTCGGAGGAGTTAGTTCTTCTAGTGATGCATTAGGGAGGGATTTTTCAATTTCCATTCTTAAAATTCCAATAGAAGATCGTTGGGGCTCCCATACAACAGACATGATTTTTTTTCCATTTTTATAGATAATGGTACGGAACCCTTCATGCGTGAGTCTGACTCGCACTTGACTGTTCTTTTTTTCCCACATATAAAGACATCTTTGCGTTCTTCCGTCCTCCGATCTTAAAATATGTATTTATAATATATTATATTTTGTATTTTGATCATGCTATGATACTTACATTACTTACACACTGCTTCTATAATAACGACACAATACAAGCACAGGTATCGCAATAACACGTTGTGATTTAATCGACCTACTATAAAAAACCTACATCTCAATCTATGTGGCGCTGAAGTAAAAGTATCAATATTTACGCGAACGCTGTCGTGATGGCACCTGCCTTACATTGATCTGTCGACCGACATGGTCACGAACTGTCTGATAAATTGAAAGTTATTGAAAAACGCTCGATACTTCCGTCTGGCGTTTTAGGTTTTTTCAGTGATCGAAACAGCCGTGACATTTTATCTACACTACAGTCCAAACGCAATCAGCGCGACAAAGATTTCTCGCGGAATTTTCATCGACAGAGCGTTGTATAAAGGCAGCGAGAGAAGATGCGCTGATTGCGCTAGGACTTCAAGTCTAGCAAAACTACTCGACAACTTAATGTCACAGCAATTTCTAACAAGCTTGTAATAATGTAAGCTTAATGCACGTAGGCAAGTAGATTATTATCTTACCTATTTTTTTGAGGAAAAAGACGAGACATACCTAGCACTATGGAGCAACATACATCATACATTAGCCAAATACATCATACAACAGCATCATAAATCCAAAAGAAAAAAGTTCCAAAAGAAGCGAAAGTGAGACATATATATCGCACTGATTGTGCTTGGGCTGCAGGCGTGATCGACCGACCGTGAGTGACCGACGATCACACAAACACACATAATATATTATCTACTGCCAAACACAGTTCCCTGCGCAGTAGGATAAAAGCATTTCAGTCGTCACCAACCTTGTTGAAAATAGTTCGATTTCCTGACGTAAACACACACGAGGGCCATGAGTTGCAGCTGCGAGAGGCGCTGTCGCGTCGACGGGGGCAGCGGCAGCAGGTCCCGAAGGTTGGCGATCTCTGCGTTGATGAGGTCGCGCCGGAGTTTGGATGCGCCTTTCGTTGATTTGCCTTGATCGAACCTGGGTACAGAATATACAAAACCTTTAAATAAAAATAAAAAGAATGAGGTCATATTATGGTATGATTTAATTGCGACAAGTTAAGCAACGTTGACCCAAGTCGGTAGCTGGATGGGGAAACCACTTTGGAGGTCTGAATTTAGTCTCCAAAATAACTCATAGAGACATGATACATTTAATTTGTCATTTATATATGTCAAATTCCATAAAATAGTTATAGAATGGTAAAAAAAATGAAATGAATTTCTAATTTAATATTCGGTTTTTGGGTCAACATTCTACCCCAATTATCTAAATATTGTAACTATAAAAATAAACATCTGTAACTCATTTAGTTTTCGAGTTAGAGATGCATGATATACAGACGTACAATGCGTTACTGACAGATAGCCAGAAAATAGAGTAACAATAATAGGGCTCCGTTTTGCCTGTTGGCTACGAAATTCTAAAAAAAATTGTTACGGTAAAAAAGAAGATATAAAGAGAATTCATAAAAAACTATTTTATCAAAATGAAACCAAAAGTGTCGTATTCATTTAAAATGCGTCAATTTGTCATGTAGATTCAAAATAGCATGAAATGGATATCTAATAGTACCTACTTAATAGATATTTTTTATGGATATCAAAATAAATTTCGTCAGATTCACCGTTAACAAGAAGATTTATTAACAATCCATATTGATTCTAATGGAAGCTCATAACATTTATTTGGACGTTTTTATGATTTTTCACTGTTTATGAGTGTGAACGATAAACTTACGTGAATAAGTTATATTATTAGCTCAGAGAAATTATGTTTCTATCATGTTAATGCTATTTATATAAAGGCGTGTAGTTTTTATTGGCTTTTAAATATGTAAATTTGGACTGTCTAGACGTGGTTTGTCTTAATTAGCCGACGACGTCCAAACAAGTGATAATTAATCTAAAAGATTGAAAGTTAAACCGACTTTACCACACGCTTAACAGTCTGTATTTTGGAAACTCCTGAACCGATTTTTATGAAACTTGACCGAACCGTAAGTTGAAGTAAATGTAAGTTAGAATTGTCACAATCCAATTAATAGGTAGTTTCGGAGAAATGCGCGGACAAACATACAAACATACATAATTCGGTGCGTATTTTTTACACACACTATAATGCATAGTAGATGCAAGTATTTTTTGTGTATCGATTTTTCCGAAATTATTAAATTGATTTTTACTATGACATACATACCTACCCCACAACCCCTTATACAGTAAAATAAAATAATCTTCTACAGTACACTACAGTAAAGAAACAGTCAGATATCTTTGGTGAGCTAAAATATCTGCTAACTAAAAATAAAGACGGTCAAAAACTTCCTTCTTCGTAGTGACTTAACAATAAATAAGTACCTACTTAGCGAGTGAATCGATAAAAAATAACCTAAATTGCCAAATTAAATTGCTATTCTTAAAACGTTTTCGTACATTTTGTTTCCTGTTTATTTCACATCATTAAATTTATTTCAAATCAACCGTTTATAGGTACATTATTATTTTAGTTCCTATTAAAAGCAATTTTATATTTTCCAAATATTAAAATCGACCTTGGTCGGTAATTGAAATGAGATAAAACATTCAATATGGCAATTGTCTAAAGGTCAATCTGTGTGAAGCATTTTATTTTGTAATTTGATTGAGTCGTTTAAATTTAAAATTTATTGTAGACATTGAACTCCAGCTTTACCTCACTTAAAAGCTTTTGAGTATGTCTAATATCGTAATTGTTGAGAACTCGCCACTCTTTGTAGACGAGTATGTAATGTATTATACAGTGGGACACACGGTCCAGCTATAGGTAGGTTAAATTTTAAAAAGAGTTTAAGGTTTTATTCATCCACAAGTTAGCAATCTCACCTGATGGTAAGTGATGATGCAGTCTAAGATAGATGCGGGCTAACGTGGAAGAAGTTTTGCAGTTTTTATTAAACCCATACCCCTCTCTATTATGATACCAGAAATCATACCCCTGTCTATTTTTATGATACCATAATATGATCCAGAATGATGAATAATTGCTTGGCGGCACGGCTTTGTCGGTTGTGTGGTAAATATCCACGGCTGAAGCATCTCACCAGACCAGACCAAAGACTATTTAGGAATTCCCAAATTGCCCCTGCCAGGAATCGAATCCGGGACCTCCCACAGAAACCACAACGCTCACCACTGCGCCAGGTTGATATTCAAAAGTACGGATTAGCAGCAATGATATTTTGCTTGCGAACATTATCGACCTGTACCTATAATATCTATGTGAACGCATTCCATATAGCATCGCTCGTTTTACTCAACAAGCTGTCGTAATCTGACGAATGGGAATATTAACTTTATTAATCGCAAAACATTCGTCCCTTTCCGCAGTTGACCTAACTGATTGACTGGTCACTACTCGTATTTCTCACATTTCACTCTACATCTAATCGATGTGGACATACCTTACTGTATAAATCAAGTTGACCGCAACATAAACGAAAAATCAAATTATATTTTACAACTAGCTGACCCCCGCGACTTCGTCCGCGTGGTTATATAGGCTTTTATATAGGATCGGATTGGATCCCATAATCCTTTTTTGTACCTAAACTAAATGTAGCCTAAGTTACTCATATAACATCACCTATCTGCCATTGAAAGTTCCATCAAAATCGATCCAGCCGTTTCAGAAATTAGCTGGAACAAATAGACAGATCGACAAACATAACTCTAAATGCATACCAGTTTAAAATAAGCCGTACGTTCAAAGATCCGGGTCCCAAGTTATTTGAACCGAATAAATGTCTGTCATTTCTGAACTAAAAGACCTATGACCTTGAAATATTTACGGGACAATACATAAAGTACTACCTTTCTAACAAAAAAAGAATGAGTTAAATCGAAGTACCCGTTATTGAATTAGAGCTAAATACACGTTTTAACTTTCTTCCCCTCTCCCAAGGGAACCGTGCTGAATTTCGGGATAAAAAGTATCCTATGTCCTACCTCGGAGTATAAACTCATATCGTACCAAGTTTCATTCGAATCCATTCAGTAGTTTCGGCGTGATGCGCGGCCAAGATACAGACAGACAGACAGACAGACAGACAGACAGACAGAAAGACAGACAGACAGAAAGACAGACAGACAGACAAAAATGAAAAAAAATTACAGTTTTGGCTTCAGTATCGATTATAGAGTGCCCTCCAAAAGAAATTTTCAAAATATCTTCAATGTACAGAATTGGATCTGTTACAGTTTTATTATATTATAGAAGATAAACGCATTTGAATTTGTATTTCATTAATATAATATTTAATATTTTTCGATGTTACTCGTATCTAAAATAAAAGTTGGTATGTCTAATGCATCCGCAGATTATTTTGTGGAAAAAAAAGGGAAGTAAAAATAGAATTTTATTAAAGCTACATAAATTATTATACAAATGTAAGTAGTTTAAAGTAAAACTATGCCGACCAAATATACATTCACTTTATGAGCCAATACACTTGATTTAGAAATTCAAGTAGTTGCACGTGAAAACTCCACCCGTTTTCCCACGCTGCGAGCCTTACAAAGGCAACTAATAATTTAGGCAATTTTCAATATCGGGCTGTCGCTGGTCCAGGTTTTAAGCGTAGCGATTTTTTTTTACTAACTGTGACTTCAAAAACTATTCCGTCTCAGTTATTCTTTATTTCTGTACCTATATTGTTTTACATGATTTTCAACTTTTATAAAAAAGCTCATTCGGAATCCGATTTAATGTTATAGTTCTTTTTGTATTTAAATAAACTAATGAATTATCTTGAAATAACAGTGTTTATAAATATTAACAATTATATTAATGTATAAATCTTATCTAAATGAATTAATAAAGGCGATAACAAATGTTACTTGAAGAAATTAACGAAATACGAGTGCTGCACTAAAGTATTATAAAGTTGTATAAGTATTAAGTATTATGCATTTATAAATTTATTTAAGGTCACTTATCATGCTAATCTTTTGAATTTCCGCCGCTTTTAACTTACGGCACACCCGAAAGACCGTGTATAGAAACCGCAACAGCATATCAGCGCGCTGTACACGGCCCTCGCATTACTACGTATGGCATTCCTCTATCTCTTTACTCCTCTATAAATTCTAATACTGTCTTACGTCGAGCTCTATTACTTTTATGTTACCCTAGTAGTCCTAGGCTTAGATCTATAGAGCTTACTTTGTATTTCCTTAGACTTTACTTTCGAGTTAATTCAAGACAGATTTATGTCCGTAGAGTTATGCTGAGTTTGCACATTGCGACGGCGCGGCAGTTGATCCATTTCGAGTATCGAAACACAATAATAATAATAAAATAGTCCTAAACTAGCTTGTTTCAGTTCATTCATACCGTTTACACCTATAACAGGCAGCGCTACAAGCGGAAATTTTGCAAAATAAAAATCGGAAGTACTGAATGTGCAACTTTAAAACGTGAGTCGTTAGGTCCATTTTACTCTGATATTACCTACTATAGTTTTTCGATATATCAAGTAACGTTATCGAAATGTGTAAACTCAGTATAACCCTATTGAAATAAATCTGACTTGTCTGTCAAGTCTAAGCAAAGTCTTAATGAAAATTCCTATTTTGGCGTCTACCAAAATAAATTATATTTGCGCATAGACTAGGCCTGTCTAACTTTGCTGAGTACGTTACATTACGTGTGTGTTACGCGATAGAAAAAAGAGAGGCTCTGTAGGTGAATATAAAGTTTGGCATAGCCTGTGCGAGGTAAACTGCACTTTATTGCATTGCATCAAGAGTCGATGTTTATTTAAATGTCTGTATGGAGTGTGCTTTCTGTACCTGTATTATCAAGTATTCTTTAGCACAACGCAGGTTTATATTTGTGATCAGACTGTAATGTCATTATACTTAGACACTCATAAAACATGTAATTCTGAGTTTGCGCACCTCCAAAACTTTACCAAATACTACGTATCGAGAAAATGTAATATGTAATGCAAAATGAACCAAACCAAACACAAATTTTAAAGTCGTAATTCAATACTTTGAATATTTATTTTACAACATTTCTGCTTGGGGCGCTGGCTGTTTTCGAATGCTGAATGGCGAACTCAATCCATTTTACTCTGAAGTCATTGTGTTTCGATCAGTAGTATTTAGTAAAGTTTTTGAGCTGCGCAAAGTGAGACTAAGCATACTGGTAAGAATAGTTATGAAGCCTGCATGCAAAAATGTGGTCAGGTTTGTACTTGTAGGTTGTATGTACATAAAAAAAGTACTTATGATCGTGTATTGCATATAGTTGTCTCACATCGGGCTCACATGCTTCTTTATAAAGCGTTGATTATGATGGCCGGGCCTAACAATCGGCTGGCGGAGAGCGCTAAACGGTGCCCGGAGCGGGGCAATTTTCCCCACATCTCGTAGAAATTCTAGCCGTAATAAGTGAGATCTTTGTATGATCGCGTTGTATACGTATTTTGTAACTGTACGCTGCCTGCGTCGTTGTTTTAAGTTTTACTTAAGGTAAGTACACTTGCACCACCCGCACGTAAGTCGAGCGGTGACCTTCAAGTGCGCGCAGCGTCGTGCGAGTGAGCGGCACACAATACGATTGAAGAGCCAATCAACGCTTACGAGGGATCCGCGAGAGCTAATCATTGCTTACGAACGATCCTCACGCCCTCCCCGCGACTCCCTCACACCCCGAAATACCTCATTTTTGACTTCTGCGCATTGAAGGTCAACGCTAGACTTATTTGCCGTGACTTATACAGAGGGAAAGCTTCTACAAGCGGCCCGCTGTAGGTACACTCACACATATGCGCACGTTTGTCATCCAACTGAGCCGGTTGGAGGTCAGACGCGGGCGTCCGTGAACCGTTGGTGAGTGTGTTTGTGTTGTGTGAGTGCTATAATTATGAAGCTTCCCCTCTGTACCTATCTACTCATGTGCTTGCACCCTGTTTTGTATGGAGAACAGTTGATGTGAACGAAGTGGACATGCAGTAGTAATCCGGGAGTTTTATTTCAAACATTTGTTTTATGTTCAAAAATCAGTAAAGTGAGCGTCAGTCATCGCACCCGCGGTAGAGCCAAAATATACAGCATGAAAAAGTTATAGAGAACCTTATGTCAAGGGAAAAAGATTCATTACCGCTTCCCCACCGCTTGTTCATGATCTTTCGTTCTTGTTCTGAGTGCTTAGTCTCAGTTTGGAGCGCTCCAAAACTTTATAGTATACTATAAGTATACTATTGACCGAATCACAATGACTTCAGAGTAAAATGGACCTAAAATAAGAGTCTTTGGGTTCATTTTGCTCTGAAGTCATTTGTGATTCGATCAATAGTATACTTATAGTATACTTTTGGTTTTGGAGCGCTTCAAACTGAGACTAAGCACTCAGATCGAATCTCGTAGAAATAACGACCTAACGATTTATCTAGTAATAACTTAAATATAATATTGGCATATACTTTAAAATAAAAAATAACTTAGAGCTGGATTTATGTAGCTCTTGATGCACAGGGAAACATGATTAAAGTTTACCAGCTCTTAGTCTATATATTTGACACTGGAGCGCAATGGCAGTTATTAGCACTCAATTAACCTTCATCTGTCAAGCTGTTCGAAGCTTTAAAAGGCGACGTTCAATATTGTTAAGCACTTTAGCCTAAGCCCTAAGGCTTCGCACGTGCATAGGGTAAATTTTTGGATACGTAATACGTATCCTTTAAATAAACTAATTTGTTATAAAGTAAAACTCCTCTCTCATATCTTTAATATATAAAACAAAGTGGGGTTTTTTCGAACACATAACTCGAGAATGAGTGGACCGATATTCATAGTTTTTAACTCCTCCTAAACGACTGGACCGATTTGGATGGCATTTTGTTTGTATACTTGAATGGGTTCATGGATGGTTAGAAAACACAATTACCGGTAGGTACAGGTAACCTACCGGGTCTCGGTACGTGACGCTGATGCCACTGGGCAGGACGACGTCTGCCGGGTCCGCTAGTTTTATTAATTAACTAGCTGAACCCCGCAACTTCGTTCGCATAGATATAGGTTTTTATATAGGATCGGATCGGATCCCATAATTATTTTATGTACCTAAACTAAATGTAGCCTAAGTTACTCCTTATAACATTGGAAGTTCCATTAAAATCGATCCAGCCGTTTCGGAGATTAGCTGGAATAAATAGAAAGACCGACAAACATAAATTTAAACGCACACCAGTTTCAAATAAGCCGTACGTTCAAAGATCCGGGTCCCAAGTTATTTGAACCCAATACTGAGGATTGTAATGTCTGTCATTTATAAACTAAAAAACCTATGACCTTGAAATATTTACGGGACTATACATAAAGTACTACGTTTCTAACAAAAAAAGAATGAGTGAAATCGAACAACGCGTTGATGAATTACAGCTAAATACACGTTTTAACTTTCATCCCTTCTCCCAAGGGAACCGTACTGAATTTCGGGATAAAAAGTATCCTATGTTCTACCTTGGAATATAAACTCAAATCGTACGTTTCATTCGAATCCATTCAGTAGTTTCAGCGTGATGCGCGGCCAAGATACAGACAGACAGACAGAAAGACAGACAGACAGACAGACAAAAATGAAAAAAATTGCAGTTTTGGCTTCAGTATCGATTATAGAGTGCCCTCCAATAAAAAATTTCAAAATATCATCAATGTACAGAATTGGATCTGTTACAGTTTTATTATATTATAGATAGATAGATTTTAGGCTATCCAACACTTATCAGAATGTGGTGAAACAAACCGTAAGAATAGAGAAAGAGAGATGGATTATTGAAACACCCGTCTCTAACAGTTAATAACCTGCAGGTACGAGTAACTTGACCAAAACGTTGGTAAAAATAAAGGTACCCGTGACAGTGCATGTTTGACGCCGGCGGGCCGCGTGTCCCCATAATTAGTGCATGCAAATGGCGTACTAATGAGTGCGCCATTGTGTGTCGCACTCGGCACCCGCACTCGGACACTGACCTCGCCCTTGCTGCTCACAAGCCTCACAAGCGACAGCCAACAAGCCTCCGACAGTAGGCAGAGGGACGTATTCAGGATTTACGTATTAGTAGGTACGGAAGGTAGCGCTATAGCTGAGCAAGACGTCATTTTATACCGACTGAAATCATAACTATAGTTTTCTCCTAAAACATAACAGATCTGAACGTCGCGTCAGCTGTTCCGATAGTGGTGGAGCTAAAAGATACAGGATGAAAAAGTCACTACCTATATTGTCACGCAAACCTTATGACATCGAAACACTGTAGCCTACGAAATATTATCTAATTAAGTATTATGTAGTAATCTTTAGACGATTTACAGCCAGTTTCTTAATAAACCAGGCGATTTAGCATTCCGGTACGATGTCGTGTAGAAACCGATCAAGGGATTTAACAAAAACTATCATACATTATAGTATATTCCAAGTTAGCCTGCGTCCACCTTACACTGAATCGTCACTTACTTACTTAGGTGAGATCGTAGTCAAGGTTACATATCAGACGAGTAAAAATATATATTTCTCTTGATATTCAGTATAATAACAATCCACAACCGCAAGAGTCCTGAATGTTAACGATAAACCATCTAACTCTCATTATTCGAGAGCCTGACAGAAGTCTAGCCCTTAATCGAAGATTAAAATTAGCTGTCAGCTAAGGCACACTACATACACACGACACGAACTCAAGTTATGCAGCAAAAATAAAATAAAATCTCAATCAATATGAGATCTTAAATAAATGCTAATAAAGTTGTTTACCTTTTTTCAAAACTGTTCTTTCGTTGGTATAGTAAAGACAAGGGTCGTGAAACATAAAAATAAATATATAGGACTACTTATACGGAACACAAATCTACGTTTGGACTTATTATCAAATTATTTTTAGAAAATTATTGACAGTAGTTTAAAAAGCCTCGATAAAGCACGAAACTTTATATAAAAGTATTATAAATATCTAATCATTGCACAAAAGCTGAATATCAAAGGTGCTAAAGCAAAAATGATGTATATAAACACAGCGTTAACTCAAATAATGGCAGAAGCTTAAATAAATTCAAATCTACAACATGAATAAACACAAAAGGTATCGGAACGTTGAAAACATAAAATGCACCGCATCGAACAAGTTTCATGTTTGTAGACGCGCCGCTACGACTAAGCTACGGCGCTCATAAACACGCCTGTCTTGACTTATGTGTGCGCGCGCCCTGTCCGTCGGATTGTTTAACACCGGCTCGCGATGCCGTTGCCTTATAATTGTTTTTCACGCTCATTAGGGTGTAATTGAAATAAATCTTTTGTTTAATATTTATTTTTATGCGCGTCGGTTGCGAGTTATGATGTACAGTGGACCACACAAATGGAACAGCTTCGATTGTAGTATTTAGGTACTGTGTTCTACCCACAAGTCATGCAATTATTTAAATAAAAGAGTTTTTTTACGTTGTTTTAAGGAATTTTCCCATATGAATTACAAGTTAGATTTAGGATTTAAAAAATCTCTTGGGAACTCTTTGATTTTCCGGGATAAAAAGTTGCCTATGTTAATTTCCGGGACGTAAGCTACCTCTGAACCAAACATACAAATCCGTTTAACGGATGGGCCTTTAAGAATCCCGTAGAAACTCTTTAATTTTCTGGGAGAAAAGTAGCCTTTGTCCGTCCCCGGGATGTAAGCTAGCTCTATACCAAATTTCATCAAAATCATTTAAGTTATTGGGCTGTGAAAAGCTAACAGACAGACAGATGATTTCAATACATATATCGATCGCAAAACATAATATGTATTTATATATTCGGTATATCTCAATACTTAGATATATTATCAACCTTCAAAACTTTTTCGCTCGATTTTCAAATAAATAAAATTAATTTAATTTTCTTTCCACGACTTTGTAGAGATATTTGATTATAATTCACAAAAATATATCAATAACCACCTATAGGTACGACTAAACACAAAATTCTAAACATATTCTATAGACGATAAAGTAGTAACTATATCAAGTATGTTACAAATAACAAGTGTCTCTAGATTTTAATCAAGATAACACAAGTTAAAGTCAAGCATAATAGGACAAGAGTTGCCATTATAACACCATTGTATACTGCCTGTACAATTCGAGTTATATGTATGTATATAATATGGTTATGGTAAGCTTCATTCTTATTCATATGACCTTGGAAGGCTTACATAGGATCAGGAAGCCAGCTTTAGGAGATGTTTACAAATTCTATTATATTTATAACAATAGTCAAGGCATCTACTATTATAAACATGAAATCTGTAATCCATTTTGATGATCATCTTATATACGGTACACATTAGACGCAGTACACCAGAGCGCAGATGAAATATAAAGCAAATCAAATATAATATAAGCATAAAGAAAATCAAATATAGATTGAAGTTCATATTTCCATGTGACACATAAATAGCCAACCTCGTTCCGCGGAATCCGCGAGCAGTTGCAGGGATTTCCAGATATATAAACTTTAATTGTTTAGTTACTTAACTATGTACCTATTTTAATTTTTAACCGACTTCCAAAAAGGGGGAGGTTCTCAGTACGGCGCGTTTTTTTTTATGTAGGTATGTACACCGATTACTCCGATATTTCTGACTGACCGATTTGCGTGATGTTTTTTAATCGACAGAGGAAGTTCGCGTAATTTTTTATACTTTGTAGTGGCGTTTGAAGTCGGTTTTTTTAAAGGATTTTTATCTTGACTGCACCTTGCTGTAAACTTGCTGATAGATATGTCAATGTGTATAGTCTATATAAAAATAGGTGGTTATTGTATATATATTATATATAAAAATATTATATATATATTTTACTGTACAGTCCAACAATAAAAATCTATGTAATATTTGATCATTAACTTACGTACAGAGAGTACATGCCTATCTATATAGGTATTACAGGCTATCACTTGCTGCTCATCCACACGTTCGCCAACATGCTGGCCCATTGTATGGCCCAATATGTTGGCCCAACGTGTAGAGCGGGAGTTGGAAGGTATTGGAACGATGGCCCGCAAGTTGGCGCGAGATCCATTTCGTGTCGGTACATCAAAGGGTTTGGGACAGAGTTTGGCCGCACCATCCACACGTTGGAGGCAAGTTCAGTTTGCTACGAGCTCTCAGAGTGATCGCACGCATGCACGTCTTTTAAATTTTATATTGACGCGTCGTAACTAGTACTAGTATAATGACCAATGAAGAAACTTTTTGCTTTATAGAGCCCTACTAAGCCGGAAATTGTTTGTGGAACCCAAGAAATAAAATCACAAAAATAAAAAAATACAATTTTCATATACACATTCACGTAGTTGCGGTATGCTGTGAATAATTAAACCGCAGCAGCTGTTAACGTCTCAATATTCAATTTTGTAAACACGTCCGCACATTGGCCCTAACCGGAGCATACTGAACGACCTTCCAACGTGTGGATGCGAACACAAACTCCTCGCCCAACACCTTCCAACATATCCGCCATCATGTTGGCCAACGTGTAGAGGCGCCTTTAGATCTTTTGGGTTTCAACTTTCAATGCACAATTGCAAGTATTTCCCGCCGCGCTCGGTGCTCTACGAGTACTTTTAAGCGAAGTTCTACTATACGTCTTACATATTTGACCCTTTTTCCTTGTACACCGATTATGAAAAAAATTGCCACATTAACCTTTAAGTACCGACGTGTGGTCTGACAGACACCTCGAGAGGTCGAAAAGTCTGATTACCTATGTTAGCGAAAAACTATCCTACTGTGCTTCTCTCTACCCCTCGGGAAGTCGCCCAGCAGCGTTCCTGCAGAGTGGCAGCGTCGGCGCGTACGATTTCGGTAAGTTTTGATTTTTATAAGATCACGAGTGGTCTGTCAGACCACTCGTCGGTACTTATGTAACTTTTTTTGGATGCGACTTTTTTCAGATTATATTGTTTTCTCTTTTATTTTCAGTCAGTTATAACAATGGATTAGCCAGGTTCTTCAGACATGAAACGGGCAGCCATAAATAAAAATAAAAGTGTTCCTGTAGGTGAGAAAAGATATCTAACACTGCTTCAATATAAAGACCACCAAGAACATTTAGTGGAATAGCTAAATGAGAGTTCAGAGTCCGAATCTAAGGATATCTACCCAAATTTTACTGCTGGAGAGTGACCATAATTCAGCACTTGAACAGACTGTGATACTTGTATGAAACACGTGTGCCTACAATGCAGTAAGTCTATGCAAAGACTGTTTGTAAACTTTGATAGTTCCTGCAATTTGATACCCTGTGATTTTTGAGAAAACGGTTGGTTATTAAGGTTTTTTATTTTTTTATTGTTTATGTAGCTATTAATCTTTAAGAAAAAATTGTGTTTAAGAAAAAATAACAGTATTACTGATACATATGAATTATTAAGATAAAAGTTAATTTTTTCAAACGAAGAATCTATGAATGCTATATTAATGCTTATAATCAGTAATAAATGTGAAAACTTCTACATTTTGTTTTACTTATACAATAAGTAGATATTTAACAATACATAGAAATATTTTTTTTAGAAGAATAATAAGAAAAACAAAAGTTTTCGATTGGAAAACTATGGTGGTCTGGCAGACCTCACGTCGGTACTTATGTGACTAAAATAGTACGTCGGTACTTAAAGGTTAATATAAATACTGATGTGTTGTAAAAAAACAAATTCTTATAAAAGAGTACATGAATACTTCGCGACATTGTCATCCATTGTTCCGAGATAAGGATGCACAGACAGACTGACATAATTTGCTAAAGGTTAATTCACAAATTAGTCATCCAAACTCAAGGTTGGCACGCATCATCCATTGTGGTAGTTGACATGATTTGTCCCACATCATTAAGTATTAAAAGATATAATTATGTAATCCCCATAATAAATACAAGTAACATTGCTTTTAAAGGCCTGATTATGATGTTGTTTAAATAAAATATTGAGTCATTCAGACTTTTTAGAGTTCCGTAACCGAACGGATGTGTATATTTTGATTAAAAATTTTCTAAGTTTGTTTTAAAATTCTTTAAACTTAGCACGTCATAAGAGTTCAACATTAATATTTTTGAACATAGACTGACGTTGAAATGAAAAAAATCTCATCAAAAATAAGTTCAATACTTTTTAAGGGAAATGGTTACAGATATATTATTATACTAGCTGATCCCCGCGACTTCGTCCGCGTGGATATAGGTTTTTATATAGGATCGGATTGGATCCCATAATCCTTTTTTGTACCTAAACTAAATGTAGCCTAAGTTACTCCTTATAACATCACCTATCTGCCATTGAAAGTTCCGTCAAAATCGATCCAGCTGTTTCGAAAATTAGCTGAAACAAATAGACAGATCGACAAACATAAATTTAAACGCACACCAGTTTAAAATAAGCCGTACGTTCAAATATCCGCGTCCCAAGTTATTTGAACCCAATAAATATCTGTTATTTCTGAACTAAAGAACCTATGACCTTGAAATATTTACGGGACAATATTTAAAGTACTACCTTTCTAACAAAAAAAGAATGAGTTAAATCGAACTATGCGTTAATGAATTACAGCTAAATACACGTTTTGACTTTCTTCCCCTTTACCTAGTAAATCCTGCTGAATTTCGGGATAAAAAGTATTCTATAACCTACCTCGGAGTATAAACTCAAATCGTACCAAGTTTCATTCGAATCCATTCAGTAGTTTCGGCTTGATGCGCGGCCAAGATACAGACAGACAGACAGATAGACAGACAGACAAAAATGAAAAAAATTACAGTTTTGGCTTCGGTATCGATTATAGAGTGCCCTCCAATGAAAATTTTCAAAATATCTTCAATGTACAGAAATGGATCTGTTACAGTTTTATTATATTACTAGCTGATCCCCGCAACTTCGTTCGCGTAGATATAGGTTTTTATATATGATCGGATCGGATCCCATAATTCTTTTATGTACCTAAACTAAATGTAGCCTAAGTTACTCCTTATAATGTCACCTATCTGCCATTGAAAGATCCATTAAAATCGATTCAGCCGTTTCGGAGATTAGCTGGAACAAATAGACAGACCGACAAACATAAATTTAAACGCACACCTAAACTAAATGTAGCCTAAGTTACTCCTTATAACATCACCTATCTGCCATTGAAAGTTCCATCAAAATTGATCCAGCCGTTTCGGTAATTAGCTGGAACAAATAGACAGATCGACAAACATAAATTTAAACGCACACCAGTTTAAAATAAGCCGTACGTTCAAAGATCCGGGTGCCAAGTTATTTGAACCCAATAAATGTCTGTCATTTCTGAACTAAAAAATCTGTGACCTTGAAATATTTACCGGACAATACTTAAAGTATTACCTTTCTAACAAAAAAAGAATGAGTGAAATCGAACAACGCGTTAATGAATTACAGCTAAATACACGTTTTAAATTTCATCCCCTCTCCCAAGGGAACCGTGCTGAATTTCGGGATAAAAAGTAGGATACTTTCTCTAGGATACTTAGTCCTACCTCGGAGTATAAACTCAAATCGTACCAAGTTTCATTCGAATCCATTCAGTAGTTTCGGCGTGATGCGAAAGATGAAGAAGATACAGACAGACAGACAGACAGACAGACAGAAAGACAGACAGACAGACAAAAATGAAAAAAATTGCAGTTTTGGCTTCAGTATCGATTATAGAGTGCCCTCCAATAAAAATTTTCAAAATATCTTCAATGTACAGAATTGGATCTGTTACAGTTTTATTATATTATAGATAGATAGATATTATTATATACCTACACAAACACAAATACAAAATTCTCTGCTGCCTCCATTCCATTGAAAGTTTTAAAACAAGAGCAATTATAGAGCCCGTAATGGATAACTTAATTATTATCAAGACCAACGACAGTAGACCATAAAAAGTAACTTTGTATTTAACAATTCAGAAAACAACCACAATTTCACCCTTAACTCAACAATTGAAGAATACTGATTGGAGCAAACTACTTCACTTTCTATTTGGTGTTAAAATTTAACTTTAACCGTTACCCTACTTTAACCACGGCGACCTCCCTGGCGCAGTGGTGAGCGCTGTGGTCTTATAAGTGGGAGGTCCTGGGTTCGATTCCCGGCAGGGGCGATTTGAAATTTTATAATTTCTAAATTAATAATCACGGCTTAAGCCGTGGCTGGTTACCACCCTACCGGCAAAGCCGTGCCGCCAAGCGATTAAGCGTTCCGGTACGATGCCGTGTAGAAACCGAACAGGGGTATGCATACCTCTTCCAAGTTAGCCCGCTTCCATCTTTAGACTGCATCATGACTTACCATCAGGTGAGATTGCAGTCAAGGGTTAACTTGTGTAGTTGAATAAAAAAATAAAAAAAAAAACCACCTGTCATGACAATGGCCCTCAGATAGGCAAACAGAAACACAAGCTCTATGAGTTTACGGCCCATGCTCGAGGTTCCCATTAAAAATGATTGACATTAGCATCAAACCGTGCATTTCGACGCATTAATATTAACCGCAAATCCAACTCGTTTTTCTGACAAGCGTAATGAGGTAAAGGTCACTGGTTTAGTTGATTTATTGAGTTGGGGAGCTAACTATCAGCATGGGCTTGTTTTTTCTCCCCTCATATTAAGGATATAATATTTGTACTCATATTATGTGTATTACTGAATTAATGTAATGCAGTATCTGCTAGGTTGTAGCCAAAGTTATTGCTATACAACTTCCAAGTTCATCAAATCATGCCTTTCTGCATATTTGGGGTGACGACTTGAAACGCCAAAAATCGCCTTAAAATAGTTTTTGAGGGAAATGGTTACAGATATATTATGTACACAAATACACATATATACACGCAACGCACATACATACAAGCAAGGTTATTAAAGTTAAGGTTTCAGTAAAAGTTAAAGTTAGACCAACGAAAAAAGCCCCTTGTTATTTAAGCATAGAATTCAATAAGTTTTAATCTAAACTTGACCCTTAATCAGGGCCGGATTAACCTTATCGGGGCCCCTAGGCAGTGCGATTCTCGGGCCCCTAGGCAATGCAATTCTCGGGCCCCTTTCTTTTTACATTTGTATATACCTACTTCCTCCATTGAGAATTTTCTCAAAAAAGAATTTGTTAGATGATGCTTTTTTTTCTTGTTGCGTGGCCCGCATCGACTAAGGCCCCCATCGACTAGGCGCTCACGGGGCCCCCGTGGGCCCCTATTCGGTGCGGGGCCCCTAGGCAGTTGCCTAATCCGCCTTATGGATAATCCGGCCCTGCCCTTAATCTGCTATTTTAGTAACTTGCACAATCCATTTTGATTTGGAGGTTCAAATTTAATATTACCCGTTACTTTAACCGCCTCACATGTTATTTTTTTGTAAAGATGGTTAAAGCCGTCAAAACACTTCCAAAATGATTTAGAACATAATTATTATACCTAATATGGTGACCACCAATCGTTATAAACATTATTTTGGTAGCTATTTAAATAATTTGTACTAAGTAAAAATATTTATCCAATAACTAGCATCTGCCCGTGGCTTCGCCCGCGTGAATTTCGGTTTTAAACAAATCCCGAGGGAATCGTGGATTTCCGGTTGCCGTTCTCGCTCCCTTTTCCAACTTTTATATCAAGGAAGTTCGCTATAGTAATCTACCTATAGCTGTAGATATAGATTTCGGGTTTTTAAATCCCACGGGAACTGTGGATTTTTCTAGGACAAAAAGTAGCCTATGTTTTAAGTCAGATCATAATCTATCTCCATTCAAAATTTCAGCCAAATCGGTTCAGTAGTTGCGCCGTTATAGAATAACAAACATCCAAACATCCAAACATCCGAACATTCAAACATCCAGACATCTAAACATCCAAACATCCACACTTTCACATTTATAATAAGTATTAGTATAGGATTAGAAACAAAACAAGAGCAAGCAAGTTTTCATTTGTTTTTATTTTTAACCCCCGACGCAAAAACGACGGGGTGTTATAAGTTTGACGTGTCTGTGTGTGTGTGTGTGTGTGTGTGTGTGTGTGTGTGTGTGTGTGTGTGTGTGTGTGTGTGTGTGTGTGTGTGTGTGTGTGTGTGTGTGTGTGTGTGTGTGTGTGTCTGTCTGTTCCCCTGTGGCGCTCAAACGGGTGGACCGATTTGAATGCGGTTTTTTTTGTTTGAAAGGTGAATTAGTCGAGAGTGTTCTTAGCTATGTTTGATGAAAATCGGTCCAAGATGGCCGCCGCTACACAATGGCGGATGATATATTTTTTCACAACTCCCTTGATAGGGGTATCAAATGAAAGGGCTTGACTAGTAGAATAGCACTATTGCAAATTCAAGATGGCCGCCGCCACTAAATGGCGAATGTCGGGGGTTTTTTAAATTTTCAATTTAGACTTGTAGACCAAAAAATATCATATTAGACCAAAGTTCTACTTTTCTAAAACAAAACTACCTACTTTGAGTTCCACAGTAACAAATGCAACATTGTTTTAATAAAATGTTTCCAAAAACTATTTGCTCTATTTCTTAACTATTCCCTTGACTCCTTTCACAAGCGATCTGATCTACATACAAAATATATGCAAACTAGAAAATAATTTATCTCAACACCTAGCGATGCATCTTGCGATCCTTTAATATAATATATCACCTGGTACGATATTAAAGTACGGAGTGCGTACCGGAACTTGATTTAATGTAGTCACTGTTATTGGATCCCGAGTATTTATTACCAGCAGCCGTGAGAAAGATTCGCTATTATGTTATACATTCTATATAATATGTATGTACATTGTACGTGTATTAGGATTCATGCTATTTATCTATGCATAGATATCATACGATGATGTAATATAGAATTTTAATCAGGGTATATTATGACGAATCACGAATAGGTAAGACAAAGCTTCATTGGCTTAACTGATACAGCCTTTAGGGCTCTGGTACCTGAACCCCTAAACTTTTGGCCTTATTGGTGTTTTAGGGGTTAAAGTTCCAGACTTTGGACTTTTTCGAACCCTTATGAACTCAGAATGTTTAGCTTAGCCATGTTTGAGCATTGTTAATAAACGTTTCGCAAAATTGTTCTTAAAGTTGAGCTTTTTATTTAAATCACACATTTTGATTTAAAAAAGATTGGTTGTCTGTGAACTCGGTTTACGGACGATAATTTTACGTGATAACGTCATAAGAAAACATTATAGAACACATATGTAAGCCGATTGTGCCTCTCTATCGATTGTTCCGCGCTCTCGCTCGCATGCCAAAGTGACACTTTTTCGTGCGTGCAGCGGGCGTTCATCGATTTATAAGACGTTATCACGTAAAAAAAAGAAAACTGAAAAAGACAGATTTGACATACCTACCTATTGTTACTGTTTTTATGCTATTTTAAAAAATTACTTAATTACCAATGATTTATAGGGGGGCTATAAGCTACTATATTTCATTCCAACAAATCAAGATGACAAATCCCACAGCTACAAGGTGTGCAATCGGCAAACTATCGTCACAGATGTGGACCATCTGCGACAGGTTTGATTAATTGTCGTATTTAATACACCCAGAGCCTCTATTCGAGATGAATTCACCACGCTACATTTAGTTTTCAGGCCACAATTTATTTATGTTACCAATTTAAATATTTAAGTGGGTATAAGTATAAGTATTCTCTAGCCTTTTGTAAGTAGGTAAGTACCTTAAATCTATCTAGTTATAGGTAATTTTAACTCAGTTTAGTAACCGATAGCTTGTTCTTAGAGCAACAGTTGAACAATGTTTTTTTGAAAATTCTTAAAGTTTTAAGCGGATAAAATTGAAGATCGATTACGTAATATATATTATATAGATTATAGATACAATTGGGGTGTTCTTCGAATAATTTTCATACTGGATTCAGTGTAAAGCAGCATGTATCTATGAAACTTTCTGTTACCTGCTTAAAACTCACTAGCGAGATAGGTACAGGGATTTAAAGTTTCACATTCAGGAAATGACCTCTGAAATGAGAAAGGAAAATCCTATACTTAGTGATTTTATTCTTCAACTTATTTTACTTAAGTAAAATATTTTTAAGGCATAGACCTAAAATAAAAATTAGGAGCTACCCATTATCTCAATTGTCCAAACCTTGACTTGACTACGAAAATGAGGTCACAATATATTAATAGTATCGGTACTTAAATAAAAAAATAACAATAATAAAAAGTACCTTAGACGAGTAGAAACGTATCTATCAATTAAGCATCTAACCCGGGCATTGATTGATGCATCAATAAGTACGTAAATCCATTAAGGTAATACCGTCTGTCTGTTAATTGTGCATTTCTGCGGCTGTCGGTGCTGACTTCTGACGATTCTGATGTTTATGTTGGGCCGCTCGAGATTTTAATGCTCACTTACTTCCACCTTACCTCACAAAAAATATACTTTTAGGGTTCCGTAGGTACCTCAAAATTTAAAAAAGGGACCCTTATAAGATCACTTTCTTGTTTCTATATTAACTGCCTATACTTAGGTATAATTTTTATTTACAGAAAATATAAGTAGGTAAGTAAGTAATTTGTTCTATATAATTTCATATTAATTCCATACAATCTATCATCATTTTTACAGGTTGCTGTCTAAAGGTATGGAAATTTAGCGTATGGAATATTGTTGTCGGATAGCCTAAATGTAAGTTTTGTCACTTTCTTATTTTATGTCAAGTGACAAAGACAAAAGTTGTGAATAAGCTATCTGATACTTATCAGAAGATGGTGAAACAGGCCCTAAGGATTTTAGAAAATTCCACATCCAAGAGACGCGTACGGTAGGGTTGATGAGGCCTATAGTAAAGTTTGCATGAAGAAACATTTTTTTTAAACCAATGCCCACGCAAAAAAGTTATGAGCATCAGCCATAGTATCAGGTATAATAATGCTTATAGCATTAAGTCTAGTATACAGTTTTATGAGGTTACTCATAAAACTGTATCTGCATCGAAAGTATTCGTTGAAGAATAAAATTTGAACCCGGATTCAAATGCGAGACCTTTTCCAAAGTTTCAAGTATTCCCGCCGCTACACCTGTAAGGTCGTCAACGCGGACCATTTATCACTGTCATTAGTATAATAATAACAAAAACAAAACACGAACGCGATACTATACAACTAGATACTAATTAATTAGATATGTACAATTTCTTTGCCTTGAAACGGTTAATTAATCCTAAAGTACGTACCTGCGTACACTCCTTTCCTAAGGTTCGCGTTATGCTAATAGACAGAGTGGGTCAAATGTTTTCGATTTAATACAATTCAAATGGCAACCGCCGTAAGTCAAGGCCCCGATATTGAACTAGATATATCCGGCTGCTATGATATTTATGTGGTGCAGAATGAGTTTAACTCAGAGGTTTTATGGCTTTTACCATGACTTCGTTAGGACTAATGGACTGATTGTCGTGGGTGAGAGGTACACTACATTATTGCATGTATGTATATTAAAGCTTTTTTTGAATAAGTTTACCTACTCTACTGGATCAAGATGAATTGATCTGATGGTACTCAGTTTGAAGTACGTACTAATCTTCAGTTGAGTTCACATCACAGTATCAACCTTTGCAACTGCAATCTTTAAGTACCTATAAGAATTCTGTTTATAGAATTGTAGACCATTATAATATGTTTTTTAATTTTTTGACAAGTTAAGCCAGTACTACGATTTCGCCTGGTAATAAATGATGATTAATTCTAATATGGAAGTAGGATAACCAGGAAAGCGTATGCCAGTTTTTTAGGGTTCCGTACCCAGGGGTGCTAGCCAGGTAACCTCCAAGTGTGCCTGGGTGCTGCTGGTCCTCTTGGATACGTCCGAGGGGAAGAGCAGTATTCGGGCCGGTGCACCCCGGTAACATGGTTAATAATTTCGGGGATATTGTTAGCCATGGCCAATGACCTGGCGGAGGGAGGTTTCTCCGCGTGTCCCTCTGATTAGCAGAGGGCACTGCGGATGAAACTGGGGGTGAGACACCCCGGGGCGGGGGGCAGCGATGCCCATCGCGGGAGGAAGAAAACCTCGTTAAAAAATTACGGGAGGGCGCGAGCCTCTGGAGGGACAGCCCAGAGGCAAGCGGGAGCCCCAGCTGGGGCGGCTGCCGGACACCTGGGATGCATACTTTGGGTTCCCCAGGCGTCCAGCACACAGCATGAGGGTCATGCCGTGGTGGTTTTAGTGGGTATACCGTTGGAGTCCCACATAACCTTCGTTCTGCCGCATTCGGCCGCAGAACGGGGGTACCTATAAAAGGTTTCCACCACGTCAAAAAAAAAAAAGGGTTCCGTACCCAAAGGGTAAAAACGGAGCCCTATTAATGTCACTCGCCTGTCTGTCTGTCCATCTGTCTGTCTGTCCATTATGTACCATGCTCTATTTGAACAACAAATACTGAAAACAACGATTCATAAAATAGTTTATAAGCTGTGACCATCTGTGACCAAAACAAATGAACAGTTTTTGGGTTTTTCTTCACGGTTTGTTGCGAATTTTAAAATCGGAAATTAAATATTTCTTAGACCCAAAATATTATACAGGGTGTTAGGGGACCGCTCTCGGTAATGAAGACAGGTGATAGTACTGATGTTTACTGATAAGAAATCATTAAAAAAACTTGAAAAAAAAATTCATTTTTACAAAAAAAAAAATTGTACTTTTTATTAAATATCCGTTTTGGGGGTTAAACAGAACTGTAATTGCAAAAAACTTATTTGCTGTATTTTCTAAAAGTTTGTTACGTAATTCTTGCGTAATTAAAATAAACTCAGCTGACGCTGGAGGTCAACGAACTTTGTGTGACCTATTTACGTATAGTTAGGTACCTACGAAACCGAGCTCGCACCGACGCCGATACCTACCCTATAAGATTGTGTTTAGGTAGTATAATAATAGCGCTAAGTTTTCGGAAGCGGTCTCCTTATACCCTGTATTATTCATAATTATGTACGGAACCCTAAAAGAGCAAGGCCCGACTGGCACTTGGCATTTTATTAAACCCATACACCTACCTAGATCTGACCGGTTTTTATGCGCATCGTACTAGTTAGTTAGAACTCGTTAGAATATAATATTTTTTTAAGTGATTGACAAATAAATACGTAACTTTTTATTCCGCTCGACACAATCCAAATTTGTAATGACATTAAATAACTCATGTTTTATATTAATTACTAGCTTCTGCCCGCGGCTTCGCCCGCGTGAATTTCGGTTTTGAACAAATCCCGAAGGAATCGTGGAGTTCCGGTTCCCGTTCCCGCTCCCTTTTCCTACCTTTATACTTAAAATATCAAGCAAGGTCGCTATAGTAATCTACCTATAGCTGTAGATATAGATTTCGGGTTTTTCAAAATCCCGTGGGAACTGTGCATTTTTCCAGGATAAAAAGTAGCCTATGTGTTGCCAATGCATGCTACACAGCAAAGTATTGCAATAATGGGTTATGTGAGCGTGATTTACCTAAGAACAGTCAGCGCCCTCTGTGGCGTTTTGGAGGTCTATATCTATTTTAGTCCTACAGGAATACTTTTCTGGGATAAAAAGTTACTTTATGTGTTAAGTCAGGGCATAAGCTATCTCCATTTAAAATTTCAGCCAAATCGGTTCAGTAGTTGCGATCGCTGCTAAATTCAAAATGCTATAGGAGAACTTTACGCATCGCCGCCCCGGCCGGCTGGAACCGCGCGCCGCGCGCAAAGTCTATGTCCCGCAATTTTTAAATCTGTAATATCTTCGAAAATATTCATTTAAATCATATGCTGTAAAGGGCCATATAGATCTATAATAAATCAACAATGTACTTAAGGTATTTAATTAGATAAGGATTTATGCTGTATTGGTTAAAATCGCTTCTAAAATTAGCCATTATTTGTCGTAAAAAAGTAAATGACAAAAAATGTTATTGTGGGATATCCATAAGAGATAGACATATACCATCGCGGAGTTTTCTATTAAGACCTTTTCAATGTGTACAATACTTAGTACATTATATTGATAAATCTCGTAGGGTTCAGCCTGCGTTTGCAATGTAAGCGGAAAAAATGTAATTATTTACGACATCACATTAGAAACCTCAAAAATAACAGTATTTCTCCACTATTTAATGGATGTTATCATACATATAAACCTTCCTCTTGAATCACTCTATCTATTAAAAAAAACCGCATCAAAATCCGTTGCGTAGTTTTAAAGATTTAAGCGTACAAAGGGATATAGGGACATAGGGACAGAGAAAACGACTTTGTTTTATACTATGTAGTGATTCCTAATGAGTCAAGCCGGTAACAACAGTTTAATTCTGATTTAATTAGAGCGAGCGCACTAACATGGCATGTCAAAACATCCCGCTAGCTCTCCGTCAACCGAATGTCACAGATGTCGAGAGCTTGTGGATGCTGCCGAGCTTTGATGATGTACAGACGAGCGCGAAAGTGTTTAAGTATGTTTTCATGAAAATAATAAATTGTAATCTATGTAAGGGGACCGCTCTCAGAAACGAAGACAGGTAACAGTAGTGCTGGTTACTGACAACATATCACAAAAAAAATGGGAAAAAAAAAATATTTCCTGTATTTTTTTAAGTTCGCAATGTAACGCAATCAGCTGACGCTAGATGTCAACGAAGGTTGGGTAACCACAGAAAGTTGTCACCTCGTTTCGCACGGTATACATTGCCGGTTTATACTATACCACTATATAGTATACTAATACTAAACCACTAAAACTACAAGTACCTATATGACAAATGGTTATTGCTGTGTTGAGGTAGTATAATAATAGCGCTAAGTTTTCGAGAGCCCGTCCCCTTATATAGCTTGTATATATAGTGGTAAGCGGAGATAGCCTAGTGGTTAAAACTTCGTCCTCGCTTCCGGGTGGACCGAGATCGATCTCCGGCACTAACTCTAACTTTTCAGAGTTATATGCGTTTTTAGCAAAAAAATATCTCTTGCTCTAACGGTGAATGAAAAACATCGTGAGTGGTTCACGTTCAAAAACAAGTAAATAAATACAGACATTTGTTACAATTATACAAATTGTAAACAATTTTAATCAATAAATCATACAAGACTGTCCGATTTTGCCGCAATATTAAACAATTCAGAAACGTGTTAAGAATATTAATTAAATTAAAATGTAATGCATTACTAGACCGGCTATTTTACGGCAATAAAGCAATGAATTAGCGTCGCGGTAAGTGGCTCCGCCCAGCCATTGCCGATACGCTCTGTAATCTATATTAAATTAAACAGCTTTAGCTGTAGCTTGTTAATGTGGTCTAACGTAGGCGAAATTATAATAATTAGTTTTTGCTCTTAAAATTCAATTAAATTCGTCAGTGAAACCACATTTTGGGCAAATTTTGATAATATAAAAATACAGCTGTCGCTCATAAAGAGTGTAAAAATTAAATCAGTTGAATCGTCATTTTTATCAACCGATAAACGTCCACTGGTGGACTTAACTTTCACAAGTCGTGGTCTTACGCCGCTTGTATCCAGCGGCCTCCTGCGACTAGTCCAATCCACTAGATCTTTCTAGTGGAGGGTTTGCAAACAGTTCGCTTATCGGTTCGGTCTATATGTATGTATGTATGTTTGTCCACGCATTTCTCTGAAACTGTTAGTTGGATTGTGAACATTCTTTCTTTATTGGCTTACATTTATTTAAAAAATGTAAGTTTCATCAAAATTGATTCAGTAGTTTTCAAGATTATAATATGGACACTTTCCCTTGTCAGCTAATAATTCTTTAGTTCGGTTATGAAATCGAATTTTTCTTAAATTATAATTAGCTTGTATGACTTTTGTTCCCAAGTGTACCAGTGTCCAAACAAAACCTGCGCGCTGATCGGCTTAGCTATCTACATCGGCGCGACTGTCCACGTGCCCGGATCATATTCTGTCCGACGACGCTTGCACTCGGTTCAAGAGACAGCGGCAATATCTCCCACGGGTGGTATACAAAACTTTATAACGTGATAACTTCTTATAAATCGATGAACGTCAGCCGCATGCACGAAAAAGTATGATTCATTGTCATGTACCATAGCAACGCCATGGCAACGCTTAGTTCCGCGCTCGCGAGATGTGCGAGTTGTCAATTACATCTCATTCATCAAAATAGGCCCAGTAGTTTAGTCGCTACTGTGGAACAAAAAATCGGATACAAACATACGAACACAGACTGCTAAAATCATAACCCTTCCTTTTGGCTTTGCCGTAGTCGGGTAAAAAAGTGTGCACGCGTTAATACTAAATGTATGAATCTGATCGCCATTTATTACGTCACTACATAACACAATACGTATTCAATAACGTATTTGCATTTTTAGTTCCTATTTCTGTTATATCTCTCTGACACATGACGAAAAAGTGTGCAAATGTATGTCTGCGTAGACATTTTATTTCGTCACGACATACATAATAAATTATGTTCCTACCACAATACTGTACTGTACGGTACTGTGTTTGCGCATATAGTTCCTATCTTGCTTTGCAGTGTCGTTTCTTACAATAGGAATTATTATTATCTAGGTACTTGATTCATCGGCAATATTGCAACTGTCTCTTATCCTATAATTTGTGGAAGTGTATGATTAATGGGCGAGTGATGCAACGCCACGGGATGCCGGATTAATGAAGTGACATTCTTGAATCGCTTATCCCATTTAAATTGTCCCAAAATGCACTGTGATTTTACATCACAAATGATTAAATGATTTTACATTGGCCGTCAACTTTATTGGAACAACAACAACAACAACGACAACAACAACAACAAGTCTTAGATTAAGAATTGAGTTCTAATTTAATTTAAAGTACTTAGTTTAATACTTTTTAGGTAGTTCACGGGGAGGTCATTAATATTTATAATTTACTAGCTTCTGCCCGCGGCTTCGCCTTCGAATTTCGGTTTTTCACAAATCTCGAGGGAACCGTGGATTTCCAGTTCCCGTTCCCGCTCCCTTTTCCAATCTTTATACCTACATTCAAGAAAGTTTGCTATAGTATCTACCAATAGCTGTAGCCTATGTGTAAAATCAAGGCATAATCTATCTCCATTCAAAATTTCAGCCAAATCGGTTCAGTAGTTGCGGCGTTGAAGAGTAACAAACACACACACACACGCACTTGAACTTTTGCCTTTATAATATTAGTGTGACGACCTTTATAATAGTAGAGAAGACAAATCTGCACAAAATATAAAAACTTGCTTGCTTAAATGAAATGCAGAAAACTTCATTGAGTTTTTAACCCCTGACGCAAAAACGACGGGGTGTTATAAGTTTGACGTGTCTCAGTCTGTGTGTGTGTATCCACGCGGATGAAGTCGCTGGCATCATCTAGTTTTTTATAAGCAAACAGTAACAATCTGTTCAAAAAAAAAAATATGTACAATTCATTATCAAATAGACTCTTTCGGCATTGCTACAAAAGATGTCGCCCGGTGATTTCGGAATGCCCGATGAAATAGCCGACTGACTGCTTTTTAGCCGCTAACAATAAGAGCAAGTCATCTCTAACCTAATATAAATAGCTCGCATTGAACGAGAGACAATAAAGACTATCTTCCAGATATAAACTATTGCGATTGCGTTACCTACTTCAGAATAATTTCAATACTTGATAAAATAAAATTGGCGGTCTACATTTAAATATTGTGGCGCGGGAATATTGTTTTTTTGGGCGATCTGTATATAATAATAAACCTATATTTATTTAAATTAGTATAAAATAAAAATAATATAAGCAGACTTATCTAATTATACATGTTTCAATTAGTAAAAAATAAAAACAGCCTAAAAATCTCCAAACTCAAATACAATTTTTTGTACTTGGCTGTTTTCTGCTATTATTTTAAATCATTTTATCTTTGCACGGGTAAAATAAATGGAAAAATAATTAGGTAGTTCAGTTAAGTAGGTACTTTGCCTAGAAATTAATATAAGCATTAGTTGGAATATGTACACATTTAATATCCTAAATTAAAATCGCTTGTCTCACGATTAAATTATTCATATTTAAAATTATTGCGGAACTAAAAGTGGGACGCATAATTTTAATTCCGAATGTCATTACAAGAAACCAACACGTAATTTCGCTTATTACACTACATTCTTTGTTATTATAGCTTTGGGTGTGCAATTACCTTTAAACCCGTAATGGTCTTACGCGCATTACGTTATTTTGAGTGGTCTGTGGGGAACAAAAAAATGTAGCTCAGACAATTTGACTTATGCGCGGAACATTGGGCCTGCGCCAGATAAATCAACCGGGGATATTAACGTTTAAATAATAACAATGTACGTACGAGCATGTGAATTTTTACTAAAATCCGGCCAAGTGCGAGTCGGACTCGCGCACGACGGTTTCCGTACCATTATCTATAAAAACGGCAATAAAATCA
Source organism: Melanargia galathea (assembly GCA_920104075.1). Taxonomy (NCBI): domain Eukaryota; kingdom Metazoa; phylum Arthropoda; class Insecta; order Lepidoptera; family Nymphalidae; genus Melanargia; species Melanargia galathea. The sequence goes on from OV049858.1 coordinate 11,161,193, forward strand.
CGTTTTGTATGGGAGCCCTCTTAAATATTTATTTTATTCTGTTTTTAACCCCCGACGCAAAAACGACGGGGTGTTATAAGTTTGACGTGTCTGTGTGTGTGTGTGTGTGTGTGGGTGTCTGTTCCCTTGTGGCGCTCAAACGGGTGGACCGATTTGAATGCGGTTTTTTTTTTGTTTGAAAGGTGAATTAGTCGAGAGTGTTGTTAGCTATGTTTGATGAAAATTGGTCCAAGATGGCCGCCGCTACAAAATACGGATTACATATTTTATCACAACGCCCTAAATATGGGTATCAAATGAAAGGGCTTGACTAGTAAAATATCACTATGCAAATCCAAGATGGCCGCCACCACAAAATGGCGAATATCGGGGTTTTTTTAAATTTTTAATTTATACTTGTTGTATTTGTTGTTAAAGCAGCAACGGCGGCAGCGGTTGGTGGACTACGGGACCTAAATCCTTCTTATTCTGAATGAGGAGACACGTGCCCTGTAATGGGTAAATAATGATGATGGTGATGATGAATAATGATGATGGAGGTTGGAACTGGGCACTGGAACTCTTTGATAGCGTTGCATACCCCGAGTCGACAGTCGAGTTTGAGGTCATGATGACAAGCATGTGATGATTGAGTTGGCTTTTGTTTTGGATGGAGTTGGTGTTTGGTTGTCTCGACCACTATTTTCGCTCGAGGTACATATTATATTAAGTAAAAGCTTATCTTTATAAGGATAACAAGAATATAACCAGTAAATACAACATATCATTTTGTTATGTTAGGTACTAAGTCACGACATCGGCGCCGAATTGAGAAATGCGCTAATAAACTCAACAAATAGGTTAAAAATTCTTATTCGTAAAATAATATTTGAAATACTAAACTAATATTTGGATAATTGAAATAATATTTAAATTCACGGTTTCTTTTTGAAAGTTAGGTAGTTAGGTACTCTTTGATTTTTTTTTTGAAGGCAGATTTTGAAAAGTACGGTGATATTTTTGCGCAGTCTAAAACTAGAAAATTACTTTAATGCATGTTAGGCATTTATTAGGTATTAGAATTAAATGTTATAAAACAGAGACAAAGAGTTATTAGAGCTTTTAGAGCAGAGCATGTTTACAAAATTGCAATGAGTTTGTTGAGGTTAATCTATATCTATACTAATAAATAAAATTGAAGTGTCTGTCTGTAATATTGAAATAACTACCTCATATTAAGCTCATATGGTTATTATTTTGAACGCTACCATAACCGAATCACACGTTTTCAAAAATTTTGTCTGTCTGTCTGTCTGTCTGTCTGTCTGTCTGTCTGTCTGTCTGTCTGTCTGTCTGTCTGTCTGTCTGTTTGAACGGGCTAATCTTCGGAACGGCTGAACCGATTTTGACGGGACTTTCACATACAAGTAGAGAATTAACCAGGGAGTAACATAGGCTACTTTTTTAACCAACTTTCAAAAAAGGAGGAGTTGTGTTTATCTACCTATGTACACCGATATCTCCGAGATTTCTGAACCGATTTGCGTAATTTTTTTTTAATCGATAGAGAAACATTGCGACACTGTCCTACAACAAATTTGGATTCCAATTCCTCAATCCTGATGCTGTAGGGGATCTGATCCCCAAAACTAATGGGATTTAGGCACTGTCGGTTATTTAAATTGATATTGGGGATACCAATTAAAGACTTTATTGTTGAATGACCTCGAGTAGGTACATGTCTAACTCCTCAACCCTGATGCTGTAAGGAATTGCATTCCGAAATCGTAAGGATCCCACGGAATTTTTCAGTTTTGTGGACGGGTTACTACTTACTACAGATAGGCTACTTTTTGTTCTGTGTGCTTAGTCTAAATCGGAGCACTCGAAAACGAACTCGAAAACTATTCGACTAACTAACGCTGAATGTATTGGCGAACTCAAACCTTAATACAAGCCATTTTAGGTCTATTTTACTCTGAAATCGATCAATAGTTTTCGAGTTCGTTTTCGAGTGCTCCGATTTAGACTAGCACACTGGAAAATCAAAGTTCCCACGAGATTTTTACAAACCTAAATACACACGGGCGAAGCCGTGGGCATCATCTAGTATTTAAATATGAATCAACTTCGTTTGTATGGGGCGCGGTGCCGAGTGCGGTCACAAACAAAGTTCGCATTGAAATAAAGGTTTTAAGGTAAAATACACGAAGTTCAGAAGTTACAAGCGAACACACGACAAAGGCGGATGTGTGACTTTATTACTAGTTAAAATCATATAGGTTAACTAATACAGAGAAATAAATATAAAGGAGGTATGTACACACTCTTTTTCACGTTACAACACTTGCGGTGATGCTACAAAGTTAGCACTTCCGACATCAGTGTAAACACGGCCCGCTTGTGTGAAACGTCATTATTTAGCGCGTTTAGAGTGTCTAATAAAAGTATATGTACATAACTACCGAATAAATCGAGGAAAATTCTTTCAATGTACCGCCGTACCTACAAATTGTACATTTAAAACGTTGAGAACGCAGCCATCGATGAGGCACCTTTACAAATTCCCAATTTGCCTCTGCCGGGAATCGAACCCGGAACCTCTCACTTATAAAACCATAGTGTTCACCAGTGCGCCAGGGAAGTTCTCTTACAGATTCTGCAATATGACAGTTATGTGTATAGGTACTTTAGGTTACGCAACAAATATTTATATATGCGCAAATTTAATAATTACAGATTTGTCATGCCAGGTTTAATCCGGAGGCTCAGACCATAAAATGTATGTATATTCGAGTTTTAGATCGAATTATGCAATTTGCAATCATTACAGTTACCTACTTACCGGACAGATTACTCTTTGACGATTTACCGGACGATTACTAGATATAGGTATAGGTTGTACTCTCTCTCTTTATCTCTCTCTATGCATCGAATTCCTCATTTCTGAGAGTCGTGACCTCTTTCCATTAATCACATAATGGTAGGGGATTTTTTATGGTATGATAATGCGGTGGAATTTCAACTCTTCACGCATACAACTAAACTAAGTGCGCGGGATATCGACTCTTAGATTTAACGATTAACGATTAGTATCGGAAGTTAGCGCTAATAATGAAAACCAATGGCTTAACGCGCTCTCCGAGGCACGGAAGAAACGAAAAGGTCTAATTCGAATTTCCATAGTCGGTCACCCATATCTATGATTTTAGATAGATAAAAACAAATCTGTCAACTTAGTTCAGTTCAAAGTTTTTCACCACTGAATTATCACCACTTAATAGTACTTACCTACCTAAATATTATTCTGAGGAGATTTTTTTGCTATGAAGAAATCCAAAAAAATTGAGGTGATCCACGACACTTCTACTGATCACAAAAGTAACATCACAAGTTACCTTATTAACTAATTATTAGGTACTTACATACAATGTTTTTTTAAATCGTCAAGTGAATCAACTGCTAACCAGGTAGGTAGGTACCTAAGGATATACGTTAGGTATACCTTTGTATAGTGGGCTATAGACTATTCTAGGCACTCTAATTAATGTATCGTGATAGACTGATCTGTGATAGATACACAAGACACCGTTACGAAGTAAACCCAAATAAGTAATAATCAAATTGACACATAACGCACTTATTAATAACTAGCCGACCCCTGCGACTTCGTCCGCCTGGATATAGGTTTTATATAGGATCGGATTGGATCCCATAATCCTTTTTTGAACCTAAACTAAATGTAGCCTAAGTTACTCCTTATAACATCACCTATCTGCCATTGAAAGTTCCATCAAAATTGATCCAGCCGTTTCGGTAATTAGCTGGAACAAATAGACAGATCGACAAACATAAATTTAAACGCACACCAGTTTAAAATAAGCCGTACGTTCAAAGATCCGGGTCCCAAGTTATTTGAACCCAATAAATGTCTGTCATTTCTGAACTAATAAACCTATGACCTTGAAATATTTACGGGACAATACTTAAAGTACTACCTTTCTAACAAAAAAAGAATGAGTTAAATCGAACTACGCGTTAATGAATTACAGCTAAATACATGTTTTAACTTTCTTCCCCTCTCCCTAGGGAACCGTGCTGAATTTCGGGATAAAAAGTATCCTATAACCTACCTCGGAGTATAAACTCAAATCGTACCAAGTTTTATTCGAATCCATTCAGTAGTTTCGGCGTGATGCGCGACCAAGATACAGACAGACAGACAGACAGACAGACAGACAGACAAAAATGAAACAAATTGCAGTTTTGGCTTCAGTATCGATTATAGAATGCCCTCCAACAAAAAATTTCAAAATATCTTCAATGTACAGAATTGGATCTGTTACAGTTTTATTATATTATAGACTAGCCGACCCCCGCGACTTCGTCCGCCTGGATATAGGTTTTATATAGGATCGGATTGGATCCCATAATCCTTTTTTGTACCTAAACTAAATGTAGCCTAAGTTATTCCTTATAACATCACCAGAAAGTTCCATCAAAATCGATCCAGCCATTTCGGAAATTAGCTGGAACAAATAGACAGATCGACAAACATAAATTTAAACGCACACCAGTTTAAAATAAGCCGTACGTTCAAAGATCCGGGTCCCAAGTTATTTGAACCCAATACATGCCTGTCATTTCTGAACTAAAAAACCTATGACCTTGAAATATTTATGGAACAATATATAAAGTACTATCTTTCTAACAAAAAAAGAATGAGTAAAATCGAACAACGCGTTAATGAATTACAGCTAAATACACGTTTCAACTTTCATCCCCTCTCCCAAGGGAACCGTACTGAATTTCGGGATAAAAAGTATCCTATAACCTACCTCGGAGTATAAACTACAATCGTACCAAGTTTCATTCGAATCCATTCAGTAGTTTCGGCGTGATGCGCGGCCAAGATACAGACAGACAGACAGACAGACAGACAGACAGACAGACAGACAGACAGACAGACAAAAATGAAAAAAATTGCAGTTTTGGCTTCAGTATCGATTATAGAGTGCCCTCCAATAAAAATTTTCAAAATATCTTCAATGTACAGAATTGGATCTGTTACAGTTTTATTATATTATAGATGACGAAATATTTAGACGCTTGTGTAAATTGTTGTATAATAAAATTATGTCATCTCCAATAGAATTATGTATATAGTACGTAGATTGTAATATTATGTACATCAAAACTTTTTTAGTCGTCACAAAATATTTAAAAGTACGTTTAGTACAGAAAACTAAATAAAAAGTGACTTTTGATTCGAAGCAATAAAGTGCAGTTCAGCACGCACAGCGATGAGTGCCTAAACGTTACATTCACCGACAAAGCACTCTCTTTCTATCGCGTAATATTTTATCTCATCTGACGCGGTAGGACAACTAAATTAACACCGACTTAGTTTTGTGCCGATGTACCTACTTAGAGTTCGGTGATTTTACATTAGAGTGAGACAGGCCTACTGAGGCTGAGGCTCCAGTTTAAATGCAGTTCCTAGTTTCATTTCCCGTCTAGACCCTAACTTAAAAATTATAGCTAGGTACTTACTTAATTGACAACAACATAGACTGAAACGGCTTTATTGACTTTTTGACGTTGAAATTAAACACGAACCGTTTTTCGGCGCGCTCTGGCAGGTCTAAAAACTACCCGTCGTGTAAATATTGGCCAGTAGATAAATACTACTGATCGAATCACAATGACTTCAGAGTAAAATGGACCTGAACTGGCTTATATTAAGGTTTGAGTTCGCCAATACATTCAGCATTCAAAAACAGCCAGCGCCCCAAGAAATGTTGTAAAATAAATATTCGAACTATTGAATTACGACTTTAAAATAAGGGTCTTTGGGTTGGTTCATTTTGCTCTGAAGTCATTGTGTGACGATACTCGAATTTTGAACATCGTTGCTACTATATAGGTACAAAGTCGGCATAAGGCCTCAGTTATTTGGTACTAACCTCGTGAACATGATGGCAAGGCGGATGTATCGTTGGCACGCTCTGACTGGCGTCCCGCGCTGCCCCCACAGTTGGCATCATTGGCTCGCCAGGCCCCCGTGCCAGCCGCGTTTCGATACCTACAAATAAATTATACAAATTAATTAAATTCGTAAACTAAAACCCGACTAGTTACGCTTAATAATTTAATTTAATATAAAATAATAATTTAGTGTGCAGAAAGCGCGGCACAAGCAGCTAGTGGCGCCATCTGTTATGTGTATCCGAAACTAATTTAGTAATCTAAAAAGCCGCGCGAAGGTCACTTCTTGATTTTTTTCGTAAATAAAATGTAACCTATGTCACCCGGACCATAACAACAAATCACCTCATTTATCAAAATCGGTCCAGTAGTTTAGGTGCTACGGTGGTACAAGTGATATTTAAATACTTAAAACGCACATAACTCCGAAAAGGTAGAGGTGCGTGCCCGGGATCGAACCCACGACCTCCGATTAGAAGTCGGTCGTCCTAACCACTAGGCTATCACAGCTACAAAACATACATACATACATACATAGACTGCTAAAATCATATAACCCTTCCTTTTGGCTTTGTCGTAGTCGGGTAAAAAACATATAACCTATATGCAGAGAAAGATGAAATGATATGTGCAAGTTGTGGGAGTATACACAAAATTATTGTGCTGATCAAGCAATGCGACGTTAGAACGTCTACGGTTTAGGTCACTGGAAGTCATCGCAGTTTACTGAGGGCCAGCGCAGACAACGGACCGCAAACTCTAAGTACTAATTGTTTATTAATGAAATTGAACAGTTATCTGTTTTGTAAACAAAAATACGTTGAGGGCTGTCCCTCGTCTGCGCTGGCTTTTTTTTTTTTTTTTTAAATTTATTGATCACGTTAATTTACAATATACATTTAAAAAAAAACACAGTTTGCCATCCTCTAGAAACTGTTGAAGTTTATGTGAGGATGGCCAGTTCGCGTTATACAAATTTAATAAAATAAAGGTAAAATAGTTATATATATATATATATATATATATAAAATAGTTTTAGCTGTTAATGCATATTTATATGTATAAATATCGTGACATGAAACACTTCCTGGATCCAGACTAGGCATCCAAAGAGGCACCTAGATCCAGGAGGTGCCTTTTACTATTTCTTATAAAAATCGCTCTTTTACTGTAGGTATTTTGCAGAGTTAATGGTAAGTTATTCATTATATTTGCTAAGATATATGAACATGTTCTAGTTCCGTACTTATTATTAGTCTTAGGTAACTTAAACTTCTTGTAGTTTGGTAAGATGCGCAGATTTCTGTTTCTCTCTTTACATGTTAGGTGTTTTATGTTATGATATTCTTCCTTCAGGATCGCCAGGCTAACCTTACTCAGCACTGGCAGTAACTTGCAGTATTTAAATAATTTAGAATAATCATTAGAGAATTTTAATTTAATTTTTTTAGGTACTATGGTTTTAATTATTTTTATTTGTAAGTTATATATGCTCTAAAGGTCATTTAGTACTTTCCTACTTTAGGTCATTAGGTGCGATCATTAAGGCTGCTCTACGTCATGTAATGTAATGTTTTCATTTTTTCCTCATTCACTATAGATATACGCTTTACCATGATCACACCATGAAGAACAGTGATGATCTGGCCTCACATAGAATGCGTTTTTCTAGAAGACTATTCTTGTTTCAATTTGTAGCATGTCTCAAGAACACACACCCCACAATATTCTGTGTGCTTAGTCTAAAGCGGAGCACTCGAAAACGAACTCGAAAACTATTGATCGATTTCAGAGTAAAATAGACCTAAAATGGCTTGTATTAAGGTTTGAGTTCGCCAATACATTCAGCATTGTTCGAATGCTGAATGTATTGGCGAACTCAAACCTTAATACAAGCCATTTTAGGTCTATTTTACTCTGAAATCGATCAATAGTTTTCGAGTTCGTTTTCGAGTGCTCCACTTTAGACTAAGCACACTGCACTGTGCATATTATAGTGCAAAAGTACCTACCTGTAGGTATGTACACACACATACAGGTGCACACTCATAGGCCATGGGATGCCAATTTGACACGACCGGAGAGAGATCAAGCGCAGGCAGGTAGGCTTTACGTGCTCTCCCAGGCACGGGACTGTAACACTGCCAACTTCACAATTTTAGACTGCTACTGAGGCTGACAGAAAAATCCAGTAATAATTTGTTGGCTCTACCTGAGACCTCATAATCCGCATACCAATAGATAAACTAGTCAGACGAACTAGAGCATTATGCTAAAGTACCTACTAAGTACTACAACTACAACAGCCTTTTAACATCCCACAGCTGGGCACAGGCCTCCTCTCTCATAGGAGAGAGGGATTTAGAGTTTAGACCCACCACGCTACTCCAATGCGTGTTGGCGGGCTTTAACGACTATTGTCACATGATAGTGACAATAACCCTTCCGGGAGACTCGACTAGGTCGACTGCTTAACATGCTCTCCGAGGCACGGGGGTGAACCACCGCCAACTACCAACTCCGGACTGGCACTGAGAATTTCATAGGAAAACCCAATACCTAACAATTATTTGTCCGACCCGGGAATCGAACCCGGGACCTCGTGATCTGCAGTCGAATATGCTAACCACTAAACCTACGAGGCAGTACCTAAGTACTATTTTTTTTTTTGGAGTAGGTATATAAGATACAAGCTCGAGTCCAAAGAAGGCCGTTATATTCAGGTTAGTTATTGCTTGAAGACACCCACTTTTTATGACGCTACCGAAGTCAGCGTTGCGTCCGATTGGTCGACCCGTTTATGGTAGGTGATAAATTACCCGCGAGTTGTATTACTGAAGATGGTATGCTAAAAAAGTATCCAAACAACAGATCATAATGACGTCAAGACCAATCCGAGATAAGCATTCCGAAATACTCCTGATTTGGAAGTGGGAGGACGTGCCTATTAACTCGTATATTAAGTGTATTAGATTTATTGTATTTATTCGATGTCAAGTAAGTTATTCCATGTCAAGTTAGTCCTTGACTGCAATTTCACCGTGGTAAATGACGATGCAACCTAAAATGGTTACGGGCTAACCTACAAGGTGATATGTTAAATTTATAGTCAGACCAAAGATAATTTCTTAATAAAACCCATAGGCAATAAAAGCAACCATTATTCTTATTAAATTTAATGCAAAATAACAAGTATATAGATACGAGTATATTTGGGTGGAAAAAAGACCGTGAATCTAGAATGCAAATCCTAGAAAGTAATTTAAATGATTCCTAATTTAGCAATAATCATTTTATTGAAAAGTTACTGGAAGATTGATATGTAATTATTTCTTGTAGAAAAATTATGTTTAAGATTCCACCAGAGCTAGCACGATGGACGTCTCATTCATAACTCCTTTTACGGAAAGTGATAAATTGAGGATGAGTAGGTATGTATTACCAAAGATGTTGATATGCTAATTCTCTATTAAAAAGACCAATCAGATTGGAGTGTTCCAAAATGCTTCCAAATTGTAATGGGAGGAGTTATTCGACAAAACCTTTATTTTGTTAGAATTTAGGTAAATGTCATTGTAATGAATAAGGCCATGCAAATAACACGAAACTCTTTAGCGAACTAAGTAAATAATTAGATTTTATTGAATTTTCGTCATTATTGTAGAGTATTGAAAGTATAAAGATGTTTAGAGTATTGAAAGTAAAGATAAAATTAAAGAACTCAAGGCGTGTGTAATCTACCTATGCCTAATCCATGATATTCCGTTTTTCGAGATTTTTATTGGCAAGGAAAATTTGTGTGAAAACTTCATCACCTTTCCAACCTAACTGATTGTCAACAATACCTGTACCGTATACCTACGTATGGTTCTGTAACACAAATCATCTGGAACACCTAGCAACTATTTAACTCTAGCGTTTAAACTTCTATGCCATAGTGTACCATATCGCTTACACATAAAAGTGAAAATAGTATTCCTAATTTTGACACACCCCAACATTTTATCAGGAATGTACACATCGTTTTACGATCAAAGAACAAATTACAGTGTTCAACGGCTCAATAATTTTCTACTAAGGGCGTATATTTAAAATGATTACATCCACTTTGGCCCGGTGATTGGACACATTTTGGTGTATAATTTTTATGCTATTATTTGTCAAAAGTCTCGTAACAGGTATTAGTTAATGCCTCGATTAGTATCTACCTACATGAATTTTATTTCGCTTCACGAATGGTTTAGTAATACAAGTTAACCTGAACTAAACTAAATGTGGTCTGATGGACCTTAGTTACATGGTACTTTGTTTACATGGTACCTTGTTTACATGGTACCTTGTTTACATGGTACCTTGTTTACATGGTACTTTTTCTACATAGTACTTATCTTTACAAGAAATTTGTCGTATTATAGCCCAGTGTCGTTAATTTTTGAAAAAAAGAAAAATCACAGTAGGATGAAACCCATTGGAAAAGGAGGAGAATATTATAAAAATAAAAGGAAAAATAATTTACGGGCGATCTGAGCTCGGGAAAAAAAAGGGGGGGAGTTTTAAGGGTAAAAAATGGCTTATCTCGATTTCTGGCAAAACTACAAGTCCTAGGGAAAAAAATTAACTGGCAAAGTTATAGGTAATAAAAAGATCTACAACTTTTGTTTTTACACTTTTTTCACATAACCTCAAAATTTATGTGAAAAGTTCAAAAAACCAAGTTTTTGGTTTTTTATTTTTATCTTTTACAATAAATATTTTTGTTTCACGGAATTTGGTGAAAACTTACCTTTTTATGTCCCCAATACACTGTAATTTATTTGATTTGAAATATTTAGTTTTTCTCCTTATTTTTGACTCAATATCGAAAAAGCACCCTAATTTTCAATCGAAAATTCATCCGTCAAAATATCAGCTTTTTTCAAAAAGTAGGTGTGCGTTCTGTTCTTTGAAATCTCTACTTTTCGATGGTGTAAAAATATATATATATTGCAATAGTAAATCTTCTCAGAAAATGAAAAAAACCGGAGTTCGAATTTTGTACTAAAATATCATTCAATTTTAATTTTTTAGGTTATATTACGTTAAGCATGTTATTTTTACTATAGTAATATATATATGTTACAGCCAAAGTAATAAATAAGGATATTATGTATACTATCTAGCTATTATAAATAATATCAACTCAATTTGGATAAAGTAATAATTGACACAGAATTATTAAAATTATCTAGCTATTATAAATAATATTCAGCTATTTTATATAATATCTTGCAAGACTTGGATAAAGTAACAAAACAAGGACATATATGTTTAACTGATCACCAGATATTGCAAAATATAACGTCAAATAAACAGTTTATACCACCCAAAAACATACTTAGTTACTTCTGCAACGGCTTCGGCGCTGCGGGAAGTGCAGCCCCATCGCCCTTGCGTAGCAAATCCCAGGCACCCACGCTCACCTCCGCAGCTTCGGCTTGCTGGTCGCCTTCGGCGACCTGCCTCATCCGCTACGGCTCGCACGGGTGCCTGCGATTTGCTACGGCGGGCGGGGGCTGCTCTCCCTTCGCGCCTACGGCTTTGTAAAAATACTCTAGGGGCAGGGCAGACAAAACTACGTGGTCTGTTAAATGAAACTTGGCATGATTGGAACAGCATTCCGAACCAGTGGTACCTATAGATCCAATTGACGATTCAAAAGTACTTGTAAAAGTTTATTTGAATAAAAAACTTTTCTATTCTATTCTATTATTCCGTAAATATTTCAAGGTCATCGATTTTGTAGTTCAGAATCAATCCTCAGTATTCCATATAACTTAGAACCCGGATTGCACAGGAACCTTTAAACGTCTGGATTATCACCTGGGGTGCATTTAAATTTGTGTTTGAAATGCTTGACCGATTTTGATGGGACATCATTGGGAAAAATTTAGGATGGGAAAGAACTATTAAAAAATTAATACTCATTACTGTAGTTCCATTTTAATGCGCCACTTTTAACAGTATGAGCTCAAAGGAGTTTAAGAAAAACAAAGAGTTCCCGCAGGATTTTTAAAAACCTAAATCCACGCGGGCGAAGTGGCAGGCATCTATCTACTAGTTAATTAATAATACTTATTTTCGTCAGGTACTTATCTCCTGAGGTGTCTCCGGAGAAATTACAACAGTTTTGCTTATAATGTTTCTATCATCAGCTTTGGCACGGTCTACATCAGAAATTTTAGGCTAGGTTAGGTTAGGTTAGGATAGGGTAGTTTAGATTACGAGATCGTGGTGATCACGCCACACCACAAAGGAATGAGATGCGGGAGGGGAAGCAAGTCGGGCCGTATTTATCATTTTGACCAACGTTCACCTGCTATTATGAATAATGTCTGGTTTGACATGATATTATGAATAATATCTGGACAATTTAGATATTATTTATAATTGCCAGTCATTATGAATAAAAGCTAATTAATTACTTTGACTGTAACATATATATTTTTACACCATCGGAAAGTAGAGATTTCAACGAACAGAAAGAACACCTATTTTTTGAAAAAAGCTGACATTTTGACGGATGATTTTTCGATTGAAAATTAGAGTGCTTTTTCGATATTAAGTCAAAATAAGGAGAAATAATAAATATTTCAAATCAAATAAATTACAGTGTATTTGGGATATAAAAAGGTAAGTTTTCACCAAATTTCGAGAAAAAAAAATGTTTTTGTAAAAGATAATAATAAAAAACCAAAAACATGGTTTTTTGAGTTTTTCACATACATTTTGAGGTTAAGTGAAAAAAGTTTAAATATAAAAGTTGTTGATCTTTTTATTATCTACAACTTTGCTATTGGACTTTTTTCCATAGGACTTGTAGTTTTGTCGGAAATCGAGATAAACCGTTTTTTACCCTTAAAACTCCCCCCATTTTTTTTCCCTAGCTCAGATCGCCCGTAAATTATTTTTCCTTTAATTCTTATTATATTCTCCTCCCTTTCCAATGGGTTTCATCCTACTGTGATTTTTCTTTACTTTTTATTATTTTTAAAGGGATCGACTCTGGTCTATTAAGCTATGACATTGGCCACATTGTCATTATATTCATAATCTACGTTCATGTGGTAACAACAAAAACTTGTGGTTTTAACATAGCTGTTTACTTAAGTATTAAAAAAACAAAATGTTAACTAGAAATACGTTTTACTGTAAAAGATGCAAACAAATTGTCTGTAGAATTTTTTTCTCGCCATTTAGTAATTAAAACCTGAGTATCTTTTAATTTTAAGTACAAAGATGACCCATCGCTCCATCGAGTTGTTTTACTTATCGGGTCTTTAAGTCCCACTTTCATTTTAATTTTACTTACTTTGCGAAGGGTTTAGTGATACTTATTGCAAACAGTTTGTTTTAGTGGCTTTGTAATTTATGGAGATCTAGTTGCGTAGAGGCGACGCCTAGATTGTGTAAACTATAAAGATATAGTTTATCTTGTGGCTGTTTCAGCCTATATTTACATATCTAAACGATAAGCGAATGTTAGTAAAGTTATTGTAAAGTCACTTTTACTTGCACGTCTGATACTATTAATAAATAATGAACACAAATTACAACAATTACGTATATTTGATATATATTGAATATACTCTGATTTGTAAGAAATGTATGGAGAGCGTTTTAGGCGCGACACTTATCCATAGAAAGCAGACGATGGCGCGACATTTAGGTATCGCGTGTCGCAGTCGCATACCTCAAAGTCTACTTTTAAGCGCGATTTATATAAAAGCTGTGATAGCTTAGTGGTTAGGACGACCGACTTCTAATCGGAGGTCAGGGGTTCGATCCCGGGCACGCACCTCTAACTTTTCGGAGTTATGTGCGTTTTAAGTATTTAAATATCACTTGCTTTAACGGTGAAGGAAAACATCGTGAGAAAACCTGCATGCCTGAGAGTTCTCCATAACGTTCTCAAAGGTGTGTGAAGTCTACCAATCCGCTTGGCCAGCGTGGTAGGCTATGGCCAAAACCCTTCTCACTCTGAGAGGAGACCCGTGCTCTGTAGTGAGCCGGTAATGGGTTGATCATGATGATGATGATGATGATGATATAAAAATGGCGTGGACCATAGACCAAATATGGCATCCGCTATTCACAGAGAACACACACACATAATATCCCAAATTCTGGTAAAATGGTGAAACCTAGCGAAATTTTCAGAGGAAATACTGATATTCTTTGCTAAGTTTTTCTAACCTGGAATTGAATTCTGAACCTCTTGCTTGACATCCGTGGAATATCTTTATACATAAAATTCCGTGTGCGTGTGTGTACGTAATTTTCTCCCCCTAAACGGCTTGACCAATTTTGATGGTTTTTTTGTGCTTATGGAGTCACCCGGATGGTTCTTAGGTATAGTTGACCCCTGAATAGTAGGTGCTGTTGTTGAGTTTGTTGACATTGAATTTTACCGATCTTGATAAAAATTGGCGCGGAGATAGCCTGCATCCCGGAGACGGAGAGACGTCTTTGTATCCCGGTAAACTAAAGAGTTCCCACGGAATTTTTACCAAGTTCACGAAGTCGCAGGCATCAGCTAGTATATTTATATAAATTTTCCCAGGAAGTAATTTTAATAACAAACAGCTCAAGGCGTCAAAGCATTGAACTATATTTTACAACACTATTAAATGTATAGTTAATTTTATTAGCGATATATTATATTCAATTGGTATAGAACCGTTATAGGACGTAATAAATCAAATTTGAGCGCTGAACTAAACTGGCGTTTAGTTATTTAGCCATCGATAACCCATATACGGGCCGCGCTCTAAATCACAAAGCCTTTTAAAGTGAACCTGGCTCAAGACACGGTAGGTACAAGAGTTAGGTATTTCAAAAATTTGACGATTTCCTACAGACATTTATATTTACCAAATAAGGGTGTACAATTTATAGCCCTTGAATAGATAGGTAGTTAGATAAGTAGGTACTTTAAGAATGCATTTTTTTCGTAAAAAATGGGATGATTTTACTGCACATACCGTAACATCTATAGAATTTAGACGAGGTTTTTCAAAGCCATAAATATCCATATTTTATAGATAAAATAACTATGATCAAATAGATAAATGTACGCTAATTTTGATCAAAATCGAGATCCAGCTTGACCAGAATTCCACATAGACTAAAGATAGATAGCTGAGGGCAAAAGCTATTATTGAATTTGGAAATATTGAGAAAAGCGTTCAAAAATATTTTATCAAATATTTAGCACATTTTAGAAAGTATATTTTCTAAAGTATAAGTACTTAGAAACATACATAAATCTACTTGTTCAACTTAGAACGATTGTCAGCTCTAAGATTTGAATCAGGTGTCTTCATAGATCGTTTGCAACCATGAAACCTGTCGTTACCAAATAAAACAAACAGCGTCGCTACTAAAGAAACAATATGAGAAACAGGAGAGATTCGGAATCCTAGCCACTTATAAATCGAACAAAACGAGTAGATATCGTATTATTCTGTACGCGTCTCCCACCTACGGGAAAAGAGCGGGACGGAGCTATCGGTTGAAATGTCATAGGTCATTAGGTTCGAACTATGTAAGGTTCGCAATATGCCAATATGGAAGCACCGTGACTTTTATAGTTGGGTCGGTTCAAACAATAGATTCGAGTTAAATGCGTCGATGACCCGACCAGTATGGTCCTAGATGACTTTGATAAGGGAACATAGCAAGTGGTGAAATTAATTGTGTGATTATGCCGAGTTATTGAATCGTTGGTGTATGCAAATTGTATTTGCGCCCGTGTTTATGGAACAGTATAGATATCGCGGAGGGACGATATGGAGCGTAGTTCTATGATCCGGTCTATGATATGACCAGGGTGATGATAATCAAGAACGCAACGGTTACTTTTCAACGACCTCTCTGTGTTTGTTAAGTGTGAAAGCTTATATTTTAGTAAGATGAATGTTTTATCCACAAGTGTGGTTTCTACGGAATGTTTTTGTGTAACGAGTATGATGTCCTCCTAGGTATCTTTTGAACGGTTTATTTAACTCAAATAAAAAGTTACTTTGTTATCAGTACCTACTAGCATAACTTCTTCGGGACCTGGAACCTCATAATTTAGTTAGTAAATTTTACTAATAAATAATAAATAAACCTTTGTTAATTAAAAACCGCACAAAACCGCGTGTGTCGATGTCCCTACAAGAAACCAGCAGTCGTAATCGATTGCTAGTTGCAATCTACTACTACTGCTGACTAGAGCAGCAGTACTATGTTGACTACGACGACTTGTATGACCGGACCTGAAAATTAGTCTAGAAAATTTTGTAGTGTTATATTTTTGTGTATACCTACCTAGTATGTGTGGGGGTAGTGTTTATATTTTTATTCTATTGGAACGAAGTTCCTTATCGCGCGTTGCGAAAGGGGGCTAGAAAATTAAGAGAAATACTTAGTTGTAACGACACTTTTTGCTATAGTTGTAAACCGTGCGGCGTGCGCGTGTTTCTCTGTCGACTGTCTGTCTCTCTCTCTCTCTCTTATAGAAAGCAAGCCAGTTATTTTCGTTTCGTCTTTCTATTTCGCATTGAACAGTGTGGTGTCGCGACGATTATTTTTGTTGAGTGTAGGGGTAGATTTTTGTAGTGTACAGATTTTTTGTACATAATAAATAATAAAAAATAATAACTTTATACAATATAACCCGGGTGGAACGAAGTTCCATCCGGGTGTCCCTTCACACCTCTCAAGTGTTTTTGTAGAAATAGGTATATCTACAGACAGGCAAACTGTCGAATTCAAAATTATATAGGTATAGGTGAAAGTTTTAGCTTATTTTTGTTTGATTTTCCAACTTAAATGTTACCGTTCCAAACAAACGTCCAAGTTCACTGAACCACCATAATAATGTCGCCATTTAAACGAACTCGGCTCCGGAATTAATAACCGTATAAGAAAACACTGGTTCGTCATCTAAAAGTCATCCGGACTTCGATCCAAATTATGATAAGGTGTGCATTAGTTCTGGCAGGGCGTAATGGCCAACAATTAAGGTGAACCCAGAAATCGTAGATGTGGCATTTTGTACTGAACTAATTTAGTTTTGCTTGTTGTCATTATAAGTATTTGATGTTATGTATGTGGGTCACTGGGTCATTTAAGCGGTTCCAATTCAAATCCTGACTTTTTCTTTTTAACCCCCGACGCAAAAACGACGGGTGTTATAAGTTTGACGTGTCTGTCTGTGTGTGTGTGTGTGTGTGTGTTGTGTGTGTCTGTCTGTTCCCCTGTGGCGCTCAAACGGGTGGACCGATTTGAATGCGGTTTTTTTTGTTTGAAAGGTGAATTAGTCGAGAGTGTTGTTAGCTATGTTTGATAAAAATCGGTTAAAGATGGTCGCCACTACAAAATGGCGGATTACATATTTTCTCACAACTGCCTTAATATGGGTATCAAATGAAAGGGCTTGACTAGTAAAATCTATTGCAAATCCAAGATGGCCACCGCCACAAAATGGCGAATATCGGGGATTTTTTAAATGGTTAATTTATACTTGTGACTTTTGTAAGACATAATTTTTTTGAATAGAACATGTCCACTTTGACAGAGTTTCGTAGATCAACAATCTGTAGTTTCAAAGCGTAGTCTCTCGGGCAGTGTACTTCAAGTGTCTTAGTTGTTTTACAAATTACGCCATTATAAAAAAGTATTATAGGATTTATAGATACTAAACTCCAAACTAGTAGATACTACAGATTAGTTTTATTTTAGTCTGGATCTGAAATATTGATTTAAATTGTCCTTAGTCATTAGTTCATTTTGTCCTTAGTGTCAAAATGTGAGAAGGGTATTTCTTTGTTTTGAAAGTGCTTGGGACGCGTCGTAACAATTAAAATGCATCGTAAGTATAATAATATTATAGTAATTAATATGTCCCATAAAATTATCACAATTTAACAATCTGACAGTTGGGTAATAATTGGACAGAGCAACCCTCGAGCTCAACGGCATATCTACTGGAATCGCGGATTGTGTCCTACAAATTCACTAAGTTTACAGGACACAATCGTGCGTCCTTGATAATAAAATAATGGCATGTTTGTCATAACCAATATTATTTATATGAGTGAGCATAACGACAAATAGTTAAATGGGATATTGAGGACATCAAGTGTGTACACTTGTTGTTGTTATCTTGACAATGTTGATCGATTCTGAGTATCGAAATAAAATGGACCTTAACAAGCTTGTTTTAAGTACTGAGTTTGTCCATACATCTACAGCAATGCAGCACCCCAAACGAAAAGTTTATACATAAAAATCTATACCATTTTTTCGACTTAAAAACAAGCGAATTTATGTCTATTTTACGCTGACGTTAGTGTTTCGATACTCATCATCCATAGAGATTTGAAATCTCGTATACTGTACGCTTGTTTGACTAGGATGTTATTGTTGAATACTGCGTTTAATTCTATTTTACATTGTTTAATGCCTTATAGATAAACATCACAGCTATCATCGTTAAGGGGGAAACATAAGCCGTATTGCGGCATAAATTATTCTAATCGCAATCTCTAACAAGGATTAGATCATCGTACAAGTTTATCGATGAATGGGAAAAATATTACCTCAGGTCCTGGATTCGGTTCCGAGTCGGTTAAATTATCTATTTATGCGATCATCTTGTTTGTGAACGTGTGAACTGATATGCGGAAATAACTAACGGGTACTGATATTTCAATATTTTTTTTCCGGGTTCTTATTTATTTTTAACACATACCTATTTAGCTTTACCTACTCAGAATCGTTAATTAACTTAAAGAATTTAATAATAACTTAAATTTAATAATAACTAAAATTAACTTAAAGAATAATCGTTAACTTAAAGAACTTCTGAAAATTAAAAAGAAATCACGGTCAGTAATAATTTTATATTATGTCATTATTGAAATGAAATGAAATTATATTAATCCATTACTGGTCCAGTACAGGGCACAAGTGTGGCACAAGTCTCCTCTCAGAATGAGAAGGGTTTATAGTAGGAGATCCCACCTTAGAAATTTCTACCCTCATCTGTTATTTAAACGAATTATATGTCAAATGAAAGATTATTTTATTCTTAATCGAACCGTATTTGGTTGCCTGGTCAAAAGTGGTGCTAAATCATGGTTGCCTGGATTTTAAGATATAAAATGTTCGGTGCGAGTGTTGAAAGTGACAGAAAAGTGTTGCGCGCGCAATTTCATTTGACAGACAAAGATGCAGTGAGGCAGGCGTGCACTCGGCAGGTGCTTAGTCTATACATAGATTAAAACCATAGACTTTCTGTGCCTGTCCATTAAAGATATTTACAAAAAAATAAGTGAGTGACGTAAGGGATAAGTAATAAAACGTAAAAAAGCTGTTTTTGAAAATTTTGTCTGTTTGTCTGTATGTTTGTGCATGTATTACGCAAAAACTACTGAATGGATTGAAATGAAACTTGGCATGATTTAAGTTCATACTACATAATAGCATATAGGATACTTCTTATCCCGAAATTCAGCACAGTTCCCTTGGAAGAGGGGATGAAAGTCAAAATGTGTATTTTGACTTTCATCCTCTCTCCCAAGGGAACTCTGCTGAATTTCGGGATAAAAGGTATCCTATATGCTATTATGTAGTATGAACTTAAATCATGCCAAGTTTCATTTCAATCCATTCAGTAGTTTTTGCGTAATACATGCACAAACATACAGACAAACAGACAAAATTTTCAAAAACAGCTTTTTTACGTTTTATTACTTATCCCTTACGTCACTCACTTATTTTTTTGTAAATATCTTTAATGGACAGGCACAGAAAGTCTATGGTTTTAATCTATGTATAGACTAAGCACCTGCCGAGTGCACGCCTGCCTCACTGCATCTTTGTCTGTCAAATGAAATTGCGCGCGCAACACTTTTCTGTCACTTTCAACACTCGCACCGAACATTTTATATCTTAAAATCCAGGCAACCATGATTTAGCACCACTTTTGACCAGGCAACCAAATACGGTTCGATTAAGAATAAAATAATCTTTCATTTGACATATAATTCGTTTAAATAACAGATGAGGGTAGAAATTTCTAAGGTGGGATCCTAGACCATTAGGGTCGTAATCCACCACGCTGGCAAAGTGCGGATTGGTAGACTTCACACGCCTTTCAAAACTGTCAGGCATGATTTTAGCAGTCTATGTATGCATGTATGCATGTATGTATGTATGTATGTATGTATGTATGTATGTATGTATGTATGTATGTATGTATGTATGTATGTATGTGGCCGATTTTAGTATGAGATTGTGTGTACCACTGTAGCGCCTAAACTACTGGGCCGATTTTGATGAATGAGGTGTCAATTAATTCTTTGTTATGGTCCGGGTGACATAGGCTACATTTTATAATTATTTACTTTCGGATAGACATAACAGATGGCGCCACTAGCTGCTTGCCCCGCGATTTTGGGTTTCGCTTACGTAGTCGGCTTTTAGTTTACGAACTTTATAATTGTTTTGAAAATCTTTTAAATCTTTAGTCGTATATTCAGATCCTTGCTACAGCAGTTGAGGGGCTAAGTGCACATTAACGCGTCCTCTCGAGTCTCGACAAAGCGCCCAGGCCTCGTTAAACAAAGACCACCTGCATCCCTCGCCGCTAAGTGGCCGCTAATGAACGCACCCCGCTGTCCTTCGCGACAGGAGTGCTAATGTGTAAAAATGCGCGGTCAATATTGGTATATCGACCGTTAGCGTTTTTCGGAGGTAGACGTAGCAAGTAGATACCTAAGTACCTAAAAGTTCCTACTCTTCCTAGTGGGACTTTTGTTAATTGTTGGGGTTTCTGTCGTTTTTCGTGAATGCATCGTCAAGAATTGCTCTATGACGTAGGTACCTACTTACATGAAGCATAAGCATCAGTGACCTATGCGAAATAAATCTTCCATAAAGTCTTAAGAATATTTTAAGTTTAAAAGCAAACAAACACGCATAAATTTACGTTGAATCCTTAGTAATTTATCCATCCATACTATAAAGGCGAAAATGTGCCTTTTGCTTTTTCATGACTGAACTGACCTTGACGAAACTTGACAAAACTTGACAACCTGAACAAGGATATACCTTTTTATTCACGGAATTTTAAAGTCTAGATCTATGTAGATAAGTCCGTAGGTCTTAAATATAACCCTACAGTCTTGTACCTACCTATCCATGAGCATAATGAATGTAAGTAGGTAGGTATAGGTATTCTGAGTTTGCGCACCTCCAAAACTTTACCAAATACTACGTATCGAGAAACTGTAATATGTAATGCAAAATGAACCTAAGTACTCTTATTTTAAAGTCGTAATTCAAAACTTCGAATATTTATTTTACAACATTTCTGCTTGGGGCGCTGGCTGTTTTCGTATGCTGAATTTATTGACGAACTCAAACCTTAAAATAAGCCAAGTTAGGTCCATTTTACTCTGAAGTCATTGTGTTTCGGTCAGTAGCATTTAGTAAAGTTTTCGAGCTGTGCAAAGTGAGACTAAGCATACTGTACAAAAAGTAAGGCATTCTTCTAAACTATCATCATCAGTAGAATACTTACCAACAAAAATAATCTACGCAATTATTTCCAAAAATAGCTCCTGTCGCCGATCGACAGACTTATTGTGATGCATCAGGGAAAGGTATCACATGGATGCAAAGTTGGACAAAACCAAACAAAAAAAAACATTCCAACGAGATGCGGCCGCGTACGCCAAGATCTCGGTCAAGCGGGAGCTAACTTCTTTTGTTTCCAGCCTCGAATCAGCCAGTGTTTCGAATCTAGATTCTGTTTATTCCTTTTTTTCTTTTTTTCTTTTTTTGCTCTTCCCCCGTACCCTTTTTCTTTATTGTCTCTGTGCGGGCAGTGCGGCTTTTTGGAAAGAAAAAAAAAACACCCGGTGGCTTATGGCTCCCCATTGATATGCGCTCGGATTGAAATTTAAATATTTGCCGGGATGCCGAACGGCCGCGTCGGCTATTCTCTTTTTCGAAATCACTGTTGCCATCTTAATATTTAATATGTTACTCAGTAAACAGCGTTGCAGATTCTAATCGGAAAATAGTCTATTGTGCGGCACTGGAACATATTTTACTTGTGAGTGATCCTTTGAACTTTTTCATGTGAAATATTTTTTTTTACCTGCTGAGACGTGTGGCTTACTTGCGATATAGCTTACCAGTCGATTGCATTGGTTATGCAACGTTGATAGGTCAATGAAAGGATAGACTGGCCGACTTGTTAGGTCGCGAATTAGGCCTTTCATTTCCTATAGTGCCTCGGAGAGCACGATAAGCCGTCAGTCCTGGTATTCTTAAGTCCGTCGCATGAGGAAGGATTTGGGTATCCACTGCATTATTGTTCCAAGGTAAACATTACCATAATGTGATCAATGGGAAAGACTTACGACTCTCTGAAATAAGGAACACGATACAGTGAATGAGTTTACACGATATGATATGAATTCAAGAATGATGATACAAGTTATTTTCTAATGCCTATAAAGCTAATGTCAGTTAAGCTTGCGAGTCCTATTTCTACATTGCGTAGAAGTATACCTACGTGCGACCGATGTACGCGACTGACATCGGCGTAACAAGAATTCATACCGCATACCTTAAGTAATGCAATCGCCAATCATGTTTTTCTAATTCCAATTTCTCTTTCCATCGACGTCATAAAACAGTTAACCTTTTAACGGAAGATTAAAAAGTTCAAATTAATACGAGATAACCACAATAATTAATAGGTATGCATAACCTAATCGGAGTTAGCTAGGAAATCGAAATTTCGAATTCCAACGCGTTTAACTTTTGATTAATCACGCGTTTTAGGAAGACAAGTGTCGGTTATTTGGACCGTAGAAATTTAATTGCGTTTCGCGGCCGGGGTCAGGGGGCGACACCAGTCGCATGGGCCATGACTGGTTTTGATTACGAGCCTAATCGACTCAAAAATAACAAGGCACTGCTAAACGCGCGAACTAAAAAGAGATTCATACGCCATATTTTTGTCTCATCAAGAATAGTACGCCACCAAGTTTACTCTGGCCGCCCGCACTTTCTTTACGTGTTCGCCAATCCAACGCCTTCCAATATTTACAAAGTTTCCAATATTTGCCTATAAATCCAGTTCCGTTTTCAACTTTATTTTTATCAACTAATTTCCTAAGTAAAAGACATGTACCTACTTAAGTATCACAACCAAGGGCGTCGCCAGGTAGGGGCAGGGGGGGGCAGCTGCCCCCCCCTAGAGATTTGAGAAAATATAAATATGCTATAGTTTGAAAAGAAAATTCTGATTTTTTAAAATGTTGTTAGGACCACTACCAGTAGTCCCCAATTTTGCAGCTTCGAAAGACATGTGCTAACTTTGTAGCACTTGAAAAACGACGAATTTTTTTCACTTCTTTGTTTTAAGTCCTAAACTATGCGTTTTTCAGAAAAATATTTATTTTACGTTTTTTAAGTAGACTAAAATTGCTACTATTTAAGATCAGAACCAACTCTTTAAATTCAATATTTACTAAGATACAGCTCTCCAAAAATTGACAATTATTTAAAAAAAAAGTGAAATTTTAAGATTTGTTCAATTTTGAACCCCAATATCTGGAAAAATACTCATTTAACGGATAAAGTTAAATGAAAAAATGTTGTAGTAAATATAATTACTTTAATTTAAACATAAAACGACATCTGTAGGCCATAAAGTTTACTTACAAATCCTAAAAATTAAAAAATGGGAATATTGCATTTTTTGCTTTATTTTGAAGATATTTTGGAAGAAAAACCGTATACATCCACAAGAAATATATATTTAAACTATTATTAAATATTTATAATCTTATTTATTAAAAAAAAGTAAGTATTTATATTATTATAATAATATCAATAATTATTGATATTTATTGATTTTATGAAACACTGCATCACAAGGACATTATGAGTGCCAAGCAATATAAGTCCTAAACTACGCATTTTTTTAATACTTTATAAGTATACAGTTTTAAGGTAGACTAAAATTGCTACAATTTGAGACCAGAACCAGCTCTGTAAATTCAATACTTACAGAGATGCAGCTCTGCTAAATTTTTTTTTTCTCCAAAAAAGTTAAATTTTATGATTTGGTCAATTTTCGACCGCGATCTTGGGGATAATACTCATTTTACGAGTAAAATTATAGGGAAAAATGTTATAGCAAATCTAATAAGCTTTAATTTTGGCCCCTATCCCACTGGCGTTTTGCGAGCGTTGGCGTTTCTCCAACGTCTGCGCAGCGACAACGTTGCGTTGACGCGACGTCAATGTTGAGAGTGTCTAATAGTAGGGGAGCCCAAGAGGGGATTTTTGGATTTACTCGAGCGCGTCAGATTAAGATAAGAGAGGCGAGGCATATTGCATCCTGCTGAGTACGACGTCTCTAGACCATATAGTTTACTCATAAATCTTAATGAACAATTGTAACCAATAATAATGCACTTGTAATGCAGGGTAATAAATATCAATAAAATGAGATAAATAAATATTTTTTTCATAAATAACATTATAAATACTATAATAATAGTTTAAATGTATATTTCTTGTGGATGTACCTACATGGTTTTTCCTTTCAAACTACCTTCAAAACAAACTAAAGCGAAAACTGCAATATTCCCATTTTTTGAATTTTTAGGATTTGTAGTTAAACTATAATTAAATTACAGACGTCGTTTGATGTTTAAATTAAAGATAATTATATTTATTAAAACATTTTTTCATTTAAATTTACCCGTAAAGTGAGTATTTTCCCCGATATCGGGGTTTAAAATTGACCAAATCTTAAAATTTCACTTTTTTTTGGAAATAATTGTCAATTTTTGGAGAGCTGTATCTTTGTAAATATTGAATTTACAGAGCTGATTTTAGTCTTAAATAGTAGCAATTTTAGTCTACTTTAAAAACATGTAACAATTTTTTTTAAACGCATACTTTAGGACTTATATAGAAAAAAAAAAACAAAAAAGTGATAAAATTACGTGGTTTTTCGAGTGCTGAGGTCTTTCGAAGTTGCAAAATTGGATTTAGACTACTAGGGTAGTGGTCCTAACAACATACTAAAAAATTAGAACTAGCCGTTTGATTGCAATTTTAGCGATTTTTTGTGTCAAATATGATTGGCCTATTTACACTTTTCGCATACTATAATATCATCAACTTGCCCCCCCCTTGGCCAGCGGCTGGCGACGCCCTTGATCACAACATATGTGTAATATAGGTATGTATATGCAGCAATGGTATTAAGTAGTTCAGTTCATCATTCCTCACTCTACAGTCTACAAAGATCCCTAGGCAGGATCGCCTATATTAAATGAGTAGGTATATTGTTAACGAAACCATTACCGTTATGGTGCTGCCACACCGCAGTTAAAAAATGTTAGAAAATGTTATTCAACATTTGTTACTTAACATGTTGTCATAAATGTTACCACAAGTGTTTAACTGTTTTCATGTTTATGCAACATTATAACACCATTGTAGCAGCACCATTTGGCACTAGAACGTTAGCATACACACATGTGTCTCGAGCAAGCTTGATCGTGTACCGTCACCTTAAATTGTAGTAAGTAGCTATAGACAAGGTTCACTTAGGTGTTTTGATAGTGATGGAAGTTCAAATTGTAGTAATACATCATCATTGAACGTGTTAACTTATTGATATGAACGTTGAGCCATGACTAATGGTTAAAATCATGGAGTGCTAGAGGTCAAGGGTTCGAATTAAGTGAGTAGGTACAAGCCTATTTCAGGTATAGGTATATTTTGCAACTGCAAAATTCGATATCGAGTTCCTCTATAAATCAACAGGCAGCAAAAATTTTGTGACAAATGTTTATTACAAAATCTCTCTTTCAGGTTAGCCCGCTTCCATCATAAGAGTCTATGTATCGTCACTTACCATCAGCTGAGATCGCAGTCAAAGGCTAACTTGCAGATGAATAAAAAAATCGACAGATACCTAGATTTTTTTTAAACTCTTAAAATATATCTACTTCAAATCTTCAAACTTAAAATATATTTTCAAATTAGGGTAAAAGCCGGATAGTTGCCCCACTTTTTGAAATAGCTCTATTACTTAAAAATTAAGTATCCAGTTACAAAATATCACATGTATATAAAAACATTGGTCTTTAATCTTTTATTTTACCCTATTTTTTTAGTATAATTAATATTGTTTTTGAATAAATCCGGTTTTATTTTACCTCTCGAAAGTGGAATAGTTGCCTACTGTGGCGGATAGTTGCCTCACATTATAAAATATTCGGGGGATAGTTGTCCTACAATAGTAGACTCACTACGAAATTGCTTCAATTTTTTTTTGGATTAAAATTTATCATATAATTTTTTTGGATCTATTTACTGAATGTAAATTTAATCAGTCTTTATTATTTATTTAGATTATTTTATTAAGTTTTAATGGAGATACTAAATAATCAACATGCAACTTTAGCATGTAACTTAACACACGTGTAACACGTTATAGAGCCAAGAGGCAATTGGTCGCGCACAGTTTACCCACAACATGAAACTGTTGAAGAAATAGTTGCCCCATATACTTTTGCGGATCATCGCCCTAAGGATAACTATCCGAAAAATTATATGGGGCGACTATCCTTTTCAGTACGGATAATTGCCCTTTTTAAAAATAAACAAAATAAAAGAAATTTAACAATTAAACGTCAGAGACAATGTAATTTAAACTTCAGTGCATGCGAAGAAACAAAAAGTTAACTGAATCGACAACTGTAAAAAAAATATTTAATAGTAAATACTCACAAATATAATTTCGATGCTCGTGGAGGTCTTGCCGCGGAAGATTTTCGCTCTCATGGACAAAACGCATGCACTCTAGTGCATAATTTTTATGGCATTGAATCCTGCATAGGGAGCGCTTCTAACTCTAGAAGAGTGCTAAGGCCAGGGACATCTCTAACATGATGTATTCAGAACCGGGGCAACTATCCCACTGGGGCAACTATCCGGCTTTTACCCTATAACATAATAGTACAGTTGACATTCTATTCAATCCGTAATTCTGTACCCACAATACTTTGTAGAATACTGCACTGCCACTGCCCACTAGATAGCAATCTGTCACTAAATTTAGCTAATGTCACTTAACTAGTTGAACCAATATGGTTAAGCCACACCTCGGCTTAAATCCTATTAAAATATTACTCAACAAAAAAGATTTTATCTAAAACGTATTAAAGACACAATAATTTGTCCCACATAAATCAATATTACAGCTCTCAACCATGAATTTGTAATACAATAATATCAACAGCTGAAAGTCAAAGAGACACTATAAGAAGAGAGGATATTGAAACATTTTACGTCATTAATAACGTCGGAAATGTAGGTGTAGATATAAAATGATTTTTGGTCTCAAATGTTGTCAACCATTCTACATACGGTACAACAATATCGTAGATGTAACACTTAAAATAATAAATCAAATCAAAAAAAATATGATCAGAATTTTTTTTAATCAAGAATAAAGAATATACATATTATATTGTATCTCCTACGTCTTTATTGAAGCCCAAGAACTTCATTTTTATCCATTTATAATCTATAAATAATGCTTGTTGTCGCTTTGGCCTATCTAGAATTAATTTGATGTTTAAATATCCTCGTTTAAAAGTTAAACCATAACACCTAAAATTCGTTCAAAGAACCATTTTGTATCTAAAAGCGCCTAGGTATTGAGCTAGTGAGCTAAGCCTTTATTTGTGTTTCAGACTGCGATATCAAGATACCGTTAAGTGATATCGGACATTTGTTAACAAAGATCAACACTTATTCTACAGTCACACCACAAGAGTTAAGCGCGTGATATAATATTTGCCTTATTTTATTTACTTTAAACTGCAACTAAATAAATTCCTTTTTAAACTTCCTCTTAGTGTAAATCTAAAAATTAGTGCAGACTAAATTAGTGCAGAGTAAATCAATTAAAAATTAAGTACAAAAGGAGTTATTATTTTAGAAACTGAAAAACACTGGACCGTTTGGTCCAATGTCGTTTCGAGTCTGTAATCTACTCGTAGTCAATTCGAGGCTGTAGCCTTTATTTAATGGGTTATATTATAAAACAGACCATAATTCTGTAATCGCTATATAATTTTTAATGCAATTCTGGATGTTACCGTGTTCATTTATAGCTTCGCGAATGCACTGTTTTGGAACCACGGCCTTATAGGATATTGACCATTTTCACAAAACCTGATCTTTATCAAACAATTCGTCACTGTTAACATATTTCCGCTTTTTATAATGTAAAGATAAGAAGGCAAACGATAAAATTAGTAAAAGCTTAAGAAAGTTAAACGATGTCACATCGATTAACTTTCCAGTTTCCACCGCTCGCTTGTACACAGATTAGATATACAAACCTACCTACGTGATTTGACCAGTAGGTAATGGTTATTAAATATTTTTTTTTTTTAAATAGGAGTAAGTACAGAAGTAGATACATATTACATACCTTTGTGTTTCTAGGCAAGCAAATTATTATCTAGAGTCTAGATTATTATTAAGAAAAAATTAATATAAAAAATATGGTCTAGATTCTAGACCATATTTTTTACCATCAAGCAAGAAGGGAATCAAGCAATCTTGCATAAAGGATAATAAAAAAGACAGTGATCCCAAGGGTAACCGAGTTTTGTTTTTATAAACTCTACAAAAGCTATTTAGTAATGATTGACTCTCAAATAATAAATAGATAATAAGCAATAATAGGTATTTCGAAATTGCAATTTCATTTTCCTTTTCAGATGTAAGCGTGACGTAACAACTTTTAAACCTTAATGAAAAACATAACATGTACATAGAAGTTTTACTTACCAATGAATCACTAGTTTTCCGAATTGTTTTCGAGGAACTGCTCTGTACCTACGTCAATTATTATTTATTATTGATATCAATTCAGGATAATCCGAGAGAACGTAACAAAAAATACCGTATCAATCGATGAGTCATCTTGACCTATTAAATGCTCGGTACCTGTAGTATAAATCACAAATAATAAATCACGGTCTTTTTATGGAGTTCGGAGCGTTTTTTTTTTTCTTTTAGTTTTTGCAGGTCTTTTTGTCATAATTAGATACGTGTTTAATGAATTAAGAATAACTAATGGCTGAATTGACGTTAGCCTGCTAACCCTCATTGGTGCAGCGTGGAGGGTCTAAGCTCTAAATGCCTCTGTCCTATGAGAGAGGAGGCCTGTGCCCAACAGTGGGACGTATAAAGGCTGTAGTGGAATTAACGTTTCCAACAGCCTCCACGTACCTAAGTTACTAAGTGCTCTTCGTTAGCTCTATTGGCTCATCTAACTAATGATAACTCTACATCAACATACTATAATCAAGTTCTTCATTTAAAGTACTTAGTCTAGTTAATCATAGTATAAGTAGTAATCTATGTATATTTTCATTCGTGTTGCTAGAATTCAGCCAGTTCCAATATGCCTTTCGTGACGAAAGTTATTTAAGAATCTAAAAATAAAATATATTTTTTATGATTAAAAGTTTTATAATAATCAATTTACCTATTCAAGTTTCCAAGAGTCGTATCAGAACAACTAAAATAATCAACGAATATCTTAAAAGTATTCTAGATATAACTTTCTAATTTTTATGACCAAAATCTAAATCACCCGAAATCGTGATATTTGGTGTGTTCACTGTGGATGTACACCTACCGAGACATGTTCGTGAAACCCTGGATCATGTTAAACATTCCCTATGTTCTTCGTTAAAAAAAACAAAAAAAAATTTTTACGGTATTAGTTACATTTAAATCCAGAACCTCGAGTGCTAGTTTCTAGAGTAAGCACGGCTTTTGGTTCATCTTTCAATATATTATATGAATGCCTGCATCGTGATTTAATTTTTAGATTAGTTTTATCGTAAGTTGACGCGATTCAATCACGATTAAGTCACTAGACGAACTTGCTTGCGTTAAAATACTTTTATCAGTTTGTGTTATTTTCTGAAGTTAAAGTATATTCGGTTAGTAACGCATAGGTATGTATCATAAACATATATATATATCAAATCTTGATTAGTAAAAAAAAAATGGTAAAATATCATACTATCTCGCCGTCTATCATCTACCTTCCGATATGTGCGTGTATAGGTATACTGGTATATACGTTACTTAAACAGGATTTCACAAGACATTTGGAATCGTCGAAATGCTACCACGGTTTTGGAATGTGGATTCTGCCGGGAGTCAGCGAGTAAGCCCCTCGATAGGTACAGCTTAAAGCGACATTTACATAGGCATCCAACCGTCTTTATCATTCATAGTATTCACGGATAGCAGCAGTTACATTGTATAAACACAAACAGGGATGCTAAATTCATAGCTCTTCCCTTTTTAATATTCTGGTACATTAAGCTACAAAAGAGGTAGATGCATCTACGTAGATACAAGATGTAAGTTGTAATACAGTCGATCCTATTCAGTTTAATTTATTTATTAAAGACAACATACTTACATACCTAATAGTTGATTAAAGGTTAGTATTTTAATTCCACTAATTTTAGTGTTCTATAACTAAACGAGGTTGTTAGTGCTCTGCATCAGTTTTCCCATCAGAGGACTGTCGACTTTATAATCTTCGAGCTAATATGCCCGTGCTTCTTAAATAAATGCGGTATTTAGATTTTTAGGAACGGAATTTCATCAAATTCCCACAATATTCCTCTAGGTGCGCTAGGAATATTTCCTACGAATTCAAAATGTCTAGGTCCACCGGTCAAGCTGTGCGTTGTCTGTCAGGCAGAGTAAGGTAAAGTCTCCTTATTCCGTGGTATTTTCATAAAAACTCGAAAGAACGTCGAAAATTAAGCATTTACTACACCTTTCTGAAGAACTGGCTATTTTATAAAAATAAAAAAAAATAAAAAATAAAAATAAAAAAAAATTTTATTTAAAAAATAGCTTGGTGATCGGTTGAAAACGCTGTTTTTCTATATACCTCGGAATTTGGTGCCAATTTTAGAATACCACGGAATAAGGAGACTTTACCTTACTGTTTTAAAGTATGGATCATGCGCAGGACTCTAGTTGCTATTGTTATCCCACGGGCTTTGGTCAGACGCGAGGCTTTTGTGCCAGACAGCAAACTTAACCGACGCACTGCAGAACTGAAGTTGCCGCAACAATACCCTGAACACTTGTTGTAGGTACCTACTAAACTTGAAGTGCATTTTCTTTAAAAAATATTTCCTATTCCTTTTTCCCCTCCAAATAAGCGTAAAGCTTGTGTTAGGAGTGAGTGCGACAACAGTGCAACGGGTGGGTTTTGAACCATCGACCTTTCGGTTTTCAGTCCACGGCCCGACCATTGCGCTTTTGAGCTTTCAATCGGCATTATAAGACCTATAGTAGGAGATCCCACCTTAGAAATTTCTACCCTCATCTGTTATTTAAACGAATTATATGTCAAATGAAAGATTATTTTATTCTTAATCGAACCGTATTTGGTTGCCTGGTCAAAAGTGGTGCTAAATCATGGTTGCCTGGATTTTAAGATATAAAATGTTCGGTGCGAGTGTTGAAAGTGACAGAAAAGTGTTGCGCGCGCAATTTCATTTGACAGACAAAGATGCAGTGAGGCAGGCGTGCACTCGGCAGGTGCTTAGTCTATACATAGATTAAAACCATAGACTTTCTGTGCCTGTCCATTAAAGATATTTACAAAAAAATAAGTGAGTGACGTAAGGGATAAGTAATAAAACGTAAAAAAGCTGTTTTTGAAAATTTTGTCTGTTTGTCTGTATGTTTGTGCATGTATTACGCAAAAACTACTGAATGGATTGAAATGAAACTTGGCATGATTTAAGTTCATACTACATTATAGCATATAGGATACTTCTTATCCCGAAATTCAGCACAGTTCCCTTGGAAGAGGGGATGAAAGTCAAAATGTGTATTTTGACTTTCATCCTCTCTCCCAAGGGAACTCTGCTGAATTTCGGGATAAAAGGTATCGTATATGCTATTATGTAGTATGAACTTAAATCATGCCAAGTTTCATTTCAATCCATTCAGTAGTTTTTGCGTAATACATGCACAAACATACAGACAAGCAGACAAAATTTTCAAAAACAGCTTTTTTACGTTTTATTACTTATCCCTTACGTCACTCACTTATTTTTTTGTAAATATCTTTAATGGACAGGCACAGAAAGTCTATGGTTTTAATCTATGTATAGACTAAGCACCTGCCGAGTGCACGCCTGCCTCACTGCATCTTTGTCTGTCAAATGAAATTGCGCGCGCAACACTTTTCTGTCACTTTCAACACTCGCACCGAACATTTTATATCTTAAAATCCAGGCAACCATGATTTAGCACCACTTTTGACCAGGCAACCAAATACGGTTCGATTAAGAATAAAATAAAATCTTTCATTTGACATATAATTCGTTTAAATAACAGATGAGGGTAGAAATTTCTAAGGTGGGATCCTAGACCACTACTGTTAGAGGTGTAGAGTTCTGCGTTCTACATTTTGCGTTCATTGTTTAATCTATTTGATCTCTTAGATCTCACATTCACTAAAGTAGGTTGTTGACTGCGACGGTCAAATATTTTAGTAGGATTGCATCTAAATTGATTTTTCTAAAATCCTTCATGCTTTGTAAAGTCGAGTTCGTAAAACCGTCGGTCCTGATCCAAATTCTTAATTAATTATTGTTATTCAGGCAAATTAAAATAATAATTAATTCTTCATGCTACAGTTTTAAGCCATAAGCAATGAATGATTAAAATTACAAAGATTCATTCAAAAATTATTCTAACGTTGGCTTAATAGGTACTAGTAGTAAAGAGGTGGATAAGTTAGAACCGTAGAGTCTGGTAGAGCACTTCAGCCACGAAAAGCGAAAGGTTGTAGGTTCGAATCCGTGGTTGAAATTTTCATTTTTGTTTTACGTGTCTGTTATGTAATCACTCTACCACTAGTTTTTTAGTAAGCTAAAAGTTTTTTTTTACAATGAAATACTTACTTATCAGTTAGGATACGAATGTAAATAAAAATTAAATCTTACCCTTGCAAATCGAATGCCCCAGTAAAATCTCTTCTCGGTATCTAAAAGAGAATTATCCACAGTAAAAAAGTACTCCTCACAAATAATAATGACCAAATTCAGCTATTACACGTTTTCAGTTCACACTTATACTAACGAGTCAAAATTCACGCCCTTGTAACCACATAACTGATCAAACAAAATTACGTAGACCTTACAAAGTGTTTAGCACTGAATTCAGTACGCACTAACACATGTTTATTCGTCCAAAAAAATGTCACTTCAATCCATTCCACACACTAAAACATCCAATATAAAAAATATAGTCTACAGTAAACAAAATGAACTGATTAAGAACTTTTTTCAAGAACTGGCCATAAATAAAATGTCAAGTAAGATCGACGCAGGAGCGATTGAAAGTGATCCGTTCCATTTTTGAATAAAATCGTATTTTAGAATCGAGATTTACGTTTGTGTCTCAGTACGGGGCTGTCATCGGTGGTGACAGGTCGCGCGCGTGTGTTGCGCGCGGGCATCGGCGCAGCACTGCGTTCGCGCGCTTTTCGACCCACGAAACCTTCGCAGCCTCCGTAGAATGGGATGTGTTGTATACTAGCATTATCTGCGGCTTCAACTCCGGATTAAAACTAAGCCTGAGTCATATAGAGTCGATATGACAATATCACTTAAAGTTAAGCTATGGCTTAGTACGAGCTTTATACATTCTTCTTAAGCTACTAAACTTTGAA
The DNA here is from genome assembly GCA_920104075.1 of Melanargia galathea. Classification (NCBI taxonomy): domain Eukaryota; kingdom Metazoa; phylum Arthropoda; class Insecta; order Lepidoptera; family Nymphalidae; genus Melanargia; species Melanargia galathea. The sequence goes on from OV049858.1 coordinate 11,195,046, forward strand.
AACCTATATAAAATGTGAAAGTTTTTGCAATATTATCATCTGCGGCTACATCTTCGGAGTAAAACTTAAATCGAAGCCTGAGTCATAGAGTCAATGGATATGACAATATCACTTGAAGTTAAGCTGTATAGCTATAGTACGAGTATTACATATTCTTTTCGACCTCTTTGGAACTTAACTTTGGAAGACTATCTTTAATATGATAGATAATGCAATACCTTCAACTACAGATTAAAATTAAAATCGAAGCCTGAGTCATAGAGTTGATAGATATGACAATATCACTTAAAATTAAGTTATAGTTAGCGCGAGTTTTATACATTTTTCTTGTCCTAACAAACCTTGGCAGGGCCTTATATATGAAAGTTTGTGCAATATCATCATCTGCGGCTATCTTCGGATTAAAATTTAAATCGAGGCCTCATTCATAGAGTCGATGGATATTATGTCAATATCACAAAACCACACCAAAGCAAAGCCAAACAGAGTTTGAAGAACAAACTCTGTTTGGGGAACGTTTAGAGAAGATGCATGAAATTGGTACTAATATGTACCTAGTTTATAACAGCTATGAAACCTTTGAAAGTAAATTAGGAGCTCAAATAGTATCTATGGTATCTGTATAGGTATAATAGTTGGCTTCTTGTATAATAGTAGACATCTAACTCTACAAAATAAGGTCAAACTTAGGCTCAAGCTGATCTGTTTAGCTTGAACCCAAGTTTGTATGGAATCACATCTATGTATATCCGATAAGTTATGGCTTAGTATGAACAGTAGGTACACTTTCTTTTCAGCCTACAAAACTTTCGCAGCCTCTATTAAATATGATGTATTGTGCAATAGCGTTATCTGTGGCTTCAAGATGGATTAAAACCAAATTCCAAAGCCTATCTGTCTCCTGAGTCATACAGTTAAAAGTTGCTGTTATGAAATGCTATGGTGATTTTGATCCACGAAACTTTCGCAACGCCTAGAATATGATGCATTGTATAGTACTTAGCATAGTCTATAGTGATCCATAGCAGTTAATGCTGTAGCATAAACTGCTATGAAAAACTAATTAAAACCAAAATAGAAATCTGAATAAAACTATATATATACATATATATATACAATATACATATAGTACCTATAGCTTTCTGCGCTACATCATAAATGTATAGATATTATGATGAAAAATAGCATCTTGCATTGCATTTTAAATTCAAAACCATCTTAAAATAAAAAATAGACTACACAAATATGGTGTGTAGTACTGTACTTTTAGTTTTACTGTAGTTTTGGCTACAAATATGATAGAATTATGGATAAATGGAAAACAATAACTTTTAAATCGATCTACTAAAAAAACCTAGTTTGTTACTTCTGACATTGTTGCACCGGATGTGCGATGTGATCTTTCTGAAATTAAAATTAATGTTTTAGACTAATTAGTATCCAGTTTATTTTACTGAAATTTGTGAAAGAAAACAGCATATTAAAATAAAAGATTATTTAGTGATTATTGACCATATATCACGCTCTAGTGCATATGTAAAATATCCTAGAATAATCTTCACAGCAATTTGTCCAGTATTTACTCAGTAAGTTTTGGTTAAGTATTATAATATTAACTTTTAATTATTATATTAAGTAGCATAAGTAGCATATTTAAGTAATCTACTAACCCAACCTCTCAGTAATGGGTAGACAACCAAAAGCCTCTCAGTAGTGGGTAGAGTCTAGATAGACGGACTGTAATAAAATACCATCATAACATGCCATACCTACCTACCTACCTACCTATTAGTTGTGTCAGCTATAATAGGAATTAAAACAGCATCCAAAATGCATTTTGCAATCGGCTGGCATCCAAATGCAATTAGGTATACCGTGTATTTACTATATTTTATCTGTATGTAATAATGTAGAATTAAAACCAAATTTACGTAAACCGTTTTTGCACTAAGTAAAGTCATCATTCTGTCTGCGTTTTATATTTATGGCGAAATTCAATCTTCTTAAAAGTACCTACTGAATTGAATTAACTAATTGATGTACACACATCACACACATATCCTTCAGCGATTGATTTCGTACAATTTAATGAAATTTTTAAAAAATTAAAGCTTAAGTAGTTTTTGAAAAATAAACAAATATTAATTTTACTAAATTTTTTTTAAAAGTAATATATTGCAGGATAGCGTCATTCCTTACTCCAAGGACGGGCAGTACAAAAGACATCAACGAGTCACTTCTTCATTGAAGGAAAATATTAATTTTTTTAATTTTATTTTTAAATCTGATTTTAATCAGGTTATTTATAATAGCAATACTGTTGAAAATGTGTATTTATTATTTAAAAAAATATTTACAGTAGGTATCTTCTATAATATAATAAGACTGTAACAGATCCAATTCTGTACATTGAAGATATTTTGAAAATTTTTATTGGAGGGCACTCCTTAATCGATACTGAAGCCAAAACTGCAATTTTTTTCATTTTTGTCTGTCTGTCTGTCTGTCTGTCTGTCTGTCTGTCTGTCTGTCTGTCTGTCTGTATCTTGGCCGCGCATCACGCCGAAACTACTGAACGGATTCGAATGAAACTTGGTACGATTTGAGTTTATACTCCGAGGTAGGTTATAGGATACTTTTTATTCCGAAATTCAGCAGGGTTCCCTAGGGAGAGGGGAAGAAAGTTAAAACGTGTATTTAGCTGTAATTCATTAACGCGTAGTTCGATTTCACTTATTCTTTTTTTGTTAGAAAGGTAATACTTTAAGTATTGTCCCGTAAATATTTCAAGGTCATAGATTTATTAGTTCAGAAATGACAGACATTTATTGGGTTCAAATAACTTGGGACGCGGATCTTTGTACGTACGGCTTATTTTAAACTGGCGTGCGTTTAAATTTATGTTTGTCGGCCTGTCTATTTGTTCCAGCTAATCTCTGAAACGGCTGGATCGATTTTGATGGAACTTTCAATGGCAGATAGGTGATGTTAAGGAGTAACTTAAGATACATTTAGTTTAGGTACAAAAAAGAATTATGGGGTCCGATCCGATTCCTATATAAAAACCTATATCCATGCGAACGAAGTCGCGGGGGTCGGCTAGTATAGTAATATACGTCAACCACTTTATAACGATAGGTGTATCAGAAAAAAAAAATATTTTCCTTTAATAATATTTTACTGACTAATAAACTTTAATAATATTATCCTAATGTTAAATTATAAATAATATTAGCCTAATGTCTTGTAAACAATTTTCTGTAATATATACAAAACTAAAAGCGACTTACAAATAAACTTTAAAATAAAATTGACTGACATAATCTGATAAAACACCTATAATAATAGTATTACGTTACTGTCAACACAGGCGTAAAAAAACATGCGAGTGAGACAACACTACATTCGTCGATACGTCTGCAATAATCGTTTCCTCTTCAAATAGAACAGTCATCACGCGTCACCGCTAAAGACGGCCCACTTTGAAACGAAACAGCAAACTATACACATCCTGTTCACTCCTATCCGTTTTCACGCACGTAGAAAGAGAGGTGAGAAAATTCAGGTTTTTACATTGTCGTTCAGTTTTTTGCCGCATATAGATCAACTTTTAAATAATATGTCGTTGACCCTAGATATTTTGGACGGTAGAAACAAAGTAATATCTTCAAAAGAAACTTTTTTATTTGGAACGTAGTATGTATAGATACTTACCTATGTAAATTCTAAAAAGCTAGTTTTGATAAAAATTTACAGGATTTTAATAAATTCAGCATTTCGCTGTAAATGGCCGATTTTCATATAATGATAAGCATTGATCATTCGTTGGTAATGTTTTTGCCATTGTTGGTCAAACTTAAGTTTTACTTTTTTCTTAGAATTTAAACATAGACTGTACTCTCATCCTAAGTTTACTTACGTCTATTTGGTCCTTTCCTGTTATCCCTTTAGTTTTTTACATTTGGTTAGACAACCATCAACAGAACAAAACATTTCATGATTACCTAGTCTTTTAGAATAGTCATACTCTATCCTTTTCGTCTAGTTCCAAATGCTTTAACAATTTAAATCATCCAAGATTTATGAAATATCTTGGATGAATGGATATTATTTTATACCTCAAAATCCAGCTGCCCTATTCTAGAGCATTCAGCACTAGTGAAATTTGTTTTCATTAGTATTTAGTGCTGAAAGCTCTAGTATAGTATCTAGTAGGTACAAATGAGTTCAAACTTAACTGATGTACCTACCTAGTGCCCAGGAGGTGGCAGGAGTTGGGAGTGCCCAGTCCCAACATCCTTTAATAGACCACTAGATGATGCCCGCGATTTCGTTCGCGTCGATTCATATAAATCTCATACAAACTTTCAACCCTATTTAATCCCCTTAGGGGTTGAAATTTCAAAAATCCTTTCTTAGCGGATGCCTACGTTATAATATAGCTATCTGTATGCCAAATTTCAGCCCGATCCATCCAGTGGTTTGACCTGTGTGTTGATAGATCAGTCAGTCAGTCACCTTTTCCTTTTATATATTTAGAAAATAACATTACTATCAACATACCTAATCATTTATCAGGTAAATTTTCAGATCGATTGTAAACTTGGAAGTGGTAAAAAAATAAAAAATCAGCTAGATGTAGGTTTCAACGCAACCACAACACAAATAGGTGCATATCATACAGTCTGTCTCATACAAAATCGAACTGAAAACGTATCTAATACGAAAAATTTGCTAACTACGAGAAATAAGCAAAAATACTCTTCTTTACATAATATAAGAAAGATCTTTCAAACTTCTTTAAACTCATACTTATCATCATCATCATCATCATGATCAACCCATTACCGGCTCACTACAGAGCACGGGTCTCCTCTCAGAGTGAGAAGGGTTTTGGCCATAGTCTACCACGCTGGCCAAGCGGATTGGCAGACTTCACACACCTTTGAGAACGTTATGGAGAACTCTCAGGCGTGCAGGTTTCCTCACGATGTTTTCCTTCACCGTTAAAGCAAGTGATATTTAAATACTTAAAACGCACATAACTCCGAAAAGTTAGAGGTGCGTGCCCCGGGATCCAACCCACGACCTCCGATTAGAAGTCGGTCGTCCTAACCACTAGGCTATCACAGCTTTTTATACTCACATTACACTCATACTTATGTTTGTGTGTAACGCCAGAAAGACAATTACGTGTCGTGGTGCGCCGGTTTCACCCTTCGTGCAGCCGCTCGGGCTGCACGCAGTTTGCTTTGCGCCGCGCCGCGTGAACATGCTCATGACTAAGGTTCGAAACTAGTCGGGCATAATCCGACAAAAATACACGTCCGTTGTTTCAGTTTCGTAAAATGAATATCACTCACGATAGTTTAAATGTTAAAATACTTATTAGCTAAACTGAATTGTAAATGGTATCAAATAAAATTTATATTGCAATAAATCGACGGGCCCGCCGAGCTCGTGGACCGTTCCCACAGATGTGCGCCATATCGGCCGATATTGAGCGTAATTTGTAGCTTCGTGGAGCCGCGAGATTTACTGCCCCGCAGATAGAGGGCCCGATGCGGAAAACTGAACGCTTTTTCTTTCAAACTTCAAACCTTATAAATTACAATAGTAACTCTTATTTTAGAAAAGGAGGATGTTATCCTATATGGCTATAAGACTTTTGAATGGCAGCAACCTGACGGTATATATCCTTTCGACTACATGTCTATACTAATATTGTAAAGCTGAAGAGTTTGTTTGTTTGAACACGCTAATCTCAGGAACTACTGGACCGATTTCAAAAATTCTTTCACCGTTGGATATGTACGTGATCCCTAAGTGCTATGGGCTATATATGTACCACGGGCGAAGCGGGGGCGGACCGCTAGTTATATAATATAAAATCACACGCTGCGCCTGTCTATATCTATCTGTTCACCATAAGACATTTCATGAAAGCTAAGGTGTATAATTTGTTAAGGTTTTGTGTAAATTGGTTAAAATATGATAATAATTGGGGAAAAACCCACCACCACCACCATCACCACTACAGGCCTTTTAACGCCCCACTACTGTGCACAGGCCCTCTCTCTCATAGGAGAGAGGGATTTAGAGATTAGACCCGCTACGCTGCTCCAATGCAGGTTGACGGACTTTGACGACTATTGTCACATGATAGTGACAATAACCGGAACCGACGGCTTAACGAATCTCCGAGGCACGGGGGTGAAACACCGCCAACTACCAACTCCGGGCTGGCACTGAAAATTTATTGACAGAATAACCCATCATCATCATCATCATCATGATCAACCCATTACCGGTTCACTACAGAGCACGGGTCTCCTCTCAGAGTGAGAAGGGTTTTGGCCATAGTCTACCACGCTGGCCAAGCGGATTGGCAGACTGCACACACCTTTGAGAACGTTATGGAGAACTCTCAGGCATGCAGCTTTCCTCACGATGTTTTCCTTCACCGTTAAAGCAAGTGATATTTAAATACTTAAAACGCACATAACTCCGAAAAGTTAGAGGTGCGTGCCCGGGATCGAACCCACGACCTCCGATTAGAAGTCGGTCGTCCTAACCACTAGGCTATCACAGCGTTTTTGACAGAATAACCCAATACCTAACAATTATTTGATCCACCCGGGAATTGAACCCAGGATCTCGTATGATCTGTAGTTCAATATATGCTAACCACTAGACCAACGAGGCAATCTAATCATTATATATTTTAATACAAAGTCCCACGCCGTGTCTGTCTAAGACATTTCATGAGGAAGATTTAGGTGTTACGGTTCTGTGTAAATTGGTTGAAATATGACAATAGTTGAAAAAGCATTATGCTATAATTTATTAAAGCTCTTTGTACCTACTCTACTTCTTATTTTATCGTAACCAATTCGGCATCCAAAGAATGGAGAGACGTGAGTCCAGCGTCGACACGTAATGAGCGTCACAGTCCGCTGCGGCGCTGAAATGTAGCGCTCGTTTTTTGTACGGCATTCGATCGTCTAATGAATTTCACGCTGCAATCGATGGATTGAGTTTTTACTGTTATTAGAACAAACAGCATTGTATGGTTTTTTAGAAGTGCACGTGCGGACACTTCATTGGTATGGCAGAAAGTATAAAGAGTGTCGTAGCCTAGTTGCTACTAGAAAACATCTGTGAGTATTCTTTCTTTTTTTTCGTATTTTTAACCCCCGACGCAAAAACGACGGGGTGTTATAAGTTTGACGTGTCTGTGTGTGTGTGTGCCTGTCTGTTCCCCTGTGGCGCTCAAACGGGTGAACCGATTTAAATGCGGTTTTTTTGTTTGAAAGGTGAATTGGTCGAGAGTGTTGTTAGCTATGTTTGATGAAAATTGGACCAAGATGGCCGCCGTTACAAAATGACGGATGACATATTTTATCACAACGCCTTCAATATGGGTATCAAATGAAAGGGCTTGACTAGTAAAATAGCACTATACAAATCTAAGATGGCCACTACCACAAAATGGCGAATGTCGGGAGTTTTTTTAATATTTTTAATTTAACTATACTTGTTTTCGTTTTCTGTGAGTATTGTGGCCTAGTGACAACAGGGCATATCAGACAATAGCGCTGGTTAAGAAACCACCGTGGTTGATCACAGTTGGTGATTGGATGGGTGACCGAATTGGAACCGGTTTTAGTAATTCTTACGTGCCTTGGAGAAACTGTTAGTAGTCAGTATCGCTTATTATCATTCGTAGTCATTTCAAATGATAGACTGATTGCTGGACGTCTCTTGCAATGATCGCCAGATACAGAACTAGATCTTGTGAGGTCGCCATTCGAGCACCTTGAGACCTCAATGTCTATTGATGTTTCGAGCTATATGCCCCACTCATTGGCACTCCAGTTTTGCGACTCGATGAGCTGTGCCGTAAACATTGGTTCTCCTGCGGATCCCCTCACTCAGTTGGCCATCTGTGGCAGATTTCTGCCATTTGGCTCCGAAATGATTGTGCAGATTGAAGCAGATTGTGGCAGATTTCAAGGAAATATACCACAATCTGGCACTTTCTTAAATCGTCAGTTTATTCTGCCAGAGTTTTTTCGGATCCCAAAGGCAGAAATCTGCCACAAATGGCCACACTGACCTCACTACTGATTTCATGCTATACTACTTACTACTTTGATAGTCTGAGCATAGCTCACTCCATCGCCCACAGAGTAACCATGAATTTTCTTATATGATGCCACATTATAAAGGTTTCCTTACCGAATTTTATGTAGTAATCCAATGCCTTTTGATGAATATTCATTTGCTTTGATTACAATGCTAAAAGAAAAAGCTGTGATAGCCTAGTGGTTAGGACAACCGACTTCTAATCGGAGGTCGTGGGTTCGATCCCGGGGCACGCACCTCTAACTTTTCGGAGTTATGTGGGTTTTAAGTATTTAAATATCACTTGCTTTAACGGTGAAGGAAAACATCGTGAGGAAACCTGCACGCCTGAGAGTTCTCCATAACGTTCTCAAAGGTGTGTGAAGTCTGCCAATCCGCTTGGCCAGCGTGGTAGACTATGGCCAAAACCCTTCTCACTCTGAGAGGAGACCCGTGCTCTGTAGTGAGCCGGTAATGGGTTGATCATGATCACAATGCTAATACGATCCTGTACCGCATAGATCTGCGATCCGCGTACCTTCACGTAATTAAAACCTCCATCTAAGACCCAAGTCCGATTTCCAAAAATTCTTTAAATAGCAAAGTGTATCAAAATCGATACGATCCGCTCCAACCGTGTAAGTATTTACATCCTCTAACATAAGATGACACTCCAAATAGACTTTTTTCCTTAACCGTTCCTCTGAAACCAGAGACCACAATAAATTAGTCGCCATCAATAAGAAAGAACCATCAATTGTGATCTCGTAAAATGCCTCAATCAAACTAAACAAAAAGTTTCGTTTGTAAAAAATAGATTTTTCGAATACTGATGCGTCGTAGTAAGTAGAAAAAGATTTAGAAAAAGAAAAGGAATTTGTGCTTACTGTAACTAACAATAGATAAAAGCAGTCTGATTCGACTGGAACTCGTCTTTTGAAGATCTCGTATTTATCTATTTATATTTATTTCCCTTTTAAAAATGCAGTAAGTATAATAATTTAGGAAAAAAATTGTAGCATGTTTAAAAGGGCGGCTTCGTTCGCGTGAATTTCGGTTTTTCACAAATGCCGAGGGAATCATGGATTTCCGGTTCTCGTTCCCGCTCCCTTTTCCAACCCTTATACCTACTTTCAATGACGTTTGCTATAGCAATAAATCTACCTATAGCTAAAGCTATAGATTTCGGTTTTTTCAAAATCCCGTGGGAACTGTAGATTTTCCAGGATAAAAAGTAGCCTATGTGTTAAGTCAGGGCATAATCTATCTCAATTCAAAATTTCAATTAAATCGGTTCAGTAATTGCGGCATTAAAGAGTAACAAACATACACACACACACGCACAAACTTTCGCCTTTATATCATTAGTGTGATTCATGTCTTATTTGTCGTTAAGTAAGTATTTAGTATCTTTATTTGATTTAATAAACGAGTAACGTTAGTGTACTTACAAGGAAAATAGAAATACCTATCGCAGAACAATAGATTGAGATCTTTAATTATTATTCCAGTTTAAATTCGTATGCAAGGTATTATTAGAAGCAATCAAGGATTACTTACCGAGGTTACCGATGTATGATAATAAACTGTTAATAGGTATAATAATTATGTCTCAGCCATTATTTATTGCGATATTCAATTGATTTATACGATGCGATTACGAGTGGCCGTGACATAGGTTTTTAAATCAACTTAACGAGTATATAAACTTAATAAATACCCAAGTAAAACTAATAAAGGAACGATTAAATTAGTAGGTACATGTTTGTACATTTTTTTTGTGTCAGTTTTTTTAGAACGAGTCTATTTTCTGGTAGGTAAAATGCTCTGAATCTCTAAACAGTAGGTAAATCTCTAAACAAAAAGTACAAAAATACCGCGTCTGTGTAGATGACTATATTATATGGACATTTAAAACACAGTATAGCAGGCGATGGACTGAGCTATACTCAGAGTTTCATTTCGTGGTCGAAAAATCATCGCAAATTGGATTAGTTTGTACTTCAACAGGACTGAGGTGTGGGGAAGTTTCTACAAGAGACCTATGTCCAGGCGGCGTAGGCGGACACCTATTGATTGACAAAAAAGATGAAGAAGAATCTTCAGCTTATTAAATTAAATACCAATACTAAAAAGACAACAGACACTAAAACGAATCGGCGGAAACATTGAAACCGAATCAGAGCGAGCCATATCTTTAATGCAACGCTGAGCTGCCGGCGTAACATAACTTAGTGCATATTTATTATGGAGCGGCGCGGTGCGCGTGTCCGTTGTGTCGATTGATGGAACGATATCTCGTGAAAAAGTGACGTGGACGTGGTAAATTAGTGGTTCAGGAGTGAGAGTGTGCAGCTTACTCTAATATAATCGGCAGTAGCGAAATACTGAGGGTCTAATGTAATTTTTCAAGTTGGCATTAATTTGTGCTTCAATCTAAATGATATTTAGTAAGAAGATTTTAAATCAAAACGATTTCTCAAAAGTTAAATATCCATAATAATGATTAATAGTTTTACGCAAAGATAACGTGGTTGCTCTCCTCACGCGCTTCTTCATACAAACGTATTACGCCTATTATTCTAATACTTGTCGCAATAGATCTAAAGTTAAGCCAGATATCAATTTATACCTCCATTATCTATGCTATAAAATAAAAAAATTAGTAAAATTATATTTATTTTGAAAGTTATGACGCTTGAAAAATCACTATTTTAGGGAAAATTTTGAGGCAACTTCGTGCGTAAATATGTAAACTATATAAGAAACTAGAAAATTGAAAAACGACCAAAGTCATATCATACGTTACTTCATAATAATTTCAAATGTCTTTAGTTTATGTAAAAAATTGCCTAATATTTGCTAAAATAGGCGTAATTCCAAACCTAGATTTGCATCTTTTTACTTTGCTATTTTTCACTAAAAATCATGATTTCTCAAGCAAAATTTATTTATTTAATTAATTTATTATTTCTTTATTTAATTATTTTTAGTACTCCTCTTTACTGAAGATTTCTCGCTCTCTAAATGCAGAAATCACTGTTTTAGACTCCACCCACCAACGATTTGTCGCTGCCATGGAGAGCATTCTTAACTTGAAAAATCTCACACACTTAAAACTCAGTGGTAATGGCACATAGCTCTAAGAACCAAAAAATATGGGTCCCAAGTTGCTCAAATAGTGATCTCGCACCTCGCTGCGTTTCTGGAGATGCAGCTTTGGAAGATTCATATCAGGTGGACGGATGATCTCAAGCGAGTCACTAAGAGCAGCTGGTCACAAGCGGCAAAGAACTAATACCATCCTTTGCCTCTGGCAATCTTTCTAAGAGACCTACGACCAACTGTAGAGATCTATAAATTGAGACGATGACGATGAACTGATACACACACATTCTGCCAAAGACTATACTTACCTCACCGTAGTCGGTATAGCGATACAATGGAAATGAGCACAAAGATTAGATTAGTTGCGTATCGCACGCTCATCCCCGCAGGCGCGGGCTCAATCCGTAAATAATCACTAATGTATGGAGTGTGCGCCTTAACTAGATTACGCGTGCGCGTACGCAGAAATGCTTTTTGGTTATAAATTTATTCTGAATTTGCTCCACGGTTGCTATTATTGTCTATTATGTATTTCTTGATGTCTATTTTTATTAGCTGAAACAAAATTATTCGTTCGCATCCGCATAGTTATTAAAAAGTCTTTCTTCATTCAAACTTTACCAAAAAGACAGTTTTTCAAAAATCTCGCATTATTGCATCTTTAGGTACTAAGTAAAACAATATTTCCGCCAAACAGATCTCTAGGCCCACGGGTTATGATGTGCGTTGTCTGGTGTCAAAGTCAGTCACAGTTTTATAGATATTTTTTACTTTTAAATGTTCTCTAGTTCAGCGAGACAGTTATCAACAGTTACAGCTGAAATGGCAGACGGTAATAATAATGGCATATCTCTCATCGAGAGTTATGATGTTATATTTGTTCCGTTTGCCATGGATGGATCTCCATAGAGACCCTCGAGCCATGCAATGCATAACACTAGGTAACTATCACATAAAATACACCACGAAAGTTATTAGACATTTAAAACAGTTCGCATTTAACAGTTTTCGTATCCAGAATAGCGGCTGTCGAAAGTGCGTTTCACACGTAGTCTTGTTTTGGATGTCATAGCAAATAAGGGCTCACCTGCAATAAGTGTTTTCGCTCGTTACGCGTTGCACAGAGCGAAAGCATCCGAAGGTGTGGAGTGTGAGCTGTGAATGACAGGCGCAAAGGCGGCACCGCGTTTTGAAGCGATGCGCCAATCAATTTGTACTCACACGTCAAGTTACAATACGCAATACGTCGCCAGTTAACTGACTGGTGGGTGTTTCTACAACTAAACTTATATGTCTCTTTGCTATTTTGTATTACTGTGTTCTGTGTTGGAATAAAGATTACTACTACTACTACTACTACTAAACCATACTAACAATTTTTTTAGATCGGTGAACGCCGGCTACACGAACGAAAAAGCATGACTCATTGTCACGTACCGCATGCAAGCGAGAGCGCGGAACAAGCGATACAGTGGCACGAGCGGCCTAAGCGTTCGGCTTGTGACGCATATATTTCTCTTTGTTTTCTTATGACGTTATCACGTAAAATTATCGCCCGTAAACCGAATTTACCTACAGACAACCATTTTTTTCTGGTATGATAGGCTTACGACGACGACGAAGCCTAGAAAATGCGTAATCAAATCACTCTTGCCTTGAAGTTATTCAAGTCGTACGAGACAGGAAATATGAACGCCAGAACGGCGCGGCGTTCCATATTCTAGCGGTTTTTACTACTATATTTTAATACTATTCTTTATTCCAATTGTCACTATTTACGAGTAGGTAATGCTCGTTTTCCCCACGCTAATCGTTGTCTTCTATCATTCCCAATTTAGAAGAACGCCTAGTAGTGTTATGTATAGCGTATTTCTTCTTCAGCTCGATTTACGTAAAGCGTTTTCCTTGTCAATAGTAACGGGGGTGTGCACCAATACTATGAGTAAACTGTGCTTTTAAATTGGTTGATATTTTAACAAAATATCCGCATTTTTTTCTACCTATGTCGTAAAAATTGTATTTTCTTTATTCGTTTCGCAAAATTTAGTAGCATCACCCACTCGCTTGGGTGTCTCATACAAAATACATAGCGATGCGCAGGAGTCGACGGCTCGCCGCGCTAATGAAGTGGCTCGGCCACTTTTTAGAAACCGGCACGTTCTATTTTGTGAGGAGAGACGAGAGCTTGAAATTAGACAAAACAAAAACAAACAAGATTTAACTCACAGACTTTCAATTGAAGCCGGAGCTTTGTTACCTAGTATAGGGCTATATTTTGCAGCACGATATAATTCAGCTAATATTTTAATTAAATACATTTATTGTAGCATACATTAAATGTAATACAGTACATTTGTGAGCAGCGTCCAAAACGAGCTGGGAAAATGTTGCCAATTAAAAAAACACATTGTTCGAAGAATCGATAGACGTTGGGACTTCGAAATGCTGCAATAACGAGCACTGTTGACAGAGGAGAGGTGGACACAAGACATCAAACGAGTCACTGAGAGCCACTGGAAACAAGTGGCGCAAGACCGAGGGGTATGGCCCCTACAAGATAACTATGTCCTGTTGTAGACGACTATCGTAATAGAAATCGACTATCATAACAGAAAATGAAAGCCATAATCTACAGAGATTTTGTATTACAAATATTACATGAAACGTTTCGTACAAATTGGAATGATTCAGTAATTGAATCTTTTAATTTTAAATCTCATTTGGCACTTTAAACTCAATTAGTTATACCTATACTAATTGAGTCAGGTTTTTTACTATTATCTAAGTGATATTAGTTATAAAGCGTTTTCTATCTATCTTTTAATACACGACACTGAAACGCATACAGTAAGCTAAGCTTCAACCTTTTGTTTATTTAACGAAAACAATTCTTTGTTTTAAAACCGATTTCAATATTACCATACCATGTCGCGGACATATTTATTGATCGCGTACACTTTATTCGACTACCGCGTATTTCAGGCTATTGTGCCCGTCCAATAAACAATCCGAACAATACCTTTATCCTCATAATGCGAATGGAATCCCGCACGTCTATATAAGCGAGGACGTAAAGAAAATATTCGTATACATACGAGATAGGTACATACGTTTTATCTATGTATCTCTTTAGATCGAGAATATTTTTGGAGATTTCTGAGCCTGAAACCATAAATATTACCAAGTGTAACAATTTTATTTTTCTTCAGTATATTGCGCCGGAATGTGGAAGTCACTTGCAGTGGACACTCGGTGACTCTACGATGAAGCTCGACTATGAAATCAAAAATCCCGAAAAATGAACCGTCTAATTTGGGCTTTAGATGATAGGTTTGCAATCACAGCTGACTGACTTATAAACTTGCCATATTCTAGTGCGATGCCATTTTTTATATTGATAAATTGAATTGACTGATGCAGAAACTAAATTCTTATCGCGTGCATTAGTAAATAGCTGGGACGAATAGGGTTGCGGCAATACTTAAAAAAAATATCTCATAAAATAATTTTAACAACTTTTTGTATGACGAAGCTGAGAAAATAAGAAAATAAGTAAATTAAACATTTATTTCAACAAAATCCATTTTTTAAATTATATTCACCGTATAAAAAAAAGTTTATTCATCGAAAGGCAATAAAGTAAAATACGAGCGATAAGATTCCACATCTCGAACGAGCATTCCCGGCAGGCGTACCCTCTGGTGTAAAAAGCTTTTGTGATATGTGAGGAAATGGAAAGTGGGATGCGCGTAACGCGAGATTCTCGTACGCGCCGCTATGCGAGCCGATGCTTCGTTAGAGTAGGCTCATGAGACTTAGGGGAAAGGGGCCCAAAGCGGATACGTTAAGATTGAGTTTGAAAATCAGTAGTTTGTTAATCGATGTTAATATTAACTTTTACACAAACGAATAGTGTGTCTCATGGCGCATAAAGTCGTTAAAACAGATAAAGATCGGTTGATAAATAATAAAGTTACAAGGAAATTTATAAAACTTAAAGAAAAACCACTTTGCCCTCAGGGGGGGCCTAAAGCGGTTTTTGGTATCGGGCAAAGCGGACATACCAAAGAAATGCAAAATAAGTCATATAATCTTTATTGTTTTAATAAAAAACGCACAATTTAAATATTTTAATTTAAAAAAGAGCAAATTCAATCTCTCCTTTCAGCAAAATAAAAGAAATCTTAAAAATTAATAATGATGATGAAAATATGGCCTTCTTTTAAAGCACTGGCCATGGACTTTTCGTCCCACGCAGCTTGAGCAGTTTTTCGTTAGTATTTATTCACCATCTAAAAGGATACATACAATTGATATAACAGATCTCATTTCACCCTAGTCGTGGGCAAAGCGGTTAGGTAACCTCTTTGCCCGAACCGCTTTGCCTTTTTAGACTGTTCATTTTCACAATCAAAAATAACTTCAAAATCAGACGAGTACATACAAGTCGGCACTTTCATATCATAGTCAAATACACAAAAGTCAAGATCAATTTATTGATCAGGGCTTATTTTAACTGTAAATTAAAAAAAACGCTCTACACTTACCGCGGTTTTTTTTCGAAATGCACCCAATTTTGATTTTTTACTGCACCTACTCGTGTAAACGTTCTTGCTGAGTCGGACGAATGCCCCAAGGGGAGCGGGGGGAGCGCATCGTACCCGCGCGCTTTTTATACACCTAACTATTGGCGCGTTCATTTAAAAAGACAAATCCGCTTTGGGCACCATAACCGCTTTGGGCCCCTTTCCCCTATATCGAGTATCGAGTATCGATAAGTTTGGGATTTTCATCGATTTTACACATATTACCACGTATGGTGTAAGGAGCGTCACTAAACAGGATCTTATGTCCGTTGTGTCCTCGCTACGTACAAACGGATTACTATATTTTAAACTACTTAAACCATTTTCGTATTTATTTTTTCAAGTAACAGTTGATTCAACAACATATTATGATAATATGATATTATTATTAATTCAATTAACTATAAATTTTTATTTTGAATACTCTTTTAGCAGATATTTATTTTAGATAGTTATCTATTCTTGGAAAGTTATTCCTTACAATTCTAAAATAAAGTAAATAATAATTCAAAAGTAAGTATATAATTATTTGATAAATATTGATTATTATTATTGATAGTAAAAATATCGTCAATTTTCTCATCACTACAGCATCTCGTATTTTTTATTTGGCCGTGCGTCGATGTGTGTTGAATATTTTTATGCGGTAGAAAACAATTCGGTGCGCACGTGCCGCGTCCATTGTTCAGATCATCGATTACTTTGCTGGGGATTAGACTGAATAAACTATAGTCTCTACTCGTATATTTGGTAGATAACTCGTGTAATTTATTTACTACCCCATTGGTAGTACTACCTCGTTGGCTTGCTTTGTGTACAATAGAATTAGCCACAATGTGGCCGATTCTGTTGTACACAATCTCTAAATCTAAACTAAAATGACAGGTCTAAATATATTCCTGTCTCTTTCACAATCCTCCCTGCTGAAGGGGATAGCACTATTTTTAAATCTGTCAATTTAGTTTAGGTTTAGAGATTCTGTACAACAGAATTAGCCACAATATCTCACTACAACTCATCATATACTCATACTGTCTCGGTGGTCTAACGGTTGGCGTGGGAGGTTCGATTCTCGAGTCAGGCCAAACAATTAGGAGTTATTGGGTTTTTTTCAGTCAAGAAATTCTCTGCCACGCTGGACTTGAAAATTGTCGAAGTTGTGTTAAGTATTATACAGAAGCAAAGCTAGTTATTACGATAGAGATTATCACCACATCTACAATCATCACTTGTGTGGATGCGGGTTTCAAAGCTATCATCGATTTTTTTTATTTAAGTACAAGTTAGCCCTTGACTGCAATCTCACCTGATGGTGCATGGTGGATGATGCAGTCTAAGATCGATGCTATAATGCGGTTTTTCCTAAACCCCGCAAATATAGCATCCAGGAATCTGATGTCATGACTCATGGTGGTTTTATTTTACTCACCACTAGATTTTCTACTGTTTTAATTAAATGTTTTGAGATATATTTCCAACGAAGACATTATACCTAGAAGGAAAATGATCAGTTAATATTATGTATGCTTCCAGGAAGAATATTTCTGTCTTACATATTATATTTTAATCATACTTAATAATATTTAACCTACAATGACTCGTAATTTTTTTTCCGTACTAGCCTATAACTAATTTAGTCTTAGAGATTCTAATGTAGTCCCTGACTACAGCGTCGTGGTACATGAAAATAAAAAATAAATTGTTTTATTAATTGTTTTTTTTTTTAATACAATTTAACTTTCGACTTCAATCCTGATGCACAAACAAAACAAATGAAAGATCGTCCATGTATTAAAATAATAAGTATAATATCTTTTGAAGGCGAACTCTATAATGGCAGTATCCAAATTGCCTCGTTGGTCGTGGTTAGCATGTTTGACTGCGGATCACAAGATCCTGGCTTCGATTCCCGGGTTGGGCAAATAATTGTTGGTTATTGGGTTAAAATAAATTGTTTTATTTGAGTTCTAACGTTAAGTAACGTAACGTTTAAGTTTTACTTGCGGCATTTTTTTTAATAACGCTTCACTGCGATCAGATGGTAAGTGAAGATACAGCCTTAAGATAAGATTTTCTCTTATACTATACGCAATATTTTTTGAAATAAGCATCTTCTAATAACAAAGGCATTAAGTTATTAAAGAATACGCCGCGAAGCCTACTCGCGAGCCCAAACCGCAAACAAATAGAAAATTGCGAGCCGACAAAAAACCGCAAGCGCCGCGGATCGCCCAGATTGAAACGTCCGACAATAAATCCAACACGTGCCCGCTGACCGGGCCGCGACCGGTCCGGCCCGGTTGAGAACAGAGCACGTCAATTAGGTATATCATCATTATCATATTCGTCGTCATCACGATCAACAGACAGACGTCCACCGCTGGACATAGATCTCTTGTAGGGAGGTATACATGCTGTGGTCTTGTGCGGCTTGCATCCAGCGGTTCCCTACGACTTGCCTGTTGTCTTCGTTCTACATAATGGAGGGGTCTGCTAACACTGTGCTTTCCAGTAAGAGGTCGCCATTTAAACACCTATGCACCCCAACGTCTATCGCGGTTCTTCGAACTATGTGCCTCCCAAGTTGTCAGTTAATCTCCGCAACCGGTTGATCTATGTCTATGACTCTGGTTCTTTTACGGATTCATTTCATCACGAAAAGAAACTCCGATCATAGCTCTCTTATCGCCCACTCAATGATTCTGATGCTGAAATCTATAGAGCGTACTCTGACTCTTATCAGACTTGAGATAGAGTTAAAAGAAGCCTTAAGACAGGTAGGTACATACTTATTTCCCGTTTACCGAATAAAAATAATCGTGAAAGTGTAATTTTGCGCTATTTCGAACTCTAAACACAGAAGTTCAGAAATAAATCGTAAAAAAGGAGATAGGTAGTGCCTATCACAAATAAAGTGTTTATTTCGGTACTCGTCAATTCTAAGTACCTAAGTATACAGTGATGATTGCCGATCTACTATATAATTATGTCTGTGTTGCATTAACAAGTTCAGTATACATATATACGTCATATAATAAAAACTCCTCACTTTACTATTATAAGTTGGCATATCCATACCGGTAAGTTTACGGCCACCTTAAGAGCAGTTTTACCTTTTCTCTGAAAAATCTAAGATTTCAAGCTCCAAATTTAGCATCGTAGGAGAGACTTTCACATATTTCAATACATGTTTTAAATAAACTAATCCTTCATATTGACATTTGTCAGACCATATTTACAAAAACTATTTTATTTATTTTGTAGTGATAAATTTCCCACACCTCGTTTTAATAAAATAAATAACAGACTCAACTTTGAAGCTCTATATCTGTCCTTAAAAGTCATCTGATTTACTTGAAAAAAATACTTAAATATCAGACATATAGTCCTATTGACACATTACAGACCAGAATATAGATTTTTAATCAAATTAATGGTAAAAAAAAAAGAACTTCCGCCAAATTTCCCGAATTATACGGTTACTTTAACACGATTTTTTGTATTGAAAAAAGCATAAATTCAATAAAATTTTTATGTAGAAATAAACTACGTTCTTTAACGAATCTATATATATAGTTTAATTAACAATCCATGTATTTGATCAAACATAAAAACTTATTAAACATCCCCCTAAATTACAATAAATAGCTATGCAATGTCTTCGCTTATTTAGTATGCGCCCGGCGCTCGTTGGGGAAGGACCTGTGCAGTTTTTGCCACCATCCAGATGCACGTACGAGAGTCGTGTAAACACTAATTTATACAACGACTGCAAAGTTTTGAGCATGAATATTTTTCTAAAAAATATGCGTGAGTATTTTTTTAAATAAGTGAAATTACAGCATAGCACCTAGGACAGTCACGGAAATATGATATTATAAACTAATACTAAAGTAGTCCATTTTGAAATCCAAGATGGCCGTCATATTTTTTTTTTTTTGAAGAAATTATCATCTATCTCATATAATAAAATCGTAGATTTGCCGTATCTGTACATTAGAGAATTTTGCAAAATAATAACTGGGAAATGTTACGGTTGAGTAATAGAACGATAAAAGCTATTTTTGAAATTTTTGTCTGTTCGTCTGTTTATCTGTTTGTCTATTTGTCTGTATGTTTGTGCGCGCATCACGCAAAAACTACCAAATGGATTGAAATTAAATTTGGTATGATTTAAGTTCATACTACGGACTAACATATAGGATACTTTTTATCACGAAATTCAGCACGGTTCTCTTGGGGGAGGGGATGAAAGTCAAAATGTGTACTTAGCTGTAATTCATTAACGCGTGGTCCGATTTCATTCATTCTTTTTTTGTTAGAAAGGAGATACTTTAAAGATTACCGGCTAATCTCTGAAAGGCTGGATCGATTTTGATGGGACTTTCACTGGCGGATGTTTACACATTTTGATCTACCGTTTTTAGCAAGTTATGAGCTCAAAGGAGCTTAGGAAAAACAAAATGATTCCCACGGGATTTTATAAAATATCCACGCGAACGATGTCGCGGGTATCCACTTGTTTATAATATGGGTGTCATTTCATTTCCGAAGATTTTTGCAAAATAAATACTGGGGGATGTTAGAGATAAGTAATAGAACGTAAAAAAGCTATTTTTAAAATTTTTGTCTGTTTGTCTGTTTATCTGTTTGTCTGTATGTTTGTGCGCGCATCACGCAAAAACTACTGAATGGATTGAAACAACGAAACTTGGTACGATTTAAGTTTATACTACGGAGTAATATATAGGATACTTTTTATCCCGAAATTCAGCACGGTTTTCTAAGGAGAGGGGATGAAAGTCAAAACGTGTATTTAGCTATAATTCAATAACGCGTGATCCGATTTCATTCATTCTTTTTTTGTTAGAAAGTAGATACTTTAAAGATTACCGACTATTCTCTAAAAGGCTGGATCAATTTTGATGGGACTTTCACTGGTGGATGTTTACATTTTGATCTACCTAAACATCCGCCAGTTAACTTTTAACAGTTTTTAGCATGATATGAGCTCAAAGGAGCTTAGGAAAAACGAAATGATTCCTACGGGATTTTTAAAAACCAATATATATCCACGCGAACGAAGCCGCGGGTGTCCGCTTGTTACTATAATAAAAGTCGCACTTGCACTTCTGACTAAACCGACATTTTAGCAGTAAACAAAGATTGCATACTTTTTATTGTTCTATTGGTAAACTTTAAATAATTGTATTGTACCTACTCTTATCAGAAAATGTATTCAAGAACTTCAACAGGTGCAATGCAACAGCTCTGTTATGTTATTTTCAGACAGATGATTTGAAATATAATAATAATAATAATTGGCAGGTAATTGTTAAATAATTAAAAAGGTATTTGTTTCTTTTATTAGTTAGTTTAGAAAAAAATGGCTGAAGGCTAAATATGCGTGACACCTATGATATAAATACGGAACCCTACATGTATTCATAGAGAAGAACATCATATTATCCTGGTCGCTTTTGTTTTGTAAGTTGAACGTAGATTCATGAAATACTTATTCGATAAAAATATTTTATAATAAACATTATATATATAATACTACAACATCAAAGAAATAATTCAGAAATTTATATTTAATACAAGTACCGAAACTAAATTCATGGTCGCGCTATATGCAAGTGGTCGTCCGTGCAGCATGCCGCCCGTCTACCTGCCGTTAGATACCTAAACTTCCATAGCGCGAAACTGGGAGAGGGGTCTTAAAGCTTTCAAAACATAAAAACCACCGCCCCAGGTAATAAATTATGGCAACATAAACACCCAATATCAAGCGGACGATACAAGAAAAACACTAAGACCACTTAGACCGGGTAATGACTAACAAAACAACGCCATAAATTTCGAGTTAAAGAGGTGTTATAATTAATGTAGGGAACGTAAAAGGATAAAGGTAAAGGCTGGGCTAATTTCTCGACCTTCTGAGAGGCACCAATGTCATAATTTGCAGTGCAACTCAAAATGTGTTATTGCTTGCTGTCTGCGATGTTATTTCTTGAAGACATGACAGTTTAACAATATTATGTATGGCTATATTAAGAAAATAAATTATATTAGAGCCAATCAGGTGGTTAAAGTTATTTTTAAATACAATTTAACTTTCGACTTCATTCCTGATGCACAAACAAAACAAATGAAAGATCGTCCATGTATTAAAATAAGTATAATATCTTTTGAAAGCGAACTCTATAATGGCAGTATCCAAATTGCCTCGTTGGTCGTGGTTAGCATGTTTGACTGCGGATCACAAGATCCTGGTTTCGATTCCCGGGTTGGGCAAATAATTGTTGGTTATTGGGTTTTTCTGCCAAGAAATTCACAGTGCCAGCCTGCAGTTGGTTGTTGGTGGTGTTACGCCTCGGAGAGCACGTTAAGCAGCCGGTCCCGGTTATTATCACTATCATGTACTATATTGTTGTTGTTATGGCAATAGTCGTTAAAGTCCAACCCGCATTGCAGGGTGGCAGATTTGAGCTCCTATGAGAGAGAAGCTGGGCTCAGCCCAGCAGTGGGTCACGATAATAAACAAGTACATAAAACCTATTATAACAATTATTTACAATATTATCTACAGTTTACAATAATATATATTTATTGTACATTACACTACAACGTAGTGCTTACAATTTATAGTAAATCATGCAAAACACTGTCACACTCACAAGTTAGGTACGACTTACGACACTGCACTGAACTTTGGTTCTCGGAAATTATAATGCGTAGATTTTGTATAAGATTTGCAAGTAACAGAATAGAACGGTTTTGTTACCAAACTAACTAAATCATAAGGAGTTCCGTGCAAGGTGCAATCGTGTGCAACTTTTAAGAAGAGCACCTTAGAACTGTAGGAAAGTGTGTAGTAGATAAGCCTTAAATATACTATGGCTTTTGCTTTATAATATAATTGTCTACGACATGTAGATCTTGGTCTCTTTAGTCATTTTATAAAACAATTTTGGTAATAATGTGATTATAATGTCGAATATAAGACCGACCCGAAATAGCATATTGCTGTTATTATATTATTAACTCTTAACGAGCGATCGACGTATTATATTTTCTGGATTTCAACGGCCGCGGCAATTCATCTGTTAGCTCCTACTGCCTGAACAAAGCATATATACGTCTACAAAGCACAACTTGTGTCTACTTTGTGTCTCATCATCGTCATCATCATGATCAACCCATTACCGGCTCACTACAGAGCACGGGTCTCCTCTCAGAGTGAGAAGGGTTTTGGCCATAGTCTACCACGCTGGCCAAGCAGATTGGCAGACTTCACGCACCTTTGAGAACGTTATGAAGAACTCTCAGGCGTGCAGGTTACCTCACGATGTTTTTCCTCCACCATTAAAGCAAGTGATCCTACTAATATTATAAATGTGAAAGTGTGGATGTTTGGATGTTTGGATGTTTGGATGTTTAGATGTTTGTATGTTTGGATGTTTGTTACTCAATCACGCCGCAACTACTGAACCGATTTGGCTGAAATTTTGAATGGAGATAGCTTATGCCCTGACTTAAAACATAGGCTACTTTTTATCCCGGAAAAGTATTCCTGTGGGACTAAAATAGATATAATCTTCCAAAAACGCCATAGAGGGCGCTGACTGTTCTTAGGTAAATCACGTTCACATAACACATTATTGCAATAGTTTGCTGTGTTGCATGCATTGGCAACACATAGGCTACTTTTTATCCTGGAAAAAATGCACAGTTCCCATGGGATTTTGAAAACCCCGAAGTCTACATCTACAGCTATAGGTAGATTATTATAGCGAACTTCCTTGATAGAAAGTATAAAGGTTGGAAAAGGGAGCGGGAACGGGAACCGGGAATCAACGATTCCCTCGGGATTTGTTCAAAACCGAAATTCACGCGAGCGAAGCTGCGGGCAGAAGCTATCACACATAATCACAATACCAATCCTACTAATCCTACTATATCCTACTAATATTATAAATGTGAAAGTGTGGATGTTTGGATGTTTAGATGTTTGTATGTTTGGATGTTTGTTACTCAATCACGCCGCAACTACTGAACCGATTTGGCTGAAATTTTGAATGGAGATAGCTTATGCCCTGACTTAAAACATAGGCTACTTTTTATCCCGGAAAAGTATTCCTGTGGGACTTAAATAGATATAGACTTCCAAAAACGCGATAGATGGCGTTGACTGTTCTTAGGTAAATCACCCTCACATAGCACATTATTACAATAGTTGCATGCATCTGTATGCGTATGCACTTTTTATCCTGGAAAAATCTACAGTTCGCACGGGATTTTGATAAAAACGAAATATATATCTACAGCTATAGGTAGATTACTATAGCAAACTTCCTTGAAAGTAGGTATAAAATTTGGAAAAGGGAGCGGGAACGGGAGCCGGAAATCCACGATTCGATTTGTGAAAAACCGAAATTCACGCGGGCGAAGCCGCGGGCAAAATCTAGTATTTAAATACTTAAAACGCACATAACTCCGAAAAGTTATAGAGATGCGTGCCCGGGATCGAACCCACGACCTCCGACTAGAAGTCGGTCGTCCTAACCACTAGGCTATCACAGCTTCTTTGTGTCTACAAAAATTTAAATATAAATAATATTGAATGAATAATGAATATGTTAAGTGCATAGCTCACAATTTGCTTAGACTAGATAAGAGCAATCTAAGTGACTCATAAGTTCGAATTCGTCGAGATAATGTCCCGAATGTCAAAACATATTAATTCAATGTTACACCTGGGACAATTAATTGGTGGTGACTGGTCTAACTCGTACCTACACCGTATCGAATTACAGGCTTCATTCAGAGTTAGACTATATCTATCAGTTAGGCTGTGGTCAGACGTATGTATAGATGGACCATTTGGACGGCAATATGTCTGCAAAATTGCAGTTTGGATGCAGTTGAGATAACTGTTGACGTAACTGCACGCTTACTGCATTCCCCAACTGCGCAAGACTGCGCAGACTGCGCAATCGGCTGGTATAAATACTTAAATTGCAGATCAATATAAAAAGACTAAATAATTGTATGTATGTACGTACTTGCCATGAAACTTATCTAAATGTTTTTATATCACTCACACTCCGCTGCAATAAATTATTGGAACACCTCACTATGACCTCAACTTTATTTGCATTGTTGTTTGAATTCTAGTTAACAGTGAGAGTACTGATCTGGTCCTAGATTCCAGCAAGTTCTAACTGAACATTAAGGAAAACCGATCAGATGTGTTCTATACCTATATGCAAAACTGTTAACGCAAACATTGATTCCGATTAAATGTAAATAACGTCACATTTTTAGACGGTAATTTTTATTTTTAAGAGTTCTCAGAATAGAATAGAATAGAATAGAAAAGTTTTTTATTCAAATAAACTTTTACAAGTACTTTTGAATCGTCAATTGAATCTACCACAGGTTCGGAATGCAGTTCCAGCCGACAAGAACCTGCAAGAAACTCGGCTGTTGCTCTTTTTTTAAAATAACATTATAACAATTATTATTATTAATGTACATGATTGAAATGCCGTCTCGCGCATTGCTGGAACGAGTTAAATCCAAGCTTTTTTATCGTTTATATAATCTTCAATTGTATAATAAGCTTTTTTTTTATGAGCATACTTTTAATAGAGTTCTTAAACTTGTGTAAAGGCAAGTCTAAGATTTTTATTCAGATAAACTTTTACAAGTGCTTTTGAATCGACAAATGAATCTACCACTCTCTCAGAATTTAGAATCGGTTCTTGTCGGTTGCAATTGCGTTCCTAACCTTTATTACCATGATATTATGAGTAGAAATAAACTTTATTCTATAAGTTTTCGACAATTTGAGAAAAGAGAAATACCTAGCCGAGATAGCCGATCTCTTTACACTTTCCCAAGTAATCTAATACTTGTGTGTTTGTATCTAACAATGCATTCAGCAAACGATAGGTTTCTCGTTTATGATTTATTCTTTACGAGCGGATACCCGCGACTTCGTTCGCGTGGATATTGATTTTAATAATCCCGTGGGAATCATTTTGTTTTTCCTAAGCTCCTTTGAGCTTATACCTTGCTAAAAACTGTAAAAAGTTCACTGGCGGATGTTTAGGTACATCAAAATGTAAACATCCGCCAGTGAAAGTCCCATCAAAATCGGTCCAGCCTTTCAGAGATTAGCCAGTAGTCTTTAAAGTATCTACTTTCTAACAAAAAAAGAATGAATGAAATCGGACCACCCGTTAACGAATTACAGCTAAGTACACATTTTGCCTTTCATCCCCTCTCCCAAGGGAACCGTGCTGAATTTCGGGATAGAAGGTATCCTATATGTTACTCCATAGTATGAACTTAAATCATGCCGAGTTTCATTTCAATCCATTCAGTAGTTTTTACGTGATGCGCGCACAAACATACAGACAAACAGACAAACAGATAAACAGACAAACAGACAAAAATTTCAAAAATAGCTTTTTTACGTTCTATTACTTATCCCTAACATCCCCCAGTTATTATTTTGCAAAAATCTTCAATGTACAGACACGGCAATTCTACGATTTTATTATATGTATAGAAGATAGATGTATAGAAGATATATGTATAGATAAAGAAAGACAAATTTGTCGATTACATGTAATTTCGCTTGTACCCGATTTATTGTTAATTCTATAAAGTGTCTTAAATAGATTTAGAGTACTCCAAAAAAAATTAGCTAATTAACAATTTTAACAGTTCTAACAATTCATGTCGGCTGTGAGATTTTAACAATACACGTGGTTATTTATTTCTTAAAGTAAGACCATTTTGTCGATTACATGTAATTTCTATGTAAGTACTACAATGCTTTATTGTTAATTATGTAAAGTGTCTTAATTGGTTTAGTACCTACACTTAACAAACACTATCTAACTAACAATGTCAACAGCGGTATCAAACGCGATAACTTGAACTATCTCTGCGGGCAAGTATAACAAATTAACCTTTAATATGAGCTTTTAATAATACCCCCCTTCTTGCTATTTCTTTCAAAAAGTGAGACAATTTTGTCGACTGCGTGCAACGTCTCTGGCAATCGCTAGTTGTTAATTCTGGTACAGTGTCACAAATCGGTTTAGTGCACTTAACAAACACTAGTTAATTAACAATTTCAACAGCAATATCAAACGCGATAACTCAAACTATCTCTCTCTATGGGCAAGTTTAACAAATATGAGCTTTCAATAATATCCACGCTTCTTGCTATTTCTTTCATAAAGTAAGACATTTTTGTCGACTGCGTGCAACGTCTCTAGCAATCGCTAGTTGTTAATTCTGGTACAGTGTCATAAATCGGTTTAGTGCACTTAACAAACACTAGTTAATTAACAATTTCAACAGCGGTATCAAACGCGATAACTTGAACTATCTCTGCGGGCAGGTTTAACAAATTCACATCTACCGTGAGCTTGTAACAATACACTGGGTGATATTTCCTTGCCCTCCGGTTGTTAAACTGATTAAATTGGCATTTAAATACAACAGTAGTAGCTGACTCGCGGATAAACAAGCTACGGTATTTGATTTATTTTAGATAAATTCACGTAACATCTACAGATAGGTACAGTTATTTAAAAAATATATACATGCAATCCAGATTGGCTATTTTGAGTTTTGATTTTCACTAAAATTGATAAACTAGATAAATAACACAATTTCCATTTTGAATCGTAATACCTCCGCGCCTTTTGAGATCGCAAAGACGAAATTAAGTTAACTCAATGTTTTACTATCTTGGTCTACGTTATTTAACTTGAAACTTGGATGTCTATAGAGTAGGTACACCATTTCCTATTATAATTATAATAGGATAAAATAGTATAAGTTCTACAGACATTTCCGTTTAAAGAAACCCCATTTATTCCTCAAAGGTGTCAAAGCTTTCAAATATTTAGAATTCCTACACCGTCGACTCTGATACATATAGAGCGTGTGGTCGTTAATTAAGACATAAACCCATAGGCTTTGTCTAGAACGTGACCTGAGAACTATAACTACATCGCGCTACTTCAGTAACAAAACAGATACACACGCATCTAAAATTACAGGAATAGATTCCCTCTGGAAATTTCTAGCAATAGGTATAGGAACTTTTCTGGAACTACTATGTACATAAATAATCAAATCGAGTATATTCTAATCGTCTCGAGTACTTATTAAGATATTATTTTTTCGATTTTGAGGCTTATTTTAAAAACTCAGATGAACAGAGTGCTTAGTCTAAGTTTGAAGCGCTCCAAAACTAACAGTATACTAGAAGTATACTATTGATCGAATCACAAATGACTTCACAGCAAAATGAACCCAAAGACTCTTTAATTTAGGTCCATTTTACTCTGAAGTCATTGTGATTCGATCAATAGTATACTTATAGTATACTAAAAAGTCTTGGAGCGCTCCAAACTGAGACTAAGCACTCAGTTACAATGCGTGAATCCTTGACATGCGTGGATAGTAATCAAAAATTTCAAGTAGGGTCCGTAGTAAATGCTGCGACAACGTAATTTTCAGCTTCGTCAAGTAGGTATGATCATCGTTTTTTTTTTTTTTTGGTGAAGACAACTTTTAAGAAAAGTTATATGTTATCCGCAGCAAAGTTTGATTGATGTTACATAATCGCCATCCTTCAGATTTCTACTGTTAACTTAAATATCCAGTTTTAGAACGATAGCTCAAATCGAGCCAAATAAATATTGTAATTGGCTAAAGTTTAATGCTCCATATTATTCTTCATGTCCAATACCCATTTGGTGCCCATAAACAAGCTTAATAGATAGGGTTATCCAGTGAGTCTATGGTGGTGTTTCATTTCACTTTATATTTCTTCACTCTAAGCGCATTCAGTATGCAGTGTAGCCGGTACAATTTTATGTCACTTGGACGATGTTATCAACTGAGCAATGTCCATATTGAACACAGAAGTCAACTGTTTCTATTAGGTGTCCATGCTTTGTAGAAACATTAGAAATCTATCTAGTTCTTTGTACGTTACACATATAGATTACCTTCAATTTTTGAAGCAAAATTTTATATCTAGAAGTGATAATTTCTTGGAAATATGAAAATTAAAGGCAATCCTTAGTTCACATATTATGTAGAGGTTCTAATGAGGTGATAATTCGAGTTTCAAGTACCTACCTAACTTTACTTCAATACGTACCTAATTATGCATCTTATTGAAATCTCAATTCTCATCAATACCCTGAGTGTATGTAAATGTTTTCATATTATTAAAAACCTTTTACGCTCATGTTAGGTATGTTAGTTAAACTCGCGTTAACTACCGACTAGGGCCTCAGAACTAAAACCATAAATAAATATATTAATTAAAACCTCAAACCTTTATCTCTCCTATCTTATCTCGATCTTAATTTGTCTTTACGAACTTAAATTTAACCTAAAAAAAAATATAACAACGAAGTTAGTAGCCGTTGGTGAAGTAGTAAAATTTTATTGTACCGACCACTTAAACCGTAACACGTAGCGAGACAAGCGGCCACTTAGGACTAATAGTTGTGTCGTTATAGTAAATACTGAATTGATTTTATTTACTCACTCACTTATGGATTCAAAACACGGTAACTATAGGCCTCATAAGAAGGCTGAGGGTCACTCAGCGGGCGATGGAAAGAGCTATGCTCGGAGTAGTCCTGTGGGATCAAAACAAAAATGAGAGGATCAGTATGCGGACCAGAGTTATAAACATAGCTCATCAAGTCGAGAAACTGTGTCGTAGGTAGCTCTAAGAATCAATAGATATTAGAGTACCAAACTCGTTGATAGGTATCTATCCAAAATTAAAATAAGAAAGTACTTAATAGATTTTGTGGCTTGCAAACCAATTAATTGTTACACAAACCATGCCCCTGTTTGTATTACCTGGAGTCATATCTCACACCTCTTACATGTAAATTTAATTGCTTTGGACGACCTAAACTAAGGCAGGGTTGCATCGCATTCAGACTTTGTAGCACGTTTTTACCAACAGAATAGTTAAGTAGGTACTATTCTGTATTACTACAATAACAAATTAGAAAAAAAAACGTTACTAACCTGATCCAACCGGAATTATGTAATCGCAACGCTTCACCTGCACAAATTCAAGTTCGTAAACTCCAATATCTTAGCACAAAGATAGGGAGATTCAGATATAACAAAGACTATGCGTTACGAACTATCCAACAATAAAATGCTAGCTTCCTTTGGGCTGATGCTCAGTGCAAGGCAAGTAAATTCCACAATTTCTTGCAGTGGCCAATATTACAGCTAAAACTTGCCTAAATTGACTTGGGTTTGTGTTAAGACATTGCAAGTGGCTTGCCAGAGCTAACCTATGCAAATATTACTGGTGGATAAGTACTTTGCCTTGATATTTAAGATTGAACTTAAAAGTTTTCTGCTGAATTCACGCATTCTAGTTTTATATTGGACATCCCTAATATTAGGTCACAACCTGGTTATCTGTAGCAATCGATAAGCCACTGTGCAGTTACAATTAACAATTAAGTGATAACTATCGACAATCATCTAATATTGTTGAGCGTAATTCGATTACAGATTGCGTGTAGGTGCGAGAGAGTTTTGACAGTGCAATGAAATTCAATAGCTTTCATTATAAAATAACTATCTAATTTACTTTTACGTTGTTGCTATTTAACCAATACCACCAACCAGAAAAATCGGTATTTTACAACGTATACTACATAGCCATTGGGGAGTAAGTGACCCAAATTCCACCTATATGGCCAAAATAAACCTCACCTGCGCGCGGTGCACCCTGCCAATATGCTAACGAGGCCCTGATGCTCTCAGTCCCCTCTATGGGTCGTTGTGCTTGATATCACACAACTTAATCTAGATGGTATCATAGCTTTGTGGTAGGATTCTACCCCGAATAAGAATACTCATAATAAGGGTCACTCAGCGGGCGATGGAGAGAGCTATGCTCGGCGTATTGGTTCCTGCGGGGGATTAAATCAGAAATGATGAGATCCACAGGAGAACCGACATAGCTCATCGAGTTGTGAAACTGAAGTGGCAATGGGCGGGGCACATTGTTCGAAGAACCGATGGACGTTGGGCTCCCAAGGTGCTTGATTGGCGACCTCGCATCAGCAAAAGAAGGGT
Organism: Melanargia galathea; assembly: GCA_920104075.1. Classification (NCBI taxonomy): domain Eukaryota; kingdom Metazoa; phylum Arthropoda; class Insecta; order Lepidoptera; family Nymphalidae; genus Melanargia; species Melanargia galathea. The sequence continues at coordinate 11,226,038 of OV049858.1, forward strand.
TGGAAGACCTCCCACCAGATCGACGAATGATCTCAAGCGAATCGCTGGCAGCCGTTGGAAACAGGCGGCACAAGATCATGTTCTGTGGCGATCCTTGCAAGAGATCTATGCCCAGCAGTAGACGTTCGATGCCACCGAATTAGTTCGGTATCGTCGTCTCAAACAATAGTATTTGCTGAATAGAAGCAGGCGTTACTTTGCGGAATTCCACGATATTATACAATGAACACAAAATTACTTTGCTAAAATCCGCTAACAGTGACAAAGTAGGCACAACACCACACAAATTCACACAATTCGAGTTAAATTTGTGGTGAATTTGTGTGGTGTTGTGCCTACGTCACTGTTAGCGGATTATAGCAAAGTAATTTTGTGTTCATTGTATAATAGTATTTGCGACGACGATATCGAACTAATTCGATGGCTTTCATTTAGTGATGATCACTAAGTTAGAGAATAGCCCCCCATAGCGTCCTTAGAAGATGTTGACCACAATGGAAAACTTGTATAGAATTGCAAAGCACAATTAAGTGCCCCTCCAAGCTCCTCAATGAGCTTGTGCGTCTATTACACAGGTCTATAATGTTCAACATTACGTGATATTTTGCTTTAAAAACCAACTTAGCTCGATTACACAATATTTCAAACTTTACTCCGATTCTTCGGTACATTTTTATTGCGGAAAGCCTCGTGTGGTTCTGTTTATCAGTTGTCTGCAATAGGCGTTAAAATCTACGCCTACACTTTTCTTCTAATTGAATATTCTCATCTGAAATAGTATGAACTGCTGTACGTAATGGACTGCGATTATCCTTTATCGAGCTAAAGTGGCCAGCTACCGGCGCGCGCCAATGCGTGCGATATGAAAACAAGATGGAAGCAATTCCAATTTCAAATCGCTGTCGTTATTGTTCTCACTACACGTAAAATATTGCAAGGTACCTACCAGAATGAACTTGAGTGCCAATATAGTTAAAAATAATGGAATTGCTTTACTTCTGCCGACTCTACTGTGTTAAGTGAAAGATTTTTTTTGTTATCTTACTACGTTTGCAAAAACTTTATGACTTTATGTCTTCTTTTTTCTCTGCTAATTTCAATGGGTTTGTTTCTTTTTCACTATTCTAATATCAAAACTTTGTCTTCTTTTTCTCTCTGCTACTTAATATCAGTTTTTAGCTCCTTGCCCTTAGCTCTGATTTTAAGTCACTTTCTTTCGACATGCGTCAAAAATCTACTCAGATGCATCTACAGTAAATCTAAACTATCTATCTACTTAATATGAATAATTCTTCTTCTAGCTTAGCACTCTTTGCATCTAGATTTTTCACTATAGCGTCAGACAAAAGCGGAATTTTATTGATGACGAGCGGATACCCGCGACTTCGTTCGCGTGGATATTGATTTTAATAATCCCGTGGGAATCATTTTGTTTTTCCTATGCTCCTTTGAGCTTAAACCTTGCTAAAAACTGTTAAAAGTTCACTGGCGGATGTTTAGGTACATCAAAATGTAAACATCCGCCAGTGAAAGTCCCATCAAAATCGGTCCAGCCTTTCGGAGATTAGCCAGTAGTCTTTAAAGTATCTACTTTCTAACAAAAAAAGAATGAATGAAATCGGACCACCCGTTAACGAATTACAGCTAAGTACACATTTTGCCTTTCATCCCCTCTCCCAAGGGAACCGTGCTGAATTTCGGGATAAAAAGTATCTTATATGTTACTCCGTAGTATGAACTTAAATCGTACCAAGTTTCGTTCCAATCCATTCAGTAGTTTTTGCGTGATGCGCGCACAAACATACAGACAAACAGACAAACAGACAAACAGATAAACAGACAAACAGACAAACAGACAAACAGATAAACAGACAAACAGACAAAAATTTCAAAAATAGCTTTTTTATGTTCTATTACTTATCCCTAACATCCCCCAGTTATTATTTTGCAAAAATCTTCAATGTACAGATACGGCAATTCTACGATTTTATTATATGTATAGATATTTAGCTCTAAATCAAATAACAGCATTACTCATATTTATATTAGGCAGATCCAGTGCATTCCACGTGAAACAATATAAAACGTAATAAGTATACAATGGCGAGATTACAATAATTCTTGCAATTGTTGGTGGAATGCGGGCCGCGTCTGATCTGCAATGATTGAACATTGATTGTATGATTAGGCACATTTCTCCGATACCACGGGCCCTGGTTACTCCGTGAGAGTTTTAGAAAAATAAAATGCTCGTACTTACGACCCTTATTACGGTTGTTCTCATTGTAATAGACATTAGAATGGATGCGCCGTGAATTTATATAGGAATGTTTCAATAGGAATTTTAATTTTTCTCTGTAATAAGTAGGTACCTATTGGTGTATGTTTACACCAATTAGACAAATAAAAAAATGGAGAGTAAGAATTTGAAATTACTACCTGTGCGAAGCCAGGGCATGTCGTGAATATTAACTAAATTAAATATATATATATAACTAGATATTGTCTGTTATATGTCTGTTTTTTTTTTCCTTTATTACTAGCATCTGTAATGTGCGCCTAGCCTGGTTGTGTTTTCGAGGGATGGCTGACCTTAACACAGATAAAATCTAGTAAGGACAGCCATACTATTGGATCTATTATTGTAGCATAGGCTAAGTTTTATAGATCAAACCCTTTTTGTAACATTTTGTTGGTAAATAAATGATTTATTATTTATTTATTATTTATTTATTTATATTATGTGAAATTGTAAATAAAAAGAAGATTTTTTACATATATATATATACTAATTATATGTATAATATGGTTAAGAGGCATGAGTGACGCAACTATCGACTGAATTCGCAATGTCCATAACTTGATTTAAAAAAAATATAGGAGTTAATACAGGAACCGCACTCTATAAAAAACGCAGTTTGGATTTGATGCAACTCAGTAGGTACAGGATTCCATACATTGATGGTCATTGTCCTTTCTTTACATTGTTTAGTACCCAACGATGATGACGTACTTACCTCATGATGTCGTCGGAGAGTTATGACGTCATAAGTAAAAACGTTTTCATATTTCACCGTCATAATCATCATCATCATCAAACTCTTACTTACCAGCCCATTACAGGGCACGGGTCTTCTCTCAGAATGAGAAGGATTTAGGCCGTAGTCCACCATGCTGGCCAAGTGCGAATTAATAGACTTCACACGACTTTGAGAACATTATGAGGAATGCATTCCTCATAATGTTCTCAATCCATTGCTCCGAAAAGAGAGGTCCGTTGCCGGGGATTGATCTCGGTCTCTCCGAAGGGAAGGACGAAGTCTTAACCACTAGGCTATCGACGCTTTTCATCGCACGGGACCTAAAATTTGTAATTACGAGTAAATTACAAATTTTAGGTCCCGTACGATCTCAAACTCATATTTTGTTTCTTTGGCGATGGTAATAATACGTAAAATGCTTCTAACCAACGAAATAACAAAAAAGTTTTATTCTATTAAATATGTCGTAAAAGATTCTATTCTATTATATATTCAATCTATTCAATAATATGGTGTATAAAGATTTTTCATATTTTTTTTTTACTTTCGTCTAGAAAGACAATCATAATCTACGTGGCACTAAAAAGCTTTCCGTGCCCTTTTATACACCTTAGTGTGCTCCATAAAAGCAGTCAAGTCAAGTTCAAGTAGACACAGGAATAAACAGTGTCCGAAGAGGCAAAATAAACGACACTTGCAGCTCAAACACCTGACAGTCCTATTACCGCGAACTATCAGCGCGCTGCGCCCACGCTTGCTTACGAATATACAGACAAAACTGCTTTTTTATTTACTTATTACTTACGTTTTTGTGTGACCTGTGATCTGTTGCTTTACTTTTAACGACGATTCTCATACATCTGCAACTTAGTGAACCTATAACTATTTTAATCTTATATAGGTACTAATGATTTAAGGCTTATTAGGCGACATAATTTGATGTAAATTACGGATACATACCACGACTAAAATGTTTGTTTGTTCGGTCGATATTTCGATCCAGTTTCATGGATCGTGGTCATAACGAGACTGACTAGTGACTAGATTAGACTAGACTAGTCTCGTCGTAACCACGATCCATGAACCTGGATCGAAATAGTGACTAAACTAACAAACATTTTAATCATGGTAGTATGTACCTACAAAATTATTATCAACGTCGGAATTAATGGGGTTTCTGCTGATATTGAATGTCAAGGTATCGCGTCCAGAGTTCAACTAGCCACGGACTAAGCCTCCCACCAGACCAGACCCAAGAAAATTAAGAAATTATAAATTCACAAATCACCTCCGCCGAATCGAACTCGGGACCTTCTACTTATAAGACCACAGCGCTCACCACTGTGCCAGTGAGGTTGTAAGCCGTCGGCTCAGTTATCAAACCTCGTATCTCTATTTGGTCAAACTTTACAGAAGGAAGAAAAATCTTTTATCGTCCGCTTATCCCGTTTAACTTATGTAGTTTTATTTTTTGTAAATAGCAAAAAAAAAAAACTAAAAACAAATAAAAAGAACTACCTAACTAAAAAGTAACAAATAAAAAATAACTAAAAAAATAATTTAAAACAAGAAGGAAATACGAGTTATTTCACCGTGTTCGTTACGGCATTTCACACTAGATGACATCAAAATAAAAAAATTGGAAGTTTTGGAGTTACGAAGTTTGATAATCAAGCCAGAGAGGCAAGTAAGGTAGATTCAATGTGACGATTCAAAAGTACTTGTAAAAGTTAATTTGAAAAAAAAAAATTCTATTCTATTATATTCTAGAGAAATGGCAAGAATGCATTAATAGCTAAAGCATTAGGTAGTTTCCAAGAAGGTTATAAGTATAAATTGTTAAGATAATACTCTGTCTGTACAAGGTGTTGCTTGTAGCCCTCGCTGTCAGTATCTGCCTCGCTATTTATTTCTCGCCGACCGACGCGACGGACGGCGTATTTCACCCCACCACCCAAATAGCGTTGCAATCAGGTGTGCCCAGCCTATGATTATTGCTATGCTAATAACACAAATTATTTCGATCGGTACTAAATATTTGGTAATTAAGTGATTCCATAAATTATTCTGAATTCAGATTCTCACGTCATTTTATAAAATCATGACTAATTATAACGGTAATAAATCAATAACGTTACGAAATCACAACGTTATTTTATATAATCATGGTTAATTATAACGGTAATAAATCAATAATGATACCAAATCACAACAATATTGTATATAGTTTCTATGATACGCAGTGACCCGCTCTCACCCGCTCGCACAGTGCGAGCAGCACCTCTCACCCGCGGACAGGGTCACAGCTCACCGCTTGACACGTAATTAAATAATGCTCCGAGTGTTCACACTAAATTCAATATCTCCGAGCAACGCCAGATCTAGTTCCGAGATCCTGCCGCCCCCTACCGTTTGTCCACAATCTCGATCGAATATCAATTGGCAAGAAATTAAAAGCAAACTCGCAATTCACAGATCACTGCAATAAACTCACGGACTAACTACCGAAACGAACGAAAGTATGCACCTACCCAATATTTTTAAATACCTATCTTTTTTATTGTGAGTACTTATTATAAACATTAAACACACAATACTTAACGTAAAATAATAATATCTACATACCTACTTGTTCGTTGTACTATACTTCGACTTTTAATTGTGTGCAGTAAAGTGAAGTTTCGTGGGTTGTCACTTTTTAATGAAATTAAAATAGGGATGGGGTACAAGTGATTGATTTGAATCATTCAATTATTTTATTTAAATTAAAGTTTATATTTTAAGTAATTATTATATTTTATATACAAAGTTTACCTATATATATGTATATATAGTATATATATAAATACATATATCTTTAATATTGGTTACGCCAGAATTCATGTATTTTTTAGTTATTTTTAATTTCACGAAAATTCGAATGCGTTCCTTAAATTCCTATCCATCCTATACCCGAACACAGCACTGGATTGCTGCGATACGAAGACGAGCGAGTGGAGCCGAGTTGGTTTTTGGAACTTCAATGTTTGATTCCGATGATTTCACTTCAAACACATATTTTTAAACGTTTCTAATCCAGTTTCTCATTGGTACTTATATTCTTACGCGGTTTTTTTTTATTAGGAGGTAAAAATGTATCCTCAGCATGCGATGTGCTTGGCTGAGCATTCATTTCTTTGTTTTATTATGCTTAACAAAACGAAATGGTAAATTTAACAAAAATAGATAATGAAAACCAAACACAACGTTACAAAAACTTAACAATTGGTAACAAATACAACGCGCAGTAGGCAAAATAGAAATATTCATACACTCAGAACGTAAAAATGAAAATGGACAGTGAAAATGAAAATGTCGAATGACTAACGAAGAAAAATGGCGACAAATATTCGCCAAGTAGTTAACAGCGTCAACAGTAGCATGAAAAAGCGTAACCTCGGTGATCGGTATTTAAAAGAAACATAAAGAACCTTTTTAAAGGACTGCCTGAAAAAAAAGGAGTATGTTGTTTTCAGGGTTCATGTATGTTTGTATGTTGTACCATAACTTCTATATGCCGGAACCAATTTTGATGAATAAGGTATCGTTAGAATTTTATTTCTTATTCTAAGTGGCATAGGCTACTAGTTTTATTTATAAAATTTAAAAAAATGATGGAAAAAAAATAATCAAAAATCAGATTATGTTCATAATCATCATCTATTTTTTTTATTCAACTACAAGTTAGCCCTTGACTGCAATCATTATACTTTTTACTTTTTTATTCAAATAAAGCTCTAATTATTAATTGTACCAATAGGATGCGTTTGCCACAAAAAAGCCAAGATGACAAAATCGTTAATTTGGCTTTTATACGTAGGAGCCATTGATTTACTTGGTAGATAATAGTAGTTTATGAAACGGTTGCATATTATGCAACCGTTTCATAAACTACTATTTAAAAGGTTATTAAAACACGAGTGTTAGTTTAAAAAACGAGCCGCATGTGAGTTTTTAATAGTATTACACGAGTGTTTTAATGCCTAATTATGTAGAGTTTCATACACTACTTTATCTAAACTCATATCTTAAAATCCAAACCATAAAATCTTGGTAATATTTGTAGTGAGTTTTCCTTGATTTTGCTGGCAAAAGATTGTTGGTCGGTGGTCAGGTGGAGTTAAATTCTCTTCAGTATCACTGCTAGACATTTTTCCGCGCAACAAAAATCACTTGCAAAGGTTTGGGTTACAAAAACAATAAATAATAAATTAAAAATTTAAATAATAGGCGCCAAAAACAATACGATTTCCCGCCATAGCTGAAAAAACCAGAATCCAGAGTCGTGACTCGACCAGAAGGCCTACTACAATCTTTAATCTAACGATCCAATTCCGATGCTATTCAATATCGGTGCCTAAAATGAATTGCATTGAATTCGTACCATGAAGTATCTTTTTGTTTCTATATTTTTATACTAGGTTTTTGTTTCGTCTATAATATCGTCTATAATAGACGTCATGACGTCATGACATCTATTGGTTGGATAAAAGAGTTCATGGTACGAAATAGCGATTCAGTTCAGTTTAGGTCTTTAATTGAGTCGCGATTATAGTTGATGGTAGACCCACTGACCTGTCAGTAATGAAATAAAGTATAATGCAGTAGTAGTAATAGGGTAACTTTGATAGCGGGATAATAATAATTATTGTAAGTAACAAAACTAAACACCCGCCATGGCTCAAAAATACCAGAACCCAGTGCCTGTACTATAATGTAGAAAAAATTATTTTATAACATTACTTTGCAATAATTTCCTAACAAAGTAGTGTTATAATGAACTTTTTTAATTTTTTTTTAAATATTATAGATGTATGTGAATAAAGTAGTCCAATATATGACACATTTTGATTTCTTAATCGGGATTTTAAGATATGAGAGTAGATAAATAAAATTATGATGATAATGAAAGAGTAACTTTGAACGAAACTTTTGTGCATCAAATTGAATGAATTGAACGTAACACATCACTATAGAAATATGGTTGGCAACATTATTTTACAGAATGACATTAGGAAACGTCAGATTACTGCAGATAATTAAAAGTGGAACTATAGAGCTGCATACGGAGTACAGGATTGCGCGGTCAGTTAGCAGTTTTTATGTATAACTAGCTGACCCCCGCGACTTCGTTCGCGTGTTTTTCTTTGCTATAAACCTCACGGAGCCCGAGACCTTTCCAACGAATGCAAAACCGTGGAAATCGGTTCGTGCGTTCTGGAGTTATAGCGTCAGGAAGGAAAACCCGACTTATTTTTATATAGTAGATTAGGTAGTTATGTCACCTTCAATAATATTACCCTCAAACTGAAATTTTGCAGCAATTTGCAGTCTAATCCAATCGGTCTGTCTGAAAAAACTACTCTTCATTTCGACGCTCCCTATACCTACCACTCATATGAAAATATCTAAACACATACTCAGGTACCTCAGTAGTATGGAAACCAGTTGGTAAATTATTTTTAAATTTGTTATATTCACAACTGAAGGAACCATCCGCCCGCGCAAAGTACGTACGAGTTTGTGACTCTACGGTCGATAAAAAATCGAGAAACCATCGAGATCGAGCATTAGTATCAAGTAGTAAGCGATCCAATGCTACACAAGATCGGTTGTAACTGAACACTCTTTGTTTTCTTAGACAGTTCCCACAGAGGAAATAATTGAGTGTCTGCTCAGCGAAATATCGTATTCGCACATTACTTATGTATCACTCACCGTACACGATGAATCACAAGTAGGTTATAATTACAACCATATTCAACCTATAATTTGACATGTGGTTACAATCATCAACCTTGTACTAGCCCCGCGCCCTCCCACATTAGCACGCGTAAAAAAAACCTTCGTAATGAAGTCTCACATTGTATAAAGCTTTGCAGTAGACGCGTCATACATGCCTTAAAAGCTAAAGTTTTAAATTGCAAGGTAAAGTAAAGTAAAAAAGGAAAATTGGTAGGTAAGTTTACATCATCTGCGGAAATTTATAAATTATAAAATTGATTTTTTTAGGGTTAACAGTCTCCTATCTTGTATTATGTACAATATATAATACTAGTCTATAAGGAAATAACACAAATGTAAAAAAATATTAAAAATCTCATTTTCAAATAAACTTTTACAAGCTCGTTCGAAACGATTAAAAATGTTTTTCCGTATATGATTAAGTAAGTATATTGTCAATGCTTTTTATTTACGGTTATAATAATGTCAAAGTGTTGGATATGAATAGGTTTAGCCGGCTTTTTACATATTAGGTATAGAGAATCAGAGTCCAAGAAACGAGCTTTCAGAAAATAAAATACTTTCAGTAAAGTAGGTAAATATTTTACTTTACGTTCAGTTAACTATAGATTATCTTTTACTGAGTACCGATAGTTCGAATGATTTGAAATACATTGCAAAATACCCAATGCAGCTTAAAAGTAGTGGTGTCAAGTCGGGTGGCATGTTATGTTATTTAATAATAATTAAGTATTTATCTATACTAATATAATCAAGCGGAAGAGTTTGTTTGTTTGTTTGTTTGTTTGTTTGTTTGTTTGAACGCGCTAATCTCTGGAAGTACCTATCGGATTTGAAAAATTCTTTTTGCATATGGTAGTCCAACTTTTGGGGCAGGTTATAGGCTATTTAGTATCCCTAAAATCCTCCCCTAAGGGGGTAAAATGGGGGTAGAAAGTTTGTATGAAAGTCCTTTGTTTTTAAAGTTACAGACCTGAAAATCGGCATTCAGATTATTAGTTTTAAATAATTAAACTCTGTATATTTTATTTTGAAAAATCTTCCCTTAAGGGTGGTAAAATAGGGGATGAAAGTTTTAATGGGAAGTTTTAATTATAATTTTGCTATTATCAACTTGAAATTTGGAAGGTAGGTTAATTCTAGGGCTTAGATATCAGCCTAGAAAATATTTCACGAAAATCCTCCCCTAAGGGGGTAAAATAGGGGTAGGAAGGTTATGTTTTTGAAGTTACAGATATGAAAATAGGCATTTAGATTAAAATTTTTAAATGATAAAAACCTGTATAAGTTATTCTGGAAAATCTCCCCTTAAGGGTGGTAAAATAGGGGATGAAAGTTTTTATGAAAGTCCTATGTTTTTAAAGTTACAGACCTGAAAATCGGCATTTAGATTATGAGTTTTAAATAATAAAACTCTGTATATTTTATTTTGAAAAATCTTCTTTTAAGGATGGTAAAATAGGGGATGAAAGTTTTAATGGGAACTAAAAACGATCGCAGCGCCCTCTGGCGGCCTAACTTGAAGCAATCAGAGCGCCCTCTGGCGGACAAAACTGGAAACTAAAAACGATCGAAGCGCCCTCTGGCGGCCTAACTTGAAGCAATCACAGCGCCCTCTGGCGGCCTAAGCCGGAAACTAAAAACGATCACAGCGCCCTCTTGCGGCCAAAACTGGAAATTGAAAACGATCACAGCGCCCACTTGCGGCCAAAACTGGAAACTAAAAACGATCGCATCGCCCTCTGGCGACCAAAACTAGAAACTAAAAACTATCGCAGTGCCCTCTGGCGGCTAAAACTGGAAACTAAAAAACACAATTGCAGCGCCCTCTGGCGGTCAAAACTGGAAACTAAAAAACCAATTGCAGTGCCCTATTGCGGCTAACACTGGAAACTAAAAACGATCACAGCGCCCTCTTGCGGCCAAAACTGGAAACTAAAAACGATTGCAGCGCCCTCTGGCGGCCAAAACTGGAAACTAAAAAACAATTGCAGCGCCCTATCGCGGCTAAAACTGGAAACTAAAAACGATTGCAGCGCCCTCTTGCGTCCAAAACTGGAAACTAAAAACCCGATTGCAGCACCATCTAGCGACCAAAACTGGAAACTTGAAGCGATCACAGCACCCTCTTGCGGCTTAGCCGGAAACTTGAAGCAATAGCAGCGCCCTCTAGCAGCCAAAACTGAAACTAAAAACCCGATTGCAGCGCCATCTAGCGACCAAAACTGGAAACTAAAAACGATCGCAGCGCCCTCTGGCGGCCTAACTTGAAGTGATCACAGCGCCCTCTGGTGGCCAAAACTGGAAACTAAGTAATGATTGCATCGCCCTCTAGCAGCCATCATTCAAAATTTAAAAAAAAACGATCGCAGCGCCCTCTAGCAGCCTAAGTCGAAAACTTGAAGCGATTGCAGCGGCTGAGATGTTTGGATGTTTGTTACTCTATAACGTCGCAACTTCTGAACAGATTTGGCTGGAATTTTGAATGGAGATAGATAATGCCCTGACTTAAAACATAAGCTACTTTTTACCCTGGAAAAATCCACAGTTCCCACGGGATTTTGAAAAAACCTAAATCTACAGCTATAGGTAGATCACTATAGCAAACTACCTTGAAAGTAAGTATAAAGGTTGGAAAAAAGAGTGGGAACGGGAACCAGAAATTCACGATTCCCTCAGAATTTGTGAAAAACCGAAATTCACGCGGGCGAAGCCGCGGGGAAAAGCTAGTCTATAATAAATACAGTAATCAAATGCATTGCTATACATACTTAATTTTTCTTTCTACATCTCTCTAACACTCGGCATCATTTATCCTTTTAATTGAACTCTACATTAAGGGTACGTACACTGCCGACATTACTTAACGCTTAGTGACACGGGCGCATAACTCACGTCATACGGACCATTATTGTAAGTCAAAATGGCGGCTATCAAAGAGAAAGCTCGCTCTCTCACATCATTCTCCGAGCTATATAAGTCTATGAAGGGCTCACGGAATTCAGCATAGACAAAAACGCCATCCAAATTGACACCTTAAGTTAATGTTCACAACATTAAAATTGCAATGTTGGGTTTGGATTTTATTTACGCTAGTGTGACAGGTCTTTTATCAATTTACGGAGACTGTTCTTTGTCTTTCATTATTACCATATTTCCGTCGTAATCTTGTTATCAAGGCTGCTAAAATATTAAATTATTGGTATTTACAGTAGCTACCATAACGCATTGTAAGTATAGTCCGTTTCAATAGAGTTGAGCTAAAATGTAAACTAACACACCTTTTTGCTAAAAAAACTTCAGAATGAATTGAAATGAAACTTAGCACGATATAAGTTTACACTGCAAACTTTAATCGTGCCAAGTTTCATTTCAATCCATTCTGTAGTTTTTTTAGCAAAAACGTGTGTTAGTTTACATTTTAGCTCAACTCTATTGAAACGGACCATACCTACTTGCTCATACGTTACTGATTTCAACGGATCTAGATATTTTTATTCACCTGTTAAATGTCTGTTAACATATCTATTTCTGTTATAATATCAATCAGTGCTGAATGATTTACCTAGTGAAGTGGTGAGTGCTGTGGTCTTATAAGTGAGAAATCTCAGGTTCAATTCCGAAATGCAAACTAAAGCGTAGAATGTGAATCGTTTATTAGTTCTTTACCCACCTCATAATGAATTACATTGCTTCTTCAAATTTAACCTTTTCATCATGAGATTTTCTTAATTCTAATGTAGGATAACAAATAAAGTGATACACAATTTTATTTTACACTGTACTATAATATTTTCAATTTTATTAACACCCTTTGCAATAGAAATAAATTCAATTGTATTTCAAATAATATTGAATTTATTTTAAATAATCGCAACACAAATTTTAAAGTCGTCTTACCTATAATTTTTTTAAACAACCGGGTGCATTTAAAAATTAAACTGAGTATCCTAGAATTTATTTTTTCATAATAATTATGAGCTCTGAAAAAGGATTTACAAGACTTACAAACGTGGTTAAAGATGACGTATATCTATCTAGTGAAAAACATTGGAACGTTTAACAAACAATTTTATATGAGTGTTGATGTAAAAAGGTAAATCCTGATAAAAGAAAACATAATATTACATTATTTACAATTAAATATTATAGAGCAAAAACTCTATAGTTTTATTCGTTATTTACCTCAATAAAATTAACAATTAAGACAAAATTCAACTAATTAATTTAACTAGGTATTTAATTAATAACGTGTAGGTACTGAAAGTTTTATAAAATGTTATTTTTATTAATTATATATAATATATAATATATATAATATATATAATTTAAAAGTAAAGGGCTGTATATTTCGAGTTTAATTTTATTGTCAAATTAATTTCATTGAATGATTTGTCTTTGAGTCTATATGTATATATATATATATATATATATATATATATATATTTTGAGCCTATATGTATATATTTTTTTTCGGTGAAAGCTAGAAATTTAAAGTATTTAAATAGAATTTCGTTATTATAAAATATAACATAATAACGAAATTCTACTTAATAAATAATATAATAAAAATCTGTTTTAAACTACGAACTGGCAACATCTTTTTGAATATTTTACTTGGATTATAAGTAATAGTGTTTAGAAATTTTATTAAATTCATTTACATTATTATCATTTATGTGAGTTATTCAAGGATTTCAATTTCTAAATATAATTTAAAATATTTCTAGCAGTAGGTAGACATAAAATAAAATTGAATTAAGTGTATTTTTATTATTTAAGTACTACTTTTAAAATATATTATTGAAAGGAACTCGTGAAAGTCTTATTATTGTGAAAGAAGAACTATACTCTGATTTTTAATTCCGTGGAATTCTGACATTTCGTAATGTTACCAGAAATAAAACAAATCCCACAAAAAAGATAAAAAATTCAAAACTTATAGTTATACTAGTTTCCACTCTTAGCGATTTCTATTTTAGGGTGAAACGACTAATATTATTACGCGGCTAAGGGCTTCTTATGTGGACAGGGAATAAAAGTAGTTTGGGGTAAAATTGTACATCGTAGATGTTAACCCTGTTTTCCATACAAATAACTCATCTGTAAATAACAATGACAGCTGTCAGAATTCCACCGAATTAAAAATCAGAGTATAAGTAGGTGTGTCTCGTAATAGTTATTTATGTTACTGTTGTGTAATAAGGGGTATTAAAACACGAATGTGGGTTTATCACATGAGGCGAAGCCGAATGTGATAATAGTATCACATGAGTGTTTTAATACCTAATTATCAACAGTTGCATACAAGACTTTATCTACACCCATAATATGAATCCTCTATAAGATTCTGAAACAGTTAGCTTACTGCTAAACACCCGGTATTCGCCATTTTGTGTTGAAGTCATCTTGAATTTGCATTGTGTTAATCTACTAGTCAAGCCCTTTCATTTGATACCCATAAAAAATATGTAATCCGCCATTTTGTGGCGGTCCAATTTTCATGAAACATAGACAGACACACACACACTCACACACCCACACCCCCATCCCCGCCCCCGCATCAAACTGGTTTGAGTGCTACGGGGGAACAGACAGACACACACACACACTCACGCACATACACACACCCACAACCACATCCACTCCCAACTCACGCCCAACCCACGCCCACGCCCACGCCTACGCTCACATCCCCATTCCCACCTCCGCATTCAAACCGGTTCACTTGTTTGAGCGCTACGAGGGAACAGACACACACACAGACTCACACACACACACAGACAAGTCAAACTTAACACCCCGTCGTATTTGCGTTGGGGTAAAAACGGATGATGTAATATTGTACTGAATTTCATTACAACACTCGTTTGGATGATGTAATGGTTGTTACAACATTGTGTGTTCTAAAGTTGGCAATAAGCTAACTGTTTCAGGATCTTTAATAGAGGATTTAAAGCATAGGTGTAGATAAAATTTATATACATACATATAATAACTGTAAAAGTGTATATATTAGATATATCGTTAGTCATGAGTCAATTTATGTACTCCTCATATTAGATGGTTTATGCACTTCAGAAACATGTGTAGAAAAGTTATTATAACACAAAAGATAAAATCCATTATTATTTTCATATTAGATTTTTGTTTTCAAATTCTATTCAAATTAATGTATCTTTCGAGAAACATTGCCAAGTATTACACTGAACAAAACTTAGATTTTATGAATAGGAATAAATACAAATGTTTTTGATATTATCATTTTGCAAATTTTAATTTATTTGGAATTTTCATAAATAAGTACATTTTAATATGAACAATAAATTCGAAATTTTATTGACATAACAAATAATGATAAATAAAGAACATAATAATATATATATATATATCTATTTATTGTAAATCAGACATTAAAACATTTAATAAACGAATTAAAAAGTTATAATTTTTAAACTTAATAATATTACCTACTTCTTAGTAATTATTTATTTATTATTAGCGTTAAGAACATTATGCACATGATAACAAAGTTCTAAGCAATAGTAATACAGATAAGAAAAGATTTAATAATTAATTTATACTTCAAACCCTTCTTTGGTAAAATAACTAATATTGTCAATGGCACCATTCCTTTCCCTATTTATATTCTTAAATGCATATTCAAAAATTAACTTAACGTAAAGCGGGCTTCACTTTAAGTAACATTTAAGTTACATTTTAAATAATATCATAATATACTATATTTCGTAATAATTTGCTTTTAGCGATAATTTGCAATTTATTACAAATATTTATTTTAATTAGTTAAATAATTTTACATTAAAATGTAATAAATAAAATATTAAAGTGGTTGCACCACTATGTATTCTGCTAAAACTTATTTTTTCCGTTTTACTATATATTTTATACCTAATGTAAAACGAAAAGGTATATCACACAAAGCCACTTCCATAGCTTTCCCATAAAATTATAACAATATATAATTTAAAAACTTTAAAAACCCGACTGCCCAGCTAAAAAACGAACTTAAAAGTAAAAACTAGCACCATTTACTCCCAGTGTAGTTATTATTTATTTTGTTTTCTATGATTTGTCACTCCAAACTGATTTCAAACATTTAGATTGTAGTTATTATAATATTTTCGTACTCGCCTTTTAAAGCTATTTTGATACCCCACTGAAAAAAAAATTGCGAAACCCAATGGATTCTGATCCACTAATGGAGGATTCACCATCCTCCACCCCAAAGGAACATGACTCATGGTCTTACTCGTATGATGAGTACTACCGATCGTCCGGTAATGAGGCAGGACACAGCAGTCCATAGAATCCGGACCAAGAAGTTAAAATGAAAATATGTGTGACGAGCAGTCACCGTCTCGTTCCGCACAGAAGTCATCCAATGCGAACTCCGCTACATTAAGTAGCGCTGAAAGTAGTGCTAGTACTGTGGATCCACAAAACGCATCAGTCATCGTGAACCCAATGGATTCTGATCCACTAATGGATGATTCATCATCGTCCACCCCAAAGGAATATGACTCACTGTCTTATGATGAGTACTACCGATCGTCCGGTAATGGGGCAGGACACAGCAGTCCATAGAATCCGAACCAAGAAGTTAAAATGAAAATATGTGTGATGAGCAGTCACCAACTCTTTCCACACAGAAGTCATCCAATGCGAACTCCGCTACATCAGGTAGCGCTGAAAATAGTAGTAGTACTGTGGATCAACAAAACGCATGAGTCATCGTGAATCCAATAGATTCTCTTTGACCAATGTAGGATTCATCATCTTCCACCCCACAGGAACATGACTCATGGTCTTATGATGAATACTACTGATTGTCCGGCAATAGGGCAGGATACAGCAGTCCACAGAATTCTAACAAAGAAACCAAAATGACAATATGTGTGATGAGCAGTCACCAACTCATTCCGCACAGAAGTCATCCAATGCGAACTCCGCTACGTCAGGTAGCGCTGAAAATAGTGGTATTACTGTGTATCAATAAAACGCATGAGTCATCCTGAATCCAATGGATTCTGTTCCACCAATGGAGGATTAATTATCCTCCACCCCAAAGGAACATGACTCATGGTCTTATGATGAGCACTACCGATCGTCCGGTAATGGGGCAGGACACAGAAGTCCACAAAATCCAGGACAGGCAGGACATGAGTATGATGCTAGCACACCACAGAAGAGGTTTCAATTTTATAGTCAGACTACTTTGCAAGGAAACTCTGAGAATCGGGTTGGCGACACTCGTGTGATGCAGACCCGATCATCCACCACTCAAATGCAAGTGAATGTGCACACTAGATTACTATCAGATGTAAACTATTCTCGCGGCTTGTTGTCTTTCAATGAAGCCCCAGTTGATAACATTGAGCGTGGCAGGAATCCATTGATCTCTACCAACTTGATTTGTTTCAATCACCAGAAGATCTGTCATCCTTCATGGAGATGGATTATACATTTTTTAACATGGACAGCGTAACCTTTGAGCTTGACTTTCAGCTGTCACCAGTGGAGGTTGAACGTCTCCTAAATGCAACCCGTAATAATATTTCTGTATCTTGAATTTTTCTTTTCTTAAATGTCCTGTCGAGTAACACTGTTGCAATTCAGGCCCCACCCCTAGATCTTTACAATATTATACCAACAAAACTCCACCATTATGTAACTAATTCAGGAACCTACAACCCTCTATCAATTAAAATGATGACATAAACAGGGATAATAAATAACCAGGTCACATAAATAAATGTTAATTAAATATTAATAGGAATTTTTATTTTTGTTTTACTGAACGACGAAAATCTATTGGAAACAGCCGCTCAAGTTTCGAGGCTCTAAATGGTAGTATACGATATATACAAATTTTGATACATAGTTTTATATATTTTTGTCTGTGCTGAATAAATAATTGATGCGACTACAATATAATGCGTTCATTTTACCAAAAAAAAAAAACTTTTATTTTTTCAGGCCACATCTCAGCTGCTATGATTTCGCGGTGTGGCGTGCTACAAGCCTAAAAGTATTACCAGTTTTTCATCACTTAACTTTGTCCCCTTTTTGCAAATTAAGTACTTATCCGCTAATATTTAATGCTTTTTTTTTCTAAAAACAATACCCAAGAAAAGTTTGCCAAATTCAACTCAAGATTATTTGACTGAAATGTGTAAAATATGTACATTATGTTTTTAAATTATTAACTAATTAAAAGTAATAAATAAGGCATTTATTAATAATTTAAGGACATTCATGTTTAACACACACTAATTGTTGTAACACATTTCAATCTAGTAATCTTAACTTAATCTAATAAACTTAAAAAAAGCTGTGATAGCCTAGTGGTTAGGACGACCGACTTCTAATCAGAGGTCGTGGGTTCGATCCCGGGCACGCACCTCTAACTTTTCGGAGTTATGTGTGTTTTAAGTATTTTAATATCACTTGCTTTAACGGTGAAGGAAAACATCGTGAGGAAACCTGCATGCCTGAGAGTTCTCCGTAAGGTTCTCAAAGTCTGCCAATCCGCTTGGCCAGCGTGGTAGACTATGGCCAAAACCCTTCTCACCTTGAGAGGAGACCCGTGCTCTGTAGTGAGCCGGTAATGGGTTGATCATGATGAATCTTAACTTGAATTTGACAAACTTTTCCAGAATTACGCTGAACTTAAATCATTATAAGAACGTTACACTTCAAGAGATAGAACACTTCTTGATCTACTTTTCATGGGGATTAGTTTTTTAGAAAAAAATAAAGCATTAACATATTAGCGAGTAAATACTTAATTTGCACAAAAATGGATATACGTGATGAAAAACTGGTAATACTTTTAGGCTTTTAGCACACCATACCGCGAAATCATAGCAGCTGAGATGTGTTAAAGGCCTGAAAAATTGAAACTCGTGTTCTTTTGTTAAAATGAACGCATAGTAATAATTTGTAGTAGGTCGCATCAATTTTCTATACAGCATAGACAAAAACATAAAAACTATGTATGAAAATTAGTATATTATATACGTACCATTTAGAGCCTCGAGACTTGAGCGGCTGTTTCCAACAGGTTTTCGTCGTTCAGTAAAACAAAAATAAAAATTCCTATTAATATTTAATTAACATTTATTTATGTGACCTGGTTATTTATTATCCCTGTTTATGTCTTCATTCTAACTGATAGAGGGTTGTAGGTTCCTAAATTAGTTACATAATGGTGGAGTTTTGTTGGTATAATATTGTAAAGATCTGGGGGTGGGGCCTGAATTGCAACAGTGTTACTCGACAGGACATTTAAGAAAAGATAAATTCAAGATACAGAAATATAATTACGGGTTGCATTTATAAGACGTTCAATCTCCGCTGGTGACAGCTGAAAGTCAAGCTCAAAGGTTACGCTGTCCATGTCAAAAAATGAATAATCCATCTCCATGAAGGATGACAGATCTTCTGGTGATTGTAACAAATCAGGTTGGTGGAGATCAATGGATTCTTGCCACGCTCAATGTCGTTAACTGGGGCTTCAATGAAAGACAACAATCCGCGAGAATAATTTACATCTGATAGTAATCTAGTATGCACATTCACTTGCATTTGAGTGGTGGATGATCGGGTCTGCATCACACGAGTGTCGCCAACCCGATTCTCAGAGTCTCCTTGCAAAGTAGTCTGACTATAAAATTGAAACGTCTCCTGTGGTGTGCTAGCATCATACTCATATCCTGCCTGTCTTGGATTTTGTGGATTGCTGTGCCCTGCTCCATTACCGAACGGTCGGTAGGACTCATCATAAGATCATGAGTCATGTCCCTTTGGGGTGGAGGGTGTTAATCCTCCATTGGTGGATATACATTGAAAACAAAATTATTTTGCTATAATCCGCTAATAGTGACAAATTTGTAGGCACAACACCACACAAATTCACCACAAAATTAACACGATGATCGTTTTGCTCCGACACCGGAGCATCTTCAGGATATGTCGACTTAACTAGGGACGATTGCAAAGTGACAAACGTGTCCAATGAGCGGTCTTATTTATTGTATCCCCACTTAATAAACTACCCTCCTTTCACTTTCGCTCTGGCCACGCCCCTTAAATATGTTGAGCAACGGTGAAGATGACACATTTACTTGCTCATTCAGCAATTCAACGCTCCCACCGCTGTACTCAACTATTTCCAATTGTTCCATCACGCATAGTATAAAACTATGTGTGTAACCATTTACAGCACGTGTGTAAAATTTCAAATGTATCACCCTCGTCTATTCTATATCCACTATCCAAAACATGGTTTTCGAAATGAGATCTTTGAGGCTGGTCGTTTCTAAAGGCAACCATATGTTCTTTATATCGACTTGCAAAATTGCGCCCAGTTTGACCAACATAATATTATATAGCACTACATTCGGGGCACTTGAGTTTGTACACACCTGACTTTTGTCCATTATTTAATTTATCTTTACCATTACAAATTCTTCTGAGCATATTATTTGTCCTAAAAGCAACGTGTACATCATGTGTTCTGATCCGAAATAGGTCAAACTGTATTTATATTTATTTATTTTATCTGACGCGCTGGATATAGGTTCTTTCTGATCTGCACTGTTTTTTATATATATATTTAAGTATAACAACAGTCAAAAAGCATAACAGCAGATCAAAAAGAACCTATATCCAGCGCCGTTAGATAAAATAAATAAATACAAATCCAGTTTGACCTATTTCGGATCAGAACACATGATGTACACGTTGCTTTTAGGACAAATAATATGCTCAGAAGAATTTGTAATGGTAAAGATAAATTAAATAATGGACAAAAGTCAGGTGTGTACAAACTCAAGTGCCCCGAATGTAGTGCTATATAATATTATGTTGGTCAAACTGGGCGCAATTTTGCAAGTCGATATAAAGAACATATGGTTGCCTTTAGAAACGACCAGCCTCAAAGATCTCATTTCGAAAACCATGTTTTGGATAGTGGATATAGAATAGACGAGGGTGATACATTTGAAATTTTACACACGTTCTGTAAATGGTTACACACATAGTTTTATACTGTGCGTGATGGAACAATTGGAAATAGTTGAGTACAGCGGTGGGAGCGTTGAATTGCTGGATGAGCAAGTAAATGTGTCATCTTCACCGTTGCTCAACATATTTAAGGGGCGTGGCCAGAGAGAAAGTGAAAGGAGGGTAGTTTATTAAGTGGGGATACAATAAATAAGACCGCTCATTGGACACGTTTGTCACTTTGCAATCGTCCCTATTTAAGTCGACATATCCTGAAGATGCTCCGGTGTCGGAGCAAAACGATCATCGTGTTAATTTTGTGGTGAATTTGTGTGGTGTTGTGCCTACTTTGTCACTATTAGCGGATTATAGCAAAATAATTTTGTTTTCATTGTATATCATGGAATTCTGCAAAGTAACCCCTGCTTCTATTCAACCTCCATTTTTAGTTTAGAATCCATTGGGTTCACGATGAGTGATACGTTTTGTTGATCCACAGTACCACCACTATGATTTTCAGCACTACCTAATGTAGTGGAGTTTGCATTGGATGACTTCTCTGCGGATCGAGATGGTGACTGCTCGTCATACTTATTGTCACTTTGGCTCCTTGTTTCGGATTCTGTATACTACTGTGTCCTGTCCTGCCATTATCTATCAATTAGAATGATGACGTAGACAGGGATAATAAATAACGAGGTCCCATAAATAAATGTTGATTAAATATTAATTTAACCTTTTAGAAACAGCCGCTCAAGGTTTCGAGGCTCTGAATGATACGTATACGATATATACAAATTTTCATGCATAATTTCATATATTTTTGTCTATGCTATACAGAAAATTGATGCGACTACAAAATATTGTGGCCAATTCTGTTGTACACAATCTCTAAACTAAACTAAAATGACAGGTCTAAATTTATTCCTATCTCTTTCACAGTGCTCACTGCGGAAAAGGATGGCAATAGATTTAGACCTGTCATTTTAGTTTAGGTTTAGAGATTGTGTACAACAGAATTGGCCACATTATACGTTCATTTTTAACCCCCGACGCAAAAATAACAGGGTCTTATAAGTTTGACGTGTCTGTGTATGTGTGTGTGTGTGTGTGTGTGTATGTGTTTGTGTTTGTGTGTATGTGTGTGTGTGTGTGTTATTCTTAGCTATGTTTGATGAAAATCCGTCCAAGATGGCCGCCCCAACAAAATGGTCAATTACATAATATTTAATTAAAACTCCCTCAATATTGGTATAAAATAAAAGGGCTTGACTAGTAGAATACCATAACACTTTGATAAATTTCAAATCCAAGATGGCCGCCACCAAAAAATGGTGAATGTGGGGGGTTTTTGAATTTTTAATTTATACTTGTAACAAAAGATTTTATTTCATTAATTAAATTTATAGATAGACTAGCCGACCCCCGCGACTTCGTCCGCCTGGATATAGGTTTTATATAGGATCGGATTAATAATCCTTTTTTGAACCTAAACTAAATGTAGCCTAAGTTACTCCTTATAACATCACCTATCTGCCATTGAAAGTTCCATCAAAATTGATCCAGCCGTTTCGGTAATTAGCTGGAACAAATAGACAGATCGACAAACATAAATTTAAACGCACACCAGTTTAAAATAAGCCGTACGTTCAAAGATCCGGGTCCCAAGTTATTTGAACCCAATAAATGTCTGTCATTTCTGAACTAATAAACCTATGACCTTGAAATATTTACGGGACAATACTTAAAGTACTACCTTTCTAACAAAAAAAGAATGAGTTAAATCGAACTACGCGTTAATGAATTACAGCTAAATACATGTTTTAACTTTCTTCCCCTCTCCCTAGGGAACCGTGCTGAATTTCGGGATAAAAAGTATCCTATAACCTACCTCGGAGTATAAACTCAAATCGTACCAAGTTTTATTCGAATCCATTCAGTAGTTTCGGCGTGATGCGCGGCCAAGATACAGACAGACAGACAGACAGACAGACAGACAGACAGACAAAAATGAAACAAATTGCAGTTTTGGCTTCAGTATCGATTATAGAATGCCCTCCAACAAAAATTTTCAAAATATTTTCAATGTACAGAATTGGATCTGTTACAGTTTTATTATATTATAGATATAATTAAATTTATAGATAGATTAAAGAAAAATTTTATTTTTTCAGACCTTATGCACATCTCAGCTGCTATGATTTCGCGGTGTGGTGTGCTAAAAGCCTAAAAGTATTACCGGTTTTTCATCACTTATAACTCCTTTTTTGCAAATTAAGTAGGTACTTACCTGCTAAATTTTCATGCTTTTTAACCGACTGCGCGACGTAAAGGAGTGGTAATGTGTTTATCAGTCTATGTATGTATGTATGTTTGTATTAATTAATTATTTGAGGACAAGGAAGGAGCTTAAAAAGACGCAGTTATTTCAAAATCACAGACGGTCACCTCAGTTCTATTTATCTCTATAGATTTACTAAACATTAAGTAGGTACATACATCTTCTAAGCCCTCATACGCATTAGCGGTCAACCGCGTGTGCGGCTAACCGCGCGGCTAGCTGCTTTTATAGAATTTCGTCGCGGTTTGGTGCGTACAAAATGAGCGGTTGCATATAAAAATATAAATGCGGTTAGCCGCGCGGTTAGCCGCACACGCGGTTGACCGCTAATGCGTATGAGGGCTTAGTGTCCTCCTCCACATTAGCTCCTGGAAAGTTAACCTCATTTTGCGCAGTATTGGCTATTCTATTGTACTACCAATATTATGGGAGGTTGTAGTTGCTGTGACAATGATAATGGAATATTGAAGTGAAACGTGAAGAGTGTATTTGAAAATTCGATGAACCGAAAACGCGACACCATATTTTTAGCCTGCAAAATCAAAAGTTAAAATTAAGGTTTAGGTTAGGTTTAGATTTATAGATAGATAGATAGGGTATTATTAAAAAATATTCATACTTTTAACATAGTCAAGTTTTTTTCACCACGACATTTCTCCCATATAACAAAGACAATGGAATTATTTGCAAATTGCTGTTCCATTTTATGTAAAACTTTGACGGACTTATAGCGATATTAATACATGCAAATAGCATGAATATTTTTTGTTTGTTATTTAAAAATATTCATAATATATTCGCATTGTGGACTTTTATTCCCCAAGACATTTCTTTCATAATATGACAAAGGCAATGGAAAATGGTCTGAACCAATGCTTTTATACTTTTGCTGGTCCGTTTTTGCGAAACTTCGAAGGACTTCTATGATTTGTCACTCCAAACTGGTTTCAAATATATAAATTGTATATATTTTTGTACTTGCCTTTTAAAGCCCTATATTTTGATACCGTACTCAAGGATCTTGAAGAAAAATTTTTTCAGCCTGCACATTAAAGGGCACAAAGTCCGCTATTTTGATTTTTTTATGAAAAGGTACCCAGTGACACGCGCTATCAAGACGAATTTAATGGCATATCATTTATCAAAATCCGTTGAGCCGTTGAGTACGGACAATACATACGTACATAGATCAAACACATAACCATCCTTTGGGATTAGCTGCAGTCGGGTAATAAATAAGGCCAAAGTGGTAAAAAGACATTAAATGCCATCTGTAAGAATTACAATAAAGCATTCCTACTTTATTATCACTTTCTATGTTTACCCTCTTTCGCAATTATATACATATGTATATACATGTTACAGCCAAAGTAATACATCAGGATATTATATATACTATCCAGCTATTCTACATAATATCAACTCAATTTGGATAAAGTAATAATTGACACAGAATTAATCATATTTACCAGTCTTTGTGGCCGGTGGGCGTTGGCTTCGGCCACCGTCGGGCAACCCGTAATCCGCACTGAACAAAACCGGGGGCCCCACCCCGAAGAAAACCTCTATAAAAAATTACATGAGGGGTGATCCTCTTGAGGGTCGCCTGCGGGTGTGATCCTCTTAATTACGAGATCGCGGTGATTACGCTACACCACAAAGGAATGAGATGCGCAGGAGAGCAAGTCGGACCGAATTTATCACTTTGACCAACGTTGACCTGCTATTATGAATAATATCTGGTTTGACATGATATTATGAATAATACCTGGACAATTTAGATATTATTTATAGCCAGTCATTATGAATAATAGCTAATTTCACTTTGACTATAACATATTATCTAATATTCTCTTGAATTCACTAGATATCCTTCTTAACATACATACGTACCTACATTCAGGCATTAGAATTTTATTTAAAAAAATATGAACTGATATTACTTTAAATTAAATAAAGCGTAACCGTTCCTACATTTGCCTGACCAAATTACCTGAACCCGTTTATATATGAACTTATTTTAATAATTCCTATTATGATGTGTTTCAAATAAAATAGACTACTAACTATTATATTAAGGTTTAAAATTTTGTGCACCAAATTACAAAAAAATTAGGTTTTTTCTCGAAAATAAATAATGTAAACATTAAACTTCCCAACATTTTTTTTAAATAAACTACTAAACAAATCAAATTCCGTAGTTAAGTAAAAATTGCAATAAAATTTTAATTGACTTGTCGTGTAAACTATTCTAAGAAGTCTATTTTTTTTTTTTGAGAATATTATTTTTTATATTACTTATAATATATACAAATAATTGGCCTTCAATTCTTCAATAATATTTTAACATATTTAACAAGGTACCATTATACTTATGAAAATACAAATAACTCAAGAATTTCATAATTTTGTTGCATTAAAAATTAATCAATCTCGTTATCACTTTCGTTTGAGCTAAATTTATTCATAATAAAACTTTTGCGCAATAATTAAAAAAAAAATGCAAAATTAAAATTACAGTTCGTAACATTCGCATCATCATTTTTACAACCGCAACACCTTAACCCTAATATAGTCAATTCCATACTTCTAAAATTATTAATTTTTGGCGTTTTTCGTATTTTTTTTCTTTAGCTAGTCCTTTGTTAATATTAATATTGCTATTGATCTAATCACTATAACAATATTAAGAAAAATAATATTTTATAATAGTTTTAAAGTCTAAAAAAAACCACTAATTTCGTAGGCCGATATTGAAACTTACTTCGTATAAGTTTTAAATTCATATAATTACAATGTGAGTCAATCAAATGAATTACAATGCAATTAGATATATCACAAATTACAGATAAATAAGTACGTATACAAGGCAAATAAACTTTTTCTACCTCAGTGTTTACTATTCACAACTCATAATACTTATAGATAATTCGAAATATAAAGACGCAATATTACATTGTAATTAATATGGCTTTTGTAAACTTGGCATTTTATTAGTATTGTGTAATGAGATATTACCACTGTTAATAATATTTTCGGATAATATTTTGACTGTATAAATAAACAGTCAAAATATTATCCGAAAATATTCAAATGAATATATTTCATCGATAAATAATAAAATTATTTATAAGAAATACAGTGAGGACATTCATCGATTATAATCGATTAATGTCCTCACTGTATTTCTTATTTATTCTAACATTAATAAATAAAATTCAATAGATAAATAATTTAGGTTCAGATATAAACCAAAAAAAAATATGTTGTCATTAAAAGTTTTTTGGTATTTATTTATTATTTAAATAATTTAATAATTATATAAATAATAAATACCAATATCATCTAATAATTATTAGTAGATTATGAAACTGTTGCATAACATAGTACCGGTTTGAAAACTGAGATGTAGGCGAGATTTTTAATAGTACTATTTTAATAACTACCTATCTAGCTACATATATGCAGTTTTACACACGACTATATGATAAACTCTTTTCTCATGTCAGTTTAAGCGATTAATTTTCACATTATAGTAGGGGAGCTCATGAGGGAATTTTGGGATTTACTCAAGCGCAGGGAGGATATCCTGCATCCTGCTGAGTAACCTCTACCATATATAAGCCCTTTATACATATAGGGCCGCGCGTAAAAAATCGATGGTCAAAAATAATAAAGCACATCAGATTAAGGTATGGTGGGTTAATTACGAGCTAAAAAAAGTATATTTAGAGAATATTTGAACGTAACGTACTAGAGTGGGAGGGTTACAAAGCTGCAAAAAAAAACAATAACTGTCTTGACATTCTCGAATCTCGAGCGTGGTTGCATTTTTTTCTATTTTGAAGGAAATATTGAAAAAATAACAAAACAATAGGTATAGTCTGCCGATTTCCACATGCTGAAGTAATAAAAATCGTCTATGAAAATGAGAGCGTGCAGCTAGATGCTTTCCCCACGACTGAAAGAGGAAATATTCTATAGCCTTTTATTCTTCCTATTACCTAATCTACAAAATGTAATAGATCCTGACGACATTTAGCATCATGGGCTTCCCTACCATTATTATGTCAAAACGAATAATTGTTTCTTATAGGCGGAATGCAATACAAAGCCCATCACGCATACGCGTGCCGGCATTACAATGTATATTATAGTCGCAAACAAAATTGAAATGAAATCAAGATTTCATTTCTTGGGACGCAGTTAACTTTAATAACAATAATAATACAGGATTAAATTAATGCTGTTATGTAAACAATGTTTTAATATATATCTTTTGTAATGTTAGAAATGTATGTGAATGTCATCATTTACTCTTTAACACGTTTATGCTAATTGTAACTATAGTTGGGATTTTACAAACGTGCGAACTGAGCCATAAAGCATTACGATCATAGGGTTGTGAGAGCTCTCTCTCGCTATTTATAACCTGTTATCGACTATCGACAAATCCTTTTTTCTATTACAGACAACACTAGAGAAACAGGTTTCAGTTCCATAAGGACTGTAATTGCGAGCGAGAAGTCCAATAAAAATAATTTATGACTCGATTTGCACATTTGTAATGTCCCAACTTTATTACAAATGGCTACTAGTAAACTTCTCGATTTTGGGCTCATTTTGAGCTCATTTCCTGTTTCAACGAGTCCTATTCACATTGTACTTAAAATTATTGAAAAGGAGCCTAATGATGCCAAGATGATGAGCCAAGAAGCAGAAGCGTGTTATTTAGTTTATTAAACCACATATCATTTATTGAATTCATAATCAAGAGTTTAAGATAAAATTTATTATTTACACAAAAGCTATTGTACAATTTTATACTAACAAAGAGACGGCAAGGGTGTGGGGTCCTCAAATCAAACGGAGGTTCCGCATGTAGTTAGCACTCAGTGAGTGTATTTCATATACTCAAATCCTAGAGCGCACTACTTAGCCATTGCCGAGAAAAAAAATTCTAAAGTTTGAAAAAAAATATCTATTCACAAATATCTATTGACATTCCTCCGTCTTTTATAAGTTCTAATCGTTAAAAAGTTAAAAAATATTAAATTCGCGATTCAATAATGTTCAAAAAAATGGTTTATGACGATTTATTAGATTTTTTTTTTGATTTATTAGATTTTAATACAAAAAATTTTTTTTTTCAAACTTCAGATTTTTTTCTCGGCAATGGCTAAATAGTGCGCTCTAGAATTTGAGTATATGAATACACTCACTGAGTGCTAACTACACGCGGAACCTCCGTCTGATTTGAGAACCCCACACCCTTGCCGTCTCCTTGTAAATAAAAGTTGAACATTTTACTTAATGTTAATAGCATCCAGTTTTCATATTCAGTAAGTATATTATTATTCTCTTTTGATCATTATACAATTATATATACTATACTTGTATTTCTAGGCTGTCCTACAGTTCATTTTTTTAGGTATTTATAGTTACATAGTGTTTTAACAGATTTATTAATTGTAATTATGTGAGTACATTTATTTTCTTTAGATGTGGAGATCCTGCGACGAATGGTTACATGTATTTTCCTGTAAAATATTATTATCATTTTAAAAACACCAAGGATAAGATATAATAATACCTATTATATTTTACTTAAGATTAGACAATGCATTATATACTTCGGTACTTTTAATTCGATAGATAAGTAAAAAATATTTCATAAATTATTCAAAAAATTCGAAGTGTTCTGATATGTACAAAGATTATTATGTTAGAACTTAGGATAATTCCCAGACATTTGCTACAAAATATATGTAACAATATGTATATGTATGTATATACATAGCTATATACTATACAGCTGTGATCATTGTTCTTGTTTCATTAATTACGTAATTCGACCCAAATTTCGACATATTTCATAATTATTATTTATATTATTTCATATTTGTAGCAAATGACTTGAAATTTTTCGTCATTTGATCCTGGTCTATGTTAAGTTTTCTTATATGCCGATTGTTTAGTAACGAAGTATATATGAGATAATATTGTGGTGTTTTAAGTGAAAAGTGTAAATTGTTATAAAATAGAACTCTTTGTTACATAATATTATGTAAATATAAAAGTTATATCAAAGACGAAACTGCGTATCTAAGTATTGCCACTAAATACATAATTATAATAATTAGGTAATCTAAAAGTGTCAAAAATGGTTTCAGAAAAGTAGGTGATACTGATCTAAGTGATGAATGACGAGTATTCATGTGTATCAGTTTTAAGCAAAAGACTTTCCTACGGTGCTAGGCTTGCTTACGCTTTCATGAAATGAGAGACATTAAAAATCTTTAACAACATTGAAATGTAATAACACTCAGAAGGTTTAATTTATTCCCTACGCAGTTATGGAACATTCACTCAAACTACCTAACAACTTCAAATCAAAACACATCCTCACGATGTAACTGCACTAAACAAAAGTTATGTTTTACGGTAATCGTAAATATTTAAACATAAACCTTACTTTTCTAATACTCACCTTATTTATTAGGTTAACCGAACAAGCAATGAATTTCCACTACGCTTGCGTCGCCAGGACTGATATTCAGACGGAAATTTACTTCTAAACAAAAATCTACCGTGTCCGTTCAAAAGACTGGGGCCGCCTCAACCTCATATTAATTTGTACCGTCATTTCGTCTACCTAGAGTCTAGACCGTCAAACGTAGTGAAAACTCGCCTTAGTAAAGGCAAGCAACGTAAAAAAAAGATATCCCAAAATGTACAAAGCTTCATCTAAAACATTCACAAGTGCCATTAAAGAAATACTAACGATCTACGACAGATAAAGCTAATCTAGGAAGCTCTAAACATACGAATACAGAGCAAAAATGAAGGAAGAAAGGAAGATCTATTATAGACTTACAATTATGAGTAATAGTTGTAGTAGCATTGCCGGTTACAGCCGGAGTGACTACGCCGGCCACACTCGGTGTGCCACGGTATCGAACTAACCAAACATTTGTTTAATGTTATCACCTGCAAAGAGCCGTAAGCGGAACATACGCCACGAAGCATCTAGCCGCTACGCTATCGCTATGTTCCAATTTGAACATAAGACAAGGAAAGATGTGCACAAAATTAAATCACAAAACTTAAAACATCATTTGGACGTGTAATAGTGGAGTATATTTCTTGTAAATATATATTTTTAAATATGTATTATTTAAGATTGTAATTGCGATAAAGATACTATCATAGTCTTACTTAACAAACAAATAAAAATAACTGAAAACACCCACAAATTAACCAAAAATAATGTATTTTATTGGTGAGAGAATATCGTAATTTGATTTAATGCACATAAAACACAATTTGTGGATAGATATTGAAAGTGTTATCAATAAATATGAGCTAAAGACAGTTTACGATAAATTAATTATCAAATAGAATAATTGAGAACATTATTGTGAAATAGTTCCAGTAAGCAAATCGAAAGCATCCTAAACATTGCAACCTTACAAAACTAGAATATGATCACCTTTATAATATATTTTGTATTGTATATAATATATATATAATATATATTGAGTATTCATAATGTATATCTAACAGTACTTATATAGTTGTGATAACATAATAAACCAAAATGTATTAAGTATATGAAAACATAATATTTTTTATGATAGATACTTACGTGACGGTAGATATTACTTATACTAACATTTTACATGTTAAAGATGAAATTTGTTAAAACTTAAAAGGCATTAGTAAAAATATATAATTATTTTCATAAAAAATTAGATTATTATCACAAATTTCATCTAGATATAAGGCACAATCACAATAAAGTACATCCAGACTCTGGTATTCTAAAACAATCACTTTACAACAACGAGTTTTAACGATACAAAGCCACACACAATTCAATACTCACCAAACAGTAGACCTATTATAACGATTCCAATGACGCCCATTATGATCATCATCTGTAACATTATTTTTAATAATAAAAATTATTACTAACATTATTACTAACAAAAATACTAATTCTCGACACAACAATCGATCTCCATTCTAATAAATTAGTTTGGACACAATGTCCAAAACTCACAATCATGGTCCTGTAGAGAATTCGATGCATAGAATTTGATGTTGTGTTGTGTTATATTCAACTACATCTTTTTATCAAGAAGAAAAATTATAATTACTTTTAAGTTACCTTTAGATTTTGTAGCCAAAATTTGTTTTTCAAACTCTTTGCCTGCTGTTCAAATTGTGATGCTCCTTGCTGTAACGCATCTGTAAATTCAGTTTAATGTTTAATGTTATTTATATAATTAATACAGTTAGTTTTTAAAATTCATAATTATAAAGTTGTTTACCTGCTCTGTCATCTAATTCTGATAACTTTGCATCTCTGTCCAGCACCTTCTCAACATTTGTTTTCATTATATCAACTACCTGTAAAATTTAATTCAAGTATATTAATGAAATTTATTATATTAACTTTTAGTATGAGAAGTTCAAACTTAGTCATATTTTCTTCTACTAATAACTAACTAATCTGTTTTATCTCTTTTGTTATATTTTCTTTTCTCCATAGTTTTCGAATAATTTGACTTTCAGTATAATCATCACCATCCATAATCAGTATTTTTTCATTTGAAGTTTACCAATTCTTTGTTTGTAGTCAACATGTCAATTAGTTATAAACTCATTTACCTCATCGACTTGAGCCTGTGTCTGTTGCAGCCTCCTTTGTGCAGCGATTTGCTGCGGTGTTCGAGGTCCTCCGATAATTTCTCCATCTGGCCCGGTCTGTGCTTCCGCTGACAAACCCCCAGGTGTTCCGCCTTCCGCTGCCCTAAGGAGACAAAACCCATCATTATAATCTTCAACATCATCGTGGTTACTAATCAGAATACTGTTTGTGATCCAGTTAATTGCTTTATTATTCTTTTAATATATTTCTGATTTTGAAGATATTAATTGCTTATTTTATATTTTAAAGGTTCATATTTGCAATTATTGATGTCGTGAATCCTTTGATGTAGGATTAAATCCTAAATCTGAATTCAGGTATAGTTACATGGAGAACATAATATATTGCGTACACGTACATACATCTTAAAAAAGATTAATTGTAATTTGATAATTGAGAAATTTGGAAATTGCTGTTTCTCCAAAATTGCCATAAATAAAGATATCTGATATGTATAAGCCGAACTAAAGGAAAAGTTTATGTTGAGAATCTCTTACATTTGATAATTTTGTCAATATCATGTTAAAGTTTAACCATTAATGTAACTGAAAGAAACATCAATAGAATATTGGCTACGGGCCAAGCAACCGTTGAAGTAGGCCATTAAATTCATCACCATGCAGCTTAATACGTGCTTGTAGTTAACTTTTAAAAACAGTTGAATATGAAAAGATTTTATCAGAAATAGTTTATTTTTCATAAAATAATTTTCCTGATCAGGGTTCATGATACTAATTACAACTGTTATTTTCTAAGAAATTATTATCATTAGTCATACACATATACGCATTTAGGCATACTAATATTACATTAAAATATGCAGACCATCTTTTTGCGAACAACTTTCCTATCTATAAGGCTATAATCGAGCCGATCGGTGTTAATCTTTGACACTAAAACAAAGAAACAGAATAAGCTGAAAGAAAATTCTAAGGACCACCAACAGCGGCTGAAGGCAGAACCAGGAAACTTGAAAAACTGATGGCTAAGCCCAGTATAATTGCAGAACTAAATGAGCGAGACTCCGCAGAACCCTGGCTTGGGACTAAATAGTAAGAGAGAGGAGAAGCTTGCTGCAGAAGAGAGCAAACACAGGTTGTCCAAAAGAAAAACGCTCTGCTGGATCGCTAGGTGTTGACGAATTGTGTAAAGACCTGCAAGCGTTCGGAAGACCAGCTTAATACAAAGTGACGCAGGATATTGCAAGCCTAAAATCTTCTTTGGATCACTTAGCCAGCGAAACCATATGAATTCGTAATAACTATAAAAATAAAGTCATGGTATAAATTATAATAAACATAAGAATAGTCCTTAACAACAGGAATCAATAACATACTCAACGTCAATAGAATCATTATAATAATATATTCATCAATAGCACCAATTGGAAATATTTCAACAACTCAATCGATACGTATATTCGCAATCGGGCGTACTTTTATTACAACATACTTAGTAATGTAGATACGTTATTGCTTATTTTTCAATACCTTAATCTTGCAGGCTTCTAGTTTAATATATTGTTTTTAAACATTAGCTTTACTGAGATATTTCAATTTAAAAAAAATTAATATAAGTGAATCAACCGTATTCCGATCATCCAATCTACAATGCTCCAATATCGAACATTATGGTACGACCTCTACACAAAATGGTGGCATGCTCTACCGGTAAATTAACTTCACATAGATTTTCATTTTTAAGAACTAACGGCCTAATATTTCTGTCTGTCTGTCTATGAAAAACTACATACGGCAATCATAATAGTGTAAGAATAATGCTTAAAAAATTTAATTTGACAAAATTCATTGTTCGAACACAAAATTATTACAAGTAATGACTATGCGCCATTTTTTTGTACCGACTACATATTGGTATCAAACTGGTTTTAGTTAATAATAAATAATTGGTTTCATAGAAAATGTGACTTACATATTTCCAGGGTGATGATGTATATAAAAACTAGAATTAGTTGCACCACGTTAGCTCTGGGACCGGGAGCTTTCACTGACGCGCGGTTGCCGCAACACGACTGAGATGGCCGCAGTAACGTCGCGCACAAATGTGTTACGGTGGCAGCTTTTGAGTCTGCGTCATGGGGGAAGTAGGTCGGGATTTTGGAGGTTGTAATGTAGTTGCGTGTAGGTTTATGGAGAGAGAAAGATTAATTTGATCGAGTTTAAGTAGGTAGTGCTGTCTTATTCCTGTAGATATGTAGATATATCTGCGGCCGAATACTGCAACGTCAGTACCTAATCACCGGCGACGCGGCAACACGATCTTTATGCTATAATTAGATACTTGAATTTTCCATTATGTTATCAAAAGGGCATAGAAAATGAAGTTTTGAAAAGTACGGGCTAATTTAATCAATCAATTAATCAATCAATCCTTTATTTGCTAGTAAATAAACTTAAATATTGAGAGATTTTTTTATTTTGCATCAACGTCTCTATACTCCAAGAACTCGGCAATAAACAAGGTCTTTCGACGTTAGCAAAGAGTCACATATTGAAGTTCTTCGGACCCGACTCCCGGCGTGAGGGTGACTCCATCGAGCACCTTGTCATGCAGGGCAAAGTTGAGGGCACCAAACGGCGAAGAAGGTCGCCAATGCGATGGACCGAACAAAATAAATCAGCTATGGGAGGTCCCTTGCACGAGTGCACCAGGCTGTCGGCCAGCAGTGAGAAGTGGCGAATTCTCGTGAGGCGCATAACATCTGCCCTTAAAGACGTCACTTCTGGATGATCACGACCACTCTGCCAAGGGTATGACGAAGAAGAAGAAGATTGAGAGACTGTTCTTGTCGTTTGCGATACAGATAAAATGCCTAAGAATAAATCAATTTACTCCTAAATCAAACTATAAACAAATTCGTTAGTAGCTGTTACTATAATTCAGTAAAACTATTACTAAATACTATTACTAATACATAAACTAAACTCTTGTCAAAAAGTGACCTTAAAAGAAACATAATATATGTAATCCACTTGTCTCGCCGCCAGTCCCGCACTTGCAGGGCGCACGCGCGGCGCTGCGTGAGTCGCATCGATCGTCCCCAGTCCCCACTCATGGGGTAGTCCGGGTGTCACCCCACGTACCATTAATGCATAGGTACACTTTTCTATATGAATGTACTTTATACTGCACCGTAAATGTGAAAATTTCGGTATACCGTATTCACTAATATTATAAAGGCCGAAGTTTGTGTGTGTATGTTTGTTACTCTTTAACGCCGCAACTACTGAACCGATTTGCCTGAAATTTTGCCCTGACTAAGACACAATATTTATCCTATAAAGATCCACAGTTCCCGCGGAATTTTGAAAAAACCAAAATTTGCTACCCCAATCTACAGCCACAGCTATAGGTAGATTACTATAGTAAACTTCCTTGAAAGTAGGTATAAAGGTTGGAAAATTGTAGTAAAACAACCAGCTGCTCGATAGTGACTGACTTTATTACACGAAATTATGAACTACCTACATGTTACAATATTTTATATCGAAGTACGTAATTAAGTATACAACATCTTTCCCCTAAACAAACAAATTAAGAAACAATGAAACTATAAATAAAAATCTAATATACCACAAAATATAACCCCGCATACATATAATACTTAGCTCTAATGTAACTTAAACTAAACATTATTTTCTATTAAAAAATGATGCTAGTTGCTCACGAGCCTTACGCGCTGCCGTTCGACCCGGACCCTTATCCGACCCACTAGGCGAGGGACTAGCCGACCGATAAGGAACCTCGTACACACTGCCCTCACTGGACCCGTCTGTGCTACTGACGTTTTCCTCTGCCGTCTCGCACACGCTGGCATCGTCCACACCATCGTCACCATCCCCCTTCTCATCGGCAGAAGCAGGAGGTGACTGACTAGCCGTCGGACAAGATTCCGTTCGAATGAGGTGACGTCGGTTGCGTCTATATTTTTTGCCAGAGCCATCGACAACAAAATATGATCGTGGTTGTGGCGCGGCAGCCTGTACCGTCATGCGACGCCGTTCAGTTTTACCGTCCGCTACTATAACCTGTTCGCCTGGATTCAATTCGGGTAAATCACGCGAATGTTTGTCATAATATTGTTTAGCGCGAAGTCGATTACGATTTATATTAATGAAGTCAGAGTCGTTGTTCCTGTCCGGTTGCAACTTATCGATATGAACCGGAAGCGTGGTATTCATGTATTGTATTGTATACTTAATTACGTACTTCGATATAAAATATTGTAACATGTAGGTAGTTCATTTTTTAATTTATCTCTTATACCTATTGGTATTTTACGAACCGGACATACCGACGGGCACGCATCTTTATCTAATACGATTGTATATTTTCCCGGCAATTTACCTACACCTCGAAACAGATCACTATAGTAGTCTATATTAATTGCAAAAATACGCTTAATAACGCCTATACTCTCACAGGTATCTTTTCCGAGAACACTCTGACAGTCGTGTCTGGATATTACAAAGTTAATAACATATTTATTCTGTTTATACGACCACAGCATTTCTAGTGAGCCTACGATTGGTAAATAATTTCCACAAAATGATTGAGCCCTTAATTCACACGGTTTTAAGTCGTTCATCGCATATCCTAACTTCTTAAAAGTCTTAAGCGACAATACATTCAAATCCGAACCGGAGTCTAATTTAAAAGTCTCTGACATACCATTTTTGCACAGTGTTAAACTTTCAAACCACTTACTGTCTTTATTCTGGGTGTCATTTTGCAGAGTAGACACATAAAATAAATCATCATCGTATTCCTCGTTTACTTCGAACACTTTTCTAGTAGCAGATGTAACTTTTAATGGACAGAACATTTTTTTATGACCCCACTGATTACATAAAAAACATTTTATTGATTTCGCTGGGCACTGGGAATTAGAATGGAATTCACCACACGAACACTTTGTACCACTATTTGTATTCGATCGATAACCCGGCATGCTGCGCGTGCCGCGCGCGCCGCCGCACCCGGCGCCGGCGGGCCGTCCGCCTGCGCCCGCGCCGCCGCCTCCGGCCCGCGGCCGTGCGCGCGCACCGAACACCGCATCCACCGAAGTCCCGCTCGCCGCTGAATTAGCTCCTTCGATCTGTTTACCTTCTGTGAGCGATATTTCATTAGCGTGACAAATCTTCATGGCTTTTTCCAAGGTTAAATCTTCCGTTCTGAGTAATCTATCTCTCACTGTGCCGTCGACGACTCCACAAACGATTCGATCTCTTATCAATCCATCTTCCATGTGCTCGAACTCACAGTGCTGACTCAATATACGCAATGCTGTGACGTATGCGTCCACGTTCTCCCCGACTTCTTGATTACGTGTGAAGAATCGAAATCTTGCCATTGTCGTGTTAGGTTTAGTTCCGAAGTATTCGTTAAATTTTTTAACTAGAACGTCAATGTCATCTTTACTCTCGTCCTTTAAGAATTTGAAGGTCGAGTATATATCGTAGCCATCCGATCCGATAAGATTTATAAGAAGACTCGCCTGTACCTCTTTTGTTTCTTTATGTACTCCCGAGGCCTTCAGAAACACATTAAACTGTTTATACCATTTACGCCACGCGTCCGCGCGACTGGCCGGGCCGCCCTCCAATATCAAATCCGCTGGAGGCCGCGCGTGCTCCATCGTAAATTCACCAAATCCTAGTTGCACACAACTTCCATTTGATATTTAAACAGTTTAAAACCAAAATTCCACCGTGAATCACTTCAATTATAATAATTAACTGAGCACCGCTGTCACCATGTAGTAAAACAACCAGCTGCTCGATAGTGACTGACTTTATTACACGAAATTATGAACTACCTACATGTTACAATATTTTATATCGAAGTACGTAATTAAGTATACAACAAAAATGGAGCGAGAACGGGAACCGAAAATCCACGATTCCCTCGGGATTTGTGAAAAACCGAAATTCATATGGGCAAAGCCGCGGGCAGAAGCTAGTTAATAATAATTAATTATGAATGCGACAGACAGTTTGTTATTCGGTCATATTTTACGTCTTAACGGATCAAAATAGCATTAGACTTTAACAACAAATCTTTACTATCTATAATATCATGTCTGGTTCAAAAATAAGCCTCAATTTCTCAACAATTAACTATTGGTAACTCAAACACAAAAAAAACGTAAAAAAATCTCAGCACATGTATTAGAATATATGGAAATATGACCAATATGAATAATATATAAAAAATATTACAATATATGAAATATAATCTACTATATAAAAATAAGTCGGGTTTTCCTTCCTGACGCTATAACTCCAGAACGCACTAACCGATTTCCACGGTTTTGCATTCGTTGGAAAGATCTCGGGTTTTTCTCAAAGAAAAACACGCGAACGAAGTCGCGGGGGTCAGCTAGTAAAATAATAGTTCTTTTCTGAGATTGGAAGTATCAAATGAATCCATAAATCAGTAGGTACCTATACTGAATTAAATGAATCCATCAGATATTTTACGCAAGTATAAATTAAAAATTTAAAAAACCCCCGACATTCGCCATTTTGTGGCGGCGGCCATCTTGAATTTGCAATAGTGCTATTCTACTAGTTAAGTCCTTTTTTTTGATACCCATATTAAGGTAGTTGTGAAAAAATATGTAATCCGCCAGTTTGCAGCGGCGGCCATCTTGGATCGATTT
This sequence comes from Melanargia galathea, assembly GCA_920104075.1. Classification (NCBI taxonomy): domain Eukaryota; kingdom Metazoa; phylum Arthropoda; class Insecta; order Lepidoptera; family Nymphalidae; genus Melanargia; species Melanargia galathea. Next base: position 11,264,635 of record OV049858.1, read on the forward strand.
TCATCAAACATAGCTAACAACACTCTCGACTAATTCACCTTTCAAACAAAAAAACCGCAATCAAATTGGTCTACCCGTTTGAGCGCTACAGGGGAACAGACAGACACACACACACACATACGCACACTGAGACACGCCAAACTTATAACACCCCGTCGTTTTTGCGTCGGGGGTTAAAACATATTCTATTTAGAACTGCTAGAGTGCTTCGGAAAACAGACATTCAGCTGAAGCTTTCGATCGATAGTCACCCTACGTGGGGACTTGGGGAGCACTAACAGGGGGACTCCCCTCTTTGATTTGCGCCAGGGGTAGGTCTACAGTCTAGACGCAGAGTTCACGACACGTGTATCATTATCAATGGATGACTCTGTGCATGAATGTACTTGTTAAATCTATCTGTTCAAACAAAGGGAAAAGAAAACTTTCAACTAATTGAACGTCGATTAATTCTTAGAGTAGGATTTGTTTTGCATGCCGATCCACGGTAGATTTGTACTGCTAATGTGGCCAATTCTGTTGTACACAAATCTCTAAACTAAACTAAAATGACAGGTCTAAATCTATTACTATCCTTTTCCGCAGTGAGCATTGTGAAAGAGATAGGAATAAATTTAGACCTGTCATTTTAGTTTAAGTTTAGAGATTGTGTACAACAGAATTGGCCACATTGTGGCTAATTCTGTTGTACACAATCTCTAAACCTAAACTTAAATGACAGGCCTAAATCTATTGCTATCCTTTTCTGCAGTGAGCACTGTGAAAGAGATAGGAATAAATTTAGACCTGTCATTTTAGTTTAGGTTTAGAGATTGTGTACAACAGAATTGGCCACAATATATATCTAATTTTAATGTACCAATCTATGCAAATAAAGGAATCTGAATCTTTGTTCTAAGCTCGTTAAAATACGAGTAGATATTAATTTTATTGGTTCACACACACACTATTTAGTATTTACTACCAATGATATTACATTATACATATTTAAATGATTTATCATTTACTGCACAGTTAAATTTGATAATGGTAGAGGAGGTTTTTTTGTGATATTATAGAGGTCCCTTAAAGTTAAGACTTAAGTCTAATCTACATTCATTCATAAGGTTTAGTTGACAGTTGCACATCAGGCGTTAAAGTAAGCTTGCCCTTAAAGTTAAAGACTCCAGAAAAAGTCAATTCGAGTTGCGAAATTAAATGCGTTTCACTTTCTCTACGTAGCAACTAATAACAAGCTACACTTACCACCACTAGTCTTTTTACGTCCCACTTCAGGGCTACCTCCTCTCATAGGAGAGAGGGATTTAGAGCTTAGAGCCCGCCACGCTGCTCCAATGCGGGTTGGCGGGCTAGCTACACTTACGGTAGGACCTGTTTGGAGCAAGACTTGCCATTATCATCAATCGCATCATCATAAACTTGCATAAATTTTTTTCCGCTTATTAAGTTCAAGTATCGAATATAAATTGTTCCAATTAATATATTGCAAGAATCCATTTCTTAATTAGCAGGAGGTTCTGTCCGAGGCTTAATTGCTACCACAGGGTCTTAATTAAGGCGCACCACAACGTCATTATTTACCTTTATCGGAGCTTTTTCATCCGAACTCCATTACTAGGTAAGGTGGGATCGCTGGGCGCTTAATACGTTTTGGAGATAATATTTGCTTTTGGTTCGGAAATTGCGTTGTTGCTGATTAAAGCAGTCATGATAGTCTTCATTCATTCGTACCTCTTTCTTCTTTCGAAAAATTGACTTACCCATTTGGCTGATGCATCATACAGAGAGTGAGACAGTTAAATCATTAACATATTGTAAAACAAAGTTCCTCGCCGCGTCTGTCTATTTGTCCGCAATAAACACAAAAACTACTGAACGGATTTTCATGCAGTTTTCACCAATAGACAGAGTGATTCATGAGAAAGGTTTAAATGTATAATTTGTTAAGATTTTGTGTAAATTGGTTGAAATATGAGGAAAATTGTAGGAAGTGTCGGAAAAAGTCACACCGCCTGGGAGCTTTCATCAAAAACGCTGACTAATCCCTTTGAGATAATTATAACAAAACAATGAATGGTGGGATAGTAGCGGGTAATTATTACCCGTGCGAAGTCGAGGCGGGTCTCTAGTTACATTTAAATTCAGACTAAAACAATCCAGGAAGGAAGAGTTAATGCTATTCATTGCTCATTAATATCATTTATCGTAAACTCTTTAAGCTTTATTTTTGTTTTTACCACCGTATCCTTATATAAAGCCACTTCATCGTCCGGAACAATTTCAACCATATTTTTGGACATCTTCCTGTTCGTAATGTGAACCTTATTGTCTATGCCCTAAGACACATGAACTATCCTTTATTGTTATTAAACTATTATTGCAATATCACCTTTATTTTTCAAGTAATAAGATATACGTGATTTGTTTACGTGTGGCCGCTATACATCGATGCTTAATGCAAGCGCAACAATAAAACAATAGTAGATTCATTTATCTCTACGCAATGAAATAGTATGGATAATTACGTAGTAAATAAACACTCTACTTTTTTGCTTACAAAATGTAAAATAGTAGTTTATGAAACGGTTGCATAATAGAGGTTATTAAAACACGAGTGTTAGTTTAAAAAACGAGCCGCAGGCGAGTTTTTTAATAGTATTACACGAGTGTTTTAATAACTAATTATGTAGAGTTTCATACACTACTTTATCTAAGCTCATCAATAGGTATCTTACGTATAAAAGAAAAGACTAAGAAATTAACAAAATTATTTATTATAATAAGTATTCATGTTTTGGATATTGCAATTTATAAATGTACTCAATTCTTCAGGGGAGAACGTTTTTGCATTTTTTCCCTTAAAGCCCTGCGATTTTCTTTTTAAAACAGCAATCAGTCTTGTGTATTTAATAATATCGATTTGGTTGTAGATACTCAATATACTTTTGAGCATTGAGTATTTAGCCCATAAGGACAAAGACTTAAATTTATTTGATAATTTTTGGAAATATGCTAGCATTACATTTTCTGAAAATGAAGTGGTTTTTTTCAAAATTTTCCAACTCATAAAATCTTGGTAACATTTATCGTAAATTTTCTTTGATTTTGCTGGCAAAAGATTATTTGTCATTCCCGATGCTATTTCCAGAATGTCTGGTGGAGTTAAATTCTCTTCAGTATCACTGCTAGACATTTTTCCGCGCAACAAAAATCACTTGCAAAATTTTGAGTTACAAAAACTGAATAGTAAATAAATAATAAATTAAAAATTTAAATAATAGGCGCCAAAATTCAATTGTCAATTTCGAATGTGCGGTGCGTGCAGTGCGTCTATGGTCAATTATGGTAGCACTACACTCTGTCCTCTGGCCGCATCTTGCTACCGCCACACTTTCGCAGTAGTAGTAATAGGGTAACTTTGATAGCGGGATAATCATTGTAAGTAACAAAATTAAACTAACTAACTATTGTAAACTAACTATTGTACCTATTTCTTTTAAAATGTTTCTTTTGTTTAATTTATGTTTTTTTGGTGTACAATAAAGTATTAAATAATAATAATAATAACAAACACCCGGCATGGCTCAAAAATACCAGAACCCAGTGCCTGTACTATAATGTAGAAAAAATTATTTTTTAACATTGTTTTGCAATAATTTCCTAACAAAGTAGTGTTATAATGAACTTTTTTAATTTTTTTTTTAAATATTATAGATGTATGTGAATAAAGTAGTCCAATATATGACACATTTTGATTTCATATTCGGAATTTTATGATATGAGAGTAGATAAAAGTTGTTATAATCAATGATAACAATTTGTAAGGTATTCAATTTGGTTTATCTTTTACTTGTAAATACAGAATCTTTATACAGAATATTTTTCTTACAAGAGTAAGAAATTTTATATCTAAAACAGAAGCTGCACGGAAAGCATGTATACAAGGAAGTTTCTTATCACAGTTTTATTGTTAGTTCACGGTAATAACATCCTATGCTCCATTATAATATTATCAGCTAAGAGAAAATAAATTGTACACTAAGTGCTTAATCTGGTGGCTGCATCAGTGTTAAAGTAGAATCTTAGTGACAAAATTGCATGGAAGAAATCGAATTTGCACTTAGTTACCCACAGATAGTGTGAAGTACTTAATATAATTTGTTAAATTCACAACTTGTTTTTTGAAAAGTGTAACTGCTAAATTTGTTTTCGGCTCTTCTCAGAAGAATCTGCTTTCTGTTCCGGTGTGGTAGAGTCTTGTCATAAGAGCTACAACATATAATATATATGTACCTAATTACGAATTTTTTAGGGCTGTGTTTAGAAAAGAACACTCATCATCATCAGCACCAGTTAAATTAAAATTGCAGATGTATATATATATATAATATATATATCTATTAATATCGATCAATTATAAAAATTCTCTCTCATTCACTTCTTTTTCTCTCTCATTAATTTCTTTTTCTCTTCTAATGAACGTTTCTAATGTTAGACTAGAAGAAAATACTATTAGTATTAAGTACCTACTTTAGTTGTGATGCTGTATAATAAAGCGAATAAAAAGAATTATTAAACAAGCACCGCATCCACGTTATACCGTCTTATGATAAATACATTAAGTATAAATTTTATAAGGCCATTAAAATTAGGGCGGTCGGCCGCGAGCAAATTGTTGAGCGGTGCCCACAAAGAGAGCCGCCTAATCAATTGACTCCGCGGCCGGCGCATGAGAAAAATGTACTAACTGCAGTATTTATATTATAAACAATAATTATTCTGTTATTGTGTTAATGGACGACTAATAATTAGTATCTAGAGGAAAAGAAAGTGAAAGGTATTTTGTGAGTGTCCAGTAAAAGTTTGAAGAGGCCATTCAATGAATACGTAACAGGGAATTTCGCATTTTTAAGCTTTTGTTGTACTTAAGTAAAAGTTATGAAATTTTCGTTTCGACAGTTCAAATCCCGCCTTCTTCGTAATTTGTCCTTGTATCTAGCACAAGTTTTAAGCATAGTTGCAGGGGAAATAGGAACATAAGTCATGGTCATCATTGCATTACATTATATTACATTGCAGTAAAAAAAAGTGGCGATCACACCACTTCTTTTAACTTTCGTTTTACAAATCATACAAAAAGCGATAACGTTTTTCTTCCCGTAAATATTGTCCAATTTTTATGATTTTTGGATATGTTGTAGATATAGTAAAAAACTAGGTCCGTACGTTTTTATTTTAAAGAATTATTGCTTACGATGTAAGTTATTAGCATCTAAATATCTCTATTTTTGACGTAAAAACTTCCTCCAGCGTTTTTATTTATTTTAGTTAAACTAATCTGAATTACTAAAAAATAAAAACGTACAGACCTAGATGAAGATGTACTGAATCCAATGAGATCAAAATCGCTTTATTTCGTAAAGGTTTAGCGTCATCGAACTACGCTTAGAATGGAAGTTTCTAAAAAATTTCCGCTCGAAACGTAAGCTATAAACCAACCCATGTGTGCCCTGTAATTACATTTGCCGACACGCACACAAGCGCATGAGTACCTTGAGCACTGACGCGACGATAGACGTACCGAGTCGTTTAGGCTTGCTAAAAACGGCTTATCGCCGCGTCGACGACTGCCTTTCTTTACCTATTTATTCTAAGTTTAGCGTGGTAAAAACGTCATCGCCCGAAACCATATTTCAGTAACGAAATGTAGGTTAATCTCAGGACTTGCAACTCTCTCTATCACACAATACGGAGCATTTCTGAAAATTTACCTACTCCTGCCACGTCTCGTGACTACACGATCCTCTTAAGAAGGGAGCTGGAATCGAACAAAATCTAAATACGCTCTACTATATAACTCTCAGAACTGGTATTTGGTGTAACACCAGTGCAAGGTTGGTGTAAGGGCAGAAGCCAGAAGCCGGGCAGGTGATACCGACATTCTATCAACAATTAGCCCACTTAAGCCGCAACTAGGCGCGGTAAACAGATCCCGGCTTTGTCCACCCGGTTAGCGTGCTCCGGCTAAGTGCTGCGATCCTTGTTAACTGTTTAGGTTAACAAGGCGACCGAGCTGTTTACTATCCGCCTGTTGGTACAAGGAGCTAGCCTAGCTTGTTCTTTGCGTGCCCTGAGTTATAAGAAATAAGATTTACGATGAAAAGGCCTGTGAAAGCATTAATAATAATTTAATATTAAATAATAATTTAGTGTGCAGAAAAACGTGTATTCAACTGATGTAGAAAGCGCGGGGCAAGGAGCTAGTGGCATCATCTGTTATTTCTATCGGAAATTAACTTAATATTCAAGTTTAGCCGCGCAAAGGTCACTTCTCGATTTTTTTTTTGTGTATGAAATGTAGCCTATGTCACCCGGACCACAACAACGAATTAATTGACAACTCATTCATCAAACTCGGCCCAGTAGTTTAGGCGCTCCGCGCTACGGTGAAACACTCAGAATCTGATACAAAAATCGGATACATACATACATCCATACAAACATACAAACATAGACTGTTAAAATCAGAACCCATCCTTTTGGCTTTGCCGTAGTCAGGTAAATATTAGTCAAATAGTACCTAATATTCTCTTAATCAAACAAGCAGCATCACCAACTATGTACCAGCTTCGGACTGGCACTGCGAGTTTCTTGATAGAAAAACCTCAATACCTAAAAAATTTTCACCCGACCTGGGAATCGCAGCATTTAACTACTTATTTATCAAGCTTCAAACTAATTAGAAAACGCTATCTCTTATAACTTGAGACACTGCAGCGAGCCTTCAACGCTTTATTTTTAATTTTTGCCTTAAATTCGTAGATTCCACGTGAATAGTCCACATTATATCGTTATTTATTTATTCTCAGTCGTATGTGAAATATGTAGGCTTATTTTTTCTCGCTACTGTGTGCTACGATTTCGACGTAACCTCTCCACTCTGTCGTGTCAATATTGATGTAATGGCGGCCACTGCAACTGCTTTTGATTTCTTGTTAGGTACACAGATTATATTACAATAGGTTGGTATGTAATATAGCTCCTTTGATATCCCAAAATAAAGTTAAAGTAATAACTTATGTGTAATAAATTTATTATTATTTATTTAATAACTTATGTGTAGAGGATGGAAGAGGATCATGCTATGAGAAATGCAAACTTAATCGGCATATGTTTTGAGAGAAGTGCGATAGTTAGATCTATAATCTAAATTTTATTTTAGGGATTTGGAAATTAAAACTGTACACTTGTAACTTAAATTACAAGTTTGTTAGTAATTTTCTCAAAGTTTTATATGTATTTTTAATGACATAAAATTAGATAAGTGATAATCATTCAGTACTGTGTAACGGTTAGGCTGACATGTTGGGGTGCTAGCCAGGTAACCTCCAAGTGTGCCTGGGTGCTGCTGGTCCTCTTGGATACGTCCGAGGGGAAGAGCAGTATTCGGGCCGGTGCGCCCCGGTAACATGGTTAATAATTTTACTACGGGGATATTGTTAGCCATGGCCAATGACCTGGCGGAGGGAGGTTTCTCCGCGTGTCCCTCTGATTAGCAGAGGGCACTGCGGATGAAACTGGGGGTGAGACACCCCGGGGCGGGGGGCAGCGATGCCCATCGCGGGAGGTAGAAAACCTCGTCCAAAAATTACGGGAGGGCGCGAGCCTCTGGAGGGACAGCCCAGAGGCGAGCGGGAGCCCCAGCTGAGGCGGCTGCCGGACACCTGGGATGCATACTTTGGGTTCCCCAGGCGTCCAGCACAGACAGCATGAGGGTCATGCCGTGGTGGTTTTAGTGGGTATACCCGGTTGGAGTCCCACATAACCTTCGTTCTGCCGCATTCGGCCGCAGAACGGGGGTACCTATAAAAGGTTTCCACCACGTCAAAAAAAAAAAAGGCTGACATGTTAGCAACCTACAATAGTTCTAAAAAGTACCTAAGAGCTCCTAAAAAGCATACTTAAGGCGTCTATGCAAAATGTCCAGTTGGACGTTATTAACACTCGTTTGACAACAATAAAGCTTTAAGTCTAAAATGACAGGCAAGTGAGCTTATACAATAACTGAAGAGTCAATATAATGACTAGACACAGGGATTATTATACAAGAAAAACATAATACAGAAAAGGAAGTGTCATATTGCCTACTACATTAACCTAAAATGGAGCGGTAATAATGTTCCATCTACTATGTTACCTGTGCCGGTAACTGGATTTTTACCATACCATTTAACAGGGCATTGTAAAGAGTGGTGTCACCGCGCGACTTAGACAAATTTCGGCGTTTCGTCTAGCCACATTATCACTTACCTGGTAATAGATCCGGCGGGTGCGGGCAGCATCTGTCTACATACACTGTATACAGGTGGTAAAATAACAAGCTGTAACTGTAGCTATGATTAAACGTAAATTAAACTTCAATACTGAAATAAAAAATAAATGAAAAGGAAAATTATCGGTTTTTTGAAGTTGGTTTATAAAAGAAAGAATCCATGAAATGGAGAGTAAGTACCAATGTATTCAATTAATCATGTTATCAGAGCTTAGTTCACAAACATCACACTGGATTTAATATTATTATACTTTAATGCGTTCAGTATTACCGGAGTTACGACTGCAATAAGTTTGTAAATATTTTGAATTTCCTAATTGACGCGCACTTGCTGTGTTCTAAATAAGTCCAACTGATGCTCAATAATGCGTAATTTATGTTTTTTTTTTAATTTTGTGGTACAAATGTAAGAGATCTTTGAGGAGTATCTCACATACTTAATATGGCAGGGAATAATAGAGTCTCTTGACTTTATATCACTCTTTCCCATAAGAGAAGAATCCTTTATTCAGTACTAGCTTTTGCCCGCGGCTTCGCGTAAATTTCGGTTTTTCACAAATCCTGAGGGAATCGTGGATTTCTGGTTCCCGTTCCCGCTCCCTTTTCCAACCTTTATACCTACTATCAAGGAAGTTTGCTATAGAAATCCACCTATAGCTGTAGCTGTAGATTTCGGTTTTTTTAAATCCCGGAGGAACTGTGAATTTTTCCAGGATAAATACACTTTCCAAACATCCACACTTTCACATCACTATCACTATCACTATCACTATATACCTAGTATAAAACAAAGTCACTTTCTATGTCCCTATGCATGCTTAAATCGTTAAAACTACGCAACGGATTTTGATGCGGTTTTTTTTAATAGATAGAGTGATTCAAGAGGAAGGTTTATAAGTAGAAAAATTGGACCCCGTAGGTGGCGCTAATACGCCACGACGACGTCTGCCGGGTCCGCTAGTTTATAATATAAGTAGGATAGTAGGATTTAGTCATTAAGCTGAATAACTGACGATGCATATTTATGTTCCAAGTCGTAACACACTGTATAAACTAAACTGTATGTACAGTATAAGTAGAAATGCAACTGAAAAATGTATCGGAGATCTTAGCGCAAACACTCGCACGTGTTACTGCTACTTTTCCAATGAACCATTTATAAAGCACACCCCAAGAAAAAATGGTTGAACAAGTATAAATTAAAAATTTAAAAAAACCCTGACATTTGCTATTTTTTGGCGGCGGCCATCTTAGATTTGCAATAGTGCAATTCTTCTAGTCAAGCCCTTTCATTTGATACCCATATTATGGGAGTTGTGAAACAATATGTAATCCGCCATTATATAGCGGCGGCCATCTTGGATGGATTTTCATCAAACATAGCTAACAACACTCTCGACTAATTCACCTTTCAAACAAAAAAAACCGCATTCAAATCGGTCCGCCCGTTTGAGCGCAACAGGGAAACTGACACACACACAGACACGTCAAACATATAACACCCCATCGTTTTTGCGTCGGGGGTTAAAAATGTCTACATAGTTAAAATAGTTTAAAGGTTACCTTAGCTTATTTAAATATTCCGACTAATATCTATCCCTAAAGGTTTGTCATTCAATCACGCATTATCTAATTTTTGAAACTTTTGAACTGAAGAGAGAATCTTTAGATTGGTGTATAAGCTATGCAGTTTACAACAATGTAACAGGCTATGTCAAAGTAATTTAACTGCTGGTTTGAAGACAGGAATATCGATTGCCGCTATCCGATAGGCTGCGAATGTGTGGCTGCCATCACAATGAGAATCTGCCAAGTTATTAATTGAGTATTGTTTGCGTGTAATAGAATCCGACCGTTATAGGGTAAGTATAATATGATGACGGGATTGCAAGTTATTGGCTGTACAGTCGATAAACTAGGTAAAGGAAAGGATATTCTGGTAGGGTTTTTACACGCCATCGCACCAGTTACGCATGAATCCTCCCATCAGACCAGACCAGAGACAATTCAGAAATTGTCAAAATCAAATAGTATTTGCCGGGAATCGAATCCTCCCTTTCATGGGCGTTGCCAGGTAGGGGCAGGGGGGGGCAGCTGCCCCCCCTAGAGATTTGAAAAAATATAGATATGCTATATTTTGCACTAAGTATCTAAATTAAACTTGGCGCAAATGGAAACGAGGTCAATGAAAAATTCTAATTCGAAAATAAATTAAGAGCTCGTAACTAGCTTCAAAAGCTCTGGACTGTACCAACAATACTTTGTATTTTTCCTATACTATAATATCATCAACTTGCCCCCCCCCCCCCCCTTGGCCATCGGCTGGCGACGCCCTTGCTCCCTTTCATAACACCACCACCACCATTACAGCCTTTTAACGTCCCACTGCTGGGAACACGTCTCCTCTCTCATAGAAGAGAGGGATTTAGAGCTTACCAAGAGAGAGAGAGAGGATTTAGAGCTAACCCGCCACGCTGCTCCAATGCGGGTTGGCGAATGCACCTGTGAAGTCATCAAACCTGAAATAAATGAACTGAAAACATTTCAAGGGTGGAATGCGCAATTTTCAGTTAGTAGCTACAACGCTATCACAAATTACGTATACCTACTCATTATACCTCACTAACTAATTGACTAAGCCCGCGAAAAGATTTCGCAAACAGGAGCGGACATAAATCAATGCTACCCATGCCATGGGCATGTTTGCGTGTAAACACGTGCAAGTTAAACACGCAGTGCAAAGCTGCGTAGGCATTTGACGTCAGTGTAACAACTGTTAGGAGTTCCTTGAAGTGTAGGTACACTGCCTTGTGTACTTTACTTCTTGTCTTTTAATAAATAAGTATATCGACGAACTCTTTTCCCCTTTGCCTTACCTATAAGTAACTAGCTGGTGCCCGTGGCTTGTAACGCGTACACAAGTGTATAAGGTTTGAAGAACTTTTGAGGGAAAATGTATTTTTGCTTACAGGTATTAACGGTCTTATAAGTGGGGACTAATTTTTCATTCACTTTTTTTAATAATATTTTTATGGGACGGCATATCTAGTACATTTTAGTAACATTACTTCTGAATATACTTATATTCAGAAATAATGTCTTTTATATAAAAGAAAAAGGTGACTGACTCACTGATCTATCAACAGAGAGTTCAAACCACTGCACTGGATGGATTGGGCTGAAATTTGACATGTCTAATTATGACGTAGTCATCCGCTAAGGGGGTGAAATAGGGGTTGAAGAGTTGTATGAGATTTGTATGAATCTACGTGGTAGAAGTCGCGGGCAAGTCTTATATAAGTGGAAGGGCCGGGGTTCGATTCCCAGCAAGGGGAAATTTTTAATTTTTAAATTGTCTCTGGTCGTCTGGTGGCCATGGTGGACTAATTAGCCACGGCCATCCATGGCTAGTTATCGCCTTACTGAAAGCAAAGCCGTGCTACCAAACGATTTAGCGTTCTGTGTGCTTAGTCTAAAGCGGAGCACTCGAAAACGAACTCGAAAACTATTGATCGATTTCAGAGTAAAATAGACCTAAAATGTCTTGTATTAAGGTTTGAGTTCGCCAATACATTCAGCATTGGAATGTATTGGCGAACTCAAACCTTAATACAAGATATTTTAGGTCTATTTTACTCTGAAATCGATCAATAGTTTTCGAGTTCGTTTTCGAGTGCTCCGCTTTAGACTAAGCACACTGGTACAATACCGCGTAGAAATCGATCAATTATCCTTATTGTGAAACTGCCATGCCTCTTCTAGGTTAGCCCTAACCTACTCTGGTAACCTGATTAGTGCTTCCAGATAAATCGGTGAATAAAAAAATTGGTTGTTTGTAAAGTCGGTTTATACGGACTATAATTTTACGTGATAACGTCATAAGAAAACATTGCCTTTCTATCGCTTGCTTAGCGCTGTCGCTTGCACGCGGTACGTAACAATGAGTCATGCTTTTTCGTCGTTCACGTCGAAAAACAGTAGAAAATACATAAGTGATTGAAGACTGCGTATCAGCATTGATGCTTGCCAAAACTTTTGGCCGAAAGTTTTGATCAATAGACTAGCACTTGACTGTAATTAGGTACACCATTGCACATTGGTAAGTGATGACCCCCATTGGGTTAATTGTAATATCTGCATTGGATGACGTAATTATATGATTTCATGCACTCTATTAATAAATTCAATAGGCATACCAGTATCATAATATATTATCAAAACGGCATCTTAATACGTGGAGCAATTATAATATGCATCTAGATATTGCATTACGGCATTCCTATTAATGTAATCTTAGGCTATTTACAACTATAGGTACCTAGTATCGGCTTTAATAATGTTAATGTATTGCAATTCATATACCTACGCAAAGAATTCAACTTTAATGTATATATATATTTTCGTAAATACATACGTAAATATTCTTAATAGAGAAGGACAATATTTTTTAACTAAATAATACATAATATAGAAAGAAAGAAAAAACTATTTTATCCATTAACGATATTATATTATTATGTAAAAAGCATTAACGCCCAGCAATATCTAATACCTGCTATAATAGAGCTGAAATTTTGAACGGAAGTTCCCTTTATAAATTAATGTAAACAAGGAATACAGCTGGGTTTTTCGAATCTCCCATGGAATAAAGAATTCACAACGGATCGGGCTAAAAGCTCGAAATAGCAAATAGTTATTATGACGTAGATAGGTATCCGCTAAGAAAGGATTTTTGAAAATACAACCCCTAAGGGAGTTAAATAGGGATTGAACGTTTGTATGAGATTTATATGAATCCACGCGGACGAAGCCGCGGGCAGATGTTAGTAATAAATAATAAATAACTCCATAAATAAAATCGCTGTACTTAACAAGATGCATGAAAATAAACATTCATTAAAAACAAATAGATTATTCTACATTCTTAAGGTATCGTCGTAGGTGTAACTTCTCTTTAATAGTAGTTTATGAAACGGTTGCATAATAGAGGTTATTAAAACACGAGTGTTAGTTTAAAAAACGAGCCGCAGGCGAGTTTTTTAATAGTATTACACGAGTGTTTTAATAACTAATTATGTAGAGTTTCATACACTACTTTATCTAAACTCATATCTTAAAATCCAAACCATAAAATCTTGGTAATATTTGTCGTGAGTTTTCTTTGATTTTGCTGGCAAAAGATTGTTGGTCGGTGGTCAGGTGGAGTTAAATTCTCTTCAGTATCACTGCTAGACATTTTTCCGCACAATAAAAACCATGTCTTGTAAAGTTTTGAGTAACAAATAAAAAATTTAAATATTATAACTAGCGTATGGCGCCAAAATTCAGTTGTTACCATAGAGATTCTTCTTCTTTTTCGGTTTGTCCCTTTCGGGACAGGCCAAGATCGTTGACCATACAGCCTGGGTTACCATAGAGAAATTAATAGTAGTAGAGGAGTCCTAATGTCCTATAGAAATTAGTGGATCGGAAAATAGCTCAAGCTTATCAAAAATTTAATTTTTAATAGTTATTAATTTTTAGTAGTTATTTTTAGTAGTTACTTAATTTTAAGTAAACTTAATTTTTAGTAGTTACTCTTCTGCAATTTAACACAATTCACAATGTTTAACGCGTTTGTACAGTTACACACATCTACTGTAAGGAGGTCGCACGAATTTCCCGCCATGGCTCAAAAATAACAGAACCCAGTTCGCCTGTACTATAATGTAGAAAAAATTATTTTATAACATTACTTTGCAATAATTTCCTAACAAAGTAGTGTTATAATGAATTTTTTTAATTTTTTTTTTAAATATTATAGATGTATGTGAATAAAGTAGTCCAATATATGACACATTTTGATTTCATATTCAGGATTTTAAGATATGAGAGTAGATAAAGTTCTTTAAAATCTCTCAAAGTTTTCTTTAAACCTTGTCTAACTCTGAAAGTTGTTAATACTTAGAGTTGGAGCTAAAACAAAGGTTTTTATTTCAAAGCTTAAATCGCACGAGCTGATTCAGTTAGTTTTCCATTCTCTCAGCCGCAGCTGCTTCGTATTTGCATACGTCCACTCTAACATGTCGGTACTCTGAAAATAAAAATGAATAATACTTAAGTGATAAATAAAATAATTTAATAAGCTTCGATGTTAAGTTTTACTCGTAGGTATATATAAACAATAAGGAAAATAATTAATACTATTATATGGAAAAGTTTTCAGGAGGGTTGAGGGTTAGTACGAATTTCCACATCTCGACAGTGCTGATGGACTTTGAATATCGAAACATTCGTCAAAGTAAAATGGATCTAAACTGTATTTTTTTAAGACTCTCTCAAATTCGTTATAGTTAGATATCCAGCGCTCCAAGCGGAAATTTTGAGAAATAAATATTGATAGCACCGTTCGACTTTAAAACGAGCATTTTTAGGTCGATTTGATGTTTTATTGCTTGAAATCTAGTAAATTCAGTCAATCAGAATTGAGTACACACACAGTGGAGGCATTTAAAAAAAGTAATACTTACGTTTTTTCTCGTCACAGTTGTATTCATACAAATCACAATTATCGTTAAACATTCTAGAAATACCCAAAGAGTCTTGTCCACAAATTGGTACGAAATCATGTTGACACTGATCAGCCATTTTGCAGAAGTTAATAACCTAAAAAAAATTAGTTGTCTGTAAAGTTGGTTTACGGACGATAATTTTACGTGATAACATCATAAGAAAACATTGATGAAGCTGAACATTGTTCCGCGCTCTCGCTTGCACGCTCGGTTCAGGCGGAATGTAACAATGAGTCAGTCGGAACCTGACAATGCTTTTTCGTGCGTACAGCTGGCGTTCGTCGATTTATAAGACGTTAACACGCCAAAAAATTTAAAAATTTATCTGAAACGGCGCTAAATATTGTATGGCTTTACTTCAATTCGGCAAAATTAGCACAAAGAAAACCTACTAAGACTTAAAACCTATAAGAAAACAAGAAATTTCTTACCGGTTCCAATGGGAAAAAATAATCTTCTGCTTCTATTTCTACATGAGATCTAACTTCAACTACGAATCCTAAAATTATAAAACCTAAAAAAATATAGAATTTATCAAAAATATTATTTTTTCTATCTACCATATTATATTCAAAAAAGCGGTTTTAAAAATATGTCTGCATTTGATTTTAGCTTTTGGAGTGACAATAGGTTTTTATCATACAAGTTAGTAAAAAATAAACACTCACTATAAAGCTTGTAAAGTATCATAACTTACGAGCGATCTAATCACTTGCCAACAATGCTCTAGTTTGTTGCTAGGACAGGCTTGTTTACACTGAACAAGTAACTATGACTGTAGAACAGGAAATTGTAACAAAACATACGCTTTATGTTGAAAACTATTTGGACCAGTGACGGATCACAGTCAGAGGTTGTAACCTCTATAAAATTCTCTAATATTCGTTAAAGATTTAAACTACTTCAGTAGGTATGCAAGGTTGATTTTCTTTTTTGTTTCAAAGCGATGATAAAAGAACAAATCTTCAATAAATAAATAATTTATAAAATTATTCTATTGTTCTTTATATGAGTATTTAGCCGTTTGATATAATAACTGTTCAGCCAGTTGTGGTAACAACAGACGCAATGAAAAAACAAACTAGGCCTTGCTAAGTGCGAAAGCTATAAATAAATAAGCTAAGTTATTAACACTACGTTAATCATAAATTCCAAAAAAAAAATGTTTGCAGCACCTGTCGTCAGCTCGATCCGCACTGAGTTTACTGACATTACAGCAGTAAACGCAAGCCATAACATGAGTGAATCGGATATTATCATTTAATAGATCAATACACCGACATGTGGTGGAGCATCATCATTCAATGTGAGTATACATCATGTATGTCTTAATCATGTCCATATATTGCTTGCCAGCTATATGCCTATAATACCAGCTAAAATAAAAATGTGTTGATGGCAAGATTCATCTAAGAAAGGAGTAACTGACGAAAATCTTTTAGTTCATACCATCCTGTTAGTGTTACTATTAGTTCATCGGTATATGTTATTTAAATATTACCTATACTAATACAATAAAGTGGAAGAGTTTGTTTGTTTGAACGCGCTAATCTCAGGAACTACTAGACGGATTTCAAAAATTCTTTCACCGTTGGATATGTACGTGATCCTTGAGTGCTATAGGCTAGTATATATGTACCACGGGCGAAGCCGGGGCGGACCGCTAGTTATAAAATAAAGTTCCTCCACCGAGTTTATCTGTCTGTGAGCGCTAATGTCATAAACTACTTAATAGTGAAGGGAATGTACTTATAAATATTAGATGCGTATAAAATTATTTAACTACTTCTATGTAATTAGTTAAAGAGATATTATTTAATAGATTACTAAAATAAATAAATTACTTAATATCAATAATATCAAACTCTTATAAGATACATATTATAATTTTATTCTGAGTCGATTAAAAATTGATTTATATGCAAAGTTATTCCGTTCGCAATATTACGCGGAGCTATGTATATTTACAACCGCGTAAACATTTCGAACGATTGCGTTGTACAATTAATAGTTTGATATGATGCGAATTAGCATAGTGCCATATTTCAGATACGTTATGGATCCTCCTGTCGGCTCGCGGTCATCTTCCTGACTACGCGTCGACGCCGTCCGTAAGAAATTTTTCAATGTGGGCGACTCAAATATATTAGAAACTTTTTTAAATCCCTTGGGAATTCTATGATTTTTATAGAGATAAAAAGTAGCCTATGTCTTTTTCCAACGTCTAATCTATCTCTGTTTCTTTCGTCATAATCGGTGCAGCGGTTTAGATGCGAAAGCGTAACAAACAAACAAAGTCTCTTTCGCATTATTAATATTAGTTGATGTTTAATTAGTGACAGCCCGCGTCTTCACTGGCGTAGAATTAGAAATTCCCTGTCTCTTGGGAATTTCAAAAAGCTGATACAATCTCGAAAACATTGATACATTTCGAGTATCGAAATACTATAACGTCACATAAATCAGACTTATAGAGTCATTTCAGTACAATCTACTGATTTTTATTTCGCTAATTTTCGGATTGGGGCGCTGGCTGTAATGTTTGGATGATCTCGAGCCTTAAAACATTAACGATTAACGATTAAGGTCCA
Source organism: Melanargia galathea (assembly GCA_920104075.1). Classification (NCBI taxonomy): domain Eukaryota; kingdom Metazoa; phylum Arthropoda; class Insecta; order Lepidoptera; family Nymphalidae; genus Melanargia; species Melanargia galathea. The sequence continues at coordinate 11,282,109 of OV049858.1, forward strand.
TTTTACTGAGTGTTTTGATTTTCGAAGCATATATAGATTCATCATCATCATCATCATGATCAACCCATTACCGGCTCACTACAGAGCACGGGTCTCCTCTCAGAGTGAGAAGGGTTTTGGCCATAGTCTACCACGCTGGCCAAGCGGATTGGCAGACTTCACACACCTTTGAGAACGTTATGGAGAACTCTCAGGCGTGCAGGTTTCCTCACGATGTTTTCCTTCACCGTTAAAGCAAGTGATATTTAAATACTTAAAACGCACATAACTCCGAAAAGTTAGAGGTGCGTGCCCGGGATCGAACCCACGACCTCCGATTAGAAGTCGGTTGTCCTAACCACTAGGCTATCACAGCTATATAGATTACTGTTACATAACTTACTGAGATGGGCAAAGTCGTACTAAGAATAGGTACTGTGCGCAATTTCAATCTAATCCAAATTCATGGGTTTGGGCTGGGCGTTGATAAGTTAGTCAGTGAGTGAGTCAGGGCGATTTTTTTAACATCGTACAAAAGTTACTATTCTAAAACAAATGTCAAATTGCTCAATGCACATGGTTTTGAATGATCCATCTCGTTTGTATTTAGTTTTTGGAAAAGAAAAAATATGAACTTTCGTCAACGCAAAGTTAAAAGTCGATTTAATGGTAACTTTTGACGTGATAACGTCTTATAAATCGATGAACGCCGGCTACACGCTCGAAATAGCATGACTCACTGTCACATACCGCGTGCAAGCGAGAGCGCGGAACAAGCGACAGAGAAGGCACGATCGGCCTAAGCATTCGGCTTGTGACGCGTCTATCTCTCTTTGTTTTCTTATATGACGTTGTCACGTAAAATTATCGTCCGTAAACCAACTCTACAGACAACCAATTTTTTTTTCGTTCCAGAATAAAATCGACCAATTCTGCAGTTTAGCTGAAACGTGCATCCATGACACTATCCCAATTTGCGGGAAAATGGGCGACGAAAAACGAACATTTTTGGACCTGTGCGACTTATTGGAATACGCCTGTGACACTAACCTAAGTATGTCGGTAGTTTTCATTTTGACTAGTAGAGTTTTAGTAAAGACTTCATTCGCATGGGATTTTCTCTTTCCTATTTTGTAGCGGAAAATCCAAATATTTTCGATTAAATGTGTCTTCTAGGGTATCAGTGATCACTGTCTCGTCGAAATTTCGTCAAGAACTGCTTAGACTGGAGCCATGAAAAAGATTGATAGATAGATAAAAAGAAAATTCTTTATTGCTATTAAGTATACAAAATACAAACAAATTAAACGAATTAATAATTAACTACAAAGGTGACTGACAGACTATCATTCGTATTTTGATGTTGATCTCATAAATTTGTAATTTAAGCTTTTTAATGATACATTAATGATATTGTTCACAGTTTTCACGCACGTAGAAGATATGGCAGGATGTCCCACTCAAAAGCCCCAATAAAAAAATCGCAATAAGTCTGTATAGATTTGTATTAATATATAATTCAATAGAGTAGTTGACTATTATTGAAAATAGACAAATATCCAGTAAGCATCATGGCACTTAAAATAATATAAAATATACATATATTATATAAAATATTTGAACAGAATTCAATGGCTGAAAAAATAATCAAAGTCTGTCAATCAAATGCAGAGTAGGTAATTCGCTTTTGAAATTATTTCTTTGTCGTCTTCTTTCAAAACGGATATTTATATAGAATTTCTAAAATTATAAATACTTAGTTAAAATTTATATTATATTTTTTGAAATATGTATATTTACGCTATCTCTATAGTGTTAGGAATACATCAGACAGACAGAATCGCGGGCACTTGTTAGTCAATTACGACGAAGAAAGATCGTACACAGACGTAACTTTTTGCACAAAAAGTATCTTTACTTAAATATGTGTTTAAGTACCATTACGGTAATACCTTGGTCTGACCTGAGATGGGTGAGGGAGATAGAGTTATTGCTGGTTGTGTGGGCGTGATAGAGATGAAGATAGCCCGAAGGTTGACCGGTAACAGGTTAGGGCAGAAAGTATAGCGATGCCAGTAAGGTACGAAGACTCGGGTGAATCCTAATACGGTTCCACCATTTTATTAATCAGCGATTAATCTAAAGTTAATTTTGCACATTTTTCGTTTTTGTAGACGTTTTTCTTTTGTGGTGAGGCACTATTACGAAAATTATTTTAATAATTGGTTGTCTGTAAAGTCGGTTTACGGACTATAATTTTACATGATGACGTTATCATAAGAAAACATTGATGAAGCCGAACGCTTAGGCCGATAGTGCCTCTCTATCGCTTGTTCCGCGCTCTCGCTTGCACGCTTGGCACAGGCGGAATTTGACACTTTTTCGTGCGTGCAGCCAGCTTTCATCGATTTATAAGACGTCATCACGTCAAAATATTATAAACTGTGATCTGTATAGGTGGAACCCGGCCTTGCGGTCCGTGAGAAAGCTACAATTTGAACAAGGCGTAATTAGCGGGTGCATTAAATCGGAGCCCGCCCGCCGCTCGCCGCTCGCAGCTCGCTGGCGATTCCGTTGATTAGCCTCCGAGGTCAAGTTCAGGACAGGTGGATTTTAAGGGTCAAGGACTTTAAACTTTTGACCACAACGATATGCCTATTAAAATTCTTAAGTAGGCATATCACTAAAAGTATAATGTTGCCATTCTTCTACTTTGTACATCACATCGCAAGAAAATGCGCAAATCTCCGAATCGAAAATGGCGCGGCGGCGCAGCCTTTAACGATAGCAAAATAAACTCATTTCTAATTACTTTATTTTCATTTACTTTATTTCAGTTAATAATAATAAAACGAATCTAACTATCATTGAAAGATCTCGGTGCCACTCATATTATGTACTAACTGGCCCTTAAAAACTTATAACCTTAAGACTACTCAGCAGAAAAGTTTTACTACTTAAATACGATTGCTGTAAAAAAGTCCTTCATAGTGAGTTTTAAGGTAAAATCTAGATCAGCTAAAATATAAATCATTGTTAAATATGGAACGTGCCTTCACAATTAGTGCCAAGTGGAAAAAACATCAATTCATACCACCATGAAATGTATCACACTAAAGGCCTGTGTCACCGTCTTCTGATGGGTGTCGGATATTGAATGGAAGCAGGCGTTACTTTGCGGAATTCCATGATATACAATGAATATAAAATTATTTTGCTATAATCCGCTAACAGTGACAAATTTGTAGGCACAACACCACACAATCTTGTAGGCACAACACCACACAATCTTGTAGGCACAACACCACACAAATTCACCACAAAACAAACTCGACGATCGTTTCGCTCCGACACCGGAGCATCTTCAGGAGATGTCGACTTCACAACGGACGATTGCAAAGTGAGTTCGTGTCGAATGAGCGGTCTTATATATACTATCCCCGCTTAGTCATCTACCCTCCTTTCTCTTTCTCTCTGGCCACGCCCCCTAAATATGTTGAGCAACGGTGAAGATGACACATTTATTTGCTCATTCAGCAATTCGACACTTCTACCGCTGTGCCCAACTATTTCCAATTGTTCCAACACGCACAGTCTTAAACTTTTACAGCATGTGTGTAAAATTTCAAATGTATGACCCTCGTCTATCCTATGTCCACTATCCAAAAGATGTTTTGCGAAATGAGATCTTTGAGGCTGGTTGTTTCTAAAGGCAGCCATATGTTCTTTATATCGAGTTACAAAATTGCGCCCAGTTTGACCAACATATATAGCACTACATTCGGGGCACTTGAGTTTGTACACACCACAGGTGTGTACAAACACACCACAGGTGTGTACAAACTCAAGTGCCCCAAGATTGTGTGGTGTTGTGCCTACAAATTTGTCACTGTTAGCGGATTATAGCAAAATAATTTTATATTCATTGTATATGGGTGTCGGATAGCTTATTCGCAACTTTTGTTAGTCTTTGTCACTTGACATACAGCAAGAAAGCGACAAAACCTACGTTTAGGCTATCCGACACTTATCAGAATTTGGTGAAGCAGGCCCTTAATTTGATAAAATATAAAAGACATAAAAAACTGGTTTCCTTTTCAAAAAACATTGTAAAGCTAGGTCATCCAGCATTAGATTTTCGCATGAACTCCTCACAATACGTACTTCCACATACTGGCGCCGATATCATCTCCATGTACTTACAGCACCAAAAACCGCCGAATCTTGTCCGATAGAGTTCCCCGTACAGTCCGATAGGGCGCGCCGATAAGAGTCGGTTAGCCTAATAACCCGCGGGCCCTTTGTCTATTGTTTACATTAGGGTGCAGTACGTGGTTCTGTAAGTCACGCCGGCACCTTTGGGCGGACCTCCCTGCTGTTACTGTTAAATACGTCGTCATGGTGACGGCTGACGCGACAGGGTGCTCCGGTGCTTGATTGGGATTGGATTACGAAAAAATGTTGATGATGGTTAGGGTATTAATTAATTATCTACTATATAAAAATAAGTCGGGTTTTCCTTCCTGACGCTATAACTCCAGAACGCACCAACCGATTTCCACGGTTTTGCATTCGTTGGAAAGGTCTCGGGCTCCGTGAGGTTTATAGCAAAGAAAAACACGCGGACGAAGTCGCGGGGGTCAGCTAGTTAATTATGATGAGCTAGATCAATCGCATACTTTGTTTATTTCTACCCGACTGCGCGACAACAACGACAGGTAAGTTTTTGGGTACAGTACGTAAGAATAAATAATGGGTATCGGGATGCTGCGAAAACAATCGTATTTTAGCAAACAAACATGATTAATGAATTTCTTTATCACAAACAAATTATTGTATTGCCTCGTAGCGGTCGATAATAATTATCTATCTATAATATAATAAAACTTTAACAGATCCAATTCTGTACATTGAAGATATTTTGAAAATTTTTAACGGATTGCCAAAACTGCAATTTTTTTCATTTTTGTCTGTCTGTCTGTCTGTCTGTCTGTCTGTCTGTCTGTATCTTGGCCGCGCATCACGCTGAAACTACTGAATGGATTCGAATGAAACTTGGTACGATTTGAGTTTATATTCCGAGGTAGGACATAAGATACTTTTTATCCCGAAATTCACCACGGTTCCCTAGGGAGAGGGGATGAAAGTTAAAACGTGTATTTAGCTGTAATTCATTAACGCGTTGTTCGATTTCACTCATTCTTTTTTTGTTAGAAAGGTAGTACTTTATATATTGTCCCGTAAATATTTCAAGGTCATAGGTTTGTTAGTTCAGAAATGACAGACATTTATTGGGTTCAAATAACATGGGACCCGGATCTTTGTACGTACGGCTTATTTTAAACTGGCGTGCGCTTAAATTTATGTTTGTCGGTCTGTCTATTTGTTTCAACTAATCTCAGAAACGGCTGGATCGATTTTAACGGAACTTTCAATGGCAGATAGGTGTTGTTATAAGGAGTAACTTAGGCTACATTTAGTTTAAGTATATAAAAGAATTATGGGATCCGTTCCGATCCTATATAAAACCTATTAACACGCGAACGAAGTCGCGGGGGTCAGCTAGTTAGGAAATATGAAGTTAGCCGATGCCCATTATTTATTCTGAAGTAGGTACTGTATAGCTACGTATGAGAATATTAATTAACGAGGTGTTCTATCGATTCGTCTAAACTGCGCCATGGTTATAGTCTAGGTTTTGTTATTCTTTTTAGCTCACCGTTCACGCAGTCGGGTTATTTCATTTCTTTTTCAATAAAGCTTTTTAAAAATCTTTTTATTAGTTTTCTCTGTTCGTACGTTGCATATCCGAAACTGGTAACTGATTTTTCGACCTCTTCCAAGTTTGCAATCAACCTGAACAGATAGATACATGTAGGTAGTTTATCTGCTGGTACAGGTTGTGTTTGTGCAATGAAACTCCTTGACTGCAAATACCTGCCTGTCCTTTAAACAATATTTTTAACCCCCGACGCAAAAACGACGGGGTGTTATAAGTTTGACGTGTCTGTGTGTGTATGTGTGTGTGTGTGTCTGTCTGTTCCCCTGTAGTGCTCAAACGGGTGGACCGATTTGAATGCGGTTTTTTTTTTGTTTGAAAGGTGAATTAGTCGAGGGTGTTGTTAGCTATGTTTGAAGAAAATCGGTCCAAGATGGCCACCACTAGAAAATGGCGGATTACATATTTTTTCACAACTCCCTTAATATGGGTATCAAATGAAAGAGCTTGACTAGTAGAATAGCACTATTGCAAATCCAAGATGGCCGCTGCCACAAAATGGCAAATGTCGGGGGATCTTTAATTTATACTTGTTAAGTATTTTGCTTTATCACATCCGGTTTACTAATAATCCAGTGGTAAGAACATCATACTGTATGTGATGGGGTGAGCACGTGTCACAGTTTAGCGGCGCGTGAGTGGCGGCCTAATGATGCGATGTCACTTGCCCTCCGACTGCCGCGCCGCCCGGACGTCCCCAAGACGCCCTTTTGATACTGCCGCAAATCACCTTTCACGGCCTCTTTTTGATATTAGGTACCTTATTAAGTCAGTCTGGGAGGTGTCGAAGCACTGACCTCTATCAATAAAGGAACGCTGTCCTATAAACGATATTATGTTAATTGAGCAATTGAACTATAGCAATTTCGGCGCCGATTGATAGAAGAAGTGAGAATGAAGGTACTCGGAAGTAATGTGAGTTGTCATAAATTGTATTGGGAAATGTTTCAAGTTCCCGGTACTGTCAGTGGAGCGCTTTGAATCGGCACAAAAATGGCATCTTGTATCGTAAAGCCTGTCCAATGCTAAGAATAAGTATACTTGTTCCTAGCTCCAGCATACTTGTATTAATAGAAATCAGTGTACCAAAGACATTAAATAAATTGTCATTTCTATCTTTGCTATTATTTTGTTATAAGTATTCAATTTCAACAGAGCCGCCTTTTTCTCAGGAATTTATCAATTCTAATTCGTCTTTTATAAAGTTGACTCTTTGAGAATTTTATTCGCAATTGTAAGAACCATTTCGTTTCAACTTTTTGTTGTCCAGTGGATCTTAATCTGTACAATATAGGGTCACGTAGACGAATTAACTTCTGTATAATATATTTTTTATGAGTCGCAAATACTGAAATTTTTTCTCAGCTCTACAGTGACAAATACTTGAACTAACTAAACTCTAAAATCGTGAGAATAAAAACGTATTGTAATATTTTCTATTTTGGTACGAATCGTGAAGTTTTTCTATTCATTAGTGATGCTCTTTTTAGTTTAATATTTTATAATACCATTAATCGGTAGATAAGTAGTTTTATTTTCTTTAATTCAATAAGAGCAGTTTTTTATATTAATTACCACAAAATCTTAAAATAAATCATTTTTAATTCTAGGTAAGTAAATTCGAGTAGGTAGGTACCTACTTATCAAAACAGTGAATATTACTTACGTAAAAAAAATTAAAAGCAAATCAAAATATTGATAAATCACTTTTCCTGTTCTTTAACAGTCTTAACGTTCTAAAATAATTGTACATTACCATTCATAAATCCATGCGATATAAATTACTTCGCAGGGATAAAATATAAATGAGCATGAATGGGAAATGAATTAACTTCTACTTCCCTAACATTAAGTTAACAGTCATCATATAAGAATTAATTTATTCATATTTTGAGTTGTTTACAATGGCACGATATGGTTTTATTCATGTACATGATTCAGACAATTACATCAACACCATCTTCCGGACATCCTTCTGTGATTCCGAGAATATTTCCACCGATATCCCTATTTATTTATTATTTCCCTAAGTCTGGCCCTGTTTTCATTGTTTTTTTTTTACATTTTGTGATGTCAATGTTTTCATATAAGATGTTAAGTCGCGATCGATTAGTGATTAGAGTTGTTAAATGTCAATATTTTATGGAATATGCGGGCAGGTCCCGGCTCTCGAGTGACCAGGAACTGTGGCAGTAGATAATACCAAGAAGTAGCATGTCGTATGTTTAGTGTTAGCATCTCTATTTTTTATTATTTAATAACAAATCTCTCTAGAATTTTCTCGACTAAAACCAAAATTAACAGCTATCGTGGCGAACGTTGTCACTTGCTCGCTGTTACTGCGTTTTAGCCTTAGCAGATAATGGCTAAAATGCACCGTTTTAGCAAATGTAACACAAACTCAGCTAGTTACAATTTCGTTACAATATAATTATTTATCAAAGTAGTTACTACTGCATACTGGTGCTGCTAAATTTCAAAAGCTTACATAGTCAAAGCGCATGTTTTACATTTTTTATTTACATTTAAGTGTCCTATCACTCCTATGCTATCCTAAAGCTGTGATAGCCTAGTGGTTAGGACGACCGACTTCTAATCGGAGGTCGTGGGTTCGATCCCGGGGCACGCACCTCTAACTTTTCGGAGTTATGTGCGTTTTAAGTGTTTAAATATCACTTGCTTTAACGGTGAAGGAAAAACATCGTGAGGAAACCTGCATGCCTGAGAGTTCTCCATAACGTTCTCAAAGGTGTGTGAAGTCTGCCAATCCGCTTGGCCAGCGTGGTAGACTATGGCCAAAACCCTTCTCACTCTGAGAGGAGACCCGTGCTCTGTAGTGAGCCGGTAATGGGTTGATCATGATCATGAGATAATGGCTAAAATGCACCGTTTTAGCAAATGTAACACAAACTCAGCTAGTTACAATTTCGTTACAATATAATTATTTATCAAAGTAGTTACTACTGCATACTGGTGCTGCTTTTCAAAAGCTTACATAGTCAAAGCGCATGTTTTACATTTTTTATTTACATTTAAGTGTCCTATCACTCCTATGAAATAAAATAACTATCAAATTTTGTATCCAAGCTGGCGTTTTTTACAGTTTGTTGGCTAACCCAAACTCTGAGGAAGCTTGGAATCTGTTCAAAATATTTCTAAGGAAATAAACTGTGTTAGTTAGTTAGTAGGTGTCTGTATCTAGGCTACATATAGGCTGACATGCCTATTAGGCAAAAGCCTTTTAAAAATAAAAGACAAAACAAATTGGTTGTCTGTAAAGTCGGATTATGGACGATAATTTTACGTGATAACGTCATAAGAAAACATTGCCTCTCTATCGCTTGTTCCGCGCTCTCGCTTGCCCGCTCGGCTAGGCGGTACGTGACAATGAGTAATGCTTTTTCGTGCGTGCGACCAACGTTCATCGATTTATAAGACGTTATCACGTCAATGAAAAAATTGTAATATACCAGGTAATGTTGCATTCCCGTATACCTACTCTGATTTTTAATTCCGTGGAATTCTGACGTTTCTTAATGTTACCAGAGATAGAACAGTTCCCACAAAAAAGATAATAAATTGAAAACTTACATATAAATAAAACCCAATTGCCTCAAGTAGATATTATGACAAATGGCTGACAGATACTTCAGGTAGGTACTTAAGTTTAGGGTAAAATCGAACTTCATACAACTGTTTTTCATACAAATTTTCTATTTTTCATTCTATTTTAACATTCTATTTTTTAAATGACAACTGTCAGAACTCCACCGAATTAAAAATCAGCCTATGGGTACAAAGATTTACATCGTCACGATAAAAGAGGTTTGGTGAAATTGATTGTGCATCCGGCGCAGTATTAGTGTTGATGATGAGATCACGGTGATTACGTGTAACACGGGAGCGGCCCGCGGGCCAGGTTCACCTTTTTTTTTTTTTGTGCTTTGAAAAATAGCTGTGCTTAGTTCGTCCAATTTTGTTTTGTTTTGATTTTTATTGGAGTATCACTGGGAGGAATTTCCTGAAGTTTCTTCTGATTTTCCCTCCATATAGTATCTACTTTCCTTCCTTTTTTTATGTATGGAAAATAATCGTTCCAGATTTCAGTAGGAATTTCCGATTTCTTAGGTAGGTAATCAGGAAAGGAAAAGTTTTCCTTTTTTGAAAGGAATCGTTTTTGGAAAGAAGAACTCAGAAGGAACACAAAGAAATTCTTCTTGGTGAATGGAGTCATTGGAATTCGATTTTTTAGATTATTTATTTAGTTAAAATAGTTTTTCATCCCATCTATTCGAAAAGGACGACTTGGTTCGCCTTTATGTGCACCCAAAGGTGGTGTTTTCGACGCATTTTTATAAGTGCGCGTAAAAGATCTTTTAATCGCACTTATTTATAAGTGCGCCTAAAAGATCTTTTACGCGCACTTATTGAAGATGAAGGGCCCGTGGTCCCACCGGGCTAGGCGCGAACGATAGTATCGATTGTTGTTATTGTTGTTACAAGTTTGACGTCTGTGTATGTATGTGCGTCTGTGTCTGTCTGTTCCCCCGTAGCGCTCAAACGGTTGAACCGATTTGAATGCGGTTTTTTTTGTTTGAAATGTGAATTAGTCGGGAGTATTCTTAGTTATGGTTTATGAAAATTGGTCCAAGATGGCCGCCGCCACAAAATGGCGGATTACATATTTTTTCACAACTCCCTCAATATGGGTATCAAATTAAAGGTCTTGTCATCAAGATCTTTCATTTTGACGTTTGTGTGTGTATGTGTGTGTGTCTGTCTGTTCCCCCATAGCGCTCAAACGGTTGAACCGATATGAATGCGGTTTTTTTTGTTTGGAAGGTGAATTAGTCGGGAGTGTTCTTAGCTATGTTCGATGAAAATTGGTCCAAGATGGCCGCCGCCACAAAATGGCGGATTACATATTTTTTCACAACTCCCTCAATATGGGTATCAAATGAAAGGTCTTGACTAGTAGAATAACACTATGCAAATCCAAGATGGCCGCCATCACAAAATGGCGAATGTCGGGGGTTTCTTAAATTTTTAATTTATACTTGTATTATTAATCCGCCATTTTGTGGTGGCGGCCATCTTGGACCAATTTTAATCAAACAAACATAGCTAAAAACACTCCCGACTAATTCACCTTTCAAACAAAAAACCGCATTCAAATCGGTCCATCCGTTTGAGAGCTATGGGGGAACAGACAGACATACACACACACACACACACACAGACGTCAAACTTATAACACCCCGTCGTTTTTGCGGCGGGGGTTAAAAATATGAGGCGCCTTTTATTTCCTCATAGAGGGTGATGAAAAGTAGAGTGTATCACTCGGGCGCAATATATTTTTGGCTCGGGCGACGTACTTTGAATCCCTCGCTACGTTCAGGATTGTACTAAAGAATCCCTCGCTACGCTCGGGATTCTACTATACAATCCCTCACTTCGCTCTGGATTCAAAAAAGCGCCCTCGCCGTAAAAATATTATTTTGCTCCCTTATGATACAATCTACTATTTTTTTTTCATTATAACTAGGAATTTTTTGAATAACATTCATTTTAAAATTAATTAGGTACACCAAATTGCTATTGTTGCATTTACTAGATAAAGATAAAATAGGTAGGTATTTGAATTGAACGTGCTAAAGGAGATTAAGTTTTTACTTCATTTGAAAGTTTGGCGCTACACACTTTGAGGCCTTCTATTATTTCTATTTTACATATTTTCTATTTTTTTTTTTGGAATTTACGTTATGGAAGTAGGTATAAACTTCCAGGATGTTAATGTTCCTAATTTCCATAAATATTCTTTCACGTACTCCTTCTCGCCATTGTTTGCGAGAATTCCTTTTCTCTTCAGATTTCCTTGTTTTGGTGTTGATTTTTCAAATATCTGTTCTGCCTTTTTATTAGGTAGCAATATTAATATTATGTAGGTAAAGGACGTTTTATAGATTTTGCCACATTAATTCGGTCCCATTAGAAATAGCTATACTTTACTAACCCTAAAGTATTGAGTAAAATAGGCACTAAAATTTCTACAACTCTACAATAACGCACCTAATTAAATCTTTTAACATGTAGCCGACAGTCAATTTACTTCTCTACAACATTAATTATGAACGGAATGCCCAATAGTAACTAGGTATCATATACCTACGTCCATGTAAGCGCCTGTTAATTGTAATGCGATTACTGGAAATAAAAGGTCGTAACTGTATACAAAGCGCGCCACTCAATGTCTCATTAAAATCTTATTAGCCCGAGATTCCGTATCAAGATTACAACACATGCCTCTTCGCAAATCGTCGCACAGCAAGACGCACTTGAAGATCTACTAACTTGAGTATCAATATCTGTCATTACACTCATTATACTATCATCTCTTTTACGCAACCCGATCCGTAATTACAACTTTATTTACGTCCCTTTCGAACTCATTAATTTGAAGCAATACCTGTAACACAGACTCATTCTATTCCGCTCGCGCCGAAACAACGGAAAAACTCGCCTATATCCGTCCCTGTTGCGCGCCGTTAATGCGTACTAAAATGAAGTCTTAAAATTTTCTTTTTTTTTCTTTCCTCAAAACGAAAGCCACCTTTTTCGGATGACAAGTCAAAAGTGTTTAGGACAGTTTTGAAATTGGATGTCCCCCAGCACGGCGGGACTCGTTAAGGTGCGTTTCGACCAAAAAAAAGAGGAAAATAACGCGAGCGGGAAAGAGAGGCTTTGTCGGAGGCTTTTTATAGTCGCTGTCCCGATGCGCTCGCGCACGGCAGTATCCGAGCTTAAGGATCGGTCTAATCTCATTCTAATAAAAAGCTCACGCATATATCGACGCGTTATCATTAGTGTTGAATTAAAATAGATTTTTTTGTATCGCGCTACGCTCGTTCTGTGCGGTATATAGGTGTTGAATAATGTCAGACACGTGCCGTTTATGGCTCCTTTTATGGTTATATTTTGACGATAAATTAGTGATTTTTTATTAGGGTTGTTGTTACAATCATTGATACTCCTCCGTTCTAACTGTGTGGTCGTGTTTGTTTTTTTTTTAAAATTCTTATTCGAAATGGAATTTAATTGAGTTTGTGTTGTGGCTTCGAGTTCAGTTGATTGCCGCCATCAATATGTTTTTGAGGTAAGGCATATCCTTTTGTTTTTAAGCTTTTGATTTTAAAATAAAATATTTATTTTACTAACCGGAAATTCCTTATTGACATAAGAATTATTATGTTTTTTTTTTAATATTTAAATTCTAATGAAGATGAAAATACTTTATTGCAGAAAGCACCTAATTATAATAATATGGATTTTATTAATTTAATTAAAAGTAACAACGTTACATAATAAAATAATATGAATTAAGCAACAAGTAAGGAAGGCTTTAACTGCTAGAAGCAACCTCTTCCAGGCAAAACGTATTTATATATTTATGTAGGTAGGTAGGTATACCTAATTGAAATATTTTTTTATGATACTAATCTGAAAACATGGAGCCGTTTTCTTCAGGAAGCTGTGGCCCAATTGCGATAGCACATATCAGACGATTGTGCTGGTTAAGCAACGTTGCTCAAGTCGATACTTGGATGGGTGACCGAATTTGGAGGTTTGAATTAGGTTTTTTATTTCCTCCATGTTATGGAGAGCAATTCAAGCCACACTCGGTTGCAATTTAAAGATTTTTATTTCTCAAAAAGAACATATTAACTGTTTTCACCGATAGTAGATAATAATAATAATAGGGAACAACCACCACCACCACCACAACAGCCTTTTAAACGTCCCACTGCTGGGCACAGGCCTCCTCTCGCATAGGATTTAGAGCTTAGACCCGCCACGCTGCACCAATGTGGGTTGGCGGGCTTTAACGACTATTGTCACATGATAGTGATAATAACCGGGACCGACTGCTTAACGTGCTCTCCGAGGCACGGGGGTGAAACACCGCCAACTTCCAACTCCGGGCTGGCACTGAGAATTTCTTGACAGATAAACCCAATACATAACAATTATTTGCCCAACCCGGGAATCGAACCTGGGACCTCGTGATCTGCAGTCGAATATGATAACCATTAGACCAACGAGGCAGTTCTACAGGGTAGGTACACCAAAAATCAATTAGGTGACACGTAACAATGATTTGGTTTTCACTCAGGCTAAAATCAGGCAATCAGGCTAAAAATAAATTAATAGATCGTAGTTCAGATAAGAATAAGTTTATATATATTATATAGTTTATATTTAGATAGGGTTTACGATTATAATTAGGTATTTATCAATTAAGTATAGAAATGATAAATGGGAGTATTATATTATGATCTTCGATTTAGGGATCAAAAGGAAAGTTATTAACTTACCGCAGTTCAATACTAATATATAATAAGAAGTTATACTTAGTTCTGCAAAGGTTTGAATTTTTTAAATTCATCTAAATACCTGTCGGTTTTTAAAAAAAGTAAAAAATGAGACAACAAGTCGACTTAATATAAAACGTTGTGTTCAAACACAAAAAAAAAACATAATTCCATTAACGAAAAAACTGGTCTAACCGCTGAAAATCGGTGGTATTGTTGCTAAAGTGCTAAGTGAAAAATACATCCTACGACATGAGTTATTTTGTACAATTTTCGCCTTATTTAGAAGTGATATAAGCTCTAGTTCCCTTTGAACATTTAAATTTACCGCGCCATAGATTGTTGAGTAAATTCAGGTGGAGGTAAAGTAACCTTGTAAGAAAATAAATATAATACCAATATACGAATATTACGCTAGTGTTGCTTGTTACTTTATTATATTTTGATAAAATAGAAACTGTATCGGAAAGCTATAAATAAAATGAAAAATAATTATTTTTGAGGTAGGAGAACAACTTAAAGTGCTTATGACATTACGAAACTCACCAATTCAGAAAGAAGATTTTTCTAAGAAGAGCCGGCTAGAAAATCCGCAGTTACTCTTTTTAACTTAACTCTTGAAATGGTAATAAAGGGATATCAAATAGACTTTTGAAATACGAAATGATACTAACAAGGAGACGGCAAGGGTGTGGGGTTCTCAAATCGAACGGAGGTTCCGCGTGTAGTTAGCACTCAGTGAGTGTATTCATATATGTACTTACTCAAATCCTAGAGCGCACTACTTAGCCATTGCCGTAAACTAAAAGAAAAAACTAAACGGACAATATTAATAGTACAAAGCAAACAAAATCCTCACTAAACGCGTCACAAGATAACAAGATAAACCCGATAGATATAAAGGCAGTGAATCTCTAAAACTCTATGGAACATTGAATCAAAAAGCTGGCCTCTATGTTTCTAAGATGAACAAAAAAAAAGTATATCCGAAATAAAACATCTGATTATCCATCTCCGCTCCACTATTGTAGCGACGTCGATTGACTTCGTCGATATGAAACGATTGAACGGATAAAATATTTCGATCGTCATTATGTCAAATCTGCCCGCTTTTGACAGAATTATCGTATGTAATCAAGTAATCACGTCAATTGGCTTAACCGCTGAGAAATGCTTACAAGCACCGGCTAGCGAGCTGTTCGGAGGTCGATGCACGTCTATGTATCGACACAGGTATTCGGAAATAGACATGTGCTTGTGCTGTATTATTATTTGAACAAAGATTTGATAGTAGGTACAGAGCGTTTGGGGATCGACTTTACAAATTGAATTTTTGTTTTTCTCATATTGAATCTATCCACTTGTGATGTAGATGTATGTAGACTTTTGTATAATTTTGAGTTAATAATGTTATAAGCAATCATTTTGTAACAGAATATAACTTATTATACTTAGTTTTATAAAAAAATTAACATTCAAATGAAATACCTAATAACTTTTTTATTCAAAAACAAATATTTGAAGCACCTTTGAATAATCAAACGAATCCGTAGATTTAAAAGGTTCATTTTGATATAATGTTATCAGAGTTCACACTTATCCAATAAATAATGTTCAACACGCGCCTCAATAACCACAGTTGTAGATCACCATGTACCAAAGCAAAGAATGAGGGCTTGGATAAACATAACGCGGGACGGCCACGGTTTTAACGCGGTTCCAAGAAGTTGTGATAGAACTGTAGGAAGATGTTCACACTTCGGAACTACGAGCAAGTCACCATCGTACTTGGCGTTGTGATTCCATACAATCTTTGATTTATTTTCTATCTGTACCCAAACAGTGTTAAAATAGTAAACAAACAAACTTGGAATATTAATTATCCTACTTGATAGATGTTTGGATATTTAGATGTTTGTTAGGTACTCTATAACGTCGCAACTACTAAACCGATTTGGCTGAAATTTGGAATGGAGATAGAATATGTCCTGACTTAAAACATAGGCTACCTACCTTACCTACCTTTATCCTGGAAAAATCCACAGTTCCCGCGGGATATTGAAAAACCCGAAATCTGTATCTACAGCTATAGGTAGATCACTATAGCAATTTACCACTATAGCAAAGTAAGTGCAAAAGTTGGAAAAGAGAGCGGGAACGGGAACCAGAAATCCACGATTTCCTCAGGATTTATGAAAAACCGAAATTCACGCGGGCGAAGCCGCGGGCAAAAGCTAGTTAAGAATATTAACGAAAGAAAAATTGCCAACTTTTGTGTTGTTAACACGTGTTGGTGATAAACGTTTCTGTAAAGCCGGGTATTCACAAAAGAATAATTGCTAAATGTTGTCACCAACACGCGTTGGCAACACAAAAGTGGACACTCAGCATTAGAAACAACAGCATATTTATGGCAGAACAATATTAATCCCAAACATTTTCTATTTCTTATTCTATGACGTTCCATATTAAGTAAATATATCTGGTTGCAGGAAAAGTTCAAACTTTGATCAGTATATGATTCATTTTCTTTTAAATTACTGATGTTTTGTACACTAGCGACGTAGATTCAGTGCCATTATTACTAGTTTCAAATGTCTCTGTATGTTGAGAAAATGATCGCCTGAGCACACTTATCTTTTTCACCCTGCATGTAGGTAGTAATTATGTAGAGCATAGCTAGGTACAATTTATTTATATTACAAATCGTACACGCGTCTACTGTAACACTTCGTGTTTGTCCAGACCTTTACTATAATTTACACGGCGCGCTCTACGGACGAACGCACCGTGAAATGTAAGTATTTCATGCTCCCAACTATGCTTGGAATGTGACGGAACATTTCAGTTATTTTGAATTAAAATAATACGTATCCTTTGGAATAACACTAGCTGCATATATCAGTTTTCTTTTATATAAGCTGATGCCCGGTATATTTTATTCGTCAAAATAGACAAGATTACAAATTTTCAGAAAAATAAAATGGTTTGTAAATAAATATAATCGATCGGTAATTAGAATGTGAACTTTTAAGTAAATTATCTGCGATGCTACATCCTACTTTACATTTCCTGGCTACGTATATTTTTATTTAATATAAGTACCTGCTTAATTGATTTCGAAAAATAAGAGTGATCATGAATGATGAAAACTCTCAAAATACCAAACAAATTCTGTTAAAAATATAAGAAGAATTTACTCGGGCTTAGCGGAGATGTACCGTGAAATGTAAGTATTTCATGCTCTAAATATGTCAGGAATGTGAACTTTTTATTTCGAACCATCGTAAATGTCTATCGAGAATTTGAACTCTTTTTTATACTACGATCGATAATTTGGAGTGGAAAGTTAGGTAGGTACTTGAAGTTGAGAGCAAAGGATTGCCGATGCAAGTTTTATTATATTTTAACCCCCGACGCAAAAACGACGGGGTGTTATAAGTTTGACGTGTCTGTGTGTGTGTCTGTCTGTTCCCCTGTGGCGCTCAAACGGGTGTACCGATTTGAATGCGGTTTTTTTCGTTTGAAAGGTGAATTAGTCGAGAGTGTTGTTAGCTATGTTTGAAGAAAATCGGTCCAAGATGGCCGCCGCTACAAAATGGTGGATTACATTTTTTTTTCACAACTTCCTTAATATGGGCATCAAATGAAAGGGCTTGACAAGTAGAATAGCACTATTGCAAATTCAAGATGGCCGCTGGCACAAAATGGCGAATGTCGGGGGTTTTTTTAATTTTTAATTTATACTTGTAGAGAGAGAGTTTCTCGTTGGGGTTCTTTGCAGAGTGTGGGTAATCCAACCCTATTTACGGCCTGGGTATTTATTTACTATTTATTATCGGCTCGGCGATTGGCTCCTTGCAGTACAGCAAACGATCGACGTTACTAATCTTCTCAAGCCTGAGAATACTGAGCACGCGGAGGTGAGAGCAGTTGACGAAATCATGTATGGTCTGAGATGCGTTTCGTGCTCTTCCACGTCAGTTTTCAGTACACCGCGTGCACCGAAGCCTGCACCGTAATGCGATTGAGTCTTCTTGGAATGAAGAGTGTCGCGTGTTTGAATTTCATGAGCTCGATGCCCCACGTCCGTCCGTTTCGGTCAAAAAGAAAAGTAACACGTTTGATATATTATGCAGACTTCCGACTATCGGCGCTTTTTCAACACAAGAGAGTAGCCGGCCCCGTCATGTTAACATGCACCAACGCGTCTGACGGCGCGTTTCATCTCACCTGGGAGTCCTTTTTGTAACCATTAAGCTTATTTTTTGTTCGTGACGATTGTGGGAAGTGAACGATGATTGGTGCCCCCGTCGCTTTATTAATTTGATTGAATCGCTTGATTGTTTGTTTTATAGATTTGGAAACAACGGGTTTAATGATATGTTTGGAGCCGTAGCGATGATGGATTGTTTGTAAGAGTTCATCTTTTTCATTATCCTACACGTAGTGAATACAGTAAATATTATATTAGCTTGCTTAGTGGTAGTACTACGGTACTATGTGCTTAGCATAGGTGCTTAGATACCAGTAGGACAATGTTTGACATGCAAAGAGTCGATAGAAGCTACCTACATTTGTCTAATTCGACTATTCACCACCCTTGTACTAGGGTGAATGTTCTATAAGTCGACACTTTAAGCGTCTTGTCATGTTTAAAAATTCGTAGACGTGTCAAACGAAGCAATTTCAGTACAATATTTTTTTCCTCTATTACTTCATGCTTTTGACTTTTTGAATCAATTTTTAATACCCTCTTTTTGTATAAAGAAGTATTTTATTTAATTTATTTAAAAAAAAGTACTGATTTGCCTAAGCTCGGCACCTTTATCCCTTTCTCCGGCATTTGTGTTCTCAAAGTCGGCCCTCATTTTTTTATTAGAAAATTAGCTTATACCCCCGATATTGTCCGTGAAAATTTATGTTTTTTTTAATATTTATAGGAACTCTTTCCTCGTTTTCATTTTATTTCATTTTCCCGCCAAAAAATATACTCTTTTCCGAAATTAATAGAATTTTTGAAGAAATAGGTATAGATTTTTTTTAATAACCTCTACAAACAATCAGGCAAGTTTTATATAGATAATATCAAGTTTGTTCAATAGGGCCGACCTTAGGAATAACCCAAATTCTTAACACAAAATAATTGAATCAAATCACTATAATACGATGTCAAATATTACACAAAACAAATTAAATTGCAACAACAAGTCTTAAATATTATAATACGTAATTTATTTCTTACCAAACGACGCTCGGAAAGTAGCAATTTTAAAAATTCAGCAATTTACGCACTCGCGCTAGTTCTAAGCGAAAATTGAGGGAAAGGGGTGCAAAAAAGTGCTGCCTTATTTTAGAACTATTTTCCCATTGGAGCAATACTAAATGAAGAAATACCCATTGCGACTAAATGGCACCAAAACAATAATATCGGCAGAAATATAACGAAGTGCCGACTTATGGGGGGGGGGTGCCGGCCTAGGGAGCATCCACCCTACTACGCGTACTTGTTTTGGTTATTTTGTTAATGTTAGATATAATATAATAAAACTGTAACAGATCCAATTCTGTACATTGAAGATATTTTGAAAATTTTTATTGCAGGGCACTCTATAATCGATACTGAAGCCAAAACTGCAATTTTTTTCATTTTTGTCTGTCTGTCTGTCTGTCTGTCTGTCTGTCTGTCTGTCTGTCTGTCTGTCTTTATCTTGGCCGCGCATCACGCCGAAACTACTGAATGGATTCGAATGAAACTTGGTACGATTTGAGTTTATACTCCGAGGTAGGTTATAGGATACTTTTTATCCCGAAACTCAACATGGTTCCCTTGGGAGAAGGGATGAAAGTTAAAACGTGTATTTAGCTGTAATTCATTAACGCGTTGTTCGATTTCACTCATTCTTTTTTTGTTAGAAAGGTAGTACTTTATATATTGTCCCGTAAATATTTCAAGGTCATAGGTTTTTTAGTTCAGAAATGACAGGCATTTAGTGGGTTCCAATAATTTGGGACGCGGATGTTTGTACGTACGGCTTATTTTAAACTGGCGTGCGTTTAAATTTATGTTTGTCGGCCTGTCTATTTGTTCCAGCTAATCTCCGAAACGGCTGGATCGATTTTGATGGAACTTTCAATGACAGATAGGTGATGTTAAGGAGTAACTTAGGATACATTTAGTTTAGGTACAAAAAAGAATTATGGGGTCCGATCTGATTCTATATAAAAACCTATATCCAGGCGAACGAAGTCGCGGGGGTCGGCTAGTGTTAGACTAAAAATGAAATATTAAGTACCTAAGGGTTTAAACATTTTACCAAATTTTGAGTAAGCTGTGATAGCCTAGTGGTTAGGACGACCGACTTCTAATCGGAGGTCGTGGGTTCGATCCCGGGCACGCACCTCTAACTTTTCGGAGTTATGTGCGTTTTAAGTATTTAAATATCACTTGCTTTAACGGTGAAGGAAAACATCGTGAGGAAACCTGCATGCCTGAGAGTTCTCCATAACGTTCTCAAAGGTGTGTGAAGTCTGCCAATGCGCTTGGCCAGCGTGGTAGACTATGACCAAAACCCTTCTCACTCTGAGAGGAGACCCGTGCTCTGTAGTGAGCCGGTAATGGGTTTATCATGATGATGATGATGACCAAATTTTGACCTTCAATCTCAAACCATGGAGATCGAAATACTGAATTATGCAACTCACTTTGATTGTTTTATGGTGGTCAAATTCAACCTTAATTGTAACTTAACTTTAACCACCTAATGTGCACTAACTGATATTTAGCGAATGATCAATAATACAGCGAAATGCACCCTTGTGGATAAGGCAGTAAAATTTTTGTTTAAGAATTCAGGCATTCGTTTTCTCTGTATTTGTGCCGGAAAAATTTCTCAACAAAGTAGGAAACGTAAAAAGCAGAAGGGATTCTAGGATCATAGACAATGCGCGGATACAGTGTTCCGGACAGGTGTATGTCGGCGTGGTACAGGCGTATTAACATAACGCGCAAACCATTAGAATTGTTGTAATAACGCCGCCGACGGATGGGCTGCTTTTACACTATACGACTTTATTGGTAACGACCACCGAGTTCTTGCTCTTTGGTGACTACACTAACGGTGACATCTATAAAGCACACTCTGACTTTACTTAGACTTGAAACACGATAAAACGTCTGTAAAGTTTGAATAGAGTTAGAGAACGTTGCCTAAAACTAAAGCCTTTCGATTATAATAGCATACATGTAGAATAGACATTTTTGTAGAAAAAACAAAATTTGAATATGGTATCTGAATATAAAATAACATTACTGAGGCTGTCGCGCGTCACAGTACCTAAGGCTAATATTTAACGTTGACACTAATCAGTAATTGGATATCAGTAATCTTTTTATAATTACTAGTAGTTGAATACGAAGCCTCGGAACATAATATATCTTCTAAAATACAATTACCTCTGCAAAGACCTCATTTCTATTACACCACACTCAAAGCAAAAACTCTATCAAACTCATAAGCGGTACAGGTTTGTCGTCAGATAGCTCTGTAGACAAAAAATACTGAAGTATTGTATATGTCAATAGTCTTTGCCATATATTTTTTAAAACCTTACCAAATCTTGTCCCCACAGAGGTACCTATCTGACGTTAAAAACCTAGCTGAACTAAATTCTAGGTTGCGCTAGCCTAGAAGGTGGCTACTTACTCTTGCCTTGAAGGCTTAAACGTGGCCGAAAACACTCTAGAACTCCTTAAATTATAAATCACAGTTGTTAATTAGGTAACGATAAATAATGGCTAACCCTTAGAGAAAATTATTTTTAACGAATCTGCTAATTCAACAAGAATCCTTTGAGATTTTACTCGTATCTAGTATTAACTATAACAATAAATAGAGATTTAATAACGACAAAAATGTCTCAAAATGTTAAATGAACTTATCGTACACGTATCGCTATCGCATACTACAAAAGCTAGAAAGATGCTTCGATTTATTGCCTTACGCCTCTAAGATGTTTATTGTGATGCAAATAGAAGTTCATTTGAAATGCAAGCAATTTCTTTTCCTATATCCGTCACAGGAATACTAAATCAGTGTGGAATCAATTTTCATTCATTTCTTCGATAATATCACCAATGGGCACTTGGGTTGTATATTTTATAATAATCCATATTAATATTATAAATGCGATACTCTGTCTCTGTTACCTTATCACGGCTTAAACGCTGAATGGATCTTGCCGAAATTTGACACAGGGATTGCATCCTGGAGACAGACACGGGTTACTTTTTATCCCGGAAAATCCCAGTTCCTATGAGATTTTAAAAGGCTTAGTCGCGGACATTTGGCTAGTCTTCTGCATACAAATGAATATCATTGACCAATTACTGGAAATCTTTTGATGCAACACAGTTTATTGTTACATATTATTCTTCTTAATCGACTTCAAAAAAAAGGTTATCTACGTATGACCGCAGTCCGCACAATGATGTATTACCTTAACAAGATCAGCATTCTAAAGCACCGACTCATTGCTACTTCGCTGATGTCCGATGACATCTACGACTTCAGTTGCCAGCCCGACGTCCGAGTGAACACGAACGTAACTGTTACTTGCCACACAATTTGTCAAAATGGTGAAATGTGTTGTTAAAATTTGTTTGTCACGGTCAGAAAAAGATAATAAAGCAACTGGTGTTACTTTTCACAAGTAAGTTTGTTTTATTTAATTCCGATTATCCAAAACAACACGTAATAAAAACAAAAATTTACCGCGCATTATTTTTACTATAAGTGTTGCCAGTAAAAACTATTTTGATTTTCCCTACATTGTTGGGAAATTTGTGAATGAAAAAGCGAATGATGAACGTATGTATGTACCTATAAGGCAAACGTAAGTAAATCAGTAATTTATGTGATCATACTGAGTCATTATAAAATAGTTAGAAGTAGGTATAATGATTTCTTACTAAGCCGTATGTTCGTGATTATTTCAAAAACCAATGAACCGATTTTGATAATTTTTTCACTATAGTAATTTACAAACATTCAGAAAGATATTAGTATACATATACATACCTAGTGATCATTCTTATGTATGAAGTTACTAACATAAACGTACCCATATGTAAATAATATTTTTGCTTGGTTCAAAAATTTTCAAAATATCTTTAATGTACAGAATTGGACCAGTTACAGTTTTAATATTAGTACTAAATGATGCCCACGGCTTCGCCCGTGTGGATTTAGGTTTTTAAAAATCCCGTGGGAACTTTTGATTTTCCAAAACAAAAAGTAGCCTATCTGTAGTAACCCATCCTGAAAACGGAAAAATTCCGTGGGATCCCTATGATTTCGGAATGCAATTCCTTACAGCATCAGGGTTGAGGAGTTGGATATGTACATATTCGAGTTCATTCAACGATAAAGTCTTTAATTGGTACCCCCAATATCAATATAAATAACCGACAGTTCCTAAATCCCATTAGTTTTGGGGATCAGGTCCCCTACAGCATCAGGATTGAGGAGTTGGAATTCAAATGTTGTATAGGACATTGTCGCAATATTTTTCTATCAATTAAAAAAGAAATTACGCAAATCGGTTCAGAAATCTCGGAGATATCGGTGTACATAGGTAGAAAAACACAACTCCTCCTTTTTTGAAAGTCGGTTAAAAAAGTAGCCTATGTTGCTCCCTGGTTAATTCTCTACTTGTATGTGAAAGTCCCGTCAAAATCGGTTCAGCCGTTCCGAAGATTAGCCCGTTCACACAGACAGACAGACAGACAAAAATTTTAAAAACGTATGATTCGGTTATGGTACCGTTCAAATAACCATATGAGCTTAATATGAGGTAGTTATTTCGAAATTACAGACAGACACTTCAATTTTATTTATTATAGTATAGTAAGTATAGTATAGATAGATAGATGAAAGATTTAAATAAAGTTATTTACGTTCACGCATTTAAATATTTTTTTCCTATTAATAATCCTTATTTAATTCTATATGGTTTATATTGAAAATTTTAATAAATCTAATATAATTATTAAATCTCATAAACTCAAATATTTTTTTGGGGGAAATCGTTCTTTTGTGGGAAATTATTCCTGATACTGGTAACTCTAATCGTTTGTCTAATTGCAATGTCTTGTCCTTTTCTAACGTAATTAGTTTGAGGGCAGAAGAAACGAGACAAATATAGTTTACTCAAAGTTTACTTGGCGTATTTGTCAGTTTCAAAGCTACGTCTTTGAAACTCAAAAGTGGTTACGTTTTTCTGAAAACAGTTTATATGACGCTTCTACTCTTTATTTATTACACCTCACTGAGTCCGCACCACACCGCCGTATGTCGGCGGTCCGTAGATGCGGGTGAAGATGACAGAAAACATTAGGGCAGGTTACGATGTTATATTCTAACTCAGTGAGGTGTAATAAATAAAGAGTAGAAGCGTCATATAAACTGTTTTCAGAAAAACGTAACCACTTTTGAGTTTCAAAGACGTAGCTTTGAAACTGACAAATACGCCAAGTAAACTTTGAGTAAACTATATTTGTCTCGTTTCTTCTGCCCTCAAACTAATTACGTTAGAAAAGGACAAGACATTGCAATTAGACAAATGATTAGAGTTACCAGTATCAGGAATAATTTCCCACAAAAGAACGATTTCCCCCAAAAAATTATTTGAGTTTATGAGATTTAATAATTATATTAGATTTAATAAAATTTTCAATATAAACCATATAGAACTAAATAAGGATTATTAATAGGAAAAAAATATTTAAATGCGTGAACGTAAATAACTTTATTTAAATCTTTCATCTATCTATCTATACTATACTAATAAATAAAATTGAAGTGTCTGTCTGTAATTTCGAAATAACTACCTCATATTAAGCTCATATTATGGTTATTTGAACGGTACCATAACCGAATCATACGTTTTTAAAATTTTTGTCTGTCTGTCTGTCTGTTTGAACGGGCTAATCTTCGGAACGGCTGAACCGATTTTGACGGGACTTTCACATACAAGTAGAGAATTAACCAGGGAGTAACATAGGCTACTTTTTTAACCGACTTTCAGAAAAGGAGGAGTTGTGTTTTTCTACCTATGTACACCGATATCTCCGAGATTTCTGAACCGATTTGCGTATTTTTTTTTAATCGATAGAAAACCACTGCAACACTGTTCTAAAAAAAAAATTGGATTCCAACTCCTCAATCCTGATGCTGTAGAGGACCTGATCTTCAAAACTAATGGGGTTTAGGAACTGTCGGTTATTTAAATTGATATTGGTGATACCAATTAAAGACTTTATCGTTGAATGAACTCGAGTAGGTATATATACAACTCCTCAACCCGGATGCTGTAAGGAATTGCATTCCGAAATCGTAGGGATCCCACGGAATTTTTCCGTTTTGGGGACGGATTACTGCAGATAGGCTACTTTTTGTTCTGGAAAATCAAAAGTTCCCACGGGATTTTTAAAAACCTAAATCCACACAGGTGAAGCCATGGGCATTATATAGTTAATAATAAAACTGTAACAGGTCCAATTCTGATATTTTGAAGATATTTTGAAATTTATTGAACCAATCAAAAATATTAGTTACATATGGGTACGTTTATGTTAGTAACTTCATACATAAGAATGATCACTAGGTATGTATATGTATACTAATATCTTTCTGAAAGTTTGTAAATTACGATAGTGAAAAAATTATCAAAATCGGTTCATTGGTTTTTGAAATAATCGCGAACATACGGGTTGAATATATAACCTTCCTTTTTGAACTCGCTTAGTAAGAAATCATTATACCTACTTCTAACGATTTTATAATGACTCAGTATTATCACATAAATTACTGATTTACTTACGTTTGCCTTATAGGTACATACGTACGTTCATCATTCGCTTTTTCATTCACTAATTTCCCAACAATGTAGGGAAAATCAAAATAGTTTTTACTGGCAACACTTATAGTAAAAATAATGCGCGGTAAATTTATGTTTTTATTACGTGTTGTTTTGGATAATCGGAATTAAATAAAACAAACTTACTTGTGAAAAGTAACACCAGTTGCTTTATTATCTTTTTCTGACCGTGACAAACAAATTTTAACAACACATTTCACCATTTTGACAAATTGTGTGGCAAGTAACCGTTACGTTCGTATTCACTCGGACGTCGGGCTGGCAACTGAAGTCGTTGATGTCATCGGACATCAGCGAAGTAGCAATGAGTCGGTGCTTTAGAATGCTGATCTAGTTAAGGTAATACATCATTGTTCTAACTGTTCATCCACACGTTCGCCAACATGCTGGCCCATCTTATGGCCCAATATGTTGGCCCAACGTGTAGAGCGGGAGTTGGAAGGTGTTGGAACGATGGCCCGCAAGTTGGCGCGAGATCCATTTCGTGTCGGCACATCAAAGGGTTTGGGACAGAGTTTGGCCGCACCATCCACACGTTGGAAGCAAGTTCAGTTTGCTACGAGCTCTCAGAGTGATCGCACGCATGCACGTCTTTTAAATTTTATATTCACGCGTCGTAACTAAGGTAAAGTCTCCTTATTCCGTGGTATTTTCATAAAAACTCGAAAGAACGTCAAAAATTAAGCATTTACTACACCTTTCTGAAGAACTGGTTTTTTTTATCAGAAGCGTTATTTATTTAACTCTTGAAATATCCTAAAAGGACAACAATTACAACTTGATTTAAATGTAAAATTAAATTAAATATGAATAAAAGTCCGAATGCTCCAATTCCGAGGTAAAAATCCTAATTCCGAGGCAAATTTCTCCTAATTCCGAGGGTACAAAATACAAAGGGAAACGAGTAGAATGAATTCTACATGGTGTTCAAAAATGAACTGTATTTATTAATAGATTTCAAAATCAATTCGATACGTATGTAATTGTTTAATTATGATTGTGTGTAAAATATTAATATATGTATATTATTAATATATATATAGCTGCTCGTGCTGATTCATTCACTCACTGACTGACTGACTGATTGATCACCTCTCCTGTAAAATTTTGTATGAAAATTATTTTTTTCACAAATGGTTTCGTATAGAAGATAAAAAAAATATGGAGAGAGCTGATGATTGAGGATTTCAGAGACGAGCGATGGGCACGCTTAAGGTATCGAAGATAGGTGGCGGGTGCTTGAGCAAATGTCACTCGAAACGTCATCCAATTGGCAGTGAGCTGAAAAAAAATTCAAAATGGCGAAAATAAGATGGCCGCCATACAAATTTCGTCGGTCTCCATCTCGGAAGGTATAAAAGATAGAAGAGTGGTTTCTTGGCAAAAGATAATCAGGATCCAATGGTTTATTAGATAAATAGAAAAAAAAATCAAAATGGCGGAATTTATTTTTCCATAGAAAATGTATTGCGAATATTGAGAGAGAGAAGTTGTGAACAAAGCAGGCCTTTGATGCGGTTCTTTGGAGAACTCTCAAAGAAAAATATGGGAAGACATGATGATTGAGGGTTTGGAAGACGGTTGAGCAGCCCGGGCAGGGTATTGTAGATAGGTGGGAGGTGCTCAAACAAAAATTAC
Organism: Melanargia galathea; assembly: GCA_920104075.1. Classification (NCBI taxonomy): domain Eukaryota; kingdom Metazoa; phylum Arthropoda; class Insecta; order Lepidoptera; family Nymphalidae; genus Melanargia; species Melanargia galathea. The sequence goes on from OV049858.1 coordinate 11,309,814, forward strand.
TCAAAACCTCATCCCATTGGCACTGAGCTGAAGAAAAACCCAAAATGGTGGATACAAGATGGCGGCCATACAAGGCCTTCGCATGATTTTTTGTCTTCTATACGAAACCATCAATGAAAAAAACAATTTGTACGGAAAAATAAATTCTGACATCTTGATTTATTTTCTATCCATTTAGTAGATCTTTAGGTCTTGATCATATTTGGCCCAGAAAATACTCTTCCATCTTTTATACTTAGTGAGACATCGACGAAATTAGTATAGCCGCCATTTTGAATCAGCCATTTTGGAGTTTTTTTCAGTTCAGTGCTAACTGGATGAGGTTTCGAGTAATTTTTGCTTGAGCACCTCCCACCTATCTACAATACCCTGCCCGGGCTCCTCAACCATCTTCCGAACCCTCAATCATCATAATATCTTCCCATATTTTTTTGAGATTTCTCCAAAAAACCACATCAAAGCCTTGCATAGTTTACAACTTGTAGTCTCTTCAATATTCGCCATACATTTTCTATGGAAAAATAAATTCCACCATTTTGGTTTTTTTTCTATTGATCAAATAGACCTTTGGATCCTGATCATCTGTTGCTAGGAAACCACTCTTCAATTTTTTTTACCCTCCGAAGTGGACACCGACGAAATTTGTATGGCGGCCATCTTTTGAATTTTTTTCAGCTCACTGCCAATTGGATGACGTTTTGAATGACATTTGCTCAAGCACCTCCCTCCTATCTTCAATACCTTAAGCGTGCTCTTCATCCGTCTCCGAAATCCTCAATCATCAGCTCTCTCCATATTTTTGTTACGAATGAATTTTTGTCTTCTATACGGAATCACTAATGGAAAAAAAAAATTTATACAAAATTTTACAGGAGGGGTGATCAATGAGTGAGTCAGTGAATGAATCAGCACGAGCAATAATAAGATAAACGTTTTAGAATATGAATGTTTGCGTGACTGAACGCGAATGATACTTGGTGTAACTGAAACCATACTGAAATATTGTGAGCATCCTGTATTTTATTTCTATACATACCACATAATTAGAGGCTCATAGAACCTTATTCCGAGGTAGTATTTCTATCCATACCACATAATTAGGGGCTCATAGAACCTTATTCCGAGGTAATACCACGGAATTGAGTTTTGTAACAAAAAACACGTTTCCTAATTCCGAGTGTTAAAAAAGAAAAGATTTTTCCATAATAAACAAATAATTTAAAGCTTAATTAGATTATCTTCGTAAATATGTACAATACTCTCTCAAAATTGCATCGAAATATGTATAAATTTAATTTTCTTTTAAATTAATTTTCTTTAGCTTTCCCATACAATCTATCAATAAATTACCTAAATAGGTAAACTTTGACACGGTATAGTTAGTGATTGAGACGCCAAAGTGTACCTCGTAATTAGGACTCTGTAACCTTATTGCCTATTTAAATATTCAAAACCGAAACAAGAAGTATTTAACATAAAACGACTCTAAAAATTGAAAAAGTTATGAAGTCTATGAAATCGCAATTCCGCGGTATACCACGGCGTTAGGAACCGGCTAAAATATTTGGCACCTAACGCCGAGGTATTTTCAAAACCTATTTTCACCTTAATTTCTTTACAAATATTCACAAAAGTTGATTGTTTTCGATTGAAAATATAGTCCTTCAAATATTCAAATCTAAATAAAAACAAATAAAGCTCAAAATTAACGGATAAACACTATTTAAAAAAATGTAGGTATTTCGTGCACGAGGTCCAAAATGTATGAAACATGCGTTCGGGCCGGCCGCTAGTGTAGAATTTGCCGGTTATTTTAAAACATATACATATAAAACCAACAATTTCGTCATTTATCTATGGAATGATAAACTATCAATTGATTAAGATATGTTGCAGTAAAAAATAGCTTGGTGATCGGTTGAAAACGCTGTTTTTCTATATACCTCGGAATTGGGTGCCAATTTTAGAATACCACGGAATAAGGAGACTTTACCTTAGTATAATGTCCACAAAATGGCAGTGACAATGACCAATGAAGAAACTTTTTGCTTTATAGAGCCCTACTAAGCCGAAAATTGTTTGTGGAACCCAAGAAATAAAATCACAAAAATAAAAAAATACAATTTTCGTATACACATTCACGTAGTTGCGGTATGCAGTGAATAATTAAACCACAGCAGCTGTTAACGTCTCAATATTCAATTTAGTAAATTCGCTTAAGGGGCGCTTTTCCCTGTTTTAGGCGATTTTGGCCCTTTTCCAACGAGTTTTAAATCAAGAGGAAGATTTTTTTACGCGCCCAAAAAAATATATATTGTAGATCAATTCTTTATCAACTAATTTTAATGTTTGAAAACACAAAAGGTATGATTTTGCTCGATCATAATAAATTCCGAAGAAATGCTGATTTTTTACATTTTTCTAGTTTTATGTATAAAGTTTTGCACCAAATTTTATAAAAATTATATATAAATAAAGTTTATTGCATTTACTATAAGTTACAACGACTTTTTTTTTTTAAATAAAAATCCAAGAAAAATTCTAGCCATTTCTAGCATAAAACGGTCACGCGCAACGCTCTTGCCATGTACTCAGTGGCTCACAGGCCTTCATCGAGGTAGGACGTGCGTCAGTTTTTACCAGCCGCGCTCCCCGCGATTCATATTCGTAATTTCTCTAATTTAGTTATTTTTTTTTAAATTAGTAATAATAAATATTATTTTGTAAATTTGTGTCTTTTTAGATAGAGTTACGTATGTAATAAAAAGTTAGTAGAGGAAAATGTGAGATTTTGAAATAATGATATTTACTAAAGTAACCACAGTATACCTACTTAGGTATCAGTAACCAGTATGACCATTATATTATATTTTGAACCTCCGACGCAAAATCGACGGGGGGGACGGGGGTGTTATAAGTCTGACGTGTCTGTGTGTGTGCGTGTGTGTGCGCGCGTGTGTGTGTGTGTCTGTCTGTCTGTCTGTCTGTTCCCCTGTAGCGCTCAAACGGGTGGACCAATTTGGGTTTTTTTTTATTTGACCGTGAGCTCGAGGCCCGGCGCACACTGAATAATGAACTTTACACTATTGACATACGGCCGCGCGGTACGGTACGCGCGCGGTGTTAGCAAGCAGCAGACATACGTGCAAGGCTCGCCACAGTTCAGTATGGACGATGACGGATTTGTCGACGGCTCGGGTGCGGCTCGTACAATGAATGGGGAACAAGGAATGAAAAACTTTATACTTGTAGTATTAGTGATCAGGTGAAGTAAATAGATTCAAATCAGAAATCAAATCACATATAGACATTACTAAAATATTCAAACATCTTATTTTAGTAATGTCTATATGATCTGATTTTTGCTCACGTGGTCAGATTTTAAAAGCTTATATCTCCGAAACTATAAGGTGCAGCCCCATGTTGTTGGTACTCAAACTTCTTATTTTTGCGATGTCTATATGCTCACGTGGTCAGATTTTTAAAAGCTTATATCTCCGAAACTATAAGGTGCAGCCCCATGTTGTTGGTACTCAAACTTCTTATTTTTGCGATGTCTATATGCTCACGTGATCAGATTTTTAAAAGCTTATATCTCCGAAACTATAAGGTGCAGCCCCATGTTGTTGGTACTCAAACTTCTTATTTTTGCGATGTCTATATGCTCACGTGATCAGATTTTTAAAAGCTTATATCTCCGAAACTATAAGGTGCAGCCCCATGTTGTTGGTACTCAAACTTCTTATTTTTGCGATGTCTATATGCTCACGTGATCAGATTTTTAAAAGCTTATATCTCCGAAACTATAAGGTGCAGCCCCATGTTGTTGGTACTCAAACTTCTTATTTTTGCGATGTCTATATGCTCACGTGGTCAGATTTTTAAAAGCTTATATCTCCGAAACTATAGGGTGCAGCACCATGTTGTTGGTACTCAAACTTCTTATTTTCGCGATGTCTATGTGCTCACGTGGTCAGATTTTTAAAAGCTTATATCTCCGAAACTATAAGGTGCAGCCCCATGTTGTTGGTACTCAAACTTCTTATTTTTGCGATGTCTATGTGATCCCATGTTTAGATTTTTAAAAGCTTATATCTCCGAAACTGTAGGGTGCAGCCCCATGTTGTTGGTACTCAAACTTCTTATTTTTGCGATGTCTATGTGCTCACGTGGTCAGATTTTTAAAACCTTATATCTCCGAAACTATAGGGTGCAGTCCCATGTTGTTGGTACTCAAACTTCTTATTTTTACCACTATGTGCTCACGTGGTCAGATTTTTAAACGCTTATATCAAATCCACAGCCAAATCCACAGCCCCTAAATGTTGGTACTCAAAGTTATTTTTTTATATTCTATAAATACAGAACTTATTATGCATGTATGTACCTATTTACCCCATTTTTATTTATCCCTATTATTTTACCTGCAACAGGTATAAAAATAAAAAGGAAATACTTTAAATATCATCCCGTAAACATTTTAAAGTCATCGGTTTTGTAGTTCAGAAATTACAGCCATCACAACCCTCCATATTTTATACAACTGGGAAACCGGATTGTACAGGAATCTTTGAACGTATAGATTATCATCTTAAGCTGGATCGATTTTGATGGGACTTTCTCTAGAAGATATGCACCTTTTGATTGCGCCACTTTTAACAGTTTTTAGCAAGGCATGAGCTCAAAGGAGCAAAACAAAAAGAATAGAATTCCCGCGGGATTTTTAAAAACCAATAGCCACGCGAACGAAGTCGCCGGTATCCGCTTGTACCCTATAAGAATAGGCGCATATATTTTTTCTCGTTGTTAGAGCGTCTTCTGTAGAATATTTAGTGCTGTGGGCAGGCTATACCGCTGTTTTATAGATATATAAATAGATAAATGAAACATATTCCTACACCTAACTCACGTGACAAAGTGGCAGTTCTTTTTTAAAAACTGGCGTAGAAACGTCGTAATGAAAAAGGTATATAGTTTTCAAAACTATGCTGTTCAATATTTTCGGATGAAAATATTCTTCTATTCTTATATTATGATCTAAAGACATGACATAGATCTGGTAACAAAACAGATCTAAAATAATGGTTGAGTTAATTTTAGAAGAAAACAAAACAGAAAATATAAACATCATTGGTCTCTTATTTCATTAATAAATATGTTGTAAAACTGTACAGTTATCTATTCTGTGGCAAGAATTGCTCGAACGAGGTCGCTACTCGATGTCCGTCGGCGCGTCTTTAACTACGATAAGTAGGCACATAGCGGGGGCTGAGGTAGCGCGCAAATACCTAAAGTTGCAAGACAACCGGGCCTTAAGTGAAAGTGTACACGTCCGCACATTGGCCCTAACCGGAGCATACTGAACGACCTTCCAACGTGTGGACGCTAACACAAACTCCTCGCCCAACACCTTCCAACATATCCGCCATCATGTTGGCCAACGTGTAGAGGCGCCATAACAGTAAACAATTTTGTATCCAGATTCGAGCCAACAAAGTCGACGAAGGGTGCAAGCAAGATGCGGCGCGACCTCATCAACGCCGAGATATCGAACCTGCGCGACCTGCTGCCGCTGCCGCCCTCCACCAGGCAGAGGCTCTCGCAGCTGCAGCTGATGGCGCTCGTGTGCGTCTACGTGCGCAAGATGAACTACTTCCAGCAAGGTAAGCAAGATGCGGCGCGACCTCATCAACGCCGAGATATCGAACCTGCGCGACCTGCTGCCGCTGCCGCCCTCCACCAGGCAGAGGCTCTCGCAGCTGCAGCTGATGGCGCTCGTGTGCGTCTACGTGCGCAAGATGAACTACTTCCAGCAAGGTAAGCAAGATGCGGCGCGACCTCATCAACGCCGAGATATCGAACCTGCGCGACCTGCTGCCGCTGCCGCCCTCCACCAGGCAGAGGCTCTCGCAGCTGCAGCTGATGGCGCTCGTGTGCGTCTACGTGCGCAAGATGAACTACTTCCAGCAAGGTAAGCAAGATGCGGCGCGACCTCATCAACGCCGAGATATCGAACCTGCGCGACCTGCTGCCGCTGCCGCCCTCCACCAGGCAGAGGCTCTCGCAGCTGCAGCTGATGGCGCTCGTGTGCGTCTACGTGCGCAAGATGAACTACTTCCAGCAAGGTAAGCAAGATGCGGCGCGACCTCATCAACGCCGAGATATCGAACCTGCGCGACCTGCTGCCGCTGCCGCCCTCCACCAGGCAGAGGCTCTCGCAGCTGCAGCTGATGGCGCTCGTGTGCGTCTACGTGCGCAAGATGAACTACTTCCAGCAAGGTAAGCAAGATGCGGCGCGACCTCATCAACGCCGAGATATCGAACCTGCGCGACCTGCTGCCGCTGCCGCCCTCCACCAGGCAGAGGCTCTCGCAGCTGCAGCTGATGGCGCTCGTGTGCGTCTACGTGCGCAAGATGAACTACTTCCAGCAAGGTAAGCAAGATGCGGCGCGACCTCATCAACGCCGAGATATCGAACCTGCGCGACCTGCTGCCGCTGCCGCCCTCCACCAGGCAGAGGCTCTCGCAGCTGCAGCTGATGGCGCTCGTGTGCGTCTACGTGCGCAAGATGAACTACTTCCAGCAAGGTAAGCAAGATGCGGCGCGACCTCATCAACGCCGAGATATCGAACCTGCGCGACCTGCTGCCGCTGCCGCCCTCCACCAGGCAGAGGCTCTCGCAGCTGCAGCTGATGGCGCTCGTGTGCGTCTACGTGCGCAAGATGAACTACTTCCAGCAAGGTAAGCAAGATGCGGCGCGACCTCATCAACGCCGAGATATCGAACCTGCGCGACCTGCTGCCGCTGCCGCCCTCCACCAGGCAGAGGCTCTCGCAGCTGCAGCTGATGGCGCTCGTGTGCGTCTACGTGCGCAAGATGAACTACTTCCAGCAAGGTAAGCAAGATGCGGCGCGACCTCATCAACGCCGAGATATCGAACCTGCGCGACCTGCTGCCGCTGCCGCCCTCCACCAGGCAGAGGCTCTCGCAGCTGCAGCTGATGGCGCTCGTGTGCGTCTACGTGCGCAAGATGAACTACTTCCAGCAAGGTAAGCAAGATGCGGCGCGACCTCATCAACGCCGAGATATCGAACCTGCGCGACCTGCTGCCGCTGCCGCCCTCCACCAGGCAGAGGCTCTCGCAGCTGCAGCTGATGGCGCTCGTGTGCGTCTACGTGCGCAAGATGAACTACTTCCAGCAAGGTAAGCAAGATGCGGCGCGACCTCATCAACGCCGAGATATCGAACCTGCGCGACCTGCTGCCGCTGCCGCCCTCCACCAGGCAGAGGCTCTCGCAGCTGCAGCTGATGGCGCTCGTGTGCGTCTACGTGCGCAAGATGAACTACTTCCAGCAAGGTAAGCAAGATGCGGCGCGACCTCATCAACGCCGAGATATCGAACCTGCGCGACCTGCTGCCGCTGCCGCCCTCCACCAGGCAGAGGCTCTCGCAGCTGCAGCTGATGGCGCTCGTGTGCGTCTACGTGCGCAAGATGAACTACTTCCAGCAAGGTAAGCAAGATGCGGCGCGACCTCATCAACGCCGAGATATCGAACCTGCGCGACCTGCTGCCGCTGCCGCCCTCCACCAGGCAGAGGCTCTCGCAGCTGCAGCTGATGGCGCTCGTGTGCGTCTACGTGCGCAAGATGAACTACTTCCAGCAAGGTAAGCAAGATGCGGCGCGACCTCATCAACGCCGAGATATCGAACCTGCGCGACCTGCTGCCGCTGCCGCCCTCCACCAGGCAGAGGCTCTCGCAGCTGCAGCTGATGGCGCTCGTGTGCGTCTACGTGCGCAAGATGAACTACTTCCAGCAAGGTAAGCAAGATGCGGCGCGACCTCATCAACGCCGAGATATCGAACCTGCGCGACCTGCTGCCGCTGCCGCCCTCCACCAGGCAGAGGCTCTCGCAGCTGCAGCTGATGGCGCTCGTGTGCGTCTACGTGCGCAAGATGAACTACTTCCAGCAAGGTAAGCAAGATGCGGCGCGACCTCATCAACGCCGAGATATCGAACCTGCGCGACCTGCTGCCGCTGCCGCCCTCCACCAGGCAGAGGCTCTCGCAGCTGCAGCTGATGGCGCTCGTGTGCGTCTACGTGCGCAAGATGAACTACTTCCAGCAAGGTAAGCAAGATGCGGCGCGACCTCATCAACGCCGAGATATCGAACCTGCGCGACCTGCTGCCGCTGCCGCCCTCCACCAGGCAGAGGCTCTCGCAGCTGCAGCTGATGGCGCTCGTGTGCGTCTACGTGCGCAAGATGAACTACTTCCAGCAAGGTAAGCAAGATGCGGCGCGACCTCATCAACGCCGAGATATCGAACCTGCGCGACCTGCTGCCGCTGCCGCCCTCCACCAGGCAGAGGCTCTCGCAGCTGCAGCTGATGGCGCTCGTGTGCGTCTACGTGCGCAAGATGAACTACTTCCAGCAAGGTAAGCAAGATGCGGCGCGACCTCATCAACGCCGAGATATCGAACCTGCGCGACCTGCTGCCGCTGCCGCCCTCCACCAGGCAGAGGCTCTCGCAGCTGCAGCTGATGGCGCTCGTGTGCGTCTACGTGCGCAAGATGAACTACTTCCAGCAAGGTAAGCAAGATGCGGCGCGACCTCATCAACGCCGAGATATCGAACCTGCGCGACCTGCTGCCGCTGCCGCCCTCCACCAGGCAGAGGCTCTCGCAGCTGCAGCTGATGGCGCTCGTGTGCGTCTACGTGCGCAAGATGAACTACTTCCAGCAAGGTAAGCAAGATGCGGCGCGACCTCATCAACGCCGAGATATCGAACCTGCGCGACCTGCTGCCGCTGCCGCCCTCCACCAGGCAGAGGCTCTCGCAGCTGCAGCTGATGGCGCTCGTGTGCGTCTACGTGCGCAAGATGAACTACTTCCAGCAAGGTAAGCAAGATGCGGCGCGACCTCATCAACGCCGAGATATCGAACCTGCGCGACCTGCTGCCGCTGCCGCCCTCCACCAGGCAGAGGCTCTCGCAGCTGCAGCTGATGGCGCTCGTGTGCGTCTACGTGCGCAAGATGAACTACTTCCAGCAAGGTAAGCAAGATGCGGCGCGACCTCATCAACGCCGAGATATCGAACCTGCGCGACCTGCTGCCGCTGCCGCCCTCCACCAGGCAGAGGCTCTCGCAGCTGCAGCTGATGGCGCTCGTGTGCGTCTACGTGCGCAAGATGAACTACTTCCAGCAAGGTAAGCAAGATGCGGCGCGACCTCATCAACGCCGAGATATCGAACCTGCGCGACCTGCTGCCGCTGCCGCCCTCCACCAGGCAGAGGCTCTCGCAGCTGCAGCTGATGGCGCTCGTGTGCGTCTACGTGCGCAAGATGAACTACTTCCAGCAAGGTAAGCAAGATGCGGCGCGACCTCATCAACGCCGAGATATCGAACCTGCGCGACCTGCTGCCGCTGCCGCCCTCCACCAGGCAGAGGCTCTCGCAGCTGCAGCTGATGGCGCTCGTGTGCGTCTACGTGCGCAAGATGAACTACTTCCAGCAAGGTAAGCAAGATGCGGCGCGACCTCATCAACGCCGAGATATCGAACCTGCGCGACCTGCTGCCGCTGCCGCCCTCCACCAGGCAGAGGCTCTCGCAGCTGCAGCTGATGGCGCTCGTGTGCGTCTACGTGCGCAAGATGAACTACTTCCAGCAAGGTAAGCAAGATGCGGCGCGACCTCATCAACGCCGAGATATCGAACCTGCGCGACCTGCTGCCGCTGCCGCCCTCCACCAGGCAGAGGCTCTCGCAGCTGCAGCTGATGGCGCTCGTGTGCGTCTACGTGCGCAAGATGAACTACTTCCAACAAGGTAACAATCAGTGGAAAATTTTCTCCGCAAATTTACGCTTCGCACGGCAAGTTGTTGATCTAATAATTGATACTGAAACCTTCTTCAGGGAGTACTTACTATACAGTGAAATTCGTTTAGCAATTTTGAAAATTTCTATCACACAGACAGACGCTGTGAACTGACTTCAAAATATGTAGGGATCATATTGTGAAGTCACTTTTCTCCTAAGTTACATAAGCAACGCTTGAATCCGCATCCGTGTAAAATCCACCCCGGCAGTTTCCCATGCCCCAGCTTCTTTGGCTAAGCTCATCACGTCTGCCGTTATCCTACATCTCGGCCATGTTTTGAAAACGTCCCCAAAGTTTTTGTTTCACCTTCAGTCACGAAACGGCGTATTAAGACGTTTAAAATGCATTTAGTTCGCTATCTTATCTCGCGTTGCTATTACTTCACCCATAACTCCGTCTTTCTTTCTGTTTTAGTGTTCAAGAGTCACGACTTCAGTTATCAGTACAAGGAACAACAGCCACCGACACCTAATATCGGATTTTCAAAGGTAACTATCGTTACAGTTATTCATAAGAATATGAACATTTGAACTCTCAAGGAATCTACTGAATAAATAAAAATATGGAATTTATAAATGATTGATGAATCGATGACAAAAAATCGACAGAAAAGAAAAATAGAGACCATTTTTACAATTTCTTTCACTATTTTTTTTTTTATTGAAAACCTTACAAAACTTAACGCTTACCAACTTAATCACTATACAAATGATGCCCGCTGGAGTAGTGCCAAGAACGGTGGTATTTCCGCTCTAAACAACATCATGTAGCCAGTCCAAAGTACAGAAATTCTTCGTTGGGATGTGTGCACGCTTTAATAAATTGATTTCGAATTTTTAAATGTCATTACACTTTAAACAATGTCCATATAGTCCAGTAACTTTAGTAATCCGACCTTGCGTTAAATCGGGTAGTTCTGATTTTTTGCAGACTTGTTTATGATGTTGGCCCAATGATTAATCCAAGTTTGTGACCTCGAGCGATGAACGCAACTTTGTCAAAAATCGAAAAAACCGCGAAAATTTCGGATTTTTTTCAGATTTTAGCGATTATAACCCAAAAGGACTAGTTCTTGACACTACCTTTTCAGGGCGTTTTTAAAGAAGAATAAAATTGCTACAATTTAAGACCAGAACCAGCTCTGTAGGTACATTACTTACTGAGATGCTCGTGACTTCACTTGCGTGAATTCTTAATCTCATACAAACTTCCATCTCCCATTGTACCAACTTAGGGGTGGTTTTTCCAAAATTCCTTCAACACGTAATTTTTAATTTTAACCGAAAATCTAAATACCAATTTTCATGGATATAACTCGATAAATGACGAAAACGTGACGGGGTCTCATTTAAACTTTCATCCCCTACTTAACCCACTTGCGGATAGAATTTTCAAAAATCCTGAAATTCATATTTTTTATTTTTTATCGAAAGCCCAAATACCAATTTTCATGGATGTAACTTGATAAATGACAGACTTTCATACAAACTTTCGTCCCCTATTTAAGCCCTTTAGGGGCACAATTTCCAAATATCCTTTCTTAATGTGCGCTTAAATCATAAAAGGAACCTACTGTGAAAATTTCAAGTTCCTAGCTTTCAGTTGTTTAGGTTGTGCGTTGATGATCAGTCAGTCAGGACAAGCTTCTTGAAGCTAGAAACTTGAAATTTTCACAGTAGCTTCCTTTTATGATATAGGCGTACAGTAGGAAAGGATTATTGGAAATTCCACCACTAAGGGGGTTAAATAGGGGATGAAAGATTGTATGAAAGTCAGTCATTTTTCAAGTTACATCCATGAAAATTGGTATTTGGGCTATCGATAAAAAATAAAAAATATGAATTTCAGGATTTTTGAAAATTCTATCCGCAAGTGGGTTAAGTAGGGGATGAAAGTTTAAATGAGACCCCGTCACGTTTTCGTCATTTATCAAGTTATATCCATGAAAATTGGTATTTAGATTTTCGGTTAAAAATTAAGAATTACGTGTTGAAGGAATTTTGGGAAACTACTCCCAAATTGGTACAATGGGAGATGGAAGTTTGTATGAGATTAAGAATTCACGCGAGTGAAGTCGCGTGCATCTCAGTAAGTAATGTACCTACAGAGCTGGTTCTGGTCTTAAATTGTAACAATTTTATTCTGCTTTAAAAACACCCTGAAAAGGTAGTGTCAAGAACTAGTCCTTTTGGGTTATAATTGACAAAATCTGAAAACAATCTGAAATTTTCGCGATTTTTTCGATTTTTGACAAAGTTGCGTTCGTCACTCGAGGTCACAAACTTGGATTATTCATTAGGCAAACATCATAAACAAGTCTGCAAAAAATCAGAACTACCCGATTTAACGCAAGGTACCCCATACTAGCAAATCCTAAAGTTACTGGACTAATAATTATTAATGAATTTCTTGATGACAAGCTGGCATGGAAGCAATCATCTCTTTCAATTATCCAAAACATGAGTGTAATGTGTCATAATTTGTTATATTTATATAGCTACATTATGTAACTTGTGTTTTCAAAAGAGCAATATTCATGCTGAGTTTCATGTTGGCTCTTCTCAGCAGAATCCGTTTTCCGAAATCGTGGTCTTGACTTATAATTTTTGCCACAAGTTGGTCTACATTTTGAATTTGGTTTATGCTTATTTCTTGCCCTAAAAATTAAAAAGGCCCTTCTATTACTAAATTAATGATGATTTTAATTATATAGCGAAGAGATAACAAGGAGTGTCGGCCAGTCCAATCCAATCCGAGGTGAGTGCGATTGTCGCACTGTAGCAATCATTTTTAGACTGGAATCGAACTCGGCACTTACCACTTCCAAGGTCAACGTACAAACGTCTGAGCAATGGGGACGTCGTAAATATTTTTTCAAGTTTACAAGCATTTAACGATCGCACAACGTGAAGTAATAAAAATCAGTTGTGATTTTACAATGTCTCTTTTCAGGCAATGAACGGTTTCATGATGATGATGACGCAAAATGGCAAACTTTTGTACATATCGGAAAACGCGGCTGAATACTTGGGACATTCGATGGTTTGTATAATTCATCCCTCTTTGCTATGTATTCCTCGTCGTGACCCTCTTCCATTTATCACATAATGGTGTGGTTGTTTCGTACATAGTACAGCGGGGGGCTTTGAGACACTGCCACATATTAAGCGACTAATTACCTAATGATTTTGACTATTGATTTTTAACCCCCGGCGCAAAACGACGGGGTATTATAAGTTTGAAGTGTCTGTGTGTGTCTGTTCCCTCGTAGCGCTCAAACGGGTGAACCGATTTGAATGCGTTTTTTTGCGATTTTTGCGGTTTTTTTTGTACAAAATATGGGCTGCCATTATAAATTTATTTCTCTTCTCTTTAGGAAGATCTTCTAATCCATGGCGACAGTGTATACGATATAATAGATAGACAAGACCACCAAATGGTTCAGTTAGAGCTAAATAGAGGTAGCAATGAAGAGACTGAAAATGTACCAAAGAATAGGCATTTCTTCTGCAGAATGAATGTATCCAGAAACGCTAGACGCCAGATGAGATTTGGTGACCAAAAAGTAAGTATAAACATTAGCCACTTACTAGTTACTATGTATGTTGATGGTTGTTTACAGGTCGACCACTTTTGTCAGATGTAAACGATGTAAAGTGACCAGGCCTGTATTTCATCGGTGTTTACAATCGTTTTCAATTGGCGAGATTACTGCGTTAATACCTACATATTGTCGTTTTAACTTATAAAGTAGTCTTACTGTAACTACTAACTCGTGATAAGTTCGTGACTTTTCCCAAAAATCTGTTTTTACAATGTTATTTCATAAGAGTTGATGACTTGTTAACTTTTTTTTCTGTTTATATGTTTATTTTATGTACTTATATTATATTGTATTAGGCTATAACGGATACAAGAATTGAAATGATGATGAATTCAAACTTTACAATAAGTACAATTCTTTTTGTTTTTATAAAAATCTGGGTGTTTTCACATCAATACACTTTAACTCATATGACATAAGTACCAAAATATTTCTAACTCTAAGATATATCTAAGATCCTACTTACAAATTGTTTTTCCTTTTAGGTAGTTTTAGTTCGAGGCCACTATGTATCGTACCTACCGCTCTGTAGTAGAAACGAACCAGTGTTTCTAGCTTCGTGCACGCCCCTAGCGATGCCTGAAACCAGGGAGTGCGTAGTGAACGGCGCCACTAATGTGTTTACGACTATACACTCGATGGACATGAAAATTTTACATATAGACGCTAAGTAAGTGACGTGAACTATATAATTACAATAATAAATATTATTAATAGTATATTGCACCTAAATGTGTTAAAAACTGAAATGAGATAAACATAGAAATAAATGTTCAAAATAGCTTTTATGAAAATGATTTATTGGTTTTATGAAAATGAGTTTTTCCCTGGCCTCAGAACGTCCAAATAACAGTACGGGTCCCCGCACATATTATAAATGCTTTAAGTAGATATATAACTAGATAGATGCCATAGCAAAATCAAGGCGACAAACAAAATGGCACCAGACCAACCATTCGGCACATTCTAAGTACGGAAGCTTAATTTTTATTATTTGCCGTGATTGAGTTTCTCAACATAGTTGTAATCCAAAACTTTGTTCCAGTGGAGAATGGTATTTGGGTTGGAAGAAAAGCGAATTAGCGGATGTGTCCTGGTATCAAATTCTGCATTGGGATAGCCTACGAGAAGCACAAAGCAAACACAGATTAAGTAAGTGAAATTACTTAAACTTGGATTTCAGTAAACTCTTATTTCACTATTACTTTACTGGTTTGTTTCTATTTTCCTAAACTATCAATATTATTGAAATCATTAATTATTCATAGCAGAATATAATACCATGGGATCGGAAGAATCTTAATTACGAAACCCAAGAAAAACTTGTAAAAGGTTGAAGCTATTACGGTTATTATTAAATAACGCAACCTCTTTGTCTGGCATATTTCGTAACGGAAAGGTGCTCTTTAAATCCTGTGAACCCAGAATTAGCCATTTAGGTGATCGTTACCAATTTTTAACTAATGACTTTTCTTATATTATAATCGCATTTGAACTTTTAATCGTGTTTAGTAGGAGCTTTGAAAATGAAAAATAATTGATTCAATTGATTGGGTTTTTACCCGACTTGGCAAAGCCAAAAGGAAGGGTTATGATTTTAGCAGTCTATGTATGTATGTATATGTATGTGGCCGATTTTTGTATGAGATTCTGTGTGTACCACCGTAGCGCCTAAACTACTGGACCGATTTTGATGAATGAGGTATCTATTGATTCGTTGTTATGGTCCGGGTGACATAGGCTACATTTTATTTACGAAAAAAAAAATTGAGAAGTGACCTTCGCGCGGCTTTTAGATTATTAATTATTAGTTTCGGATAGACATAACAGATGGCGCCACTAGCTGCTTGCCCGGCGATTTCGGGTTTCGCTTGCGTAGTCGAGTTCTAGTTTACGAACTTTATACTTGTTAATTGTTTTGTTTGAGATATTATTTCATAGAAACCCTTGTGAGAGTCGCAAACCTATCACTGATTAAGATGGGCATATTGTTTGCATATTAATCATGTCATTTAGTAAACATTACATACGTGTACATTCTTCGATTACAACCACAACACAATTAATGAGAAACGCAACGTGGCAATGCAAATATAATTCTTGTTACGCAATGTCTGCAAACATGATTTGTATATTAAATCGACACTTGGATTTGAGCTATACATCTACAGAATATAATATCTGAGTAGCTAGCTGATTGAATAGAAATTAATTATTTCTAATGGCAACAGTGTTTGTAGTTAAAGTAATTTTAGTAGTTAAATCCTAATTTATGTTCTGTTCACACGTGTAGAATAGTAGAAGCTTCAGTTTCGTTACCTTATCGTTGCATAACGTTGCCTGAAAAATCTCTTTCCAATCTGCGTGCTGTTTTGTGAGAATGTAATCCAAAATAAAATTCTGGATCACAAAATGATAATAGAAAATTGTTGTTACAGTTTTCTTTCTAATTACATACTATAATTGCAAAAAAACCCGCAATTTAATACGTTACATTATGTTAAGGGACTTTTCTCTCGATGCGTTCTATGCATCATAGTGCTATCATACTTTAATATCTACCTATTATAAATACGAAAGTGTGTCTGTTTCTACCTTTTACGGTTCAACTCCTAAATCTATCTCGATTAAATACACAGAGATAGCCTGCATCTTGGAGACGGCCAAAGAATTCAAAAAATGTAAAGGTGTCACCAGATTATGGGATGTAAGTGGCCCAAATTCCACTTATGTGTCCAAAATCAACCTCACGTGCGCGGTGCACCCTGTCAATATGCTAACGAGGCCCTGTCGCTCTCAGTCCCCTCTACGGGTCGTTATGTCTGATACCACACAACTGAATCTGGATGGTATTACCGGTTTGTGGTAGGATTCTACCCCAAATCCGCCTGCCTAGCAACCACACTTCAGCCGTAATCTTCCGCAAAGCATCCGATGCATGCCGGCAGTGAGCTGAATAGCCAGTCCCCTTCCTCAAAAGCCGGCAACGCTTTAGTGGTTCCTCAGGTGCTGCTAATGTTCATGGGCGGCGGTATCACTTAACATCAGGTGACCCGCTTGCTCGTTTCCCCGCTATTATTATAAAAAAAGATTACCTTGAAAAAGTTATTGGAACATGTAAGTTTTATTTGGTTACAGTAACCCAGTCAGACCAAGACAAGTGCTGTATACTTCTGGTGAAGCTGCAGCAGAGAAGCGGCCAGTTCCTGTGGGTGCACATGGTGTTGCAGGTCAAAGACGCCGCGGACACGCCGCGCCAATTCATTGTAGCTACTAACCAAGTTTTAAGGTGAAACTTACAAGAGTATAAACTTTATAATACCTACAACATCCACGACTGTAAGAGTTGAACGTTTTTGTAGATAGCAATTCTAACTCAGCTTTATTTGCTTTAGTGGATGGTTAAATTTGATCGAAGCTGCGATTTCAAAACAAAGCAGAGTTTTATTTGTCAAGTTGTCATAAAGAAAGATGCTGTGCCTCGATTCCACTGCACTCTGGAGGATTAACTCTAAGTTATATCCAAATGTTGAGCAAATTTATCTGCTAGTTTATTTATGGATGCCAAAGTTCATTTTAGTACTGATCAAAAGTGAGACAAAAGTTAGACATATTACATTTTTACATTTAGGTACCTGTTCATTACGGTACTCGCATATAAGGTTATTCAAGGGACGACAAATTCGTAGACGATCGTAATTTCATTACAAAATCTTTTTTTTCATAAAAAATGCTTACGAAAATCATTTTCTCAACAGTGAAGAGGAAGCATCAATAATGCTCGCGAACTCCTGGCTCTATCAGTACTACGGGTACCAGAACCAACCCTGTGGCATGCTAGATCCTCGATGTCAGAAGTTCTTCAGGCGAGAACCATCCTATCCTGACCCCTACCAAGAGTACCAATACCTGGAGAACCCGGAGGTCGATTATACCGGTTACCACATGACGCCATATGTACATAAAACTGATGAGTACGGATGCGAGAGGGTGTACACTGACAGAGGACCTGTCGACTACTCTACGCACTCGCCACAGTCTACAATAAGTGAAGAAAGGTAAGTTGAAACAAGTATAAATTAAAAACCCCCGACATTCGCCATTTTGTGGCGGCGGCCATCTTGGATTTGCATAGTGCTATTCTACTAGTCAAGCCCTTTCATTTGATACCCATATTAAGGTAGTTGTGAAAAATATGTAATCCGCCATTTTGTAGCGGCGGCCTTACAAACAAAAAAACCGCATTCAAATCGGTCCACCCGTTTGAGCGCTACAGGAAAACAGACAGACACATACACACACACACAGACACATCAAACTTATAACACCCCGTCATTTTTGCGTCGGGGGTTAAAAATTAGCATCCTTAAATGCTTAATCGAAATTTAAGTCAATGGTGATCTTTCTGGCGCAGTGGTGAGTGGCGAGCTCCGTGGTCTTAGTGGTTAGAAAGTCTCAGGTTCAACACCTTACAGGGACAGATAGGCTCATGTCTGATCTGATGGATGGTTTCGGTCATGGCTAGTTCCTACTCTACCGGGAGAGCTACACTGCTAAGTGTTACGCTGTGATGCCTCGTACAGACCGATTAGGGCTATGGGTTTAATACAACTGCCTTCTCTTACCAACTAGCATACGACATATGAGAAAATTATGTCTACTCATTTTCTCGTCTTATCTTTATGTCTGCGACAAGAAATTTCTCGCTCATAGCGTGCATGTTAGCGTAACAGATTATATCTTAAACTCGTGGGAGGTATATAGCAGTCAAGTGATAACATCGGATTAAAAAAAATTATATATCTATACAGATATATCAATTTCCTAAAGACAGTTTCTTTGTACTGCCACAACGTTCTCACAATATCCAACGCCGCCTTACATTACTAAAAAACAAACAAACGGACAAGGTCACTCTATACAATTTGTACACGTCATGTCACACCGGAATATAAATAAGAAAATCATCACCCTGTCCGTCCGTCTGTCCATCCGCGTAATTTGACACCTTTCATTACCATATTTATTGTGAAGTCGCAATCAGAAACATTTCTGTACAATTACACTATGCACTATATCACCAGGAAATAAAGTTTAAAATTGAATGACTGTCAAAAAGATCCACCACACTCGGACTCTAAGAGGGTTGCCAGAAACAAATTTTCAAAAACAGGACACGAAGATTAAGAATAGCTTTAATAGAAAAACGAGTTATAGGTGCTCCTTCTTCTACTTGCAATATTCTATAGTCACTAATGAATTATTTATAATCACTAATATAATTTCCTCCAAAATGTTTTTTCACCTGTTGTCTTTCTGTTCTGCGCCATGTCACGTTGATGATAAGTAGGTATTATATACGGGAAAATCAAGAGCTTTTGTTTTCTTTGACACGTTCGACTTATCGCGTTCTTTCCGCGTTCTTATGCTGTGAAAATAAGGTTTGATTTGCATTATTGCTTCTTATTGTATTGTAATGTTTAGCAATAAAATCATTTTTCTCAATCATTCTTTCGAGCCAAATTATAAACTTACCAATTTGATCATACTAAAATTTGAACAACTCCGAAACAAAAAGTTTAGCTGGTAACCCTATTCTTAACCAAATATGAAAATTCAAAGAGAAAAAGGTAGTAAATCGAGTTTGTTGTATTCAGTACTATGTACATGATTGACGTTTCGAACTTGACCCTAGAAATTTAATTCGATTTTATCAAACTCTACCGTACTATTAATACCGTAAATATACTAAGTTTATGAGTTGTACATGCTCTATATTTGGTAGCACGGTATAAGGCTCAGGTGAACTCTGTCTGTATCCTTATAAGGAGCTAACTGTGATCTCAAATGAGATTGGGTCCGGTTCAACGACCGGATGAAAAAAAAGATACATGAAAAAGTTCAAAAACTAAAATCCGACTACCACATTACTATATTCTTCTCTCCATACTATCTAACCACTCTAATCTATCTAAAATCTACCTACTCTATCTAAAATCCCATCGTTGGGAATGAGTAGCTCTTATATTTAGCCACTAGTTTTAACTTAAATGAAGTTGTTATTGCATGATGGTCATAATAAAAATAATTACTGGCTGAGTTTGTTGCGGGCTCTTCTCAGGCCAGGGTGCGTTTAGCTTTAATTTTTAACTCCCTTTAATAATTATCACCACAACCTTAACTCCCGTAGATATACTTGTAAAATGATTGACATTCAAAAAATCTACAGCAGAAATCGGAAGTCTGATAAAAGTGTAAAACTTTGAATAAAGATTCACTAAATTGTACACATTTTCATCATCATTATTAACTCATTACTGGCCCACTACAGGGCACGGGTCTCCGTTCAGATTGAGCAGTGTTTAGGCCGTAGTGCACCACGGCCATCGATGTAGAGGCAAGTCCGGATTGGTAGACTTCACACGCCTTTGATAACATTACAGAGAACTCTCAGGCATGCAAGTTTCCTCACGATGTTTTCCTTCACTGTACCATACACAATGATACGATGTACCTAACATTATTTTTTTCTTGGCGTATATATTTCTGTCACGCAGTCCACATACATATTATACACATACCTACATCCTACTAATATTATAAATGTGAAAGTGTGGATGTTTGGATGTTAGGATGTTTGTTACTTTATAATGCCGCAACTACTGAACCGATCTGGCTGAAATTGTGAATCGAGATAGATTATACCCTAACTTAACACATAGGCTACCTTTTTTATCCTGGGAAATTCACAGTTCCCGTGGGAATTTTGAAAAAAACTGTAATCTATAGCTACAACTATAGATAGATTAATATAGCAAACTTCCTTGAGAGTAGGTATAAAGGTTGGAAAAGGGAGCGGGAACGGGAATCGGAAATCCACGATTCCCTCGGGATTTGTGAAAACAGAAATTCACGCGGGCGAAGCCGCTAAAACCTAGTTATACTATATTTATTTTCTTGTTCTCTCTAGATCTCCATTGCACTACGACGCGCCACCAGACATCGTGGTCAACAGCAGCATGTACATGTACCCCACGCACGGCAAGAGGGAGTACTACGAACAACATCCGCACATACATTACAATGCACAGGAGCCCTGTACCAGTACAAATATTGAAGGTAAATTATTATATCTAAGAGTAAGACTCTTAAGTCACAAAATACATCCACGATCACCGCCACTACAGCCTTGTAACGTCCCACTGCTGGGCACAGGCCTCCCCTCTCATAGGTATTGGGTTCATTCAATAATTTACATCAATTGTTAGGTATTGGGTTTTTCTGTCAAGAAATTCTCAGTGCCAGCCCGGAGTTGGTAATTGGCGATGTTTCAACCCCATGCCTAAGAGAGCACGTTAAGCAGTCGGTCCCGGTTATTATCACTATAATGTGACAATAGTCGGTAAAGCCCGCTGACTCGCATTGGAGCAGCGTCTAAGCTTTAATTCCTCTCTGCTATGAGAGAGGAGGCCTGTGCCCAGCAGTGGGACGTTACAAGGCTGTAGTGGTGGTGGTAGATAGGTCCCTAATACTAAATAATTGTTTTTCTTTCACAGCTATCGAATACCCGCCAGCTAAAAGGATGCGTCTCGCGCCTGGTCCATTAAGCATAGAAGGCACTGATGGTATGGACCGATGGAATCCAAGTCCGCCGTGGTCAGATAACCTCAAATTAACCGACTACACGCAGAGGTTCACCTCCTACAATATGATACCTATGCCCGCAGAGAGAGCTATGGTCACTTAGCTATAGTTTGATGAATAAATTGTACATTGATAATATTATGATGCAAACAGACTTGTAAGTTGTAACACGATGTCTACGATTGTTGAGTTGAAAAATTCGTAGTATTTTATGACCGATCAACACCCACCAACACGTCAGGTCGGGTGTTTTGTGTGTTGGTGTAGGTAATGCAAGTATGTCCGGGCTCTAGCCGCTATAGTACATATTTTAAAAGGCTTTATGCAATAAATGGCAAACAATTTAATTTGGACTAAATTGAGAATTAAACTCAATTACCACCACTTCAAAAAGTTCTACGCAATATTGAGAATTAGATGTAATGAAAAAATATTTAAATGAAATAATGGTCTTCCATTGTGTATGCAATAAACAATGACTATTTTGGGAGTAAAATAATATAAGCTCAATAAAATTGATATTGGAGAGTTTATCAGTATTTTTAGCGTAACACTTAATTATTGTATCTAGTTAACTAAGTAATAAAAATTATTAAGTTCTATATTTGTGAAAAATGGAAAATTAATCCGTCCAAATATTTTTCATTGCATTCCAAAGGAATAAATGTGTAGAGTTATTTAAGTTATTTTGTCTATTTCTACTTTGTTTGAAGTATATTTTTGTAAATATTTAAATGTAGGTAAATTTTTGTGTAAATAACTGGTATACTGTAATGTGTTAAGTAGCAAAAATTAGAAATAAATGGTTTTCAAAACTATAATTTAGTTGAATTTTTTTTTTTACTGTTATACCGAAATCATCAAGCTTATAATATGCTTACCTATATTGCCCGATTCAGAGTTCAGGCTCTCCGCGAGGCTACATGAGTGGGAACTCGTGTTACCTCGTGTAGCCTCACTCTCCCGAGTGAGGTAGAAGGTCATTGGAGGACGGTGCGCTTGTGTCCCCTCGTCTTCCTTCGCCTCGCGTCGCTGTTACTCCACTGTGTATGGAACGACAGCGATGCGAGGCGAGAGATTTTTCGGGTGCGATTCAAAGGATGCGAGGATTGAGAGTCTGGATGGCTAGCACTTCTGCAGCCTCCACTCGCCAAGACTCGTGCCGAGAACCTCTACGAGGCGCCTTGCGAGAGTCTGCATCGGGCATTAGATTTTGTCATATCATCAATCAAGCTTATATAAGCACAAGATATTGAGCTTATTATGATTTTAAATTACTTTAAAAACTGAAAATTCTTTATGCTGAACACCAAAAGCAAGTTTTTCAAACTATTATCAAGTAGAAAATAGAACGCTCTCGCCTAGTAAAGACATGCCCATATAAAATTTCTCAGCTTGACTTCGCTATGCATACCTACTTGTAAGGCTGCAACTTAGAAAACTAATGACTAACCGCTGCCAAAGTTTTCTTTTATAATCTTCATTCTCAAGAAAAGAGGTAAGGCTGACAATAGCAATGCTCATGACATCCTTACATTCTACATTAAGTGCACATCAAGTATCGACAGAACGAGGTTCTAATTGTCTAAGAAATTCAAATTTTTAAGGATTCTTGAACTTTTTAAATTTTACCGTTAATGTTAACCAAAGAGATCCAATGTGTTCAACACACTGTGTGTTTGTTTTTGGTGTGCAAGTTTAACTTCAACGGTTACTTGTAAACAAACCATCTGTCGTGCAACCGGCACTTTGAAGGCTTATGATATATTATAGCCAAACAACACATTCTCTTATAAGCATTAGATTACAAGGCATTCACAAAGTCACAATGTAATCCAGGTTTGATTCATTCAACCAATTAATAAATTTACATAAGTTTTGCGAATCGCTTAAAATACGTTCAATTTACATTAACGGCAGTATCGCACTTCCTAATACATGTTAAGCGCTTAACAAACATCCATTCTAAGAAAACCCTCGGGACTCGGTTGAAATTTCACACAGTGCTGAGAAATATGTTTGAGGTGGAACTGAGTGTAGATCATTTTATAATGGTGGCGCTAGAACCGTCAAATTGATAAAAGCCTTACCGGCCGCGTGGTGGTACAAGTCAATAGCGAAACGTTTATGATTACGAAACTGGCAAGGGTGAATGAATGCATCACAGATCTACTCTTACTTTTCACAATGCTACCATTAAATAATTGTAATTTCTACAGCATAAAAGCAACTCCGACTTCATGAAGTTGTTCGCACTTCTCATACTAAAATAGAATCCAACAGATCTTATTTCATAAGGGGATGGAATGGCATTAAGACAGTCGTAGAACTATTCCATCCAACCAAACCAAACCTAACCAAAAACTCACAGCAAAAACTCAAAACATTCACAGCACAAGAAAAGGTTAAAAAAAATGACAGCTGGTCTTCAAAATGGAGAGGCACATTAAGAAGAAGATGTTATTTCAACCAAATTAGATCATACTTCAACCTAAGAAAAAGCATGCTTATTCACGCGAACATACATATTTTGATAACGGATGCTTACGCATACGCATGTATCTCAGATTCTCTTTTTCTCCAAAGTCGATCAAGATACGTTCTTTCTCTTCAAGAAAACATGCTGTTACAATCTGGCTTAATTGAAATTTAGTGAAATGATGCCAGGAAAAAATTAAATACGCTGTTCGCTTGTACATTATGCTCTCTAAGTGCTAACTCTGGCTCAGGCATTACTATTGCAGGCCTGTCCACCTGACCGCAGCTGCGATGAATTATTGATGTCCACAAACCTACGTGATCCATTCGCTACCCTGGATTAGCTATAATGGGGTACAGAATTTAGTGCGAAACGACTACTTTAAAACTAGAAATATGCATTATTTTTAAACAATTTTTTACCAATAACCAATATAAGTATAATACTTAAATGTGGTTTTCTCGGTGAAAATGCCGTAACCTTTCCAATTCTTTCGTATATGACTCTAGTAAGAGAATGATTCTCGAATGTTAGATCGATGAATTTATCATAAGAACTAAATAAAATTATGTGCACTGTTTTTATCATTTGAAAATGCATGCACATATTTTGTATCTATCATTTGTCAATCAGATGAAATTACATTTGTCAGCATTTTATTCGCATTTTTTGTACATTTTGGATACCTTATTGAAATCGAATATGAAAAAGCATATATGCATCAATGTAGCATCGATTCAGTTTTTATTTTTGTATAAAAAAAATGCGTAAAAATGTAAAACCTAAGAAAAAGCATGCTTATTCACGCGAACGTACATATTGTGAAAACGGATGCGTAATTGCGTACGCATACGAATGTATCTCAGATTCTCTTTTTCTCCAAAGTCGATCAACCTACGTCCGTTTACGTTCTCTTTCTCTTCTAGAAAACATGCTATTACAATGAATTTTATTTATACAAATGAAAAATGTAGCGCGGCATTTGAAAATACTTACTTTCTTTCTAGTGTATTTGAGTATATGGTATATAGCATGTGATAGCATCTCATCGAAGCTGAAAACATGCGATGACCAGCTATTGGAGCCTTTGACTCACGATGCATAAACTTAAGTGTTGTCAAGACCATCCAGCTAAATGCGAATCAATGATGACAAATGTGATGTCACCCGTGCATCTAAATACGGTTGATAGTATGTAGTACACACAATATATTATCACTTTACTTAGAAGTTCTCTTATGTAACATTTAACAATTATTATTATTTAAAACCTAGTTTCGAAGCATGTAGCTCGCATATAGACCTAATAGACATTAGACTTCAAGATGCTTAAATGACGACCTCACACTAAAAAACACAGATTAGTAAGAATCTCTGAATAATGCCAGCCACTGGACATAAGCGGCGCAAGAATTTGTTCAAGATGTCGCAAGATGTTGCGATCCTTGCGAAATCTATGTCCAACAAGTGACATCTGTTCCGTAATGAAATTCAATTCTTTTTTATATATGAGAATGTTTTAAACGTGCTTTCGTCAAAATACTGACATAATACCTACCAGTATCTAATTTATATCAATTCTTAATTTTTGTACTCAAAATACTTGCAACACAATGTCCTTCATAGGTAGAGATCGACCAGAATCTCATGAAAAATAGGGAAATTAAATTTTGTAGTAAGCAACACTAGGTTAACTCGGCTGCCCTAGAGATAAACAAAGTAATTACATTCAGAACACCTTACATGGGATCATTTCACGAAACGAAAAATCAAGCAACTGCATTTTAAATACAATAAAACCGGCCCAGTGCGTGGCGGGCCACGCGCAGTGTAGGGTTCCGTAGTCACAATCCTCGAAAAACAGATATAACTCCTTAACCTGTGAAACCTAATTAGCCATGATAGTTTTCCTTTAAAATTGATTATATATACTACTGCTGTGAATTTTTTCAAGTTCCCATATACTGTCATTTGGCTGATAGAGGGGGGAGGACACTTGACTCTAATAAAAATTAGCATTTTAAAACATCATATTTTACAAACGGATCTAGAAATCGAAAAATGATGTTCCCACACCCACAGTATTTTTAAAAGACCTATTCAACGATACCCCACACTATGGGGTGGACGAGAAAAAAAATATTCATCCCCACTTTACATGTAGGGGAGCTACCCTAAAAAAAATATTTATCAAAACTTTATTTCACCACTTTGTCGGCGTGATTAATATTTATACCCATGCCAAATTACACATTTCTAGCATTAATAGTCTCTGAGATTAACCGAGGACGGACGGACGGACAGACAGACGGACGGACATGGCGAAACTATAAGGGTTCCTTGTTTACTACGGAACCCTAAAAACAAAGTAATCAACATCCAATTACTTTGTTTTTGTGTTGTGCTTGTTGTTTACTTGGTTTTTGCATTTATATTCCGGGTTAGTGAGTGCAGTTACTTTGTTTGGGCAATTTAAATTTCAGTAAACGGTTCAAGTTATTTGAAATATTAAACTGTGGTATAAAACTACTCGACATAAAACTTTTGTTAATGCAAAAAGTCAATTTCACAAAAAATGTCAGTTACTTTGATTATCGCTAGGGCAGCCGTAGTGTTGCTAACCTTGGAATTTCATTTCCCTATTTTTCATGAGATTCTGGTCGATCTATATATATTTTTCACGCAAAAGGTATCTACTACCTACTGCATAGAACCATCCGTATGTTTGAGAAGCATCACACAGGCGCGCATCACTAATGCTCGTTAACAGAAAACAAATTAATAAATTATACTCTGGCCTGATGGCCGCGTGGGAAAACTGCGAGGTGCTTAATTTATTCATATTATTTATCTAGGCTATCTGCTACGTGGACGGGTTGAGGCAAATATGATTTGCATCTGCGTTTTAGTTTACGCCTAGGAGGCCCGTGTCGCGCTACACGCTGATGATGGACGCATAGCAAGTGATGTACTTTGATGCATATATTTTAATTTAGCTCGATTAATATAGCCAGGTAGATATTCTACTTGCTTGTATAGTAGCTTGTGTTTGGAAAAGAGCAACTGCGCAATTTCTAGCCGGTTATTCCCAGTAGATTCACTTTCCGAACTGGTGCGGTAGAGTCTTGATTTGTCTTAAGAGCCACAAGTTGGCCTTCACGAAATAAACAATTTTGAATTCTAACATATATTTGTAGGTACTAAGTCTTTCTTGAAATGAGGAAATTTATGTTCATATATCTAATCGCACAATATGGAAAAAGCCTTGCAACTCGTTACATATTTCAGTACTGAAATATGTAACGAGTTGCAATGCTTTATTGTAGTATTGTAGTACTGAAAATATGTATAACATATTATGCGTGAAGACATCAAAGAAATTTGCTAAATTTCAAATTCAGTAAATATAAAATTAATCTAAGCTGTGTTATTGTAAAAGCTGGTTCCTCAATAATTTGCGAACACTTGGCAAAAACAACCTGAAATAATGAAAGATGGAGATGCCACGCATCCAGAGGGTGAGAAATAAAATTGTTGCTGCGACGTACCTACATAGGGTGTGAAAAGATAACAGAGAAGGTGGCACCAATTCAAATAACTCTTCAGAACACTCCCTGAGTAACATGACTATATTGTATTGTAGTATATGTACATAGATTCGATAGAGCAGGCGTGAGTTGAGTGATCTCCTGAAAAGCTCAAAAGTGACTCTTTTTGATTGTTTTCATCTGGATTTCATTGATTCTTTATCATCCAACATCTAAGGCAATTTGGGTCTGTCGTCACGACGCAGAGAGCCTGTGCTTGGGCGCAAAGTATCATCAATAGCGCTATACAAATACAGTCGTACAAAAATCCTATCATTACAGTCATAAAACTGTAATGTATGTCAATGGAGCTACGAGTAGAGATATTAGCAAAAACAGTTAAAACTAAAACGAAGGTTTCTAGCGCCTTTAAAAATTTAACAACTCATAAAACGTAACACATCCAAGTCGGAAGGCGAATGTGAGCACAAAGTGAAGTGTCAGATAAAAATGCATTAGAATGCGTTTTACAGCAGAACCCGGCGACGATAAATATTCATGGAAATATGCGCGCATCCTGGATTCCCTTTATAGAGGAAAATAAGAACGCGCACAGATTATTGCCTATTACGACTACACACTTATACTATGGACACATAATTATGTACCTATCTCTTCAGGCTGTGCTATCCTACTAATATTACTATAAATGTGAAAGTGTGGATGGTTGGATGTTTGTTACTCTATACCGTTGCAACTACTGAACCGATTTGGCTGAAATTTTGAATGGAGATAGATTATGCCCTGACTTAACACATAGGTTTTTTACTCTGGGAAAATCCACAGTTCCCACGGGATTATGAAAAACTGAAATCTATAGCTACAGCTATATGTAGATTACTATAGCTAACTTCCTTGAAAGAAGGTATAAAGGTTGGAAAAGGGAGTGGGAACGGGAACCGGAAATCCACAATTCCCTCGGAATTTTCGAAAAACCGAAATTCATGCGGGCGAAGCCGCGGGCAAAAGCTAGTCGTTAAATTTAAGAGCGTTGATGCGTTCTGCGCCATTTTAGCTCATTTTTAAGCTTTTTTGACCCTTCATATGTTGTTAATCTATGCATTTACTTAAAAACTTTTTTATACTACATTGTAGAAAATTTTGTGTTCTAGGGAATTGGAAGACAACATTTTGCAATTTATTGATAGTTTTTGTCTTTTTGGCAAAATACCAAAAGCCTATTCTTGAATTTTGGGATTCGTGGAATCTTTGACGTTCACTACGTCAAACGTTCCTTATTCAATTCACACACAAAGATATATTTATGAAAGGAAATGTCCTGAACTAAAGACATGGAAGAAAACATTTTTTAATTTGGCATTTTTTACATCATAAAAATCCAAGCAAAGGAATTATAATTTCAGTAAATTATAGACATATAAAACCGTCATTTTAGTAGCTTATTTTTCGCCATTTATAAGTAAAATTAAGTACATATAAAAGTTAAACATATTAGCAATTATATAAGTTAAAAAAAATCTAAAATTAATTACTATATGTTTCCAAAATATAACTTTGAATCACATACCAAAATGCAGAAAGAGGCAGTAGGAAATTGAACTAGGAAACTAGTATGAGCCGAGGCCTCTCCGCGAACGGACGTAACGCTTTTTGTCTCGGCAATTCTTATTGGATTACATGGAATATACGTAAAATTGTAGTGCGACTGTCACTATTCAATACTAGATATTTTTAATGCTCGCTATTTTTTCTTACAGATAGATTAAAACTTTTTACGTATTTTTAATAATTGTATTATAGTTATAGTTGAGGATTATAGCTGTTGTAAATCAGTAATCCATACTATATAATATTATAAATGCGAAAGTGTGTCTGTCTGTCTGCCGATTTTTATGTAATAGGTACAGAGTTATCTTACATCCTGGGGACGGATATAGGATACTTTTTATCTCGGAAAATTAAAGCGTTCTCACGGAATTCTTAAAGGTCCATCCGTTTAACCGATTTATACAAAATTTTGTAGGTACAGAGGTAGCTTGCGTCTCGAAAATTGACATAGTTCCCACAGGATTTTTGAAAACCTAAATCCACGCTGACCTATATCATCCCACCATTGTTGCCTACCACTTGCCAATAAATAAAATTTTAATCACTCGTTCATTGTCTTTCATGGCATTAGCGCGGTATCTTATTGGTTTGATTACGACTTGGCATTTTATTGGTTTGATTTGCATTGTGATTTGGATTTGTTTACCTTCGCATCACCGACCTCCAGCTTGAATTACTGACTGATACTGCTTGCGACTGGATATCGTGTTATACCTATTATTAAATAGGTAAGTTCATTTAAATTTTTATTTTAATTTATCACATTAATATTATAAAGGTGATAATTTGTCTTTATGTATGTATGTATGTATGTTTGTTACTCTTTAAGAGATCTCTTCAGTGCATCTGCACTGCAGATGCGCTGCATCTACTGAACCGATTTGGCTGAAATTTAGATTGGAGATAGATTATACCCTGACTTTACACATAGATACTTTTTATCCTGGAAAAATACACAGTTCCTATGAGATTTTGAAAACTCCGAAATCTATAGCTACAGCTATAGGTAGATTACTATAGCAAACTTTCTTGAAAGTAGGTATAAATGTTGGAAAAGGGAGCGAGAACGGGGACAGGAAATCCATGATTCCCTCGGGATTTGTGAAAAATCCAAAATCACGCGGGCGAAGCCGCGGGCAAAAGCTAGTAGAGTATAATTTTTTTATTTAACCCGGCGTGAATGAGGTGAGAAATTGTTACACCAGCTATGAGGTGGGTATGAGATACCCAAAATTTTGGTGTTCAATTTTTAATACTATGAATGTGTAATAAGCATTTATGCTTGAACTATATAAATAATAGTATCCATGCAACAAGATTAGTAAATAAAATACCAGCATTAAGTACAAAAAGCGTTATTTTTTATTGAAATAACAAAGTATCTAAATTTTCTTTGAAAAAATACAAGTTTAGGTAATTAACTTCTTTTCCCATAAAATCTAACAAAATTTCAATTTCATTGGTAAATTAATATAAAAATAGTGTCTTCTTATTATTATAAGTCAAAAAGGAACTGAAAAGTCTTATGAGATCATGTTACAGAGCACGATGTGACGTACCCCAGCCACATGTATGCACGTGTATCTACCGTCACCGCCGGCGCAACACTAAACTCGATACTGTACCTCGACCCTCGCACCCTTACCTCCAGCTACTGAAACGACAAGACTCGCATGGCAACAGTAACATTAAATAATCTGCGTTTAAAAACTTCTCGGGTATGACATACCCGACCTCACTCACGCCGGGTTAAATAATCCATACTAATACTATAAAATTTTACTTTTAATAGTTATTATGCTATTCTGGATGGAGACAAATACAACAAATCAAAAACCATGAAAATCACTCCAGCCGTTCTCGAGTTATACGTGTTCGAACTAACACAACTTTGTTTTATATAGATAGATTTTATTAATTCTAATATTTTAAGGTACATTGCTTTATTACAATGAATGATTTCTAATTGCATTTTTTTACTAGCGGTATATTTAATGTTCAAATTAAGTATACCTACAATCTACATACAGAAAATGTATTTATTACCTGTTTTGAATTACTTTAGTAATAATTTTATTTTGTAAATATGTAAAAAGATAAATCCACGATTCCCTCGGGATTTGTAAAAAACCGAAATTCACGCGGGCGAAGCCGCGGGCAAAATCTTGTATTTAAAAAGTAAATAAACGAGATTTTGAATGAATCTGCATTTTTCTTCACTATCTTACCCTTACACGAGTAGGTATATAAAAAAATCAATATCAAAAGCTGTACTATATTATACAAATATAATTTTTATGTACTGGTCTACTCTATAAGGTCTTTTTCAAGCATTATACATTAATTATGCCTGCTTTATAAAATTAAAAATCTACGAACTAAAAACTTAGGTATAGGTGCCTAAGAATATTGAAAAAAATAAATAGCCCGTTTGAAAATGGTAAAAAGATCAAAACGGTTTGTTACACTACACTGCACTTGGAGCATTCCGCCCGCGCCCGTTCATTCACGTAAACAAAGAATCCCAGGTAAATGCCTAAACTTGCGAAGCGGGTCCGTGCGTCAACGCTCTTAAGAATCATTCTCGCTTTATTGTACCACAAATTGATGGAAAGGAAAATGCATTTAATTTTACTGTATCTACTAGATAGTAGATACGGTACCTACTGTATTCTTAATTACTCACGTATAGTGGTTTTCAAAAACGTAAAAATGGTAGGTAACTAGCTAATTAGTGAAGAATGTAGATAGAAAAAAAAAATCAGCCAAGTGCGAGTCGGGCCTCGCTCTTTCAGGGTTCCGTACATAATTATGAACAATATAATATTTTGGGTCTAAGAAATATTTAATTTCCGAGCTAGACATCGCAACAAACCGTGAAAGAAAAACCCAAAAAAATGTTCGTTTATTTTGGTCACAGCTTATAAACTATTTAATAAATCGTTGTTTTCAGTATTTGTTGTTTAAATAGAGCATATAGTACATAATATACTGAAATATCATATTCCCAACTAGTTTAGTTTTTGAGATAGCCCCCGTCACAAAAATGGTCTAAAACTGACAACTTTGATGGCCTCCCATTCCCTTATTTTTTGAGATAAAAATTAAAAAAATTTATATTTGTACTCTACTTAATGAGCTCTAAACAATGATACCCCACAAGCTAGGGTACAGAAAAAATTTTTTTTTCCGGCTCCTTTTTCATGTATGGGAGCCCCCCTGAAAAATAATTTAATTCAATTTCTAATTCAATATTTGATTTTGGGTTAACGTTTTACACTAAATACCAAAATTTCAGGTGTGTAACTCATTTCGTCTGCGAGCTAGAGACCTGTGACCGGCGGACAGACGGACAGACAGACAGACAGACAGACAGACAGCCGAGTGACATTAATAGGGCTCCGTTTTTACCCTTTGGGTACGGAACCCTAAAAACTAAAATATTATCATTCCTTACCCAAAAAGAAGTAACTATGATGTTTGAGCCGTGAATACATGATGAAAATACATACCTACTTACAATGGTCTGGGATAAATGATGACTTTTTTACTAGAAAAAAAATCAAAAAATAACCTTAGAGAAAATAATGTATGCAAATAGTGTATGTGTTACAGCCAAAGTAATTAATTAGCATTTATTCATAATGACTGGCAATTTTATATAATATCTAAATTGTCCAGATATTATTCATAATATCATGTCAAACCAGACATTATTCATAATAGCAGATGAACGTTGGTCAAAATGATAAATACGGCCCGCCTTGCTTCCCCTCCCGCATCTCATTCCTTTGTGGTGTGGTGTGATCATCACGATCTCGTAATCTAAACTACCCTATCCTAACCTAACTTAACCTAACCTAAAATCCCTGATGTAGACCGTGCCAAAGCTGATGATAGAAACATTATATGCATAGCTGTTGTAATTTCTCCGGAGACACCTCAGAAGATAAGTACCTCACGAAAATAGTATTATTAATGAACTAGTGGATGCGTGCCACTTACAGAAGCTAGGTTAGGTTAGGTTAGAACATAAATATTGAGGTGCCCGGCCGGGCACTTAGGTTCTATTGGATCCTAGAATGTGGTCCAAAACGAAATCTGAGCACCCCAACCCAAAGCAATAAGTCGGTTAAGTTCAAATAGTTACCTAATTTATTTTGAAAAAAAAAAATCCTATGGTTGCGTTTTGGCCTTGTATATATTGGAACGATGCACGCGCGCGTCCACGTTACAAAATACATATATACTAGTAGTACGCAAAATTCGTGTATACTTTGTAGTACAAAATTTGAAAACTGCATTACAATGTATACATAAGCAGAATCCTATGGGTGCATTCTGGCTATGTATATTATGTAAATACGCGCCCCCGCCCGCCGTAGAAAATCGCAGGCACCCGCGCGAGCCGTAGCGGATGAGGCAGGTCGCCGAAGGCGACCAGCAAGCCGAAGCTGCGGTGGTGAGCGTGGGTGCCTGGGCTTTGCTACGCAACCTGGGCGATGGGGCTGCACTTCCCCCAGCGCCGAAGCTGTTGCAGAAGTAACTATGTTTTTGGGTGGTATAAACTGTTTATTTGACGTTATATTTTGCAATATCTGGTGATCAGTTAAACATAAGTCCTTGTTTTGTTACTTTATCCAAGTCTTCCAAGATATTATATAAAATAGCTGAATATTATTTATAATAGCTAGTTATTTTTTAATAATTCTGTGTCAATTATTACTTTATCCAAATTGAGTTGATAATATTTATAATGGCTGGATAGTATACATAATATCCTTATTTATTACTTTGGCTGTAACATATACCACTGTTAAATAAATAAATAAATAAATAAATAAATAAATATGCATACAATGTTCCGTAGAGATAAAGAAAGAGTAGCCTAGCTGTCTGGTCTTTTCATTAACGCTTTTTCGGGATTTTCTTAATATTGCCTTTTATAGAACGTTAATGTTTTACAAAAATCATTCTAAAATACATAGACTGCTAAAATCATAACCCTTCCATTTAGACGGTATATAGTAGACGGTATATTCTTCCTTCTTCTTCGGACTTCCATAGTAGATATAACGGCTTTGCCGTAGTCGGGTAAAAACAAAAAGTGATCGTAATGAAAGTAAACTATCAATGGAAAAAATAATAGGCGTGATAAATGTTTCCTCGTGACATGGAAGTATCATCTGATATTATAAAGGGAAAAGAAAAATAAATATTGAGTTACTTAAAATTCCGTCCACCTCCAACGATTAATTTATAACTGTTTGCGATAGTATCTTTCACTGAATAATGCCTCCGACACTTCTGCAAATAAGAAATTTAAATATAATAAGCGATTAATTTAAATATAATAAGTAATTACTATTATATTTATACAAAACAATTAGTTTTGTCTATTTTTCTTTATGGGATTCGTAGTAGAGTTTACGATTTCCTGTTTTTGTTCCTTGTATGCATTATTAATTGTTGATCGATGGCTGTAAAACATAAACTTGATAACACAGGTCTATATAATAAGAAATATGATCTAAATCATTAAACATTTACTATTAATTAATAAATAATTAATTTATAACCTTTGTATGAGAAGGAAATTAACAAAAACACTTTAAGTTAAGAAAATTATTTTACTTGCAATATCAAAACAAATAAAATCGATTGAGCCTGAGCCGTCCTGAGCTTAGGAAAAAAACTCTGAATCGGAGGAGTCGGAACCCAAAGTTCAATGAGAAAATGATAATATGCTTAGTACCCTAATTTCAAGTACCCTAGTTTCAATTTAAGTAATCGACAGATCCTATCGTCGCGTTGCGTTCAAGTGAGCAGTACCAGTCCATTTGAGAGTTCACATAATTTTTTGTGGTCATGACAACGAAATTGGCCTGCGCGAAATTCCATAAGATTCAGTTCAGTAAAATAATGAAAAACTCCGTCAGAGGATTTGAAACAAATGCACGCTTATACACCATAACAAGCCATCACTACTATACTATATTATACCCACATCCAATTATACATCAATAGGTAGGTACTATACTACCATCACCATCACTCTTCCATCCCATAACTGGGCACAGGCCTTCTCCCTGCATAGGAGACAGGGGTACAGAGTTTACACCCGACACGCTGCTCCAATGCGGCTTGTTGGGGTAAATTATAGTACCTACCTACAAGTGAAACTAGATGAAACCGTTTAAAATATAAATATATTCAGTTTTAACGGCGAAGCAGCACGTATCACAAAATGTAGCTGAAAACACACAAAAGAAGATCATAATTATTATAATTAGGCCGCCATAATGCATAAGTCGGGCTCCCCGACACGTCTCGCGCATACCAAGTGAGCTACCGTCAAAGCTGATTCTTATAATCGTGTTAATCGAAATGAACTGATATTGAAAACAATTGACAGGGTAGCGCACGATTCGAGTACCAATTTAGAGATTGCAATAAAGCTATCGATATCTTGGTAATCTACAGTTTTCCTTATCGTTTGTCATAATATTGTGAGACAAGGAGCTTTTTGACGTGATAACGTCTTATAAATCGATGAACGCCGGCTACACGCGGGAAAAAGCATGACTCACTATCGCGTACCGCGTGCAAGCGAGAGCGCGGAACAAGCGATAGAGAGGCAATCTTTTCTTATGACGTTATCACGTAAAATTATCGTCCGTAAACCGACTTTACAGACAAACAATTTTTCTATAAAGAAAATGTTTACAATGTCATTTTAATCAGGCTTACCCTGACTGCAAAATATTTAAAGGATGTTTCAGAAACTCTACACTCACTCTCAAAAACTAATTTCAGACTTATATTTAGGCGTTGATGATAAACATGCTTTTAATTTCACCTTATCTTATTATGTATCATGATAATATATCGCATTCCTTTGCATCTACGTTACCCGAAATACTTTTTTGACGAGAACATAGTATTGAACAATAAATGGAACAGAAACATAAACAAGAATAGCAGAAATAAAAATAGAGAAGAACATAATAGCAGCATGGCTAGTTGTTAGTTGTTCCTAGCTATACATTCTAGCTAGGAACAACTAACTAAGTACATAATGAGTTGTTAGAGCATGTTTCAAAACGACCAAATTCAATAATTTCTTCGTCTTTAACAGTAAATTTTGGCGACAAACTTGATAACTTGTATCTACAAAAATAATGAATAATGAACTTCACGCATACCTAAGCAATATTTTAGATTTTTATCGATATTATTTCTAATCAAGACCATCTCTATTCATTTCACAAAACGCACGATTTTCATGTCCCTCGCCACGTGTGCGCCGCTTACACACGACATATGCCCACACCCTGAATTTATAAACGGCAAATAAAATTATTCTTTGTTTTCACCCTTTCTAATCGCTTCATAGGCACGCTCTTTCGACACGTGCCCGGCACTGCGACTGAATTTAAATCGATTTTTTAAAAATGATATCGATTTAAACACACAAAGGGATGTTAACGGTGCGCCCGCGGCGCGGGCGGTTCTATCGATGTTCCTTTCGGGTCAGTTAAAAGTGACAATAACGGATATTTCGGCTTTCTATTTGTGATCTTATCCCGTATTGTAAGAAATAGGAACGGATGGATGTTGTTAATCACTGTCGGTAGGATATTCAAATCAAAATAGGTGTGTGTACACGCGTAAGAAGTTATACTTCTTTGCATCCAGATATTAATTACAATCAGACACTAGATGGCGTGACAGACGGCCATGTTTGTTTGCGAAGCGTTTGAGAGCCGAGAGAAGTCGAGAGCACTCGAGAGGTTCGCGAGCAACTTAAAGTTGCTCGCTCTCCGCTGCTGTACCTCTCGAATTCAACATATTGTCGTTTTTCGTGTCACATTTCAAAAATTCACTCTCATCATTTTTCTCCTAATGCGCCTAAAGAAATACCTACTTATAACTTTAAAAATGTTGGACTTAAGAACAAATTACATGTAAATAAAACAAGTAAAAAAAAAATTAAGTTGCTCCAGCTCGCAAATTATCTTTAACCAAGTTTCAACTCAGTCGGATGAACGATACGCGAAAGTATAACTACAATAACCCTACAATACAAGGTGTATGTAGGCTTGAGAAATTATTTTCTGGGATGAGATTTTTTTTTAATACTTTCAGGACAAAAATTGAAGTAGATATAGGTATGTTCTTCTTCAGGATGCATGCTTACCTCCTTTCGAAATTTTGTCGAAATCAATCTAGCGGTTTAGGCATGAAAAGGTAACAGACTGACGGACAGAGTTACTTTTGCTTGTATAATAAATAATAATCTAGGATGGATTGTCGTAGGGTAGGAACACCGGTTTCCGGACACGCACCTGTTATCGTCCACCGAGCGGATCACTCTTAAGAAACGCTTAAAAATAGAAACATTATAAGACTTACATAAAAATAATGCATCTCTATGCCAACTTGAATGTCTTATCAAGACACAGAGAAAGAAAAAAGTCTATTTCACTTAAGTTTCTTTGAAAACAAAGCAATCGAATTTTGAGTATGCAATTAAGGAATGAAAATGAGCCGTGTGGAGCAAAAAAATTAGTGGCATGCTTCAACTATCACGGGAAGTTATCATTTTACTATAAGATTTAGTTTGATTCTTCTTTGTAGCACTTACTTATGTTTCATAAAATACTGTGAACGTGTTTTTTTATTTTTGATTACATTAGAATACAAATAAAAGGGGTGGACGACAACTAGTTCACTATTTTCTTAAGAAAACCTGTTATCGTCCGGGCGGTCAAACACAGGTTTAGCGTCTTAATTTTAGGTAGTCTTGCTATCAATCGAGGTGTGCACAAAATTGGAATTAAGTTTATTAATTCGAATCCTATACACATACACTAGTTAGTGACTAGTCTTCGTCCACTTTTTTCTCATTATATATAAAACTATGGGTCTTCAAAATCACGCGTGGACGATATCTAAATTTGCACTGAATAAATATTCTAAGTTTCGGCCACCAAGCTATTATTTGAAAATAAATAGATTTAGTAAAAATATAAATAATTAAACTTGTTTGACAAAATAATTATCTTATATTTTATGTGTTTCTCCTTGGAACTTTGATATATTTATAAGTTAAGATAGTATTGTCGATCATTATAATTTGTGGACGAAATTTAAAATAGAGAATCTGAAGTGCACCGGTTATCCGTCCACCTATATTTTAAACTGTATGAATAACACATATTTTTTAATATTATGTTATTATTTAGGCGAATTTTGATTATTACTCATATCTATAATTTATTTTTTATTCATCTACAAGTTAGTCCTTGACTGCGATCTCATCTGATGTTAAGTGACGATGCAGTCTAAAATGGATGCGGGATAACCTGAAAGAGGTACAGCAAAATCCGTACCCTTAAACGCTAAATGATTTGGAAGTAAGGCATACTAGACTAGACAATGAATATAAAATTATTTTGCTATAATCCGCTAACAGTGACAAATTTGTAGGCACAACACCACACAATCTTGTAGGCACAACACCACACAATCTTGTAGGCACAACACCACCCAAATTCACCACAAAACAAACTCGACGATCGTTTCGCTCCGACACCGGAGCATCTTCAGGAGATGTCGACTTCACAACGGACGATTGCAAAGTCGTTGTCGACGTTGTGAAGTCGACATCTCCTGAAGATGCTCCGGTGTCGGAGCGAAACGATCGTCGAGTTTGTTTTGTGGTGAATTTGGGTGGTGTTGTGCCTACAAGATTGTGTGGTGTTGTGCCTACAAGATTGTGTGGTGTTGTGCCTACAAATTTGTCACTGTTAGCGGATTATAGCAAAATAATTTTATATTCATTGTATATCATGGAATTCCGCAAAGTAACGCCTGCTTCCATTCAACATACTAGACTAGAGACAATTTTGAAATTATTAAATTGAATTTACCAAATTGGTCTGCCAAGAATCAAGTAGAGGACCTTCCACTAATAAGACTTACCCCTGCGCCATGCCAGGGAGGCTGCCAAATTATATGTACCTACTTTTATATAATGTAAGTGCGATGTGGTAAAAGACGATGCAAGATAGATAGGCGCAAAGTTGGTAAAGATATTATGTCATATTGTAGACTCTATAAACCGCGTTAACAAGGCAATAGTTTTTTATCTGTTTTATTTTAAAACAAGCAGTTGACCGCTATTGCGTATGCGTAGAAAGACCACATCACTTTGTATAAAGTTCTTTATCACCCTGTGAAAGTTCTGTCAAAATAGGTTCAGCCGTTTTGAAAAGTAAGTACATATTACGAATAGACGAAAAACAGAAAACAATTTTTTTATAAACGGTTATGTGGCTTTTTAATAATGTATAAGTAAACATAAGTTCACTAATAAAAACCCATATATTTCGTAAAGACGGACAGGAAGTTAATTTTAATTGGTATAGATATTAAATACATATTAAAGTGGTGTTAATATTACATATTCAATTACTTACTCATTACATGCATACATTTTCATAGTAAATTTCTCATAGAAATCAGTGGACGGATAACAGGTACAAGGGTGGACGATAACTAGATTTAGTGGACGATAACCGGTGAAATCGGCATTTTGAGCTTTTTATTAGAATTAAAAAAAAACTAGTTATCTGACTAAAAAAATACTAACATGCAATGAAAATAGACTATACTAGAAGTATATTTTAACAAGTTTTTGCTTAATTTTTTTTATAGAACATATATTTTCACCCTCTCAAACTCAGTAACTCCACTAAATGGACGATAACCGGTAAGAAAACCCTATACATACTGTAAGAAACGTTAGGATGTTAAAGAAACATGTCTGCTACGTTGAATATGGATTTTTCTTTTGTTATTTTTTGACAAATAAAATAATTAACAAAATTAAAGAATAAACGTCGATGCTAAGAATTTTTTTCTAATAAGTGCCTAATTAATTTTTGTAATGTATTACGATTTAGACGTGTATTATTTTGTTTTGTTATAGAAATCATAGCGGCATCTATGGATGATTGTAATATTCACATCACATCGGTGATTATAATCACAAAGCGAGAAGGTTGACTCTATAACCATCATCGTGCTCACAGAGAAACAGGGTATCCACCGATGCGACTGACGAGTTATGTATTTAATACAGGCGCTTTCCAATAGATGGCGTTAAAAAAAGTTAAACGTTGTTATTTTTTGTATTTCCAATAAAAAATTACAAAATTTTTGGGCTATTGGAAAATCATTCCATATCCGTAATAATGCATTTAATCGTCTAGCGACGTCAAATTGCGATCGAACACGTCATAATCCCGTTTTTCAGATAAAAACTTCTTTTGGCCTTCGCAAATGGGTGCATCAACTAAAGTGAAAACTGAAAAACGAAAATTAAGTACTTAATAAGATTGTGGCCGATTCTGTTGTACACAATCCTCTAAACTAAACTAAATTGACAGGTTTAAAAATAGTGCTATCCTTTTCTGCAGGGAGCATTGTGAAAGAGATAGGAATATATTTA
The DNA here is from genome assembly GCA_920104075.1 of Melanargia galathea. Classification (NCBI taxonomy): domain Eukaryota; kingdom Metazoa; phylum Arthropoda; class Insecta; order Lepidoptera; family Nymphalidae; genus Melanargia; species Melanargia galathea. The sequence goes on from OV049858.1 coordinate 11,350,089, forward strand.
GGCCTGTCATTTTAGTTTAGATTTAGAGATTGTGTACAACAGAATTACCTAGCCACAATGATGAGATGAGATAATTACAAAGACTACAGACGTAAGATCTGTACTCCTTTTAGTAATACAATTTTAAGTCTACAAAAGTTTTGCTAGAAACCCATTTACCTATTCACAATATGGCAAGACAACGATAACTTTTGATTCGAAGTTGAAATTATATTTTATAGATACTTAATATAGATAAATAATCTATCTTCTATCTTCTATACATATAATAAAATCGTAGACTTGCCGTATCTGTACATTGAAGATTTTTGCAAAATAATAACTGGAGGATGTTAGGGATAAGTAATAGAACGTATAAAAGCTATTTTTGAAATTTTTGTTTGTTTATCTGTTTGTCTGTATGTTTGTTCGCGCATCACGCAAAAACTACTGAATGGATTGAAACGAAACTTGGTACGATTGAAGTTCATACTACGGAGTAACTAAAATATATATAGGATACTTTTCATCCCGAAATTCACCACGGTTTCCTAGGGAGAGGGGATGAAAGTCAAAACGTGTATTTAGCTGTAATTCAATAACGCGGGGTCCGATTTCATTCATTATTTTTTTGTTAGAAACTAGATACTTTAAAGATTATCGACTAATCTCTAAAAAGGCTGGATCGATTTTGATGGGACTTTCACTGGTGGATGTTTACATTTATTTGATCTACCTAAACATCCGCCAGTGAACTTTTTACAGTTTTTAGCATGATATGAGCTCAGAGGAGCTTAGGAAAACAAAATGATTCCTACGGGATTTTTAAAAACCAATATATATCCACGCGAACGAAGTCGCGGGTGTCCGCTTGTAATAAATTAAAACTACTTAGTTATTCATACTTACGTCCTTTCCTTGCACAATTTACTTTATGTAATGTACACATGTCCTCAAATTCACATAATATCGCCTGGGTTTCATCAAAACCGCACACTGGATCTCCTCCAGGTGTACAAGTTTTTAGTTTAAAGCAGTGGAATTGAGCAAATTTTTCTCTTACTACTGGATCATCATAGTAATTCGGATGCTAGAAAATAAAACTTAATATCGGTGTATTAAGCACGTATTTAATAAAGTCTGATTACTGCTGACTAGATAGAATATTTTGGTTTGCTTAAGTAACTTCTTATTGTATTTAGTATTTCGCCATTTATTGTGAAAACTATGTTACTAATAAGTATGTGAGATGCTTGCTATATTTATAATTATGAATGAGTTGAAGTGATACACTAAGGAAATGTATACTTTTGTACGCTATTCGATTTTAAACTGGTATAGTACCAGAATGTCACTTCTTTTGGCTTTTACCATACAACAATACAAAAATTCTGTTTCTACAAAACAAAATTACGTAAAAAAATAGCAATACTTACGTTCGAAAGAGGTGTACAATTTATAAAACATAAAATATTAATTAAAACTGCAAAAATTCAAAATAATTCTTGTAACACAAAAAATATATCTTAATATATAAATTACAGAAAAAACCTCAATTTTGTTATCAATTTAAAGCCTTACATAAATACGTATGCATAACACCAAAGACATTAATTATTAAAAGAGAGATTTTAAAATGAAACAAGAAATTCTTCATTAACGTTTGTTAAGTGTTAACATTAATAATGTAGATAAAGTCGTAAGCTAATTACACGCTTGAAAAATTTAATATCCTTTGCAGAATTTTATGTCGGTAACGGTCAAATCTGTAAAGAAAATATTTCATTAATTTTCTTGCATGTTCCAAAGAATATCCATTATATTAAAATAATTTAATGAGAATTCATTAATTATTATTTAATTTTCATTAAAATGGCAAGTGACTTTAATACCCCTGCCTAACATCGTTTTATTTTTGTCGCATGTGCCTAGTTTTAAATTAGGTAATTTTTTTAATTTTAAAATTGTTTTCCTGTTTTCTCCTGTGTATGCTATGGCACGCACATCACATTAATTAATTCATGATATTTATATCGTGGCATCAAAATATTTCGTATGTCAATTAGATAGCGTAGTTTCCGCCATTAAGAGGTACCACAATACACGCCAAGTTTAAGATTTATATATTCCGTTTTGTCAACTGACCTACAGCTAGAGTTCTTTGGTTAGTGCTCACCGTGGCCTTCATCACAGTTGTGATGATACAGATGACAAGCAGTCTGAAATTTTCGTCGCTTTTTAAGTCTTCTATCTCTACCGCAGACTACACTACCTATTCTGTGGCAGTACTTCGCTCTCCAACACCAATACTCATTGATGACTGCAGCTTGGCTGGGGTGTATCGTCATTCTAGTTATCTTAGGTCTTGTTGTCTACGAGTAATACAAGAGATATTATGAAATAATTAGTAAACGACTAGCAGTACGTTGTGGTAGCTGTACGCAAGTATTCTTAATTTTCAGGGAGATCTACTACTTATTTAAGATATTTTCTGAACTTGTTGGAATTCCAAACCTATTCTAGCTTAATTATAGTCAGAGCTAGATTATGATCCCATTATTTACTCCAGAGCCTACATGTAGCAATTTGCAGGTACACAAGAAATTAAATTAAGTAATTTAATTATTTAAAACAACGAATAATTGTATTATAAGTTTTATTTAAATATTTTGAAAGATGTTTACGTTGTAATTAAGAGCTTTTATTTTTTTAATTAAATGGACAAAAATCTACAATGCGTTTTATCAATACCTATTTATTTTCGTTTTGTACTTTAAAGTTTCTATTTTTATTTGTCATATCTCTTTTGTTTAAGAGTTACTCATATGTTTAAACCACAATTCCTACTTGTGACCTCCATATTTACTTCATTCTTTTTTCAAATGTTTAATTTTCTTGATCAATGCCATTTTCTTCATCATTTTTCTTGTTCCATCAGACTTATTAAACTTACATGCTTCATCTGCTTCATTTTCAGATATATTCTCTTTATTTGCTTCATCTGCTACGTCAATTTTACTGGCTCCTACAGTTTCGTTTATATCGTCTTCGTTATCAGTTTGGTTCATGTTATTTACTTCACTTGTTCCATCTTCTTTACTCGCTTTATTAACAATATCTTCTTTGCTTGGTCCATCAGCATTCACTTCGTCTACTTCATCATATTCTTCCTCTTCATTTACTTCATTAGCCTCATCCAAATAATTTTCTTCACAGGAGGCATTCTGTTTATTTTCTGTGTAATCTTTACTTGCTCCATAATTTTCAGCGTTTTCACTTGTTTGCACAGCTCTATCCTCCTTACTTTCTTCAAAAACTGCATCCACGTTACTTGCTTCATTAGCTTCTTCATCATCATCAATACTTTTGGATTCATTTATATTCTCGCCATCATTATTTATTTTTTCATCTGCTGCAGGCTTTTTATTGATTGGCAGTAATTTCCAACAATGTTTATTGTTTGTTTTTACGAAATCTAAAAAAAGAATGCGCCAAATCAAGAAAATTTTATGTTACAGTGGCTGATCAATGATAATTACTTATTTTATACTCTACTGTTTATATAATGTTGTCATTCAAATAAACACTGAAAATTCCTTACTAGTATCTCTTAAACAATTATATTCTTTCATATCACAGGAATCCAAGAATCTCCGAACTTCGCCTTTCATAACATCCTGTCCACATTTCTCTTTGCCGTCGTGAATACAAATTTTTGCGCGATAGCATTTCTGAAGTAAATTTAATTATGAATGTTAAAACAAAACAATGATAAATATCTGATATTTTTATAACAATGAATATTGCTTTTTTTGCATAATGATAACCCGAAAAAAAGTTGTTCTCATAATTTAAAAAGATTATGTTAATATTATATCAAAAGTATTTTCAAAATTTTTCCATATTACTTAAATTAATTTAAAAAATGTGTTACAAAAAACAACTCACGTTAGTGGCATCAGATTTGACAAAAATGCTCACAAAGTAAGCTACACCTAAACAAGATGAATAATATTCTAAAATATTAGTTTTGTAAACGTGTGAGCAGAAAAAATCACAAAATTATATTTAGTGCTTACCTAGTAAAAGTAATTTCACGCGCATATTGCATTTATTTTATTCGTTCTCTACATTTCATTTTTATGAAAAAAAAAATGTTTTATAATAAAGATAAAAATTCAATTTTGCTTTTCAGAATACCAAATCGACATAAAATGCTGGCGAGCAAACACTGTACATACATGTTTTATTCATTATGTTTTACGCTAATTTTTTTAAGCAACGCTCTATTTCAAAGAAAGAAAAACCGATTTTATGTACGTAAAAAATATAAACATACAAAACACTCACAATTTTTCTTTTTTCTTCTATTAATGTTGAGATGTAGGAACAAAAATACCTCTCTCATTTTTTTTGTACAACTTTTTTTAATTTCGTAATATTTGGGGTAAAATATATCTACTACTATCGTTACATTTCAGTCGAATTGTTTAAAAGCCTCCCTGTGTATTCATGGTGACAAACGCGTGTGTGGGCTGGAACCTGAGACCAGAGAAGTAAGATGGTTCCTCAATACATGTGATATACATGAATTCAACTGCGAGTATAGCACTAGTAAGTATCTACTTATTATATACAAGCGGACACCCGCGACTTCGTTCGCGTGGATATATATTGGTTTTTAAAAATCCTGAAGGAATCATTTTGTTTTTCCTAAGCTCCTTTAAGCTCATACCATGCTAAAAACTATTGAAACTTCACTGGCGGATGTTTAGGTAGATCAAAATGTAAACATCCGCCAGTGAAAGTCCCATCAAAATCGATCCAGCCATTTAGATATTAGTCGGTAATCTTTAAAGTATCTATTTTCTAACAAAAAAAGAATGAATGAAATCGGACCACGCGTTATTGAATTACAGCTAAATACACGTTTTGACTTTCATCTCCTCTCCCTAGGGAACCGTGCTAAATTTCGGGATAAAAAGTATCCTATATGTTACTCCGTAGTATGAACTTAAATCGTACCAAGTTTCGTTTCAGTCCATTCACTATTTCTTGCGTGATGCGCGCACAAACATACAGACAAACAGATAAACAGACAAAAATTTCAAAAATAGCTTTTATACGTTCTATTACTTATCCCTAACTTCTTCTTCGTCGTGCACTTCATTACTGAAGGTCGTGCTTGTCTTGGAATGCCTTTACTGAAGAGTCAACCAGCTGCCTCCACGCCACTCTGTCTTCGGCTTGTCTCAGGGCAGTCGGAATATTAAGGCCCAATATAGCCTGTATCTGGTCAGACCAGCGGGTAGGTGATTATCCCTAACATCCTCCAGTTATTATTTTGCAAAAATCTTCAATGTACAGATACGGCAAGTCTACGATTTTATTATATGTATAGATAGATTTATAACTAGCATTTGCCCGCGGCTTCGCCCGCGTGAATTTCGATTTTTAACAAATCCGGAGGGAATCGTGGATATCTGGTTTCCGTTTCCGCTCCCTTTTTCAACCTTTATACCTTCTTTCAAGGAAGTTTGCTATAGTAATTTACCTATAGCTGTAGATATAGATTTCGGGTTTTTCAAAATCCCGCGAGAACTAATAATAATAATAATTATTATTATTATTTATTTATTTATTTATGGATTTATGTAATGTGTATGTAAGTTTATTTATTTTTTATATGTATTTATTTTGTACACGGGCGTGAGAGTAAGATATATACACATAATAATAAATAATAATCCACACATACACACACATCCACACTTTCACATTCATAATATTAGGATAAAAAGTCCTAGAAAGCCTATGTTTTAAGTCAGGGCATAATCTATCTTCATTCAAAATTTCAGCCAAATCAGTTCTGTAGTTGCGACGTTATAGAGTAACAAACATCCAAACATCTAAACATCCAAACATCCACACTTTCACATTTATAATAGTAGGATAATAGTTGTAAAGTTTTTACCTTTGGACGCTTTAAGATAATCCGATCCTTTGAAGATCCTTTCTTACTACAACTATTACTCGGAAAGTATATTTACTCGGATTTTAATATTCGAATAGTGGAAAAGCACCCTTAGCTTCGCCTGCAGGTCAAGCGAGGGTTCTGTGTGTGTGAGTAAATTAATATTTTGATCCAGTTATAGATAGAGCATAAGTTTGTTTAAGTCTGAATTATATTCTTTCAAATTGCTATAGAGTTAGTTGTAAAATAGTACCTATACCTAAGTATTTATCTACTTGCTGCGCGCACAAAATAAACCCTTTATTTATGCTTAGTAAAACTTAATTATTTATCTTACAGAATTCAGAAAAACTCAAAGAAGTCGATGCAATCATGTGCCGCCATTATAGAAATATTCTTCATGTACTAGACCATATTCATAGAATAGGATGTTTAGATTATGCTTTGGACAATACCATGTTTTAGTAAACAACGGGAATAGGTAAATGAAAATATGAAACCAACGTCACTTGCGCTGAATCAGTCGAGACGAGGAGCTATCGTCTGAAACTATGGTATCTACTCAGAAGACAGGTAACATTTTGTAATTTTTTAAATGAGTTCCAATGCAATTTCAAGATTTCTTAATATTTAAATGAAAATCCCATTTTTTACTGAATTTTGATCTTTAGACCTGAGTTTGAACCGGACGCGAAATCTGTATTGAACCACTTATGTTATACAAAATGGGCTTTCCACCATTCATAATATCATCTTACTTTTTCCCATCAGAGCTAAGATAAGCTGGTCAATGAAAATGAAATGATCCTATTTCGAATATTTTTTATGAGTTTTACACACATCCTTCTCACACCCCTTAGATTTAAATAATGTCAATAAATATTGGTATATTTAGTAGACCCTATCATCATAATCATCATCATGATCAAACCATTACCGGCTCACTACAGAGCACGGGTCTCCTCTGAGTGAGAAGGATTTTGGCCATAGTCTACAACGCTGGCCAAGCGGATTGGCAGACTTCACACACCTTTGAGAACGTTATGGAGAACTCTCAGGCATGCAGGTTTCCTCACGATGTTTTCCTTCACCGTTAAAGCAAGTGATATTTAAATACTTAAAACGCACATTACTCCGAAAAGTTAGAGGTGCGTGCCCCGGGATCGAAACCACAACCTCCGATTAGAAGTCGGTTGTCCTAACCACTAGGCTATCACAGCTTTTTTCCGTAGACCGTAGACCGTATAGATAGAGTATTTTATGCTCGGCAGTTCTTCTAGTCGCCTGTCTCCTGGGGACATTGGTGTCTTCGCACGGACCGCCGCGTGATCGTGACAATGAAGACATCGCCATGGGGCGGAAGGTAAAAAAAGTATGGTCTGTTCACGTTGTTTAAAGGGATAATTTATAGGAGAAAATGTACTTTTTTTTAAAACGTTACATTTTTAACCTCTGATGCAAATAGAGGGGTGTCATCATACCCCTTTATTTGTCTGTATGTGTGTGTGTGTGTTTGTTTGATTGTGTGTCATCGTTGTGCTGTAACATATATATTACATTATCTTAGGCTGTAACCTAAGATAAAGTGCTGTAACCTGTGGCTGTAACGGATGTATCGGTTGGAATTAATAGTTTGTACGTTTTTTTATTGTCAAGTTAATCAAACGTTGTCAATTCACATAATTCGAGGGTAATAATTTAAAAACTTGTACCTTTGGCTCATAGGTAAGTAACTTTACTAAATGTCGCATGTAAGAAATTGCATACGAGACTTTTTTTTGCCCGTTTTATGTATGTTGCAACTTGATTTTTTTCGTATGTGCTGACGTCTTCTGCTGCATCGTTTAGATGGGAGCTAAATGGTGCAGCATGGCGAAGGTGTGCAACCACGACCGCGTGCCGACGTGCGGCGTCAGCCACGCCGGTGACGTCATGGGCTTCCGGGACCTGTGCGACATGTTCGACTACAACTGTATCAGACGGAGGAGTGAGTTTTTATAACCCCCGACGCAAAAACGACGGGGTGTTATAAGTTTGACGTGTCTGTGTATGTGTGTGTGTGTGTGTGAGTCTGTCTGTTTCCCTGTGGCGCTCAAACGAGTGGACCGATTTGAATGCGGTTTTTTTTTTTTGAAAGGTGATTTAGTCGAGAATGTTGTTAGCTATGTTTGATGAAAATCGATCCAAGATGGCCGCCGCTACAAAATGGCGGATTACATATTTAACTCCCTTAATATGGGTATCAAATGAAAGGGCTTGACTAGTAGAATAGCACTATTGCAAATCCAAAATGGCCGCCACCACAAAATGGCGAATGTCGGGGGTTTTTTAAATTTTCAATTTACACTAATTGTTTTAATTTGATGCTCTCTCGGGTGTAAATATGAATGCCTTTACAGCCTCCGCACACTGAGCCACTAGTGGCGACGACTATAAGTGGCCGGCCACAAGTCGCGGAAGATATTTTTGATACATTTTATATGGTACCGCCGCACACTGAGCGCTCGAGTGGCCGCGTCCGAGCCACAAGAAAATGTATGAAAAATCTCTTCCGCGACTTGTGGCGTCCACTAGTCGTCGCCACTAGTAGCCTGTGTGCGGGTCTGTTATTGGCACTGTCAGAATATTTTAAACCCATCAAAATCAAACTAAATAAATTATACATCTAAACCTTCCTCACGAATCACTCTGTCTGTATTGGTGAAAACCGGATAAAAATCCATTTAGTAGTTTATGAGTTTATCACGAATAGACAGGCAGATAGACAGACAGACGCGACAGGGGAATTTATTTTATAATTTATGTAGTGATTCTGAGTACCTACTTACATCATCATCAATAGGTATAAGCTTCGATTTTGACGTGATAACATCTTTTAAATCGATGAATGCCGGCTGCACGCACGAAAAAGCATGACTCATGCAAAGCACACTCATCAACCTTCCGCCTGAGCCAAGCGTGCAAGCGAGAGCGCGAAACAAGTGATAGAGAGGCACGATCGGCCTATTATCATATTTTCTTATATGACGTTATCACGTATAAAATTATCGTCCGTAAACCGACTTTACAGATACATTTTTTTTTTGTTTCAGATTACAAACAGACACCGTGCCCTGAAGACAAGTCCATCCTGACTGCGTCCCGTCGACCGACCAATAGTTTCTATGATGACAAATAACTGTTATATTATAACGTAAGACTTCTATTGTGAAACTTAAATATATAAGGAATATATAAAAGCTTAATTAATTACTTTTATACCTATGTAAAATCATAATTTAAACTCACTAAAATTATCACACTAAAACATAATTGTTAAATTATTATTATAACAGTTAATCCATTGAATATAGTAAAAGTTTTTATCCTGCATATACCTAGGATAATTACATAAGTAAACACCTGCCTAAATAATTTTTCATTAATCTCTAGTATATTAATTTTGTAATGTAATAAAAACGAATAAAACGAATAGCTTGATTTGATTTTCCAATTTTTATTCCATTTTGAACCCATTGCACAAAATAAGAAAGCACAGTAAAATTGCTAGGTATGGTCCGTTTCAATAGAGTTGAGCTAAAATGTAAACCAACACACCTTTTTGCTAAAAAACTACAGAATGGATTGAAATGAAACTTGGCACGATTTAAGTTTGTAGTATAAACTTAAATCGTGCCAAGTTTCAAACTTAAATCGTGCCAAGTTTCATTTCAATCCATTCTGTAGTTTTTTAGCAAAAAGGTGTGTTGGTTTACATTTTAGCTCAACTCTATTGAAACGGACTATAGGTAGTTCTGCGATTCTGCTGTAGAAGGCTATACATACCTACTACACCGAAAGATATACAATATAATCTACATAGGTATTATTATAATTCCTGTTTCCCTGAAACACCGGGTAGGTTAGCTATATAGTTATACATAAATTATTTTGCTAGTGCAAAGTCTAACAGCCCCCGCACAATGGGCCACAAGTGGAGACGACTAGTGGCCGCCACAAGTCGCGTAAGAGATTTTTCATACATTTTCTTGTGGCTCGAACGCGGCCACTCGAGCGCTCAGTGTGCGGTGGTATCATATAAAATTTATGAGTCACAGAAGAGATTTTTCTCTTCTGTGACTTGTGGACGGCCACTAGTCGTCGCCACTAGTGGCCCAGTGTGCAGGGTCTTTAAAAGTGGCAATGAGCGGAGTAGGTACATAGGTCGAAGAACCGATAGACGTTTGGGTTCCAAGGTGTTCGAATGGCGACCCCGCGTCATCAAACGCAGTGTTGAAAGACCCCCAAATAGATGCATGGATGACGGCATTTCGAATCAGTGGTAGATTCAATTGATGATTCAAAAGTACTTATAAAAGTTTATTTGAATAAAAAACTTTACTATTCTATTTTATTCTGAAGAAATTGCTGGTAACCGCTGGGTACAAGAGATATACGAGTTCGTATTTTAACGCAATCCTTGCAAGAGCTATATGTCCAGCAGTGTTCTGCTGGTTGGGGTCTATTGGTTGGGATGATGGTCATGGATTATTATAGTTCTTGGAATAGATGATGGTAATGAATTGTTATAACTTTCGTCTCTTTACATTATTAAATGCTTTTTTCTTACAGTTTGTACATACGTGTAAACTTTGATTATCCACATGGCCAGATTGATAATGTAACTCACGAGTGCGCCCTAAAAAATGTTCACTTAAATTGGTAGGATCGCTCTCACCTACTTCAGTGTCACTTAATAAACTACGCAGTAAACAGCTCCCGAAAAATAAAAAAATATGCCGGTTTGTGCGGTGAAATTATGTCGTAATTATCCTTCACAACAAAATAAGAGGTCGAAGATCTCATATCATCAGTAAGTTTTTACATTTGCGTATGTTTTTTTGAGAAAATAGGATTTTTAATTTCGATGTTTTATAGGTACGTCGAACTGGCCGGTGATACCAGCTGAGCATTGTGGTATTTTGCACATTATTGTGCAAAAATATATTGTTGTATGTTATACGTGTGTGAACATTAATAATTATTAATAAAATCAATTTGTTGCCAGTAGTGAGGTAATTTGCCACAAATATAGGGAAGTCCCGGAATATAGTAAATATTTATTATTAATATTATACTTACTGAATTTTGACCTTCAATAATTTTTTTAAATAATAATTATCCTACTAATATTATAAATGTGAAAGTGTGGATGTTTGGATGTTTAGATGTTTGGATGTTTGGATGTTTGTATGTTTGGATGTTTGTTACTCAATCACGCCGCAACTACTAAACCGATTTGGCTGAAATTTTGAATGGAGATAGAATATGCCCTGACTTAAAACATAGGCTACTTTTTATCCTGGAAAAATTCACAGTTCCCACGGGATTTTGAAAAACCCGAAATCTATAGCTACAGCTATAGGTAGATTAATATAGAGAACTTCCTTGATAGTAGGTATAAAGGTTGGAAAAGGGAGCGGGAACGGGAGCCGGAAATCCACGATTCCCTCGGGATTTGTTTAAAACCGAAATTCACGCGGGCGAAGCCGCGGGCATTTCCTAGTTCTAAATAATTATGATTATAAATATAAATTATATAAAAAAAAATTAAAAATAAATTTTCTAATTAGTTTATAATTATTATTAATACTTAATTAATGTAGATTTCCAACGGATCCAATACTAAGACATCGCTGGACAGCTGTCATCAGAAGGACACGACATGACGACTGTTGGAAACGTATTATAAAAGTATTTGACTAAATCAAGAAATAATTTTTATTTAGTATCTAGTGTTACGAATTTGCAGCGCCACCTACCGGATTCAATTAGGTTATGAATCTAAACTCCCCAGGGACAAGAAACTTACAAAATTTCAACAAAATTTGTTCGTAATAAAAAAAATCCTAGAACATGACTGCAGCACCACCTACAGGGTCCAATTGTAGATACAAACTATCTTCTTACCCACACAAACACACACCAAAAATTCCATCATAATCGGTCCAGCCGATATTTAAATAATGAGGTAGATACCTAATGAATATTCTGTAATCAAGTAATTACTAATGCTGTTTCCATGGCAAACTATTGATTTACATTAAACAAACAGTTTTACACACACGTAGATTAAAGATAAATAATTAATAAAAACAAAATTTTATCCTACACCATACTTGATTTATCTATGAAAATTGTGCAATTGTCCAAATAACCGGTATCCCTAGGCGCGCACACATATGCGATTCGAGGTTGTATCGTACACGGCGCGATTACCGAGGTCACGCACACATAGCCAGTAGGCGCGGCCGTCTTGACGAGTAATAATATTTCGCGTTGCTCCCTCTTGGGAACTCTTTGCGTGTAAAGCTATGTATGCCAACCGGGGATATTAGTAATGTGTCTTATTTAGTGATCTAATCGTCCCCCAAGATGATCTCGCAGGAACTCTCTGTATGTTGGCAACATTGTGTTGTATCTAATTGATTGTATCTAATGGTCACTAATGTCTAATCCACTAATCACATCAGAGGTAAATAATATTAGGTATTAGAATAGAAATACTCCTGTGTATTTCTTTGCGTTACCTATCTACCTTCTGTGCTATAAGGTAAACTAACCATTGTTAGATGAGTTTTCCTAACGCATAACATCCGTTAATTGTGCTTAAATTATACTGTGTTAATCCTTACCTACTGTATTTCAGTTAGGGGCCGTATAGGTAATACACGCAAATAAACTTAATGAAAAATGATTTTATTTCGAGAAATATTCCCGTTTATATTGTTGTCCATAGTTCAATCTCATATAGTTGGAGACAAAGCACATTTGGTATGTCATACCTACGTCAGTTACGGATATCCAGATATTATGATAGTGGCAGTATTTATTTAAACATAATATATCAATTATTTATCAGAACCACAACCGCATAGAGATTGAAAATAAAGTTACCTACTCGTAGTTATCTATATTTTTTTATTTTTCAGACGGAACTGAAAAAACTTTGTGAACACGCGTATATCTGTTTTCATGATAATATCATGATTTGTGGTAAATCGGTAAACGAAGCGAGGACCTTCTTGGACTTGTGCGACCTTTACGAATACTCCTGCGAGTATAATATGGGTAACTTTTAAATATAGCAATAAACAGAAAACTTTATTTTCAAATGGCAAAGGTTCTGGACCGTTTAGTTTTAAATGGCAAAGGGCACAACCTAATGTACTTAATTTAACCTTTGACAGTAATATTGCAACTAAGGTCATTCTCATCAAGAAAATTACATTTCAATGTAACTGATCATAATTTCACATACATTTCAACAGTGCTACAAAATAAAACTTTTTGGAAACCAAACTCGCGATCAAAGAATCACGCGGTCAGTTACTGAAATTTTTTTTGAAGTGAAAACTTCTTTAGGCGCGTTGAGCACTTTTTGGGTGAACAAAAATCATGGAACTCGCGTCATCGTCACCGAACACTTTCCATGAGCTATATTGTATATCTACTTACTGTTTAAACATTTATCATTGATCATTTCTATCGGCAGTCCCCAAAGACTGTCTTGCATTTTTTTTATGATAGAGTCGGATTCTTTGCTCACTGTTCACTTATATAAGGTTCATTTTTCTCTGACGGGTACACTCAAATGAAATGCGGGTGTCTTCGATACTTGTTTATTAGCGACTGACTGCATGCAAACTTAAATAACGGCAATGATATATTACTTATAAGATATCTTGGAAAGAAAACCCTGATACATTATTTACAAAAAAATAGATACATAGGCAGTCTTGAACATACCGCCCACCAAAACGATAGTTTTTACATACTATTACTACTAGTTTTTATATACTACTCCGCCAACCATGACAACGTTTTTCTCGTAATTTTATCTATGTAAATATCGGTTTTTTTTATTCTTCCATTTCTTGGTAACCTAAACCTTCAGAAATAATAACATTTTTTTTTATATGTTCAATCTTCTAAAACTGTGGACTGTAAACTTAATAACTAATCTTTCTCTGTCTTTGAAATGTCTTTAAACTTGCAATTCTTCATATTCATTAATTAGCTGTTAATTAATTACTTAATAACTTTCTAAAACCTAGAATTGTGTGTCTACTGACTTCTCCTTTAGTAAGTAAATCTTTGTATCCTTTCCCATTTCTCTTCTTTTGTCAATAACTTCTTCTTTTATGAATTTACCTTCCAGTAATTGCAAATGTTGCGATCCTTTTCAGACTAATACTGTTGTTGACCTGAGATTATCCAACCCAAACATGTTCTTTGTGCCACTACACCGTCAGGACTCTTTATCAAGCCATCCTCTATAATTCTAGAATAGACATCGGCACCTAGCAGAATATCGACACCACCTGGTGTAAAACAGGTAGGGTCAGCCAACTGTATGGTTTGGAGTTCTGCACAATTCATCGTTATGCGCTTGGAGGGTAGGATTGTTGATACTGTCTTCAGTACAAAAGCTTTCACTCGAATCTCTTTATCTTCATTGAATCGCGAAGTAACTGACAGATCAACTGAATGTTTGCTTGTTATCTTCGTTCCTTCTCGCACTCCAGCGACCACAGCGTTGACATTCGTTTTAGACAAACCCAGGAGTTCGACTGCTCTGTTGGATATGAATGAAGCCTCAGATCCTTGGTCAACAAGAGCACGAAGTCTGCGTGTTTTTCCATCGCTTGTCCTTATTTTCACGTGTGCTGTGGGTAATAACACCTTATTACTAAGTTGTTCTCTTGAGAAATGTGCTGCTGTTATCTTGTATTCTGGGTGTGTTTCTTCTTCTCTCTCCTTCTTCTCTTCTTGCTTTGATTGATGTAATAAAAAATGGTGTCTTCTCCGGCAAACTTTGCAGGTTTTCCTACATAAGTACTGAAATACGCGGTGATTTGGTGTGAGGCAATTAAAACACATGTTATTGTCCTTCACAAAAGAGTGACGTTTTACTACTGGCTGCTGGATAAAATATGTACAGTTCTGGATAGAGTGACCATAAGTCTTACAATAAACGCAGACACGTGACGTTTTCTTATTGCCGTGTGCAAATTGAAATCTGTTATTTTTAGGTTCTTTTATGGTAACGTGAAACGACTTATGAGTCGATTGCCTTTCGCGTAATGAGTTGGTTGCTGTAGGCGAGATAAGTTCTAATGTTCTAAACCTAAATTCAAGAAATTTCTTCATCTCGTCCCACGTTGGCATATCATCACAACTCTCTCTGTAGGCCTGTTCTTCCCAGTCTTTCAAAGACTCTGGATCCAATTTTTGACTTACCAAAAATATTATTACTGGATCCCAAGAATCAGTGCATATTTTCAAATTCTTCAAACTACTCAAACACTCTGTTGTTGTATCTAATATAGCTTTGATTTGACTCGGTGACTGGTAACTTACTTTTTTCTGACCAAATATTTTTTTAAATATAGAATTTGTGATCATTCGTTTGTTTCCAAATCGCTCTTTAAGTAAATCCCATGCCCGTGCATAATTACTTTCGGTTATGTGTATATTCCGCAGCAATACTTCCGCCTCACCTGAAACACTTGTCTTTAGGTAGTGTAGCTTCTTCACATCGTTCATCGAAGTGTTGTGCACAAGTGTTACAAATAAGTCCTGGTAAGAGGGCCAATCTTCATATTTTCCCGAAAATGTAGGTAGTTCTATTTTTGGAAGTTTAGCGAACGACACCTGACTATTCTGAGATGCATTAGACAATGATGCAGTATCTTTAATCCTCTGTTGAGACGTCAATAGTAGGTCGGTCAGATCCGCGTGCATACATAGGTATATTTCTTCAAATTTGTAAAACTCCTCGTTTAAAAAATAAGGCAAAACTCCTCTTTGCTCCCTCGTCGTACACCTCGTAAGACTGTTATGTGCTTGTTTAAAGGAGTCCCAATAGTCTTCAATATTCTTTAATCTCGCTTTCACATAGCCTTCTGTTAATCTTTGTTTGGGACATTTTTTTATGTTACTCTGTGCTTTTTGTAGCATATCTGCCACATCTTCTAAAATAGACAAATATCCACTTTGTTCTGAAGTAGTTTTTGCCATTGCTTTTAATTCGAAAACAACACCAAATAAAAAATAAGTCCAAATATGTAGGTAAATACGCACAAATATTTAAATGTTGCATAACAGTTTCGTCTTTCTTCATAATTTCTTAATGCCTATTATTTTCGAACATCGAGTCGCTTCGCTAGTACTCCGTCCTAAATCCGGTTCGTTGTGACCACTATGTTCACTTATATAAGGTTCATTTTTCTCTGACGGGTACACTCAAATGAAATGCGGGTGTCTTCGATACTTGTTTATTAGCGACTGACTGCATGCAAACTTAAATAACGGCAATGATATATTACTTATAAGATATCTTGGAAAGAAAACCCTGATACATTATTTACAAAAAAATAGATACATAGGCAGTCTTGAACACTCACTATAGTTTAGTTTTCAATATAGATGCAAGATACAACCAGTTCCTAATGTATTGAACCAACAAACAATTATTGAACATTGTTTTGTTTTTTATTTCAGTTTTCAGACACGTGAAGGAAGAAGAAGGGGTTTGTCCAAATTCAAAGGAATTAAGTCATGGAGTTGGTTGAAAAATAATGCTTTAGGTATTTTTTATAACTATACATTAAATAAAAAAAATTAATTAATATTGTTTATTTCCTTGCAATTTATAAATATTATAAAACTTACACTAAATTATGTTTTTAAAATAAATACACAATTCCTTATCCTATTATGATAGATCGAATTTATAATACTGGTCTACAAGATGGCACCAGGGCAAAATCTGGAATAGAACAAAATTGATATTATAATTGAAATTCCGTTGGTATAAATATTGAAATGTTTATGTAAAGCTATTTTGTGAAATGCAAAGTTTTTCTGTCGTGTCTTTAAAATATTGAATGTCAATGCAAAAAAAAACTGGGAAAATTAAAGTATATTTTAATTATATACAAATTGTTGTTATTATTATTATATTATATTGGATATTAGATATAACATGAAATTTCAAATTTCTGCCATGTATCTATTAGTGCAATAGAAGATGAAAAATATAACTTACTATACTTCCAATAGCAGTTAACTTGTAACATGTGGCATATATCGTCAAATTTTCCGTAACCAAAATTATCATCGTATCCACAAACTGGATCCATGTTTCTACGACACAATATCGCTACGGCACACCAAGGACTTGGTTTATTTTCATTACGTTGCAAAACTATAGGTGAACCACCGTAAGACCGACGAGACTGAAAAGAAAAATATAATGGAAAATAGAGCAAAAATATTTGAGAAAAAACTTCTGAACTCTAATTTTCAGTCCCGTAACTACTTTTGAAAGGTCTCTACATAAACTTCAAAGTCCTCGATAGCCAGAATTAGCAGCAAATATACAATACAATTTATATGATATTGTAAAAATATTAAAGAACATAATAGTTAATTACTTAAATACAAAAAAAAAAAATTAAAAAGGGAAATGAATTCTAGGTAGAATAACTAATTATCAACTACTAGAATTTAAAAAAAATTATCGAGGCTTAGTTATGAAAAAAATAAAAGTAAAACACCAGGATGAGAATTTTATTAAATAGAATTTAGAAACTAAAATAAGTACTAGAGATGTAAAAGGTAAGTGTGTGGTTGGTCACCTGAAGCAAGAACTCGTAAAAAATTAATTTAGCTAAACTGAATTTTGTAAATATTTTTTTTACATAATTCAGTTACCGTAGCTGAAATTGGAAAGGGAAGTATATAGACAACACTGAAATTATAATACTACATTGCTTCAGAAGATTCACAACCCACTAACCTCAGATTTAGAAATAGATATGTCATGTTCAGCAACAGCTATAGGATCCTCCTCATTGCGCAGTTCTGCTAATATTATATCCTTGAAGAGCATTCCATATTTAGGAACGTTTCTTCCAAATCTAACAAGTGGGGTATCGTTTTGTATACTACTGCGTCTAGTTTTACGATGTACCTCTAGTTTTTCAGGGAGTTTTGGCCTCTCTAAATTCGTACTCAAAGCGGTAACGAGCTGTTGAGTTGTTTCTTCGTTCGACTGAGCCAATTTCACAAGGTGTTCCAGTGCCTGAGTGTGCTGAACTAATTTTTCTTCTACAAATTTATTGAACTCGCTTTGTTTAGTTTTAACAGGAGGAGCTTCACGTTTTGCTTTTTTCTGGCAAAATAATGGCACTGCTTAGCTTAAGACAATTAGGAAAGTCTACATTACACTGTTTTAACGTATCCGAAAAGTTATTTATTCAATTCTTACCGTGGCAGGTTCCATTGGGTACACTAAAACGTCATGTAAGCCCTCTATTGGTTCTTGATAGGCAAAAGCTGCCATTGTAATTAATAGAAACCCTGAAAATATATTATTAACTTTTAATTTTCTACATAATATATATTAATAATTAAAATATCTACGAATATTAATGAAAAGAGTTTACCTATGATGAAGAGCCTCATCGTGTCTATTAGTAATTCCGTATGCCCTACAAATAGCTTCGGAAGCGAAGAAAGTCCCACTTATAGTGTCAATAATTTGATACTTCATCGATAATAGTTTTGATACTTTACATATTTTATCGAGACTGATTTATTACATCAAGAATTTCTGTCTACTTATAAATAATTCTCTTAAGCGTTAATATAGAAATTATCTACCATTTTACTTTGTTAAAACAACTTTGCGCTGGTTGTTTTTGTACATTATTTGCTGAAAAGAAAAAATATGCTGAAACACTTAACATTATTAATTTAATGTATAGCGATACCCGATGGCCTTAAAAGGTTAAAGTATCAATTTCATGCGTGGGCATAAAATTAATCATTATATCAAAAATGCGTAGGTTGATTGGGTTCGGTTTTAAACAAAATATGTATGTATTTGACATTTTGCCTTTGCAATATAATGAAAACATAACAGAGGAGAGAAAATAATTACACGTAAAGGCAGGCCCTATTTTCAGAGTTACCTAGATATCAGGTCTAGGCGTTTTAAGTCTCGTATGATGTGAAACTCTACTGTAATGGATAGTTTATTAATGCATTCGCGGTCGATTACTAATATACGAATACTGCCCCAATATAAATAAAAAATCGGATCAATGGAACCCACTCATTGACCCTGAACTCCCAGGATCCCTTGGGACTTATTTCGCATCGACAAAAATTAAGTTACGTAGATGAATAATTTAAATTACGATGTGATCAAATAAGGCCAATAAATAACTGAACCTTTCTGAATTTTATATATTTTTTTTAATATTAATGTAGGTATCTAATGTATTTGTGGATGTGTGCGGATATCGTACTGCATTGTTTTTGTTATCGTGTGCATGATTTATTTGCTAGTAATTTAGAGAAAATTATATACATGTTTTTCAGTAATTATCTACAATGAGTAATTCAATTTTTTATAATAATTTACAATAATTTACAAATTTTTTATTAAAATAATATTATTATACTTATACCTACATATAAAATATTAATGTATGAAAAATACAAAAAATATGAAAGTTTATCGATCCACGTACATTTTTAACGTGATTTATAGCCATTGAGCCCGGCGTGATTAAATTACCAGCATCGCTACGGCTCTCAGACAGTAAATTGCACTATTACAGCCGTCACATGCAGTAATTTAATTGTAATTAAAAACGGCAATATTATTGCAGTGCAATTTTTTAATAATTGATTCTAGAAAATAACTTCATTAATATTTATCGTTTTTCTTTGTGACGTAAAAGAGTCAATGCCTTTTTAAATTAGTATAAAAAATTAGTATAAGTTACTCATTAAGATTTATGTATATTATAGTATGATACAAAATTACCAAAGGCATATTATAGGATTTGAAAAGATTCTGTAAATGTAATTAAAAAAAATCACAATTTGCTTTCGGTGTGTTTTCAAATCACAATAATATTTATCATACTTGACGTGACTGCGATATTATTTTGAAAGCTTTTTTTTTTTTTGAACACAAGAAAATATAATTTATTTATTTAGAACATCGATTACTAAATATTAAATATGCTGTGAAGTATCAAGAGATGTTTTCGTTCTCGATCATTAATGTCTCAGTTGACTGTAGCACAAAAGCAGCACCACCTCCTATCAAGCTCTAAGGAAGTAAGACGGAAATGGGTGCGGAAGTAGTTGCGCCTTACCTACAGCAATCAAGTATTCTATGCCGTTAAGAACCCTCTCCATGGGAGCGACAAATCGTTTGTGAGTGGAGTCTAAAACAGTGATTTCTGCATTTAGAGAGCGAGACGTCTTTAGTAAAGAAGAGTACTAAAGATATATACATAAATAAATAATAAATTACTTAAATAAATAAATTTTGCTTGAGATATCATGATTTTTAGTCAAAAACGGCAAAGTAAAAAGATGCAAATCTAGGTTTGGAATTACGCCTATTTTAGCAAATATTTGGCAATTTTTTACATGAACTAAAGACATTTGAAATTATTATGAAGTAACGTATGATAAGACTTCGGTTGTTTTTAAATTTTCTAGTTTCTTATATAGTTTATTTACGCACGAAGTTGCCTCAAAATTTGCCCAAAAATAGTGATTTTTCAAGCGTCATAACTTTTAAAATAAACATAATTTTACTATTTTTTTTATTTTATGGCATAGATAATGGAGATATAAATTGATATCTGGCTTAACTTTAGATCTATTGCTACAAATATTAGAATAATAGGCGTAATACGTTTGTATAGAGAAGCCCGTGAAAAGAGCAGCCATAAGGAAGATGACTTCGAAGGGAGTTGGATGGCAGATTAATACGACGCGTATGATTTTTAAGTATATTTAAAAAAATATAATATATATCTGTGTATACCTACATAATTTTTAACATAGTAGTCCAATTTTGATGATTTTTTTTTTAATTGGATAAGTAAAATCGATTGTTTATTCACTGAATTCATATGACAAAAAATAAAGTAAGATGTGTCTTAATAGTAATCAAAATTAGTAAATTTTAGCCAATGTTTTCAAAGTATAAAAACTTAAAAAAATAAATTTAATGGCGATAAAAAGTGAAAATCGAGATTTATAAACCTTGTTAATCTTCATAACTATGTAATGTAAGTAACAATTTTGAGTCGGCACCAACGAAACAAACAAAAAAATTAACGTAGAGTCAAAAATGATGGCAGCGCGCGCGCAGATTTTTTTTTTTTTTTGGTGCCGACTCAAAAGTTGCTTAGTTAGTTTTACGTATTACGATTAAAAAGGTTTATTTTTAGCGTAACTTGAAACCCCTTAAATCCTTGTTTTCGTCAGAAAAACTTAAAACATTTGATCGCATGCCAAAGTTAACTTTGGCAAACAAACACCCGGGTGAAATTGTGTCAGCCATCGACGTTATATCCCAGTCGATGGTGTCAGCTAATAAGGTATAATATAGACATTGAGGTGCACTGTAAGTTTGCTTGTCACATACAACTAGGCGATGACCAACATTTCTTGAATATCATAACACACATTTGATTTTTCCGACAAAGAAAATTGCTCTTTACTGAAATCAAATATTTCCAATATTCGATATAGTAACAATAGTTGCAATAAGATTTACGACTTCTGAAACTAGTGTGTCGTATCGCTGCTGTTTTTGCTGTTTTCAGTAAGGAATTAATATTAAATTACGAAAACTATGAAAAGTTATAAAAAACTAACCACATGATAGATAATGTTAATTTTTCTAGGTAAGGTATCAGAACGTTCCTATTTCTTGTTCAAATTTTATATTTTGTAAGATTTAAAACAAAAATATATGCGACATTTCGAATGCGAAAAATATATGCGGAATCGCACAGGAAAGTGCAGTGTTAGTAGACCGCACATTAGGTGGATGATGTCAAACGAGTCACAGGGACCCGCTGGATTCAAGCGGCGCAAAGCAAGCAAGCGGCAAGAACAAGGCGCGTGGAAGTCTTAAGTCTACATCCATATAAGTGGACGTGAAGTGGAGACAGTAGTCTTGTCTGAGAACATGTCCCAAATTACTGACTTTTAGAGATTGTTATTAAAAACATCCCAATTGTTTTCAGCTATTAATTCTTTAGTGATCTTCCAGTACATATCAACACACAGTGAGAGTATTAAGGTACGATGAAATCATCATAGTCTTTAATCATAGTGTAATACGAGTAATTCAGGGTCAAGGAAAATGTTGTATCAATATGTGCTAATCAATATCCTCAGAAAAAAAATTTTTAAACATTATCGTGTGTCGTGATCAAATGTCAAAATATAAATATAGAGCAACGAATAATCCTGAAAATTTCGTATCAATTTTACACTCGAACTGCTCGAATAAATCCTAGTTATTTGACTCAGGACTTAAATAGGTCAACGAGCACTGCTTTTGCCGTAGTAAAAATATTATAGAAAAGAATTCGTATTGAAATTCGTTTTCGATATTTATGGAAAATAATTGAAATGTCGCTTCGTATATATGTATAAATAGTTCAACAAAATAAATATTATTTTTGCCAAAATATGTAGATAACG
This sequence comes from Melanargia galathea, assembly GCA_920104075.1. Taxonomy (NCBI): domain Eukaryota; kingdom Metazoa; phylum Arthropoda; class Insecta; order Lepidoptera; family Nymphalidae; genus Melanargia; species Melanargia galathea. Next base: position 11,372,623 of record OV049858.1, read on the forward strand.
CAAGCAATTAACGCAGGCAGACTGACAGATCTATTTGGCATCGGAGAGCTGTTGTTCTTTAACCTATGAACATAGAATCAGCCATTTCGGAGATTGTTATCTTTATTATGACCTCTAATGTTATTACCAAATCAAATGACAATTTTTTATGTAGCGGCCACAATATCTACGGGATATGCCATTGAACATAGCGATAACCGTAGATGTGGCCGCTTTAATGCGATAAAACTGCCATTGAACCTCTTTGATCTGCCAAAATTTACCGCCACCCGACCCAATGCCCAATAGCATATCCCGTAGATGTGGCCCCTACATCAATGATCCGATCTCTCTCCGTCTCTTATGACTGTTATGCAGCGGCCACATTAACGGAAAATGCCATTGAAGATAGCGATAACCGTAGGTATGACTGCTTTAATGCGATAAATCTGCCATTGAACCTCTTTGATCTGCCAAAATTTACCGCCACCCGACTTAATGCCCAATGGCATTTCCGCTACACGCTACATTACAGAATGAAGAGGAATGCAAGATAGCGGACTTGTGTGTACACGACAAGGTGCCGATGTGCGGCATCGACTCCTGCGGCGAGATGAGGACCTTCATCGACACCTGCGACATGCACGAGTTTAACTGCGACAGCAAAAAAGGTATGCAAATTGCACTGCGATCCAAAAACTATTTCGATCCACGAACTTCGCATTATTGTTCGGGCGTTTGGCTCTTACCAAAACGCATTATATTATTTCGTTCACTTAGCGAATTCGATCTTTGATCTTACATGAGTAAAATTCATATAGGATTATGAGGAGTTTTTTTATGTACCTATTAGCTTCTGCCCGCGGCTTCGCCCGCGTGAATTTCGATTTTTCACAAATCTCGAGGGAATCGTGGATTTCCGGTTCCCGTTCCCGCTCCATTTTCCAATCTTTATACCTACTTTCAAGGAAGTTTGCTATAGTAATCTACCTATAGCTGTAGCTATAGATTTCGGTTTTTTCAAAATCCCGTGGGAACTGTCATGCAACTATTGTAATAATGTGCTATGTGAGCGTTTTTGGAAGTTTATGTATATCTATTTCAGTCCCACAGAAATACTTTTCCGGGATAAAAAGTAAGTAAGGCATGTGTTAAGTCAGGGCATAATCTATGTCCATTCAAAATTTCAGCCAAAATCAGTATTCAGGTTCAGTAGTTGCGGTGTTAAAGAGTAACAAACATACACATAACACACACCCACACACAAACTTTCGCCTTTATAATATTAATGCCATATGAGGATTTTTTGTCTCGTTAATATTACAGATTTCAAGCAACGACCCATCCACGAATGCTGGGTAACGTGCAAAAGAGGAAGATCGTTCAAGAAGCCGGAATACAGAACGGATTGTAATTTAAATGTGAAAGCGAGACATTGAAATACGAGTATCATAGTTATTTCAAAAAAATACAGTCTTTTATTTTTTATTACAATAAAATTTGAAAAAATTTAAAAAATAAACAGCGACTGCCATAAAAAAAGGAACGAAAATACTTGCTACAAAAATAAAAACCAAATGTCATATCGCTTGCTCAGAATATAAATCTCGTATTACTTGTAATTTATTGGTGTTAATGGTATAAAATAAACTAACATTCAAATACATTTTTATGTAAATTGAAAAGTTCTAGTTTATTTTTTGTACAAATTTTATTTTCGTAGCATGATTGACTGGACATTTATACGTTTTATGATTTGTTTTTTATTGAAGCTGAAAATTTCCAGCGCACACATCGATACAGCTAAGGTAAGTATTTCATATAATCAAACTCTAACTCACATTATAAAGTTGTTTGGTTCCGTTACATTTTTTAACATATTTCATATCTGAAAAACAATTAAGTAATACGATAAGTACGAGACAAAAACAGCTATGTTTACGTTTAAAGACTTTTATACTTTTTATATTTCAACAATGTGCAAAATTATGTCGGCAACTGGTAGAATACACGGAGTATACATGTCTGAAGTAAACGGTACATAAACAAAGTTTTCGTAGTGTACAAGAAATAGAGGGAACTCTTCGAGTTCTATGGTATTTTATTCGAGTCGGTTTAAATTTTACTAGAATACAGCTTGTATAACCCCCGGCACGGAAGTCAAGCGGTGACCTTCAAGTGCGCGCAGCGTCGTACCTACGAGTAAGCGGGACACAGTATATATCAAGGCTGTGACAATACGATTGGAGAGCCAATCAGCGCTTACGAGGGATCCGCGAGAGCTAATTAGTGCTTACGAACGATCCCCACGCCCTCCCCGCGACCCCCTCACCACCCGAGATACCTCATTTTCGACTTCTGCGCATTGAAGGTCACCGCTCGACTTATTTGCCGTGACTTGTATTATTTTATCTCCCGCGAAGTTGATTAGCTTACGTTGGAGATTGGCCGCCGTGTTCAAAACTCGGTCAGGAGTAGGTTCATTATTGCATTTGTAGCTGGAGGAAGAGTGCAAGATAGCGGACATCTGCCGACACGACCAGGTGCCCGTCTGCGGCGTCGACAGCTGCGGCGAGATGAGGACGTTCATAGACGCGTGCGACATGCACGAGTTCAACTGCGACAGCAAAAAAGGTGAAATACAATGAATGAAATATACTTTACTAGCTTTTGCCCGCGGCTTCGCCCGCGTGAATTTCGGTTTTTCACAAATCCTGAGGGAATCGTGGATTTCTGGTTCCCGTTCCCACTCCTTTTTCCAACCTTTATACTTACTTTCAAGGTAGTTTGCTATAGTGATCTACCTATATCTGTAGCTGTAGATTAGGGTTTTTTCAAAATCCCGCGGGAACTGTGGATTTTTCCAGGAAAAAAACTACTGAACCGACTTGGCTGAAATTTTGAATGGAAGTAGATTATGCCCTGACTTAACACATAGCATAACTTTTTATCCTAGAAAAATCTAGAGTCCCCACGGAATTTTGAAAAAACCAAAATTCACGCGGGTGAAGTTGCTGGCAGAAGCTAGTATTTAATAATTTAAAATACCTACTTATGTAACTTAACTTTCACTATTTATATTTCAATGTTTATTTGCTTTTCGGCACATAACGATTTAACGAAATATATAACCTATAACAAAGGGTATCTAATCTAAAACGAGTATGACTAGACGTCTGTTACTATGTGACGCAAGTATAAGAACCATTTTAACAAGACCCAGATGATATGAAGAAGTTAAAGAAATAATGTGTAGCTTAGTATTACGTCTAAGGTCAAAGTAATATTGTCGAGGGACACCCACGTCGCGTCGGGCGGCGGCGCCCGTTTCAAATCATCGATTAATGATTCAACGCTGCTATCTCATAGTTGTTTGTGTAAAAATATACTAAAACTTGACGTTTCTTCAAATAATAGTCATGATCAACCCATTACCGGCTCACTACAGCGCACGGGTCTCCTCTCAGAGTGTCTACTAGTTTTGGCCATAGTCTACCACGCTGGCCAAGCGGATTGGCAGACTTCACACACCTTTGAGAACGTTATGGAGAACTCTCAGGCATGCGGGTTTCCTCACGATGTTTTCCTTCACCGTTAAAGCAAGTGATATTTAAATTCTTAAAACGCACATAACTCCGAAAAGTTAGAGGTGCGTGCCCCGGGATCGAACCCACGACCTCCGATTAGAAGTCGGTCGTCCTAACCACTAGGCCATCACAGCTTCAAATAATAGTATTTGGTAAATATTTTATTCATGCTTTCTTGTATTTTGTTAGTGAGTCTCACAATTCGTTATGGCAGGAATAATTAAATGAAATCCTGGGGTCGAAGAGCGAAGTCGCTAGATTCTTTCTCGACCGATTAATTTAAGACCGATAAGTTAAGGTAGTACACGACTACCTTAACGAAACTTATCTTTAAACCAACAAAAAGATGTCGATTAGTTTCAGCCGTAAATAAATAAGATAGAACCAAGTTTAACCAACTGATACCGGCAGCGTCTACCAGTAGTTATATAGCCGGCTAAAACTAGGTGTATACCTAACCGCACTTTGACCTTTAGCCGAATTATAATGATACACATGCAAAAGCTTCTTAACATTTTTGATTTGCAATAGAAATTCTCTGCTGGACATTGGTCTCTTGCAAGGATCGCCACATAACACGATCTTGCACCGTTTGTATCCAGCAACTGCCAGTGACTCGCTTGAGATCATCCGTCGACTTAATCGGCGGTTGCCGGTGGGAAGTCTACGCTACTGTCAGTAACGATCTCTAAACTTAGAACTGCAGGTCGCTCCAAAACTTTAGTTTTTATTTCTTCGTTAACTTTGACCTTTTCGTTCCTCAGATTTCGTTCAAAAGCCCGTACACGAGTGCTGGGTGACGTGTAAACGCGGCAGAAGCTTCAAGAAGAGCGCCTACGGGGCTGAATGCGACCGCCACAATATGATTAAATAACTTGACCTAGTTACTATATACTACGTTTTATTTTTATCTTGAATAAAGAAATTTATACGAAGTAGGTAGTTATTCGCTAAAATTTAGCAAATAAGAAAAATAGCGAAAAATTAACCTAGATACAAAAATAATTCTATTTAGCGGCTAAATAGAATTATTTTTGTATCTAGGTTAATTGTGCTTACTAAATATGAAATAGTAATCCTAACGAAGATTTAAACAGTGTTTGAAAGCTTGCACCACCACCACTACAGCCTTTTAACGTCCCACTGCTGGGCACAGGCCTCCTCTCTCATAGGAGAGAGGGATTAGAGCATAGAGCCGCCACGCTGCTCCAATGCGGGTTGGCGGGCCTTAACGACCATTGTCACATGATATTGATAATAACCGGGACCTACTGCTTAACGTGCTCTCCGAGGCACGGGGGTGAAACACCGCCAACTACCAACTCCGGGCTGGCACTGAAAATTTCTTGAAAGAAAAACCCAATACCTAGCAAATATTTGCCCGACCCGGGAATCGAACCCGAGACCTCGTGATCTGCAGTCGAATATGCTAACCACTAGACCAACGAGGCAGTTTGAAAGCTTATTGTATGAAAACACGGAGATAAATAGTCAGATATGTAGGTATCCCCTAATTAAGTTGATTAAGATCGGTGATAGGGGAGACTGGGTACGGTTGAAACATTTTAGCGTTAATCGTCCATTTCATCGGGAATAGTTAAGCGAGCGTTGAAAGAAATATATCAAATAAAAGACCACATATCTGTCTACGAATGGGCAATGTTATTTGCGTTCACTGTATTGTATTTTATGTGTAAAATCAAATCTTAAAAAAATGGGAATCTGTTTCAACCGTCCCCATGCCAGGGTCGGTTGAAACAGTGCCTGGGGTCAATTGAAACACATGCAAATAATACAAAATATAATAAATGAACCTTTTTTATTCATCGTCTAATAACATTTTACGACTTTCTAGTTATATATCCTTTAGTTTAGCATAGTTTAGTTAGACATCCTTTTTAGTTAGGCAAAAATATAGTAGTAGTAGTAGTAGTAGTAGTCTGCACATCTAATTAAATATTTAGATTGTTCACGCTCTTGTTCCTGGTTAAACACTCGATTGTGAGCTTTATATCCCATTTCTTGATTTTCATTGCCACCAGTCGCATCTCGTTTACCTACATTGTATACCTCAACTGGGAACAGTGGTTCAGTCCATTCTTTGCTGCCGCTGTTCTTAACGAAGATCCGGCTTTTACACCTTCTTATGCTTACTTGTACGTCGATAAGTCAGCTTGACATCTCGTAGTCTCCCTTTGTCATCTTCGAAACAAGAAAATAAAATAAATAAATTGTTTCAACCGTACCCACAAAAAATGTTTCAACTGTCCCCAACCCCCCTTTTAGGTATAAAATTGTTCGCAGTAAGAATAATAATAAATTTAAATAAACACTAATCATACAACCATATTCTACAAACTTCAATAAAAACGATACAAAACTCTCAGTACTCTAACTATAATGAAACCATTATAATTGCAAAAATGTACGAACATAAAATACTTACTTTTACGTCAAAAAACACAATGAGGCCTCTTATCTACAAGTACAGCGCGCGAAGGGCGACACAACACCAGAATTCGTGTTTGGACTTGTCGTCCGCTTCGTTCTTCCCTTGTAACCATCAACCTCATCACACACGGTGTCGAGATATTCGCTTTGTTTCAACCGTCCACCGTTTCAACCGTACCCAGTCTACCCTACTGATAATTAATGCTTTTTAAGGTGATTTCTTTGAAAAGGGAGGTTGATTCTGGCTATCGGTCGCCTGCAATCTTGCTGCAATCTCTTACAAAAGTGTCATGTTGACAAGATCGGCAACATGATAAGTAGGTACTTGGTTTTTTAGGGTTCCGTACCTCAAAAGGTAAAAAAAGGAACCCTTACAAGATCACTTTCTTGTCCGTCTGTCCGTCTGTCCGTCTGTCTGTCCGTGTGTCACCACCGATTTTCTCAGGAATGGGTGGACCAGCAAGTTGAAATTTATACCAGATACTAAGGTCTATGGTCCCTATTAGGTGTATAAAAATTAAGGTCTTGAGTCCACACAATAAAAAGATATGGGCAAATTTAGATTTTCACGAAAACTTGTAAGCACCAAAATTTACCTTAATTTTCAACTTTTTTTTTATTTTTCCGAATTTTTCCTATTTACTTGATTTGTAAGACCTTGCTTTTGACCAAAATTGACAAATCTAGGTCAACCGGAAGTACCCTATAGGTTTTGGGTCGAAAACCTAAATGGTAGTTCCAGTTGACCTAGAATTACGAAATTTGGCAAAAAGCCAGGTCTTACAGCACAAATAAGGAAAAAATTCTAAAAACTAAAAAAAGTTGAAAAATTAAAGGGTGTCTCCATACATACATAGTTGAGCCAATTAAGATAGACCTCTGAGTTGTATGAGCGCTCATACAATTCAGAGGCCTAGCTTAATTAGCACCTTACCTTTTAAGACAAACTAATGAAAAACAGATTGTACTTATACTTCTGGAGTACGGAACCCTCGGTGCGCGAGTCTGACTCGCACTTGACCGGTTTTTTTTTTTTTTGAGGATGCAACTCACTAGTAAAATTATTTAAATTCGCTTCGAATCTCTTTAGTGTCTTAAGTGCAAGAAGTTGACATGATATTTTTAAAGTCTCAGAGGCCAGGGGTGATATACTAAAAACAGATATCGCTATTGCGGTTTCAGGTCAATCTCTCAAGTTCAAAGACGCAAAAGGCAAGGATGCAAAAACGTATCTGAATGCAGGAGGCTGTAGAAAAAAATTAGGTAGTGAAATCAATCGTCAAAATTAAATAATAAAAAAAAAAAAACATTTTAATAGCACAATAACTTACAAAACGTACTTATTGTTCGAGATCACAGCATACTGCTTAAATCTAAGTCGATGATGATTACATTAAAGACACATTTTAATAATATTAATGAAACAAAATTGACTTAGAATTATGGGTTTTATAAAATATTAAGTGCTAAAATCTAATATTTACAGTGCAATAAGGTATAAAAAAGGAATAATATTAACACTAAGGAGTATATTCAAATAACAAATAATATTTTAAGTACTTAAATGATAAAAACAACGACGTAACAAAATTATTAAGCGTCTACTAAATAGGTAACTTAATTTAAACAATAATAAGTAATTTTCTGTTTACAAAGTCAAAAAACAGGCATTACAGGTACCTATCACGTTTGACACTGTAGACAGATTAACTATATCATAGGAATGAGATGGTTAATCATCATAGGAATGAGATGGTTAATCATCATAGGAATGAGATGGTTCAATATTGATTTCGCCTTTGATGCTGAATCAATATTTCAATGCTGGGATAGTTGCATAGTGAATTGTCTGCGTTAGAACATGCAGTTTTGTTGTGGTTTGTTACTGCTGTTAATAAAGCGAAACCATGGCAAAACTGTCTGATCTAATCAATATGATACAATTATGTATATAATTTTTATACGACGAACGACCCGGCCATGGCTCCACCAACCGTACTGTTGTATGGCCGTAACACCGGGAGACCGCTCGGTACTTCCCCTTAGCGGATTTCCGGGGCGCCTTCTTGACTCCCTTCAGTCACTGTGAATTTTCAGCGGTTTTCCTGTTATGGTTATTGCTTCGGTGGAGCTAAAGATGCTTTAGAAACATCGTCATCTGCGTCGCTGTCGTAGCTCGATTTGTATGTCCCAGCATCAAAATATTCTTCTTATATAAATCCAGCACTTTTCACAATATCGTAAATACGCTGTCTCGGAATCTTCTCGGCTTCGCGCTCCACAACTTGCATTTCCTTCTTCGCGAACCAAGATTCCTTCGCCAATCCTGAAGCGATGGCTGGATTGCTGTAGAATGAATTCGACTTCAGTAGTTCTGGTGGTAGCAAAGCCTCGTTAGCGGCGTTCAGTGCTACAGCGGGGTGGGGATGTATGGAGGGCCCGGATTGGGCATATTGTATTCCGGTAGCAGCTAGGGGATGGGTGAAGATCAGACCAGGGCGCGCCTGTGCTACTGTGATGAGGGCTGCGATGATGGTGATGGAATGCATTTTGATCTGGGGAAAAGAGTAATTTTTTAAATCTTTAAAAACGAGAGATCTCTAAGAACAGAGGCCCCAGTGTAACTTTTCAAATTAAAAATATAACATCTAGTTAACTAGATTCCTACAGTGCATTCCTATGTAAAACTGGCAAAGTCGTTTGGAGTTGTCAAATCACGATGTTTGCTCAGCTATACCTATTTACGGCTTGCACATCACACGATTCCAGTAACTAGTAAGGTTTAGCTCAACGTTAAATTAATTTCATGTTAAATAACCAAAATTTTACCAATCTAACTAAACCATGAAGGTACAATTAATTTAGGAAATGTAAAAAGTTGAAGGATTTTGATAAAAGTTATTTAACGGGCTGTTATTGCATGTTTACTAAAAATCTTGTTTTTAATTAATGTAATAGTACTTAATTCAAAATATCTAGGCACAAAAAGAAAAAATGTTCATTGAAAGGACTTGTTCCTATTTAAACTAAGAAAATATATTTTTGGTTTTGTATACATTTGATTTAGTTACGTCGGTTTAAAATCACCATATAATACTTTTCTACTTGTTTTCAATTATTTTTTGTCTATTGCATTTAATAAAATTATGCCAAACCAATATAATCAAACAAAAAGTCAGTAACCCAAACAACACCTCTAATGCCTCCGATCGTTTTAACCCTTAATTCACTTGGCTCAATATGCACTTCGATAACACAACAATTAAAACAAAAAAATTGCTAAAACAAACAACACCCACAATATCACATCGGATCACAAGCAACAACAACAAGTTAACAGATAATAATAATTTATAAATAATAATCTAAACCAACCAGCGCGCGGGTAATGTCACGGCCTACGCAATCACTTTATCTGCGCGGGCGCCCGTCGCTCTGGCGTATATAAGGCTAGCACATGCAACCTTCTTGTACTTCCGGATTGTATCGTACCGCGTACTTATGGTTTTTTTTAATTGTAAGGATCACACTTGACCAAGACCTCACATAAATCATATGTGATGAAACATCATACAAACTTAGATGGAACGAACGAAATAAGAAAGTCAAGGCCTAGGTAGGTACTACATAACTGAAATAACGGTACTCGGCAGCTACCAGTGTTATAGTATACAACATGATATCCCTAGCAAAACTTAGTAGCAGCTTTGCTTTATAAATCTATACATATAATAAAATCGTAGAAGTTGCCGTATCTGTACATTGAAGATTTTTACAAAATAATAATTGGGGGATGTTAGGGATAAGTAATAAATAGAACGTAAAAAAGCTATTTTTGAAATTTTGTCTGTTTGTCTGTATGTTTGTGCGCGCATCACGCAAAAACTACTGAATGAATTGAAACGAAACTTGGTACTATTTAAGTTCATACTACGGAGTAACATATATAGGATACTTTTTATCCCAAAGTTCAGCACGGTTCCCTAGGGAAAGGGGATGAAAGTCAAAACGTGTATTTGGCTGTAATTCAATAACGCGTGGTCCGATTTCATTCATTCATTTTTGTTAGAAAGTAGATACTTTAAAGATTACCGACTAATCTCTAAAAGGCTGGATCGATTTTGATGGGACTTTCACTGGCGGATGTTTACATTTTGATCTACCTAAACATCCGCCAGTGAACTTTTAACAGTTTTTAGCATGATATGAGCTCAAAGGAGCTTAGGAAAAACAAAATGATTCCTACGGGATTTTTAAAAATCAATATATATCCAGGCGAACGAAGTCGCGGGTGTCCGCTTGTCTACAAATATTTGGCACTAAAATAATACCTAATCAATATACATCGATAATAGCAAGAATCATTAACAATGTGTAACTATCTAGTTGTATACCAACTAAAGAAGAAAAAAATTCAAATTAAGTATAAATTCAAAAACTCTCAAGATCATGATGAACAATTTAACAACCTAACCTCTGCAAGACATATTCACCTAGTCGAATGTATTTCAGTTTTTGAAAATACTTATAAATACTTACACTATTTAACCATTCGAAATGTTTTCATTAATTAAGTAAGTAAGTATATCAAAGTGCTCTCAATCACAAGAAATAAAGTTCAAGCAGTGGTTTGCCTTGTCAGCCCAGTCACATGTATACCTTAAACGAATATAGTCTTTAGCCTCCTAGATATAAGAACTTGTACAACAAAGCTCACACCATAGCTCTCGGGGCTTGGCATATACCTTCCTGAGTCTCTATCACTTCCTAGTTCCGGATAACATTACTAGCTAATAAGAACAGTGTTCTAGACTATTATTATTATCAAGGTGACCTGATGAATTCCACTATAAATCTTAATCTTTAATTAATCTTAATTATTATTACTTGTACTGGTAAAGCTTCATATTATCCATTTAAGAGTGCTCTCTTCAGTAGCCCCAAGTCGAGTCATGAGTCATGCTAATCATTTCCTCATTTACGAGCGAAACGTACTCAAGAGCGAGATACATTAATTTATGCAAAACTTCTTAATGTTTTCATACAAACTAAGGCATTTAAAATCTATAATATAATAAAACTGTAACAGATCCAATTCTGTACATTGAAGATATTTTGAAATTTTTTATTGGAGGGCACTCTATAATCGATACTGAAGCCAAAACTACAATTTTTTTCATTTTTGTCTGTCTGTCTGTCTGTCTGTCTGTCTGTCTGTCTGTCTGTCTGTCTGTCTGTATCTTGGCCGCGCATCACGCCGAAACTACTGAATGGATTCAAATGAAACTTAGTACGATTTGAGTTTATACTCCGAGGTAGGATATAGGATACATTTTATCCCGAAATTCATCACGGTTCCCTTGGGAGAGGGGATGAAAGTTAAAACGTGTATTTAGCTGTAATTCATTAACGCGTTGTTCGATTTCACTCATTCTTTTTTTGTTAGAAAGGTAGTACTTTACATATTGTCCCGTAAATATTTCAAGGTCATAGGTTTTTTAGTTTAGAAATGACGGACATTACAACCCTCATTATTGGGTTCAAATAATTTGGGACCCGGATCTTTGAACGTACGGCTTATTTTAAACTGGTGTACGTTTAAATTTATGTTTGTCGGTCTGTCTATTTGTTCCGGCTAATCTCCGAAACAGCTGGATGGATTTGAATGGAACTTTCAATATTATAAGGAGTAACTTAGGTTACATTTAGTTAAGGTACATATGGAATAAGAATTATGGGATCCGATCCGATCCTATATAAAATCCTATATCTACGCGAACGAAGTTGCGGGGTTCAGCTAGTTATTAATAAAATACCTAAAGTATGCCACCTTGACTTTTTTAGTTTTGCAATGTTGTTTTTTCTTACATCGTTTATTTAAGTACTCAAGTAAAGAAAAACTAAGATGCCTAAAAATTTGCCCTAAAATAGATCATAATACGTTTCAAAGATCATAAACAAAATATAGACATTAGACGTGTATACTATTTTGCTTAGCTGACGGTATAGATAGATATCTAAAGGTGCGTCCAGACTTGAACATTTCACCGAACCGAACAGCGAACATTTCGGCGAACTTGTTACGCAGTAACCCATCTCAAGCGCTCCAAGCGCGCCGTCCACATTGAGCGTAACAAGTTCGCCGAAATGTTCGCTGTTCGGTTCGGTGAAATGTTCAAGTCTGGACGCACCTTAATGAAGAGAAAAATCGATGTAGTTATAAACCCTCATTAAAAATTGTGCGTTTCTATGGAGAAAGGAATTAGATGCGTTACAACCTTAAGCAGCCTCAGATCGAAAAGTTTCGACTTTATGCTATTCAAAATGGACACACCTTTTTCTATCCGTTGCTCTTCTTATCATATTATACTTCTTACTTTACTCTAACAGAGCAACAAGAAATCAGTCTCAGCAAAACTCGCCTCAGGTTGAGGCAGCTATATCACTATTTGATCTGCATTTGAAGCACAGGTTGCTGCTATTCTGCGTCCAGCGTCCGCTATAATCCGATGATACCACTTTGTCACTATCACGATTTCGCAACAATTTTAACAACGTTATTTATTCCGTACGCCGCGCTGCCCTCCTAGAATGTACTTACATTGCAGGTGTAGGCATCACGTGCGTTGTTTGCTCAACAAAACTTAATACAATGATGTCACTGACAAGCAACAAGTTCATACGTAACTTACACGTTGTATACGTGTTTATTTTTTAAAGCAGAGGACACAAAAAAAAATTAATGCTCAGTCTATCTAGGTTTTAGATCCAAAATATAAACTGAAAGGACGATTAAACTAGGATTGCGAGTTGTGGTTTGTTCACTGACAGGGTCTCTTGTTGGGAATTAAATACGCCTCGCTCATCTTTCGCCGCTTGAATTCAGGAGCTCTCTGCGGTCGCTCGATGTCAGCTGTCCACCAAGTGAAGGTCCTGCCATCACTGCGCTTTCTTATATGAAGCCACCATTCCAGCACCTTGGGACTCTAACATCTAAGTATCGGGTATTCAAACTTTGTACCCCACCCATTGTATTTTTACCCGACTACGGCAAAGCCAAAAGGAAGGGTTATGATTTTAGCAGTCTATGTAATATGTATGTATGTGGCCGATTTTCATATGAGATTCTGTGTGTACCACTGTAGCGCCTAAACTACTGGACCGATTTTGATGAATGAGGTGTCTCGAAGTTGATTCGTTGTTACGGTCCGGGTGACATCTAAGGCTACATTTTATTTACGAAAAAAATCGAGAAGTGACCTTCGCGCGGTTTTCTAGATTATGAAATTATAGTTTAGGATAGACATAACAGATGGCGCCACTAGCTGCTTGCGCCACGCTTTCGCATTAAATTATTAATTTAATTATTAAGCGTTGTCGGGTTTTAGTTTACGAACTTTTTCTTGTTTTTAGCTATATCGGATATTTTACGTATCTCGTCATAACTCTCTCCATCTCCAATTATGCAGAGGCTTGAAAGGTTAAGCCGGCTTTGTGACCTAAATATTCGAGGATGTTCAGCAAGAAATGATCTACCACGATAATAGAGTCGCTCTATTTCTTTTGTTTAGATTAACACAAAAGTGGAGAAGGATTTATCAAGTGAACTAAATGTGATAATGAAGCAATCCTGTTGTTGGGTCTTTTTTTAGTTTACGTTAAGTACTTGACTCAGGATCGTACAATAATGCATACCAGTATGCATTATTGCACGACCCTGAGTCAAATTTAATTTTTAGGGACAAGCAGAATAAACCATAATATAACCGAAGACGGGGTATTTTTGATAGCTTTCAGTGTATGTGTATAACAAGGTAATAAGTTAATGAATAAAATGTTTATTTTATAATTTAAACGAGTAACGCCCACAGATTTTCGCACCCACGTCTCTTTTTTACCCGACTGGGTATAGGTATGTGTTTCACCTGTGTGTATGTATGTCCATTCCTATGTCCGCTTGTAACTAATCAACGGCTCAACGGATTTTGATAAATGATACGTCATTAGATTTGTCTCAATGACGCGAGTGTTATAGGGTACCTAAATTAAAAAAAAAATCAAAATCGCGGACTTTATGCGCTTTAATGTGCGAGCTGAAAAAAAAATTTTTCTTCAAGACCCTCGAGTGGGATATCAAAATAAAGGGATTCAAAAGGCAAATACGAAAATGTATAAATTTATATATTTGGAAACAATTTGGAGTGATAAATCGTAGAAAATTACCGTTTCCTATGTCAGTTCGTAACTACTTAACGGCTCAACCTATTTTGATAAATTATACGTCATTAGATTTGTCTTGACGGCGCAAATGTTACTGGGTACATAAAATTTATAAAAAATCAAAATGGCGAATGTTATGCACTTTAATGTGCGGGCTGAAAAAAATTTTTTTTTTCAAGACCTTCGAGTGGGGTATCAAAATAAAGGGCTTTAAAAGGCGAGTACGAAAATGTATACAATCTATATGTTTTAAATCAATTTGGAGTGACAAATCATGAAAAACAAAATAAATAACAACTACACTGTAAGTGGTACGGTGGTAGTTTATTAATTTTTTAGTTCGTTTTTTAGTATGGCAGTCGGGTTTTTTTAATTTTTAAATTATAGCTTGTTGTGATTTATGTTCGCAAAATTATGTAGATACATTAAGTACTTACTAAATTATGAATACAAAATTACTACAAAGAGAATTCATAATGTAGTGGAAATGTGAACATAAAAAACTAAAAATTAATAACTAAATGTAATTCTGTTTTTCCAGAAGTTAACGTTATACCTATACCTATCAGAAGTTTGAAATTAGTTTAAGCTTCATCTGATTTTGTCTTTGTGTTTTCTTCACACTCAGAGTTTGTGGTGAATTTCAAATACAATAGATACCTATGAGTAAGATGCATTTTAATATAACTTATTTTGTACCTTTTTTCTTTTAGAAAGCGTGTTTTTTTTTAACCGACTTCAAAAAAAAGGAGGTTCTGTATTCGACCCGTATGTATGTATGTATGTATGTATGTATGTATGTAAGTATGTTCGCGATTATCTCCGCAACTAATGAACCGATTTTGATGATTTTTTCACTATCGTAATCTACATACTTTCAAGAAGGTTTTAGTGTATAACACATCAAGTTATCATTCTTATATACGAAGTTATAAACGTAAATGTACACATATGTCACTAATATGTTCTCTGAGATTGCCAGACCTGTTGCTGAAGTCCGATATAGCTATTCTGTCCAAAAACTTCACTCTGCTACGCCTACGTAACATTGACCTTTTGCAAAAAAAAAATTGGACCGAGGTCAATAACAGCTACATTTAGAGTGGAGTTGGAGTTTGTGCATGGTAACGCGTATTTCCATTCTATACCAGGCCAAACCGCAAGGATGTGAAACTAGTCGCATAGAGATTGTAAATAAATTTTTAATCAAGGTCTTCCAAATTATACAAGAGTAGTACGCATACAAACTAATCTTGTATAGATCGGAAGTTAGGTTAGGTTGGGTTAGAACATTATAAAACCATGCACCTATAGTATGACACATAAAATGTATATGTCACAGGATAATATTGATAATAATTAATAATATATAGGTCATAATCTATTTTACATAGTTCTCATTTATATTATTACCATTTATTAAAAAAAATCACTAAAAAACATAAAATAATTTTTTTCAAAGAAAAATGAACCGACTTCAAAAGATTCGAACTAAAAAGTTTAAAATAATTTTGTTATTCATTTAGATTGACGATTAAACTACCTAACTCAAATGATATATAATTTTTTGGAGTCGGCGCCAAACCACATTCAATTCGTGTGAGTAAAATCAGAGTATCCACTTTTGAACGCGAGCGCGGTGTACTAATAGTCGCAGAGGGAGGCTGTCCGGGACGCGGGGGGCATATTTTCGACTTGAAGTGAATTTGAAGTCATTTGGCGCCGACTTCAAAAATTATATATCATTTGAGTTAGGTAGTTTAATCGTCAATCTAAATGAATAACAAAATTATTTTAAACTTTTTAGTTCGAATCTTTTGAAGTCGGTTCATTTTTCTTTGAAAAAAATTATTTCGATAGATTTTAATTTAATATGATACAACATTCTTAATTTAACCGCAAAAAATTAATTGGACTTGGACCCTACTTTTCTTTCTCTACATACTTATAATAGATTTAAAGGCCAGTGTGTTAAATACACTGCATGTTTGGTCTCACTAGACCAAACAAGCAGTGTATTTACTCGATCTGTGTCGAATATGCTAACAGTGGTTAGTATATTCGACACAGATCACGAAGTCCAGGGCTCGATTCCCGAGTAGGGCAAAAAATAATTGTTAGGTATTGAGTTTTTCTGTCAAGAAATTTTCAGTGCCAGCCCGGAGTTGGTAGTCAGTTGGTAGTCAGTTTTACCCCCGTGCCTCGGAGAGCACGTTAAACAGTCGGTCCTGGTTATTAAACACAGATAAAGTTTTCACTGTAAACGTTCTCATGATTCCATAAAGTTTCATTTTACATTTCTTAGCTAAACTTACCTCCGCGGTACATCGCAAAGTTAGTTGCAAAACTACACATCGAACAAGTAGAAGTTAGGGACTTGATACCATACATTATAATACACATACATATACGAGGCGCGGCTTTGTTACCATGTCGGCATGTGTAGGTTACTGGAGCATCTTAACACGTTAACAATACAAAAGGAACTGTCTGGTGCATCACTTTCAAGAAAATTGAACAATGTTAGTAGAATTTATTTTTTATTTTTATTGTATAACATGTTTGTGAATGAACCCTTTACTGCGATCTGTCATCTGACCTGGTTATAATAAGGATGCAGCCAGGAAAAGGGGCTAACCCCGACGGGGTATGCCAGTTTTATTATACCCATACCATATTAAGTACCCCTGATCAGATTCGTGCCAGAAAGACAGCAAGTCCTGCGTCAATTTAGCGTTCTTGTCCAATTTTTTTTTTTCAAATTCAAATTCAAATAAACTTTATTCAAAATTGGTACACTGTACACTTTTTGAACGTCAATTTAAGAACAGACAATGTGATAATTATTTACTTACGGAAACTTAAATCTAAAACTACAAGGGTTCGTTCTTGCTACGTTCTTGTTAGGGTATTGCTTGATAAGGTCTTCCTATCGTTCTCCTATAGCAGACAAGTATGAAGTAAGTAGTTAAGCACAGATAAAATTCGCCATCTATATAAAAATACGTCGAACGATAGCAACGTCTATTTATTCATGCAGTACGCAGAACAGTTTCTCAAGTCGGGGCCAAGTTCAGTGCAATATTAACGAGGTTTCAACACGTGACCGCGTGCCTGCGCAAAAACAACCTCTTTTAATACGTAAAAAGATACGCTGCGCCATTAAAGTTATACGGATTCAATTTCACCCTGAAACTTGTAAAAAGGTTTTGGTTAAAAAGGTATGTAGTACTTACATATAATAAAATCGTAGACTTGCCGTAGGTATCTGTACATTAAAGATTTTTGTAAAATAATAACTGGGGGACTTGAGGGATAACTAATAGAACGTAAAAAAGCTACTTATTTTGAAATTTTTATCTGTTTGTCTGTATGTTTCTGCGCGCATCACGCAAAAAATACTGAATGGATTGAAATGAAACTTGGCATGATTTAAGTTCATTTTACGAGTAACATATATAGGATACTTTTTATCCCGAAATTCAGCAGGGCTCCCTTGGGTGAGGGGATCAAAGTCAAAATGTGTACTTGGCTATAATTCATTAATGCGTACCAAGTCCGATTTCATTCGTTATTTTAGGAAGGAAATACTTTAAAAATTATCCCGTAAATATTTCACAGTCATCTGTTTTGTAGTTCAGAAATTACGGCCATCAAAACCCTTAGTATTCCATATAACTTGGAACCCGGATTGTATAGGAACCTTTGAACGTATGGATTAAGCGTGCGTTGTGTTTTTCTGTTTGTCTATTTATTGCGGCTAATCTCCGAAAGGCTGGATCGATTTTGACGGGACTTTCACTGGCGGATATTCACATTTTGATGCGCCACTTTTACCAGTTTTAGCAAGGTCAAAAGAGCTTAGAAAAAACAAAGAGTTCCCTATACTTTTTTATATTTTTATAAACCAAATCCACGCGAACGAAGTCGCTGGCATCCGCTTGTTCACTATGAAGTTTAAAGATGACTTTCTACTAGGGCTGTGCCAAGATATGGTGCGAGGGTATTGCCGAGAAAAAAAATATTGAAATTTGAAAAAAAAAAAATTGTATTAAAAGCTAATAAATCGTTATAAACCATTTCTTTTGAATGGAGAATTTAATAATTTTTAACTTTTCAACGATTAGAACTTATAAAAGACAGAGAAATGTGAATAGACATTTGTGATTAGATATTTTGTTTCAAACCTTAGGATTTTTTTTCTCGGCAATGGCTAAGTAGTGCTCTAGGATTTGAGTATGAGAATACACTCACTGAGTGCTAACTACACGCTCCGAACCTCCGTTTAATTTGAGAACCCCACATTCTTCCCGTCTCCTTGTTAGTTCATTTTGGATGGAAAATTATAACACTCATGATTAAGAATTATTGACTCCTTGACTTACCTACCGTGATTTCATTTCAAAACTTCATTCGTCCTTTCATTATGATAACCAGACTGAAATCCTTCATCATTATCACTGATATCTTTAGCAAATTGTCGTGGAAAATGAGTTGTATCTTGTAGTAGTCTCACGCGATCTCCAAATTGAGCTCTAAGTATTTGGTAGAAATCCCTTGTTTCACCCTTGGCTGTGGTCTGCCAAGTACTTGGCCTGTTGCAGTGCTTCGGATATGCGCATTTGTCCTGTGACGTCTTTGTGTCTTTACCAGCAGTAGATTTTTCGTCTTCTTTTGTCGACTATGAGAGGATTATAATTTTAGCAGTGTTAACGTCTATTGTTATCGTTGATATAGTCAATTTTGCACGGGAGAATTGTTGTATTTATAATTATATTTTTGGCTATTTTGATTTAATCTCAGAAGGTAAACATATCTATAGCATTGCATTTTTTAGATCTATCTAAGAAGAACAACTCCACATTAAATTGCTTTCACCTAACTCTAACCCTTTACGCGGAATGATAATAGATTGTGTCAGAAAATCTCTCACGTAGCTGGATTTAAGCCGACTTAATCAACATTTTTCATCATATTTCTGCCAATTTTCATAAAACCTTTATAAATTATACACCTACACGGTATACGCTTCACAGAACCAGTATATCCAATGATGCAATCTGAATGAAAATATCTTCAGATGTTTCTGAGATTAGTGCCTATAGACAAACAAACCCCGAGGAAGGACTTTATTTTATGTTTACATATATTGTTAATGATAATAATAGGCTTCCTCGTGAGTCGAAACACCCAAATTATTCTTTTGATTTTCATAAATTAGGTGCCATTGGCTGTATCTCATTAGCCGTTTGACGTCGTTGCGAATCCGAAATTAAATGGCGGAAAACAAAATACGCAACAGAAAAATATAAAATGAAACAAACGTCGACACGTTTGTATCATTTTTATTTGATTCAATACCTCGATAGATACAAAACGAAAACATCATCGCGATTCCAACGTACCGTGATCTTATCGGCGATAACGATCTCCTTCGCGATGCCATCATGATCGGCGTTTTGATTTTTTACTTTGCCTTGTATTCTATCATATGCCGTTAATATTCAATATGACAGAGTACAAAGAAATAGAATATACTAGAACATACTGATGTTGTACCTAAGTTGTAGGACTTTGTTTTACCTACATGTTTTGGAGTCATCGCATCTGTAGTAATCGCATCTGTGGTATCTAGTTGCGATGATGTGTTTGATATAGTGCACGTTGTTAATGCAGAAACATTTCCTGTTACATTTAAAGCTGTTTTTGTACTGTTTGTTGATACAATCGTCACTGCAGTAGTTAGTGCTTCATTTGCAAACGTGGTATTTACTTGTGCTTCAGAACTTATAAAATTGGTTACTGCTTGGGTACTCGTCAAATATTTAGTTGTAATATTTGGTTCAGTACTTTTTATATTTGCAATTGCTTTGGTAACAGTTACATTGCTTGTTGCTTTGTTATTTGATAAATTGGTGGTTGCTTCCGTACTTGTCAAATTATTTATTACTTCAGTATTTGGTACAATTACTGTTGTTGTACTTATCAATTCTGTTCTTGTATTTGAAAGAGTAATAGATGAGTTAGTAATTTGAGATGTTGTAATATTTAAAGCTGCACATGTTACTGCAGGATGCACACATGTGGCTTTAGTACTAGGTTCAGTTGATAACGAATAATTATTTGTTATTATGGCTGTTGTGTTGTTTTGGTTGTTTACAGTTACTGCAACAAACAAAATAATATTTATTCATAATACCACGTACTTAGTGATAAAAATTTAAGTTATTTATTCTACCACTTATAAGCAGTTAATATTTGTAGTTTATAAGTTACCTGATTCAGATTCGGTGTCAGATTTTGTAATAGTGGTATTTACTATTTCTAATGTATTTGCTGAAGCAGTGGTAGTCTCAACAGACACAGAAATATTTAACGTAATTTTTGGGCTAATAGATAATGTCATTGTAGAACTTGGTACTGTTTCATTCGATGGACATTTCCCTTTGTCCGTTTCAGTAAATTCTATAAAATTAAAAAAGATCATTCTTAAATTAAGTTGAGAAATAAATCATTATATTGGGCATTCAGAGTCAGAAAAAAAAAGAAATACATAGATACCTTTGTGATAATCGCAGTTGTATTCAAATAAATCACACTCATCTAAAAATAATCTCGTATTCAAATTCTTTTCCAAACCACATATTGATACTCCGGTATGGTTACAAGTTTTTGCAAATGCGCAAGAGTCGGTAGGCTAAAAGTTTTGAAGTTTTTTTTTTTTTCATATTATAAACTAGCTTCTGCCCGCGGCTTCGCCCGCGTGAATTTCGGTTTTTCACAATACCCGAGGGAATCGTGGCTTTCTGGTTCCCGTTCCCGCTCCCTTTTCCCACCTTTATACCTCCTTTTAAGGAAGTATGGTGTAGTAATCTACCTATAGATGTATGTAGATATAGATTTCGTTTAGTTTTTTTAAAATACCGGGATTTTCAATGATAAAAAGTAGCCTATGTGATAAGCCAAGGCATAATCTCTATCATCTATCATGTCTATTCAAAATTTCAGCCAAACTGGTTGCGGCGTTAAAGATTAAAAAACATACACACACACACACACACACACACACACACACACGCGCGCACACTGCGAGCGAAGTCGCGGGAATCTGCTAGTCATTGATAGGTCGATTGCCCCATACTAAGTATCAGTCTGAGCTTGAGAGAGATCAAAGAGGTCTTTAAGCGATTCCTGATGAAAAGAGGAGGGACAGCGCTATACGACTGCTCCATTGTCTGCTTTCGTTGTCACACTCACTTAAGTTGATGACTTAAGGATATAACGGACATGACATTTTTGACCTATTAAGCTTTACGATAGGTATAATACAATTCTTACCGGAATATAATGTTGTTTTGTTAAACTGTACAATAAGATTATCCCGAGGACTATGACTAAGCGAGCACACGTATAAATCATAACTATCGATATGTTATTATTTGATATACCTAATAAGTGTGTAAATGTTTCATAACTTGTACAATTAAATAATTCTATACCCATAAATAATGTAACACCCATTCCCAATACATTTTATTTCAAATTCATTTCAATGAATAGGTACTGAAATATTTTCACAAAAGTTCAACTTCGTATGGATAATGGAAACATAAAACAAGATTTTATTATTTTGAGATTAGGTTTGAGATTTACGATAGCGGATTTTATGAACGACGAAATAACTGCATGTGAACAAATTGTTATTTATTTCTCATTCATCACGTTCTTATCTCATTAGTTATAAATAACTAAACTATTCAAGGTAATCGTCTGATTTATCCGTGGTTTTTTTTCCAAGCCGTTTCACTAGGAACCCTTTTACAACCTTAATCATCATTTTGCCATTCTTCTTCACCTTTTGGGTTCTTATAACCACGGTTCTCACTAATTTATTTGTAGTTATTGGTACTTTCCTTCTTATTGCTATTGGTCTAGTTGTTCGTCTAGTTTTCTTTCTCCAAGTTGGTGTATACCTCCTCTTTCCTTTTAACATACGCTCTGGTAGAGACACTCCCAATGTCGTTGGTTTCACCGGCAATCTTCTACGTGGAACGTGAGAGTGTCGGTTGCCAAGTCGGAGTCCTTCCTTACACGTAGGGCAAGGAACCATGGGAGGGCATTTTGTGGTCGGTAGATTGAAGCAATCAGAGTAGTTTATGGCATAGTAATCTGTAGTAGAAATTACTTAATAACAAGCTTAAGTAGGTACAGCAAAATTCTGCTGCAATGTTATTAAATGTTCCAGTAAGATGCCGCGTAGAAACCGAAGAAGCTGTCATACTTATCCCTTTCAGGTTAGTCGTCGTTGCTAGACATAGGTATCTTGGTAGGTACATAAGGTACCTACACCATAGACCACGCTAGAGGCCGTTTGAGCCCAGTAGCTAGCAGCCACTCGTAGTCACCACGTTGAGAACTCAACATCATTCGGTTCTTCGAACTATGAGCCTCGCCCATTGCCAGTTCAATTTCAAGACTCTATGAGCTATATATGTAACTTTGGTTCTCCTTCGGATCTCTTTTATTTTGATACGATTTCTCGCTCGATCGCTCGCTCGCTCGATTTCTCGACTCACGGCACGCATATTGTTGCCGTGAGTCAGAGAAATTGTGTAAAAATAAATGGAATTTAATCTCAAAAAATCATGAGAACAGAAGTGTGACCGCCGCGTTAATATTAGCAAATTCCTCGCAAATACCAAGATTTTCCCCGGCTCTAAAAGCAAATTTTTTCGCATTACTATGCGGGCTGATCACACTGACCTTTACGTTAGGATTCTCCCGGTTATTTTACGGCATAAAAATAATGGGGCACTGCCACTTTCGTTCTTAACTTAAAACATCATATAAAATCTTGTAGCTTTACGTCTCAGTCATGAGTTATGTTGAGAAATAAAAGTTAACAATCAAAATATAAAATAATATAAAAATATGCTGTCTCATCAAACGAATGCAGGATGTCACTGGATACAAGTGGCACAAGACTGCAATATGTAGAAATCCCTAATCTAGAATTGCCAGTGGACCTATGAACTATTGAACATGTAATAGTTAATGGCGATGAAGATCACAACGGCCATTCTGGACTATGGCAAATGTGGTGGCAAAAGTACAAGGTTCTAAAACTTTCAATTTTTGTTTTCTATAGCCTAAGTATTAATAATATAATTTTCCACGAGCTCACGGGCTAGTTATTTACCTTTTGCGTAATCACAATTGTACTCAAACATATCACATTCGTCGATAAACAATCTCCTGCTGTAGACATCTTCGTCGTTCTCCGTACCACATTCAGGAATCCATGTGTGATTACAAATGTCTGCTAGTAGGCACCAATGTAGAGGCTAAAACAAACTATTACTGTTCTATCTTTCTCTACTATCGTCTCTTATTAAACTATAAACTGCATATTAAAACTATACCTACCTACTTATTGGACCTACTTATTCAAACTCGGTCATATATTATATTTATACAATATCTTATGTAGCAAGCTTTTCAATGCTTGCTACAATACTAGACTTCAAATTAACCGTCAATTTTACTCAGAACAAAAAACCGCGTTCTCGGTTTCAACGGAAAAATTCATTAACGAAACAAAAACAAGTGCTCTCCGCGAGTTTATACATATTTCCCGTTACTTATATTTCAATGGAGGCAGCTAAAGGGCATTTTCGTGAAAGAAATAGTTTAAACGAGTTACCCAAATAAAATGTTGAACCGTGGGGTATGGTATAAGGAGTGAAACTGGAAAGAAAAATAAATAAATTAAGTACTCGTATATAGGTACAATAATTTCAACGAAGCGTAACGGATGCCCGCCAACACGCATTGGAGCATGCAGCGTGGCGGGTCTGAGCTCTAAATCCCTTTCTCCTATGAGTGAGGAGGCCTGTGACCAGCAGTGGGACGTTAAAAGGCTGTAGTGGTGGTAATAGAAGCAGCAGAAAGTGGACATCCCAGTTAACACGCTTTATAGTCGCTGCCTTCGTGCGTTGGACTTTACCCACTGTTTTAAATTCAACTTTCAGGACGAGATGAGATGATAATATATTATGCCAAATGCAAATCATTATTTACCTATGCACAAAGAACGATAAATCATTTCATTCTTTCGAGAACTCGTCACGAAAATGCGAATCAATTTTCGCGTAACTCAGCACCGTCTCTCAATGTGCACTCTAGGTTTTCATTGACTTTTATTTTATTTTCGTGTTCAATATAATTTGTTCGTCGTTCATATAAATGTAAAATCAAATACCTACAAACATAATAGAAGTTACAACAGTAGCTACTTATTCAATCTATTTACCTACAAGAAATAATGGAAATTACCTACTAGAAACCTATTCGTATAAGCTTCATGTAATATCGTACCGCGGCCTACGCATACATTCTAATCAAAGAAAATACCCATAGACTCAACAAACATAATAATATATTGTAATTTAATCCAATAAAAAACAGGAAAATTCGACCTTTGTTGTCAACCAAATTTAAGCTTTATAATAACAGTTAGTTCGTACTACTAACGGATCACGGTGCTCATTTCTTATTCTCTCCTTCAATCTTCCAATCTCAATCTCTTATAGTTTAAAACAGTCGCAAACTACATCTGCACAATCTGCTCCTCGGTGGTTTCAGAATCCAATTTCTATTAAAACAGACTTCTGAAAAGATCCTGGACTTAAATTTGGCGCGAATTTTTGACAAGATATTAAACCATTTTTCATCGTTCATTTTTGCAATGAATGATGCACGATACGATATTTGCTATGGCACAGTGCCTGTGAACGATGAACGGTCGGTGTTTAGACGGTTCCTTTTCGATGAGTCATCGATGAAGCCTCGAAAATGAAAGCAAAAGTCCCGAAAAATTAACCGTCTAATTTGGGCTTTATATCTTCTCTTCGTCTTCTCCATTCATGCTTTTACACGAGCGCTTTCCTGGCTTAATTTAACTAAGCCTCCTTTCCTATTTTTGAGCATTTTCCACCATCTTAACGGTCGGCCATGGTAAGTAGACACGTTTATTGGGTTTCATACCGGACTTTATTACTGCTAGCCGACGTCTTTATTGAATGTCCGTAGGGCTTTGTCTGTCGCAGCAACATACTTACTTGATTAAAATATTCTAAAAATAATAGACAATTATATGACAACTAGCTACCGCGCCGTAGCTATTTCTAAAAATCCTATTAAGTAAGTTACTTGTCTACATTATAAACGAAACCTCTGTGCCAAATTTCAGCTTTATAGCTCGAAAGGTTTGAGCTGGGCATTGATTGATGAGTCAGTAGAATTTCTTGCACGTGGATTTCTAAAACACACTTTTTTTATCCTTTGTAACTACGATAAATTATAATAAAAAAAGGTTTTCTCGTTATTTTTGTGTGAACAGATTCACCTTTATTTGCCACAAAAGGTGAAAGATCACAAGTCAATTTTCTGGAAAGTAATAACACCTACGCACTTTGCTACGACTTATTAAACCACCTCTCTAGCATAACAGTACGAATACTGGCTAGATACTAAAGCAAGAGGTCCCGCGTTCAATCCACGATTTGAATTTTAACATTTACGTACTTTTTGTTGGAAGTATATAAACAAGAACTAGACTATTTAATTGTGATAGTCTTCGCTACTCAACTGAATATTCGTTTTGTTTAATTCATGCTGAAACTCAGAATGATTTTTCAGATACTTAGCAATAATATTTCTATCATGGTTCTAATACGATCCATCGAATTAAACAATGGGTTCATGTAGGTTCTTCAAATCTTCATAATTATTATATATACTATACGTATCTACCTACCTATAGTAACTTTTAATAAAAAATTATGTTTCGTGAACGTTTATAAACTTTTCGTAATATTTTTCATAGCCCTAACAGTAACATGAGAATGTTCAATGGAATTTTTTGTCAATACATTACTCTTGAGTCAAGAGACACGACCATACCCTTCCCGCGTCCCTCGTCTGGCTATCGAACCCCGCAGGCTATAAACTAAATGAGCCCCTATATTTTAAGGACAAAACCCCTACAATACTGAAAGCGTTTTCAGTTTATCCTTTGAGAAAATACTCTCTTACAAGAACGTATTAAATGGGATTAACCCTAATAAGAGTATAGAACAATCGCCGACGCAAACTTGTCTCCACCATTACGTAACACCCACATATCCGAATTGATTTTTGTTCCCGTCCACCCGATTCTAGTACGCATGCGCCGAAGTTTCCACTCACACAGAAACCCATACCTACAACATACATACTATTCTTCTCTTCAATAGAATTAAAACCGTAGTTCTATTGATGTAAAGTGGAATTTTGTTCGCATTTCATAATGGTATTTTTAGACCATTCGGACCTATTAAGGAAAACACAGGCGCGCCCTCTTCCATGCAAATCGGAAAACCTTGTTACGGAAGGTTTTCACTTCTCTCCGTATTTTCTTAAATATCGCGCATTTTCTCATTATACTCCGGTGTATTTCCTTTTATTCGTTAGCGTGATATCGTTTTGGAGGGTTTGTGGTAACGTAAAATATTGAAAGGGACGTTTAAAGGAGTGAAAAGGCGTGACTATAAATAGACTGCTGCCCGATGTACTTGTAGGGAAATCTAGTGAGCATCCCATTCATAAAACACATTCATTTGGTGCTGGACAGGGAAGGTGCATAGGTCGGGAAGCCACTTTCCTTTGAATGAATATTACATTTTATCTGTGAACGTTCATCTTTAGGCGCGTTTGGCGAATTTCGGATTTTCTTCAACTCCGTAGCAGCAGAGAAAATCAAGTGGAAAAATGTGAGTAATGCATTGAAATTTTATAACTTCGTGTTTTAATGTGCGTATATGATAAAGGATAACGAAAAATTATTTAAGGTTAAGAAGATTATTTCTCTTAATATAATTTATTATTTTAATAGAAATCCGTTGCACCTCACGCATACTATGTTCAAGTTACACGTACTAATTAAGTTACCTATAAGTTGCAAGATTCCAATTTCAATAAATACCTAAACAACTCAAATAATAATAGTTAATACCTATTAAAATAGGTAATAATTTACAAAAATTAATCATTAGGTTAATATACAAATATAGGTAAACAAAAACCTTCATACGGCTAATTTATTACAAAATTCGGTTACACTGTAATAATGAATCAGTTTTATTTATATAGGTACTTACCTTGTATAGTTTTATATATTTACCATACCTGCAGAAAAATGATACTAATACCTACTAGCTGGCTTTAGCCTTTTGATTCGATGGCGTTAAATTAGGTATGAAAAATATCTAGCTACAGCTTTACCCGAGCTTTCTAGTGGACCAAGTTGTGGTTCAAGCTGAAGCAGTATGTTGGTTTGTTGATTTGCTTTCGTCTCTAAAAGTCACAATCTGCCTAGTGGATAATGAGTGATGCGTACACTAACAAATAAACAAACTAAGTATGCACTTATTACAATTTCGTATCTGAAGAGATTGTTTTTCGTCAACAAAGTTGATTAACATTGATTAACGTATTTTCAGCTAGTCACAGCTCCGTGCACATCTAGGTCTTTGACCTCTACCGTTGTATCGATTGTGACACATTGATTGATTACCAGGAAGCGAAGCCTCAGCAATGTAACCTGACTGGCTATGATGTGTTCGGTGATCCATAGATTTTAGAGATAGAGTTTTTTTTAGGTTTTTTGATTATCGTATGATTTATTTTATTTTTAACCCCCGAGGAAAAAACGACGGGGTGTTATAAGTTTCACGTGTCTGTGGGTGTGTGTGTGTGTGTGTGTGTGTGTGTGTGTGTGTGTGTGTGTGTGTGTGTGTGTGTGTGTGTGTGTGTGTGTGTGTGTGTGTGTGTGTGTGTGTGTGTGTGTGTGTGTGTGTGTGTGTGTGTGTGTGTGTGTGTGTGTGTGTGTGTGTGTGTGTGTGTGTGTGTGTGTGTGTGTGTGTGTGTGTGTGTGTGTGTGTGTGTGTGTGTGTGTGTGTGTGTGTGTGTGTGTGTGTGTGTGTGTGTGTGTGTGTGTGTGTGTGTGTGTGTGTGTGTGTGTGTGTGTGTGTGTGTGTGTGTGTGTGTGTGTGTGTGTGTGTGTGTGTGTGTGTGTGTGTGTGTGTGTGTGTGTGTGTGTGTGTGTGTGTGTGTGTGTGTGTGTGTGTGTGTGTGTGTGTGTGTGTGTGTGTGTGTGTGTGTGTGTGTGTGTGTGTGTGTGTGTGTGTGTGTGTGTGTGTGTGTGTGTGTGTGTGTGTGTGTGTGTGTGTGTGTGTGTGTGTGTGTGTGTGTGTGTGTGTGTGTGTGTGTGTGTGTGTGTGTGTGTGTGTGTGTGTGTGTGTGTGTGTGTGTGTGTGTGTGTGTGTGTGTGTGTGTGTGTGTGTGTGTGTGTGTGTGTGTGTGTGTGTGTGTGTGTGTGTGTGTGTGTGTGTGTGTGTGTGTGTGTGTGTGTGTGTGTGTGTGTGTGTGTGTGTGTGTGTGTGTGTGTGTGTGTGTGTGTGTGTGTGTGTGTGTGTGTGTGTGTGTGTGTGTGTGTGTGTGTGTGTGTGTGTGTGTGTGTGTGTGTGTGTGTGTGTGTGTGTGTGTGTGTGTGTGTGTGTGTGTGTGTGTGTGTGTGTGTGTGTGTGTGTGTGTGTGTGTGTGTGTGTGTGTGTGTGTGTGTGTGTGTGTGTGTGTGTGTGTGTGTGTGTGTGTGTGTGTGTGTGTGTGTGTGTGTGTGTGTGTGTGTGTGTCTGTCTGTTCCCCTGTGGCGCTCAAACGCGTGGACCGATTTGAATGCGGTTTTTTTTGTTTGAAAGGTGAATTAGTCGAGAGTGTTGTTAGCTATGTTTCATGAAAATCGATCCAAGATGGCCGCCGCTACAAAATGGCGGATTACATATTTTATCACAACACCCTCAATATGGATATCAAATGAAAGGGCTTGACTAGCCGAATAGCACTATTGCAAATTCAAGATGGCCGCCGCCACAAAATGGCGAATGTCGGGGGTTTTTTAAATTTTCAATTTATACTTGTATGACAAAATTTTAGCACATAGATAGGACCCTGGAGACGGACACAGAATATGTACTTTATATCCGAAAAAGTGAAGGAATAGAGTCCACACATGTTAGCACACACACTTGTGCACTATAATATCTCCTGAGTAATCTTCATTGAGATTAGCCGCCGTGGGCCGTGGCCGAAATTCGGTCGGGAGGACATTACTCTTGCTGCAACTACGTATTTCATACTCATTTCATATTGATAGCGGCAGTGTTAGCTAATCAGAGATAATTGGGGTAAACTACAGACATCCAGAACATGATTGTATAATAAATGAACGTCTTATCAATCTTAGCCTCAAATTAAACTCAGAGGTGAGACCGCTAAACGTCGCGAAAATGCTCTTTGAAAATCCATCCAACTTACTAATATATAAATGCGAAAGTAACTCTGTCTGTCTGTTAGACTTTCACGCCAAAGCCGCTGAATCGATTTTGACAAAAATTCGGTACAGAGATAGACTAGATCTTGTAGATGGACGTAGGCTACTTTTTATCCCGGAAAATCATAGATTTCCCAAGGGGTTTTTAAAAAATCTAAATCGAATGAAGTCGCCGGCATCAGCAAAAAAAAAAGTAAAATGTTAAGCAGCCCTTACAAAAGGATTATACTGAAATTTATGTAGTACAGACAGCACTTAAAGGAGGGCAAATCAAATGATTCAACAGTCGTCTACTACGCAGATTGCTAAGTAAGCACTTTGTCTACGTCAAACGAAATGTCGATGTGGTGTTTCGTGTCCTTTTTTTTTGACGTGGTCGAAAAGCTTTTATAGCTACCCCCGTTCTGACCGCAAAATGCGGCAGAACGAAGGTTATGTGGGACTCCCCCCACATGAGGGAATGAGGATATACCCACTAAAAACCACCACGGCATGACCCACATGCTATCTGTGCTGGACGCCTGGAGATTGTGTGCATCCCAGGCATCCGGCAGCCGCCCCAGCTGGGGCTCCCGCTCGCCTCTGGGCTGTCCCTCCAGAAGCGACCTCCCGTAATTTTTTAACGAGGTTTTCGTCCCGCGACGGGCATTGCTGCCCCCCGCCCCGGGGTGTATCACCCCTGTTTCGTCCGCAGTGCCCTCTGCTAGTCAGAGGGACACGTGGAGAAACCTCCCTCCGTCAGGTCATTGGCCATGGCTAACAATATTCCCGTAGGAAAATTATTAACCATGTTACCGGGGCGCACCGGCCCGAATACTGCTCTTCCCCTCGGACGTATCCAAGAGGACCAGCAGCACCCAGGCACACTGGGAGGTTACCTGGCTGGCACCCCGCGGTGCTTCGTGTCTTGACCTTCGATAGTGTTTCACTTTTTTTACTTCAGTACTTAAAACTAGGTACTCATAGTAACAATATTTCGTGGAAAAACTGCACTCAGGGGTTGTTAACGGCTGTTTGAGCACACAATGTAAATTAACACATCGCTTTTTTAAACTTTGCGCAACTTTTTTATTTCTTTCAAATGAATAGGTATTGAGGTCTTGTTAAACTATTGATATTCCCTTTTTCCCACTCATTTACCGTAAAGCTTGGGCTGAGAGTAGATTTAGTGTATTAACTGGAGTAATTTGAACTAACGACCTTTCAGATTTCATTTTTTTTAATTATTTGATAACAAGTTCGCCCTTGACTCTGATTCCTCCTTTTGGTAAAGTTTAAAGTCTAAGCGAGCCAACCTGGAAAGGGTACAGCAGTTAAGCCATACTCTAATCGGTTTCTAACTGGCATTGTACAAGAACGCTTAATTGCTTGGCGGCACGTTCTTGTCCATAGGGTGGCAACTAGCCACGGCCGCAGTCTCCCATCAGTTCGTGACCAAAGATTATTTAGAAATTATAAATTCCCAAATTGCCTATGCCGGGAATCGACCCCGAAATCTTTCGCTTATGAGACCACACTACGCAGGGAGCTTGTCAAAATTTTTGTCCAAATGTCAAGCTTTTAAGATTTTAACTATTTTATATTACGAGTTCAGTTTGACATTTCTTCCTTTGTAATTGTGAATCCAGAATTTAAGTATTAAGAATGATAGATTTTATCAACTGATATTGAGCCTTTGAATGAAGATCTTTGACCATTCAAAACTTTAGCAATTTTGAATTTTAATCCGCTTCTTCATTTAGTTAAAAGGTTTCGCAAACGGTTGTTTATTATAGGTGACAAATCTTTGTAAACATTGCGTTTATACTTATTTCATATCTTATTTACGTATAGGAAAATCAGAATATCTACCTAAAACAATCCTAAACAATTTAACTGGTTTTTACACGCAATATTCTAGGTTTACAACGTAGTTGATGGGTTACGAAGGACGCATCTCTGATAAAATCTGAACTAACTGATACAGGTCAGAGGCCGATCGTGTATCTACATACATGCGGGCTATGGTTCGAGCTTTACGTACAGACATTATCTGTTAATGATGAAAAGTTAAAATTATTTTGCTTTAATCCGCAAAACAGTCTTTGTATGGTAAACAAGCAGCATGTGCTATGCCCTGTCAGCCCTCCTGCTGTTACACAAGCAAACAAGCAAACGAAGTGACTCTACAATGCACAATTGCATAGTCATACTATGCAATTGTGCATTGTAGAGTCGACATCTCCTTTTTTTTTTTTTTTGACGTGGTGGAAACCTTTTATAGGTACCCCCGTTCTGCGGCCGAATGCGGCAGAACGAAGGTTATGTGGGACTCCCCCCACATGAGGGAATGAGGATATACCCACTAAAAACCATACTCCAAGTAATTATGGGGCTCCCGCTCGCCTCTGGGCTGTCCCTCCAGAGGCTCGCGCCCTCCCGTAATTTTTTAACGAGGTTTTCTTCCTCCCGCGATGGGCATCGCTGCCCCCCGCCCCGGGGTGTCTCACCCCCAGTTTCATCCGCAGTGCCCTCTGCTAATCAGAGGGACACGCGGAGAAACCTCCCTCCGCCAGGTCATTGGCCATGGCTAACAATATCCCCGAAATTATTAACCATGTTACCGGGGTGCAACGGCCCGAATACTGCTCTTCCCCTCGGACGTATCCAAGAGGACCAGCAGCACCCAGGCACACTTGGAGGTTACCTGGCTAGCACCCCAGAGTCGACATCTCCTGAGGATGCTCCGGTGTCAGAGCGAAACGATCGTCGAGTTTATTTTGGTGGTGGATTTGTGTGGTGTTACATGGTGGTGGTGCTTGGGGTCCGCTTGGTTGCTTGTTTTTCCTGCATATTTAACAGCAGGAGGGCTGACAGGGCATAGCACATGCTGCTTGTTTACCATACTTTAACTGTTTTGCGGATTATAGCAAAATAATTTTATCTTTTAATCATATATTATGGATTTCCGCAAAGTATAACGCCTGCTTCTATTCAATATTATCTGTTAAGGTCATATACTTAGTAAAATGTACTTACGCTTAGTAGGTACCTTAAGACCGTGATCAAATCAGAAATGAGGAGATCCGTGAAGAACCAGAGACACCAACGTAGCTCAACGGTTTGCAAAGCTGAAGGTAGGCGATGGGATTTGAAGGTGCTGGAACGATGAACTCACATCGAAAAACGCAGTGTTGGCAAAAACTAAGTGGACTTGTAGATTCAGTTGCAAGCGAGCTTGTAGATCAAGAGAGATTTTCAACATTGGACGACCAATCGCTTGATGTTGAATAAGGTTTTCATACAATCAATACTTTCTTTATAATAGGTAAATTAGGTCTCAACGTATATACATATATACATGCTCAAAATTATTAAGTTTAACTAAGCAATATCGAAGATTTGAATTCAACTTCAATGCCCTTCCATTTTATCTGGGAGCACGGAACTGCTCCCGCCAACTCGAGCAAAATCTTATTTTTAGTTCTGTTTAACAAATCGAATGCGTGAATTCTACTAAGTAGCTAGTATAAGTTGGCTAGTCTAGCATATATGTTCATAAAATAATTATCCTGTCAAGGCGAATCGTCAAAAACACAAATTTGATTTTGGTCCCTTGGATAATTCATTTTTTTGCGTGGAAAATTTTTAATTAAGTTATTTTGGCCTGCGTTCCGCCCACTTGCTTGAGGAAAGCACCACTTGGTAGGCTGCCAGGTCATGCGCGTCCCCTTATTTGTAGCTTAAGAGCTCTTTAGTGGAAAGTGCAAACGGGAAAGCTTTTGTGTTCAAAGCTCAAATTTTACCTCAGATTTTACGTAACAAAAATTGTACGTACCTACTTAAACAGTACTTTCTTATAAATATCGTTTTAAGGATTCTGCAGTCACACAAGTTGACCTTATAATGTTGTCCAGTCAATCTAATCTGTAAGTCTGTATAAGTGTATATCGTATTTTATTCAGAAACTATAATATTAAACCTAAAGTTTGGCTTATAGGTACTTATGATCCGCTACATAGATGAAAATTCGAATTTTGAAATCAAATAATTTCAGGATATCTTCCGAACAAGCAAAATAGAGAGATAGATTTTTTGCGTTCCTTCAACTTCTTTGAATAGGTATTTTAAGATCATTATCAGGTTATTTATCAGACGTCTTTACTCCTAAACTACGATATTGTAATAATATCTGAAAAATATTTGAATATTATATACCTACTTAAGTAGCATGAAATTATAAAAAAAAAACTATCCCGAATGTCGGGCGACGAAGTTGACCAAGGTAATGTGTTGTTGATATGGTGACTGCATGTGGCAAATGTTATAGTGATTTATGACACAGAAATTACTTAAGTAAGTACTAATTAGAGCCCTGCCATATACGATTTGATATGCACTTGACCAGTAATTTAAATACTACTATTTAATAAAATATAAGCCTGATACTTAAGCCTGTCAAATTTAAATTACAAATCTACAAGATTGCAACAGTTTCAGTAAGCTGGCGAAATTCAAACGCTGACGTGTTTAGATCTACTGCTCTAATCCTACGCCGCGCCGCGCCGCCGCGCGCCGTAGCCCGTAGCTGGCTTTGTAGTTTGTATTTCTCAAACGAAGAATCTGGACACTGATGACAAACGCGTTTGTTTCTATAAAGTCAGTTTCCTGAGAGAACAGATTCCTACAAGGACAGATTCCTATACTCATACATACATTTTAGTTTTTGCTTTTTTAACCCCCGACGCAACAACGACGGGGTTGTTATAAGTTTCACGTGTCTGTGTATGTATGTCTTTCTGATCCCCTGTTATAGCGCTCAAACGGGTAGACCGATTTGAATGCGGTTTTTTTTGTTTGAAAGGTGAAATAGTCGAGAGTGTTTTTAGCTATGTTTGATGAAAATCGATCCAAGATGGCCGCCGCTACAAAATGGCGGATTACATATTTTTTCACAACTCTTAATATGGGTATCTAATGAAAGGGCTTGACTAGTAGAATAGCACTATTGCAAATCCAAGATGGCCGCCGCCAAAAAATAGCGAATGTCGTGGGTTTTTTTAATTTTTAATTTACACTTGTTGCTTTACTATTTTGTCTCTGTGGATATTTTTTGTTTCGGTTATTAAAACTCTCAGTTGTAAAGTGGAATCTTTTACAGACTTCTAACCGACTTTAAAACAAGCTATTATTCAAGGAAAATTAAACTTAAATTGAGTATTGTAGCTTGTATGTAGGTATTCAAATTATGAAGAGACGAAATTCAGATCTTCTGTAGGAACACTTACTTTTTTAATTAACTTCTACTTGAATAGAAGCAGGCGTTACTTTGCGGAATTCCATGATATTATACAATGAACACAAAATTACTTTACTATAATCCGCTAACAATGACAAATTTGTAGGCACAACACCACACAAATTCACCACAAATTTAACTCGACGATCGTTTCGATCCGACACCGGAGCATCTTCAGGAGATGTCTTCTACTTACTTACCTACAAACAAACTTCAATAAAAATGAAAAAATCTGTTCATTTAGTTTCCAATAAATTGTAATGAATAGTCAAGGGTCTGCCCTTTAGTAAGAATTTAATGAAATCTTTGTCGAATAGAACCCGAAAGTCGTCAGGGAAATCAAAACACAAAATATCGTATTTTATCAATATATCCTACTCAGATTTCGCTTCTTGTACTGTACGGAAAGCTCGAAAAGCGTGTTACAGTCAATAGGTATGCCTCTTCAATCCACCCTTTTGTGCGCTGTATATTGACAACGTAGCAAATACTCCATAATAATATCTCTTTTATAAAATGTATTTCTACCTCTTCTCTGTGGCCTTGTTCGTGTTGAATACTGAAACATTTTACATTGAAAACAAAAGAGTGTATACGTATTCATAAAAATGCCTGCTCTTCTATTAAAAAATACTTGTAGGTATGTTTATTTAATGTTCGTGATGAAATTTGATCGATGCGATCATTTTAGGGTTCCGTATCTAAAGGTCAAAACGGAGCCCTATTTGTGTCACTCTACTCTCTGTCTGTCCGTAAGTCCGTATGTCACGGATATGTAGCTAATAGGCGGAATGAGTTACAAACCTGAAAGAACAGATATCTATATTAATTGGTGTAGAATTTTGTCCTAAAGCCGAATATTGAATTAGTTATTGAGTTAGCCAGAGGTTTAATGAAATATATTGTAAACTGCGAGACATATTTTTGTTAGGCGTCCTTTGTTTAATTATGTCAAGTTATAAACATAAAAGACTCCGTTTGACCTTTTTGAGATACCTACTAAGAAAGCGTCTCATCAGCTCGCTACGACATTTAACACTAAATAGGTCACAAGAATATTTTAAAGGACAAATGAAATACAAAGTCGCCGTTTAAATATATATTTTGTAAAGGTTACGCTTAGGTTTAAATATCATTGGTAAGTATAGAGATCAAAATAATATAGGTTTTTTTACAAAAAGAAATACATGACTTTTAACCTTGTATCCTAACCATATTATCTATACTTGTACGTATATAAACTAAAGGAAAAGATCAGAAGTCGAAGATACCGAATACAACGTAAATACTTAAATGTTTTTTTTAATTCATCTACAAATTAAGGCTCCTGTATGTGTCAACAAGAGGTTTTCTCCGTGTAACTACTCTTTATTGAGTGAATATTAATGTACAAAAAAAATATATGTTATTTATTGGACATTTAACTTTAATCTGAACGTTGGAAATAATTCTTATAAAATTATTAATAGATGAAAAAAAATCCCAAAGTGAAGCCTTTTTTGTTTGAATTTTTGTAACTACTTCTAAACGGCATCGAATTTCAGTATTTTTCTTTCACACAAATATTTGACAAGGTTTTTTGCACAATGTGTACGATTGGTGAGTCAAAATAATGATTTATTAGGCTTAAAATAACAATTATTCGTTTTCTATATAAATTGGCACGCGCGGGTCCCTGCGCGGGCGACGGGCGGCAGTGTAAATCGGACTGTCGGAGGGAGAGGTCACGCAACTTGTTGTAATTTTATAGTATTCTGATTCGGATATATCACGAATTCGCTCTAGTGACACTTGTCTTATTTTAGTTTTAGTGTAATGTACTTTTTGTGTAAATAATAAAATTTTCCGCGCTTGGACGCTTATTTATATTGACTAGTTGAGTAAGTTAGGTTTTACATTATTGTATAGTCTGTTCGTTTTCTTACGGTCGCCGCCGCAGACACCGCCGTGACTTCAAAGCATGCCGCGCGGGGTGTACAGGCACAAGGGGTTTTGGCGTTTTATACCTACTCATATTTTTTTATTAAAATTCTCTTTCCTTTTTATATTTTTTTATATTCGTATTTTATTACAATATAACCATAAACATAAAATATAATATTCTCATGAACACGGGTCTTCTCTCAAAATGATAAGGATTTTAACCATAGTCTACCACGCTGGCCAAGTGCGGATTGGCAGACTATTCGAAAATTCTGTTAGAATAGAAAAAAAATTACAAACAGAAAAAAAGTAATAAAAATAAAAGCAGAATACTAAGAGCACCTGCGCCTGTACCGACACTAAGTTACCGAACGAACTATAAATAGTGTTGTTATTTGATATTCAAACTTGGGTAAATGCACAAACGCTCACAATATCCTTTCGTGACGCTTCCTGTCTCTGTACCCTCGAATTTATCATAAAATAAACTTCATTTTTATTGAATGGCTTTTTATTATGCTATTAGCTGACCCCCCTTCCCTGCTTCGCTCGGTTGATCCCGTGAGAATTTCGAGAAATCCTTCCTTATACCATGTCTACATTATGAAGAGAACCTTTGTCAAAAATTTCAGCTTTCTATGTCCTACTGGGCGATGATGAGTCAGTGGTTATTTGAATGAATGAATGAGTCAGGTTTTTTTTATTCATATGGATAGACTCCAAAAATTACGTTCGGCACCACTATAGTTCGACTTTTAATTATATGCAGTAATCTGACATTTCCTGGGTTGTCACTTTTTAATGAAAATATAATAGGGATGGGGTACAGGTGATTGATTTGAATCATTCAATTATTTTATTTAAATTAAAGTTTATATTTTAAGTAATTATTATATTTTTTTGTACAAAGTTTACCTATATACAGTGTGTCCGGAATCGAACTATCGATATTTTAGGGGCATATTCTACAACTCATTACCACTCTGAAAATACCACTTAATACTACCCCCCTCGCCCTCCCAGGGACAGCCATTTCAATATGGTGTGCGTTTCTGTGGGTATGTGCGCACAAAAAATGTAATAACTCGAAAGTATGTTGCTGCATAGGTCTTCAAATGACTTTATTCGATTGGATACACTATTTTCCATCACTAAATACCAAAAACTAGTGTAAAATGTTAAAATAACATGATCAAAATGCTTTGGAATAAAAAGCAATTTCTCAAAAATATTGAAAACTACAAGTTTTTGCTGCATTTTGTTAAAACAAGGTCATTAAGACCACGTTGTTAATTATTAAATCGACAGCTTTTGAGATAAGCAACAAAACGATATAAAAATTTTGACTTTGACTGTTATGCTTGAGGAAGACGTACTTACAATTACCAATATCTCTAAAAGTAAGTAACTTACAGTCAACATTTTTATGTAATTTTGTTGCTTATCTCAAAAATTATCGATTTAGTACTTAACAATGTGGTCTTAATGACTTCGTTTTTGCAAAATGCAGCAAAAACTTGTAGTTTTCAATATTTTTAAGATTTTTTTTTTATTCCGAAGCATTTTTTCCGAGTTTTTTTAACATTTTTTACTATTATTAGGTTTTTAGTAATAGAAAATATTGTATCCAATCGAATAAGACTATTTAAAGACCTGTTGACCTGAAACTACAGACTTTCGAGTTATTACAATTTTTGTGCGCATATACCTACAAAAATGCAAACCAAATTGAAATGGCTGCCTCTGGGAGGGGGAGGGTGGCAGGCCCTATTAAGTAGTATTTTCAGAGTGGTAATGAGTTGTAGAATATGCCCCTAAAATATCGCTAGTTCGATCCCGGACACACAATGTATATGTGTAAATATATATATATATAATATATATTTTCTCGAAATAGAAATAACATTTTGTAGAGTGATTGAAAGAAAAATAAGTTAAAAAGTTAAAAGAAAGTCGGGTTTTTTCGAGCACTTAACTCGAGTACGGCTGGATCGATTGTCATGGTTTTTGATTTGTTGTATTTGTCTCCATCCTGAATAGCAGAATAACTGTTAAAAATATTGGAAAACTAGTTTTTGCCCGTGGCTTCACCCGCGTGAATTTCGATTTTTCACAAATCCTGAGAGAATCGTAGATATCTGGTTTCCGTTTTTGCTCCCTTTTCCAACCTTTATACCTACTTTCAAGGAAGTTTGCTGTAGTAATCTACCTATAGCTTTAGATATAGATTCCGGGATTTTTAAAATCCCGCGGGAACTGTGGATTTTTCCAGGATAAAAAGTAGCTTATGTTTTAAGTCTAGGCATAATCTATCTCCCTTCAAAATTTCAGCCCAATCGGTTCAGTAGTTGCGACGTTATAGAGTAACAAACATCCAAACATCCAAACATCTACACTTTCACATTTATAATATTAGTAGGAAGTAGGATTGACGAAAAAATAAAAGAAAAATTATTTTCCCATACAAAATGTGCATGGGTTTCGTAACTGTCAAACATTTGATGTCAACAGCATCAATAGCAGCCTGAAAAAGCGTAACTTTGGTCGTCAGTGTTTAAAAGGATCGACATAAAGAACCTTTTTAAAAAGGACTGCCTGACAAAAAGGAGTATTTTGTTTTCAGGCTTCATGTATGTTTGTATATTGTACCATAACTTCTATATGCCGGAACCGATTTTGATGAATAAGGTATCGTTAGAATCCTTAGCTTATTCTGCGTAACATAGGTCAGTAAAATTTTAAAAAAGCGATGGGGTGGCCATGGTCCCGCATAAAAACTAAAGTTGAAAAAAAAACAAAAATCAGATAAAGTTCATAATTATCATATCTATTTTTGTTTATTCAACTACAAGTTAGCCCTTGACTGCAATCTCACCTGATGGTAAGTGATGATGCAGTCTAAGATGGAAGCTGGCTAACTTGAAAGAGGTATGCATACCCCTGATGGGTTTCTACACGGCATCGTACCGGAACACTAAATTGCTTGGCGGCACGGCTTTGCCGGTAGAGTGCTAACCAGCCACGGTTAAAGCATGCCACCAGACCAGACCAGAGATAATTTAGAAATTATAAAATCCCAAATTCCCGGAAATCGAACCCGGGATCTCCCACTTATAAAACCACAGCGCTCACCACTGCGCCGTGGAGGTCGTCAAAATCATCTAGAAAATTATAAGTAGATTCCAAAAATATGTTACACTGTTCAATATATTTTTTTCTGAATATCTAGTATTCAGAAAAAAATACCATTTATAAAAAATAAAGGGGCAGCAGCAACTTAGCATATGACAGATATTGTCCTTATTTACAACATAGTGTATTGGTTGTAAATATTTTAGTTTTTATCTTACTGCACTTTGGTCCTTGTACATTAGTTTTTCTTATATTTATTTTACTCCAAAAAAGTCCAAAATTACCATTTGGCCCTTTTACGTTTATTTTTACGACACATAGGCTGTTATACTGCAATAGAAAATAGTACTTCTTACTTTTTTTTTTTCAATTAAAGCTCATATTATTAATTGTACCAATAAGATGCATTTGCCACAAAAAAGTCAAGATGACAAAATTGTTAATTTGGCTTTTATACGTAGGAGCCATCGATTTACTTAGTAGATAAATAAATTATGATGATAATGAAAGAGTAACTTTGAACGAAACTTTTGTGAATGAAATTGAATGAATTGAACGTATCACATCACTATAGAAATGGAGTTGGCAATATTATTTTACGGAATGATATTATGAAACGTCAGATTACTGCATATAATTAAAAGTCGAACTATAGATACCTCCCCAAATCTGAGGAATTCCGATCTTAAAATACTTAGGTGGTAAAATTTTCAATTGTTCCCAATCAAAAAAATAATAATATCATTAATCATAAATACTTTCTCCCAAATGGGGGAAACTGAGAATATTTCGTGGCATCTTCCATCAAACTTTGGGGTAAGATAGGAGGAAAAGTTTTATTTGTCCTAGTAGGTAGGTATATAGATATAATCAGAAATTTGTTTTCGGTGAAAAATTTAAGTTTAATCTCCCATCCTTCCCCGATTAATATCGATAGACTATCGATAGTATCGGTATTTTTGATACACAGCAATAGTACTATAGATAGTATTGAACCTCAATTATCAATGTAATATCGATAGCCCTATCGATATATATTGATGATTTCCGGCTCCAACTATCGATAGCCAAACTATCGCTCGGTAACACTAGCACGTGCGTCGTGCGCACGACGCGACTATGGCACGGTGTAGCAGATTGCAACGCGCTGCGCGGGATTATATTGCGGGGGTGCGGTTGGCGCGGGGAAAACATCTCGCTCCGCCCAGAACCTCAAGGCCGTTGGCAGAGACAGGAGCCTTAATCAAAAAAGCTGTGATAGCCTAGTGGTTAGGACAACCGACTTCTAATCGGAGGTCGTGGGTTCGATCCCGGGGCACGCACCTCTAACTTTTCGGAGTTATGTGCGTTAGTATTTAAATATCACTTGCTTTAACGGTGAAGGAAAACATCGTGAGGAAACCTGCATGCTTGAGAGTTCTCCATAACGTTCTCAAAGGTGTGTGAAGTCTGCCAATCCGCTTGGCCAACGTGGTAGACTATGGCCAAAAACCCTTCTCACTCTGAGAGGAGACCCGTGCTCTGTAGTGAGCCGGTAATGGGTTGATCATGATGACAAATTAATCCTTACGGCGTAAGTGACACGATGCAGCTGGTGAAAACGGGCTAACCTGGAAGAGATATGGCAGTTTTTATTAAACCTATCCCTCCCAGGGGGGTTATTCTATAACTTAGTTAGCAACTGAAAATAGTTGCCAACGAATTAGTTTGATATACATTGCTGCTTTACTGTGTGAAATTATGAAAACACTTTATATTTCCCCCAGTAAAGCAGCAATGTATATCAAACTAATTCGTTGGCAACTATTTTCAGTTGGTAACTAAGTCTATACATATAATAAAATCGTAGAATTGCCGTATCTGTACATTGAAGATTTTTGCAAAATTATAACTGGGGGATGTTAGGGATAAGTAGTAGAACGTAAAAAAGCAATTTTTGAAATTTTTGTCTGTTTGTCTGTTTGTCTGTTTATCTGTTTATCTGTTTGTCTGTTTATCTGTTTGTCTGTTTGTCTGTATGTTTGTGCGCGCATCACGTAAAAACTACTGAATGGATTGAAATGAAACTCGGCATGATTTAAGTTCATACTATGGAGTAACATATAGGATACTTTTTATCCCGAAATTCAGCACGGTTCCCTTGGGAGAAGGGATGAAAGGCAAAATGTGTACTTAGCTGTAATTCGTTAACGGGTGGTCCGATTTCATTCATTCTTTTTTTGTTAGAAAGTAGATACTTTAAAGACTACTGGCTAATCTCTGAAAGGCTGGACCGATTTTGATGGGACTTTCACTGGCGGATGTTTACATTTTGATGTACCTAAACATCCGCCAGTGAACTTTTAACAGTTTTTAGCAAGGTATAAGCTCAAAGGAGCTTAGGAAAACAAAATGATTCCCACGGGATTATTAAAATCAATATCCACGCGAACGAAGTCGCGGGTATCCGCTCGTTACAGAATAACCCAGCTGATCGGTTTCTGCGCGGTATCCATGGCCGAAGCTTACCACTAGACCAGACCAGAGATAATTTAGTAATTATAGAATCCCAAACTTTGTCTACTGGGAGTTGAACCCGGGACCTCCCACTTCTATGACTACAGCGCTTATCAATGCGCCAGGGAGGTCGTCAAGAGGGGGATTCCTGTAGAATAGCACCTAAAATGTATTGAAATTGTTACCAGGGCGGCGGAAGGAGGATTGGCGCCTACCAGCGATGATATGCCGGTGGGGGGACCCAAAACACCACAACAGATCGCAGCGCAGCGCCGCTTGCAGCAGACGCAAGCACAAGTGGATGAAGTTAGTAACTATTGTCATTATCACACTGAAGTTAGAAGCATAAAAGATATTTCAAACTCAAAATTTTAGCAATATTATAGTTTTACTAGCGGACCTGGCAGACGTCATCCTGCCCGGTGACATAACGACATCAACGCCACCTACCGAGACCCGGTGGGTTACCTGTACCTACCCGGTAATTGTGTTTTCGAACCATCCAGAAACCCATTGATAAAAATGAGAAATGTGATAAATGAAGAACCACTCGACCGATTTTGTGCAAACTTCACATAAACCACTTACTAAGTAAATAGTCCGAACAAAGCCTAAACATTTGGTTTGGATAGGTGAGGCCGTTCTTGAGTTATAAAATTACAACAAAAAGAGGCATTGATTTTTATATATACCTATAGATTAAGATATAGCTAGGGCCTAGGTATCTCCATTTTCTTGTCTATCGTGTTCCCGGTAAACATTTTTTTGTATTATCGATTGGCGATCTCAAAACTTTGCATGGTCTATGCCGGTATTCAGGCTCTGCTTAGGGACCTTTCAGATAGACCGGCGCGGAGAGCGTCGGAGAGCATTTTTTTTTTCACACAGACCGGCCGTTCAAATTTGCTCTGCTCTCCGCGCCGGTCTGTGTGGACGGACACGCGGACGCGTTCGGCGCCGAGCGTACGCTCTTGATAGCCCAGTCAATTTAGACTTTCAAGGCTAAAATAATTCCCACCTGGCTGAAAATTGGTAGGATTGTTCAAAACACTATTATAAATGAAATGTGAAAAGTTCTCATCGATCCGACACCTGGAAAAAAATTTACTCCTGGACACGCACAGTTTATTCACACTTGGCTGAAAATTTGTAGGATTGTTCGGGACACTATTATAAATGAAATGTACAAAGTCCTCATCGATCCGACACCTGTAAAAAAAATTACTCGGGGTCAAAGTTTTCACGGGAAGTTTTCAGCAAAATGGTAAGTCTTATC
Source organism: Melanargia galathea (assembly GCA_920104075.1). Lineage (NCBI taxonomy): Eukaryota > Metazoa > Arthropoda > Insecta > Lepidoptera > Nymphalidae > Melanargia > Melanargia galathea. The sequence continues at coordinate 11,416,395 of OV049858.1, forward strand.
ATAAAATTATTTTAGACAAAATTATAGATCAGGTAATTATCTATAAAAAGTATCTGAATATCTGAATACTTTTTTCCTAAGAGCCACCGTTTTTGAGATATAATGATTCAAAAAGATAAGTTTCGAATTAAAAATGAGGGACTGGATTTCTTTTATCCCGAAATTCTGATATTTATAATATTTTATATGTGTAAGTGTGTAACTTATACATAACTTACACACATAAGTTACATACTTACACACATAAAATATTGAAAATATCAGAATTTCAGGTAAAAAGAAATCCAGTCCCTCATTTTTATTTCGACACTTAACTTTTTGAATCGTTATATCTCAAAAACGGTGGCTCTTAAGAAAAAAAGTATTCAGACATTTTTTATAGATAATTATCTGATCTACAATTTTGTCTGTGCTAATTTTATGATAAAACTTACCGTTTTGCTGAAAATCATGAAAAACCCGTTTTTGTGACCTTTGACCCCGAGTAATTTTTTTTTCCAGGTATCGGATCGATGAGGACTTTTCACATTTCATTTATAATAGTGTTTCGAACAATCCTACTAATTTTCAGGCAAGTGTGAGTCAACTGTGCGTGTCCAGGAGTAAATTTTTTTCCAGGTGTCGGATCGATGAGGACTTTTCACATTTCATTTATAATAGTGTTTTGAACAATCCTACCAATTTTCAGCCAGGTGGGAATTATTGCAACCTCACCCCTATTATTTAGTCTAATTAGACTGGGCTATGAGCTGGACGGCAGAGCAATCCGGCCTACGGTCGGAGCACACGAACGGAGCCGGTCGGATGCTCGAGCGCGAAAGAGCACGAGCATGGAGCAGCCGACCGGCTCGACGAGCAGCCGAGCGGCTGCTCTTAATGTTTCACACAGAGCGTATTGGGAGCATCCTCGAGCATTCTCTTATCATAAAAGAGATAAAATGTAAAAATAAAGCTTATTTCAATGTCTTAAGGTCTATCTGAACGGTCCCTTATAATTCTAAATCGATCGGACTTTATATATATGCACAATAATAAATTGTCGTGTTTTTCAGACCCAATTGGACAGCTTGCCAATCGGTTTGTTACGTGAAATTTTCTAATATCCGGCCCATTTCCTTTTACAATATTACAAATTACCACTATGTGTCGTATACAGATAACAACCCCTACGGATATTTGTCGTTATTATACAAAATAACGATATTCCAAACTCACTTTCGTTCGCCTTAAGCGAGGGAGAGAATTTTCAAGCAGTAGATATATTATACGCAATCAGGTTTCTTCAAACGCTTTTGTTAAGTGCTTAAGGGCAGAAACTTAAAAAATATACTTAAACCGACGGAAAAGCGAAAAATAAAATGAACCTTTTTGATCTTTTGAGTCCAAATAAACAAACAACATCGGGGACAAACATCGAGATACATTCCCTATCCAATAAAAAAGAGTCATCGAAACCGGACCACTCTGTAAAATTATGCGTGGTCATTCATAATATAAAATACATAATATGTATATGTATACAATACATAATATCTATATTATAGAGTAAAACTCGGAGTACCTAATTGGCCACTTCTAGCCAGTTTGCGTAACTCTGTAGCTTGAATGTGTGACAATAAAGAAAACATGTGATATCTATGAATAAAGTAAATAAGAGCATTGAATTAAATAAACCAATATTTTTTATGATATTATAATTTTAATGAAAAAATACCCATTTTACCAGTAACTGGCCATCTAAACTCAGTAACTGGCAATTACTTTTCAGTTTTTATCCACATGCAAGAATTTACAATTGCAAACTCTAATGAGATCAAAAAAGCATACAAAATACGTAGGTACCCACGTACGTAGGTACGTAGGACTTCAGAACCTCCCCTTTTTTCTTGCTGTTCTTGTAACTGATTGTAACTGTTTGAGCCTTTGGTACGAATATCGCAGGCACATTATAATGTGCTAAGAACTTTTGCTATTGAAATTTAATCTTCCCCATGCAGGTGGTCGACATAATGAAAACAAACGTGGAGAAGGTATTGGAGAGAGATCAAAAGCTCTCGGAACTCGACGATAGGGCAGGTACGACGTTCAAATTAATTACGCCTTTCTAGTCTTTCCCATGCAGACTTCTTGAGAATTTTTGATTAGACGCTTAAAAAGCAATCTCATAATTTATATTGTAAGCAACCAATTACCTACTATTGAAAGTGCTGAAATAATATCTGTATAATCTTTACTTGATGCACAGTGTACCTTGTTCAATTAAATTACACCAAAAAATTACACCAAACTCTAATTCAATTAAATTACACCAAAAAATTACACCAAACTCTAATTCAATTAAATTACACCAAAAAATTTAAGTGAATGCTTCCACGATGATGACGCTCGTAAAGGGATAATTGATTTTTGGTTACTTTTTTCAGATGCGCTACAGCAAGGTGCATCACAGTTTGAACAGCAAGCTGGAAAACTTAAAAGCAAATTCTGGTTGCAGAACCTAAAGGTATTTTATTGTTTCAATTATAACTTCCAAAAATAACCTTAGAATGGAAATTCAGGGTTGACGCCCAAACCTGGTCTTAGTGCCATCGCATCGTCTCAACCTTCGTTTTCTGGTGCGATTAGTCCCATATTGGGCGCCAACTTAAAATTAAACTGGTTGCTGTTAAAATGTTGTTGTTATTAATAGTCCAGTAACTTTAATGTTTAGACCTTGCGTTAAATCCAGTAAGTAGTTCTGATTTTTGATTTTTTTGCAGAATTGTACATGATGTTGGCCTAATAAATAATCCAAGTTTGTGACTTTGAGCGCCAAACGCAACTTTGTCAAAAATCGAAAAAACCGATCAAAATCTAGTCCTTTAGGGTTATAATCGCCAAAATCTGAAAAAAAAAACTGAAATTTTCATGTTTTTTTTATTTTTGACAAAGTTGGGTTCGATGCTCGAGGTCACAAACTTCATTGGGCCAACATCATAAACAAGTCTGCAAAAAATCAGAACTCCCGGATTTGATGATACATTCAGAAATTAAAGTTACGGAACTATAACAAATAAGTGTGTTTTATCTAAATGTAATAATAATAATATCTAAGCATAACAGGTTGTTTATTTTTGCAGATGATGATAATTGCAGCTGTCATTGGAATTATAATATTGGCTTTAATCATTGGTAAGTAACTCCACTAACTAAATAAAATATTTATGCACTTTAGAGGTTGTCGCTCTTGAGTTTTCTTTTACATTTGATAAGTTGTTAGACTAATCATAATATCATTATTTTCTCTCATATTTTCAGCCAACTTTGTGTGAACAAGTTTCGGTAACCGAAGTTTAATTTAGAAGTTACTCGTTATAATATTATAATAAATAGTAATAATAATTAAAGTATGTTGTTATTTCGTTATTACTATTTGATAACAATCTTTTTTGGTAAGTGGGCAGTGTCGTTGTTGAAAAGGCTTGATGAATGAGAACATGGTAGTAGGTAGTATGATGAAAATATACAAACCCAGCGAACATTTTCGTTAGATATTCTTTCCTCCAGTACTTTTCAATGCCGGATGATTCTTTCGGTTCGAATAACATTTTACTGCGCCATGTTCTACTCATCATACAGCTTGGCAGTAATTGCGAAAATATTGCAACTAACAACACTTTTTAATGGATGCAACTTTAAACAGATACTTGACATACTTAGTCTAGTCTTTTTTTTTAAGTGTGATGTGATAAGTTGCAGTTTTGACCCAATTACCGTTTAAACCTGTGAATTCGCCCTAAATGTCAGCTTTATCTGTTCTATTGTATCTTCGTAAACTCGTGTGTCTCTGAAACTCTATGCCGTCCTTTGATTATTAGCTGAAACTGTGAGTCTTGATTTACATTTGCAACTTGATCGCCATATTTTATCGCAGCTTATTACGGCTTTAAACATTTAAACGTCTTTTCTACAAAAGCTATGAGATTGATGATGGACCTACTCGTATGTGTGAAACCTACGATCGATATAATATGATCGGTCCATTTTGATTAGCTTAGCTGTAAGTTAGGAATGAGCTAATCTATAAAAATAATTTAGGGTTCCTAATGTTAGGTTAATTATGCCCGCACATCTCCCATGCTTTCCTAAATCTAGAGGTTTAACTTGGTGCTAAAAGTACAGAAGTTGTAATTATTAGGTACGATACGTTGATTATACAGATAATTGTTGTAATTGGCCTAATAAAACTTTTTTTTTGCTACAATTGAGTAAACGATCTTTAAACTCAATTTGAATCGACAGGACGTCTTAAAGACAATACTACTTGTTGGATTTTGTCTGCGGAAAAGGAAATCGATACATTTAAATGTTTAGTTGAGTGTACCTACAATCAAATTGTATCAAACTGTAGCAGTGCCTTTTCAACTTTGATGCTAAAGCTATAGATGACAGGGCTATTGACTCTGTTCTAACCAAGTTGCCAATATAAATCGACTCATAAAAACTTCTCAGCTTTGTATTGCAATTGTGTTCTTGTGTCTATTGTTGCTGTTTAAAACTTATCTTAGAAATATCTCTACCTACCTACTATAATCTTATAGACAATAAATATGCTTTAAGACAAATTAAGTATGTAATCCAAGAATGCGATGCTTTCTCCCGAATAAGCCCTATAATTAATTAGCTTAAACCGTCGAATGTCTGGATAAATAAATAATGAAACTCCCATGTTATCTTCTGCTAATCTTTATAGTATACTTACCAAGAATATTAACAAATATTTTTTTCATTCACAAAGTGAATTAACAGAAATCCATTTTATTAAACCTGTGTCCTGTGTCCAAATTTTTTGTATTTGTTTGTATGCATTCTGATGCCTTACTTATATTTTCTAGGTCTGTAAACATCATTCTGGAGGGTTGAAGCCGAGGTTTGTAAACGACGAAATAATTTTATTTTAATTATAATTTTAAGCCAAAAATTACATCTCTTGTTTACCTCTTAAACCAAAGTGCATAACGATATATTAGAGACTCTGTAACTCCCCCGATTACATATTTCAAATAAAATATGTTAAGTATCATAAATATTTATAAATAGTCGTATACCTATAGGTATATTTTAATAATACATAATATGTTAAACTTTAAAGTATAAATTTAGGTAAATTACTAATTTGTTATTGTATTTACAGGTACCTATTCCATCAGCAACCCCATTATGGCACAGCAACGTATAAAAATTACATAACGTTATTTTGATTAGGACTTATATGTAGTAGGTATTGTTGAGCGTTTTTTTAATTATTAATAAAAGTTTCGGGCCTTTAAATTTGTGAATTCTATCTCATTATGTACTTATTGATATTTTCAAAACACTCGTCCTATTGAATACGACTCCTAGTCACTATCAGCTGATCTATGTTTAACAAAATAATTAGAGTATTTTTAGAGAATCTTTCTTTGTTAAAATATTTACCTTACAAAATTCGTAACAACATAAAAATGCCATTTGCTATACATATTATTGTAGATACCTAAGGCTTATCGAAAATATACCATATCTTGTAATTTTAAATTGTGTTCAAAATGAGACGGATAAAATATTATTATTATACACTTAAAGTTTTATTTCTTTCAATTTGGACCAAAGTTTCTAATATTGAAGTGTTAGTTACCGTATTTATTTTTATACCTCAATATATTTCTTATTCTGTCGTCTGTTTAGGGGAAATCATTGAAGCTGTAGCAATATGGTGGATCGTACGTCAGACTTTATATAAACTACCTATGAACAATATGTAATCACTTATGAACTTTTAAGGGCATATTTTTTATAATAATATTATAAATAGCTCTAATGAAATCAACATAAATAACTGCTCATATTATATAAAATATTTTTTATGAGTTTCATATAAGTATTTATATGTATTGCACGCCTCATAAGCGAAACGTTGAGGTGAGTAGGTACTATTGTCACATCACGCACGCACGTCAAAACAACGGATTTTTCAAACTTAAAATGTCTCTATTTATCATATATTGCACTTGTAAAATAATATATACAACAAAAAACACTATTTTTAACACTCATGATATTTTTGATGCCATTTTTGTTATTTAAACTAGTTAAACTGTTTAAAAAAGTTCTGTCTTAGACGTCCGTGTGTCTATATATGAGCGGATCATGTATGTTATCACGATAACGACCGAAATACTTTACTAATCGAGTCTTTTTTTTCTCTTACGCTTCAGTATAATTAGGAATAGAACCTTATCACTTTTCACGGTCTGATTCGATGTGGTTTAATTGTTGTTAAATAAATAAATAAAATATATTATCATTACACTTTTACAAATAATCAATTTTATTGTGAAAAATGAGATTATGAGGCGTGCACTCTTAGATTTTCCAAACTATATTTGATATATTATTATAATAATATTCTTATATATATTATTGTGTATTAGTTTCCTTCTTGGGTTTGAATGTACGATCCAGTTTCTATTACAGCAACGTCACGCCGTGTATATCTTTCCACATTTTTCCACAACAGTTTTTGCTAAAGCGTATAATAAACGGTGTGATGTCCCTTAGTGTGACGCCAGCTTTATAGTCGAACTTTGATAGCAATCTTTATAGATTTCTTTGACTGTTGCTTGTAATATTTTTATAACCACTTTTTAGATGTTGAATAGGTACATAGATTGTTTGTAAAAAAAAATATAAAAAGCTGGCACTCCAAACTATTTTAGCCTAAAGTTCACTAATGATATTTACGTTATAATATATATTTTTCTATTCAAATCAAACAGAATATTTAAGTAGGTACCATATGATTTATTATTTTATAGAAGAAATTGCATATTACTATATAATTTTACTTTAAAAAGTAACCATTTTGGTAATTCACCGTAAATGTTGTTGCACTGTAAATTTTAACTAATGTAGGTATACTTACCTAATCCATAAATAAGCAGAGATTTTAGCCATATCAATTTTAATTTAGTTTTAACACGCACCTACAAAAATATTGGTCCATTACCTTAGTAGTTACTTCTCTACTATCCACTTCTATTTAAAAAGAAAAGCTTAATTCATTATTGTTACTTGTAGTATGCTATTTTATTATCATAATATGCTGAATATGTTGGTTATCCACAGTGTAATATTTAGGTATATATTTGTGTGTAAAATTGTATGTATATTATTGTATGTATTGTATTGTATTGTAGGAGTGTATGTAAAAGCTTAATTAGTTAATGTACAAAAAAGCACTTGTCAAAGTAAAACTTAAAAGAGCATTGAGGTTTTATATGTTTAAGTTATAAGGTAATAAAGAATAAGATCTTTGTCTAGAATAATTTTTAAATAATAATAATTGTTGTCTTAATTATATACTTAAAGTTAAAATGTATTAATCTAATACTGAGTCAAAAGTACCAAATGTAGACGACTTATGTCTCTTATTTCTTAATGAAATGCCTTTTTATACATAACTACCTGGTTAGAATTGAACACTTTAAAATATACCTAATTGTTTCGTTACTAGTTCAAAAAGCACCTGAAACTTTGCGTCTAAAACATTCATGGTTTTTAACTGATAGTTAATTCACTGTAGATTAATTAAAAGCTATGATAGCCTAGTGGTTAGGATGACCGACTTCTAATCGGAGGTGGTGGGTTCGATCCCGGGGCACGCACCTCTAACTTTTCGGAGTTATGTGCGTTTTAAGTATTTAAATATCACGGTGAAGGAAAACATCGTGAGGAAACCTGCATGCCTGAGAGTTCTCCATAATGTTCTCAAAGGTGTGTGAAGTCTGCCAATCCGCTTGGCCAGCGTGGTAGACTATGGCCAAAACCCTTCTCACTCTGAGAAGGAGACCCGTGCTCTGTAGTGAGCCGGTAATGGGTTGATCATGATGATGATGATGATGATGATGATGATGAGATTAATTAATTCGCGTCCTACTTTTCTTTTCAAAAATTTTAATACGTGTATCCGAAAATAAGATTAGGTAGGTATAGAAAGAGTACCTAAGTGACGTTAAAGTATTCTTTGAACAAAGGAAAGGGGTAGGTATGTTTAAAGAAGTGTCGTGACAAGTCGTGTAGTTAGTTTTCATTTTTTTATCAAGTGCTCCACTTCATATAGTTATTAAAATAGGAGAGTATTTTAGAGTTTTAGAGCATATTTGTAAGATGTAGCTAAATTTATAAAAATTCCCCCTTTTTTGAAACGCTAGGTGACATAAAAATATTGCAAATTATAAACTTGCCTGAGTAAAAACAATAAAATAAGTATGTAAGTAGGTACTATGATTTATTCATAGCAATCATCATAGTAAATAGAATGACCATTAGACATTTTATGTATGAGAATGAGCGAAAAATATTTTCACTTCAATTAATTCACTTAGACAAGACACTTCCGTAATTGCCAAAGGCACACCCATTAGATAAGTATATAGAATTTTTTTAAATGTTTGGTCTACGAATACCGCAGTGGGTAAATAAAGGTTTTTTTTTAATAGTTATAATGTCCCACCTACTTATAATAATTATATATTATTTTTGCACTCGTGTTTCAAAAATTGGGGCCTATTCACTGTAAGGTAAAATAAAATACACCAGAAATATAATTATAATATTAGGTATGTCTCTTAACTTAGGCATTTTAAGGAGTGTTTTAATAAGGTAAAGGTGAACAGCATTATCATTATTTAGCAAAAACATATATTAATTATTTTCATATGTATGAGTAGGTAGATAGGTACAAAAATATGTTTCGTCGTCTGAAGTTATATTTTTAAATTATATTTAGGTACATTTTAAAATAGGAATAAAATATCAAATACATAGGTACGTTCTTACATGATCTTAAATACCTACTTACTTATATATTTTAAAATCATGTGATGAATGCTTTTTACCTTTATTCTTATTTCTTAGAAACTATAATAAAGAAGTGTAGATAATAAATTAATAATAATGTTGATAAAAAACCGGCCAAGTGTGAGTCGGACGCGCGCAACAAGGGTTCCGTACCTATAGGTTCCGTATCTATAAAAACGGCAAAAAAATCGTGTTTGTTGTATGGGAGCCGCCTTAAATATTTATTTTATTCTGTTTTTTAATGAATATAATTAAATATTCTGTGAATATTTCAAGCGTTTACCTGTTGCCGTTATCAATATCAAGCAAAAACGAGCAAAAAAAACTCATTTTTTTGTATGGGAGGCTGGAGCCCCCCTTAATTTTTTATTTTATTATTTGTTGTTATAGCGGCAACAGAAATAAATACATTATCTGTGAAAATTTAAACTAACTATCACGGTTCATGAGATGATGGCCTGGTGACAGACGGATGGACAGACAGACGGACAGCGAAATCTTAGTAATAGATATAGTCCCATTTTACCCTTTGGATACGGAACCCCAAAAACCGGCTGAAAATATCCAACCGGCTGAATGTAATTATTATTAAATATAATTATTATAATATTATGAAAATATAGAAGTTATAAATGAACTTACTCGTATCTATATTAGGTAAGTATAATTATTAATCATGTATTAATTCAACAATAATAAGTGGATATTTCCACTACATAACTATATCGTTATGATTTTGTTTCGATATATTTGTTTGTAACTGGAAACCTATTGGAACCTACTGGAAACCTACAGGAAATACGGTCCTCAGCAATCTTTTTAACCCCCGACGCAAAAACGACGGGGTGTTATAAGTTTGACGTGTCTGTGTGTGTGTGTGTGTGTGTGTGTGTGTGTGTGTGTGTGTGTGTGTGTGTGTGTGTGTGTGTGTGTGTGTGTGTGTGTGTGTGTGTGTGTGTGTGTGTCTGTCTGTTCCCCTGTGGCGCTCAAACGGGTGGACCGATTTGAATGCGGTTTTTTTTGTTTGAAAGGTGAATTAGTCGAGAGTGTTCTTAGCTATGTTTGATGAAAATCGGTCCAAGATGGCCGCCGCTACAAAATGGCGGATGATATATTTTTTCACAACTCCCTTGATATGGGTATCAAATGAAAGGGCTTGACTAGTAGAATAGCACTATTGGAAATTCAAGATGGCCGCCGCCACTAAATGGCGAATGTCGGGGGTTTTTTAAATTTTCAATTTACACTTGTTAAATACTCTAAACATAGCCGCGTGTCGCTGTCGATACGTAAGTATATAAAGCTAGCTATGAACGTGACGGGCTAGTTACAGCCCGCGTTCAAACTCATGTATTGGTACTCGCCGCATGGTTCAGAGCGTTCAAAAAGATCGGCGAGAACTACATAGCATGAGACATGAGTCTCCTGTTGTGGAAAGTAGGAACATGAGGATCTGTATTACATTGGTGTCATTCGTTCTTAGTCAGCGAGTTTTTTTGTGCTAACTGATAACTTGATGTACTGATAAGTTGATGTAACATAAGTATAAAGTGATCTTTACTATAAGCACACAAGTATTTAATGTAGGTATTTACCTATTGGCATGCGTAACCGATATCAGTGCAAGAAAATTTTAAAAAATTAAATCTGTAAAAAATTAAATTGAGTTTAATTTTTTTATAGATAAGTAATTTTTATTATTAGATACTTTTATAGATAATAAGTAGGTAATATAATATAATACGAAGTTATCCGTTACATTTTACTAAAAACGTTTAGCTTTAGACGAAATTACAGTAAACCAGTTTTAAATACACTAGAATAAACCTAAATAATTATTATAGTTATTGATTAAACCACAGACAAATTAAGTGCATAATTAATTGTATGCGATAAAATAAATATTAGAAAAAAAAACAGTGTTCTATTATTAATATTGTGTATCTACGTAAATTGTGATGTTTGTACGTATTTAAATTGATTTATTACTAATGTATTCAACTGAAATAAATATTATTGAATTGAGTCTTTAAATGTTTTGAGGTAAGTAGATTCTTATATTCTTGTTTTTTGTATTTGAAACTTATACTTTTATATACTACTAGATGATGACCACGGCTTCGCCCGTGTGGATTTAGGTTTTTAAAAATCCCGTGGGAACTTTTGATTTTCCAGAACAAAAAGTAGCTTATCTGTAGAAACCCGCCCCCAAAACGGAAAAATCCCGTGGGATCCCCACGATTTCAGAATGCAATTCCTTACAGCATCAGGGTTGAGGAGTTGGATATGTACCTACTCGAGTACATTCAACGATAAAGTCTTTAATTGGTATCCCCAATATCAATTTAAATAACCGACAGTTTCTAAAACCCATTAGTTTTGGGGATTAGGTCCCCTACAGCATCAGGATTGAGGAGTTGGAATCCAAAGTTTTTATACAACAGGGTCGCAATGTTTCTCTATCGATTAAAAAAAAATTACGCAAATCGGTTCAGAAATCTCGGAGATATCGGTGTACATAGGTAGAAAAACACAACTCCTCCTTTTTTGAAAGTCGGTTAAAAAAGTAGCCTATGTTACTCCCTGGTTAATTCTCTACTTGTATGTGAAGGTCCCGTGAAAATCGGTTCAGCCGTTCCGAAGATTAGCCCGTTCAAACAGACAGACAGACAGACAGACAGACAGACAAAAATTTTTAAAACGTGTGATTCGGTTATGGTAGCGTTCAAATAACCATATGAGCTTAATATGAGGTAGTTATTTCGATATTACAGACAGACACTTCAATTTTATTTATTAAAAAAATAAAAATATAGATAGGTAGCTAACTAGGTACCTAATTATTATATTAGTGGGAAACAATTATTATTATTTATTATTAAAACTATATATTTTTTGGTATTTTCTGTCTAGAAGATTGTTTTTTTTAGCAAATAGAAAAAAATAACATGAAATTAGGTAGGTACCTACATAAATAGGAAGCTACCACATAATTAGATATACCTATTTATTGTATAGTTGTATGTATTTAGTTACTGTAAAAAACGTACCTAGTACCTACCTAGGATAACGACAGTGTCGCGAGGCCCTCCGGAGCGCGAGGCCGTGGACATGCTGGGTTATTCTGTAACTTAGTTAGCAATTGAAAATAGTTGCCAATGAATTAGTTTGATATACATTGCTGCTTTACTGTGGGGAATATAAAGTGTTTTCATAATTTTCCACAGTAAATCAGCAATGTATATCGAACTAATTCGTTGGCAACTATTTTCAGTTGCTAACTAAGTTACAGAATAACCCCCTGGGCCCACATCGCCCACGCCTTCCGCCGCCTCTGGATAACGAAAGTAAAAATTTCAAATACAACAAACTCCACTAATTTATAAAAAATATAAATCATAAACATAATCAATGTAATCACATTTTAAGAGCCATAGTAAATACAAATAAATTTATCTCTGTATGTATCGTTAGTTTTATTGTAATTATTGCTTCAATAAATTAAAGCAACTTAACATCGATGTCTTTTATTTCCCTTGTAACGAAGATAAAGGAGAGGCACCTACCTAAGTAGGTACTACTTAAATCGAATCCACTTACGTTTATCTCCAATACCTATTTAAAAAGGTGGCGAATTTGATGTAAAATCCTTGCCCACCTGTTTACTATTTAAACCAACGGTAGAAATATTGCATGACGTCATTTGCGCCTTCATTAATTGATTGATCTATGTATTTTTTTTATATGTAGTCTATATCTATAAATTATCTATGGTACATAGGCTCGTCACACACAAGATTTCGACTTGGCACCTTGCAAGGGTTGCACTTTGCAGTATTTTTCGTTGTCTATGCTTTGCAGCGTGTATGCCTCTGTATGCCTCCACTACAAGTGATCTGTGTTCTAAGATATAGTAATACCTCCTCTTCTTCCTCTGTGGTGTATTATTTTTAGCTAATTATATCTAGCTTATTATAATTAATCTTCTGAAAATGTAATCTCTTTACTTCATAGAGATAATAATAATAAATAAAGTTGGCATAATGTCCTATAGAAAATAGTAGATCGGAAAATAGCTCAAGCTTATCAAAATTTTCATAAGTGTGAAAGAGACAACATTACATTTTTGACATAATAATAAAACAGTTTGCGGCAGACTCGTGACTTAAGATGGCCTCCCTAAAATGTATACATGAACACTCACACACGCACAACTTGAGACATCACAATGAACACGCGCCATTTTATGCTACAGGATTGTGCGTGTGTGAGTGTATTTTTGGCACGTTTTTAAGGTAGGTATGCCAACTCTACTTATTATTATTATCTCTATGCTTTACTTCTGAACTGCTAAATCATAGAGATAATAATAATAAGTAGAGTTGGCATACCTACCTTAAAAACGTGCCAAAAATACACTCACACACGCACAATCTGAAGACATAAAATGGCGCGTGTTCATTGTGATGTCTCAAGTTGTGCGTGTGTGAGTGTTCATGTATACATTTTAGGGAGGCCATCTTAAGTCACGAGTCTGCCGCAAACTGTTTTATTATTATGTCAAAAATGTAATGTTGTCTCTTTCACACTTATGAAAATTTTGATAAGCTTGAGCTATTTTCCGATCTACTATTTTCTATAGAACATTATGCCAACTCTATTTATTATTATTATCTCTATGTGCTAAATAGACTGTCAAGTGTCAACCGGTTGTTATGTCAATGTCATTGTCAAAGTTAAATATGACGTGATATTTATCCATTGACTCTATAAGAAGAGGACTTGAAATACCTACTTTTTTACCGTGCATACCTACACTCACACACGCACAACTGCTGGTCTTAAAATGGCGGTTCTCCATAGAGTAAAGTGAGTTTATAGAGTTTTATTAGGTTTTAAAGTGGAATAGCATTTATCCACAAATTTATCGATAAATTATAATAATCATTAGTTATTAATTAATCCTACCTACAAATTATTATTAAACTGATAGGGGTTTACACTACGATACTATATTATTTTATACTAGCTTCTGCCCGCGGCTTCGCCCGCGTGACTTTCGGTTTTTCACAAATCCCGTTCCCGCTCCCTTTTCCAACCTTTATACCTACTTTCAAGGAAGTTTGCTATAGTACCTAATCTACCTATAGCTGCTATAGATTCCGGTTTTTTTTTCAAAATCAAGCACAACACAAAAACAAAGTAATTGGATGTTGATTACTTTGTTTTTGTATTTAAAAATATGCAGTTGCTTGATTTTTCGTTTCGTGAAACGACACCAGGTAAGGTGTTCTGAATGTAATTACTTTGTTTATTACTAGGGCAGCCGAGTTAACGTAGTGTTGCTTACTACAAAATTTAATTTTCCTATTTTCCATGAGATTCTGGTCTACCTATACTAACTACTTCGTCATTTTGACAATAGTATTAAAAAACTACATAATTTCAGTATTCTTACTAGTAAATGTGCTGATGGCATTGCATTATCCCGTAACCTTAAGACATCTAATGTTCTATTAAATGAATTTTCGTTAAAATGCCCAGAGCAAACATAAACCGCTTTTTTATTTAGATTTATGTTTTCAGTACCTATTATATCCAGCCATTTTTTGCGTTTATCTTCTCCTTTTGGTAACCTTATCAAATTAAATACCTATTAAAATATATTCATATCTTGTCGATATATTTTATGAATAAGTACAACCCTAACTTCTACTAATCTATGAACATTAACTATTAGCTGTCATAACAAAAGATTAAGGTTAAATAAATACGAAGAAAATGGTATAAAATATAGTTGAACAACCTTTATTTATGAATTAAAAGGTTATTTATCACTTTTATGATAATTATCCGTGCAATATACAAGTTTCAAAAGAATTTTATAGTACTATCCGATGAGTTGACAATTTTGGATGTTTTTTTCCTATTTTTCCGTTGGCAGCCTCTGATGTCGCAGCAAGTGATGGAACTCATATTGTTAGTTGAAATGTATGTTATTAAGTGCTTAATGAAGAAGTTCTTTTGAATAATAAGTGAGAATTGTGATTTGTAGGTTATAGCTTTGTTTGTTTTTATTGTAATATCCGCCATATTAAGACTTAAAAGCAATAAAATTTTTGCCACGACCTGTTTTATTGTTATGTTTAAAAATGTAGTGTTGTCTCTTACACACTTATGAAAATTTTGATAAGCTTGAGCTATTTTCCGATCCACTATTTTCTATAGGACATTATGCCATTTCTATATTATTATTATTTCTATGTATTTATCTCCGTTTTTTTAATACCTACCAACCGGAGACTAAAAGCTATTCTACACGATCGGTTCCAACCACCAACAGAGGGCACCTTGGTTGGGTCAACCAAGTTGGATTTCAATCTACACGATAGTGTGGTTGAAACAACTCGTCAATCAATACTAGACTGCAAAGTAGTGAAGACGTTTTCGGCCGTATTTTCATCCGTCTGGGAAACTTATAATTATTGGTCCTACAGGTCCGAGAGTTGATAGTTTTTTTTAGGCCTCTTCTTTTTAACCGACTTCTAAAAAGGAAGAGGTTCTCAATTCGGTCCATATTTTTTATATTTTATATTAATAATGTGTATCGTATCCTGATGAAGTTGCGTCGGACATGTTCGCTAAGGCCAGAGTACCAGACTTCTATGCGATCATAAGATCGCGAATCGCCTCATTCTGGAGTCACTTGAGAGCCTCCGGCAACGAGATCCTCAGTACGCTCGACGCGATGCGCGCCCAACATCAACTTACTTGTACAAACAAAAATTATTTTTATACTTTGTAGTGATGCCATCCGAATCATGCCTATCGATATGCCATTCCGAATCGAATGACACCTCGTTAATATTTTTCCGAAACTGCTGAAAAAAGTTGAACAAAAAGGCACTTGTTGACTAGACTACAAGGCGCAACTACGAATGAAGCGGGCCAATAAGCGTCCACACTCCACACGGTTGTACTTCGACTCAATGCCCTCTATTTGACCTTGGTAGTGAGAGATGCGCTCACGACCAAGGTGGTTGAAAGGTCATTTGGTTGGTCAACCAAATATTGACATCAACCAACTTCTACACGATTGATTTTGACTCCAACTCAACCAAGGTGCCCTCTGTTCCTCTGTTGGTGGTTGGAACCGATCGTGTAGAATAGCTTTAAAAATGACGTTTCCTGTGTTACCTGTTTTTTACAATTCTTTAATAGTGATATGGTGCAATCGATTCTTACTGGAATCGATATTATCGGAGCAATCGATACTATCGGTGCAATCAATACTAACGATAAAAGTTAATTCCAATTCAAATTAAATAATTATTTGCTCATTCTCATTTTATGAGTTTTTAATACAATTGAAAAACAGTAATTTTTTCAAAAAGATTTCGGACTTCGTTAATTTTAAGTGTTTCATTATTTTTAGCAACATGCCCCTTTAGTTAAGCCCGGATCAGCTCAATCAGGTTAAGCTCACAGTGGTAAGGGGCAGTCTTAAAATCGTGATACCCCGCTCAGCTGCCATTTCATCCACATTGTACTTTTCTTGTCTTTTTTACTTTTTTTCTTGTCTGGCGATTTCTAATAATTCGGCTTGTTAAATAAATATTAGTGCAAAAGTCGTTTTCGTATCTAGTGTGCTAAATGATTTTTTTCACTCGAAGGAATAATTAACCCAACTAACCGCCATCTTGTTTCTGAGCTACAGGCACGCTTGTATCGCTATCACATAATGATACTGGTTTTAGAAGTCGGCTATAAAAGGTTAGAAATTTTGAAAACGCTAATACTACAGCAACCTTACTAGAAAATGTATTGAAAAAGTTATTTAAGTACGTGAGGTGAATTAAACTCATCCTGTCCAATGTTGGTGCTTCATTTCCATAAAAGTTCTGTAAAAGTACTTTTCTTCATATTATTATATATTATGAGACTAGTGCGACTTTTAGGCCCTATTTCACCAGAAGGTGGTGATTGCCTAAACGTAAGTTTTGTCACTTTCTTACTTTATGTCATACAACAAAGACAAAAGTTGTAGATAGCTATCTGATACTTATCAGAAGGTGGTGAAACAGGCCCTTAGTCTCGTAATTAAACATTTTGGATATTTATTTTACGCATTTTGCATAAAATATTATTTTTTAACGATTTTAATCGGAATAGGAATCACGAGGACAACACTAGTTTTGTTAAGCTGGTATCATTATTTTGAAGTTTGACATTTGTAGCTGTCATTTATGTCTCAGGGATTGTCAACCCTATAACCTATTGCTTCAAGTTCATTTCGTATCAGTTTCAAAATATTTTTTTAATCCATATCCTATATCAATTAAGTATAATAATATAATTTAAAATTTTAGAAACAAGTATTGTAAGTTCAATTTGTTTAAGTATTTCACCATATTGGCAAAATAATTGGTTCAATAGGATCATTCACTTTTATATTTCTTAGATGCAGTTTGGAGATAGACCGGTATGATATTATGTGGTAATAGAGTCCATATATAGTGTAAGTATAACGATTTAGCTTTAATCTTGCGTTAAATAACTTACGGATTATTGTCTATAATGCTATTTACTATACTACTTACTACTATGATTTTGTAGAGACATTTAAAATGTTGGAATTGCCTCGTATAACAAGAGCGTTGAGGGCACATACGCAACTAGACAAGCCACGTTGCCTCAAACCCAGCCCCAATGTGAAAATAGTTGTTAAACTACCAAGCAACCTTCAAAGGTAAGATCTCTGCTCATGCTGTTATGATTATAGAATATACTTTTAATTTCTAAAGTTTACAGAAAATACCTGCACTAAAACATTGTACAAAAATTTCAGGTTCAAAACTCTAACAGATATAACAAACTACATCAAAGAGCATGAACCATCATCTGATAACATCATAAACCTGTTAGAACAACTCAAAGAATCATGTAAACTTATAACCGGAGATGCGTCCAATGATATTATTGAGGATGCAGCTGTACTGACTCTGAGAATGTTTCTAGATCAAGATATTGTTATGCTAAAACATTTGTCACAGCTCAAACAGATGTTTGGAAATGTTGTGTCATCTACTGCTAATAAGATTTGTGTGGTAAATTAATATTTTATGTTTTATATGTCTATCCTGCATATAATATAAAGTAAATGATAAATTCTCTTAATATACTTAATACTTATACTGATAAGAAGGTTACAACACTATTAAGCTTCCTAAATACTGTTTTTGTTGACATTAATAAAATTGTTAAATGAACAAAATGTCAACAACATATTATCATGAAACCTTTACTTTTAAGATGTTATTCTTTCAGATTGTAACAAAAATATCAAACCTTATAACAGATGATACTAAGGAATATATTAAAACTGAAACTAAAGAAGCAAAACAAAACATAAAGCTATGGGGTGAAAATATTCAATGCCACCATATTCCCTACAAGCCGGCCAAGAAACCTTTAGCAAAGTTAATAAAAAAACCAGCAACAGCCAGCGCTTTTGTCACAGATTTCTCTATGAAGTATAACACACAAACGACAAATAAAGAAAATTTTGCGACATCATCACAACCTGTTTCCAAAGTAAGTTAAACAGAAGATTGCTCACATCTCTTCTTTGGTAAAATTTATAGACCAATTTTATTAACATTAAGACTAACCTTAAATATTTACATTCTTTTAGTTTGGCAAAGTCTGGTTGGAAACAAAAGTGAAGGAGCTCTACGAAAGCTCTACTGGCATATCGAGCGCTGATATATTACAATCAATAATAACTCTACTGAACTCACCGAGAACCAATGACGAACTGCAGAATGACTTGTTTGAGCTTTTGGGTTTTGATAAGTTTGAGTTTATTGAAGAGATCTTGCAACATCGACAAGAAATAACCAACAGTCTAAAGGCGCCGCCTGCACAACCCACAGTGGAAGAATGTAAGTTGATCATAATTCTTTTTCAGTAGCCCAACATTTAGAAACTTAATTATCCAAAACATTTTAAGTTCAAATTCCTATATATACTGGCAATATCCTACCAGCAAAGCTATGCTGCCAAGCGATTTACCATTTCTGAAAATTTCTTGACACAAAACACCTACCTAATATCTAACAATTTTTGGTGTGATGTGCAACCAACCCTAAAGCATGATTCGCACATATCTAAAGCATCAGTACTGGCACAGTTCTGGTACAGTGAAAAATGTTCGTTCATACATTCTCTATGAACGGATTCACACCTGTCCGTATCATTGATGATGCAGTGTTTCAGTGTCAGTTCATAGAGAATGACATATTTGTCACTGTGCTGGAACTGCGAGGGCCGCGGCACTGATGCTGATATGTGCAAATGGGCCTTCAATCTTTTATAATTTAGTGGCAGCTCTTCTACCGGAAAACAAAATGCCGCAATACTTATGCCAAGTATCAGTGCAATCGGGGCAGGAGAAAATGATAGCAAAACTTGTCAGAAAAGAAGAGAAAAAGGCAAAGACGAAGAGGCTTGATGAGGAAGAACATGAACCCGAAATTAATATTGCTCAATTACGAGCGAAAAGGTTGGTAATTACTAATTAAGCTATGTACAAATGTTCATTTAAAAAAAAAACGCTTAAAACGTATTTTTATATGAACAATATTTTTATATAAATAATAATGGATAAAAAATATGAAATAATAATTGTTATGTTACTTTCAAGTTTGAATATGTGCCTATTTATTGTCATTGGAAAGCCAAAATGAATCAACTGATAATTCAATTTATTTAATTATTATTGCAGATTAGCAGAACTTTCAAAACCAGTGGTACCATTTTCTACTACAAAATCAAACGTTGATCCTGTACTACAGAAGATATCGTATTTCCAAACGAAAGTGCAATATCCAAATGTGTACGATTCTTCGATAAATGCTAAAAATTCTGCCGGTAATGCATGCATAATATTATGGTTATCTGTAGGTTGTTTTAAGGTTCCGCAACACAGGTGCGTTAGAACGGACGATATTATTGTACCAACCCTATCGGTTTATCGGTTTTTCGAAGTAACGGGTGTAAGGTAACAACTATCGGAAATGAATACAGGTAATAGTAGTCATGATTACTGACAAGATATCACACAAAAAAACGCGAAAAAAATTCAAAATATTTCGTGTATATTTTAAAAATGCGCAATGTAATGCAATCAGCTAACGTCTAAAAGTTGTCGCCGACTGCTTGCCTCTCACGGGGCACTAACTCCGAGTTGTGCTATAACAACGCTTGTGCTACGCTATACTAAGCCACTAATACTACAAGTATGAGACAGATGATCACTGGTATTGGATTTTGATTAGGTAGCATAATAATAGTGTTTAGTTTTCGATAGTGATCCACTTATAGCTTCGCCACTCAATGTACTATGTAGGTTACTGTGATTCTTTTATGAATCTCACTTCCAGTATTTATATGAATTACCATATTGATATCATTACCAGGTTTCGTCTCTGGTTTAAAACTAATGTTACCTGAAAATGCTGCAAGAAAGGATACAAAGGAATATGAAGAAGTATTGATACCTAAAACTGAATCAGGGCCTTTGGAAGTTGGGAACAAACGTGTGCCAATTTCCTCTTTGGATGAGGTAATTAGACATTAATTTGTAAACTAAGATAATTGTGTTTGCAACTACTTCTAAATAAAATTTGTCTTTTCCATAATATATATTTTGTCATGGGATTAAGATAGTTTCTTGTTGGTTTTGTCAGTAGTGTCTGCTACCTGAGCCTTGACATGTCATAAGAGACAATTTTATTTACACCTAATCTTACCTGAGGTCAACTAAAACTTCAGCTTCTATAATTACAAATATAAATTAAAAAATTAAAAAACCCCCCGACATTCGCCATTTTGTGGTTGCGGCTATTTTGGATTTACATAGTGCTATTCTACCAGTCAAGCCCTTTCATTAATTGCCGATTTTCATGAAACATAGCTAAGAACACTCCCGACTATTCACCTTTCAAACAAAAAAAAACCGCATTCAAATCGGTTCACCCGTTTGAGCGCTACGGGGGAACAGTCGACAGACACAGACACGTCAAACTTATAACACCCCGTCGGTTTTGCGTCGGGGGTTAAAAACTTGGAAACATGGAATTTACAAATCAATCAAGTACAATACAATTATTATAAAAATTTACATTTTCAGATTGGTCAAATGGCATTCGAAAACATAAAAGAACTGAATCGGATACAATCTGTGGTGTTTCAAACGGCGTACAACACCAATGAGAACCTGTTAATATGCGCGCCCACCGGCGCGGGCAAAACCAACATAGCCCTGCTCACTGTGGTGCATCAGATCAAGCAGCACATCGAGAACAACGTCATTATGAAGAATAAATTCAAAGTAAGTACATTTTACACACTGCCTCGTTGATCTAGCGGTTAGCGTGAGGAGCACAAGGTCCTGGGTTGGATTCCCGGTTCGGGCCAAAAATACTAAGATATTGGATTTTTCTGAAATTCTTAGTGCCAGCCCAGAGTTGGTAGTTGGCGGAGTTCCACCCCCGTGCCACGGAGTGCACGTTAAGCCACTAACGTGTTATATGTGTGTTCGGTACCGGTTATTATCACTAACACTATCATGTGACAATAACCGTTAAAGCCCACCGATCCGTAGTGGAGTAGCGTGGCGGGTCAAAGGTCTCTATATCCCACTCTCTTCTAAGAGAGCAAGTTTGTACCCAGCAGTGGAAGGTTAAAGGGCTGTAGTGAAGAGCGAAAGCTTTTTACACATAAAAAAAATTGGTTGTCTGTAATAGTTATTTATGCAACTGTTGTGTAATACCTAATTATCAACATTTGCATACAAGACTTTATCTACACCCATAATATGAATCCTCTATAAGATTCTGAAACAGTTAGCTAACTGCTAAACCCCCGATATTCGCCATCTTGTGTTGAAGCCATCTTGAATTTGCATTGTGTTAACCAAATAATTAACAGTCAAGCCCTTTCAATTGATACCCATATTGAGGAAGTTGTGAAAAAACATGTAATCCGCCATTTTGTGGTGGTCCAATTTTCATGAAACATAGCTAAGAACACTCCCGACTAATTCATTTTTCAAACCAAAAAAAAACGCATTCAAATCGGTTCACTCGTTTGAGCACTGCGGTGAACAGACAGACAGACACACACACACTCCCACACCCCCATTCCCACCCCCGCATTCAAACCGGTTTGAGCGCTACGGGGGAACAGACACACACACACACAACACGCACATACACACACCCACAACCACATCCACGCCCAACCCACGCCCACGCGCACGCCCACGCTCACACCCCCATTCCCACCTCAGCATTCAAACCGGTTCACTTGTTTGAGCGCTACGGGGGAACAGACACACACAGACTCACACACACACACACACACACACACACACACACACACACACAGACAAGTCAAACTTAACACCCCGTCGTATTTGCGTCGGGGTTAAAAACGGATGATGTAATATTGTACTGAATTTCATTACAACACTCGTTTAGATGATGTAATGGTTGTTACAACATTGTGTGTTCTAATGTTGGCAATAAGCTAACTGTTTCAGAATCTTTAATAGAGGATTTAAAGCATGGGTGTAGATAAAGTCTGTTTACGGACGATAATTTTACGTGATAACGTCATAAGGAAACATTGTAGAACACATATATAGGCCGATCGTGCCTCTCTGTCGCTTGTTCCGTGCTCTCGCTTGCACGCTCGGCTTAGGGTCCGTTCACATAGACCAGCTCGGAGAGTAGAGCCACTTTTGATCGTACTTAAAATAGTGTTTTACCACATTAAAATAAGGTTTATTTTTACATTTAAAATTTTTGAGACAAGAGGATGTTCAAGAGCAGCCGACCGGCTCCCCTTATGAGCCGATCTAGTGCTCTGTGTACGTAATCTTACGTCCGTCACCAAGACGTCTGGTCTGTGTGAAAAATAAAAACGCTCTCTGATGCTCTCCGAGCCGGTCTATCTGAACAGACCCTTAGGCGGAACGTGACACTTTTTTGTGCGTACAGTTGTTATTTTTTGTATAAGACGTTATCAAAAATGTCTCCCCTATAGATAATCTACATAGCTCCCATGAAAGCCTTGGCGTCAGAAATGACTGCGAGCTTCGGCAAGCGACTCCGCGGCTTGGGCATCGCGGTGAGGGAACTGACCGGCGACATGAAACTGACGAAGACCGAAGTACAACAGACCCAGATGATAGTCACCACACCCGAGAAGTGGGACGTCGTTACTAGGAAAGGCGCCAGTGAGTATTGATTATGTCTTTTTATCAATATTTACACACACACAACTAAAACAATAACATGTCACATTGACATCTTAAAATAAGTTTCGTTACACAAAATCAAGAAGGTTATAGTTATATATTCCATTGCACAAAACGCACGAATGCGAAGACTAAACAATATTAAAACAAAATAATATTATTCATTATTACTTATTTACTTGAATCATATTGTACGATTTACAACAAATAACAAATAAAATAATGTATTAATAATAATTAATATCTTTTTTATTTTAAGTGACATGATTTTTTAGTAACAAAACTTTTTGTTTGGGCATGTATGCGTAGAAAGTTAAGTAATGCAAATGGCCGCCAGACGTGCCAGAGAAACAGGAAGAGACGGTTGAATTCCTTTTTTAATGCATTTTTTAAAAAGCAACTATTGCATTAATAATTATTAATTTTCAAATTGTCATATATTCGTAAGATAATTTTTAATAAATTACATTTTGTGTAAATGCTTGGATCAGGGTTGATCATTTTCCTTTACATTTTAGCTGACACTGAGCTGGCATCAATAGTAAAACTGCTCATAATAGACGAAGTACATCTGTTACATGGGGACAGAGGTCCGATAGTAGAAGCGATAGTGGCTAGAACTTTACGTCAAGTGGAGTCAACGCAGAACATGATACGGATTGTGGGGTTGTCTGCTACGTTACCCAATTATCTTGATGTTGCCAGGTGAGAATGAACTTTATGCTGACGTGTTAAAGTTGAGTTTTTAAAGCGTGTTTATCATAGGGCATGAAGGTAGTTGTAGCTGGAATTACTAGCTGAAATTGTATTCACTCAGTATATGATACAAATTGTGGGCCTGTCTGCTACGTTACTCAATTATCCTGATGTTGCCAGGTGAGAGTGAACTTTATGTTAACGTGATAAAGTTGAATTTTTAAAGCTTGTTTATCATAGCTCGTGAAGGTAGTTAAAGCTAGAACTGCTAACTCAAGTGGTATTCACTCAGAATATGATACGAATTGTAGACCTGTCTGCTACATTGCCCAACTATATTGATGTTGCTATGTGAGAGTGAACTTTAACATTATGAATTTAAAGTTGATAATTCAAAGAACTGCTAATTGTGGGCCTTAGATGTATTATAAACTAAAACACTACGTCACAAGTCGTGTCCACTCAAAATATGATCTGTAGCCAACTATCTTGAATTTGCTAATTGAGAATGCACTTTATATCGTAGTTTTAAAGTTAATTTTGGAGTCTCAACCGATGATACTTTTAGGTTCCTGCGTGTGAACCCCAACGTTGGGTTGTTCTTCTTCGACTCGCGTTTCCGTCCGGTGCCTTTGGAACAGATATTCATTGGTGTCAAAGAAGTCGGCAGCGGAGGAGGCGCACATTTGAGACATGTACTTACTTATTGTTATTTTTGTTACATATAAGACAAATAAAATCACTACAAATTATAAAAGTCAACAAAATTATAAAACCTCGTATGTCTGTCTGTTTGTTCGCGATAAACTCAAAAACTACTGAACGGATTTTCATGCGGATTTCACCAATATACCGAGTGATTCTCAGGTGTTTAATTTGTTTAACTTTTTGTGTAAAAATTAAAATATGACTGTAATTGTTGAAAATGTTGGAAAAGTCAAGCCTGGGAGCTTTCATCGAAAACGCTGCATGCCCTTTGAGGTATAACAAAACCGAACCTACGACAAAAAACATGTTGGCATATTATGGTCTATACTTTGATTCTTAACTCCGTGGAATTCTGACAGCTGTCATTGTCATTTACAGATGAGTTATTTGTATGGAGAACAGGGCTAACATCTACGAAGTACGATTTTACCCCAAACTACTTTAATTCCCTATCACCATAAAAACCCATATGCCGCGTAATAATATTAGTCGTTTCACCCTTAAATAGAAAACACCAAGAGTGGAAACTAGAAAGTGCACACTAACAGCAATAGAAAACAAAAGAAGCACACTGAAAAAATTTATTCAAAAATGGAAGTCGAATGACATTATCACCATGAAGTGTCTGTTAGGCATTTGTCATATCTACATGTGGCAGTTGATTTTTATTTAAGTTCATAAGTTTCGAATTTGTTATCTTTTTTGTGGGAAACGTCAGAATTCCACGGAATTAAAAATCAGAGTATACTACACGAGCGAAGCCGGGGCGGATCGCTAGTTGTGGATAAGAAAAACTTCCAACCTCTGGCCCGATCCCAACAAATTAAATTTCCCTCTCCAATACAGATACAAATCATGAACGAAGTGTGCTACGACAAAGCGGTCGAAATGGTCCAGAAGGGCCACCAGGTGATGGTGTTCGTGCACGCGCGCAACGCGACGCACCAGACCGCCATGATCCTCAAAGAGCTGGCGCAGAAGAAGGGGCATCTGAAGCACTTCGAGCCGGACGACACCGGCGCGTTCCTCAAAGCCAAGAAGAGTATCGCCAGCAGTCCCAATAAGATATTGGGGGAGCTGTTCGCGTCTGGTTTCGCTTGCCATCACGCTGGTATGCTCAGGAGCGACAGGTGAGACTGTTTTGCCTAAATTACACTTTATTATATTTGGGTTGTCGATTGTCTTAGGGTGTGGGATTTATAGAGCGTAGTCTAACTGTACTCAGACTCTAGACAGAGTTACAAGTATAAATTAAAAATTTAAAAAACCCGATATTCGCCATTTTGTTGCGGCGGCCATCTTGGATTTGCATAGTGCTATTCTACTAGTCAAGCCCTTTCATTTGATACCCATATTAAGGGAGTTGTAAAAAAATATTATGTAATCCGCCATTTTGTAGCGGCGGCCATCTTGGATCGATTTTCATCAAACATAGCTAACAACACTCGACTAATTCACCTTTCAAACAAAAAAAACCGCATTCAAATCGGTCCACCCGTTTGATCGCTACAGGGGAACAGACAGACACAACAACAGTTAGTATGTATTCTATTTAAATAAATAGAAAAAAAGAACGTAGGATAATGCAAACAATATAAGTGTATGTTATTTCCGGTTTAAAAATATTATCATTTTGTTCCAGAAATATGGTCGAGAAATATTTCGCTGAAGGCTACATCAAAGTGCTCGTGTGTACGTCGACGCTAGCTTGGGGAGTGAACTTGCCAGCGCACGCTGTTATAATAAGGGTAAGTACTAGATATTTATACAAAAGATGTCTTTAAAATGGGAATTTATCTGTATTTTTAACCCCTGACGCAAAACCGATGGGGTGTTATAAGTTGGACGTGTCTGTGTGTGTGTGTGTGTGTGTCTGTCTGTTCCCCTGTAGCGCTCAAACGGGTGAACCGATTTGAACGCGGTTTTTTTTTTGTTTGAAAAGTGAATTAGTCGAGAGTGTTGTTAGCTATGTTTGATGAAAATCGATCCAAGATGGCCGCCGCTACAAAATGGCAGATTATATTTTTTTTCACAACTCCGTTAATATGGGTATTAAATGAAAGGGCTTGACTAGTAGAATAGCACTATGCAAATCCAAGATGGCCGTGACCACAAAATGGCAAATGTCGGGGGTTTTTTTAATTTTTAATTTATACATACTTGGTAAAAGTATGACAAACAGTAGGACATAAGTGAAATCCGACACTTAGGTAAGAGGTTAGATATATAAAATTATTGCTGATTGGATAAAGGTAGCATGCCAGTTTTGTAACTTTATGTGTCTGTAACGACAAAATAGCTCAATATTATTTGTTTCAACTTTTAAATCTATTTTCGTGAATCAATGTATAATACAAAAATAAATCAACATTTGAGGAGCTGGCGAACAAAACGGCATAATTATATAAAATAAAATTTTACAGGAGAAGCAAAAAACGTATTTAAAGCTACTAAGGCTTGTTTGAAGCCAACAACGACCTTTGGATGCAATTTTGATGCAGTTTTCGATAGAAATGAGTTGAAATTCTTGTTCAGCAGGCCAAAAACTACCGGATTTGAAAAAAAGTATTTTGACCAGAGGTCGACTGTGCGGCAGGTGGCAAACTGTGCCATTTTGTTCGCCAGCTCCTCATTTTGATTGGTGTCAATATTCGTTTCAAGTATACTTATCCTTTCAGGGTACAGAAATATACGACCAAAGTCACGGCACATTCGTAGACCTCAGCATACTAGACGTGCTACAAATATTCGGTCGCGCGGGCAGACCGCAGTTCGACACATCTGGCACAGGCATTATCATCACCACTCACGACAAACTCACGCACTATCTCAAGTGTATGACCAACCAGTTCCCCATAGAGAGCAACTTTATCAACCTTTTGGCTGATAATTTGAATGCTGAAGTGAGTTAAATTTAATTTTTTTTTTTTTTCATTTTATCCACGCTTGATATTTGTATTTTTGTATTTAAATTCGATATTTCAGAGTTAATCCTGATAAATTACGTCTGTATTTGACTATATTTTCATATAAATACGTTTTTGAGTCATACATAGGTTTAAATGTCAGATATAACTATTTCAGTTTTGGTTGATTTATTATAATGGAAAATACTAATGAGTTAACATATTATTATAATCTGTGTTACAATCTAATATTAGAGCATATATGACATGTACCCATATTATATTAATTTTTATTTCAATTCAATACCTTCAGTATTAGAGAAGACGTAACTGTTACAGCTTTTACATATTTTTTTGACAATTTGTCCTAAATCTTTAGATAGATAAAATTGATGGCCAGAGATCCATTATTGTCAGTGTCAATAATTTTCCAGGTTGCTCTGGGAACCGTCACCAATATCGATGAGGCAGTGGAATGGTTGAGTTACACCTACCTGTTCGTTAGAATGAGAATAAACCCACAGGTGAGTACGTATCAGAAATGAGGAGATCCGCAGGAGAACCAGAGTTACCGACATAGCTCATCGGGTCGCGAAGCTGAAGTGGCAATGGGCGGGGCACATTGCTCGAAGAACTGATGGACGTTGGGGTCCCAGGGTGCTTGAATGGCGACCTCGCACCAGTAAACGAAGCGCAGGTAGACCCCCCACTCGATGGACAGACGATCTCAAGCGAGTCGCTGGCAGCCGCTGGAATCAGGCGGCACAAGATCGTGTGCTGTGGCGATCCTTGCAAGGGACCTATGTCCAGCCGTGGACGTCTATTGGTTGAGACAAACGAACGAACGAGCGAAGCACAGTGACTACAAATTTCATCATCCTATACATTCTCTATTTTGTAAGATAGTGTGTATGTTATTAGGTTCACAGAAAATTTATGATTTTTTTGGACTTCATAAATAAAACGTGAAATCTGATATGGTCATTTTTAACCCTCGACGCAAAAACGACGGGGTGTTATAAGTTTGACGTGTCTGTGTGTGTGTGTGTGTGTGTGTGTGTGTGTGTGTGTGTGTGTGTGTGTGTGTCTGTCTGTTCCCCTGTGGCGCTCAAACGGGTGGACCGATTTGAATGCGGTTTTTTTTGTTTGAAAGGTGAATTAGTCGAGAGTGTTCTTAGCTATGTTTGATGAAAATCGGTCCAAGATGGCCGCCGCTACAAAATGGCGGATGATATATTTTTTCTCAACTCCCTTGATATGGGTATCAAATGAAAGGGCTTGACTAGTAGAATAGCACTATTGCAAATTCAAGATGGCCGCCGCCACTAAATGGCGAATGTCGGGGGTTTTTTAAATTTTCAATTTACACTTGTTGTAAATTGATGTTTTTGATATACACATATGTATTTTTGAGACAAAATGTAATATGGTTTGCATGAATTAAGTTTCTTCTAATAAACTGAGATTCTGAATAAACTGTTTTCTGGTTTCTCGTTAAAAAAAAGAAGTATTTTTTGCATTAATGCTAGTATATTATGATCTTCAATTCTGCTTTTTGTTGATGCAATTTAACGTCAGTTAGGCTTCAGCTGATTGCATTACATTGCGAAGTTTTAAAAAATACAATATTGCCTATCTTCGTTTGAATAGCGGTCCCCGTACACCCCCGTTATTATTCTACATTATTTTCATAGGTTTACGGTTTAACCTACAGCGACGTTCAAGAAGAGCCGATGCTCGAAACTAAAAGACGTGAACTGATCACGAACGCCGCGATGCAGCTGGACCGCACTCAGATGCTGCGCTACAATGAGCGGACAGGCGATCTCAATATTACTGGTGTGTATTCATCTCACAACAAGTGATAATCTAAAAGATTGAAAGTTAAACCTACTTAAACTACACCACACATGTGTGTGTGTGTGTGTCTGTGTCTGTCTGTTCCCCTGTAGGGCTCAAACGGGTGGACCAATTTGAATGTGTTTTTTTTTGTTTGAAAGGTGAATTAGTCGAGAGTGTTGTTAGCTATGTTTGATGAAAATTGATCCAAGATGGCCGCCGCTACAAAATGGCGGATTACATATTTTTTCATAACTCTTTAATATGGGTATCAAATCAAGGGCTTGACTAGTAGAATAGCACTATTGCAAATCCAAGATGGCCGCCATCATAAAATGGCGAATGTCGGGGGTTTTTTAAATTTTTAATTTATACTAAGCACGATATACTAAGCAATATGTATATTGCAACGAATAGGAACTCGATTAATTTCCGGAGGTTTTCCTGGTTATTTAATTTTTCTTGACTAGTCAACCGCCAACGCATAAACGACGGGGTGTTATAAGTTTGACGTGTCTGTGGGTGAATCGATTTGAAAGCGGTTTTTTTATATTTGAAAAGGGGAATTAATCGCGAGTGTTCTTAGCTATGTTTGATGAAAATCGGTACAAGATCAAGATGGCCGCCACCAAAAATGGCGAATGTCGGGCTTTGTTTTTTTAATTTTTAATTTATACTTGTTAATTTCAATTCCACACCCCGGATTTCGATAGAATTTAGTGGTCAATCAAACTGTCTAGACATCTATTCAAACTTATTCATAACTGCAAAAAAGGATTGTATTATTTTTAGATCTTTGAATTTATTTTAGTACACTTACTACAGTTTCTTTTTAGATTTGGGTAGAACTGCCAGCCATTACTACATCACTAGTGAAACAATGGAGGTTTTCAACTCTATGGTCCGCAAGTCTATGACACAAGGTAACATTCTGGAAATGTTGACAAGATGTTCAGATTTTCAGCAACTCAAGGTAAGTACAGTTAGTTTGATAAAAACAATTGTTTTAAATTTTTCTTTGTAAGCCTTCGATTCGTTCTGTTTTTTACTAGGATTAAAAGACCAATATTTATTGACCTTAGAGCCTAAAAATTACTTATTATAATTATTTATGATACTTTTATCATGCTCATAAAAGCCTGAAAGTCAAAGTTAGTCTAAGTACCAATGCGTTTCGTAAAAAAAGACTCTAAAATTCTATCGTTATTTTAACATGATTTCTCACAATAAAAATAGGTCAGAAAAGAAGAACTAACCGAAATGTGGAATCTCAAAGACCAGTATTGCGAACTAAGAATCGAGGATCCGCCGGAAGATATACACTGGAAAATCAACATTCTACTTCAGACATACCTCTCAAGGGGACGGGTCAACGCGTCGTCGCTGCAATCCGATTTAAATTACATAAGTCAGGTGAGATACTACAATATTGGGCTTTTCAAAGGATGCTACAAATGTTCATGGGAGGCGGTAATCACTTAACAGTAGATGGTCAGGTCCCATGGTCATGGTCACCTGATGATGGAATCCTGAAAAAAACGAGGAAACTCTTCAAATTTTATGGTATATTGAAGTCAGTTTAATTTTTCCTAAAATATAGTAAGAAGGTCGTAAACTAAAACCCGACTACGCTTAGTAATTTAATTTATTACAAAATAATAATTTAGTGTGCAGAAAGCGCGGGGCAAGCAAGCAAGTGGCGACATCTATTATGTCAAACCGAAACTAACTCATATTTTAGTCGGACGTCGCTTCTCGATTCTTTTCGTATATGAAATGTAGCCTATGTCACCCGGACCATAACAAAGAATTCATTGACACCGCATTCGTCAAAATCGGCCCATTAAGCGTTATGGTGGAACGTTCAGAATCTAATACAAAAATCGGACACAAACATACATACATAGACTGCTAAAATAATAACCCTTCCTTTTGGCTTTGCCGTAGTTGGGTATAAAAGACCAACCGCCGAGTTTCTTGCTGGTTCCTCTCGCTAGGAAGGGCATTCCGAACCAGTGGTACATAATACTTAACGATACAAAAGCACTTGTAAAAGATTATTCGAATAAAAAAACTTTTCGATTCTATTCTATTCAAATAAGTAAGTGGCCCAAATTCCACCTATGTGGCCAAAGTCAACCTCACCTGCGCGCGGTGCACCCTGCCAATATGCTAACGAGGCCCTGACGCTCTCAGTCCCCTCTACGGGTCGTTGTGCCTGATACTACACAACTTAATCTGGATGGTATCACCACTTTGTGGTAGGATTCTACCCCGAATCCGCCTGGCTAGCGACCACACTTCAGCCGTAATCTGCCGCAAAGCATCCGTGTGTTCCGGCAGCGACCTGAAGAGCCAGTTTCCTTCCTCAAAACCCGGCAACGCATTAGTGGTTCCTCAGGTGCTGCTAATGTTCATGGGCAGCGGCAATCGCTTAACATCAGGTGACCCGCTTGCTCGGTTGGCCGCTAGTCCTATAAAAAAATATCCAATCGTGTTTTAGAACGCAGTCCGTATAGTGCGCGCGTTGTTCGAGATAACGCTACGCAAGAACAACGCGTACATGGCGGCGCTCTACCTGAAGATGGCCAAGATGATGGAGCTGCAGCTGTGGGACTTCTACAGCGACATGAGGCAGTTCAACTGCTTCCCCAACGAGGTGCTCAAGCACATCGAGTACCCCATGCTGAAACCCGATCAGATACGGGATATGGATTGGAAAGAACTAGGTATGTATCTCTTGACTGTTCAATCTTTTTTTTAACCCTCGACACAAAAACGACGGGGTGTTATAAGTTTGACGTGTCTGTGTGTGTGTGTGTGTCTGTGTCTGTCTGTTCCCTGTAGCGCTCAAACGGGTGGACCGATTTGAATGTGTTTTTTTTGTTTGAAAGGTGAATTAGTCGAGAGTGTTGTTAGTTATGTTTGATGAAAAAAAAAAAAGCTGTGATAGCCTAGTGGTTAGGACGACCGACTTCTAATCGGAGGTCGTGGGTTCGATCCCAGGCACGCACCTCTAACTTTTCGGAGTTATGTGCGTTTTAAGTATTTAAATATCACTTGCTTTAACGGTGAAGGAAAACATCGTGAGGAAACCTGCATGCCTGAGAGTTCTCCATAACGTTCTCAAAGGTGTGTGAAGTCTGCCAATCCGCTTGGCCAGCGTGGTAGACTATGGCCAAAACCCTTCTCACTCTGAGAGGAGACCCGTGCTCTGTAGTGAGCCGGTAATGGGTTGATCATGATGATGATGATGATGATGATGAAAATCGATCCAAGATGGCCGCTGCTACAAAATGGCGGATTACATATTTTTTCACAATTCCCTTAATATGGGTATCAAATGAAAGGGTTTGACTAGTAAAATAGCACTATGCAAATCCAAGATGGACGCCGCCACAAAATGGCGAATGTCGGGGGTTATTAAAATTTTTAATTTATACTTGTTTATCATATATTAAAATGTTTTACAGCTTATTTTTTTTTTTGTATGTTTTTCAGCCCCCGCACACTGGGCCACTAGTGGAGACGACTAGTGACCGGCCACAAGTCGCGGAAGAGATTTTTCATACATTTTATATGGTACCACCGCACACTGAGCGCTCGAGTGGCCGCGTACGAGTCACAAGAAAATGTATGAAAAATCTCTTCCGCGACTTGTGGCCGGTCACTAGTCATCGCCACTAGTGGCCCAGTGTGCGGGGGCTGTTTAAAGCCTCAAGTATCAATCAATTGTAACGTTAAATTTAAGTTTATTCGAAATAATAAAATAATGTAAAATTCAAATTAATACTAAATAAATAAAATAAGTTAAATCTAAAACCTTGTCGATTCTATTTTAGGCGACCTCATTCGCAATCCAAAGGCAGCTCGACACCTAAAGAAATGCGCGGATGAGTTCCCTTTACTAGAAATGGAGGCGAGCTTGCATCCCATCACACGGACCGTACTGCGAATACGACTTACCATCACACCAAATTTCAAGTAAAGATTTTTTCTTAAAATTTTAGACGTTATCGATCTCACTATCAATTCCAAATATCTGCGGATATTTAGAATCCATAGAATAACAAGCAGTTTTGCTTATTCATAGTGTAATTATGTCTCTATCTTTTGTTACTCTGCTATAGTTTACCTACTATACTATACTGTTTCCTGACGTTCTGAAGCGTTCGTGGCGCGAGTCTAATGCGGAAATTAAAAAAATATATATTAGTATTTGATTGGTCAGTAGTAAAGAAAGAACGCAAAATCTACTGATTGTAAAAAATAAGCAAAATTATTAGTATTTGATTGGTCAGTAGTAAAGAAGGAACACAAAACAAAATCATCAGAACCATTTTACTATGAGATCAATATTTTACCTGTTTTATAGCTTTTATCATTGAAAAATCGTTCGAAAAAGTCTATTTGGATTGTCGAACTCGCCTAAGAGTCCAATCAAGAAATGTTTCTTTTCAGATGGAATGACAAATACCATGGCAAAGCACCTGAAGCTTTCTGGATTTGGGTAGAGGACCCCGACACAGATATCATGTACTACCACGAATATTTCCTCATTACTAAAAAACAGGTACCTTATTATTTCCTTGTTTTATGCCCATAGAATCGATAGACTTTGAGGTTCCAAGGTGCTCGAATGGAGATCCCAAACGCAGCGTGGAACGGCCTCCCATTAGGTATCCACCTATTGGGAGGATATCAAACGATTTACTTTTGACTCGGAGATCGATCGATCGTGCAACGATGTCAGTGTTCATATGGTCGGCCAACACTTCGAGCAAGCAAGCAGAAGTCTAGAGTAGATTCAGAGTACGCTCTATAGATCTCACCCTTAGAGCCGCTTGACACAAGCGCCATAAGAACATATAATAAATATAAATAATAAATAAATAAATACTCACACATACACACACGGTCGTCTGTTCCTAAAGTAGGCAACTTAATGCCTGTGTTATAGGTAACAGCCGACTGATAGACATATTTACATATAAATACATATATATTTTAATAAAGGTATACATACATACATATTATAAATACACCCAGACTCGGGGCGGGAATCGAACCCGCGACCCCGGAGCGGAAGGCAGCGTCACTGCCAACCACGCCAACGGGCCAGTCAAATAGAATAGAAACACTTTATTACATACCAAAATATAAATAACACAAAGAAAGAATACAATTATTGTAAGAACGGTAGCGTGCAAAGGCGGCCTTATTGCTAAAGCAATCTCTTCCAGGCAACACTTACAGGCAGGAACATGTTCTACGGCGATCCTAGCAAGAGACCTATGTCTAAATGTGGGCATCTATTGGTTGAGACGATGGCAACGACGATGCCCATAGACAAGATTTTTCTCTTCACATAGGCAAAGGTGTTTAAACGATGAATTTTGATTCCGTTGCAGGTGATAACGAAAGAACCTCAAGAGCTCATTATAACGATACCCATATCTGAGCCGCTCCCACCGCAGTACTACGTAAGGGCTACATCCGAGAGGTAATTATAATAAGATTTTCTTCAAAATTGTTCGTCTTGATGAACGCCGGCCGCACGCACTAAAAAGCATCACTCATTGTCACGTACCGCGTGCAAGCGAGTGCTCGGAACAAGCAATAGAGAGGGAATGTTTTCTTATGGCCACGTAAAATTATCGTCCATAAACTGACTTCACAGACAACCAATTTTTTTTCTCATTGAGCCTTCGGAGACCCTTATCCTCATGTTGTCTTTTGCCTTAGTTTTTAATTTTTATGCATTTTCAATAATTAATGTGTTTTGTTTACAGATGGTTGGGTTCTGAAAGTGTGCTGCCTTTGACATTCCAACACCTTATATTGCCTGAAACACATCCTCCGCATACCGGTAAGACCATAAATATTATATCATAAAAAAAGCTTAATATACAATTGAAGATTATATAAACGATAAAAAAGCTTGGATTTAACTCGTTCCAGCAATGCGCGAGACGGCATTTCAATCATGTACATTAATAATAATTGTTATAATGTTATTTTTTTAAAAGAGCAACCGCCGAGTTTCTTGCAGGTTCTTCTCGGCTGGAACTGCATTCCGAACCTGTGGTAGACTCAATCGACGGTTCAAAAGTACTTGTAAAAGTTTATTTGAATAAAAAACTTTTCTATTCTATTCTATTCTATTCTATTAATCAGCTCATATACAATGTGGCTAATTCTGTTTTATACAATCTCTTAAACTAAACTACAATGACAAGTCTTAATTTATTCCTATCTCTTTCACAATGCTCCCTGCAAAAAAGGATAACACAATTTATAAACTCGTCAATTTAACTTAACTTTAGAGATTGTGTACAAGAGAATTAGCCACAAAGTGTTGGTTGTCATTATTTTTTAAGCAATGTTTTGACCCTTAATTATATTTGTTTAGCACAATATGATGTCAATCAAACGAAAGAAACATAGTGTAATTTGACCAGAAAAACAAAAAAGTTGCCGCTTTCGCTTTTTTCGTTGCATTACTATAACCCCCGTCACATAAGTCTAGCGGTGACCTTTAATTGCGCGCAGCGTCGTACTAGTGAGCGGGACACAATATGAGTCGGGAGAGCCAATCAGCGCTTACGAGGGATCGAACTTATCCTCACGCCCTCCCCGCGACCCCCTCACACCCCGAGATACCTCATTTTCGCCTTCTGCGCATTGAAGGTCACCGGTCGACTTATTTTCCGTGACGTTATAAGTATAGTCTTGTCCACATGACATTTTATGACGTGTAATGCTCATAATTTTTGCAGGAAGTAATCATCATCATCATCATCATCATGATCAACCCATTACCGACTCACTACAGAGCACGGGTCTCCTCTCAGAGTGAGAAGGGTTTTGGCCATAGTCTACCACGCTGGCCAAGCGGATTGGCAGACTTCACACACCTTTGAGAACGTTATGGAGAACTCTCAGGCATGCAGGTTTCCTCACGATGTTTCCCTTCACCGTTAAAGCGAGTGATATTTAAATACTTAAAACGCACATAACTCCGAAAAGTTAGAGGTGCATGCCCCGGGATCGAACCCACGACCTCCGATTAGAAGTCGGTCGTCCTAACCACTAGGCTATCACAGGAAGTAAAATAATTTCAAAAATCATACCAGATTGTTTGTTTAGATCTCTTGGAACTGCAGCCGCTGCCAGTCGCGGCTCTCAACAACCCGTCGTACGAGATGCTGTACAACTTCAGCCATTTCAACCCGATTCAAACGCAGATATTCCACTGTTTGTATCACACGGACAACAACGTGTTACTGGGAGCGCCCACCGGCTCCGGCAAGACTATAGTCGCTGAGGTGGCCATGTTTAGAGTGTTCAACCAGTATCCCAATTGCAAGGTAAGCCATATCTACATATACGCCCCCCCCCCCTGAAAACAATTTATTTAAATTTCACATATTCAGTGTTGAGTCAATAATCCACATCCAATAAGAGCGAGGCCGCACTGCGAAAATTCATTCGCGCGGTTTATATTCCGCATTTTGATATATTTTTCTCGCGAATTTTAAATCGCATGTGCGTGCAGCTTCATACATTCCCATATGTCACAGAATTTTGCGAAAAAATTCGCGCGAATAAATTTCGCAGTGCGGCCTAGGCCTTACATGCAATATCCAGATTTCAGGGCTGTAACCCGTTTCATCTTCAAGCTAACGATCCGTGACATACAGATGGACAGACAGACAAACAGATTGTAAAGGCTTCCTTTTGTCCCGTGGGTTCGGAATTCTAAAAACATTTTAACTTTATGTTCTGAAATTCAAAAATCAAACTCAAATAAACTTTATTCAAAACTGTTAGAGAGAGCGCTCACGGAGCGGTTCGCACCCGCGCCCGCCGCGGTTGCGGGCCCGCAATACTCGAAATTCATACAAATGTCGAGTGCAAAACTCACGACGCGATTTACTCCCGCAGAGTTGGCGGTTGCTCGCGGCTCCCGCAGAACCGGCGGGCAGCGGGCGCCCGCGAGCTTTGCGGGCGTCGCCCGCAAGCTCTGCGGTTTTTTGGCGGGCGCGATCGCATTTTTCTTATAGGAGGAGCTGGCGAACAAAACGGTATACTTAGTTGCATCAAACTAAAGAGTAAGAGTCTTTATTTGCAAAAATGTGGTACAAATATTATGGATCTTAACCCTTCTTTGCATAGTGATGGATATTTCCATCAAACCATTCGAATGGAAAAAATACACCCAAAACCGGTTGCTGGTCAAAAATTTTTGTCTGTGGTAACTTTTCGAAACATGTCTCTATGAAACGGAACGCACCTAGTAAAAAAAAAAACAAACGTCATCTGTCAAACGTCGATCAAAAATTTGGTCAAGGTTATGTTGTTTGTTTTGTTGTATCGGTGCATTTATTTATCAAGTTTTATTTGATTTTGTCTACAGAAGTCGCTGAAAATATTTATTATGCATAGAAATAAGGTAAGTGTTGTCGAAACTGCTAAAATTTGTGAAAAAAAATGTGAATTATAACTGAAATAACGTCAAATATGTATGGTGTAAATTTACATCATTATGCAGTACTGTCATCCTTGAAGTATGGAGAATTTTAGTTCATGTAATTTCACTTTATTTACTTATTTTTTTGCTTTTTCAGATTATTATGAAAGAAAAAGACATAGAAGACTATCTAGCACACCTGGAGGATGGTTGGCTGTCGGAAGACGGACTGGAGTCTGAAGATTCTGACGATGATTACTCACCAAATTCCCACTTTACTAGAGATGAACTTCTAAATATATTAGAAGATGAAAATGATGATGAAGACTGTCAAGATGTAAATGAAAATGACCCTCTTGTTGAAGAAATGTTGGAAGAACAAGAAAGCCAAAACAGAGTTCCTTCTGGTAATATTTTCAGCACATTATTGGACAAAAGAAAACTTGGAATTTGATGAGGATAAAGTTACTTTCTTAGGCAGCTCAGCTTTTCCTTTAGAAATATCTCAGCTTGAAACTCCTTACCAATGTTTCAAATATTTTGTTGATGAACATTTCATACAGGAAATTGTTGATCAGACTAATTTATATATCATGCAAAAGGATACTACTAACAGAATAATTTATACCGCATTAGATATCAAAAAGTTTTTTGGGATATTACTATTTATGTCCGTGCAAATATTTCCAAGTACCAGATCATATTGGTCTCCTGCTTTTGGTTATAGTCCAGTTTCATCCACAATGCCAGTCAACAAATTTGAAAGAATCAAGCTTTCATTGCACTTTCAAAATAATGATAATCACAAACCTGTAGGCCATGCTAATCACGACAGGTTATTCAAAATACATCCAGTTATTGAGCACCTGAAAACCAAATTTTCTACTATACTATCTACTTGATCTTACGGTCATAAATTCATGGATCATTTACAAAAAAATTCAATCAATCGAAATGTACCAAAAAAGGATATACTTTCCATGGGGCAATTTCGTAATGAATTAGCTCAAGTTTTGTGCTCAATAGAACTCAACAATGAAGCCAGAAGAGGACAACCTAGTTCCAGCTCTTTGGAAAATGAAATCCAAGCAAAAAGGAAGAGAGGACCTACAGTTGTTCCTCCACCAAAAGACATAAGAATAGATAGTAGTGACCATTGGCCACAAGTTGGCGTTTCTCTGCGATGCAAATACCCACATTGTAAAGGATACTCCACAATAAGCTGCAATAAATGTAGGGTTAACTTGTGTCTCAACAAAAATAACAACTGTTTTGTAAATTTTCACCAAAATTGAAAGTATTAATTACCTCAAATATTATTTTAGTTTTGTACTAAGCTCATGAGTGCATTCTGCACAATGATGGATATTTCCATCAAAGCATTTTTTATTAAAATAAAAAACTTCCAAAACTCTAAGATTTTTTTTATTATTTTTCCCATTATCTAGAGGTCTAATTGAATGTGTATGATTTTTTTTACAAAATAAAATTAAATCATGCAACTAAGGGCTAAAGCTTATTGTCTTCCAACACATTTAACTAATAAATTAGTGTGCAAATTGAATTATTGATTTTAAGACTAAACAAAATGACGTAAGTAGCATACATGTCACCGTTCTAAAGATATAAATATAAAATTAATTGCAATAAATAGAATTTATGTCATATATTCTTTTAAATTGTAAAAACATTTCTCCATGAGCCAGTTCTTTAGTTTTACTTTAAAAGTTTGGAGAGGCATGGCCTGTATTGATTCAGGTAACCTATTAAATATTAATTATTAAATATTAATATTAAACTGAATGACATACTTACAGTGAGCTTTTGGCGTGGATTTTTATTTACCCATATGTAGTTTGTGACTTTATTGAACATAATAATATGTTAAATTCAGTTTGCTATCTCATATAAGTTAACGGAAGCAATCATTAATTAATATTCCAAGCAATAACTTGTTTGTGTAAACACATAACTCCAGAAGCAGACTATCAATTAATATTAAAACTAAATCAAACTATTATTAAAATATCTGCGTTTATCACCCGCACATAACTCAATTTATATCAACTCAGAGATTAGTTTAACTGAGATCTATTTTCAAATATATTTTATACTAATTAATTAATTACACTCAGCCAAGTCCAAAATGGCAGCATTTATTCGATGAGGGTGTGATTGCTATCGCAGCCCTCAATCAAATATCACGACCTAGACGCTGAAGCATCTAATAGTCGGTTGAGTCTTTGGAGGAGACTCAATTCATGGCTTCGAAGTACCCGTATTTATACCAATAATTCAAGATGGCGGTTCGGCGCCACTGAATGAATCAAATGTCAGTTAATTCTAACCTATTTCAATTATGAAATTAATAATTCGTAAACCATTTCTAAAAATTCTAATTAATTTTCAACAATAATTTATCATTTGTAAGTCAGTCTGACATTTGTAAGTTAGTTTAGGCCAATTTCAACATAAATTGTTTAAAAACTTTATTAGTGAATAAAGTTTTTAAATGATAAACTTTTTAATTAAAAAAAAATTCTTAGTAAAAAAAAACAAATTTTTCTTCTGAAAAAGAAATAATCATTTTGATTGACATCTTACAAAGTATGGAAATTAATCCATTTTGAACGAAAACGTGCTCGATTATTCAAATCTTTCGAAACTTTATTGTAATTATGCCGTTATGATCGAAACCACGACCTATGGATGCAATTTTGATACAGTTGCGGGCCGTTTTAAGTAAAATTAAGTTGATATTCTTATTCAGCAAGCCAAAGACCATCGGATTAAAAAATATAACATTTTGTTCGCCAGCTCTTCATATATAAATATAACCGCCGGTCTTGCGGGCGTCGCCCGCCAACTCGGCGGGCGACGCCCGCAGCCGCGGCGGCTGCGGTCCCGCAAAAACAAGCGGGCTCGTGAGCGCGCTCTCTCTAACCTCTCTCCCGCAGCCGCGGCGGGCGCGATTCCAAACCGCTCCGTGAGCGCTCTCCGTTACACTGTACACTTTTTGAACGTCAATAAATGTATGACTTAGCATCGCTTTCACATTCTTCAATGTCTAAAAAGAATGTTTTTCCAATAATATAATGTAACACTTTACAGATAGTCTATATTGCACCACTGAAAGCTTTGGTAAAGGAAAGAATCAAAGATTGGAAAGTGCGACTGGAAGAGAGACTCTGCAAGAATGTTGTGGAGTTGACAGGTATTTATTATTTTTTGTTCTTATTTCTGTTTGCTTTCCGCAAAACGGATATTAAATTTCTATGACGTGGAAGTGGAAGTGAAAAAAGAAGCTTGTGACTTCATAACTTCAGCAATTTTAAAACATCTGTAACTATTTTGGAAATTCCACCCCCAAGTGATATACATATAAGAATCCAAGTGGACAAAGTCGCTGGCATCAGCTAGTATAAATATATTAAAGGAAAATGTTACTGACTGACTGATCTATCAACGCACAGCTCAAACCACTAGACGGATCAAGCTGTTTGGCATACAGATAGCTATTATGACTTAGGCATCCGCTAAGAAAGGATTTTTAAAAATTTGATCAAAAATTGGGTTAAAAGTTTGTATGAGATTCATATAAATCCACGCGGATGAAGTCGCAGGCATCTGCTCATGTTTATTAAGAACAAGCGGACACCCGCGACTTCGTTCGCGCGGATATTGGTTTT
Organism: Melanargia galathea; assembly: GCA_920104075.1. Lineage (NCBI taxonomy): Eukaryota > Metazoa > Arthropoda > Insecta > Lepidoptera > Nymphalidae > Melanargia > Melanargia galathea. The sequence goes on from OV049858.1 coordinate 11,457,912, forward strand.
TAAAAATCCCGTGAGAATCATTTTATTTTTCTTAAACTCCTTTGAGCTCATACCTTGCTAAAAACTGTTAAAAGTTCACTGGCGGGTGTTTAGGTAGATCAAAATGCAAACATCCGTCAGTGAAAGTCCCATCAAAATCGGTCCAGCCTTTCAAAGCTTAGCCAGTAATCTTTAAAGTATTTCCTTACTAAAAATAATGAATGAAATCGGACCACCCCTTAACGAATTACAGCTAAGTACACATTTTGACTCATCCCCTCTTCCAAGGGAACCGTGCTGAATTTCGGGATTAAAAGTATCCTATATGTTACTCCATAGTATGAACTTAAATCATGCCGAGTTTCATTTCAATCCATTCAGTAGTTTTTACGTGATGCGCGCACAAACATACAGACAAACAGATAAACAGATAAACAGACAAACAACAAAAATTTCAAAAATAGCTTTTTTACGTTCTATTACTTATCCCTTACATCCCCCAGTTATTATTTTGCAAAAATCTTCAATGTACAGATACGGCAATTCTGCGATTTTATTATATGTATAGATTTCGAGTTCGAGCCAAGAATTTTAATACTAGAAATGTGTTGCGTCAAATATTCTATTTTTAGTGCATTTTTTTTAGTTGCATTTTATACGATCAAAGCCAGTATTTTTTTGTATCCAATACTTTTAGGTGACGTATCCCCCGATATAAGAGCCATCCGCAACTCGCAAGTGATTGTGACCACTCCCGAGAAATGGGACGGCATAAGTCGGTCGTGGCAGACGAGGAACTACGTCAGAGACGTGGCCTTGATCGTCATAGACGAAATACATCTGCTGGGCGAGGACCGGGGACCCGTCTTGGAGGTGATCGTATCCAGGTAATGTAATCTACGTTTAAAATTATTAATTTACCCAATTAAGACCCAGTCGCACATATCAGTGCCGCGGCCGGCGCAGTTCCGGCAGTGAAAAATATGTCGTTCTCTATGAACTGACACTGAAACACTGCGTCGTCACTGATACGGACAGGTGTGAACGCGTTCATAGAAGAACGTATGACAGAATATGTTTCACTGCATGATGCTTCACTGATTGCGAATGAGGCCTTTAAGAACTCTTCATCGAATTTAAGTACTCGTAGTTATGAAAATTTGTGATTGTGGTTGGGAATAGATTTGCAATTTTTCATGTATAATTGTTATAGAAGTTCTAGATTAGTAAAAAGTTGGCATTCGAAATTCGCAGAAGTTTTTTTATACTATTACACACTTGTAAGGTGTTTACCTTGAAAGTACCTTCTCTCAAAAACATATAACGTACGGCGCATAGGACGTTCTTAGCGGGAATTTGCAATGAAACCATGATACAAGTCAAAACCAAACGTCCGGAAAGCCTTAAGCGCCGAGAAAAGCGCGTCGGTTACGCGAGACGTTTTCTGTGATTTGTTTATCTTTTAATACCACTAAGGAAGAATAAATTTTAGAATTGTATTTCAACAATAGAACAAACTTCATCGAGTCGCACACATCAAGGCGGCTGCGTATCATCGGGCTGTCGACGGCCCTGGCCAACGCGAAGGATCTCGCCAACTGGCTGAACATCGGAGAGATGGGCCTCTACAACTTCAGACCGTCCGTCCGTCCCGTACCATTAGAAGTATGATAGATATAGTTTTAGAGATAGTTTTTTTCATTTAACGTGTATAAATAAAAATGAATCCCCATTTTCTTTGGTCACGGCATCACGCCTGAACGGCTGAACCGAATTTGACGAAATTTGGTATAGAGGTAGACTAGACCTTGGAGAAGAACATAGGCTACTTTTTATCCCGGAAAATTATAGAGTTCCCGAGGGATTCTTAAAAACTCAAAAGAAGTCGCGGGCATCAGCTAGCTAATTCTTCTGTACGTGTGTTTGTCACCTAACTTCCTAAACGGCTGGACCGATTTGGATAAAATTTTGTGTGTATATTTCAATGGGTTCCTGGATGGTTTGAAAACAATTACTGGGTAGGTACAGGTAACCTACCGGGTTTCAGTAGGTGGCGCTGATGTCAGTATGCCACTGGGCATACCGACTGGCACTGGCACTGGGCGACTTCTGCCGGGTCCGCTAGTACTTTAAGAAATACCTTACTTTATCTTTACTGTACTCTTAAAAAAATAAGTTACCACTGACCTTACAAAATTGTAATTTCTCTCATATTGTGACGTGCATCTCATTAGTACATGCCAACTTACCATTTTATTGGTATAGAATTGTCCTGTACAAGCGAATAATTATTGTAAACCCAAAAGTCTAAATAGAGGGGCAACTTTGTGACGCAATTCATCTGTCACCCGTCGCTCAACATACCTTGGCTATGAACAACTAAACTCTATTAATACAATTTGTACTCCATTTCGTAGTGGTAAGCACTGAGGTCTTATACGTGGGAGGCCCCGGATTTGATTGCCGGCAATGGCAATTTGGGAAATTATAATAGGGTACTTTCGTTAGTGAAAAATAAATTATGAAATTTGATAAAAATAAAAATTTATGTAGAAATATACTTAAATATTCTGATTTTGAGTCATAAAAGCACATGATTATTTTATTAAATTAAAATTAAAAGTCGTAATTTCCCATCTGTATATCACGTGACCTAAAACACGAGCCGCCTTGTTGTGACGTCATAATGATAGAAAATACTAATATTAATCTGTGGTCATATAAGCAAAAACTAATATTAATCTGTGGTCATACAAGAAAGATAGAACCTATGGAATCTAAACTCCAAACAAAAAAGGAATGTTGATATTTTTTAATATAGTATTATATAAATAAATATTTTCGATATATCTATATTTTTAAATATATCGATATCGGAGTTCGATATACCGAAAAAAATATCGATATTTCGATATATCAGCTTTATTTAAAAAATCGTAAGTCACTTCAAAAATGATTACACAGTTATATTATAGTCCAGTATCTTTATCAAACAAATTAAATTATAAATATATATATATATGTGTTAGGTTATAGTTCTTAGTAATTATTTTATTAAAATAAGGTACAATATGGCCTGTTCCCGACACTTATCAGAAGGTAGTGCTTCTGATAAGTGTCGGGATAGCCTAAACGTAAGTTTTGTCACTTCCTTACTTATGTCAAGTGACAAGGACTATAGTTGTGAATAAGCTATCCGACACTTATCAGATGGTGGTGAAACAGGGCCTTATACCAATATTTTTAAATGACGTTATCACGTAAAATATTCATCCGTAAGCCGACTTGACAGACAACTAATGATGTTTACAAAGATGTTTTAACATTCTGGAATTCGGCAGAACAGAAGTCTGGGTTACATGCAAAAGTTGTTGCTTCAGAGTACAATGAACTTTATGGTTTTTGTCTATATGACCATAGATTAATGATTAGTATTAACTATCATTATGACGTCAAAACAAGGCGGCTCGTCTTCAAGGTTACGTGATATACAGATTAACGATTACGACTTTTAATTTTAATTTAATAAAAAAATAATGTGCTTTTATGACTCAAAATCAGAATATTTAAGTATATTTCAATATACATTTTTATTTTTATCAAATTTCTTAATTTATTTTTCACTAGCGAATGTACCTATTTATTACCACAGAGGTATCATCATCATCATCATGATCAACCCATTACCGGCTCACTACAGAGCACGGATCTCCTCTCAGAGTGAGAGGGCCTTGGCCATAGTCCACCACGCTGGCCAAGCGGATTGGTAGACTTCACACACCTTTGAGAACGTTATGGAGAACTCTCAGGCATGCAGGTTTCCTCACAATGTTTTCCTTCACCGTTAAAGCAAGTGATATTTAAATTCTTAAAACGCACATAACTCCGAAAAGTTAGAAGTGCGTGCCCGGGATCGAACCCACGACCTCCGATTAGAAGTCGGTCGTCCTAGCCATTAGGCTATCACAGCTTTATCACAGCTTTTTGTATCTACATTTCGATATCAAACTATCGATATATCGTCCAAAAAATATTAGTAATAAAGAAAAAGTAGCCCAGGTGAATGACTTTATCTTCACTACAATATTTAAGACGCAAACTCCAGTGTTATATAGAATACATTTATAACCTTCTTGTATATTATTGTTACGTCATGAAATGGCTGACTTATTGGCTGACAGCGTTTTCGCGGCATTAAAAAATGTTTAAAATTTAATTTAATTTTATGGCATGAACGCGTGTTTATTTTGCCGAAATATATTTTTTGTGGCTTTTTATTAACAAAAACAACATTTTGAAGTGCTTTTTCAAACACAGTAGAATACCCTATTATAATTTCTAAATTGTCTCTGGTCTGGTCTGGTGGGAGGCTTCGACCGTGGCTAGGCTACCACCCTACCGGCAAAGATATGCTGCGATGTTGCATAGAAATCGATCAGAAGCGTAATGTGTTTGATTAAAACTGCCATACCTCGTCCAGGTTAGCCCGCTTTCATCTTTGACTGCATGGTCACTTACCATCAGGTGAGATCGCAGTCAAGGGCTAACTTGTAGATGAATAAAAAGCGTGTATTCTAACATCTGCAATTTTCAGAGTTTCTTGCTGGTTCTTCTCGATTGGAATAGCATTCCGAACCAGTGGTAGATTCAATTGACGAATCAAAAGTAAAAGTAAAAGTGTAAAAGGTTATTTGAATAAAAAAACTTTTGTATTCTATTCAGACCTATCATTTTTGCCTATAAAAAGGTTTAATCAGAATTTGTATGGTTTGTATCGAGGTCCATATATCGGGTCACCCGGGTCGCCACTACTGCCCGCGCATGCTTTCCATGAACAAGCCGACGTTCCAGGCGATCCGCACTCACTCGCCCGCCGCACCCGCACTTGTATTCGTCTCCAGTAGACGACAGACCAGGTAACTGTACAAAAGTTCGGCCGATTAATGTATAAGATATGTAGTCCCGTACAATATCTTATTGAAAAAGCATCTGTGAAAAGTAAGCAGAAATATACGTTACTTTCCAATTTTTTTAAAGCTTTGTTTGTACAATTTTAAAAAAGCACTCTTCGATGTCTCACACGTGGTCTTTTCGCATTGACTTTCTCACTTAAAATGGGTTCGCAATCGTGATTGAGAATTTTTGTTTCACAGAATTTTTTTGACAACGACATAGCATATTATCTAGATTATTAATCGAAGATACAAATAGATTTTAAGTATGTCTGTGATTTCAATACAACTGCGTCTTATTATTTGAACGACGAAAATATACATTTGTGAAATTTTTGACGAGTCTGTTTTAACGGGCTTATCTTCAGAACGGCTGAATCGCTTTTGATGAAACGTTGACAAATAGAGGATTATGCAAGAAGGGATTCAGAATTAATTTTATCTTGGTAATTCAAAGAAACCAAAATCCATGTGGACCAAGTGACTAACAATCTCTACTAGTTAACTTAACTTTGTTAACTATAACTTCCACTTATTTTTTTCAAGGTTGACAGCCCTAGACTTGATCGCATATCTAGCAGCCGAGGACAACCCCAAACAGTGGCTGCATATGCAGGAATCGGAAATGGAACAAATCCTGTCGAACATTCGAGAATCCAATCTCAAACTCACCCTGGCGTTTGGCATCGGAATCCATCACGCGGGTTTGCATGAAAAGGATCGTACCACTGTTGAAGAACTGTTTATCAACCAGAAGATACAGGTTAGTATAATATCTGGCGGGTTGTTACGTTCCCTCGAATATGGTTGAGCGAAGCAATGGCTGGATCCTGCGTCATGCTCGTGAACGGGTGCCACCGTCGGAAATGGGGCTACTTTTGTCTGCCCTTCTTCACATGTGTAGAATTGTAAGCACCATTCCGAACCAGTGGTAGATTCATTTGTCGATTTGTAAGCGCTTGTGAAAGTTTATCTGAATAAAATTGAAGATTATATAAATGATAAAAAGGCGTGGATTTGACTAGTTCCAGCAATGCGCGAGACGGCAATTCAATCATGTACTAAACATAAAATTGTTATATTGATATTGTAAATTTGGAAAAGAGCAACCGCCGAGTTTCTTGCTGGTTCTTCTCGGTTGGAATGGCATTCCGAACCAGTGGTAGATTCAGTTGACTATTCAAAAGTACTTGTAAAAGTTTATTTGAATAAAAAACTTTTCTATTCTATTCTATTCTTGCTTTAACGGTGAAGGAAAGACGTGTGAAGTCTACCAATCCGCACTCGGCCAGCGTGGTGGACTACGGCCTGAACCCTTCTTATCCGAAGAGGAGACCCGTACTCTGTAATGGCATGATATTGTGGCTAATTCTGTTGTACACAATCTCTAAATCTAAACTAAAATGACAGGGCTAAAATTCTTATATCTCTTTCACAACGATACCTGCGAAAAAGGATAGCACTATTTTTAAACCTGTCAATTTAGTTTAGTTTAGAGATTATGTACAACAGAATTAGCCACATTATCTGGTATATAATTGGAAAAAAAATTATAAATTACTTATTCTTATTTTTTAGTACGTATGTACTCTCTTTATGAGATAGGAAATTTGAATAGTATTTCTTAGAATATTAAGAGATCATAATAATGGTAACGATTGCCGAAATGGCCAATTATGGGTTCAAAGGGTAAAGAGCAACTCTCTGATAACATACAGTCTGCCTGCGCTAAATATTTGTGGTTTTTTTTTATAACTCATCCAGCGATATACCATGTCGTAACCAGGCCACACTCTGTAGTATCTTCCTTACAATAATACCATTTCATTTTTATTTAATTTCTCTTTGATTCATTAATCCAGGTGTTGATATGCACCGCGACCCTGGCGTGGGGCGTGAACTTCCCCGCACACCTGGTGGTGATCAAGGGCACGGAATACTTCGACGGCAAGCAGAAGAGATACGTGGACATGCCCATCACCGACGTGCTGCAGATGATGGGGCGCGCTGGACGCCCGCAAGTGAGTACCAGGTACCAAGCAGAATAGATACGTGGACATGCCCATCACCGACGTGCTGCAGATGATGGGGCGCGCTGGACGCCCGCAAGTGAGTACCAGGTACCAAGTAGAAGAGTTACGTGGACATGCCCATCACCGACGTGCTGCAGATGATGGGGCGCGCTGGACGCCCGCAAGTGAGTACCAGGTACCAAGCAGAAGAGATACGTGGACATGCCCATCACCGACGTGCTGCAGATGATGGGGCGCGCTGGACGCCCGCAAGTGAGTACCAGGTACCAAGCAGAAGAGATACGTGGACATGCCCATCACCGACGTGCTGCAGATGATGGGGCGCGCTGGATGCCCGCAAGTGAGTACCAGGTACCAAGCAGAAGAGATACGTGGACATGCCCATCACCGACGTGCTGCAGATGATGGGGCGCGCTGGACGCCCGCAAGTGAGTACCAGGTACCAAGCAGAAGAGATACGTGGACATGCCCATCACCGACGTGCTGCAGATGATGGGGCGCGCTGGATGCCCGCAAGTGAGTACCTTATACCATGGTCGCGCCACCAGCGAGTGATCCCGGCCACCGCTACCAGCTGGTTGCGCAACCAAGCGGGCACCGAGTGAAGTACCTTAAAAGATTACTATATAAAAGCTTAAAAGATTTTTTTAATGACGAAAATCCATGGACATAAATTGCTCTAAAAGCCAACAGTTCAAATCATTTTTATGGCTATACCATATTGTAAGATGGTGATAGTAAAAAAATAATAAACCCGGCTGAGTTTGTTGTGGGCTCTTCTCAGACCAGGGCGCGTTTGGAACCCTCGTAGTTTTAGTTTTAAGTTTCCGTAAGTAATTATCACCATCAACTGTCCTTAAATTGACGTTCAAAAAGTGTACAGTGTACCAATTTTGAAAAAAGTTTATTTTGAGTTTGAATACCCTCCAAGAGTTGTATACATTTTGTTGCGTCACCACTGGCCTCCTATTTGAAAAACAAAGATTAGACGGAAGACAAACTCATTTCTTCAACTTGCAACACTGATTTTAAAATGTATGTAAATGTATTTTTAATTTATTGAGTTTTGGTGTACATGTACATTTATTCTGATAACATATTTTATGATTGATTTTATTACAAAATGCAATGAATTTAGTTTTTTTTTTTCAAAAAAAAAGTTACTATCATATAAAAAAAGTTAATAAAAAATAAAAATTCATAAATAAAAAAAGTTACTAACGTATAACTACACAGACGTTTAGTTTTAAAAAAAACTTTCCAATCCTATTAAAATCCACGGCAGCGCAATATAATTATTGTTTGGTAAAATTTTATCTTAATAACATAAGTAAATCATTTTAGTACGACAACGAAGGAGTAGCGGTAGTACTGGTTCACGATCAGAAGAAAAACTTCTACAAGAAGTTCCTGTATGAGCCATTCCCGGTAGAGTCCAGCTTGCTGGAAGTGTTGGCGGACCATTTGAACGCTGAAATCGTTGCAGGTATGTTGACTTCCCAACAAGGTATCCCAAGTTGAGCTGAAGAAAGAAGAAACTTGAGCTGAATCTTATTGAATATTCTTCTTTGAAGGTGATGAAAAGAATTATACTAATGAAAAGAATTTCGAAAAATATTTCAAATTTAAATACAAATAGAGGTAGATTTGTCATTATACAAGTATCATATACAAAAATCAGCTAGTTATTAATCATTTTTAATCATTTTTATAACCTCGTTATTTGGAAATATTCAGAGTGGAGGACGCTGTCGAATATTATTAATAACCAGCTGATTTTTTTGTATGCACCTTAGTAAATACTTGTATAATGAAATGGCCACATAGTTCTACTTTTGTGGAACGATTTCCCACCCGAGCGAATCGAAATGTTTAACACCTGCGCACTCGAGTAGCTACCTCCATGGAGAATGTTCATAAATAAAAAAACTTGGTCGTCTCGTCGAAACGAACCTACTCACGAAAATTCAGCTTGTTATTAATCACAAAAAAATCACTAATCGTGTTCGTCGGCTGCCGGACCATTACTATCACCAAGTTTTTGTGATTTAAATTGATGTCAACCAGTCAGTAAAATAATATTTTATAATATTATATGTGTCCATAATTCACAGGCACGGTACAAACGAAACAAGACATCCTAGATTACATGACGTGGACGTACTTCTTTCGGCGCCTGTTGAAGAACCCGTCCTACTACAAACTGGAGAGCGTCGAGCCTCAGGACGTGAACTACTACCTGTCCAATCTAGTGCAGACCTCGCTGGACGCGCTGGCTAATGCGAACTGTGTGGAAATAGAAGAGGTAAGTTTAGTTTTTAATCCGCGCTTCAAAAGAAGATTTTTTATCCAGTTTAACTTGTATGATATCTCTTCTTTCCCTCGTTTTGAATCCCGAATCCCGATAGACCCAATTTAATAATTTATGTAACAGTATTTTCTAGACATTATCATCCTCATATTATCAACTTGTAGACTGCAACTGTCCACTGCGGGACATTTGCCTACTGAGCGTCACCACACCCGATCCTCCTCATATTCAGTTGTTTTCCATCATCCTTTTATATTGTTCTGGATTCATGGATAGATTCATTCATCTGGATTCATGGGTTGATTCATGAATTCATCGTTGTAGATTGCGTCACACAGTACGCTTGCTTGTGCGCTAGGAAATTCTGGCTCAACAATCATGGTCTGCCCATGACCACGTGCTTAAGGTTTGGGCCATGTCAGTAACTTCGGTTCTCCTGTGGATCTCTTTTATTAGTGATTTAATGCTTATTTCGTGATCTACCGACATAGTCTATGGACCGTGACCATGTAACTGGATCGAAATATCGACAAACAAACAAACATTTTATAGTGGTATGTACCCGTAATATTTACATTTGATTATGGATCTCTTTTATTCCAGATCCTATACTCTTATCCTCCAGGGAACCACCGAACATAGCCCATCACCATTTCCGCTTGTATTCCAGGACCAGCGCACTATACATTGCACGTGGATGGGCCGCATAGCGTCCTACTACTACTTGTCGCACAAAACAATGGCGCACTTCCACGCCAGCCTGCAGCGCAACCTCGCCTTCGACAACTTGCTGAGGCTTCTGGCGGACTCGGAGGAATACGCCACGCTGCCCGTACGACACAATGAAGATATACTCAACGGGTATTATAGTCTTTTTAGAGTAGAATTTTAGTTTTGAGTTCTCTACTACTACTACTTGTCGCACAAAACAATGGCGCACTTCCGCGCCAGCCTGCAGCGCAACCTCGCCTTCGACAACTTGCTGAGGCTTCTGGCGGACTCGGAGGAATACGCCACGCTGCCCGTACGACACAATGAAGATATACTCAACGGGTATTATAGTCTTTTTAGAGTAGAATTTTAGTTTTGAGTTCTCTACTACTACTACTTGTCGCACAAAACAATGGCGCACTTCCACGCCAGCCTGCAGCGCAACCTCGCCTTCGACAACTTGCTGAGGCTTCTGGCGGACTCGGAGGAATACGCCACGCTGCCCGTACGACACAATGAAGATATACTCAACGGGTATTATAGTCTTTTTAGAGTAGAATTTTAGTTTTGAGTTCTCTACTACTACTACTTGTCGCACAAAACAATGGCGCACTTCCGCGCCAGCCTGCAGCGCAACCTCGCCTTCGACAACTTGCTGAGGCTTCTGGCGGACTCGGAGGAATACGCCACGCTGCCCGTACGACACAATGAAGATATACTCAACGGGTATTATAGTCTTTTTAGAGTAGAATTTTAGTTTTGAGTTCTCTACTACTACTACTTGTCGCACAAAACAATGGCGCACTTCCACGCCAGCCTGCAGCGCAACCTCGCCTTCGACAACTTGCTGAGGCTTCTGGCGGACTCGGAGGAATACGCCACGCTGCCCGTACGACACAATGAAGATATACTCAACGGGTATTATAGTCTTTTTAGAGTAGAATTTTAGTTTTGAGTTCTCTACTACTACTACTTGTCGCACAAAACAATGGCGCACTTCCGCGCCAGCCTGCAGCGCAACCTCGCCTTCGACAACTTGCTGAGGCTTCTGGCGGACTCGGAGGAATACGCCACGCTGCCCGTACGACACAATGAAGATATACTCAACGGGTATTATAGTCTTTTTAGAGTAGAATTTTAGTTTTGAGTTCTCTACTACTACTACTTGTCGCACAAAACAATGGCGCACTTCCGCGCCAGCCTGCAGCGCAACCTCGCCTTCGACAACTTGCTGAGGCTTCTGGCGGACTCGGAGGAATACGCCACGCTGCCCGTACGACACAATGAAGATATACTCAACGGGTATTATAGTCTTTTTAGAGTAGAATTTTAGTTTTGAGTTCTCTACTACTACTACTTGTCGCACAAAACAATGGCGCACTTCCGCGCCAGCCTGCAGCGCAACCTCGCCTTCGACAACTTGCTGAGGCTTCTGGCGGACTCGGAGGAATACGCCACGCTGCCCGTACGACACAATGAAGATATACTCAACGGGTATTATAGTCTTTTTAGAGTAGAATTTTAGTTTTGAGTTCTCTACTACTACTACTTGTCGCACAAAACAATGGCGCACTTCCGCGCCAGCCTGCAGCGCAACCTCGCCTTCGACAACTTGCTGAGGCTTCTGGCGGACTCGGAGGAATACGCCACGCTGCCCGTACGACACAATGAAGATATACTCAACGGGTATTATAGTCTTTTTAGAGTAGAATTTTAGTTTTGAGTTCTCTACTACTACTACTTGTCGCACAAAACAATGGCGCACTTCCACGCCAGCCTGCAGCGCAACCTCGCCTTCGACAACTTGCTGAGGCTTCTGGCGGACTCGGAGGAATACGCCACGCTGCCCGTACGACACAATGCAGATATACTCAACGGGTATTATAGTCTTTTTAGAGTAGAATTTTAGTTTTGAGTTCTCTACTACTACTACTTGTCGCACAAAACAATGGCGCACTTCCGCGCCAGCCTGCAGCGCAACCTCGCCTTCGACAACTTGCTGAGGCTTCTGGCGGACTCGGAGGAATACGCCACGCTGCCCGTACGACACAATGAAGATATACTCAACGGGTATTATAGTCTTTTTAGAGTAGAATTTTAGTTTTGAGTTCTCTACTACTACTACTTGTCGCACAAAACAATGGCGCACTTCCACGCCAGCCTGCAGCGCAACCTCGCCTTCGACAACTTGCTGAGGCTTCTGGCGGACTCGGAGGAATACGCCACGCTGCCCGTACGACACAATGAAGATATACTCAACGGGTATTATAGTCTTTTTAGAGTAGAATTTTAGTTTTGAGTTCTCTACTACTACTACTTGTCGCACAAAACAATGGCGCACTTCCGCGCCAGCCTGCAGCGCAACCTCGCCTTCGACAACTTGCTGAGGCTTCTGGCGGACTCGGAGGAATACGCCACGCTGCCCGTACGACACAATGAAGATATACTCAACGGGTATTATAGTCTTTTTAGAGTAGAATTTTAGTTTTGAGTTCTCTACTACTACTACTTGTCGCACAAAACAATGGCGCACTTCCGCGCCAGCCTGCAGCGCAACCTCGCCTTCGACAACTTGCTGAGGCTTCTGGCGGACTCGGAGGAATACGCCACGCTGCCCGTACGACACAATGAAGATATACTCAACGGGTATTATAGTCTTTTTAGAGTAGAATTTTAGTTTTGAGTTCTCTACTAATACTTGTCGCACAAAACAATGGCGCACTTCCACGCCAGCCTGCAGCGCAACCTCGCCTTCGACAACTTGCTGAGGCTTCTGGCGGACTCGGAGGAATACGCCACGCTGCCCGTACGACACAATGAAGATATACTCAACGGGTATTATAGTCTTTTTAGAGTAGAATTTTAGTTTTGAGTTCTCTACTACTACTACTACTTGTCGCACAAAACAATGGCGCACTTCCACGCCAGCCTGCAGCGCAACCTCGCCTTCGACAACTTGCTGAGGCTTCTGGCGGACTTGGAGGAATACGCCACGCTGCCCGTACGACACAATGAAGATATACTCAACGGGTATTATAGTCTTTTTAGAGTAGAATTTTAGTTTTGAGTTCTCTACTACTACTACTTGTCGCACAAAACAATGGCGCACTTCCGCGCCAGCCTGCAGCGCAACCTCGCCTTCGACAACTTGCTGAGGCTTCTGGCGGACTCGGAGGAATACGCCACGCTGCCCGTACGACACAATGAAGATATACTCAACGGGTATTATAGTCTTTTTAGAGTAGAATTTTAGTTTTGAGTTCTCTACTACTACTACTTGTCGCACAAAACAATGGCGCACTTCCGCGCCAGCCTGCAGCGCAACCTCGCCTTCGACAACTTGCTGAGGCTTCTGGCGGACTCGGAGGAATACGCCACGCTGCCCGTACGACACAATGAAGATATACTCAACGGGTATTATAGTCTTTTTAGAGTAGAATTTTAGTTTTGAGTTCGCTACTACTACTACTTGTCGCACAAAACAATGGCGCACTTCCACGCCAGCCTGCAGCGCAACCTCGCCTTCGACAACTTGCTGAGGCTTCTGGCGGACTCGGAGGAATACGCCACGCTGCCCGTACGACACAATGAAGATATACTCAACGGGTATTATAGTCTTTTTAGAGTAGAATTTTAGTTTTGAGTTCTCTACTACTACTACTTGTCGCACAAAACAATGGCGCACTTCCGCGCCAGCCTGCAGCGCAACCTCGCCTTCGACAACTTGCTGAGGCTTCTGGCGGACTCGGAGGAATACGCCACGCTGCCCGTACGACACAATGAAGATATACTCAACGGGTATTATAGTCTTTTTAGAGTAGAATTTTAGTTTTGAGTTCTCTACTACTACTACTTGTCGCACAAAACAATGGCGCACTTCCGCGCCAGCCTGCAGCGCAACCTCGCCTTCGACAACTTGCTGAGGCTTCTGGCGGACTCGGAGGAATACGCCACGCTGCCCGTACGACACAATGAAAACATACTCAACGGGTATTATAGCTATTTTAGAGTAAAATTATATTCTTGAGTTATTTACACTATCGGTCTTTTATCGGATATACTTTAGAGAGTGTGCTCAGGAACTTTTTAACCTAGTTCCTCCTTCACCATTTCACCATAGAACGGCGAGAAGTCGTGAGCGATGGCATCCCCATGTGGTTGACGTTCAGTCAGCTCGCACGAAGCGCTTTCGGTCTACGTTTCTGATACGAACCGCTAGGGTGTGGAACGACCTTCCGGCTTCCGTGTTTCCCTCCTCGTACGACTTGAGTACCTTCGAGGCAAGAGTGAATAGGCATTTTCTAGGCAGCGCGTTCCAACTTAGACCTCATCATGGCTTTTCAGGCATGATTGTCGTCTAGTGTAAGTCTATCATTCAATAAAAAAAAACTATATGGCAAAATCAGCTGGTTATTAATAATATTCTACAGCGTGTTCCACTCCGAATATTTCCAAATAATGAGGTTATAAAAATGATTAAAAATTATTAATAACTAAAGTATGAAAACTAAAACTATAACTTTTTTTTCAGCGAGCTCTCCAAGCAGTGTCGCTTGCCAGTAGACTCGCTAACACTGGACTCGTCCAACGTCAAAGCGTTCCTACTGCTGCAGGCGCATCTGTCGCGACTGCCGCTACCCAACACAGACTACCTCACAGACACAAAGTCTGTACTGGATCAGACGATTAGAATCATCCAGGTGAGTCTAACTCATTAGTCTATAGACATAAAGCTCACATTTATCCAATGTCAAATCGTTTGTATACTCCTTACGAGCGCATTAATCGCGTCTGCCAGTACCCAACACAGACTACCTCACAGACACAAAGTCTGTACTGGATCAGACGATTAGAATCATCCAGGTGAGTCTAACTCATTACTCATTAGTCTATAGACATAAAGTTCACATTTAACCAAGGTCAAATCGTTTGTATACTCCTTGCGAGCGCATTAATCGCGACTACCGCTGCCCAACACCGACTACCTCACAGACACAAAGTCTGTACTGGATCAGACGATTAGAATCATCCAAGTGAGTCTAACTCATTACTCATTAGTCTATAGACATAAAGTTCACATTTATCAAAGGTCAAATCGTTTGTATACTCCTTACGAGCGCATTAATCGCGTCTGCCAGTACCCAACACAGACTACCTCACAGACACAAAGTCTGTACTGGATCAGACGATTAGAATCATCCAGGTGAGTCTAACTCATTACTCATTAGTCTATAGACATAAAGTTCACATTTATCAAAGGTCAAATCGTTTGTATACTCCTTACGAGCGCATTAATCGCGACTACCGCTGCCCAACACAGACTACCTCACAGACACAAAGTCTGTACTGGATCAGACGATTAGAATCATCCAGGTCAGTCTAACTCATTACTCATTAGTCTATAGACATAAAGTTCACATTTATCAAAGGTCAAATCGTTTGTATACTCCTTACGAGCGCATTAATCGCGACTACCGCTGCCCAACACAGACTACCTCACAGACACAAAGTCTGTACTGGATCAGACGATTAGAATCATCCAGGTCAGTCTAACTCATTAGTCTATAGATGTTAAGTTCACATTTATCCAAGGTCAAATCGTTTGTATACTCCTTACGAGCGCATTAATCGCGACTACCGCTGCCCAACACCGACTACCTCACAGACACAAAGTCTGTACTGGATCAGACGATTAGAATCATCCAAGTGAGTCTAACTCATTACTCATTAGTCTATAGACATAAAGTTCACATTTATCCAAGGTCAAATCGTTTGTATACTCCTTACGAGCGCATTAATCGGGACTACCGCTGCCCAACACCGACTACCTCACAGACACAAAGTCTGTACTGGATCAGACGATTAGAATCATCCAAGTGAGTCTAACTCATTACTCATTAGTCTATAGACATAAAGTTCACATTTATCCAAGGTCAAATCGTTTGTATACTCCTTACGAGCGCATTAATCGCGACTACCGCTGCCCAACACCGACTACCTCACAGACACAAAGTCTGTACTGGATCAGACGATTAGAATCATCCAGCAGGGCTAACATGCGACACACGAGAAAATTATCTCTACACTTTTTCTCGTCAAATTCTATTGTATTCGTCGAGAAAAAGTGTAGAGATAATTTTTTCGTGCGTCGCATGTTAGCACTTCCAGTCAGTCTAACTCATTAGTCTATAGATGTTAAGTTCACATTTATCCAAGGTCAAATCGTTTGTATACTCCTTACGAGCGCATTAATCGCGACTACCGCTGCCCAACACCGACTACCTCACAGACACAAAGTCTGTACTGGATCAGACGATTAGAATCATCCAAGTGAGTCTAACTCATTACTCATTAGTCTATAGACATAAAGTTCACATTTATCCAAGGTCAAATCGTTTGTATACTCCTTACGAGCGCATTAATCGGGACTACCGCTGCCCAACACCGACTACCTCACAGACACAAAGTCTGTACTGGATCAGACGATTAGAATCATCCAAGTGAGTCTAACTCATTACTCATTAGTCTATAGACATAAAGTTCACATTTATCCAAGGTCAAATCGTTTGTATACTCCTTACGAGCGCATTAATCGCGACTACCGCTGCCCAACACCGACTACCTCACAGACACAAAGTCTGTACTGGATCAGACGATTAGAATCATCCAGCAGGGCTAACATGCGACACACGAGAAAATTATCTCTACACTTTTTCTCGTCAAATTCTATTGTATTCGTCGAGAAAAAGTGTAGAGATAATTTTTTCGTGCGTCGCATGTTAGCACTTCCAGTCAGTCTAACTCATTAGTCTATAGATGTTAAGTTCACATTTATCCAAGGTCAAATCGTTTGTATACTCCTTACGAGCGCATTAATCGCGACTACCGCTGCCCAACACCGACTACCTCACAGACACAAAGTCTGTACTGGATCAGACGATTAGAATCATCCAAGTGAGTCTAACTCATTACTCATTAGTCTATAGACATAAAGTTCACATTTATCCAAGGTCAAATCGTTTGTATACTCCTTACGAGCGCATTAATCGCGACTACCGCTGCCCAACACCGACTACCTCACAGACACAAAGTCTGTACTGGATCAGACGATTAGAATCATCCAAGTGAGTCTAACTCATTACTCATTAGTCTATAGACATAAAGTTCACATTTATCCAAGGTCAAATCGTTTGTATACTCCTTACGAGCGCATTAATCGCGACTACCGCTGCCCAACACCGACTACCTCACAGACACAAAGTCTGTACTGGATCAGACGATTAGAATCATCCAAGTGAGTCTAACTCATTACTCATTAGTCTATAGATAGATGTATAGTTCACATTTATCCAATGTCAAATCGTTTCTGTACTCCAGTTTTAAATTTAATCCAGTTTTCACTTCTATCGGCAGTCCCCAAAGACTGCCTCGCATTTTTTTTTGTTATCACTATCATATTATAAAACAAAACCGCCGCGTCTGTCTGTCTGTTCCCGATAAACTCAAAAAATACTAAACTGATTTTTTGCGGTTTTCACCAATAGACAGAGGATACGTCATGAGGAAAGTTTAGGTGAATAATTTGTTTAAGTTTCGTGTAAATTGGTTGAAATATGACGATAATTGTTGAAAATGTCGGTAAAAGTTAAGCCGCTTAGGAGCTTTCATACAAAACACTGCCCAATCCCTTTGAAATATAACAAAACAATGAATAGTGGGATAATAGATTAATCACTACCCATGTGGAGCTGGGGCGGGTCGGTAATTTATTACATTTTATATACCTATCTAACCACTGCTGGGCAGACGAAATATTAATAGAAGAACTATAAATTAAAAATTTAAAAAAACTCCCGACATTCGCCATTTTCTGGTGGCGGCCATTTTGGATTTCCATAGTGCCATTCTACTAATCAAGCCTTTTCATTTGATACCCATATTTTTAGGGAGTTGTGAAAAAATATGTAATTCGCCATTTTGTGGCGGCGGCCATCTTGGACCGATTTTTATCAAACATACCTAAGAACATTCCCGACTAATTCGCCTTTGAAACAAAAAACTGCAATCAAATCGGTTCGCCCGTTTGAGCGCTACGGCCTGGAGAAACCCGGGGAAACAGACACACACACTGACACGTCAAACTTATAACACCCCGTCGTTTTTGCGTCGGGGGTTAGTAAAATAGTGATTTATCGCAATTTTTTTTATTTCCAGGCAATGATAGACGCGTCAGCCGAAAACGGCTGGTTGACAGTGTGCCTCAGCTGTCAAATACTAATGCAGTGCATCGTGCAAGCGCGCTGGCCGACCGACTCGCCGCTGACCGCGCTGCCGCACGTGGAGTCGCAGCACTTGTACATGTTCACCAACATGGCGAAGGACACAAATAAACCTTGTACGGTGTTGAACGGGCTGAAAGTGACGTGTATGAGGAATTACGAGCTGCTCGCCAAGTATACGAGACGGGAATTCGAAGAGAATCAGATTGGAGAGATTCATCGAGTAAGTAATTATAGCCTTGACTTCATCAAATACAAATCAGATACAAACAAGCCTTGTACTATTATAAAAGTATGTAGATAAAAATCATCATTTGAAATAATTGAAATAATCGCGAATATACATACATACATACTTACATACATATATATATGGCACGAATACAGAACCTCCTTTATTCAAGCCGGTTAAAAACATACACATAATAATATATAGGTCGAAATATTAATAAAATTGAGCATTAATGAAAGCCGGAAACAAGAATTGACTAGACCCAGCATCTGGAACAATGTGAACCAGCCATTATAAATTGTGAATATTCAATTTTTGTAAAGCTGCGATCACACCAATAAAAATATTTTACTATTCAACAGGCGATATGCGACCTACCCACGTTGGACTTGAAGATCCACGTGCGAGGTCTGTGGTTGGACGGCGACTGCGAACAGGACAGGCGCGTCAAGCAGCCGCCGACCAGGGAGCACTGGCTGCCCGTGCACGCTGACCAGGTGAGAAATACAATGATTACACTCCAAATTAAATACTTACACAATATGTTACATTTTTGTCATTATTACACCATAAAATTGTAGATAATATGATAATACAACAAAGGTTGAAAAAAACACTAACTCAGATGCTATCACATAGATCATCTTCATTTTAAGATCAGTTTATCATAAGTTAATGGTCGATAGAGAAAAGTCGCAGGATCGTAGCGACGATACTCTATCGTCTACATCACTCTGCTAAGGAGAAAAGATTTTTTAAAGTTCCTTTAGTCTGTACATGTATATTCCATAGGAATACACGCTCGTCATCGATATGGCTAGACGCGGCGGCAACGCTAGCAACGTGCTGTGTCCGCGGTTCCCTCGCAACAAGAACGAGGGCTGGTTCCTCACTCTCGGCTCCATTGAATACGGAGAACTGCATGCGTTAAAGCGAGTTCCTGCTAGAGGAACCACGCACCTCACTTTCTACACCCCCTCAATACGAGGTAATAATATATCGTAAATGAAATTTTCATAAGTGTGTAAGAGACAATACTACATTTTTAACATGACAATAAAACAGTTTGCGGCAGACTCAAGGCAAAAGAAGAACCACGCACCTCATTTTCTACACCCCCTCAATACGAGGTAATATATCGAATAAACGTGGAAAGTTCCCTGTATGTCACCAATGTGCTATGTCCGCGGTTCCCTCGCAACAAGAATGAGGGCTAACACTCTGGTCTCTGAGCCCTCACTTGGATAGAGTATGGGGAACTGAAATGGGAGTTTTGGTCTACAAAACACCCTGGAAGCATTTGCAGATTATGCCAATTGATTTCGTGAAGGTTTTATCTTCGAAATGACCTAAAATTGTGTCTTGTAATTCAAATTACAAGTGAGGTGTTATTTTCAATATTTAGAAATTACCTCTTGCTTGGTCTGATGCCTATCTTACATTGATGGTTCACACCTTTTCAAACTGGCAATGTATAACGTGCACAACTCGGGGTCAATGTTCTGCTTACGATTTAGCTCCCCAAAGCTGGTGTTGCATAAAAAATGCAATAATTTTTTTATATCTAAGCTTGAAACTTTGACGTGATAACGTCTTATAAATCGATGAACGCCGGCCGCACGCACGAAAAAGCATGACTCATTGTCACGTACCGCGTGCAAGCGAGAGCACGGAACAAGCTATAGAGAGGCACGTAAAATTATCGTCTGTAAACCGACTTTACAGACAAGCATTTTTTTTTGTTTTTTTTTTTATGGTATCTCTTCAATAATCATCACTACTATAATTACCTGTCTTCGTTTCCGAAAGCGGTCCCCCTTACACCTGTATATTTCTTTTTAAAAACCCTTTATTTGTCCACAGGACGTGTCATTTATACCCTATACGTAATGAGTGACAGCTACATGGGTCTGGACCAGCAATATGACTTACAATTTGAGCTCATGGACCCGCTACCACAAGAAACTGTTGAAAGAGTGTACGACACTATGAATAAAGTTATCATCGAGTAATAAATACTATCTATATGGTTATGTATTAAAAATATGTAAAAATAAATTATTTTTATTAAATTGTTGTAAAATTTTGTGAAAATCCTTTTTATTTCATTTTTTTTAACTTCATTAGATATTTTACTACTAATATACATACTCTTGAAAAGAAATAGTTCATAGAAGAGAGAATACAACATCTTTGAAATAGATCGAATCAGTGTATTTTTCCTAAGTTTTTTCATAGATACCTAGAATAATTAATATTTGACAACATACTGGATTTCTAACTGATTTTAACACACATTGAATGATGATTTTTTAAGCCTTTCCTTTATAAATAATGTGCCGATAATTTTAAATGAAAATAATTATTATACAACTTTATCAAACTTTATTTATTTTAAACACAGGATACAATCAATTAACAATAATAATTAGAGATATTCAATATATTATGTAATAAGATATTTAGATTTAGATGAATTAAGTGTAAGATATACCTGCCATACCAGGTTCTCTACATATTTTTGTAAATGTAAAACAATAAAAGAAACAGTTTCATCCATAACAACAATATTTTACGGGTTCAACTAAAAGAAAGTCCAAGACAGGAAACACATTGGTTATTGTTTAATAAGTAGGTACTTGACATTTTTATTACTAAATAAATATTATAATTAGAGCCCTTTATTGCTATTATTATTGTATGTAAGCAACAATAACAACGAAAAATATATGGATTTTTTTCAATTTATAAATACTTACTAAGGACATGCTACTTACATGCATTTTAAACAATTTTTGTTTTTTCATGATACAAACAAACAAAGCTTTAGTCAGAAATATAATGAGGGTCAAAGATTTTATATATTTATAGCAAAAATAATACTTTAAAAAGAGCATTGATTTATTTAGCTAAAAAATTTGTAGCCTATTCTATATTATAATTAAATATAAAATACTTAAATATTTTATGAATAAAAAAATATAATATGGAACAATTAGTGTGAGTGCAAGCCAAAGATCAAACCTGTCTCTTAATAAGATACTTTTAACAATCATTAATAGCAATCACAATTTAAAGTCACACATTGAGAAATATTTCACTAAATGAATAAATGCTTAAGCAAACCGCAAAATTTATAATAAGCTAATATGTAGTCGATTTCACTACCAAGTTTTATGATTGTGTTATGTCATTATTTATCTGCTACTTATCTCTTTTTATACAATATACATAATATGATAATATTAGTTTAAGAGTAAACAGCTTTACAATCAACTTTATTTAAAAAAAAATCTACTATCACCAGAGATCATGAAATGTTTTTAACACTCAAACAATATCAAATATTGTTAGAGCGTCGGCATCATGTTATTTACGTTTCTTCACTTTTTCTTCATACTCAATAGCTCGTACTTCAGATATGAGTTGTCGCTCTCTGGTCAAGATACCGTCTAGTTGATTAGTAAATGCCTCAAAAGAGAATTTAGATTCAAATCTCTTCCGCCCAGCTTCCCCAAGCTTTTCACATAAGGCTGGTGAAGTAATTAATTTACACATAGCATCAGCGAATGATTTTTGATTCGGCTCACAAAGGAAACCAGTAACATCGTTTACTATGGTCTCTGTTGGTCCGCCACTGTTCACAGCGATTACTGGCTTACTGTAATACATAGCCTCTAACGGTACAATGCCAAAATGTTCATTCGAAGGTGTGTATATTAATACTCTACAGTGATATAGCAGAGATACTTTTTCAATGTCTTTCGGAGACTTCATAAATGTCACTTTATCTTCCAAATCTAGTTCTGCAGCTAAGTCTGTGAGTTCCATGAAATGTTCCATATTCTCTAAGTTTATCGGATCAAAACCTCCAGCCATTATCAAGTGTACTCTCTCCCAATCAGACTCGTCTACCATACTCTTCAAATGATTCAATGCTTCCAAAGCAAGAGGCAAATTCTTTTTCCTTTCGTATCTATTTATTGAGAGAAATATAAACTTGTCTGTGCCAACTGGCACTACTTCTTTTAGAGCTTTTGGTGTAGTTTTATTGAAGAACTCTGTGTTTATTGATGGATAACAAATATCAGGTACATCTTTAATTTTCTGAAATGCATCCTGGTACACTCTAGCTGTGTACTTACTGTTCACTAAAACCTTGTCAGCTCTCGCAGTAGTCAGTTCCTCTAACCAGTTCAATGGAGCTCTGTATATTTTTTTCAAAAGACCACTCTCAGTAGTCAAGAGCTTGTCTGGATGGTGACAGTAGAACACCACTCTGAACGGCCCTCTAGCCAATTTCAAAAATGGAATACATAACGATATGAGATCGCAGAAAATCAACGTAGGCTCCTCGACCGGGATGACGTACCAGGCTAGGTATACAGCGGCGAAAACCATGCGAGCATAGGCGCACGCCGCTTTGAACCTCCCGAATATAGAACGCGGAATCCAGTCGCCGATCACGGTTACCGGAAAGGTTCCATCCTTGGTTTCGGCGAAACAATGAGTTGGATCGTGGTGGTTCGTAAAGAAAGCTACGTCGTGGCCTTTGCTTTTGAAGGCCAATGCGGCATCCAAAACTAATCGCTCCGCTCCACCGATACCCAAGTCTGGGTGGAGAAATAATATTTTCACCATTTTATATTGCTCACATAAAATCTCTTTTTTATTACTCTCCTATTAGGTATTGCAATTTTTTACAAATTTTAATGCAATAAAATAAAAAGGATCTTTCATGGATAGATTTTTTAATTTTTTTCGTTTAGTTGACTTGACAGATGTTTGACATTGACATCTATTTTTTCCATAGAGATAATAATAATATTTTTTCCAACTCAATGTCAAGCACCACAGATATACGAATATGCTCCGGATGGAGCTTGTAAACGCTAATACCTATAATAATTATATTTTGATAATTTATTTATGAATTATGATGAGTATCATCGGTTTCATTGTTTACGACGCTCACTCTATTTGACTCGCTCCTAGCGTAGCTGCCCAGTAGTAAAGCTGTGCCTGGTAGCGACGAGCACCAGGCCAACCTTGCATGTTTTGTAGGACAAAAATTGGTAACGTTAATTAGGCTCAATAACATATTAACGGTAACCGATTTACCGGTATTTTTGCGGGATATAAAAGCCTAGGGCATATTTGAATCGTATATTATTATATCGTAGATTATTAGCATCTTGACTGAAGAGTTACATTACAATTTACATACCTTCCATCATGTCTATAACAAAAAATCAGCCAAGTGCGAGTCGGGCCTCGCTCTTTCAGGGTTCCGTACATAATTATGAACAATATAATATTTTGGGTCTAAGAAATATTTAATTTCCGAGTTAGACATCGCAAGAAACCGTGAAAGAAAAACGCAAAATAAGCTCGTTTGTTTTGGTCACAGCTTATAAACTATTTTATGAATCGTTGTTTTCAGTATTTCTTGTACAAATAGAGCATATAGTACATAATATACCGAAATATCATATTCCTAACTAGTTTAGTTTTTTAGATAGCCCCCCGTCACAAAAATGGTCTAAAACTGACAATTTTGATGACCCCCCATTTCCTTACTGTTTAAGCAAAAAATTGAAAAAATATATATTCGTACTTCGGCATTCCGAACCAGTGGTAGATTCATCTGACTATTCAAAAGCACTTGTAAAAGTTTATTTGAATAAAAAACTTTTCTATTCTATTCTATTCTATTCTACTCTACTCAATGAGCTCTAAACAATGATACCCCACAAGCTAGGGTAAGAAAAAAAAATTTTTTTCGGCTCCTTTCTCATGTATGGGAGCCCCCCTGAAAAATAATTTAATTCAATTTTTAATTCAATATTTGATTTTGGGTCAACATTTTACACCAAATACCAAAATTTCAGGTTTGTAACTCATTTCGTCTGCGAGCTAGAGACCTGTGACCGGCGGACAGACGGACAGACAGACAAACAGACAGACAGACAGACAGCCGAGTGACATTAATAGGGCTCCGTTTTTACCCTTTGGGTACGGAACCCTAAAAAATGGCCAACATTACTGAATGTTAGAATGTGACTGTCTGTGGAAAATAAGCTGTCCTGGACAACAGAAGGATTATAATATGGGGGATAGTCAAACCGAAAATCATTAAAAGCACATACCACTATTAAGGTCATTCTCTCAATATCATTTGGATCCTAGTTTGGAGCTACAATAGAATATATACCTTTAAGCTTCTTGGGTCTACACAATGAGAATAGGCAGAGCAAGGAGCAAGCATTCACACAAATAAGAACTTTGGTACAGATTAAAGACATCAAAGAAAAATTTTTTTACATGATTTGATGGAGTTCTAAAAGCTTCAATATCAGTACTATGTGGTAATAATATTAGCAATAAAATAATATGGCAAAGTATAATTATGTAACACACACACTATAAGTAACACTGTCTTTATTTTTGTGATGACAAAGAAAACACTTAATAAGAATAAAAATAACTAAAAGTATATTGCACTTGTAATATACATATAATAAACAAAATGCATTGCGAGATCTAGTCATCATCATACATACAGTATTAAATTAATAGTTCATTATTACAGTACTTAAAGTTCATCTTTTCTTTCAATTTTCACAAGATCAACATGGAATGTAAGAGTCGCAGACTTAGGTATCTTTGGTGGTGCGCCCGCCTCTCCATAAGCAAGTTCTGGTGGAATGACTAGCTTTCTCTGTTCACCTTCGCACATCCCAATGAGTCCCTGATCCCAACCCTTGATGACCTGTCCGGATCCGAGGGTAAAAGTCAGCGGATTGCCTCGAGGGATAGAACTATCAAATTCTGTACCATCTTCTAAAGTGCCCTGAAATGCAAAAAAATCTTAACTATTTTGGTTACTTCTGAGAGCCTTAAATGCTAAACCATAAAAATAAATGAAATTCAATCTTATATATTTTTCAATGTACTTATTTAAAAAATTGAGAAATCTAGAAGGTGGTAGTTTAGATTCAGACTTGGAGGGTTAACTGGTCATCGTAATCTAGTCAGATACAGACCAAGCTGAAAAACAGGGCATTGATGTCAATGCTGAGTTTACACGGTACAGCACAATGAAATGAAATTTTATTTCATCCTTCATTATTCAACAAATCAAATCGTAATGAGTAAATTAATAAGTATCGTGGGCTTCCCTAATACACAGATACTGACAAACCCAGCATACCGTGTAATGCATGTGAAGAAGATCTCCTTTTTTACTTTTCACGGGGCACTCAGCAGGTCTCTTCTTCACTCCAATTTGTAATTTCTTTGGTGATGAAGTAGCTATCACTACGTGTTGGACAACGCTCATAATAACCAAAAAAAATAAAGCTATTTTACACATGTTTAGCAGAGTGGTTTGCATCCTGGTGTTTTATATGAAAACCGATGATAACTGATAGTAACAAACAAGCTAACAAGCTATTAATTTCTTGAAAAATATTAACGTGAACGACGAAATCGCATTTAATGCATTTAATTGCCAAATGTTTTTTTAATAGACCACAGCTGTGGACCACAGCACAGAACAAAAATACTCTCTAACGAGAGGACCACAGAGTAATGAAGCATTGAGGAATTAATAATAAAGAGGCGCCCTAATGTCCTATAGAAAATAGTGGATCGGAAAATAGCTCAAGCTTACGTCAAGCTTATTAAATTTTTCATAAGTGTGTAAGAGACAATACTATATTTTTAACATAACAATAAAACAGTTTGCGGCAGACTCAAGGCAAAAGATGGCCTCCCTAAAATGTATACATAAACACTAAATACGCACAACTTGAGACATCTCAATGAACATGCGCCATTTTATGCCTTCGGATTGTGCATGTATGATACCTAATCTAAGCGTGTGTGAGTGTATTTTTGGCACGTTTTTAAAGTAGGTATGGTGCCTCTATATTATTAATTCCTCAATGGGTTTATTTAGACTGGTATAGTCATCATCATCATCATGATCAACCCATTACCGGCTCACTACAGTGCTACAGAGCACGGGTCTCCTCTCAGAGTGAGAAGGGTTTTGGTCATAGTCTACCACGCTGGCCAAGCGGATTGGCAAACTTCACAGTCTTCACACACCTTTGAGAACTTTCAGGCATGCAGGTTTCATCACGATGTTTTCACCGTTAAAGCAAGTGATATTATAAGACTTAAATAAAACGCTTAAAACTCCGAAAAGTTAGAGGTGCGTGCCCGGGATCGAACCCACGACCTCCGATTAGAAGTCGGTCGTCCTAAACCACTAGGCTATCACAGCTGGTGGTATACATCATGAACCTATAGAAGAGGACTTGGCATAATGTCCTATAGAAAATAGTGGATCGGAAAATAGCTTAAGCTTATCAAAATTTTCATAAGTGTGTAAGAGACAACACTACATTTTTAAACATAACAATAAAACAGATCGTGGCAGAAATTTTATTGCAACTTCCCTTAAGATGGCCTCCCTAAAATGTATACATGAACACTCACACACGCACAACTTGAGACATCACAATGAACACGCGCCATTTTATGTTACAGGATTGTGCGTGTGTGAGTGTATTTTTGGCACGTTTTTAAGGTAGGTATGCCAACTCTACTTATTATTATTATCTCTATGCGTCACACACAAGATTTCGACTTGGCACCTTGCAAGGGTTGCACTTTGCAGTATTTTTCGTTGTCTATGCTTTGCAGCGTGTATGCCTCTGTATGCCTCCACTACAAGTGATCTGTGTTCTAAGATGTAGTAATACCTCCTCTACTTCCTTTGTGGTGTATTATTTTTAGCTAATTATATCTAGCTTATTATAATTAATCTTCTGAAAATGTAATCTCTTTACTTCATAGAGATAATAATAATAAATAGAGTTGGCATAATGTCCTATAGAAAATAGTAGATCGGAAAATAGCTCAAGCTTATCAAAATTTTCATAAGTGTGAAAGAGACAACATTACATTTTTGACATAATAATAAAACAGTTTGCGGCAGACTCGTGACTTAAGATGGCCTCCCTAAAATGTATACATGAACACTCACACACGCACAACTTGAGACATCACAATGAACACGCGCCATTTTATGTTACAGGATTGTGCGTGTGTGAGTGTATTTTTGGCACGTTTTTAAGGTAGGTATGCCAACTCTACTTATTATTATTATCTCTATGCTTTACTTCTGAACTGCTAAATAGACTGTCAAGTGTCAACCGGTTGTTATGTCAATGTCATTGTCAAAGTTAAATATGACGTGATATTTATCCATTGACTCTATAAGAAGAGGACTTGAAATACGTACTTTTTTACCGTGCATACCTACACTCACACACGCACAACTGCTGGTCTTAAAATGGCGGTTCTCCATAGAGTAAAGTGAGTTTATAGAGTAAAGTGTAATAGCATTTATCCACAAATTTATCGATAAATTATAATAATCATTAGTTATTAATTAATCCTACCTACAAATTATTATTAAACTGATAGGGGTTTACACTACGATACTATATTATTTTATACTAGCTTCTGCCCGCGGCTTCGCCCGCGTGACTTTCGGTTTTTCACAAATCCCGTTCCCGCTCCCTTTTCCAACCTTTATACCTACTTTCAAGGAAGTTTGCTATAGTACCTAATCTACCTATAGCTGCTATAGATTCCGGTTTTTTTTTTCAAAATCAAGCACAACACAAAAACAAAGTAATTGGATGTTGATTACTTTGTTTTTGTATTTAAAAATATGCAGTTGCTTGATTTTTCGTTTCGTGAAACGACACCAGGTAAGGTGTTCTGAATGTAATTACTTTGTTTATTACTAGGGCAGCCGAGTTAACGTAGTGTTGCTTACTACAAAATTTAATTTTCCTATTTTCCATGAGATTCTGGTCTACCTATACTAACTACTTCGTCATTTTGACAATAGTATTAAAAAACTACATAATTTCAGTATTCTTACTAGTAAATGTGCTGATGGCATTGCATTATCCCGTAACCTTAAGACATCTAATGTTCTATTAAATGAATTTTCGTTAAAATGCCCAGAGCAAACATAAACCGCTTTTTTATTTAGATTTATGTTTTCAGTACCTATTATATCCAGCCATTTTTTGCGTTTATCTTCTCCTTTTGGTAACCTTATCAAATTAAATACCTATTAAAATATATTCATATCTTGTCGATATATTTTATGAATAAGTACAACCCTAACTTCTACTAATCTATGAACATTAACTATCAGCTGTCATAACAAAAGATTAAGGTTAAATAAATACGAAGAAAATGGTATAAAATATAGTTGAACAACCTTTATTTATGAATTAAAAGGTTATTTATCACTTTTATGATAATTATCCGTGCAATATACAAGTTTCAAAAGAATTTTATAGTACTATCCGATGAGTTGACAATTTTGGATGTTTTTTTCCTATTTTTCCGTTGGCAGCATAGAGAAGGACTATAGTTATAGAGTTATCACTCCCACGAACTAAACGATATATGGAAATCAGCGCTCCAAGCGATTTGAGCACTAACTAACTTTCTCGTGTATATATCTATAACTATCATCGTGTACGTATATAGCCCCCCCCTGCCCTGTACTAAAAATTAAAGGGGAATATTTTTGGCACAAGTTTAACTCTTTCATTGTTAGTTAATTAACAAGATATATTTTAACATGTTTTTATTGTCTTATATTATCTTGTTATATAACTAATAACTAACATAGCTGAAAGAGTTAAACTTGTGTCAAAGCTTTAAGACAAATAAAATAAAAACGATTCATTTTTTTCTTTTAATAAAATATTGTAAAGAACAATTATTTTGAATAAAATCTTCTTTATCGATATGCTTGATCGTAATTCGTAACACTTATCACAATTACACAGCACTTTTTAATTTTATCAAGCGGAATCGTCGAAATTAATTGATATGCAAATTAGAATCCAAAAGAGATAACATGGGTCATTAAGTAATAGAAAACGGGTCCGTCGGTTTCCAAATAAAGCTTAGTCGCATAAAACTCAACAAAAACACAGAAAACAATGAAATTAAACGAATTAATTATTACGCACAAAAAATATGTCGAAGGAAAATACCATAGACTAATAATTAGCACAGATGATTACAAAAAAATACGAATGACAAGATGTTAATTAGTGAAACGAAACGTGACAAGATAACAATATGCTAAAATTAATAGGTAATTAATATAATGTATTTGGGCCAATCGCCCCTGAACGATATTAAGAAATGTTTTTAAATATTATATTTCTTACTATCAAAATTATTTATCAAACAATATACTTTAATTTGTTTTGTTATTTTTTTTTGTATAAATTACCTGCTGCGTGAAATGAAACGTGTACCGATTGTAGAAAAAAGGACTGCCAACATAAGAAAATTTACTATTTTCAAAATTATTAACGCGGTAACGCCCATTAACGCCGTCTGACGCTTTGTGCACGAACTATATCAGATTGAAGATTCTTCATTGTATAAGATTTTGTTTGAAGTGAAAACACCGTGGTTGGCAGCCTCTGATGTCGCAGCAGCAATGTATACACATTGACTCTATAGACGTATATTAGTGATCTGTGGATTCTGTGGTTATTGGTCTGTGATTGTTTGGTGATTGTTTGTTTGTTAGTTAGAACCCAGAGCCGTAAAACCAGTTTAAAAAAAAAAATGTTTGTTTGTTGGTGGTTCTGCTGGTTTGTTGTTTGTTGATTTGAATTTGTTGAACTCGCATTTTCAAATAAAATCTAAAATTAGCAGAAAAAGTGTCTCTAAAATAATTCAATAGTTTACATAGTAATACAATAGTATAGTAATAGTTATTTTATTAAAGTAAAACTTCAATACTTACACTTCAACCATGAATCAATCTGAGAAGTACAGAAAGTTTCTGTTGAATAGGATGAGTTCGAGTCCAGAAATCATCGAATATATTGAAAAAAGTTTGGTTGCGGAGGACGAAAGGGCAAAGCATTCATTTCATAAAGTTATGGTAAGTAAATATTCCAAATAGTATATAAGTAAATATAAAATAACCTTACTTTAAGAATATAATATGACTTCGCTTAGGTCTTAGGAATCTTCATCATCATGCATCATCATCATCATGATCAACCCATTACCGGCTCACTACAGAGCACGGGTCTCCTCTCAGAGTGAGAAGGGTTTTGGCCATAGTCTACCACGCTGGCCAAGCGGATTGGCAGACTTCACACACCTTTGAGAACGTTATGGAGAACTCTCAGGCGTGCAGGTTTCCTCACGATGTTTTCCTTCACCGTTAAAGCAAGTGATATTTAAATACTTAAAACGCACATAACTCCGAAAAGTTAGAGGTGCGTGCCCGGGATCGAACCCACGACCTCCGATTAGAAGTCGGTCGTCCTAACCACTAGGCTATCACCGCTTTTTTTTAGGAATCTTCATAAAATTGGAAATAAAATACTTATACTATTAAAACATTTATGGCCAAAGGCTAGAAGCAACTTCATTTAGGTATGTGCTATATTTCCACCTTTACAGTAACGCTCATATTATTACATTTTTAAAGTTATATATATATATATATATATATTATTTTAACTTAATTAATTTATATGTACTTATCAGATTTGCAGATGGTCAGACGGTGATATAAAACTGTTTGAAACTCTCTACGAATATTTTGGCATCACATTTGTTCCTATCAACTTTGTAGAATCAAGTCTACTCACATCTTTCTATACAAACAGTTTAATGTTGATATTAAAAATAATGAAAATGGACTTCATGTTCCCACACTGCAGGAATATGTTCAACTTGGACATATTAGTGAACGACAAGACATCTACTGAATGCTTTGATGAAAAGATTACGGTGGATGAACTCATCACCCACATTGTCAGTCATCGTTTTAATGAACACCGTGAATTGAATCTCTCGGACTTCTGTAACGATACTGGTAACATTATATTGTGTTTACATTTATTACAGCGCATAAAATTTCCATAGCTGGGCAAACTGCACTTCTGTAGTAGGAAAGGCATTCTGTACCTGTAATGATATTTTCATTTGACTCTTCAAGAACACTATTAAAACATTTTATAGCACCATGTGACCTAAACACTTACTGAAGTAATGATAGCTTGACTTAAATAGTCCATTTTAGATAGTCAAAAATGAATCTACTTATGTTGCAGAATGCAAAAAAAGAGAAGATTCAAAGAATCCATTAAGAAACTGAGTAGTTTAGGCGTGCATTATGTTGTAATGAGGCTGATTTTGTAAATCCAAATTAATCAAAAGACGTAATATCTCTATGAGATTTTATGGCTTGATTCAATTTTTTAAGTGGATTTCAGTGTGTATATTTAATATTTATGTATGTGCCTGTGTGTATTTAATATTTATGTATGGAATTATTTTTCGATTTGATTATCGTTGTTACGTTCCCTCGAATATGGTTGAGCGAAGCAATGGCTGGATCATGCGTCATGCTCGTGAACGGGTGCCACTGTCGGAAATGGGGCTACTTTTGTCTGCCCTTCTTCACATGTGTAGAATTGTAAGCACCATTCCGAACCAGTGGTAGATTCATTTGTCAATTCGTAAGCACTTGTAAAGGTCCGAAAGTCGTTTGTGGGAATGGGCGTAATGTTCTATAACAAAATTCCACAAGCAATCTTAGACTTGCCTTTACACAAGTTTAAGAACTCTGTTAAAAGTATGCTCATAAAAAAAGCTTATTATACAATTGAAGATAATCTTCAATTGTATAATAAGCTTTTTTATATAATAAACAATAAAAAAGCATGGATTTAACTCGTTCCTGCAATGCGCGAGACAGCATTTCAATCATGTACTTACATAAATCGTTATATTGTTATTTTTAAAAAGAGCAACCGCCGAGTTTCTTACTGGTTCTTCTTGGTTGGAATGGCATTCCGAACCAGTGGTAGATTCAATTGACGATTCAAAAGTACTTGTAAAAGTTTATTTGAATAAATAAACTTTTCTATTCTATTCTATTCTGTCATTTGAATGAAACATGATATTATTTTACAAAAGTTCATTATTTAATTATAGATATGCATTTCAAATAAATCTTTTTTAAAAGCAGGTTTATGTCACATGAGCTATAAAATAATAATATACAATACTTATTGTATACTAGCTTTTGCCCGCGGCTTCGCCCGCGTGAATTTCGATTTTTCACAAATCCTGAGGGATAAGTAGATTTCTGGTCCACCCGCCCCCCACCGCGCGGCGGCGTACCGCGGTACCGCGTACGGCGGGCGCAGGGCGCAGGGGCGCGGCGCGGCGCGGCGCGGGGAGCGCGAGCGTCGGCCGTCGCGATCGCGCGCAGCGAAAATACCTATCAGGGCGTTTTTAACATCTGTATTTACCGATTTCAACACAACTCCTTTTTTGAAAGTCGGTTAAAAAAGTAGCCTATGTTACTCCTTGGTTAATCCTCTACTTGTCTGTGAAAGTCCCGTCAAAATCGGTTCGGCCGTTCCGAAGATTAGCCCGTTCAAACAGACAGACAGACAGACAAAAATTTTAAAAACGTGTGATTCGGTTATGGTATCGTTCAAATAACCATATGAGCTTAATATGTGGTAGTTATTTCGAAATTACAGACAGACACTTCAATTTTATTTATTAGTATAGATTTATGTGACATAAGTGGCATCATGGCTTTTAGCACCATGCATTAATAGTATTTACATAATAAAATGTTTATATTATTTGCAGTACTTAAAGACAAGAAAATTCACTTTTATAAACTATCTCTGCTTTCGCATTTTAAAATACTGATGATCAGAATGGGCAGAGATACTCAAATATTGAATTTATCTTCTAATAATCTGAGGTAATACCCTTTTCTTTTCTTTAATTTTCTTCTTCATCGGTACAATTTTTTTTTTCAAATATTTTAGAAATCTATTTGTAATGTTTTTAAAAATCTATGTGAACTCAGCTCTCAGATTTCCCAGGATAAAAATGTAGTTTATATCCATCCCCGGGATGCCTCTCCGCGAGTTACCTTTGTACTAAATTTCATCAATATAGTTGCAGCAATTACACACTATGGTCCCTAATGTGAACTTTTTATTTTTTTATCAAGGTACACTAATATTTACTACAGAATAAAAGCATGTCCATTTTATGTTTCAGCCAAGTCCCATTGGATATATTAAACTTTTTCATTAAAGGAGACTTAATAGGTGTCAATTTAAGTAATAATAATGTAAGTATTGAACAAAATTTGCAGAAGGATATAATTTAAATGGATTAATTTTTTACTGCTGGGCAAGGCCTCCTCTCTCTTAGGGGAGAAGAATTTAGAGCTTATGCCCGCCACAGAATTCCATTACAGATTGGTGGGCTTTCACAACTATTGTCACATGGTGGTGATAATAACCAGGATGGAGGGCTTAACATGCTCTGTGAGGCACGGAGGTGATTCACCACCATTTACCAACTCTTAACAATTAAAGTGACCTAAAAGTTTTTGGCCCAACCTGGGAATCAAACCCACAATCTCGTGAAGAAACATGCTAACATGCTCATCTATGAGCCAGTTAAAAGGCAATTTACTTTTTGTTAATATTGTTTATGTTATTCATTTTTGTGCTTATTGCACAGATCCCGTCAGTTGCTGAGTTACAAAGAATAAGCAGCAAAATTGAGAAGCTTTGGGTGGAGGGAAACCCACTCTGTAATGATGAGCTAGATCCAATTACTTATATACGACAAATTTCACAGAAGTTTCCCAGATTAACTGAATTGGTAAAATCTCTCTCTATTTCCCTCCCTCCCTTCCTTCCTCCCTCCCTCTCTCTTTCCCAGTGATTTACTGATATGCAATTTCACAAATAGTTAAACTAGCGTGACTTATGGTATAACCCTTTTTAACCCCCGACGCAAAAACGACGGGGTGTTATAAGTTTGACGTGTCTGTGTGTGTGTGTGTGTGTGTGTGTGTGTGTGTGTGTGTGTGTGTGTCTGTCTGTTCCCCTGTGGCGCTCAAACGGGTGGACCGATTTGAATGCGGTTTTTTTTGTTTGAAAGGTGAATTAGTCGAGAGTGTTCTTAGCTATGTTTGATGAAAATCGGTCCAAGATGGCCGCCGCTACAAAATGGCGGATGATATATTTTTTCACAACTCCCTTGATATGGGTATCAAATGAAAGGGCTTGACTAGTAGAATAGCACTATTGCAAATTCAAGATGGCCGCCGCCACTAAATGGCGAATGTCGGGGGTTTTTTAAATTTTCAATTTACACTTGTACTAGGTTTTATCCTGGGATGGGTCAGTTTATTAAACAGAGGAATAGAATAGAAAAGTTTTTTATTTAAATAAACTTTTACAAGTATTTTTGAATCGTCAATTGAATCTACCACAGGTTCGGAATGCTGTACCAGCCGAGAAGAACCTGTAAAAAATTCGGTGGTTGCACTTTTTAAAAATAACAATATAACAATTATTTATGTACATGATTGAAATGCCGTCTCGCGCATTACTGGAACGAGAGAAAAGCATGGATTTATCATATCATTTATATAACCTTCAATTGTATAAAATGCTTTTTTAACGAGCATACTTTTAATAGAGTTCTTAAACTTGTGCAAAGGCAAGTCTAAGATTGCTTGTGGAATTTTATTATAGAACATTCCCAAAAACGACTTTCGGACCCTTTTGAGGCGTAACTGAGGAATCACGAGCCTATTTCTATTTCTTAATTGCCTGTCGTGTAGAGGTTAGCCTATGTTGTTATAAAATTCCTAGATTGTTGCCTGGTAAATTGTTTTCAACCCGATTTTCACAGGATGGGGTGGCATTAAACGAGCACTGCGTAAAGATGCCGTTTTTGAAAAACTTCGTAATCACACCGGAGAGAAAAACTAAATTGGTTATTGAGAAATTTGTATCGCTCTACTTCGCTCATTACGATACGCAACGCAAAAAAATCGAGATGTTCTACGATCCGTGTGCCAATTTGACCCTTTCTACTGATTTCACAGGTACACTTAGCTTTGTTACTTGGCCAATATAGGACCTTGTTGCGTTGCGCCACCAGATTGGTTGCTCAACCAAGCAAACACCAGTTAAGGTACCCTCATACTACTGTATACATTTTGTTGGTAGCGCAACTGGTTGTACCACCATTGGTGTTCTAGTGAGATAGGTAGTGCCCTTACTAAGGCCGTGTCCCCGTCGGGCGAAAAAGGAGCGGCTAACTGTTGGCTTCCAATTAGCCTTCTTATTTTTTAAAAATGGAGTGTACAAACGGCGCGTAATGTTCGCAGTTTGCGGCGTTTTGCTTTCCAACTTATTTAGTGAGTTCCAGTGAGCGGCTCATTCGCCTCCAAATGCCTCCAAAACTATGGGAGATGCAGAGCTATGAATTGCCACCTATACGTCGCTCAGATACAGCCAGCGGACAGTCAGACAGTGGGGACACCACCTAACTGGGCACTCTTTGGTTTGCAGTCCATGTTTGCAAAGAAACCCATGTTTGCATCTCCGTGATACAAGCTATTTGTTGTACCAAGTTTCGTCGAGATAAGTTCAGTGGTTAGATTAGGTTAGAGCCTTCTAAATATTTCCTTGATAAAAGATAGCCCAGGTTACTTAGTGCCTGTTTCACCACCTTCTGATATGTAAGTATTAGATAGCTATCTACAACTTTTGTCTTTATCACTTGACATAAAGTAAGAAAGTGACAAAACTTACGTTTAGGCTATCCAACACTTATCAGAAGGTGGTGAAACAGGCCGTTAGAAGTTGAGAACTTGTTCATAGAAACCCCGGAGCAGCTAAAAAACGAGCCGTACGCGGTGCACTCTCGGAACTTCCTCGATCCGGTGAAGCGCGCGATGGTGGCGGGGAAGAGCAAGAAGCTGTACAAGACCCGGCAGGCGGTGACCGGCGTGCTCTGCCAGCTGCCCGACACTGTGCACGATCTGACCACCTTCAACATCGACGTATTGAAACACGACGTAAGTGAGTTTCCCTCTACTCACCGTATCACTAGAGGCTAGACAAACAAACTTCGGTGCGTACTGAATGTGATTTCGGAAATTTGTGCTCGACTGCGCATCAATTTAGCACGCGGGCTCCTACCACTTTGCCGTTTTTTTATCCTTGATTCTTTTAACATATTTCTTATCCTATTAATATATTTCTATGATCAGTCGGCATTTCGCCATGTAATGGCCTACTTTTGACAAGTGGAACATTTCTTCAGCGTTGACAGTCCCGGTCTTTTTCCGTATTTTCACAAGCCACGCTTTCAGTCGTCTACCGACAAGCCTCTTGAGTCTTGACCACAATTTTGCCCACCGTTATCTGAAGACGACGGTTTATGGTCGTTTATCTTCTACTACTTTGCGTGCCTGTTAGTTATTAAGGTTGTTATCGTTTCACTAACTTCTACATGGTGTCTGCGACTTTGTCCGCGTGGATTTAAGACTGGGAAAAGTCCCGTAAATTTTTATTTTTTGCGAGATAAAAGTATTCTATGTTACTCTCCTCAAGAGTCAGCTCTTAACTATAACCATGCAAATAATCTCGTAGATCCGTAGCTCAATTTCAGCGTGATTAGAGGACAAACTAACAAACCAATAAACCAACAAACGAACACAATTTCCCAAAGGATTATTAGAAGGGAAGTAGGAATTGTAATAAATTTCATTTTTTTTTAAAGAATGTTAGCCATGATGAACATGATTAATATTCCCCCTTTCCCTCCAAATAAGCAAAAGCTTATTTTAGGAGTGGGTACGACAATAGTGTAATGGGTGGTGTAGTGTATTGACTAGAATGATTGGTGTCTCATGCACACCAATCATACGCGTCGTTACGTCACCTCGCTACGTCACACGTGCGTAGTCGAAGAGGGGAGTTAGTCGTGTTCCGACAGCGGAGCAGAGCGGTTGTGCAGTCCAATTGTGCGTGTGTCGCGATGCTGGTGAACCGTAAAATACTCCAATAAACAGGACAATACAGGTGCGGTTTGAACCCTTTCGGTTTTCGATCCGCGCCCGACGACCGTTTTGCTATTGAGGTGTTAAAATAATTATTTTTCATTTACAGAACAAATCCATGATCTTTGTCATAGACGGTGTTTACAAGGAGAAGCCGAAAAACGGCGAAACACGAATCTTACACTTCAGAAGGACGTTCATAATGTACATCGCCCCCAAAGAGTACAACCAAATATTGTCGAGTTACATGATCGTGCACGAACTGTTCTCGGTTTCCTTGGCGACGCCGGAACTCGTCAATAATAGTTTTCAGGTAAGTGTAAGGTTAGTGTAAGGTAGGCTTTTAGGCACGCGACCGCGACACGCGACCGCGACCGCGACACGCGACCGCGACACGCGTGGTCGTTGCTTCATCAATCGCCTGCTTCATCTTCATCTTCACATTGGCCAGGTATCGCATATTCTTCAAGCTTAGTGTCAATAGGGTATTTGACAACATTGAAAATATACTATTGATTGTGGTCATCTTATCAGATAATAGCCTAAAAATGACATATTTCACTCAATCAAACTAAACTATGTAATTTTACGCGATATTTTGCACGAAATAAAACATAATATAAGGGGCCTACTCTAGGAGCGGGTCTTATAAAGAAAAGAAAGTTTAAAAGTTCGGACTGTATAATTATCGTTACGTAAATTAACACGCGACAAGATGCCTATTTTCGGAGGCTACGGGAACGCAAGCTCCGCGTTCCACAGTTCGGATCGCACTGGCGTCGGTTTCGTTAGCCCGTCGCAGGAGCAGGCGGGCGGAGGCGAGGGGAAAAGAGGGGAAGGAGACGCGCGACGGTTAAGGGATCACGCCACGCGGGGGTGGCGGAGTACGGAGGGAGCAGGATGATGTAATCGCTGCCGAACGTGATGCGACCTTCGCGTTACAATCTCCCCCTTAAATTCACTACGAGCGTCCCCGAGTAGGAATTTACTTCGCTAGCTTCTTGGGTCTACCCCTTTTCTTCTTCTCCTTAAGAGGAGGTAAAACGTCGCCTATGAATGGGGTCAGCTGAGACGCGTGGTATCTACCTATTGGTTCTGCATCGCTTACCTTTTCTAATATATACGTCGTCGGACTTGCGATTTCCTTGATTTTATAGGGCCCATCTCTTCTGGGTATAAACTTAGGCGTTTGGCCTCGCCCAGCGTCGTTCGCCCCTTGGGTCTTCAGTAGTACTAAATCGCCAACCGCATAGTCGGGTGCTGGACGTCGATCGCCATCAGCTTTCCTCTTCTGCATTTCCTGCCTCTTTTCGTGTATATCCCTAGCATCTAGAAGGACTGCAGTCAACTTCTTTAGATACGGGGTGAGACTAGTTATCACATTATCACTCTCAACGATTTCCCTCATATCGGTAAGGACATCCGCAGGTGAGCGCATTTCGCGACCAAACGTTAAATATGCTGGCGAAAACCCAGTGCTACTGGTTACAGCCGAATTCATTGCAAACCGCACTGCCGCCAAATGCGTATCCCAGGATTGGTGGTCCTGTTTGACCAGTATCGCTAATTGAGGTTTGAGATCTCGGTTTTTACGTTCCACGGGGTTGGCTTCCGGGTGATACCGAGGAGTTAACGATTGAGTGATTCCAAATGAAAAACACACTTGCTGCATTACCGCACTTATGAATTGCACCCCATTATCACTCAATATACGTCGCGGGACGCTGTATCTAAGGAAAACTTCAGTGATCAGAATTTTTGCACATTCCTGACTGGTAGCTTCTTGTAGCGCAAAGAGTTCTACCCAACGTGTACAAGTGTCTTCGACGATCAATATCCATCTATTATGATTGGGTGTTTCCGGTAAAGGCCCGAAGAGATCTACAGCGATAACTTCAAACCGCCGGGTCGTCGCTGGCGTCTGTAATAATCCAGCGGGCTTTCTAGTGTCCACCTTGTAACGCTGACACGGTATGCATTTCTTTATATATTCTGCTACGAACTGTCTCATCCCTGGCCAATAATATTTCGTGCTCAAGCGCTGAAGCGTTCGTTCGACGCCTAAATGGCCAGCCGTAGGGGCATCATGATATTCAGCCAGAGTTTTTTCTCGCTCTTGTGCGGGTACTACCAAGCAAGCCGTCTCTTCATCATCAGCTTCCGGGCCATACCTATATAAAATCCCATCGGACATGACAAATCCTCGGTCGGACCAACACCTCCCCCTTAATGGTTCGTCGGTTCTCTCTAAATCTTCGATGATCTTCTGAAGCGTAGGGTCTTTGAGTTGATTCTCTCGGATATCTCGAGGACTTCTGGATGGTAGGTCTACTTCGGCGAAGCCTATAGCGCATTCCGACTCTTCTGCGCATGGAGGACGAGAGAGAGTGTCGGCAATAGCATTACACTTTCCGGGAGTATATTCTATTCGAAGGTTGAACTCTTGTAGAGTCAAGGCCCACCTTGCAAGTCGGCCGCTGGGTGACTTGATACTCATAAGCCACCGCAATGGCTGGTGATCAGATTTAACCACGATCTCAGATCCTTCAATATAGCCTCTATATTTGTTTACCGCCCACACAACCGCGAGCGCTTCCCTTTCAGTTGTTGTGTAGTTTCTTTCCGCGGAGGTTAATAACCGGCTCGCGTACTCGACGGGGCGTTCATCCGGACCATCACCTTGTAACAGTACTGCACCTAGACAATAGCCGCTACTATCAGTTCTTAACAAGAATGGTTCAGTTTCATCAGCTTGTCGTAGAATGGGTGCGGTGACCAATAAGTGTTTGATTCTTTCAAAAGCTTCTTGTTGGCTTGCAGACCAGGTCCACGAAGCGTTTTTCTTCAGGAGGTCTGTCAATGGCTTAGCTATCTGAGCATAGTTTGGGATATAACGCCTGAACCAGCTTGACGTTTGTAGGAACGTTTTGAGATGCTTAACGTTCGGCGGAGCCGGCATCTCTGAGATAGCGCGAGTCTTGTCCGGATCTGCTTGAATTCCTCCTGGGACTATCAAATGGCCAAGAAACTTCACTGAGTCTCGAGCGAAGTGACTCTTCTCACGGTTTATGCGGAGGTTATACATAGTTAACCTGTCAAACACGACCTCTAGGTCTAGCATATGTTTCTCAAAAGAGTCGCTTAGGATAATGATGTCGTCTAAATATGCTAAGATCGTTATTCCGCTCAAGCTCTTTCCGGATTTGAACCTGTCCACCAGGCGCTGGAACGTAGCGCCGGAATTCCTCAGTCCCATAGGCATCCTCTTAAACCTAAAGGTCCCTATAGGAGTAACAAACGCAGTCATATCTCGGTGCGAGGGCGTGACCCTCACTTGGAAATAACCTGCCCTCAGATCACAGGTTGTCATCATAGTTGACGTTTTAGCTGCATGGAGTATGTCCTCTATCCTTGGGAGGGGGTACCTATCAGGCTCTGTTACGGCGTTCAGTTTGCGGTAATCTACGCAAAGCCTAACACCTCCATCTTTCTTTGCAACTAACACTACGTTGGCTGCCCAAGGAGATTCACACTCTTCGATAATATCGGCGTCTAAAAGCTTCTGTAACTCTTGCTCTAGGATCATCTTTTTGTTTTGCGAGAGGCGGTAGGGAGGCGATGCTATAGGTTCTTGCTTCTCACTAACCTTAATGTGATGTTCAGCGTAATCAGTTGGCGGACCCTCCGTAGCAAAACGGTCAGCCTTCTTCACAAGCAACGCATTCAGTTGCGCCTTCTGATCACCTGTCAATCTCGTACCTTCGTCATCGCGCAAGGTGAGCTGCGAAGTGTCGACTTTCATCAGCTCTGCATCACTAGCAGTCTGTAAGTCGCGAATCTTCGTAAAGGGGTATACCTCTTGAGGTTTGTCCGCGAAGCTCCAAGTACCTTGAGATAGGTCAAGTATTAAGTTGGCTTGGATAATAAAATCTCTTCCAAGTAAAGTCCTGGTATCTGCGTCTGGAAACACGATAAATGATGTAGGTATGTCCCGTGTTCCTAGACTCACCATGGTGTCACAAGTTAGTGCCGGCCTTACCTGTTGTGTTCCATCGGCTAGCGCTACGGCGCGGTGTGTCTCAGTGAACTCAACTCCTTCCTGCACTAACAGTTTGTGTAAACCAGGACTGGCAATAGAGTGTGTAGCACCGGTGTCCAATATAGCCGTTCCCGTATGAGTAGCTATTTTGACAGTCACAACAGGTCGCGTATCATCAGCGCCATCTATCGCTAAACTGTGAAATTCCATGTTACTCGTAGCCGCGTTTTTACACCGTTCGCATTTTGACCGGATCGTTCCCAGCTGACCGCATCCGTAGCAGCGCAATTCGGTCTTTTCGGACGTAACCGGTTTATCCGGGTTTTGTCCGTCCGCCTTACTATAATTTTGCGTACGATTTCTACAAGTCTCAGATGTGTGACCAAATAATCTACAAAAATTACACTTCGGCCTAACGCGTTTAGTCTTATTTGTATCGTTCGACTTTTCACCAGGAAGTAAACTCGACGGTTTATTCGTACTAGTCGAATTCACTTCGCGGGACTTTTCGGTCACGTCGGCAGCGGAAGGGTTAGAATTATGATTGTTGGCATTCGAAGGGTTAGAATTATGGTTGTTGGCATTCGAAGGGTTAGATGGGGTTTTGGTATTACGGTTAGGAACAGAAATTGTACTCACCTCCGCCAATGACTCCTCGACTAACCTGGCCTTTTCCATTAATTGGTCTATGCTGTCCACAGACTCGCGGAGCACGCGTTTCCTAATTCTCCTATCTAGTAAACCGTACACGATGTCGACTTTTACAATTTCTCCTAGCTCGTACGGGAGCTTGCTTAGTAACGCTCTTATATTAGACACAAACACATCCGCACGTTCACTGGTATGCACTTGCGAAAAAACGTCTCGGAAGATCTTGTAGGCCGGTCGCGGAACTCCATACATGCCCCGAAGTCGCTGGAGCGCGTCGTTCCACGTAGTCGTAGTTGACTTCACGCCGCGCCACCAAACGGCAGCGTTACCCGTCAACAGCATCGGTAGTCCTTTGAGGGCATGTTCGTCGCTAACATTCGTACACTCTTTGTAGGTCTGCACCGCGTCGATGAATGCTTCCAGCACATCCGCCTCATCAGGCGCGCCCGCAGCGGTTGTGCCGTCGAATCTCGTCGTGCATTTGGCGAAGCTCCCCTGTCTCGATGCCGCCGGCACGGGTGTACTGGCGTCTGAGTGCGATTCTTGACGAGCGGACATAATATTCTCCATCAAGAGTCGGCTCGCCTCCGCCTGGCTCTTGGCAATATTTGTCATTATTGTTTCCCACTGTTTCTCGGTCATCGTGATCCCGGCGCGGGCGGTTCCCTCGTCCGCCTCGTCGGAGCTCTCCTCGTCGCTCTTTCTCCCTCTGTCTCTCCGCGGAGGCATCTCGCGAATCAACAGGTGATGGTGATAATTTCCCGATATTTACACAGGCCCACAGTTGGGACGCCACTTATAAGGGGCCTACTCTAGGAGCGGGTCTTATAAAGAAAAGAAAGTTTAAAAGTTCGGACTGTATAATTATCGTTACGTAAATTAACACGCGACAAGATGCCTATTTTCGGAGGCTACGGGAACGCAAGCTCCGCGTTCCACAGTTCGGATCGCACTGGCGTCGGTTTCGTTAGCCCGTCGCAGGAGCAGGCGGGCGGAGGCGAGGGGAAAAGAGGGGAAGGAGACGCGCGACGGTTAAGGGATCACGCCACGCGGGGGTGGCGGAGTACGGAGGGAGCAGGATGATGTAATCGCTGCCGAACGTGATGCGACCTTCGCGTTACAATAATAATTTTTGAAATTTTATCAGGAACGTGAACGCTCTGGGATTGTTTGTGACGTCACTCGATTGCACGTAACTTGGTTGTTATAATTGAAGTTTATCAAGTCAACCGAAACTAAACTTTATACTTGAAAGAATAAGATTGATATTAAAATGAGTAGGTATAACAATTTACAACATTACGATACAGCAGTCGCCTTGCGTAGCGTCTCTGTCGCACGCACCGAGTTCCGAAAAGGAGCGAGCGAGAGAAGTGACTTGCATAGCGATTTATGACGTCACGCGTATCATGTGATCAGAAATGTCGTTTTTGGCGTGGTTTTCAAAACTTAAACTTTATCATTGATTTAATTCTTAATACTGTAGATATTGCGAAAAATATCAATGTAGTGTGTTTTAATAAGTAATAAAGAATAATTTAAAACAATTTCCAAAAATTTGTCAAATACCCTATTGTTTACATTAGATTGCAGAGGTCCCCAAATTTTTCTTTCTACTTTCACTTGCTATGTTCTTCGGTTTCGGTTCTGTTAGCTAATATTGACTTTTTGAAAGTACATCAATTTCAAATGTGTTTTGACTGTTTTCTACCTTCTTTCTAATATAGTTATAAAACTCCGAAAATATTAAATAAGTTTGTTTACAAAATCTACAACAGGACAACTTAGTACTAATTATCGTTGGTCTGTTTGTTATGTCGTGGTACTGGTATGTCAGATAAAAGCTAAGCAATAAATCATCTTTGTGTGTGTTTGTTCGATTAATAGAAGGTCAAAATTAAAATCGTGACCTGCTTAAATGAATATCTCACAGAC
The DNA here is from genome assembly GCA_920104075.1 of Melanargia galathea. Taxonomy (NCBI): domain Eukaryota; kingdom Metazoa; phylum Arthropoda; class Insecta; order Lepidoptera; family Nymphalidae; genus Melanargia; species Melanargia galathea. The sequence goes on from OV049858.1 coordinate 11,502,034, forward strand.
CCTTAGTTCTTTTTTTCGCTCATATGGATCCCTCGTAAGTCGTTGTCAATCCCTAGGGTCAATATAGACCACTTTGAGTATCATCATATTAAAGTATAGTATACTTAAGTGTTTAGATTTCTAAAATAAATTTTAGAAAAACTGTTCTTATATGGTGGTATTTTTATTATCATGTTCATAAAATCAGATACACATCTTGAAAGCTTATTTAAATAGTTTCTCAATGTATTTTTCATTTTCATTTTTGTGGAGTATTTTTTGTTTATTAACTGGTGGTTTATTTTCTTTCAGCAACCGATCAGAAACATTAATGAGTTGACACTAATCGACCCGGATAAAGAAGACAGAAAGACAATGTGCACTATATTGAGTCATTACACACAACTGAACAAACACGAGGCGGAGACGTGAGTTACGCGCATACATACCGACAAACACGCAAATTAATTAATTTTATTATTATTTCAATTTGAAATATTAATTTACACGCCGCACGACGTTATGGCGCGTTGCGTTGCTTCTGCATTAAAATCCGTAATACACAAATAGGAATTCCTGAGGCACTCTCAGCATTCTTGAAATTTTAAGATTCCTTAAGCCAATCGCTATGCGTCGGCTTTGGTCACATACAGGGTATAAGGAGACCGCTATCGAAAACTTAGCGCTATTATTATACTACCTAAATACAATCCAATACCAATAACCAATTTGTCTTAAACGTCTTGTACTAATAGTAATTTAGTGTCTCTCAAACTGCAATGGTTAGCTTGCAAAACAAGCTTAGCTTGGTCATTGCCTCGCGAGCGGCGGGTGGCCGGCGACAACTTTAGGTATTTAGGCGTTAGCTGGTTGCATTATATTGCGAACTTTTAAAAAATTACATGAAATACTTTTTTAAATTTTTTTTTTGCGTTTTTCTGTGGTCTCTGGTCAATAAATCATCATCATCATCATGATCAACCCATTACCGGCTCACTACAGAGCACGGGTCTCCTTTCAAAGTGAGAAGGGTTTTGGCCATAGTCTACCACGCTGGCCAAGCGGATTGGCAGACTTCACACACCTTTGAGAACGTTATGGAGAACTCTCAGGCATGCAGGTTTCCTCACGATGTTTTCCTTCACCGTTAAAGCAAGTGATATTTAAATACTTAAAACGCACATAACTCCGAAAAGTTAGAGGTGCGTGCCCGGAATCGAACCCACGACCTCCGATTAGAAGTCGGTCGTCCTAACCACTTGGCTATCACAGCTTTTTTAGGGTTCCGTACCCAAAGGGTAAAAACGGAGCCCTATTAATGTCACTCGGCTGTCTGTCTGTCTGTCTGTCTGTCTGTCCGTCTGTCCGCCGGTCACAGGTCTCTAGCTCGCAGACGAAATGAGTTACAAACCTGAAATTTTGGTATTTAGTGTAAAACGTTAACCCAAAATCAAATATTGAATTAGAAATTGAATTAAATTATTTTTCAGGGGGGCTCCCATACATGAAAAAGGAGCCGGAAAAAAAAATTTTTTCTTTACCCTAGCTTGTGGGGTATCATTGTTTAGAGCTCATTAAGTAGAGTACAAATATATATTTTTTAATTTTTATCTCAAAAAATAAGGGAATGGGAGGCCATCAAAGTTGTCAGTTTTAGACCATTTTTGTGACGGGGGCTATCTCAAAAACTAAACTAGTTGGGAATATGATATTTCAGTATATTATGTACTATATGCTCTATTTAAACAACAAATACTGAAAACAACGATTTATTAAATAGTTTATAAGCTGTGACCAAAATAAACGAACATTTTTTTGGGTTTTTCTTTCACGGTTTGTTGCGATGTCTAGCTCGGAAATTAAATATTTCTTAGACCCAAAATATTATATTGTTCATAATTATGTACGGAACCCTGAAAGAGCGAGGCCCGACTCGCACTTGGCTGATTTTTAATAATAAGCTATTATAACCCGCGCCACGTAGATCGAACACTGAACGAAACGTGGAGGGGATAGCTGCGTATGGGAACTGTCGCGCACGTAATACAATAGCTTACCCCCTCCACTTTCCTTCAGCGTTCAGTGTTCGTGACGTGTCGATGTTTATACCTGTATTCATTTTCGATAGCGGTTCCCTTAGGGCGTTTGTGCACTTACTCGTTTTCGATTCATGTTCGTTTTTTTAATGAACATCATAAAAACGGATACGAAATTCACGAATGACATTTGTGCACTTAGGGCGTTTGTGCACTTATTCGTTTTCGATTCGTTTTCGTGTTTCGTGAAAACACGATTCGACATAGCCTTCATTATAACTATAGGGCGTTTGTGCACTTACTCGTTTTCGATTCGTTTTCGTGTTTATATATTCGTGAATTTTTCACATCGAATCGTTTTAAAATAAGGACGCGTGTGGAAAGGTGTGTAGAAAGAGGGCAGAGATGAGTCCTGATGTTGTGAGGTATTTGGAAAACGTTTGCATTTCTTCAATTCCAACAAAACATGATTCAAAGCAGTTGATTATTATTAATTAAAAGTTAATACCTGTTAGTTTGTTAGTTTGTCATTAAAATAAATCGTTTGTTTCATTCAAATTAGTTTTACTTCAAGTAAAATACCTAAATATTGTAGTATAATCAGCAAAGAATTTATTTACGTACCTGTGGTTGGTAGTCAAAAACTATCAGCAAAATATATGAACATTTCATAAAAAATATCATTTCTGATACTGCGTTGTTACTGTTTTCTTACAAGAGCGTAATGTCCACTTGGGATGTTCACAAAATATATGACGTATGCTTAGATAATTTTGATACTAACCGTACCGTGTGAAATATTCATAATCACTTACTTTAGTGTTGCTGCCAGCATTTTTTCTGGAGTTATGCATTCTCTAAAACGTGTGTCTTGCCGAGGAATCTGTTCTTTTATATGACTATATGAAATCGAAAGTAGCAACATTCATTCGATAGTAATTAAAAAAAGTTTTTTCATGATCTCATGAAGTGATGATCGATAAATGCTCCTCAAATACTTCTGTTTATTAATAGAGGATGTACCCAGAATTTTTTCATTCTTTGCGCCTACGAATGTATAAGAGAAATGCGAAAAGCTGATGACGATTAAATGCAGCACACATTATGAACACGGTTTTATCTACGAAATGCTTAAAACGTATAGTGAAATCACGATTAAGTGCACAAATGTCATTCGTGAATTTCGTATCCGTTTTTATGATGTTCATTAAAAAAACGAACATGAATCGAAAACGAATCGAAAACGAGTAAGTGCACAAACGCCCTTAATAGTGATTTCACTATACGTTTTAAGCATTTCGTAGATAAAACCGTGTTCATAATGTGTGCTGCATTTAATCGTCGTCAGCTTTTCGCACTTCTCTTATACATTCGCAGGCGCCAAAGAATGAAAAAATTCTGGATACACATCCTCTATTGATAAACAGAAGTATTCGAGGAGCATTTATCGATCATCACTTAATGAGACATCATGAAAAAACTTTTTTTAATTACTATCGAATGAATGTTGCTACTTTCGATTTCATATAGTCATATAAAAGAACAGATTCCTCGGCAAGACACACGTTTTAGAGAATGCATAACTCCAGAAAAAATGCTGGCAGTAACACTAAAGTAAGTGATTATGAATATTTCACACGGTACGGTTAGTATTAAAATTATTTAAGCATACGTCATATATTTTGTGAACATCCCAAGTGGAAATTACGCTCTTGTAAGAAAACAGTAACAACGCAGTATCAGAAATGATATTTTTTATGAAATGTTCATATTATTTTGCTGATAGTTTTTTAAGTAAAACTAATTTGAATGAAACAAACGATTTATTTTAATGACAAACTAACAGGTATTAACTTTTAATTAATAATAATCAACTGCTTTGAATCATGTTTTGTTGGAATTCAAGAAATGCAAACGTTTTCCAAATACCTCACAACATCAGGACTCATATCTGCCCTCTTTGCACACACCTTCCACACGCGTCCTTATTTTAAAACGATTCGATGTGAAAAATTCACGAATATATAAACACGAAAGCGAATCGAAAACGAGTAAGTGCACAAACGCCCATACAGTTATAATGAAGGCTATGTCGAATCGTGTTTTCACGAAACACGAAAACGAATCGAAAACGAATAAGTGCACAAACGCCCTTAGAGCGGGGCCGCACTGCGAAATGTATTCGCACGAATTTTATTCGCGCGGATTATATTCCGCATTTTAATATATTTTTCTCGCGAATTTTAAATCGCATGTGCGGGCAGCTTCATACATTCCCATATGTCACAGAATTTTGCGAAAATATTCGCGCGAATAAATTTCGCAGTGCGGGCCCGGCCTTACACCCGTTATAAGCCAAAATATGTGCTCCAGGCCTTAATATTGTTTTTTGTTACAGCCGTCTCAAACAACACGACTGGGATATAAAGAAGACATTGAAGCAATTTATGAAAGATTTCAAGAACGATGCCATAAGCTCCGATAAATTTGCACGTGACAAAGTGAATGAAGATGATTTGTCAGATACGTTATCGTCGCTTTTAGATGAAGATGAAATTGATTAATTAATTAAACTATTTATTACATCGATGTATTTATTAGTTTTTTTTTATTTTTCTACTGAGGTCAGGCCTCGTCTTTTATAGGACAGAGGAATTAGATCTTAGACTCGTCACGCTGCTCTAATGCGGGTTAATGACTATTATCACATGAAAGTTTTATATTATGACCGTGAACGATGTGGCGGGCGGTCTAATTTGCTCTCCAAGGCTTTTGTTGGGGTTGAACCCCTACCAAGTCCGGACTGAAATAGATAGAAAACCCAATATACTTACCTACCTAAAAAAAATTAGCCCGACCCGGGAATCGACCTCAGGACGTCGTGATCCGCAGATGGACACGCTAACCAATGAGATAGCAAAAACTTAACTATACTTAAGATTTGGACCACGGCTTTACATAATACTAGATGATGCCCACGGCTTCGCCCGTGTGTATTTAGGTTTGTAAAAATCTCGTAGGAACTTTGATTTTCCAGAACAAAAAGTAGCCTATCTGTAGTAAGTAGTAACCCGTCCACAAAACGGAAAAATTCCGTGGGATCCTTATGATTTCGGAATGCAATTCCTTACAGCATCAGGGTTGAGGAGTTGGACATGTACCTACTCAAGGTCATTCAACAATAAAGTCTTTAATTGGTATCCCCAATATCAATTTAAATAACCGACAGTGCCTAAATCCCATTAGTTTTGGGGATCAGATCCCCTACAGCATCAGGATTGAGGAGTTGGAATCCAAATTTTTTGTAGGACAGTGTCGCAATGTTTCTCTATCGATTAAAAAAAAATACGCAAATCGGTTCAGAAATCTCGGAGATATCGGTGTACATAGGTAGAAAAACACAACTCCTCCTTTTTTGAAAGTCGGTTAAAAAAGTAGCCTATGTCACTCCCTGGTTAATTCTCTACTTGTATGTGAAAGACCCGTCAAAATCGGTTCAGCCGTTCCAAAGATTAGCCCGTTCAAACAGACAGACAGACAGACAAAAATTTTAAAAACGTGTGATTCGGTTATAATATCGTTCAAATAACCATATGAGCTTAATATGAGGTAGTTATTTCGATATTACAGACAGACACTTCAATTTTATTTATTAGTATAGATTATATCAGTTAGAAATTAATATTGTACGTTCAAAACATAGAGATAATAATTTATTATCTCTATGGTTCAAAAGGACTTCGGTGTTTCGAAGAGGAGGTATTACTATAGCTCAGGGTGTTTCAACTTTCAGCACGGCATTAAAAAAAGTTAATCTATACTAATATAATAAATAAAATTGAAGTGTCTGTCTGTAATATCGAAATAACTACCTCATATTAAGCTCATATGGTTATTTGAACGATACTATAACCGAATCACACGTTTTTAAAATTTTTGTCTGTCTGTCTGTCTGTCTGTCTGTCTGTTTGAACGGGCTAATCTTTGGAACGGCTGAACCGATTTTGACGGGACTTTCACATACAAGTAGAGAATTAACCAGGGAGTAACATAGGCTACTTTTTTAACCGACTTTCAAAAAAGGAGGAGTTGTGTTTTTCTACCTATGTACACCGATATCTCCGAGATTTCTGAACCGATTTGCGTAATTTTTTTTTAATCGATAGTTCTCTATCGATTAAAAAAAAATTACGCAAATCGGTGGCAAATTGCGACACTGTCCTACAAAAAATTTGAATTCCAACTCCTCAATCCTGATGCTGTAGGGGATCTGATCCCCAAAACTAATGGGATTTAGGCACTGTCGGTTATTTAAATTAATATTGGGGATACAAATTAAAGACTTTATTGTTGAATGACCTCGAGTAGGTACATGTCCAACTCCTCAACCCTGATGCTGTAAGGAATTGCATTCCGAAATCGTAAGGATCCCACTGAATTTTTCCGTTTTGTGGACGGGTTACTACTTACTACAGATAGGCTATTTTTTGTTCTGGAAAATTAAAGTTCCCACGAGATTTTTACAAACCTAAATACACACGGGCGAAGCCGTGGGCATCATCTAGTTTATTAATAAACTAGAACCTAGAGCCATACTATATAGATATATTTAAAAAAATTGTTGTTGACCAAGAAGATGAAGTTAAACACTGGAGAATGAAATGCAAACAAAACCTTGAAGCACAGCCTTGAAGCAAGGGGGCCAAAGACTACAATATTACTACTTGAAAGGGGCCTTGAACCGGTCTGTGTTGTTAAAGCCCCCTTTTTACCTATTTAAATAGAGTGTGTGAAGTATAGAAATGCATACAGAAAAACATCACGATTTACGACCGTCTTCAGTCACCAGCGCAATGTCCAGTCACAGCAGATGAGCGATATTAATAAAATATCGATATTGATATCGATATAGATATCGGTAACTCAATATCGATATTTCGATATTATCGACCACAAAATATCGATATTTTATAATATCGATGATTTATTGTCACTTTTAAGGCATACCAGTCTTAGCCCTCATACGCATTAGCGGTCAACCGCGTACGCGGCTGACCGCGCGGCTAGCCTCTCCATAGAATTTCGTCGCGGTTTAGTGCGTACAAGATGAGCAGTTGCATATAAAAATGTAAAAGCGGCTAGCCGCGCGGTCAGCCGCGTACGCGGTTGACCGCTAATGCATATGAGGGCTTACGGTGGCAAACTATAATCAACTGTAAGGTAAGCTAAAAATAATGTAATAAATACTAAAGACATCATAATATTTTTATCGGAATTTATTACAAATTGCAAATAAAACGGTTTAAAAAACTAAAAACACGCTGTTATTAATAGCGATACATGAATATTTAAGTATTTAATGACGCAATGTAGAATAATTTAATACCTAATTCTATTATTTTGAGATAAGTGAATTTTTTACGACTTTCCCTTTACTTAAAATATTGTATAAATAAAAATTAAAAGAAATAGGTACGATATTTTTGTTGAAAATATCGATATTCCGATATTTGATGAAAAAATATCGATATTTAAATATCGATATTTTTTACTCTGATATCGATATTTCACAAATATCGATAAATATCGCTCATCCCTAAATTCTGTCAGGATGATGCATCCATAGAGATAATAATAATAAATAGAGTTGGCATAATGTCCTATAGAAATTAGTGGATCGGAAAATAGCTCAAGCTTATCAAAATTTTCATAAGTGTGAAAGAGACAACATTACATTTTTGACATAATAATAAAACAGTTTGCGGCAGACTCGTGACTTAAGATGGCATCCCTAAAATGTATACATTAACACACGCACAACTTGAGACATCACAATGAACACGCGCCATTTTATGTCTTCGGATTGTGCGTGCGTGAGTGTATTCTTGGCACGTTTTTAAGGTAGGTATGCCAACTCTATTTATTATTATTATCTCTATGGATGCATCATAGTCTATGATCATCATAGTCATCACATAAATCCATGAACCTATAAAAGAGGACTTGGCATAATGTCCTATAGAAAATAGTTGATCGGAAAATAGCTTAAGCTTATCAAAATTTTCATAAGTGTGTAAGAGACAACACTACATTTTTAAACATAACAATAAAACAGATCGTGGCAGAAATTTTATTGCACTTCCCTTAAGATGGCCTCCCTAAAATGTATACATGAACACTCACACACGCACAACTTGAGACATCACAATGAACACGCGCCATTTTAGGTTGGGGGATTGTGCGTGTGTGAGTGTATTTTTGGCACGTTTTTAAGGTAGGTATGCCTACTCTACTTATTATTATTATCTCTATGCATAAATCATCTATGATTCATAGATGATTTATGTGATGACAGAAGTCATGACACAAGCTTTTGTCAAAAATAATAAAGAAAAGATTGAAGAATTGAAATTTTAATCCGCATTAATTCGTCGATGATAACTTCAGCTATATTAGAAAAACAAAGATGATTCTGTTTAGAAAAACATCAAACTAAAAGTTGTCCTCTTTGTCCGAACGATCAACTCCGTGAGTGTTGTATAGTGTGTTGTAAAACAATCTTATTTGTAATCTCACAAGAGTAGCAACAAAACAAAGTCGCGTTTATGTTGATATGTCAAATAGTTCTCTAGGCCAGGCTCCCAATATGCCCACACTTGGCTCGCTCAACAACCAAGGCATCCAGTACGTGAACAACCCGCTCCAGAGTCCTCAGATTCAGTCCGCGTCGTTGCAAGGCTCGCCGTCCCAGCACAGTCCGATGGGCACCCAGCCACAGGTCGCCTCTAAAGTCATTCAGGGAGGCGGGGATCAAGCTTCACAGGTAGAATACTACTATTTACTGAGTACTTTCACTAGCTTTTATCGTCCTAACTTGGTTCTGGTTTATTAACAGTTAGCTAAGTCAGATTGTAACTGGCTTCACAGGTAAAATACAACTTCTTACTACATACTATTAAAAGTCAGATTGTAAGCACCTACCAATAAACAGACGGTTCCAAAGGTAACTCTAAGAGCAAGGGGTGATTGATTAAACTTTTACATCAACTGTCACACAATTACCAACCCTCAGGCATCCAATGGTCTCTCTCACCTTACTATCTTGAAAATAATATACCTCTAGGCCCGGCACACACAGAGCTTAGTGCAGAGCAGAGCATTTTCTGAGAACACTGAATAATTAATTTTATAACTATTGACTTACAGTAAATAATAGTAAATAATTATATAATATACAAGAATAAATATGCCCACGCGCACCATACCTACCCACCTACCATACTGTGCGACCATGGCCATAACCTGTAAAATACAGCCATATGGAACCACATTCAGTTCCTTTCTTTATCAATTCCAGTATCTCACGAGACCCAGGCTTCAGGAACTGGTGCGGGAAGTAGATCCCACAGTTCAGTTGGACGAAGAGGTTGAGGAGACCCTCCTTCAGTTGGCAGATGATTTTATTGACACCACTCTGACTGCTGCGTGTACACTCGCCAAGCACAGACACGCTTCGAATGTAGAGCTTAGAGATGTACAGATATACTTAGGTAAGAGTTTAATGTAGGCTTTCAACTTGATGATACAGGATTTTTACACAGCTCTTACTATTGATGTAAAAAACTTTAACATTCAAAGTTTTGCTAATGCATATCAGTCAGGGAACTGGGTGAAATGGCCCTTATATTATAGGACTGATCATCATCCGGGCGACGGCAGGCGTCGCCTCTGTAAATACTAAATTCCAAATAGTGCATATCATTTGATTCTGCTGACCGAAGCCAATAACTGGAAAGTTGATTGACTTTGAAGATTCGAACATCACCTTATTGTTTGCTCCGTGCATCAGAGAACACATTAAGTTGTTAGTTCCCGTGATTACCACTAACATTTGATAATAATCTAACTTAAAGACCATTTTTTACTAAATAAAAGTCCTCATGAAATGTATAAGTTGAGTTTTTCTAGAAATTCTCAGTAGTAGCAGCCTGACATCCTCGTCCCTCAGAAAGTGCTAAAGCTGATGGTCATGTGCCTGATCTCTTTCACGTTGTGTCGAGTCGCTATCCCATTATTTATGAGAATGATGGAATAGAGAGTGTCTCCATTGAGAACTAGAACTAAGAACTATTAAGATTTAGTTTATTAAAAATTTTACTCTATGTTCTTCCAGAAAGGCAATGGAATATGTGGATTCCAGGCTTCGGCAACGACGAGCTGCGGCCGTACAAACGCGCCGCGGTCACAGAGTCGCACAAGCAGAGAATGGCGCTTATCAGAAAAACTATCAAGAAGTACTAGAGATATACCCATGATTCCTCATAATTATGTGTTCATTGTTCATAGCATTGTATTGCCCGTGCCTATAAAGAAAATAATCTCAAATTGCAGTTAGTAATGACAGCGAAATATCAGACATTCAACAAAAAATAAGTATTTAATGACTAGATAATCATAAATGTATTTATAAAATATACACACACTATGCCAAAACAACAAAAAAGACATAGACAAAACTCGAACAAAGAAATTATAAGAACAAAATTGTGTATGCATTGAGAAATTTTAACTTTATAATTTTTGCGAGTGACAAGGCATGATGAGTTCCACCATTTTAGAATCATTTCTTTATTGGCAAGGGATATTTATTATAATATAATCTCTTAAGTGGAAAATAAAAACTTTAATTGAATAATTTGTGGTTTAATTCTAAAATGCAAAAGATCCACAATATTTTGATTTTTCAGTTTTATATAAAACTAGCGGTCCGCCCCGGCTTCGCCCGTGGTACATAATATATAGCCTATAGCACTCAGGGATCACGTACATATCCAACGGTGAAAGAATTTTTGAAATCGGTCCAGTAGTTCCTGAGATTGGCGCGTTCAAACAAACAAACTCTTCCGCTTTATTATATTAGTATAGATGTGTTTAAAGAATCGGAAACAGAACCATATTTATATTTAGGCCCCTGTTGAGAATTGAACTCTGGAGCTCTCTCTTATCCACAGCATTCACTACTGCGCCAGGGAGGCCGTCATTCGTTACAATTTATATTCAGCACATGAGTAACTACCCCTGAACTACCCGATAAAGGCAAAGTTTCTATATAAAGACCATAGAGATAATAATAATAAGTTCATGATAAAGACCGCGACCGTGCAAAGATACCGTTAATGTCAAAGAGAAAGCTTAACTAACATGCCGATAGATGGCGCTGATAATTTTCCGCTGTATACATTTTTAAATCTCACTGGCGATGTTTTAATGACAGCGCTGTTCCGCTAGATGGCGTTCTTTTAGAATTCCTCAGGAAAACTTCTTCCCGGGATAAAAAAATTCATGAAATTCCAAACATTGTCACTAACTTTCGCATTTGTAATACTAGCAAATACTGTTTTGTTTTTGATCCACATTTATTATTATACTTATAAAGTTTTTTTAAAATTCTAATTAAAGCGTCCTACTTTAAAAATTCGATGATACGAAATTGGTCGTCTGTAAAGTCGGTTTACGGACGATAATTTTACGTGATAACGTCATAAACATTGCCTCTCTATCGCTTGTTCCGCGCTCTCGCTTGCACGCTCGGCTATGCCGGCCGATCGTGCCTTGTTTCGCTTGCACGCGGTACGTGACAATGAGTCATGCTTTATCGTGCGTGTTGTCGACGTTCATCGATTTATAAGACGTTATCACGTCAAAAAGAGCAGGTATTAAAAGAAAAAAAAAACAATTAACAACTATTTTTAAAAGATTATTTAATCTAAAACATACCTACAATATCAAGTCAATGTTTAACACAAATCACACAAATAGGAATAGTAAGTAAAAACATTATAATCGATAATCACATTTGAATCACTTAAGTATAATACTTTATTAAATTATTGAATTAAATACTGGTGCACCAACCGAAAATCACAGGAAGAAAAAAACTATGAAATACGAAGCTGCTTTTTGGAATGTAAATTATGTATTTTCAAACAGCATGTTCCAATTAAATTGCTTTAAGTAATTGCCAGTTATTATTATCATAGAATAAATATTTCTTTGAATATTTTGCCCTAATTATAACAAAAAAAATAATATATAATATACTTGGAAGCTAGTAGTAAATAAAATCATGTGAGTAAACCCAAAGTTACCAATAGAGTAAAAAGATACCAATAATATAAACTAAGTTTATATGTAAGCCTAGATTTATAATTATCAAATAATTAAATTAATCGCGTCATGGCTATGCCATTTACAACTTATTATCCTATTAATGTTTTATCTTTTAATGATTTTATAAACTTGAAAAATTTTGAGAACTTGTCCGGCGAAGAATTTTAAGTGGAAAGACATTTTCCTCCAGGTTACACAGTTCGTAAACATACTGCCTTAGCAGTGCAAAATAAACTTGCACTTATTTGCACTTGCACTAATAACACATACTGTATATTACATAATATTATATTATGAAAATTAAAAAGATAGATATGTAGGTACCAAAAATCGATACATTTTTAAAATAAAAATCAATACAAAATATGGTGTATCAAAAGAAAAAAAAAAGAAAAGTTCAGGTTCCACCGAGATTTGAACTCGGATCGCTGGATTCAAAGTCCAGAGTGCTAACCATTACACCATGGAACCGATATTAATATCGCCCAAATTCTCTAACCGTTTCCGATACGACTCTGATAAGCTCAACGCAGTGAAGACATCGAAGTGATATTAAATTCACCGAAACCAGTGGGGCTATTCTCTAACTTAGTTACCAACTGAAAATAGTTGCCAACGATATACATACATTGCTGTTTTAATGTGTGAAATTTGAAATTGAACCTGTGGTAGACTCAATCGACGATTCAAAAGTACTTGTAAAAGTTTATTTGAATAAAAAACTTTTCTATTCTATTCTATTCTATTCTATAAATGAAATCACTGTCTATTTCACACAGTACAACAACAATGTATATCGAACTAATTCGTTAGCAACTATTTTCAGTTGGTAACTAAGTTAGAGAATAGCCCTGCAGGGCATCACAAATCGAATGCGTATTTCAAGTGTGTCTTAACTTCAGAGCGCATCAACGAAGTGGAGTGGTGTGGATTCTTTTACTCGAAACTCAATGCTATGAGCTTTGTTACCATCTTCAGTTCTAATGCGAATAGGAGCGGTTTTACATCCCCTGCTAGGTAACTTCACTCACAATATGTTTAGTTACCAACATTGGAAGCTAGCGGGAGGCGTCAGTCGAGGTTAGCATTTGATTAATTAAGGTTACTTTACAAGAACTAATTATGTCCTTCACGATTATTTTGTGTAAAAAGAAACATAAATGTAACGGTTAGCACACTGAACTATTTTTTATGTACCTACTTAAGAGTAAGTACATGCCTTAACACTATACACAAATAGCGTAGGTATTATAGATCGACTTTTATGAGAAGAAATATTATAAAAGAAAATGATTAATTAATTATTTGTATCATTTATGGGATTGTTGCGACCTTTGATTGCGCAATTTATACATATATTGACACAGCCGTGTCTGCTAACTACCCAGCTATTATTTAACTTCAATAAACGCTAATAGGCCACCAGTTGGCCATATTTCATTGATCGATATTGACCAATCAATTCAATTAATGGATCGATCTTAACTTGTGTTTACAGGCTACAGCTACCTACTACGTTAGGGCGCGCGCGAATGTTTCACTTTTAATGCAACAGTTTCGTCTTCAAAATCATATTGTATGAATATTGTGACGCAATGTCTCCCATCTCCGAAGACTTTTCCCTACACTTCTTCAGTTGCCTGTGCGCGCCCTTATATGTACCTAGTTAATTTGGGTGCACAATTTTTAAGTACTAAAATATAAGCTTTCAAAATACAGAACCGCTTACGGAATGAACCCATGTATGTCTAGGTTCCATTGCTTCTATACGAACAATAAAATCTTCTACACACTTCCTACTGTGCGCAAGCAGTTTCTGCAGTCTCCGGGATGTAGAGTTGGTCGGAGGGGAATACTTTCTGCCAGTGCAGGCACTTCGATTTGATTGTCACTGGTTCCTGAAAAGAAGAGACAGATTTGTTTAAAACAAATGTACTTATTGCAAAAAAAAAGTAGGTACGCGTCGAATTGAGAACCTCCTTCTTTTTTTGTAGTCGGTTAAAAAATTTTCGTTCATCTTAAATATCCTATTTAGCAAGATAATAATTACACACACTGACGAATAATTTATGAGAGTTTACAGGCTACTGAGCCATATCTATGACAAAATGACCCAAGAGCTGGCTCGGATTTTGCCCAGAGGCTAAGCCTGGCAATACAAAGAGGCAATAGCGCCAGTGTCTTGGGCACCATGCCCATAAACGATCTATACCTATGTACATATACAGTGTATATTTTTTGTATACCTATATTATGTAATATTATTATTTTTAGTTACAGATAATATTTTAATATGTAAATATATGTTAGGTAAGTCTGTTGAAATAAATAATAGAATATAAAAAATGTATTCTGGTGGAAATTTCGTACAGGCTACACTAGGTACTGTTTGTTTCTAGGTTTGTCCTTCAGTCATGCAGCAACGGAACCACGGATCGACAAGATTTTTTACGTGGGTATAGTTGAGTTAGTACGTCCAACCTTTTATGAAAAATTGTAGGACAAATATCCTACATCTACATATTTAGTCCTACTTGGGAACTTAATTTGATCTTAATTTGATCATGTAAGGGGTCCATCTTTTAGTTTAATGTGATATTAAGAGAGTATACAATGAAAAAAAAATTACTTTGCCATAATCCGCTAACTGTTAGCGGATTATAGCAAAGTAATTTTGTTTTCATTGTATATTATGGAATTCCGCAAAGTAACGCCTGCTTCTATTCAACATTAAGATAGCATACTTAATTTCTTTGTAAAGGAAGAGAGATCGTAAATATACTAAGAGAATAAGAATAATTGTTACCAAACAACAGTTAAGTAAGTAGGTATATGGCTTCAACCGTGTTTATGATTCTTGTATGGTTTCCGCACTATTGTGTAAACTATCGGAATATAAACATAAACGAATGGTTTCTCGTGACTGACGTTGGAATTATAGGTATTAGTTAGCATTAATTTTATTGGTGTTAAGGTTAGAATTATATTTAAATAGTAATATCTGAGAAGTTCGAATCGTTATTTTTTATCTACTTTTGAATGGATATTTAGTAAACGATTGCTGTACCTAATACTTAATATTCAAGAGCAATCGATAAATTAAAGGAAAGCTTTGATTTTCCCCCTTAAAATAATATAAGTACTTAAATGTAAATAATAATAAAATGAATAGTTAAGTAGTGTTTTTGCCAAAACAATTTTATAACTTATTAAAGTTGATTTACATAAAATATAATTTGACTAAAAAAAATTAATTCAGGTAATTTTTGACGACCGACGGACCGGACTTTGAACGGAAATATCATTAAAGTATGATTAATTATATTATCATGTAAGTTACTTCCATTATCACGATAAAAGTTGACGGTACGATCGATATTATCTGATAAACAGAACATTCGGCTTAATCAGTAATCGAACACTTAGTAAATACAAAGGAAAGGCACGATAATAAATATTCAAGCATACCTACTTACTATTCTAATTATTTAGCAGAAAACAAAGAATTTTTAAAAATATTAGGTAGGTAACTACTGTTTAATTAAAATAATCTAGCCCTAGGTACTTGTTAATTTGTCATTAAAAAAGTATGCAGTGTACCAATTTTGAGTAAAATTTGATTTGAATTATATTTTACCAATTTAGAACTGCGCATCAGTTCTTTTGTGATATCTAAAACCTTGACCTCTATCATAATGTATTTAATTTATAACATTAACAGTAAATATGTCGTATTAGTTACGTCAAAGCATATACGCACATTCCGATAAGATGATAAATATTTATGAAGACACACCCCCTATAGTTTTTACGTCGCACATAATTATTACCTACTAATAATAATAATTAATAATATATTTTTTTCCTTGTCTATAAATTACCCAATAAAATAAGATATAATATGATTATGTATTTCCTTGTGTAACTAAAACAAAATTACTTATTATATCATTACATATCAGCCTCCTTACTTCAAATATATTGAAATTCTACTAATATTATAAATGTGAAAGTGTGAACATTTGGATGTTTAAATGTTTGCATGTTTGTTACTCTATAATGTCGCAACTACTGAACCGATTTAGCTGAAATTTTGAATATGCCCTGACTTAAGGCTACTTTTTATCCTGGAAAAATCTACAGTTCCCTCGGGATTTTGAAAAACCAGAAATCTATATCTACAGCTATAGGTAGATTACTATAGCAAACTTCCTTGAAATTAGGTATAAAGGTTGGAAAAGCGAGCGGAAACGGAAACCAGATATCCACGATTCCCTCAGGATTTGTGAAAAATCGAAATTCACACGGGCGAAGCCGCGGGCAAAAGTTAGCACTTATACAATAGTAAAAGTTCAATATACCTAGTAGTTCAATATTTATACGGTGAATATTTAATCTGATTGCGAACGACTTGATACTTTGCCAGTAACTAAACTACTGAGTAGCTAAAGGTTAATTGGAAACGCACGCAAGCAATGCGAGTATCAAGTATCCCATAGATATTATGGAAATAGACTGAAGAAACGTCGACGGCTGATGGTCTAAATACAATCTGTCCTAGCGGCAAATTATAAATAGCAGATAGGTACATATAAGTATGTAAAGATATTATTACTGCGATCGATGATTTTAAAGATCACCACGTAAGTCACAATATTTACTTTTGTAAAAACTTTCCAGGAATCAATAACATCTGTATATATTGTAATACATGTTACACAGGTGGTTTTTGAAATGACCAATTCAATTAATTATGGATTCTATCAATTTTTCTTTCCTTTAAAGTAATGCGAGCAGATGAGATAAAGACAAAGTACCTACTTGATAGTAGGTACCTGTGCATATGTCTGCATTAAATGATTGAGTACGGACATAAAAAATTAATTGCTTTATCTTATCTATATCTTTGCAGTAGTAGCTACTGTTACGGATAAGTACTAATGCATTGCCATTAAAAGTTATTGCTATATTTTTATAGCGTAGATATTAAGATATTAAATAGTATATCTTAATATCTACGCTAGTTGGTTCTGTTAAATATGTTCAAATTAATCATTTATTAACTAGATCCATAACCAGTTCGCAAAACCAACTTTCTTCTTCAACAGTGACTGACTTTTGTTATTAGTAAATACAAAACTCTGTCGTGAAATTAAAGAATTTTTAAGCAATAAATTGAAATTATTTTCATTCATTCGTTTTACAATTTTAAAGTTAATTTAAATCGCGCACTTTTATTTTAATTGCATCAGATTCCAATTGAAATCGCGTTTCTAATGCTGTGAAACTATTTGTTAGACAAAATTAGGACTTTCTCGAAAAATATACTAAAAATAAAGATAGTAAACTATTAAACTCATAACTATGAACGTGATATACGTAATTATTAAAATAACCGTGTGTAAGTAGGTACGTGACTAACACAGTAAAGCGACCAGTAGGTGAATTTCCTTTGTGTAACATAATATGTGTTGATAAAACGCTTAACGCAGTTCCCGTTTCGATTATATAAGCGGGATTATTAATTGTTATCTCAATGAAATATATTTTTATGAAATATACCTAATTTGAAAATTTTGTTATATTATAAATGATATAGATGGTCGAAAAACCTTTTAAAAAACCGAATGTGGTCAGAGTGCTTAGTCTTAGTTTGGAGCGCTCCAAAACTTTATAGCTAACTATTGATCGAATCACAAATGACTTCAGAGCAAAATGAACCCAAATACTCTTATTTTAAAGTCGCAATTCAATAGTTCGAATATTTATTTTACAACATTTCTGCTTGGAGCGCTGGCTGTTTTCGAATGCTGAATGTATTGGCGAACTCAAACCTTAATATAAGCCATTTTAGGCTCATTTTACTCTAACTTCATTTTGATTCGATCAATAGTATACTATAAAATCTTGGAGCGCTCCAAACTGAGACTAAGCACTCTGAACTAGGAATTTATACCAGTTTAAACTTTCAAGAATAATATGAGCAGGATATTTGTAATATTGGTATGATAGGTATAATTATAAGCCCCTAAAAAGTTACTATACAGAAAACTGGAAGATTTAAAATGCAGAAGTAGATGTATTGGGAGTATTGTATAGTATATTATAATATTGGGAGTATGTATTGTAGGGAGTGAAGAGCGACGTGTCTTTGGGGAATTCAGAGTTGGAAAAAAGAAAGAATTGCTATTGAGAAAGTTTCGCAAAGCTTCGTAAGTTTAGCTGCCTAAAGGCTGCCTACCGACCTAGTACTGTAAATCTTCAATGATCATAATAATAGAGTTGCTAATATTTTTTTTTATCTGAATGATAACCTGATGATGATGACCACTGCTGATTATAGTAAAGTTAGCAGTAAATATTTACATTCGCAGTAACATGGGAAAATATAGTAGGTATGTTGAGGTAACATTGTGTATAGATAAAAGTGTAAGGTCTACGCTAATTCATTGTTAAATTAAATTATGTCAATCTGCCAATAATATTAGCATTAATATGCTAAAAATATTCTTTTTACTCGAAACTGCGTTTCGTAAAATATATATGTAAGTACTTACTTACTTGAAAACCAAATAAAAAATATAAATATCGCCCTAGGATGGCAATGCAAACAATAGGCAGTCAGCACTCACCTTGAATTTTTTATTTTATTAAACTTTTTCACAATTTTCCTACACTTAGTAGTTAAATATGTTTAGTAAACACTTTAGTTGCTTTTAAACAAACATATCGACATTATACACTTTTTCATAACAAATATTTAATGTTAAAGCACATTTGTTTTGAGTATGGAGTCTGGAGTAGGTTTATTAAGGAAAAATAAAGTAAAGTAAAATAAATATACAATACCTTTGCAACTAATTTCCCATCGTCTCCTATTAAAAATTCCTCCAAACCAAAAACAAGTGGAGAGGCATTGCCAAGATGGAAGATTCTCGAGGATGTTCCACGGGTCACTCTGAACTCTATAGTTTTAGCCATCAATACACTTGTGATCATGTAAACAGATTTTTTGCCTTCCAGGGCTGAAATCAAAATTTATTGTGATATGATAGGTCATAAATTGTTGGTATAACAATTAGTATTGATGTAAAAGACATTTAATAATCATGGGAAAAAGAAACTCACATGTAAAAACGCTTGTTTTTAGTAAGAATTTTAGCCAACTAAGTCTTTGATCAAACAATACATAAACAGCTATTTATTAATTCCATAATGAAACCTTACCTTTATTGTTCTCTACATCCAAGTAAATATTGTTTACGAAATCCTTGCCTTTCGGAATTCTTGATTGGGAGAAATTCACCATGATCACCCTGACTTTGTTTTTTATTGCTTCATCTTGTAATGTTATCTGTCGAAAATAGGAATAAGTATTACTTATTATTTTTTTAGTTATACTATTGTTACATATTTATTTAGTCACTGCACAAAAACAGAGAAAATATGTATGTTCAGTAGGAGAATATAAATCACTATGAAGTTTAGTCATGGGCGATTATTATGTATTAATAATGTAATGTTAATGATGATTATGAAATTAGCACTATGTCACATGAAACATGTGCTAAAATACAAACCTATCAAGGATCTGTTGTGCAATGATTTCATACTAATACCTACTACCAAGTACCAACTACACCTACTAATAATAATAAATTAAAATAATACTCAATATAAATTGAGCAATATCCCAAAAATGGCAGTGTAATTTTATGTAAATAAAATAATTAGGTATTTATCCTACTGAATTTTATACCTACTGTTTGTTTGAAAATTAAATCTTGATAAAGCAAACTAGGTATCACTATTTACCAGATATGCCAAATATCAACGCAATTTACACATCAAGATAAAATTTATGATTAATCTTAAGGTATTTCCCCCTGAGGTTATACTTATTGACTAATGCTTTAAAATATAGTCCAGGTTATAAGAACATGCTGAACATGCTCTTGACATGACCTCTCGCACTCTTGTCCTAAAAACATAAAAGTCATGGACACAAGACATGCAAGGTCATTGATACGAATTTAGTGAAATTCGATTTTTAAAAACCTATAAAATTAACTGTTTACTCCGTACCTTTACGCTCTCATGGGGAAACTTGAAATCATGGTCTTGAAAGTCGCCCTGTTCCAGCAGTTCAACGTATTCCGGGTCAGATTTCTCCCTATTTATATTCTTCTTGAGCTCGCCAAGCGGTGTGAACATTTTACCGTTTGTTGCCTTTTCATTCGGTACAAATAGAGACGTGACTTTATACAAATCTGCTTCGGTTATATGCGGGATACAAACCAACTGGTTACTCCCAATTTCAATTTCGATCTCATCCCTGATAAATGGCCAAGCGTCCTCCAGTTTCAATGACTTCAAACTCTCCAAGCTCACGTCTTTACGAATTTCGTGCGAATACAGAGATTTTACAACCACTTTTAGTTTTTTCGGCATTTTTAAATAATTCGCTTTAGGGACGACACAAAGTACATGCACTCGCTCTCACTGTCAATGATAGACTATTTTTTTGTGAGACGATTAGACTGAAGAGGCGCAACGTTTTGCGCTATTGATTCTGCATGTGTCAGAAAGGGACAAAGCATTAATGTTTTCCCAAAGGCGTTACAATTTCCCGGAAAATATTATGATCAGTTGTTCACTGAATCATTCAGGTAAAATTTAACTTGTAAAGAAAAGAAAAAAGCGTTCCGTTTTGAAAAAAAATATTGTAAAAGGTACAACCTATGTACTACTTAGAACCATTTAGAGCTTAGACCCGCCACGCTGCTCCGATGCGAGTTGGCGGGCGTTAACGACATTGTTACTCGTGACTCGATGAAAGTGTTACTTACCTAATAGTTAACCGGAACCGATGGCTTGCTTTCCGGAGCATGGAGGTGAAACACTGCCAACTATCAAAGCCGAGCTGGCACTGAGAATTTCTTGAACAAAAAATCCAATAAGTACCTAGTTAACTAGGTACCTACCTAACAATTTTTGGTCCGCCGGGTATCGAACGCGGTTAGCAAGTCCGCAGTCAGACATGCTAACCGCTAGACCAATGAGTAAAGCTGAGTTTTAAATAAGTATACATACATATAGGATACATATATATATGATTACATACATATAGGAAAATATCAAATTAATATTAATATTCTATAAAAAACTTAAATACTAATCGGCAACGTAATGTTTCTTTATTTATGGGAAATCCCATAGCACGCCAACACTGTGCATTACTACGTCACGTTTTGGTCATGTATTTCTCACGCGACCGGCGGCTACCGGTTGCATGACTGAAGTTTTTACGTACCTACTTAGGTAATGCAAGTTTTTCTAGCTTCACAGTCTCATCCGTTTTGCCTCCAATGTTTTATCAAACACGATTTTGAGTCACAAAACATCGTGTTGTAGACATGATACATGACTAAAGACTTTGTTACAAGGAATTGATTAGTTATTTACTAATAATAATGCTATTATGTATTCTTAGGAAAATATTGAAATTTATTGCACTTTAAAAAGTATCAAGAGGTCTCAGGGTAACTATAGATACTTGACTACTATTAGGAAGTTACTGAACCTATAGAGAAGTAGAAACTATTGAAAAAATATATTTTTCATGGGTTTTAAAATAAAAGTATTGTAATATAAAGTTATTAATTATATTATTTAAAAGCAGATTTATTACACAAAATTAACTTTATTTTATTAAACATAGATAATTTGAGATTTCATTTAAATACGAAAGAAAAGAGCTTAGTTGTATTTTTACTTACTTGGTTGTAAAACTTGTAAGTAAAAATAAAAAGTGTGTGGAATGTAGAATTATTATGAAAGTGACAATATTATGTTATATAATAATTATATACATAGATATCTTATTTTTGATTGCAGTAGGCTCTTAAATACATTTTTTTAAGCATGAATACATTTTAATTATTTAAAAAAAACTTAAATAATAAACTTTCTATGCTATAAATTGTATTAATATTAATTATCCTATTTGTTACAAATTCCTTTAATTTGTAATGAATTACAGCAGCACTGCTTTTGAAAAGTAAAGCTTAATGTGTGTTTAGTTTGAGCCAGTAAACAAAGTCAATTTGCCGATTTTCAGTGCAGACTATAAACTGCTATCAACTGTGTACAACAATTTTATGTTGGTAACTGACTAAAGACTGACTGTTCTTAATTCAGTACCGATTTAAAAAAAATAGGCTGTCTGTAAAATTGATTTCGGACGATAATTTTACGTGATACCTAACATCATTCGCGAGCAAGCGAGAGCGCGGAACGCGCTACGCGACACGCGCACGGTTCATGACAGTCATGCTTCTCCGTGCGTGTAGCTGGCGTACATCGATTTATAAGACGTTATCATGTCAACATTTCAGTTAACAAACTTAAGTCAGTACTGTCTCAAAAATAAATATACATGATAGAAGTCAGCACCGAATTTAACACACATTAATGTTATTTTCTTCTTGGTATTCATTGTAGCTAGTGAGTGCCAAAATTCAAACAGTAATTTATTTTCTATAAAGGAAAATGCTCATATTACAGTGTCATGCAAACAATAAAACTTTAAAAACACTGCAATAGTTGTAAAATTATTATAGTATGCCCAAAATACCAACCAAAGTGATTTACAATCCAGCAATATTCTGATGTATGCAGGGCTTAGTACTGGCAAAGTGATTTCCGGTGAGCATCAGTTTTTTTTTGTCAATTTCTGACAATATCCAGCTACCCTTATACACCAAGTGATGTTACATGGGAAATTAATTTCTTTAAAAGGACAAACACTGGTGCAATATGTTCTTTACTTCTTGTGGACATTGGCAGTGGTGGATTGAAACACTGCTGATGCAGACATCAAGTTCTCTATGTATTGACCTAACACCTGGTTTTCTGAGCGTAGTTTTAAATTTTCTTCCTTCACCGAATCAACTCTCTGTGACAGATCTGTAAAATGAAAATAATTTCTTATAGTACTTTGCAATAAACTCTAGAAGAATCAAGAATATAATATATGTATAGCTCCAGTTGTTTGGTTGTAGAATTATTTATTTTCTTGGTTTCGTCCATATTTCACATGATTATAGAGCCTGGATAATAATATTCTCTATGAAATCAGTGTTCATTTGCATTATCTTTATTTTTGATTTATTCATTTATTTCCATCTATCTAGAAACACAGTCTTAGCACATTTAATTGTCTACTGTCTAAGACAGATGGACTCCATTTAAACTGGAAAAGTTTAAAATTGTATTTCACTGTATGAAATAATTTACGGTAGTCGGTAGTGATGTTATTGATGATAAATTAAAATCTAAAAATTTTATTTTATGAAGTAATTAAATTATGAACTAGTCACTGAAGTACTGTAAAAAAAGAAAAAACAAATAAGTAAATGAACAAAAGAAATAAAACGTTTACCATCCAATGTGTTCTGGAGTTCCAAAACTTGCGATATTAAACGCGCCTTTTCCTCCTGTTCGTCTATTCCCGAATCTGGCTCAAAACTAGGAGGTCCATTCAATCCCGGGCTCGAAGAACCACCCGTGTACGAACTTGGGAGCGAATCCATGGACCGACCGTGGTCTAAACGGTTGTTATCCACATCATCTGTTATTATAACTTGGGGATCATCGTCGGCCAGGGGGATGTTGTCATCATTACATTTCTGCACAAGAGACGACATTTTAAACAGAATTAGAGACACTTCCTCCACAAATTTTATGAAAAATTGAGGTCAAAGAAAATCGATTATATGTAAATATTTTGCCACCATTTGACCACAGACCACAAAAAAATTGACTTTTTTCTGACAAGACTCAAGAGACAATTTTAGATCATAGATGTCTCATGTCTGTGGTACATAATAAAAATAATCTGTGGTACATAATACATATTAAAAATATAGTGTTGTCTCTTACACACTTATGAAAATGATAAGCTTGAGCTATTTTCCGATCCACTATTTTTAGAACATTAGGGCGCCTCTATGGGGCGCCTCTATAGAGCTACTTAGCTTAAGTTTTGAATTTTTTATCTTTTTGTGGGAATTGTTTTATCTCTGGTAACATTACGAAATGTCAGAATTCCCCGGAATTAGAAATCAGGGTAGGTATAGATCGACCAGAATCTCATGAAAAATAGGGAAATGAAATTCCAAGGTTAGCAACACTACGGCTGCCCTAGCTGTCGGGAAGGCCCTTCCTTTCCCTAATTCTGCTTCGCGTTATTAAGTCGTTGAGAGCCCCTATGGGCCCTTAGAGGGTTTACAATAATGAGTAAGTGATAACGAGTGGAAAGGAATGCCCCCCGAGTTAATTTATATCTGATGGAGTCATACCTTCGTAATATGCTGCGACGCGAGTCTGACTCCAGCCGGTCTCCTCGCGTCTTCCGCTCCCCCTTCTCCATCTTGCTCTAGCTCCTCGGCGACCTGCATGAGTAAGTTAACCATGACATCACTGTATGATGCCCCTAGTTCTAGAGAGAGTGATTATGTTATATTTCTTAAACGTGCGGTAGGCCATCCCACACCATCCCAATGACCCCGAGCCATGTTTCCCTGGGAAACCCGTAGGGGTACCCGGAGGGATTACGATATACGACCCCCGGCGCACCTTCCGGTAACCTCCTTTGCAGCGCTCAAACACTTATGAGCCCTACTAAGGGTAGAAGATCCCTCGTTGCAGCCAGTACTTAGTCCTTGACCACTTCCTAGCTGATCTAATACGCCCGCCAGGTCAAAGGCATGGTGAGGAGGACCTCCGTTTAAACTTTGGTTGGCCAACCACATCGAGAATAAATTCCCTATCACTGATCTAGATACTTAGCGTCCAGGCACTTAACGTCTAGATACTTAGCTTAAGTTATTCGCCATCCGCTCGGTGCTCGAAGAGATGAGTCTGCCAGACTTCGCCTCTGCTTGCATGTTGTTCTCAGGAAGAGATGGTCGTGCGTTGGCAGCGCTATTTAAATACCACTCGTGAATAACGGAAATAAGACTTGATGTGACTTTATAAATTCCATTTAAGCAGACCACGATATACTAACATTTAAATACGCGCGCACGGTACGGGATCCGAGCGGATTACATCGATACACGTTCAAAATGGGAATACCGTTCAGCCACCTTGTCGCGCCCCAATTCAAATGTACTATAGCGAATGAAAAATGACTGATTCGTAATAGCCACAGACTATAGAGCGTAGAGCGAACTTCGAGCGAACTCTGCTAAATCACAGATAACATTACATTCATAAACTAAACACTGACCTTAGAGCAGTACGGCTAACTTTGCTCTTGTGCATTTCGCGAACGCATACGCGCTTCGCGACACACCCGGCCAGAACAAAAATTTATGACAGGCATAGTAAGTTACTCGTCCACTCTTTGATCTTCTCAAGAGCCTTCGTGGCAGCAACTCTCCTCGACCTAGTTCGCGGACATTCATCCTCCTTTCCATGGTTCCCTTCTAACTCTGCTCTCTCTGTACCAACAACATTTTCTGCAGACTCTCTGATTCCCTGATCCACTACTTCGACCTCTACGTCGTCTTGAACGGGTTCCTCTGTATGCATGGATGGTAAATTCTCTTCCTGATCCAACTCGTCTAAGACAACCGTGAGCTTATTTCCATTTTCCTTCAAAGATTCGCTTCCAGTTACAGGAGCCCGTTCGCTAGACTTCTTTCCTCCCATGAATCTCTCTTCAACCTCTACCTCTGATTCTTGGGCTTCAAGCGGGTATAAATGAGCTATTGACCTCGTAAATTCCTTGCCTCCAACTTTCACTATGGCCACTCTACATAAGCCATCACCTCCCCTTTTCAACGAAACGATTTTACCGACTCTCCAGGTTTCTCTATTTTTATTTTCCCCTTTTATCTGAACTATTTGTCCTACTGCTGGAGATAGTTTTGAGGTGACGCGTGGTTCTTTATGCGAGTGGTTATACCTTTCTCGAAGACTAAGCAAATATCTGTTTACGAACATTTCTTTGAACTCTTTTAAGATACTAAGACCTCTTTTCCAACTTTTTATAAGATCAACTTTAATCGACGTACCCCTTTCTAGGCAATTTTCCACTGACTCTTCTATAGTAATGCAACTTCCAGGAGTAAGAAAATCAACTGGTTTCAGAATTATGTCCAATTCCGAATCTACACATGTGAGTGGTCGCGAATTCAGCACTGCTTCAATTTCTTTGATGACCGTAGCTAACTGGCTATCGGAGAGCATGTGTTTTGCTAACGTACGCTTCATACAATTTTTAATTATTCCCATAAGTCGTTCGTAGAATCCGCCAAACCATGGCGCCAATTGCGGAATAAATTTCCATTGAATTTTGTTGTCAATACAATATCGTTTTGCGAGAATCTCTGCTATAAGTTTGAAATGTGTCGCATTATCTGATGTAATGAGTTTTGGAATCTTTCTACTTGCTATCATCCTTCTCAATGCTAATAACCCTTCCTCGGCTGTAAGATCTTGCACTAGTTCCAAATGAACAGCTCTCACCGCTAAACAAGTAAATAGACAAATCCATCTTTTTTGGCCATTCTTGACGAGCACTGGACCCATATAGTCTATCCCGATAAAAGTAAACGGTTTGCTGTAGCCTACTCTTTCTGCAGGTAGCGGTGGGGTAATTGGCAACTTAAACGGACCACCTCCGTGTTTAACACACCTTGGACATTTTTTCAATACTTTCTGCACTTGTGATTTGCCTCGCGGTATCCAGTACGACTGTCTGATGAGACTAAGTGTGTGATTTACCCCTACATGGTAATTATCACTGTGGACCTTCTTTATTAAGTTATTTGTAAAATCACATTCCTTAGGAATCAGTATTGGATATCGTTTGTCAAATGACAGATCTGCATTCTGAAGACGTCCTTTGCAACGTAGCAGTCCATCCACGTCTTTAAATAACTTGAGATTGCGACTTAAATCAGTTTCTTTCCCAGCTACTTCATGGGCAAAATGTTCTGCTTGGAGCTTCTTTATTTTTTCCGTAATACAAAGCGGTTCATTGTGACTATTACTGTTAACTTCTGCTAAATTGTCCTCTGCTTCCCGATTACTATCGCTTCTTCTGGAAGTATTCGGTAGAACCTCCCGCGCCGAGAGAAAAAAAGATTGCGTCTTATCTTTCATAGAGAACGTCCGATTGCTGGATTCCGATAAGAACTGAGGACCTTTAAGCCACCTTTCTTTGTCTTCGTTGGAACTCGTTGGTTTGGTCGCAACATCCGCCGGGTTTAATTCTGAGGGAACATACTTAATCACGAGTTCTTTATTACTTTTTATTTCCTCAACTCTTCTAGCCACGAACGGTGGTAGTAGTTTGTTAGATTGACACCACTCTATGACGATTTGGCTGTCGGTCCATAACGTTTGAAATCCTATTTTCATGTAAAATGCTTTTAAAACGGTTTTAATAAGCCTGCAACCGATAAGAACTCCTAATAACTCTAATCGTGGAATTTTTAAGTGTTGTTGATCCTTTATAGGGACTAATCTTGTTTTGCCGATAACAAAACTTCTTTTTGAACCATATGTTACATATACGACAGCAGCATATGCTTTGAGGGATGCGTCTGTAAAACAATGCAAATGATACTCTTCGCTTCTTACATTTTTTAAATAGCATCTTGATATCGATATTTTTCTAATAGTCTCCAATTCTTTCCTTATTTCCAACCATTCAACTTGGTTTTCTTTTGAAAGTGTTGTATCCCATTTGACTTTGGTCTGCCAAAGCTTTTGGAGAAATAGTTTTGCTGACAAAAGTTGCGGTACTGCTAATCCACAAGGATCGTATACCGACGCTATTACTTTTAAAACTTCACGCTTAGAATTCGCTTCTGTATTTATCTTGAATCTTAGGTGCAGAGTATCCTTCTTTAAATCCCATTCTAAACCCAAGATTTTCACTACTTTATCTTTAACACCATCGGGTATCTTTTCTAAGAACTGTCTCGAATTTGAACTCCAATCTCTAATGTTCATCGATATTCGTTGGAAAGTACTTTTCACTTCTTCATATAACTGTATTGCTTCATCTTGCGTTTGAACTCCGGTTACTAAATTATCTACATAGATATCCTTTGCAATTAATTGTAGGTGTTCATTTCCTTTACAAAGATGATGTTTAATTGTCGCATTTAGTAGAAATGGACTAGATATAACTCCAAAGGGTACTCTACAAAATCGTAAACATACTATGTTTTCTTTACTCGGTGGTTTCTGAATATCTTTCAACCAAATAAATCTAGTTACATCACGATCTTGTTCATGTAATCCTATCTGGAGGAATGCTTTCTCTACATCTGCTGACAAAGCAATATTATGTCTTCGAAATCTAATCAATATGCACGTCAAATCTTCTAACATCAACGGACCACAATAGAGACATTCATTTAAACTTTTATTACCTTTAACTTTCGATGAGGCATCATAAACGATTCTAATGGGTTTGCCCCTTTGAGCGACGCAGTGATGTGGCAAATAGTGTACTGGATGATTTACCTGTTCTTTATTTGATACTACTTCGACTATTCCCTTTGATACTTGTTCCTGTATAGCATTATTATAAGATTTGAGAGTTTCCTCATCTAAGCGCTTGATTAAATTTACTAAGCGACCAAATGCCAATCCATAATTAGATGTTAACATTGGAGGATATTCATTCCATGGCCAGCTAACATAATATCTATCGTTAATTAATTTGGTAGTTTCATTAAATTTCCTAATAGCTTCTTCCTCTCTAGTAATTTTAGGTGAATCAGTTATACCGATCGACTCAAGCTCCCAAAGGAAAGCTATACTTCCTTGATCTAAAGGCATGTCAGGTTTGTTCAGTCCGAAATCTATCTCTGCTTGGAAATATGTAACAACCGACATATGTTCACTCTCTATCTCCTCATACGGAACCTGACCCGACAGTATCCATCCAAACTCGGAATCTACTAGATATAAATCCTCTTTTATTTTAATTCTCCTCGAACGAACAAATAAATAATAATAATCACACCCAATAAGAATATCAACTTGATTTGTTAACGATCCATCATCTGCAAGTTCTAATTTATTTTTCCACTTATTAAGTTCTTCGCTGTAGGGTACTCCCTGTGAAATCACTGGTACGATATTTACATAAATAATTTTCTTATCCTTAGATTTAGTTTCTAACTCTAGTCGAACAACTGGACTATTGAATTCTTGCGGATTCCTGGAACCAAAGGTATAAACTGATAAGCTTTCTTCCTTCTCTATTGATAAATTTAATTCTTTCGCTATCCGTTGGGTGATGTAAGACCTCTGAGATCCTGTATCGAATAGTATACGGCATCGTGTTCGACTAGACTCAACTCCTTCTCTCCTGACGGCTACTACAGCTGTCTGAAGAACCGTATGTCATCTTCTATCCACCGCTGAGACAGCTGCGAGTTCAGTTGTGGATGAGAATTTCTTTGGGCACAGAGCCCTGTGATGTTGACCCCGTTTTTTACAATGATAACAAGCTCTAATATCTTGACATTTCGAAATAAGATGGCCTCCTCGGAGACACCCGTAGCACTTATCTTTGATTACCTCTTTCCGCTCATTAGCGGTCTTATATTTTTCGCATCGGTCACTGAAGTGATCTCCATTACAGAATGTACAGAATGGTTTTATTCTTTTCCTCGGTACCTCATCTTCCGTCCTATTTCTTCTTTTAAAGGTTGTGTTTCGTGTCTGTCCTTCGGTATCCTTTCTTGGTAGAAAGCATCTCTTCTTCAGATTTTGAGGTTCTACTCTTCTGGGTCGTGTACTCCATTCATTTCTTCTATCATCATTTCTATATGGTGTCCTTTCCGTCCTGTGTGGACTATACTTTCGTTTGTTCTGAGTGATGTGTAACGCTTCCACGGTGTAATTTTCCGTTGCCTGTGTACTACTTATATGGGTAATTCGGTTAGCGTCCTCTCTGGCCGTGATTAGTTTCTCTAATTCTGCTCTTATCTCATTCACAGATTCGTCTTTAATTTTCAGTTTTAGTTCGTAAATGAGGTCTTCCGGAAATTTACTAAAAATGAGATGGCGTAGGTGATTATGGTTTACATCTTCACCTAGTGATTCTAAAACTCTTAGATGTTTTTCTATTTCATTGAGTGCTTTCCTACACGATGTTATTGTTGAATCCGATGTTGCCACTCTTGATAATGCCGAGTAATGCGCATCTATTAAATGGGAGTCTTTCCCGTATCTTTCCTTCAAAGTATTAATAGCGATGCTATAATTTTTATTTGTAGTGTCGAGGCCCTCAATAGCTTTCTTCGCTTCTCCTTTCAACGAAGCCTTAAGATACAACAGCTTATCTACGTCTGCTATATTTCTGTTGTGGATGTTCGATTGGAATTGATCCCAAAATTGGTGCCAGCTCAATATATCCCCATCAAATTCCGGTAAGTTTAATTTAGGTAAGCGGCACGATGTTGTCGTCTCCGCTGCTTTACTTACTGCTGAAGTATTGGTGTTGTTCTTATTGTCCTTGTCTATGATATGTTTACTTTGAGGTTGAAGCACACTCTATGAATGCCATGAAGTGTACCCGTTCCACTTAGCAACCGCTGTATCTGAATTTCATTAAAAAAAATAAAAATCTTGTTCAATCTCTTATACTATCTTCCAAAGATATAAGTCTGGACTAACCCTTTGTTAAAATCTCAAAACAAAAAATTATTTCAAATTATTCAATTATTTAATTCACTCGACATGTAAGTAACCTACTCCTGTACTATGAATCCATATATTTAATTAATCATTTATTTTTGTATATATGAGGGGAATAGGCCCCTTAATATACAAGTCAAAACATCAAGACACCTGTTGGGGTATATGAACAAACAAATATGAATGATTCTCTCTTTGGGTTCGTTTGAAAAAGGTTGTTATTCGCTTCGCAAACACTACACTCAATTCTATCGCTCAATTTCTAATTTTAATTCTCTTAAACTTCTGCCATTATGTCTAGGATATCAATCTACTGTCTACGTTTATTGTTTAGATTCAAATCGTATCAAGATACCAATTAAAAGTAAAATCTGGGCGAGTAGTAAAGTAAAATTCTCTTACTAGTCTCTATATACATGCTTATTCAGAATCAAACTCAGTACTGATCCAAAATAACAAAAATAATTCATTTATCCTCATAATTAATTAGAATTCATCATTCACTGCCTTTTCCAAAGGTAGACTTGTATATTCACCACTATATTTCATCAATTTATTCAAGTCAAACAAAATTATCAACTTAGCTAGCTATATTCACTGATAAGGTCACTGACCCTAGGTATAGGTATGTACAAAGATTGGCATATAAAGTATAGACATAGGGACTTGGAAAGTTCCTTAAGGTTCCCCCCTTCACTTCTCTACTAAATAACTAGGTATACCTATATTCCTTTCCAAGGTTTATAATTTCACAAAAATAATAACCTAAGCTTTCATGCTACAGAAAATTGTCCACATTCAGTATACTTGTAAATGAAACGTTAACCCTTTAATTAGGTCTAGTATAGCTGATTAAATCTTAAAATCTTTAAACAATCACTCTCAGAGTTAGATACTATTAATAAGAAGGGTCTAATATTTGAAACTTTGTCTACTTACTACAGAAAACAGGGGAACTTACCCCTTTGGCTCAGAGGTTGTTAACTAAATATTGGGAGAATTATGTCACTCCTATTATCAATGCAGCCTTTGTTTCCCTTCTGAAAGTAATTAGACACTATGTAGAAACTATAAATTCCTCTTTAAGGTCTGAATTTATTCACTACATTTCACTTAAATTTACGAAGCTCACTTAATATTTTCACATATTATAAAGATCGGATAAATACCTATTGTCGAATTGTTTATTGTTAAATTAGCTTTACGAGGTATCGTTTCACTTTGCCTTCACTTTTAGACTTCGAATTATTCCATCTACATTTAATATTTAATTTCGTTGCACAGAGAAAAATTTCACGTTGTATTTTAAAGTTCCGCCATCTTTAAGTGTTACCCTTGAAATTATGGCGCTGCGAACTTTCTCTGTATCCGGTTTTAATTGTACGTCGTAACTATTGGAATATCACCTTTAAATAAATAACAATTAAAATTAATATTATTCACCAAACTTATATCCAAAATTAATAAAATTAGTTCGAAGTTCGCTCATACTTATTGGATATTATCTTTGGCAACTCCGGCCCTTTCGTCTTTATCAAGTTGGTACTAACCCGTTATTCTGTTGAAAAAAAAGACCACGTCCGCTCTTGAAAATTCGTATCATAGTATACACCATAGAGTTGCGCGGGCAATTTGACCTCTCTACACTAACTTGTAAAAATCAATGCTGCCAACGTACCTTTTGCCGTTTTCCCTCGCTTTTAAAGTTGAAACTGCGACCATGTGCCGCCTCGCGGCGAACAGCGTAACCTCGTACGGCTAAATGCTACAAAAAGGCGCACACCCTACCCACTATGTTTTTCACATAAAAATTTGTTGAATTTCTCTATAGGTAGGTAGCAACAATCTTTATAGCCTGGCACCTTGTTTCACACATTTAAAATAAAGATACTTCGACGCCATCTTTTACACAATTTGGGGAGCGGAAACGACTTGGTATTTTTAAATCTGGTATGACTCCACGTGCTGAAAGTTCCAGTCTCTTTTACTAATCTCTATACAATCCACCATTATCGGATTCTTTTACAAAATCACAACACGACTCCACCATATCGGGTTTTTTTTTTTTTTTTTTACAAAATCACAGCACGACTCCACCATGTCGGGAAGGCCCTTCCTTTCCCTAATTCTGCTTCGCGTTATTAAGTCGTTGAGAGCCCCTATGGGCCCTTAGAGGGTTTACAATAATGAGTAAGTGATAACGAGTGGAAAGGAATGCCCCCCGAGTTAATTTATATCTGATGGAGTCATACCTTCGTAATATGCTGCGACGCGAGTCTGACTCCAGCCGGTCTCCTCGCGTCTTCCGCTCCCCCTTCTCCATCTTGCTCTAGCTCCTCGGCGACCTGCATGAGTAAGTTAACCATGACATCACTGTATGATGCCCCTAGTTCTAGAGAGAGTGATTATGTTATATTTCTTAAACGTGCGGTAGGCCATCCCACACCATCCCAATGACCCCGAGCCATGTTTCCCTGGGAAACCCGTAGGGGTACCCGGAGGGATTACGATATACGACCCCCGGCGCACCTTCCGGTAACCTCCTTTGCAGCGCTCAAACACTTATGAGCCCTACTAAGGGTAGAAGATCCCTCGTTGCAGCCAGTACTTAGTCCTTGACCACTTCCTAGCTGATCTAATACGCCCGCCAGGTCAAAGGCATGGTGAGGAGGACCTCCGTTTAAACTTTGGTTGGCCAACCACATCGAGAATAAATTCCCTATCACTGATCTAGATACTTAGCGTCCAGGCACTTAACGTCTAGATACTTAGCTTAAGTTATTCGCCATCCGCTCGGTGCTCGAAGAGATGAGTCTGCCAGACTTCGCCTCTGCTTGCATGTTGTTCTCAGGAAGAGATGGTCGTGCGTTGGCAGCGCTATTTAAATACCACTCGTGAATAACGGAAATAAGACTTGATGTGACTTTATAAATTCCATTTAAGCAGACCACGATATACTAACATTTAAATACGCGCGCACGGTACGGGATCCGAGCGGATTACATCGATACACGTTCAAAATGGGAATACCGTTCAGCCACCTTGTCGCGCCCCAATTCAAATGTACTATAGCGAATGAAAAATGACTGATTCGTAATAGCCACAGACTATAGAGCGTAGAGCGAACTTCGAGCGAACTCTGCTAAATCACAGATAACATTACATTCATAAACTAAACACTGACCTTAGAGCAGTACGGCTAACTTTGCTCTTGTGCATTTCGCGAACGCATACGCGCTTCGCGACACTAGCGATAAACAAAATAACTGACATTTTTTGTGAAATTGACTTTTTGCATTAACAAAAGTTTTATGTCGAGTAGTTTTTTACCACAGTTTAATATTTCAAATAACTTGAACCGTTTACTGCAATTTAAATTGCCCAAACAAAGTAACTGCACTCACTAACCCGAAATATAAATGCAATAACCAAGTAAACAACAAGCACAACACAAAAACAAAGTAATTGGATGTTGATTACTTTGTTTTTGTATTTAAAATGCAGTTGCTTGATTTTTCAGGGCAGCCGAGTTAACATAGTGTTGCTTACTACAAAATTTAATTTCCCTATTTTTCATGAGATTCTGGTCGATCTTTTACTTTGTTTATCACTAGGGCAGCCGAGTTAACCTAGTGTTGCTTACTACAAAATTTAATTTCTCTATTTTTAATGAGATTCTGGTCGATCTATAAACATTTGGACAAAGTTTCTCATGGTTAGTAACTAATACCTAATCTGTGATCATGGTTCGAACACAGACGTATAAAGAGAAGCAGACCTAACATAACAAAAAAATTTGCGTGCCAATTACGCCTACATACAAATTTCACGTACACATTGACAGTAAACAGGGCCGAACTCATGCAAGCGAGGGTGAGGGACTGAACTCGTAACGCGGAATCAGACTTAGGCGTTGTCGCCGTATTAGAAAGCGATTACGCGGTCATCACGCGGTTGATTTTGTATCTATAATCGCGCGAACATTGAGATTATTATTCGAGTCACTAGGCCCTTGAAAGTATAGTCAAATAACACTATTGCCAGATTAGTATAGATAGTAAAGCGTAGCGTAGTGACTGACCTGCAGGCCTATAATTAAGTATCTGTGATATGAAACAACAAGCTGTGATAGCCTAGTGGTTAGGACGACAGACTTCTAATCGGAGGTCGTGGGTTCGATCCCGGGCACGCACCACTAACTTTTCGGAGCTATGTGAGTTTTAAGTATTTAAATATCACTTGCTTTAACGGTGAAGGAAAACATCGTGAGGAAACCTGCATGCCTGAGAGTTTTCCATAACGTTCTCAAAGGTGTGTGAAGTCTGCCAATCCGCTTGGCCAGCGTGGTAGACTATGGCCAAAACCCTTCTCACTCTGAGAGGAGACCCGTGCTCTGTAGTGAGCCGGTAATGGGTTGATCATGACATGACATGACATGATATGAAATTTATCGTAGACTAGCTTTTGCTCGCCCTCGCTCGACTTAGCTCGCCCGCGTGAATTTCGGTTTTTCACAAATACTGAGGGTTATAGTAGATTTCTGGTCCACCCGCCCCCCGCCGCGCGGTGGCGTACCGCGGTACCGCGTACGGCGACCGCAGGGCGCAGGGGCGCGCGGCGCGCGCGGTGCGGGGAGTTCCGTGTAGCGCGAGTGTCGGCCGTCGCGCGCAGCGAAAATATCTATCAGGGCGTTTTTAACATTCATTTCAACACAACTCCTTTTTTGAAAGTCGGTTAAAAAGTCGGGTAGCCTATGTTACTCCTTGGTTAATCCTCTACTTGTCTGTGAAAGTCCCGTAAAAATCGGTTCAGCCGTTCCGAAGATTAGCCCGTTCAAACAGACAGACAGACAAAAATTTTAAAAACGTGTGATTCGGTTATGGTATCGTTTAAATAACCATATGAGCTTAATATGTGGTAGTTATTTCGAAATTTCAGACAGACACTTCAATTTTATTTATTAGTATAGATACTAATCATTAATCTGTGATGAAATTAATTTGAAAACTACGGTAAAGTGGCATCAAATTGTTAAACCCTTATTTTACATTCTGTAACCTTAATTTCCAACTGGGATGCAGTTCATCATCATCAGATGTTACACAATGTAAAATGATGGTTTGATAATTATTTGATGGGCACATTTTCATAGGTTCTAACGTTTTCGTTACCACTGAGATACAGAATAGGCCTGCTGATTTATGATTCGCTTCGTGCTCTATGTTATGACGTGACACTTCACTCGAATGAAATAGGTAGGTAGTTAAACTAGTGAAACGCTAGTTTGTAAACTATTTATTAAACTAACTTTTTACTAGTTTAACTACCTAACTATTTCATTTGACCTACCTTACCTATGTAAAATTAGTAAAATAAATAAAAACAAACAAAAGTTTCAATTATTTATTTTTAAACAAAACTATTTTTTTTAATAATTTCATTCCGATAGATTGCTTTGCTTTGCATTATGCTTCATTCTTAAATCAAAATAAAATTTAACAATCACCTTAATCATTAATTGCAAATGATTGAAATCATGTTCATCATTGGTCTTAAACTCACTACAATTATTCGATAAATCAGCTATATACATTAACATGCTATTATAACTTATATTTCCTTTAATCATTTTCAAAACTTCTTCACACGATTGAATTATTTTAATCAAACCATTCGATGGGTAAATCAAATCTCTCCTGTCCTTTTTGTTGTCCACTAAATGTGCTTTAAAATGCTTAGAACATAGTACACTCGATGATTTGGGATGCCAATTTTTTTTATTCATGTTAGTCAACCAGGCATTTCTTAGTTTTCGTCCTTTGGGAACCTGAAAAATGATTTCATTTTTATAATTTGTCCGTACCTACTTTTATCTAATCAACCTTCAAAATATACCTACTAAACAAACTTTGAGCCTGAATACGGCCCTGTAAAATTGCACAAGTATATGAAACATCAAACGAGATCAGAGTATCAAATTATTGATAAATATTGCAACAGGGATCTACTAGAACCAAAATTACTATAACTATTTACGAGTTTTGGACATATAATAAATAGGGACTGCTTCTAAAATGCCGAACGATTATTATTAATCTCACAGTAACCATGTAAACAAATTACGAGACTATGGCACATGAAAACTTACCGATAAAAATTAATTTCAGGTGTTTTCCTTTATGAAGAATTGCTGCACAGAGGTGCACTACACTTAACCATTTTATTTTATTCTTGGATCTTAAGACTTGATTTTAATGCAAAAATAAAATAATAAATAACTCGCAGGTTATGATCTTGTTTTTGACATAAGCACCATTTATAGCATGTTTGTAGCTTAGCAACATAGCGGTTTGCCTCAAGATCAATTTTTTCTATGAGTGCGTAAGTGTTGCAACAACAGAAAAAAAGAGATAGAGTCATATATTTTTGGTTGGAGAGAAACAACTGCGCTTGTTTCTCTATATTATTTATTCTCTTAGATGTAGTTGTGAAGATTATGTTAGGTCTGCTTCTCTTTATACCAGCGTGACCACATGTGGTAGATTTCTACTTTTTTGGTAGATTTAAGGCTTGTTGTGGTAGTTAAAAATTGTTGGGTAGATTATGGTATATTTACACATTTTTGATTTTTTTCCCGGTAGATTTGGTAGATTTTGGATCAAGTATATGGAAACCTTCTGTTACGAATATTACGAATATTATGAGCTGAAGAGCACATATCGAGAGCGATTTCTTTGTTTTGTTATTTAATTTATCACCATGAAAAGAAAATACAGAAGGCCAGTGGCGTAGCGTACCTTGACGGGGGCCCCGTATAAAAATTTGTTTGGGGGGTTTGGTAAATAGCTGATGATGACTTTAGTTTTTCTAAAGATTCTGCCTCTATGGACAATAATGACGCACATCGGGGGCCCCCGTGGCTTGGGGGCCCCGTGTAATTGATACGGCAGATACGGTGGTAGCTACGCCCCTGCAGAAGGCAATATCGTACGGAGTGGGAGCAAACCCCTTTATTTTCAAAGTGGTTGACTAAATCATCGGAAGGAGACAACGCCTTTTGTAAAGCCTGCAATTGCAATATTCTTCTACGGATAGCGTCTCTTAAGGAACATGAAAATTCAGCTAAACACCAAAAAAACTTCAAAGTAATTTCTGGAACACCTAACTTCCTAAGGTATGTAGGTACTTGCCTACGTACAATAATAATAACAATTGACAGTCACACATCTGACAGTAAGGAGTGACAGTTATCAGAAGTTTGACATAAAATTGGTGCTGCCATTTAAAATTATCGGCATTTTATGATTTTCTACTTTCGTTGGCCAGACTGTAGTGAAATATTAGTATATATTTAGTATATATAGTATATATTAGTATATACAGTGTGTCCGGGATGGAACTAGCGATATTTTAGGAGCATATTCTACAACTCATTACCAATCTGAAAATACCACTTAATAGGGCCTGCCCCCCTCCCCCTCCCAGGGACAGCCATTTCAATTTGTTGTGCGTTTTTGTAGGTGTGTGCGCACAAAAAATGTAATAACTCGAAAGTCTGTTGCTGCACAGGTCTACAAATGACCTTATTCGATTGGACACAATATTCTCCATCACTAAACACTAAACAATAGTGTAAAATGTTAAAATAATATGATCAAAAATGCTTTGGAATAAAAAGAAATTGCTCAAAAATATTTAAAATTGTAAGTTTTTGCTACATTTTGCAAAAACGAGGTCGTTAAGACCACATTGTTAAGTATTAAATCGACAGTTTTTGAGATAAGCAATAAAACAACATAAAAATTTTGACTGTAAGTTACTTACTTTTGGAGATATTATTGTTTAAACATAACTTAACCGCGATCGCGTAAATTCTTATGTTATTCGAATGTGGGTTTCCATCGCATACCTCGGGCGATCAGCTAATAATAATATTGTTTTTGATTAATCAGTGAATAAAGTCGAAACTAAGGATCGGACCCCTACTTCAACTGATCAAAAATTCGTACGGTAAAAATTAAAATATGTGAAATTTTATTTTGTTGCTGTTCCTCGCCACGCGTTATGATCGCTAGTTAAGTTATTACTAATTTATGTTTGTGATCCAGGTCTATGAATTTACTAAGTTTAAAGACATGCCTACTCGGTATTATTATAGCCATAAGAGAGCATTAATTGTATGCCAACCATTCGCCTTGGATCGGACGTGGTAGCAATTCAATGGAATGGTAACTTTGTTCTCCAGACGTTACTTCTTCTGGACTTCTGTTTATGAGGACATATGAAGCAGGTCTTTTATGCGGTACCAAATACCAGAAAATAATTATTGGAGAGGATTCTGTCCATTGCAGATAAAATAAGATTGTATTTGGACATGATCAGACGATCCTCTAAACTTGTAGCAATTAGCTAACAGAGCAGAGGTGGTAATTTCTGTTTGTGGCGGAAATAATCTAGTTTTTAGGATATCTGATTTGTGTATGTGATTGAGTTTATAGCTAACAAAAAGTAAATTATAAAGTTAAGATTTTTTTACCTTATTTGTAGTAAAAAAATGATGAATCTTAAATTTGGGTTCAATACTCGTAATTCATGCTTGGGGAAAAAGTACTTACAATTACCGATATCTCTAAAAGTAAGTAACTTATAGTCAAAATTATGATGTTGTTTTATTGCTTATCTCAAAATCTGTCGATTTAATACTTAACAATGTGGTCTTAACGACCTCGTTTTTGCAAAATGCAGCAAAAACTTAGAATTTTAAATATTTTTGAGCAATTTCTTTTTATTCCAAAGCATTTTTAATCATGTTAT
Source organism: Melanargia galathea (assembly GCA_920104075.1). NCBI lineage: Eukaryota > Metazoa > Arthropoda > Insecta > Lepidoptera > Nymphalidae > Melanargia > Melanargia galathea. Next base: position 11,541,771 of record OV049858.1, read on the forward strand.
TTTAACATTTTACATTATTGTTTGGTGTTTAGTGATGAAGAATATTGTGTCCAATCGAATAAGGTCATTTGTAGACCTGTGCAGCAACAGACTTTTGAGTTATTACATTTTTTGTGCGCACACACCTACAAAAACGCACAACAAATTGAAATGGCTGTCCCTGGGAGGGGGAGGGGGGCAGGCCCTATTAAGTGGTATTTTCAGATTGGTAATGAGTTGTAGAATATGCTCCTAAAATATCGCTAGTTCGATCCCGGACACACTGTATATATATGTATAGTATATAGTATATATATAGTTTTATTTCATCTCTATTTTATCATATTAGTGAGGTAGATTTGTGGTAGTTTTTACCAAGACTGTGGTATATTTCGGTAGTTTTTTTTTTTTTAAGCTACAGAAGTAGATTGACCAATTTAAATGTGGTCACACTGCTTTATACGTCTGTGGGTTCGAACTTCGATGATTGGTTTTGGTCCTTTTTGGCGGGAAAGGAGAGTCACGTATTTTTAACAAAAACAATTGAATTAATTTAATTTCTAATTAAATTAAGCAAAATATTGTTTAAAATTAAAGAAAAATGCCGGCCAATAGCGACGGAATGGATTCGGGCGGAAAAAGAAAACCGCCAAGGCGAGCTGAGCAAATTATTGATGAGGACTTCTATAAGCCCTATCACAAAAGTAATTACAAAAGAATATTTCCTGAATTATCAGGTAATGCGGAATTCACAGTATTTGTTGAAAGTCGAAAAGAGGAGATAAAACTCGGAAATTCAAACCCGTTAATACTAACGGGAATATTCAAAAATGAAATAAAAGGTGTCATCAATATTAAAAGAATAAACGCTTCGAAAATAGGAGTGGTTTTTAAGCGGGCGATTAATGCCAATGATTTTTTAAAAAATGAAATTTTTTTGGATAAGTTTGATTACAAGGCTTTTATTCCGGCGAGAGCTGTTGAGATTACGGGTGTGCTGAGACATATACCAATCAGTATCAATAACGAAGAATTGTTTAAAAAATTATCGTCGAAGTACGAGATCGTCGCCGTGCGGCGTTTCATTAAAAAATTTAATGGAGAAGTCAAACCTTTTAGTTCAGTAAGTGTTACTTTTCTGTCAACTAGCTTACCGGATTATGTTCACTTAGATTTGTTTCAGTATAGGGTTCATGAGTATGTTGCCCCTCTGCTACAATGTTTTAAATGTTTTAAATTTAACCATGGGGCGAAAACATGTAAATCGGTTCAACAAATGTGTTCAATCTGCGCAGACGAGCATCGGTACACCGAATGCTCCGAAAATGCAGTCATTAAGTGCATTAACTGTGGTGGCTCTCATGTGGCAATCTCCAGAGATTGTCCAATAAAGAAACAAAAAATTAGTGAAAAGTATAATAAATCTTCTTATGCAAAAGTTATACAAAAACAGCAAACTCAAAATTTGTTTAGAAATTACGATGAAAACTTCCCTTCTATGCCTAAAAAAACGACAACAGGTCCAGTTTCTGTAGATCAATCACATGTGAAACCTAATGAAACTCCTAAGGTACAGAAATCCAAGATAGAAACTCCTCAAACTAGCACTGAAATTCTTATTGAACAAATTATAGCAAATGACACTATTCTGAAAGGACTTATTGGAGCATTGGTGGCCATGGGTAACTCAGGCAGTAAACTCACTACATCAGTTATTAAAGATATGCTTATTACTAACCTTAAACACAATTAATGGCTAAACAGTTTATTAGAATATCTCAGTTTAATATACAGTCTATTAATAATAAAAAACCTTTGCTTATTAATTATTTAGTTGAGAATGATATAGATATTTGTTTATTAAATGAAACATGGTTGCGAGAGAATAGATCTATTAACATTCCTAATTATAATTTCATTAATCAGAATGGAAAAAATGGACGTGGTGGTGTAGCTATTTTAATTAAAAGTAATTACAAATATTTTGTTATTCCTACACTATTCTATGATTATTTACAGTCAGTAGCTATAACTCTCAGTACTAACCTAGGTAATTTGTCTATTCTATGTGTTTATGCTCCACCCAGAGAGGGTCGGTTTAAGGTAAGAAGATTAAAACAAGTAATTAACAGTCTTCCTGCACCAGTTCTGCTTTCAGGTGATTTAAATGCTCATCATATTGCTTTTGGCTGTCTTACAACAAAGACTAGAGGCTCTGATATATATAACATGTTAGATGAATGTGATCTTTGTATATTAAATAATGGCTCTCCTACTACAGTAGGAAGCATTAATTTTAGTCAATCTTCAATTGACATTTCCTGTATTAGTCCTTCTTTAGCTCCGTTAAGTAATTGGTATGTACATGACGATCCAATGGGTAGTTATCATTACCCGACAATTATAGACTTATTTACTTGTGCAGAAAAATATGATATAGGGGAACCTTTTGAACGATTTAATTATAGTAAAGCAGACTGGTCAAGGTTCCATTCTGAAACAAAAAAAAGTTTCGATAGCTTCGTAATTGATACTTCCAATATTCTTGTCACATATGAAACCTTTTGTAGTACACTACTAAAAATAAGAAAAGAATGTGTACCTATTATTTCCAAGCCTAATGCGTTTGTTATGAGAAAACCAGTTCCTTGGTGGGATGCAGAATGTTTGGAAGCTGTAAAGAAAAGCAAAAATACTTTAAGATTTTATAAATTAAATCCCACAATAGAAAATTATATAGAATATAAAAAAGTAGATGCATTAAAAAAGAGGCTAATTAGTGAAAAAAAGAAATTAAGTTGGAGACGAATTTGTGATTCTTTTAATAGATATACACCAATAAGTTACATCTGGAATTATATTAGGAGGTTTAAAAGAGTACCTGTATCTAAGCCATCGAAAAATGATGAATGGATTCCATCTTTTTTAGATAAGTATGCACCAATAATAGCGTCACCTGAAAAAGAAATTGATATATCAAATTTAAATTCAATATTTAACCAGACAGGTAGTGATAGTAGTTCTTTTCTTTTGAAAGCATTTACCTGGCATGAATTCAAAGCAGCCATTCAATCAAGGAGAGATTCTACTCCTGGATTGGATGATATTCCATATAAACTTATTAGCAAAATGCATGTTAGTGGGCAAAAAATTCTTTTAAAAATTTACAATTTGCTTTGGGATAACCAATGTATTCCAAAATCTTGGAAAACGCAATGTGTAATTCCAATCTTAAAACCAGATAAACCAGAACATGACTTCAACTCCTACAGACCAATTTCACTCTCTTCTTGTGTAGGCAAATTATTTGAATACATGTTAAAAATAGATTAGACTATTACATAGAAGCAAATAGTATTTTACCTGAACAGCAATTTGGTTTTCGAAAAGGAAAAAGTGCAACGGAGAGTTTTGTTTCTTTGATCTCAGATATAAATCATTCTCTCTTGAGTCATACAACCACAGTTTGTGCATTTATTGATGTGCAAGGTGCATTTGACAACGTAGATCCTTCAATATTGTGTCATATTCTGTGTGAAATCGGTATTCCTGGAAAAGTATGTAAATGGATTTTTAATTTTCTATATGACCGAACTATGCATGTCAAATTTAATAATATCATACATGGCCCTAGAAATGTATATAAAGGCACTATGCAAGGTGCTACTATATCTCCATTGTTATATAATGTATATACATGTCTAATAAATAAGTATATTACAAATAAAAGTATAAACTTTTTGCAATTTGCAGACGATCTGCTTGTATATACTGTAAATAAAGATGTAAATTTAGCTGTAAGTAATTTAAATTTAGCCTTAGAACAAGTCCATGATTATTACTCAAATAAGTTAAAATTAAACATTAGTCCTAGTAAAAGTGGAGCTCTTTTGTTCTCCAAAAAAATAATATCATGTGATACTTCTGTAAAGTATTTTAATACACCGCTGCCTTGGCTATTAAAAAAAAAATTTTTAGGAATACTGTTGGATCAGAAGTTAAATTTTCAGGAACATATAAACAATTTGTGTAAAAATGCCTATAGGGGGCTAAATGTTTTAAAATCCTTAGCAGGTGTACATTGGGGAGCTGACCCAATGATATTATCAATGCTCTATAAAAGTATAGTTCGAAGTCACTTTGTCTATAGTACATTAGCATTCATAAATGCAAATAAATTTGTATTAAAGAAATTAGATATAATTCAGAATAAAGCACTACGTATAATAACTGGAGCTATGTGCTCTACACCTATACATGTTATGGAAGTAGAAAGTTGTATCCCTCCACTTTTGCTAAGGAGACTGCAAATTGCTCAAAGGTTCTGCACTAAATTAATTACATCAAAAAATAATTTTGTTTTAAAAAAAATACTTCCTTATGAAGTGGTTAATTTTGATACTAGCTCATTCATTGACATAAATATGATTATATCCGGACAATTACCAGCAATTCTGAGAATTGTTTTATACTTAGAATCTCAAACAAAAAATATGTATAAAAGTAGGCTATGGCCTTTATATAAAATAGAATATGATGCCTTAGTGAATATTGATGTTTCTATAAGTCAAGAAAAAGTGAATACACAAGTAGAAATGTTAAGTTATTTAACTGAAAATCACTTTTATACAATTTATACCGATGGATCAAAATCCAAAGAGTATACCACTTCAGCATTTTATGATTCACAAAAAAAAATAGCGAAAACTTTTAAAATTGACAATATATGTTCTATTTTTACTGCTGAGTGTTATGCAATTTATTTATCTCTTTTGTACATAAATAATATTGAAAATTCACAGTTTCTAATTGTAACTGATTCAAAAAGCGCCCTCCTGGCTTTAGAATCAAACAAAATAAACTATAAAAAAAATTACATTGTATATAATATAAGAAACTTATTACACAATTTAAATAATAGAAATAAGACTATTAGTTTTATGTGGGTCCCTTCACATTCTGGGATAACTGGAAATGAAGAAGCAGACACAGCTACTAAAGATATATTGTCTTCATCATGCTCAGATCACACCTCAACGCTGGAAATACCATTTACAGACTATTATGCCTTGTTTGATAATAATTTGAAGTCATTGTGGAAGTCATACTGGGAAGAAATAAGCAAGTCCAAAGGAAATTGGTATTATGAAATTCAGAAACGCCCGCCAGCCACTCCTTGGTTTAACAAAAAAGGGATTAATCACAGAAAATATATTACAACTATAAATCGAATGAGATTTGGACATAGCAGAGTGCCCACTCACCTGCATCGTTTACGAATGAAAGAAAATGCAGATTGTGAATTCTGTGGTAAAGAGAATGCAGACTTAAATCATCTTGTTTTTCACTGTTCTCAGTTTGGGTTAAATAGATTGCTCCTCATTAGTACCATCCAAGATATCAACGACGGCACAGTTCCTGATACTTTACAAAGTTTATTAGCTGATGAAAAATTCTTCCGACCGCTGTATACTTTTATTTCTGGTCACAGAACAAAAATACTCTCTAACGAGAGAAGAATGTAAACTCCATAGTAAAAAAATGAGAACAGTTCAGCGCCATCTAGATTCAGCCCACCAACAACTCTGACGGCGGGAGATTCTATACCTACTTATCCTAAATAATATTTTTAGATAAGGCATTTTGACTCGAGAGAGAACTGGTGAAATAAAATACACCAAGTTCTCTTTCGAGTCAAAATGCCTTATCAATAAAGTTTTAGTTAGGATTCAAAATAAAACAACAGGTTTTCTTTCTAACAATTCACATTTATTTATGTGTAAGGATTTTTTTTGAGTGTGGTGGCTGACACTTCTTCTGAAAACGATCTATTTTCCAAATACATACAAAATCATTTTAAACATAATATGTATGAGACACTATTTACAATGCTGTTAATATTTTCATATTCAATTACATCACATGGAACAGCAGTTCTTTGTAACTTCCGTTTAGTACAATCAGTAAAACCTCTGTTCAATCACATACTTAGTTCAAATCTGAAAAGAAACAATTTTGTTGATTCATCATGATCAATCTATTACCGGCTCACTAGAGCACGGGTCTCCTCACAGAGTGAGAAGGGTTTTGGCCATAGTGTACCACGCTGGCCAAGCGGATTGGCAGACTAGATTTTGTTGATTAATTGGTACTAATTATTACAAATAATATATACCATAACATATAAGTATTTTTACTACCCTATATGTACCTAATAAATAGTAAACACTAAGGGTGGGCTACCAATATTATTTTTCCTAACTAGTATCTACAATGTCTGGAAAATGGTTGACAGTAACACATCAGTATATTAGCAGGAAACTATAGACATAAGCAGTAAGCACGCCTGTTGATATCACTATAAATATCAAAATGTGTGCTTGTGTCTGTATAAAATTTATAGAGAATGAATTTTAGTAAGTAGAGATCGACCAGAATCTCATGAAAAATAGGGAAATTAAATTTTGTAGTAAGCAACACTAGGTTAACTCGGCTGCCCTAGTGATAAACAAAGTAATTACATTCAGAACACCTTACCTGGGATCGTTTCACGAAACGAAAAATCAAGCAACTGCATTTTAAATACAAAAAAAAGTGATCAACATCCAATTACTTTGTTTTTGTGTTGTGCTTGTTGTTTACTTGGTTTTTTTATTTATATTCCAGGTTAGTGAGTGCAGTTACTTTGTCTGGGCAATTTAAATTTCAGTAAACGGTTCAAGTTATTTGAAATATTAAACTGTGGTAAAAAACTACTCGACATAAAACTTTTGTTAATGAAAAAAGTCAATTTCACAAAAAATGTCAGTTACTTTGTTTATCGCTAGGGCAGCCGTAGTGTTGCTAACCTTGGAATTTCATTTCCCTATTTTTCATGAGATTCTGGTCGATCTATATAAATCTACTAAGTTAGGTTAGGTTATACGTACCATGCAAGATTCCTTAAGCAGGTTTTAGGAAATCGAATCAACTTGATGTTGTCTTTACCGGCGAGTTGTTGCTGTTTTATTTGTCAGGTCAGATAATGAAATAAAACATACGAGCAAAGAATTCCACATATGAGTCTTGTTTCAATGAAACAGAATCAACGTCTCAAATATAAATAGCACTACACTATAAAACACAAACAGAGTAACAGAAGCTCGACTCGACGTATTTAAAGTTTATAATATGATCGCAAGAAATCTAAATATTTTAATTGTTACGAAACTTATCCACACAATAACAAAGACGCCATTTTGAAAAAAACAATTATTACCAACATTACGTACTATTACGTCAGTGACTACCAACTTAAAAACACTTAATTGACCATGAACAATTGAACCTATGGAATTTGCAGAGCGATTCAGAACACTTCGATAACTTACCGTGTCGATACGACTTGGTATCGATTTTGTATCCAAATTTTTTTTCGTGCAATTCAGAACGATAAAAGCATACAATTGGATATCGATTACGATACCGGTATCGATAAGATACATTGCGATTAAGACATGTGCATTTATGAAGTATGTTATTTTACCAAAATTTTACATAATATACATTCATATTAAGCATTAAAAAATAACTTTTAATCATCTTGAAGGTAATTAAAGTCATTATTTAAAATGATAACATTAAATTATTGATTTAGAGAGAAAAACGTCGAAGTGTACTACAAAAGTATTATTACAGCTATTCTCGTAAATACCACACAGATGTCCGTACCCAAAGGGTAAAACGGGACCCTATTGCTAAGACTCCGCTGTCAATCTGCCTGTCTGTCCGTCCGGACAGACGGCAAGCAATATACTACTCTCTACCGAGAGATATATTATGGCATTGGTTGGTAATCATGTACATACCAAAAATATAAATCTACATGATTACGTGTTGCCTCCTGTAATGCCCCCTCTTATTAGTTAGTAAAATTAACGCAAATTCTGGCAAAAGTTTTATTATATTTTCCCATAAAAGTTGAGGCATTTGCCTCAAATGGGTTAAAGGTATCAAGCAATGTCCGTAGATACCTACGTCTCTTAAGAATCCTCTTCACTGCGTCTTCTTCGCCTCGGTGATTTACTGCGGCTATTGCTATCTATTTTAATTGCGGCTCCGAACATATTTTTCACGAAATAACAGTAAAAGTACCTATCTGACGAGTAGATGAACAAAAAGATTAGGATATCGAATGCCCTGTAGCTTTCGATAAATAATCGTAAAAAAATATCGGATGTTCGGAAAATATTATTCGATAAAGTTGTTGTGAATAGCTTTTGATAGCGTTTGATAAAGTTGTTGTGAATAGCGATTATGACAATCGAACGATATCTACGTCGGTTCGATTCGGTTTCGGTTTCGACAACTTCCCGGTTGATACGGTTATTCTGAATTGAAAATACATCTTATCGTACGATAACTTACCGAATCGATTGATGATTATGTTATCGAAGTGTTCTGAATCACCCTGCCGAGCTTCAAACAAAATGTTGAAACAAAGAAATGTGGCCTTGAACAGGCTTTATCTCGTTCTTAACTACTTAAATAAAGTGGTAAGTAGTAAGTAAAGGTACAGAAAAACTAGAGAGAAAAAATAGCCCAGCTGAATTATGGACTTTGTCTTTCCTACATTGTTTCAGGCGCAGACTCCAGTATCTACATAAAGAATTATAACCGTCTTGGATATGACTTTAGAAAAGTTAGTGTTGCAATGCTTAAAAAATGTACAATTATCATCGGAATGTTTTAACAATGGCAATTTCAGCCCCCGTAGGTATAAATTTTCTTCTAAGAGAGTTTAGTTTCTGGTGTGCAAGACATTTGAATCACAGATTAATGATTAGTATCTACATTTGAATGACAGATTGTCACAGTCCACAGACTACGAAAAATTTTACTGAATTAAACAACCAGGGAAAAAAGAAGAATATTTAAATAATAGACTACCAGGCTCAAAAGGGCTAGAACCCAGAGCCGTAAAACCAGTTAAAAAAAAAAAAAAATGATTGGTTTTGTCAATGTGAAATGTGATGTGAAACAGAAGTGCGATTGTGTAAGGTTTGAACCATGATGGTTATTTTAGACGATCGGTCATTGATGGTCAAGAAAAATTCGAATTGCGTAAAACTGTCCATCAAATGAAGAGCGAAAAGTGACCGGTGGCTTAAAAACGTATCATGGAATTGCGTTTTATTATACAAATAGCATCAGTGAAACTCAATTTTTTATGTTATTAACAATTATGACAGACACAAAAACAATGGAACTTATTACGATAGCATACTAATTTCATAATGAAAATTAACTTTCATAACTTCAAACATAGAATTTAAACGTTAATATCTATAAGCAAATTATGTAACAAAACGCAGACCAGTGAATTATGATCGAGCTTACTAATTCTGAACAATAGTTGGCGTTAGTGGACTTGTTTTGTTATCTGTATAATGGTTAATTATGACATCAAGTGTCAATGTAAGTGTCAATGTCAATGTATTTATGACAGTTTAGTGCACAGAACAAAAATACTAGTGTTATTTTACGAATTAAAAATTTTCGTAAATTCAACAAAAAATAAAGGACAGCCACAAATTTTCAAAGATAGCTCTATATGTGAATGTGGTTTGGATGAAGGGTCTTCTTCTCTTATCCTCTTCTGCCCAAACTTCTCCATAGGCTCTAACGGGTGTTAGTGTATTTTATTGAGTGTTTAGTCCCTATGTAAAACTTTTGTGTATAAATATTCTAACTAATATTATAAACGGCAAAGTTTGTATGTATGGATGTTTGTTACTCTTTCACGCAAAAACTGCTGAACGGATTTGGCTGTTTGGAACGGCGATAGATTATACTCTGAATTAACACAAGCAAGTAACTTTTTATCGCGGAAAATGAAAGAATTCCCGCGGGAACCTCAGTGAGGTGGAAGAAACCTCAATCCACGCAGACGAAGTCAGGCCCGCGGTCATCATCTAGTTACACCTATATCTAACAAAATAAAATTGTATATATTATGTAGTAGGTATATTTTATAGATTTACGTAAGATTATTATTTATGTTTACGTAAATGTATGTGTCGCCAGTGATGACCAGAGATGGACCAGTAGACGACATCAGAAGGCTATTCTAGTATTATCATTATTCATTATCAGGTAGATCAGAGTTACTTTGCTGTGGGCGTCACATGGGTACGGGCCTAATTGAGAAGCCTTCTCATTAACTGACACACTAACTGACTAACCCTACGCCTACCTAGTCGGTACACCACCTCCCCTTTACCGAACCTCTTCCGACCAATCTAATCTACACGACACACATCGCACGATACCACCTACTTTGTACAACACAACCTATAACACAGTACACCGCACGAGCGAAGCAGCGCTCTCGTCGAGCGCCCAGATCGGAATGTGTCACCCCGCTTGCGCCCTCTCTCCTATAATGACGTAATGGCGCAATGCTCGACCACTCACACTACAATATCAACGAGCCGACACGGCCATACTGACATTCGCACGTCCCCGTGCGACTGCCAGCGTCCAAGGATGTCTACAAAGAACAACACACAGGTGAAGTACACCTCTAAATACGCTCGCCCATCCCTGACACTTCACTGCTTCTAGGTCACCTCCGTCTGTCATGCATCAATTGTCAATCATCACATCAGCTGTCAATCGCAATACACATCTGGAAGGAGTGTGTCCTTTCAACCAACTCCCTTGAGCCTGGCCCGGACGACACTTCCTTACCAGGATAGACTCAGGAACTTAATATAACACTCAACCAGTCAGTACTTCAATCTGTCAATTGTCTGTCATCACTTCAGCTGTCAATCGCAATACACATCTGGAAGGAGTGTGTCCCTTCAACCAACTCCTACGAGTCTGGCCCGGACGACACTTTCTTACCAGGATAGACTCAGTAACTTGATATAGTCAGTCAGTACCAACCCAACCAGTCAGTACTTCAATCTGTCAATTGTCAGTCATCACTTGTAACACACGGTCATAGGCTGCCGCAAATGAAGTAATCCGGAACTTCGACCCGCATGAGCCAGTTCCTTAGACCATCCACCCGCCACCCAGTAACAAAGGCCAAAGTCAACGTCATAGTCAAAATAATAATTACAGTCAACACATACTTAATCTGCTCAAGAACGTCGACCCATATAGGCCAGTCCATTTAATTAACTACATCACACACGCACACGTCATTTTCCCTGCCAAGTCCCGAAAATGGCAACACTTATCTGATTAGGGTGCAATTGCTATCGCAAACCCTCAATCAAATATCACGGTTAAAGTTACTTTTACAATTACAGTTTCAAACTAAAATGAATCTACCACTGGTTCGGAATGCCGCAACCTAGCGAGAAGAACCAGTAAGAAACTCGGCGGCGTCTAACTTTTTAACATAACTGATCAAAAACTACTTCCCGTAAACGCAATCCTATTTCTTTAGTTCCAATCGTGCAAACCATTTATCATTTATCATATCATCATCTTGATGAACCATTTTAAGAACTACAACCTCTTTACGGCTTTATCACAACCACGTTTCGAACTTGCTTACTTTTGAACATCGATGAAGGTACCTGGACAACAGAATTTGGTTAGCAACCAAAACCATTTGTCAAACTAATCACTCATCTTCAATAGCGCGCATTTTATTATTCTGCCAGTATTTGTAGAACTTTACTTTCAATTAATCATGATTTTTTTTTTGGTTTTTGTTTGTTGGTTTTTGTTACTATTTTAGCGCTGTCAGTTGTTATCGACATAAAACTGTCCGCCGACCGGCACGGCCAACCCTGACATTCGATCGTCCCCGAGCGACTAATAATTATCCTCAGTAATCGGTAGATCAGAGATCACCAGCCCCACTTTAAAAAGCCCTCAAAAACTTAGGCAGCCCGCCAGGCCCCTGAAGCTATCCCGGTTTCTAATCTAAACACTAGTTATAGTTAGCACCACATAAACGTGCAATTTAATCTGATATAATCGGTAACAGTGTGGCTGATCAATTCTCGGAAATCCACACACAATCGCTCAGTACCGTCACGTTTTTTATTAACTAAAAATTCCTAGAAAAAGGTGAACAATTAAGTTCACATTTCCATTTGGGTCGGTTACCCGCATATAACATCTCGCTAATTTTATCACGAACCACCTGCCGTAAATCAAAGGCGGTGCATATGACGCTAAACCGTTTTACGAGGATTCAACTAAACTAATCTTAAGTTTTCCGGTTGTGACCCTTAAACGCGGTAATCTGTTAATCGAGAAATCCGAGTTTTCGTTAAGCAATGACAATAGTCGCGGTTTATCCTCATCTGGTATATCCGTATCAATATCCGAAAACTGTTTTACACTTTGAAATAGAAAAAGTATCCGCAGTCATTGCACAACCTGCCTTTAAAATATCACAACTTAACGCAAAAACTCATCTAATAAAACGTGAAACAAAAATTTGTAAAGTGGGTGTGTCCATCAATTAAAAATTTCACATATTTGCAAGGTACTATTAACACTTAAATTCTCAATACCGGTAATTCAATTTTATTATAACGCACACCCGATAGCCTATTCGCAATACTTTCGTTAACGAGAAGAATCGCGGCACCGAAATCTTAACAAAATGAAAACGACCCGCGTCGCGCACACAACACCGGTTCTACAAGGCTTTTGTGCCACGAAGGAGACCGACAAACGCAAATGCAGTTAAAGGCTCCGGCTCATCAATTTGCCCTTCAGATCCCACTTCTGATGTCGCCAGTGATGACCAGAGATGGACCAGTAGACGACATCAGAAGGCTATTCTAGTATTATCATTATTCATTATCAGGTAGATCAGAGTTACTTTGCTGTGGGCGTCACATGGGTACGGGCCTAATTGAGAAGCCTTCTCATTAACTGACACACTAACTGACTAACCCTACGCCTACCTAGTCGGTACACCACCTCCCCTTTACCGAACCTCTTCCGACCAATCTAATCTACACGACACACATCGCACGATACCACCTACTTTGTACAACACAACCTATAACACAGTACACCGCACGAGCGAAGCAGCGCTCTCGTCGAGCGCCCAGATCGGAATGTGTCACCCCGCTTGCGCCCTCTCTCCTATAATGACGTAATGGCGCAATGCTCGACCACTCACACTACAATATCAACGAGCCGACATATGTTTAATGTTGCTTATTGTGATGTTTTAGGCTATCAACTCTCAAGTACTTACAATAACTCCACTATTGTATCGTGAATATGGAAAATTCAGTGTCAGCAGTAGATTGTGTTTTCTCCAAGCTACTCGATACTGGTGAAGTGAATTGTGCTGTGTTACTACACAACTAAAAGCCATACTACAAACAAACAACAACAACAACCAAGTAAGCTTTACCATAATTCATAATTATCCTACAAAAAATAAATATTGTTCATATTTTATTATCTTCATAACAACCATCTCTTGTTTCAGGCAAGCGTGGTGACTCCTAACAGCAAAAACGCCACAATCCGCAGCTGAACGAGCTAACCACTAGAGTAGTTTCTTGACCTTTTTCTAGTCGTGGACCTCTCTCAAAATATGAAAGAGCCGACTGACCCTTTCCGAAAAGATAAAAAATGAGGTTTAATGTTTACCAGCTTCTATTATTTGCTGTTGCTTATGCTGGATTGGAACATCAAATTGTACACAGTATTTACTCACAACATAATTATTGTATACCAATTTTCACACTAATGCATTATGTTAGGTAGGCTTGCCGTAGACCCTCTGTATTAATTCCATGGCCTTACTTGTAACTACTTGTAACTTAAGAAACACTGCACTAGACCAATGAGGCAGTTGAACACTGCAATAGAGAGATGCAACACATGATATGACTATACATGGAATTCATGTTAAACTTATTACTTATTTATGTGTAAAATTTAAATAAATAAAGTGATTAGACACACTGACTCGTTATCGTCTCAAGAAAACAAGACTGCTTTTGGTCATAATATTATGGTTGTCTACACTAATTGTACATGTTTTTTTTTTAATAAACTAAGATATTTTGTCTTGTTTTTATAAAAGTACCTATTTAAGCTTATTGAAAAATCTTATTACTTGTACAAAACTACTTTAATGACAAAAACCTTAGGAATGTTTTTCTATTATAGCTAATAGTTCCCATACTTAATTAAAGTGATATACTCGGTTGAGTTTTTATCTCACTTTAATATAATATCTAGTTGTATTTGATTGCCATTCAACGACTGTACTGTGGTAAATAATTAATTAAACTGTTTCTGTAGATAATCATGATCAACCCATTACCGGCTCACTACAGAGCACGGGTCTCCTCTCAGAGTGAGAAGGGTTTTGGCCATAGTCTACCACGCAGGCCAAGCGGATTGGTAGACTTCACACACACAACGTTATGGAGAACTCTCAGGCATGCAGGTTTCCTTACGATGTTTTCCTTCACCGTTAAAGCAAGTGATATTTAAATACTTAAAACGCACATAACTCCGAAAAGTTAGAGGTGCGTGCCCGGGATCGAACCCACGACCTCCGATTAGAAGTCGGTCGTCCTAACCACTAGGCTATCACAGCTTTATAGATACACACACATATTTCTGTAGATAATAACAAACCCTATTTTTTTGTACAGTGGCTAGTTAGTGTTGCTGTCACATTCGCCCAAAAGTCGTCCACATGCTGGTTGGCCAAGGCATCCCCCAGTATACGTCCTCCTGCCCATACCCACATTGGCTTCAAGGAATAGAATAGAATAGAAAAGTTTTTTATTCAAATAAACTTTTACAAGTACTTTTGAATCGTCAATTGAATCTACCACAGGTTCAGAATGCAGTTCCAGCCGAGAAGAACCTGCAAGAAACTCGGCGGTTGCTCTTTTTAAAAACAACATTATAACAATTATTATGATTAATGTACATGATTGAAATGCCGTCTCGCGCATTGCTGGAACGAGTTAAATCCAAGCTTTTTTATCGTTTATATAATCTTCAATTGTATAATAAGCTTTTTTTATGAGCATACTTTTAATAGAGTTCTTAAACTTGTGTAAAGGCAAGTCTAGTCTAGTCCAGGAGGCCTAATAGAGCCTTCACTTGTGTAAGTGACACCGCATTGCCTTGGGCATGGTAGTGATAAAGATAATAAAAGTGGCTGTTCTTATGTAATTTTTGGTTAAAATGTAACAACCATGCTAATAGTACAAAGTTGGCTGTGATTGACATTTTAAATTATGTATTTAGCATGTAAGTAGGTTAATTACCTACCAATGTAGGAGGAACTTGTAAATTATATTAAGTTAAAAGTTCCTATATAATATGTAGGTAAATTATTTACCTACTTACATAGGAACTTTTAACTAATATAAATATTCCTATGTAGTAGGTAAGATTAGATTAAAATGTAAGTTTATTTATTGTTTTTCTTTTGTTTGGGCAGAGCACTCTAGAACACTACAGTTCCAGTGTAACCTGCCATGAATAATCAGAAATAAAAAAGATATATATATTCATACAGGTTTTATTCAATCATTACACATTAAGTATTTCACCTCATTATATCAATTTACATAATATCGGCGGCGGCGGCGATAAGGATTAAGGAGCATAATCTGTGGGGATAATATTGGGACTTTCAAAATAAGATTGAATAGGTAGGTAGGTGTAGAATACCTTCTAGGCAAGCGCATTCCACCTTAGGCTGCTATTAAAGATAGTTTCCTCATAAAATTGTAACCAGTTTAATGATCCTAATAAAAAAAAAGGTGGGGCCATGGTGGTGTCCATGAACCTAAAAAATATTTATTATTATACTATCCTAGTAGGTATTTGATGATTTGTACTATTGGATAAAAAAGTATAACATGCTGCTTTTACCCCGTCATAGCAGCCCTTCTCTCTTGAATGTTACTGAGGAATTTTAAGGGTTGCTGCAACACTTGTGGCTGGTTGATGGCATCAGTCACTTAGGCCACACACTTGTGTTGTACTAGGAGTACCTAGCTGGGGTGCCTAGCAAAACGGGTAGGGGTGGTGAAAACTGCAGATATAGTGTTTGTAGCCTACCTACCTAGTACCTAATAGATACCTAGTAGGTCATATCATAAATATTAAAATATAGCTACCTATAGAGAAGACCTTATACAATAAATTAAATAAAACTTTCCTTAAATGATATGAATAGATTTAATAGCAAAAAGATTGTCACCAAATATTTACTTACAAGGTTTATACTATGATGAAACAGAAAACTTACTTATAACATAGCAATTAATAAATAAAACTGTAACAAGGTACCTAACTGATTAAACTGGCATGGCCAATCAAACAAAAATACTTACCTAGGTAAGTACCTACTTAATATTGTACCTACTAACGAATCTATTGACACCTTATTTATCAACATTGACTCAGTAGTGTAATCACTATGGTCGAACATACCTATTTAAACACAAACACCTAGGTACTTATTCTTCTTCGTTACGCTCTTGGTAGAGCGGTCGTTGTCATCCAGAAGTGACATCTTTAAGGGCAGATGTTATACGCCTCACGAGCATTCGCCACTTATTCGCCACTTTTCGCTGCTGGACGACAGCCTGGAGCCTTCATACAAGGGAGCGCCCACATGATTTAATTTAGTCGGTCCATCGCATGGGCGACCTTCCTCGCCGTCTGGTGTCCTCAACTTCGCCCTGCACGGCAAGGCGCTCGATGGAGTCACCCTCACGCCGGGAGATGTGTGCTAAAAACTTCAAAATACGACTCTGTACTAACGTCGAAACATGCTGTTTGATGCCGAGTTCTTGGAGTATCGAGACGTTGGTGCGAAATTCGGTCCATGAGATTCCTAACATTCGCCTCCAGCACCACATCTCCAGAGCATCGATTTTTTTCTTCTTGACTTGTCGCAAAGTCCGTCTCTTTGCCGTAGTCGAATTAAAAGTTATATTTACTGCGGTGTTTATTAAGGAATTTGTTTTAAAAAGTTAGAAAATTAGATTTTAATCAATTCAATACACTTATGCCATCAAACGATTAACGATAATCATGGCCCGAGACTCACCGCTATTATTTGACATAGGCGATGATCTCAAAAAAGTTAGACAATTCGAATTAGCTGTCAAATCGTATGAAATCATTCACTCATCGTCTAAAATAACGATCCATGACATTCATGATAGCCATGCAATCGTCAACCATCTATGAACTCCGTACACAATTCGAATTGGCCGTTTGACAGCTGAAAACGTACGTTTAAGCTGTCAAATGAATACAATTTTCATGGTCTAAAGTTAGACAATCGCACTTCAGAAGTGCGATTGTGTAAGGTTTGAACCATGATGGTTATTTTAGACGATCGGTCATTGATGGTCAAGAAAAATTCGAATTGCGTAAAACTGTCCATCAAATGAAGAGCGAAAAGTGACCGGTGGCTTAAAAACGTATCATGGAATTGCGTTTTATTATACAAATAGCATCAGCGAAACTCAATTTTTTATGTTATTAACAATTATGACAGACACAAAAACAATGGAACTTATTACGATAGCATACTAATTTCATAATGAAAATTAACTTTCATAACTTCAAACATAGAATTCCAACGTTAATATCTATAAGCAAATTATGTAACAAAACGCAGACCAGTGAATTATGATCGAGCTTACTAATTCTGAACAATAGTTGGCGTTAGTGGACTTGTTTTGTTATCTGTATAATGGTTAATTATGACATCAAGTGTCAATGTAAGTGTCAATGTCAATGTATTTATGACAGTTTAGTGTTATTTTACGAATTTATAAATTTTCGTAAATTCAACAAAAAATAAAGGACAGCCACAAATTTTCAAAGATAGCTCTATATGTGAATGTGGTTTGGATGAAGGGTCTTCTTCTCTTATCCTCTTCTGCCCAAACTTCTCCATAGGCTCTAACGGGTGTTAGTGTATTTTATTGAGTGTTTAGTCCCTATATAAAACTTTTGTGTATAAATATTCTAACTAATATTATAAACGGCAAAGTTTGTATGTATGGATGTTTGTTACTCTTTCACGCAAAAACTGCTTAACGGATTTGGCTGTTTGGAACGGCGATAGATTATACTCTGAATTAACACAAGCAAGTAACTTTTTATCGCGGAAAATAAAAGAATTCCCGCGGGAACCTCAGTGAGGTGGAAGAAACCTCAATCCACGCAGACGAAGTCAGGCCCGCGGTCATCATCTAGTTACACCTATATCTAACAAAATAAAATTGTATATATTATGTAGTAGGTATATTTTATAGATTTACGTAAGATTATTATTTATGTTTACGTAAATGTATGTTTAATGTTGCTTATTGTGATGTTTTAGGCTATCAACTCTCAAGTACTTACAATAACTCCACTATTGTATCGTGAATATGGAAAATTCAGTGTCAGCAGTAGATTGTGTTTTCTCCAAGCTACTCGATACTGGTGAAGTGAATTGTGCTGTGTTACTACACAACTAAAAGCCATACTACAAACAAACAACAACAACAACCAAGTAAGCTTTACCATAATTCATAATTATCCTACAAAAAATAAATATTGTTCATATTTTATTATCTTCATAACAACCATCTCTTGTTTCAGGCAAGCGTGGTGACTCCTAACAGCAAAAACGCCACAATCCGCAGCTGAACGAGCTAACCACTAGAGTAGTTTCTTGACCTTTTTCTAGTCGTGGACCTCTCTCAAAATATGAAAGAGCCGACTGACCCTTTCCGAAAAGATAAAAAATGAGGTTTAATGTTTACCAGCTTCTATTATTTGCTGTTGCTTATGCTGGATTGGAACATCAAATTGTACACAGTATTTACTCACAACATAATTATTGTATACCAATTTTCACACTAATGCATTATGTTAGGTAGGCTTGCCGTAGACCCTCTGTATTAATTCCATGGCCTTACTTGTAACTACTTGTAACTTAAGAAACACTGCACTAGACCAATGAGGCAGTTGAACACTGCAATAGAGAGATGCAACACATGATATGACTATACATGGAATTCATGTTAAACTTATTAATGTGTAAAATTTAAATAAATAAAGTGATTAGACACACTGACTCGTTATCGTCTCAAGAAAACAAGACTGCTTTTGGTCATAATATTATGGTTGTCTACACTAATTGTACATGTTTTTTTTTTAATAAACTAAGATATTTTGTCTTGTTTTTATAAAAGTACCTATTTAAGCTTATTGAAAAATCTTATTACTTGTACAAAACTACTTTGATGACAAAAACCTTAGGAATGTTTTTCTATTATAGCTAATAGTTCCCATACTTAATTAAAGTGATATACTCGGTTGAGTTTTTATCTCACTTTAATATAATATCTAGTTGTATTTGATTGCCATTCAACGACTGTACTGTGGTAAATAATTAATTAAACTGTTTCTGTAGATAATCATGATCAACCCATTACCGGCTCACTACAGAGCACGGGTCTCCTCTCAGAGTGAGAAGGGTTTTGGCCATAGTCTACCACGCAGGCCAAGCGGATTGGTAGACTTCACACACACAACGTTATGGAGAACTCTCAGGCATGCAGGTTTCCTCACGATGTTTTCCTTCACCGTTAAAGCAAGTGATATTTAAATACTTAAAACGCACATAACTCCGAAAAGTTAGAGGTGCGTGCCCGGGATCGAACCCACGACCCACGATTAGAAGTCGGTCGTCCTAACCACTAGGCTATCACAGCTTTATAGATACACACACATATTTCTGTAGATAATAACAAACCCTATTTTGTACAGTGGCTAGTTAGTGTTGCTGTCACATTCGCCCAAAAGTCGTCCACATGCTGGTTGGCCAAGGCATCCCCCAGTATACATCCTCCTGCCCATACCCACATTGGCTTCCAGGAATAGAATAGAATAGAAAAGTTTTTTATTCAAATAAACTTTTACAAGTACTTTTGAATCGTCAATTGAATCTACCACAGGTTCGGAATGCAGTTCCAGCCGAGAAGAACCTGCAAGAAACTCGGCGGTTGCTCTTTTTAAAAACAACATTATAACAATTATTATGATTAATGTACATGATTGAAATGCTGTCTCGCGCATTGCTGGAACGAGTTAAATCCAAGCTTTTTTATCGTTTATATAATCTTCAATTGTATAATAAGCTTTTTTTTAGGAGCATACTTTTAATAGAGTTCTTAAACTTGTGTAAAGGCAAGTCTAGTCTAGTCCAGGAGGCCTAATAGAGCCTTCACTTGTGTAAGTGACACCGCATTGCCTTGGGCATGGTAGTGATAAAGATAATAAAAGTGGCTGTTCTTATGTAATTTTTGGTTAAAATGTAACAACCATGCTAATAGTACAAAGTTGGCTGTGATTGACATTTTAAATTATGTATTTAGCATGTAAGTAGGTTAATTACCTACCAATGTAGGAGGAACTTGTAAATTATATTAAGTTAAAAGTTCCTATATAATATGTAGGTAAATTATTTACCTACTTACATAGGAACTTTTAACTAATATAAATATTCCTATGTAGTAGGTAAGATTAGATTAAAATGTAAGTTTATTTATTGTTTTTCTTTTGTTTGGGCAGAGCACTCTAGAACACTACAGTTCCAGTGTAACCTGCCATGAATAATCAGAAATAAAAAAGATATATATATTCATACAGGTTTTATTCAATCATTACACATTAAGTATTTCACCTCATTATATCAATTTACATAATATCGGCGGCGGCGGCGATAAGGATTAAGGAGCATAATCTGTGGGGATAATATTGGGACTTTCAAAATAAGATTGAATAGGTAGGTAGGTGTAGAATACCTTCTAGGCAAGCGCATTCCACCTTAGGCTGCTATTAAAGATAGTTTCCTCATAAAATTGTAACCAGTTTAATGATCCTAATAAAAAAAAAGGTGGGGCCATGGTGGTGTCCATGAACCTAAAAAATATTTATTATTATACTATCCTAGTAGGTATTTGATGATTTGTACTATTGGATAAAAAAGTATAACATGCTGCTTTTACCCCATCATAGCAGCCCTTCTCTCTTGAATGTTACTGAGGAATTTTAAGGGCTGCTGCAACACTTGTGGCTGGTTGATGGCATCAGTCACTTAGGCCACACACTTGTGTTGTACTAGGAGTACCTAGCTGGGGTGCCTAGCAAAACGGGTAGGGGTGGTGAAAACTGCAGATATAGTGTTTGTAGCCTACCTACCTAGTACCTAATAGATACCTAGTAGGTCATATCATAAATATTAAAATATAGCTACCTATAGAGAAGACCTTATACAATAAATTAAATAAAACTTTCCTTAAATGATATGAATAGATTTAATAGCAAAAAGATTGTCACCAAATATTTACTTACAAGGTTTATACTATGATGAAACAGAAAACTTACTTAAAACATAGCAATTAATTAAATAAAACTGTAACAAGGTACCTAACTGATTAAACTGGCATGGCCAATCAAACAAAAATACTTACCTAGGTAAGTACCTACTTAATATTGTACCTACTAACGAATCTATTGACACCTTATTTATCAACATTGACTCAGTAGTGTAATCACTATGGTTGAACATACCTATTTAAACACAAACACCTAGGTACTTATTCTTCTTCATTACGCTCTTGGTAGAGCGGTCGTGGTCATCCAGAAGTGACATCTTTAAGGGCAGATGTTATACGCCTCACGAGCATTCGCCACTTATTCGCCACTTTTCGCTGCTGGACGACAGCCTGGAGCCTTCATACAAGGGAGCGCCCACATGATTTAATTTAGTCGGTCCATCGCATGGGCGACCTTCCTCGCCGTCTGGTGTCCTCAACTTCGCCCTGCACGGCAAGGCGCTCGATGGAGTCACCCTCACGCCGGGAGATGTGTGCTAAAAACTTCAAAATACGACTCTGTACTAACGTCGAAACATGCTGTTTGATGCCGAGTTCTTAGAGTATCGAGACGTTGGTGCGAAATTCGGTCCATGAGATTCCTAACATTCGCCTCCAGCACCACATCTCCAGAGCATCGATTTTTTTCTTCTTGACTTGTCGCAAAGTCCGTCTCTTTGCCGTAGTCGAATTAAAAGTTATATTTACTGCGGTGTTTATTAAGGAATTTGTTTTAAAAAGTTAGAAAATTAGATTTTAATCAATTCAATACACTTATGCCATCAAACGATTAACGATAATCATGGCCCGAGACTCACCGCTATTATTTAGTGATGTGCGGAATCGATTATCAATAATCGATTAATCGATTATTAAAATGATCGATTGAAATCGATTATGATTTTGCATAATCGATCATGATCGATTATAAAGATATACGTTAATTACCAAACTTTTCTACCAGCTTTCTGTTATTAATTTGCTTGCTAAAATATAATATGGTTTGGCAACCCTATCATTGCAAAGAGGGTATTCCCTCAAAGTTAGTTTTAGGCTTTGTTCACACCAAACGGATAGTCAGCCGCCGACTGTGAGCGAGCGTTATGCAGCTTACAGCTTTTTCATACATACTCAACTTTTCGAACACACCGAACCGACGATACGCCTTTACCAACTGTAGTGAAATTACCCCCGCTATGAGTATCTATATATGTACAAGCTGTGCCCCGCGATGTTACCCGTGATTAATAAGTTTGTACACATAAAAAATATTTTCATCCCATCTATTCGAAAAGGACGACTTGGTTCGCCTTTAAGTGCACCCAAAGGTGGTGTTTGCGGCGTACTTATTTATAAGTGTGCCGCAATTATCTTTGCCGCGCACTTTTTGAAGATGAAGGGCGTGCGCCGCAATTATCTTTGCTGCGCACTTTTTGAAGATGAAGGGCCCGTGGTCCCACCGGGCTAGGCGCGAATGATATCGATTGTTGTTATTGTTGTTACAAGTTTGAAGTCTGTCTATGTATGTGTGTCTGTATCTGTCTGTTCCCCCGTAGCGCTCAAATGGTTGAACCGATTTGAATGCGGTTTTTTTTGTTTAAAGGTGAATTAGTCGGGAGTATTTTTAGCTATGTTTGATGAAAATTGGTTCAAGATGGCCGCCGCCACAAAATGGCGGATTACATATTTTTTCACAACTCCCTCAATATGGGTATCAAATGAAAGGTCTTGACTAGTAGAATAACACTATGCAAATCCAAGTTGGCTGCCATCACAAAATGGCGAAATTCGGGGGTTTCTTAAATTTTTAATTTATACTTTTATTATTAATCCATCATTTTGTGGCGGCGGCCATCTTGGACCGATTTTCATCAAAATCAGCTAAAACACTCCCGAACTAATTCACCTTTCAAACAAAAAAACCGCGTTCAAATCGGTCTATCCATTCGAGAGCTATGGGGGAACAGACAGACATACACATACACACACACAGACACGTCAAACTTATAACACCCCGTCGTTTTTGCGTCGAGGGTTAAAAATATGAGGCGCCTTTTATTTCCTCATAGAGGGTGATGAAAAGTAGAGTGTATCACTCGGGCCGTCGGGCGAAATATATTTTTGGCTCGGGCGACGTACTTTGAATCCCTCGCTACGTTCAGGATTGTACTAAAGAATCCCTCGCTACGCTCGGGATTCTACTATACAATCCCTCACTTCGCTCTGGATTCAAAAAAGCGCCCTCGCCGTAAAAATATTATTTTGCTCCCTTATGATACAATCTACTATTGAACAAAATCATCTAAGAGTAACTTAGCAACGAGAACGACAGCAAATTCATTCAAAAGCATACAAATGCATGCAACGACAGCAAACTATTGCAATAATTTGTTATGTGAGCGCGTGTGAGCGTGATGTACCTAAGAACAATCAGCGTTTAACAGCACCTATCTCGTTTTTGGAAGTCAATGTGGCTAATTCTGTTGTACACAATCTCTAAACCTAAACTAAATTGACAGGTTTAAAAATAGTGCTATCCCTTTCAGCAGGGAGGATTGTGAAAGAGACAGGAATATATTTAGACCTGTCATTTTAGTTTAGATTTAGAGATTGTGTACAACAGAATCGGCCACAATATCTATTTAAGTCCCTCAGGAACACTTTTCCGGGATAAAAAGTAGCCTATGTGTTATTCCAGGACATAACCTATCTCCAATCCAAATGTCAGCCAAATAGGTCCAGTAGTTGCGGCGTTAAAAAGTAATAAACATACACACACACATACACACACACACAAACTTGTCAGCCAAATAGGTCCAGTAGTTGCGGCGTTAAAAAGTAATAAACATACACACATACATACACACACACACAAACTTACGCCTTAGTGTAATAAATAGGTACCTAATAGGTATGTATATTTAATTTTGATCAATTACATTATTTTTTAATTAATCTATTTAATTTTCTAATTTCAATTTCAAAAAATTTAAAAAATAGTGTTTGTTTTTCTTTTTTCAGAACAGTCTAAAAGGTATCTATAATATAGATGTTGCTACTAAATGCAAGGGTTCAGAATTTTTTCCAGAAAGTAGAATTGTTTTTTTCAGTTCTTTCTAAGAATTATTTCATAATCGATCAATAATCGATTAATAATCGATTATTATTTTATAATCGATTAATATAATCGATTAATCGATTATCAAAATAATCGAATCGGCACATCTATACTATTATTTGACATAGGCGATGATCTCAAAAAAGTTAGACAATTCGAATTAGCTGTCAAATCGTATGAAATCATTCACTCATCGTCTAAAATAACGATCCATGACATTCATGATAGCCATGCAATCGTCAACCATCTATGAACTCCGTACACAATTCGAATTGGCCGTTTGACAGCTGAAAACGTACGTTTAAGCTGTCAAATGAATACAATTTTCATGGTCTAAAGTTAGACAATCGCACTTCAGGGGTATGACAGCTGTAGTTCCTTTTTCCTCGTTTTGGCGCTACAATCGTTCGCACACCACAGACTTCAACACAGAAAATAACAGGTCCACAGATTAATGATAGGTTTTCCACCGATTAATGATAAGTATCTAGTATTTTCTGTGTTTAGGTCTAGGTCTGTGGTTTAGGTTTAAGTGATAAGTCTGAGGTCTGTCATTGTCATGAAATTTTCGAAATTTCGCGAAATTTAAAGTTTTCTTTTTCCATTTTCATCACTTTTCTTTGCTTTTCGTTGTTCTCATCACAGGTTCTTAATTCTCATGGTGTTTTTTGTGATATGTCCCGATGACTTGGCTTTGTTAAATGGATTTTGGTGGCGATCATATAATATTGACTTGTGCTTTGTTTTGGACTCCGAGAACTCTGTTTTACATTTGACTCCAGCTACGTTTTATGGACTACGATTTGCTAATTTGCTATAGGTAAGTATTTTGCTGAGTTGAAATCCAAATTCTTTGATAAAAGACAAACTGTGCTACTTTAGAGATTACGATACGAATACGATACGATACGAATACGATATACGAATCGATCGTCATGGGACTATTTACGTGTTGTGTTGGTACTTGTTACTCAACATATAAGACGTTTAAGTTTCCCCAAGAACGATAGTGTACGGTGGATGTCCTACCTAGTACCTACCAACTCTCCCAATCGAACTGCTGTGTGTGGATATGTCTGTCTCACTGTAGCTCTTAAACGGGTGAACCGATTTGAATGCAGGTTTTTTATAGATGAAGCCCTATCATAAAAAAATATCAGTACCATCAACCTACATACTTTACTCACCTGTCTATATTTAATTATTTTCAGATAATTTTCACACTGGAAACATAAGCAGTATGGAGACTACAGCAAGCAGGAAGACGAAGGGATGGAACATGCACAAGTTGGGACTTGTTTTCAATCACAATCCCATGTACTTCATAGGAATGAGAATGTCACAAGTAGTCCAAGTGGGTCTATATAGATCTAGAGATCAGGTTTTATATCAAAAAATTAAAGTGCAATGCTCGGCATGTAGGTACACATATTTACATTGTATACATAGCCAGAATGCACCCATAAGATTCTGCTTATGTATACATTGTAATGCTATGTGTGTGGATATGTCTGTCAACTGTAGCTCTAAAACGGGTGAACCGATTTGAATGCGGGTTTTTTTATATGTAGTTGTAGTTAGATTTGTCTCAAGGAGTAGGTACTTGGTAGACACTTCATAGTGATAAAGATTCTGATGTTTAGAGCAGGACGTTGGGATGTCATGATTTCCCGCAGGATATTACAGTATGCACGAGTATTTGCATACTACTCTTGTATACATTGTAATCACAAATTGAAAAATTGCATTACAATGTATACATAAGCAGAATCCTATGGTTGCATTCTGGCTATGTATAGAATGTAAATTCACGGCATGTACTGTTGGATTCATATGTCTAACAAAACAACCAATATAAGAGTTGCATAAAGCTCTATAGATGCCGATATTTATTTATTTAAAAATATATACAGAGAATATGAAATGTTAAAAAATAATAATTTAGTATATTATCCTAATGAAAATTTTCTAATTACATAGGTAGGTACTATTGTATACAGGGAAGCACTTTTATACACAATTACCTTAATGAAAATGGTTATAAGAAAAATATTGGTAGCAATTTAAACACTGTTTAAGGTTTTCTTGGTTGGGGTGTTGTCCCACCCAGTATTTTTGAAAAAATTGTTTTTGTTATTAAATAATTACTAAATGTAAAATAAATATTTTAGATTAAGAAAGATTTGAATAAATAAGTTTGAAATTAATTTATCTTGTTTGAATTTAATTACAAGGTCTAGAGTGTTAACACGTCGTGAAAACTCACGTTTTGTATGGATATCAATACAAAACGTGAGTTTTCACGGCGTGTTAACAAGAGGCCTTAGTAAGAAAACCCTGTTATTTGGTTATCGATAAAACGAGTACATCACTAGTATCGATAACAAATCATCGACTGGTAAGCCCTAGCCGCAAATCTACAGTGGCGCCAAAACGAGGTAAATGGAACTAGCCCGAAGAAAAGTCACTGTCGCATCTGTTACGTAGTAACTAATACCTAATCTGTGATGTGAAATGAAATTGAATTGAATGTTTTGAAATGAAATTGAATTAATTGAAATGTGGAATTAACCAGCAATGAAACTAATTTATTTGCGTGCGTGTTATTAAATTAGTCGCCGGTAAAAATGCCTGTCTGTGGAGTTTATTGTTGTAAGAACAGGTCTAGTACGAAAACTTTAATAAAGGATGGCATAACTTATCACATGTAAGCATAATTTAATTAAATAATTACATGTTAACATAAAATCTAAGGATTACAGAATCTCTAAAGTAGGTACACTAAAATACCTAACAAGTTTAAATCTATTCCTATCTCTTTCACAATGCTCGCTGCGGAACGGATAGCACTATTTTTGAACCTTTTTAGCTCCCCCAGAGTAAATATGTTCCTTGCTTTTTAGTTATGAGCTTATGTACAACACATAGTCCACTGTGTAGAAAACCAGCTGGAAGAGAAACTTTTATACAATTTTTTGCATGTACTCATGTACATAATACTGGATATTATTTTTGTTTCAGCTTTCCTAAAGAAAATAACATAAGAAAACTTTGGACATTCTTCTGTAACAATCAACCTAATTGGTATCCAAAAAAAACAAGCACAATATGTTCTGACCATTTTGAAAAGTCAAATTTTGAAACTGGAAAAAAAAGGTTATTGATCAAAAACTCCATTCCTACTTTATTACCCTACTGCAAGTGCACCGTAAGTTTTAAATACTTCAGTAAAAGTAAGAGAATTTACTTATGGTCTAAGATCCCGCTATACAACAACCTTCACCGAGATGTTTATTTGATGAAACCTATTTTATATTTAATTTAATATGTCAATAAATATATTGCATATGGGTTGCCTAACAAATTTCAGTCCGGGATATGATTAATTAATAAATAAAAAATAAAATAATAAATTTAACATTTCACCGGTTTGATTATTAGACAAATTCTATACCAATCGAAAGTATGATGTCCATAGAATATGCAAACGTTAGGTTGCTTATGCTTTTCCGGTCACAACTCTCGGGTAGCCAGGTGTAAACAAGTAAATCGATACTAGCATTTTGCACCGGTCTGATTATTGAATTAAAATTAAATGAAAATAAAGATGATTTTATCATGAATTTGTCTAATAATCAAACCAGTGAAATGTAAAATTTTTTTTTTTTCAATTATTAATTAATCATATCCTGGACTGGAATTTGTTAGGCAACCCATATGCAATATATTCATTGACGTATTAAATTAAATATAAAATATGTTTCATCAAATAAGCATCTCGGTGAAGGTCGTTGTATGGCGGGATCCTATACTATTAACAAAGGTGTCAATTCTTCTGTACACCTGTACCCAATCTTTAAATTAAACTAAATTGTCAGTTTAATATGTAATGCTCTTTTTTCCACAGGAAACTTGTGAAAAGAATAGCACTATTAATTCTTGTCAATTTATTTTAGAGATCGGGTACAACATAGGAAGTATTATTAATTATCTTAAAATCTCATTTTTAATTCAGTGGTATTCTGACAGTTGTCATTTTATACATATACAATATGTTATTAGTATAAAAAACAGGGTTACCCCACCTGAAGTTCGATTTTACCCCAAACCTTTGATCCCCAAACTAAAGTACCTACCTGAAGTATCTGTCAGACATTTGTAATATCTACATGCGACAATTGATTTTTATTTATAATAGTTTTGAATTTCGTATCTGTTTTGTAGGAACTGTTTTATCTCACATTAAGTAACGTATGGTAGGAGGTAACTCACATTAAGGTAACATTAAGAATTCCACAGAATTCAAAATCAGACTATACTTTATAAGTAAACTTTTAGGAAATGGTTTTTAGTATTTATCAAGGTTTTTACTACAAATAATTATAACAAGTATAATTGATGACTATTTTGTATATAAGACTAGCTTTTCCCCGCGGCTTCGCCTGCGTGAATTTCGGTTTTTCACAAATCCTGAGGGAATCTTGGATTTCTGGTTCCCGTTCCTGCTCCCTTTTCCAACCTTTATACTTACTTTCAAGGTAGTTTGCTATAGTGATCTACATATAGCTGTAGATTTAGGTTTTTTCAAAATCCCGTGGGAACTGTGGATTTTTCCAGGATAAAATAGCTTATGTTTTAAGTCAGGGCATTACCTATCTCCATTAAAAATTTCAGCCAAATCTGTTCAGAAGTTGCGACGTTATAGAGTAACAAACATCCAAACATCTCAGCCGCTGCAATCGCTTCAAGTTTCCGACTTAGGCAGCTAGAGGGCGCTGCGATCGTTTTTTTTAAATTTTGAATGAAAGCTGCTAGAGGGCGATGCGATCGTTACTTAGTTTCCAGTTTTGGCCGCCAGAGAGCGCTGTGATCACTTCAAGTTAGGCCGCCAGAGGGCGCTGCGATCGTTTTTAGTTTCCAGTTTTGGTCGCTAGATGGCGCTGCAATCGGGTTTTTAGTTTCCAGTTTTGGACGCAAGAGAGCGCTGCAATCGTTTTTTAATTTTCAGCTGCTAGAGGGCGCTGCTATTGCTTCAAGTTTCCAGCTTAGGCCGCAAGAGGGCGCTGTGATCGTTTTTAGTTTCCAGTTTTGGCCGCAAGAGTGCGCTGTGATCGTTATGAGTTTCCAGTTTTAGCCGCAATAGGGCGCTGCAATTGTTTTTTTAGTTTCCAGTTTTGGCCGCCAGAGGGCGCTGCAATTGTTTTTAGTTTCCAGTTTTGGCCACCAGAGGGCGCTGCGATCGTTTTTAGTTTCTAGTTTTAGCCACCAGAGGGCGTTGCGATCGTTCTTAGTTTTTAGTTTTAGCCACCAGAGGGCGTTGCGATCGTTTTTAGTTTCCAGTTTTGGCCGCAAGTGGGCGCTGTGGTCGTTTTTAGTTTCCAGTTTTGGCCGCCAGAGGGCGCTGCAATTGTGTTTTTAGTTTCCAGTTTTGGCCGCCAGAGGGCGCTGCGATCGTTTTTAGTTTCTAGTTTTGGCCGCCAGAGGGCGTTGCGATCGTTTTTAGTTTCCAGTTTTGGCCGTAAGCGGCGATGTGATCGTTTTTTAATTTCCAGTTTTGGCCGCAAGAGGGCGCTGTGATCGTTTTTAGTTTCCAGTTTTAGCCGCAATCATCATCATCATCATCATCATTATCAACCCATTACCGGCTCACTACAGAGCACGGGTCTCCTCTCAGAGTGAGAAGGGTTTTGGCCATAGTCTACCACGTTGGCCAAGCGGATTGGCAGACTTCACACACCTTTGAGAACGTTATAGAGAACTCTCAGGCATGCAGGTTTCCTCACGATGTTTTCCTTCACGTCAAAATAAAATATACAGAGTTTTATTATTTAAAACTCATAATCTAAATGCCGATTTTCAGGTCTGTAACTTTAAAAACAGGACTTTCATAAAAACTTTCATCCCCTATTTTACCACCCTTAAGGGGAGATTTTCCAGAATAACATACAGGTATTTATCATTTAAAAATTTTAATCTAAATGCCTATTTTCATATCTGTAACTTCAAAAACATAACCTTCCTACCCCCATTTTACCCCCTTAGGGGAGGATTTTCGTGAAATATTTTCTAGGCTGATATCAAAGCCCTAGAATTAACCTACCTTCCAAATTTCAAGTTGATAATAGCAAAATTGAAAATATATTCAGAAACCTTGTTTGGGACAGTTATGGTTTAAACATAAATGGCGAGAAACTGAGTCACCTAAGGTTTGCTGATGACCTGATCCTATTATCAAATAATGCACAAACGCTCCAGGTTATGATACAACAATTAGACACAGAAAGCAAAAAAGTGGGATTATCAATGAACCAAGACAAAACCAAACTTATGACCAACTCCCAAAAAGAATCTGTCACGCTAAGATCAAATATACTAGAATATGTAGACGAATACATTTACCTTGGACAAATAATATCACCAACAGAACAAACATCGAAAGAAGTAGATAGAAGAATATGTAATACCTGGAAAAAATATTGGGCTTTAAAAGAAATCATGAAAAATAAAGATATTCCCATAGCAGAAAAAGCAAAACTATTCAACATATGCATCCTCCCATGTCTGACATATGGTTGCCAGACGTGGGGTCTGACTGACAAAAACCTTAAAAAGCTAAAAATTTGTCAAAATAGTATAGAGAGAAGTATGCTTCATATTAAAAGAAAAGATAAAGTCAGGCTCTCTACTATTAGATCTAAGACAAAAGTAAGGGATCTATCAGTCACCATTAAAAAACTGAAGTGGAAATGGACAGGACACCTTATGAGAGACAAGAGAAACAAGTGGACAAAATTGGTTACAGAATGGTACCCAAGAACAGGGAAAAGAAAAAGAGGTCGTCCTTGCCAGAGATGGGAGGATGACATACGAGAAATGGCAGGGAATATATGGCAAAGAAAAGCCAAAGATAGGAATATATGGAGAACCCTGGAGGAGGCCTATGCCCATGGGCAAACTGAATAGAAGAAAATTTTAGGAAAAAAGAAGAAAAAAAAAAAAAAAAAAAAAAAAAACTACAATACCAGTGTCAAAATTATTTATTCTTTATGTAAATGTATATAGTTTTAACAATGTATAACAATTCAGTAAATAAAGGCTTATATTATTATTATTATTATTATAATAGCAAAATTATAATTAAAGCTTCCCATTAAAATTTCATCCCCTATTTTACCACCCTTAAGGGAAGATTTTTCAAAATAAAATATACAGAGTTTAATAATTTAAAACTAATATTCTAACTGCCGATTTTCAGGTCTGTAACTTTAAAAACATAGGACTTTCATACAAACTTTCTACCCCCATTTTACCCCCTTAGGGGAGGATTTTAGGGATATTAAATAGCCTATAACCTGCCCCAAAAGTTGGACTACCAAATGCAAAAAGAATTTTTCAAATCCGATAGGTACTTCCAGAGATTAGCGCGTTCAAACAAACAAACAAACAAACAAACAAACTCTTCCGCTTTATTATATTAGTATAGATATCAAATTGCAGTTTAAAATAAATCAGATCAAATAAAAGTAAAGACACACTGCCAAATAGACTGCTCCCACCCTGCTCAGCAATCAAATAAATATCTCAGCTGCTCAGCACTAATTAGTATGTTAAAACTTTGAACAGAACACAAATCTTACTTCTTAATTCGTTTAAAATTTTAAACCTTAAATTAGTGGTAGGACCGTAGGTGTTTTGTGTGGTTCAATGTAATGTAGAGAGGCACTTTCATATCTGGCATATTGAATTTATCTTCTAAATATATAAAAAGAAAAGGTGACTGAATGACTAACTGACTGATCTATCGACGCACAGCTGAAACCACTGGACAGATCAAGCTGAAATTTGGCAAATGTATAGGTATGTATTATGACGTAGGCATCATCTAAGATAGGATTTTTTAATATTCAACCCCTAAGGGGGGTGAAATATGGGATGGGAATTTGTATGAAAGTCCTAAATTTTTCAAGTTATTTTTATGAAAATTCGTGTTTAAACTTTCGATTCGGATTTAAACTTTTAAATAAAGAACTAGGTATGTGTCTCAAGATTTTCGGAAATTCCATCCCCAAGGGAGTTAACTAGGCAATGAAAGTTTGCATGAAAATCCATAATTTTTCGAGGTAGATTTATGTTTGGGATTTTGTTAGGCGGGAAAACATAACCTCATAGGAAATCAGAAATAGTACGCGGACGAAGTCGCGGGCAATCGTTAGTCATGTATATAAGACAAGCGGACCTAAGACAAAGCCTTTATTCATCAAAACTGTATGAGTAGGCTAGAAACTAAGGAAACTGTTGAACTGATAAACTTAAAAATAAATACAAAAACATACATACTAAATATTATATCCACCCGTAATTGGATAAAAATAGCTCTCTGATGATATTATTAATTATTAACATCAGTAGGTATAATGATGAATATTATTATACTGATGTTAATTACTGCAAGTTAATTCTCATAGAATGAATTTAAATTAGTTATACTAATAAATCCTTTTCTTTTTTTCAGAATCATCCTTTACTACCTATTAAATGTGAACCATCTTCTCGCGTGAGTATAACTCACTTATTAACTACAAACAGTAAAAAATATTCATATAAATAACTTGAACGTGATGCGAAAGTGTATATCTAAACATGTTATAATCACTTGTTTTCAGGTTCAATCAATAATCTTATATGATAGTCCAGTACCACTTTTGCAAGAAAATGTTCAACTAATTTCGCCTAGAAAAAGAAAACTGCAAGAACAAATATATAATCAAAAGAAAAAAATAAGAAGACTTCAATCCAAAAAACTTTATTCAAAAAGAAAAGTCTCAAGCTTACAAGATATTCTCCAGATTCTGGATGAAAAATCTTTGATTGATAAAGAAGAAAGGATAATTCTTGAAAAAATTGGTATTGAAGAAAATGAACTTATTCAGCATAAACTTAAGAATTGTGAGAGTGGAAAGCTGCCTACAACTAAATATTCACCTGCGCTCAGATGTTTCGCTCTAACCCTTAACTTCTACTCCCCTAAGGCTTATAAGTATGTGCGTAAAACTTTTGAAACAAGTTTACCAGCTCCGCGCACGTTAACGAAATGGTACAGTCAAATAGATGGTAAACCTGGTTTCACACAAGAGGCTTTAACAGCATTGAAGTTTAAAGCTGATGCTCAACCAGACCGTAAAATTTATTGCACTTTATTAATGAATGAAATGAAAATAATGACAAAAATAGAAAGCCCTGAAAACAGTGATAGACAATTCGGATATGTAGATTATGGTTTCGATTTTGTATCTGATAACACTGAGGAGGCAACAGATGTCCTCGTATTTTTATTAGTAGGCATAAATGTATCATGGAAGGTTCCTATCGGGTTTTTTTTAGTTAAAGGCATTAATGGAAAATTAAAAGCGCAGCTTGTGAGGATGGCGTTAGAATTAGTCAATTATACTGGAGTACAAGTAAAAGCCCTAACTAGTGACGGCACAAAAACAAATTTAGCCATGGCAACGGAACTGGGGTGCTGTTTAGATGCAAATAAATTGCAGACTTCTATTTTAGATCCCACAACAGGCCAAAAGATATATATTTTTTTGGATCCACGCCATATGTTAAAATTAGTAAGAAACACTTTTCTCGATTACAAATGTCTGTTTGATGAAAAAGGCGATGAAATTCAATGGTCATACATAGAGGCTTTACGTAATATGCAAGATAAGAAATTATTTTTCATCGCCAATAAGCTCCGGATCAATCATTTATATTTCAAAGCTAAAATTATGAATGTACGACTTGCTGTGCCACTGTTCAGCAGGAGTGTTTCTGATGCACTTGAATTTTGTGAGAACGAGTTAGAGTTGGCGGAGTTCCATGGGGCCTCCGCTACTGCAAAGTTTATTAGACTTATTAATGATATATTCGATATTTTAGATTCGCGGTCACGCGGAATGGGTTATAAAAAAGCATTGAATGTTAAAAATAAAGAAAAACTATTCAAAGTAATGGATGAAGCTGAAAACTTTTTCAAGACTTTATCCGCCTTTGTAAAAAGAAGGAACTGTAAGATAAACAGGGTAAAACTGCTAGATTCTCCTAGATACACAGGCTTTTTGGGGTTTTTAATTAACATCAATAACATAAAAAACAGGTCCGAAAAACAAATATTCACAGTCCTGCACAAGCAAGTCACCACATCATCAGCCAAACAAAATAAAATTATTGTAAAAATGAAACCTGTGAAAATTATTAACTCGGAGGAGAAAACTATTTCAAAAAAGTTACAAAAAATTAAAAAACAAAAAAATAAAGAAGAAAAAATTCAGAAACAAATAGAAAAAAATATCAAGATGACAGACAAAGAAAAATTACAAAAAGATAATGAAAAAACAAGAAAAATGGCATTAAAAGCAGCAGAAGAAGAACCAGGAAAAAAAATAAGTATCATATTGAGAATCCCAGTTGGAAAAAATAAAAAAATTAATAAAAAACAAAAAAAAGAAAGTAAAAAACCACATGCAAAAATAACTCCCTTTACAAAAGAAATAATAACGGCAGAGCAACTAATAACTACATTCAAACCGACAACTGCAGAGCCAGAATACCATGAAGAACAAATAAACATAGAACAACAAGAAGTAATAACTACATTTAAAGAAGAACAGACAACTCCGGAGCCAGAATATAATAACGCTTGTGACGAACTGGAACAAATAAACATAGAACAAAAAGAACTAATATCTACATTCGAACCGATAACTCAAGAGCCAGAATACCATGAAGAACAAATAAACATAGAACAACAAGAACTAATAACTACATTTAAAGAAGAACCAACAACTCCGGAGCCAGAATATAATAACGCTTGTGACGAACTAGAACAAATAAACATAGAACAAGAAGAACTAATATCTACATTCGAACCGATAACTCAAGAGCCAGAATACCATGAAGAACAAATAAACATAGAACAACAAGAACTAATATCAACATTTCCAGAGGAATTAATAATTCCATTACCAGAACTATTAAATACATATATAGAAGAACCACGAATTCAGAGTTCACGTTCACGGTTCTTAGAGATGAGAGCACCAACATTACCACATGAAAGTGAAGAAATGATGATCAAAGAAATCATATGGGCCGAAGTTACCAGACAATTATATAATACACCAGAAGAAAGTAAATATGAAGTGTATAAAAGTGTTTTTTACTCTTTCAGAAATAATAGGTTTTATATATAAATATTCATATTTATTATGTTAAAATGCATTCAAATATATAAAATTACACATATAGTTATTTAATGAAATAAAAAATTAATAATCCAGTTTTATTATAATTGTTTAATTTTAAGCTTCACTGAAAAAATGATTTATTATAAAAAAATTAATCATGTAATGAGTTTTTTTTTTAAAAAAACATGACACAATAATGATCGTATAAAAGAAAAATAGGTAAAAATGATAAAAAAAATAAATTTAAGTAGTTAGATTAAGTAAGTATTAAGTAGGTAAGTATATAGAAGGTAAGTATATTAGTAATAGATAAGTATAGTAGGTAAGTATAGTATAGGCGATAAGAGTATATAAACCCGACGCGCGGAACAATACTCACAGTCAGCAGAAGCAAGTAACATCATCAACACTCATCAAATCAAGAGTAAGAAAAATTATTCATTTCAAAATTATTACAAGTATGGACTCAAACATGACAACAAGACCAAAAAAATAGTACGACTCCGGAGAAATTATAAAGTTAAACAACCAAGAATATAAAATTGTTAGAGCAGAAAAAATCCCAGGACAATTAAAAATAACTTCAAAGATGACAGACGAAGAAAAATTATACATAGCAAGATTAAACGAAGAAACGAGACAAACGGAAATACAAATCGCTGAACAGGAGACTGGACAAAAAATTAAATTAAAAGGAAAATTTTTAAAATTGGGCATTCCCAACGGAGGATATTACGATGAAAATGACGAAGAACACAAGACAGCGATAATAAATAAAACAAAAAACAATAAAAAAACAGAACAAATACTCAAAATACATTATAAAGAATACAGATTGAGTATAATATTAACAGAACGATACATAACAAGAAAGGATAACAAAATAAGAATAAAAGTAAAAAAAATACCAAGACCGGAGGAAGACCGTATATATATAGAAGGAACAACAGAAGAAAACCTATGGTCACAAATGAAAATACAATTAAATGAACTGCAAATAAAAGAAACATATCAAATATTTCGGGCTGCACTTAGATTTAATACAAATTCAGAAAAATAATTTAGAAAATAAAATATAAATAAACATTTTTATTATAAAAATATTGTATCATAACTTGATTGCAATAAATCACAATAATCGAACAAGATCGTGCATGTTCAAAGTAACATTGCAAAATAACCTCAATAACACATATGAATGACGCAATACAGATACACAATTGCAAATCAGAGATTAACGTATTGCACATAAAGGCGGGAAATTCAAATAATTCCCGAGACTTAAACAAAAAGAAGCGCGAAATAAAAAGTGAGGTTTAATAGAGTGGGGTTTAATAGAGTAAGGTTGAATAAAGTGAGGTTAAATAGAGTGAGGTTGAATAGAAAAAGAAAATGAGAAATTGTATATGTTTCACGTTCAACACGCAAGTCAAGGAATATACGACAATATCTCCATTTTGTTGGGAAAAATTGTGGAATACATATAATTTTTATTTGTAAAATAGTATAAGAACATTGTAATCAATAAATAAATAAATATTAAATATTTTTGATTTTTTTTTCCGCCTCAAAAGATGAATGAGAAGAAAGAGAGAGAAGCGAGTTAGGTTAAATTGAGGTATCTGAGGCGTTAACTGTAACTCGCTTGTACAAGTGAGGTTGAATAGAGTGAGGTTGAATAGAGTGAGGTTGATGTAAGTTAACTTGGCAAATTTCAATGTATATGAGTTAGGTTGATTGACTGATTGATTGATTGATCCTTGATATCTTTGATTAGGTTAGGTTAGGTTAGGTTATTGTCATAGGTTACACGATTCACGTGTAAGTATATTACATTTCACGTGTAAGTATATCGTTTCCTCATTTAATTCAGCGCATAAGCTGTGTATTTTTAAAATTTTTTAAAATGTTCTTCAAAAATTACGTAGAATTTCAGTTTTAGAAAGAATGGAGTCGATAATGTATATTTTTTGAAGTAAAACTTTTTTACCCCCGACGCAATAACAACGGAGGGTTATAAGTTTGACGTGTCTGTGTGCGTGTGTGTGTGTGTCTGTCTGTCTGTTCCACCGTAGCGCTCAAGCGGGTGAACCGATTTGAATGCAGTTTTTTTTCTTTGAAATGTGAATTAGTCGGAAGTGTTCTTAGCTATGTTCGATGAAAATCAGTCCAAGATGGCCGCTGCCACAAAATGGCGGATTACATATTTTTCACAACTCCCTCAATATGGGTATCAAATGAAAGGGGTTGACTAGTAGAATAGCACTATGTAAATCCAAGATGGCCGCCACCACAAAATGGCCAATGTCAGGGGTTTTCTTAATTTTTAATTTATACTTGTTATCCGCATATAAAAGACTATTATTTTTTTTTTTTAAATAATAAGTATTAAGTATACCAATGTCGAAATCTTCAAAAGAAGTAGGTACTGGAGCTCACTAACTGTAATTGAATAAAAATAAAAATTTTACAATAAATGTACTAATGCCAGTCCATTCATACTTTGTTCTGGTTAAAGGGGAGTGGCTTACGAAACATAAAATTTTAATTTATTTGCTTATCCTTGAACGTGATTGGTCCGACCTCACAGGTTATCGGCGTCAAAGCGTGTCGCGAAGGAACTATTCGGGCGCATTTTCGTAGACGCAATTATATGAGAAAGGCTTATCCTTCTACATCGATGATTCTACACGCTGACCACAAGACACTGACAAATTGATCCAACCACACTACCGTTTATACAAGTATAAATTATTAAAAATTTAAAAACCCCCGACGATTATCTTAGTGGATAGTGTGATTTAGGCATCGATGTAGAAGGATAAGCCTTTCTCATATAATTGCGTGTACGAAAATGCGCCCGAATAGTTCCTTCGCGGCACGCTTTGACACCGATAACCTGAGGTCGGACCAATCACGTTCAAGGATAAGCTAATAAATTAAAATTTCATACTTCGTAAGCCACTCCCCTTTAACCAGAACAAAGTATGAATGGAGTGGCATAGAACATTTATTGTAAAACTTTTATTTTAATACAATTACAGTTAGTGAGCTCCAGTACCTACTTCTTTTGAAGATTTCGACATTGGTATACTTAATGCTTATTATTTTAAAAAAGATAATTTTAAAATTAAGAAAACTATAAATTAAGAAAATTAAAAATTAAGAAAACCCCTGACATTGGCTATTTTGTGGTGGCGGCCATCTTAGATTTACAAATTGCTATTCTACTAGTCAAGCCCTTTCATTTGATACTCATATTGAGGGAGTTGTGAAAAAATATGTAATCCGCCATTTTGTGGCGGCGGCCATCTTGGACTGATTTTCATCAAACATGGCTAAGAACCACCACCACCATGATCAACCCATTACCGGCTCACTACAGAGCACGGGTCTCCTCTCAGAGTGAGAAGGGTTTTGGCCATAGTCTACCATGCTGGCCAAGCGGATTGGCAGACTTCACACACCTTTGAGAACGTTATGGAGAACTCTCAGGCATGCAGGTTTCCTCACGATGTTTTCCTTCACCGTTAAAGCAAGTGATATTCAAATACTTAAAACGCACATAACTCCGAAAAGTTAGAGGTGCGTGCCCGGGATCGAACCCACGACCTCCGATTAGAAGTCGGTCGTCCTAAAGACTAGGCTATCAGCTAAGAACACTTCGGACTAATTCACCTTTCAAAGAAAAAAAAACCGCATTCAAATCGATTCACCCGTTTGAGAGCTACGGTGGAACAGACAGACAGACAGACACAGACACACACACACACACACGTCACACTTATAACACTTTGTTGTTATTGCGTCGGGGGTGAAAAAGTTTCACTTCAAAAAATATACATTATCGACTCCATTCTTTCTAAAACTGAAATTCTACGTAATTTTTGAAGAACATTTTTAATTTTACAAAATTTTAAAAATACACAGCTTATGCGCTGAATTAAATGAGGAAACGATATACTTACACGTGAAATGTAATTCCGTCTCTTTTTTGATGTATTTCGGAACGTTTTTTGCAAGATTTAACCACACAGGACGGCATTTTTCCCGAGCAAGAAACACGTGCGATACGTCGAAGCGACGGCGGCCGAATGTAAACCAAGATACTCGACTTTTTCAAATTCGAGTATGTTTGTGAGAGCGTTTTTTTTGCTCGAAGGGCCTATCCTTCTACATCGATGGATTTAGGTACTGTAAGTACACTGCAGGATCGTACTCACACCACTACATGCCTGTGCGTCTAATTTATGAAGGTGATCTCGTAAGAAGAACGAATTTCTGATGGTTCAAGCTGAATGCAGACCTAGAAGATCCTATCGTTCTTAGAAAAAAATTATGGACAGATGAGTCCAAGTTTGACCAAGGCGGGATCACGAATTACCACAATGCACACTTCTGGGCTGAAGCTGTGATAGCCGGAGGTCGTGGGTTCGATCCCGGGGCACGCACCTCTAACTTTTCGGAGTTATGTGCGTTTTAAGTATTTAAATATCACTTTCTTTAACGGTGAAGGAAAACATCGTGAGGAAACCTGCATGCTTGAGAGTTCTCTATAACGTTCTCAAAGGTGTGTGAAGTCTGCCAATCCGCTTGGCCAGCGTGGTAGACTATGGCCAAAACCCTTCTCACTCTGAGAGGAGACCCGTGCTCTGTAGTGAGCCAGTAATGGGTTATGGGTTGATCATGATGATGATGACACTTCTGGGCCTCTAAGGAAGATCAAAACCTTAAGAAAAAGAAAAAAGGGCTCACAAAGACGTTTTTCCTTAAACGTGTGAATGGGTGGGATTTCGTTTTTTTTCACATTAATTGCATTTTTCTCATCCAATTTCTAATTTCTGGTACCTTATTTTATCTCGTTGGATAGCTGAGAAATTGTACATGTTTTAACAATAGTCCGCCGATAAAGTACCATAGTGGTTTTTTTTCACAAATTGATCATTTTAGTTCGACCACCTGCTCAAAATTATGAAAATTTTAACTGTTTGTAGCTCTGATTTAAAAACTATTGAAGGTGATGGCCATTTTATGGTTGATTATGATGTATTGAAGTGTTAACTAGCAGATAATAATAATAAAATTAAATTTTATGCATTGGGGTTTTTCTTATAAATTTTCAAAGTTGCATACCGCAAATTTTTCTAAAAAACACAAAAAGTCAAATTACTCGAAAATGGTTGAGATTTGCCTAGGGGTCATTAGGGGTCATTTGGTTGCAAATGACCCCTTCTACATCCCCTTAACGGATTGCCGACATATTACCAGTAACCCTGGTCCCTGTATATACCTATATGTATTTAAGGTTGTTTCTTTAAAGGTCGACCAGAATCTCATGAAAAATACGGAAATGAAATTCCAAAGTTAGCAACACTACGGCTGCCCTAGCGATAAACAAAGTAACTGTCATTTTTTGTGAAATTGACTTTATTGCATTAACAAAAGTTTTATGTCGAGTAATTTTTTACCACAGTTTAATATTTCAAATAACTTGAACCGTTTACTGAAATTTGAATTACCCAAACAAAGTAACTGCACACACTAACCCGGAATATAAATGCAAAACCAAATAAACAACAAGCACAACACAAAAACAAAGTAATTGGATGTTGATTACTTTGTTTTTGTATTGAAAATTTAGTTGCTTGATTTTTCGTTTCGTGAAACGATCCCAGGTAAGGTGTTCTGAATGTAATTACTTTGTTTATCACTAGGTAGGGCAGCCGAGTTAACCTAGTGTTGCTTACTACAAAATTTAATTTCCCTATTTTTCATGAGATTCTGGTCGATCTATAGGTACCTAATTTTGCTGTGGTGATTCCAAAGGGTGATTTGTGTTCGTGGTCTGTGGCCTGTGGCTGTGGCACAGAGTAGAGCATACCTACATTGAATATACCGGAATATATACCCGTATTACTCGTTCGTTCGTTCGTTTTAACCAATAGACGTCCACTGCTGGACATAGGTCTCTTGCAAGGATCGCCACAGCACACGATCTTGTGCCGCCTGACTCCAGCGGCTGCCAGTGACTCGCTTGAGATCGTCTGTCCAACGAGTGGGGGGTCTACCTGCGCTTCGTTTACTGGTGCGAGGTCGCCATTCAAGCACCTTGGGACCCCAACGTCCATCGGTTCTTCGAGCAATGTGCCCCGCCCATTGCCACTTCAGCTTCGCGACTCGATGAGCTATGTCGGTAACTCTGGTTCTCCTGCGGATCTCCTCATTTCTGATTTGATCCCGCAGGGATACTCCGACTTCCGAGCATAGCTCTCTCCATCGCCCGCTGAGTGAACCTGAGCCTTCTTATGAGGCCGTATTACTAATTCCCTGGAATTCTGACGTTTCGTAATGTTACCAGAGATAAAACAATTCCCACAAAAAAGATAAAAAATTCAAAACTTATGCAAATACAAATCAACTGCCGCATGTAGATATGACAAAAGCCTGACAGACACTTCATGGTGATAATGTCATTCGACATCGATTTTTGAATAAATTTTTTCAATGTGCTTCTTTTGTTTTCTGTTGCTGTCAGTGTGCACTTTCTAGTTGCCACTCTTGGTGTTTTCTATTATAAGGCGAAACGAGTACGGAGTAATATTATTACGCGGCATATGGCTTTTTATGATGACAGGGAATTAAAGTAGTTTGGGGTAAAATCGTACTTCGTAGATGTTATCCCTGTTCTCCATACAAATAACTCATCTATAAATGTCAATGACAGCTGTCAGAATTCCGGGGAATTAGTAATACAGGTATAGGTACATACCTACGCTTGATTTATTTATTAAGTTAATTGTCGCAGTATGTTGTCAAAAGGTTGTCAAGTAGGTAGTTAACTAAAGGACATGACCAGTGCCTGCCTACCGATTAGGAAAAATGTGCAGGATTTCTGCTTTTACAGTAAGATTCAAAAATTAAAGCTTAATTTAATATGGATTTATTATTTCGAAAAAGGCCATGGTTTAAAATATCTAAAAAAACAGTATGTTTATTGATTCCGCTTTTTCCTTTTATTTACTACTCCATCAGAATTGCCAGAAAGGTATGAAATGTACGAAATTGGTACTTTTTAGGTGACCTTCGGTCTTTTCAATTTTACTTTTATTTATACATTCTTTGACGTTTCCATTGCTACCAGATTTTTATAAAAATAAATATTGCTGGGGACAAAAAGAGATTGGTATGAAGCACTAGTTCGGTTGCTACAGTAGCTATATGAGTAACTTTAGAAAGGTGTCAAATATTATGAGTCTTTTTTTTAATAAAAATAGCGAGCAAACAACAACAAACCATTATTATTAACAGAATAAAAACTTAGTATTGGATTTTGTACCTGGAAGTCCCTTAATGAATGACGACCTCTGACTCCTGACGTTCTCTTTCGTTCCGAGAATATTGACTTTTTGTTACGAAAGTCAGTGGCACTACAGCTTCGTACTTTATCTAGCTTTCGAACTTTTTCAGGGTCTCGTTCGTAGGATTCACGACATACCATCTGGCAACACTACACCATTTATACAAATAATAATTAATAATCATTCATGAAAGTTTTACGAAATAACTCTGCTATTCGATACTAGATGGCGCTAGGCAATGTCTAATCAAGTCTAAAATGTAAAAAAAATGATTTTCTACTATTCAACGTCATCTATATAGGTGGAACTTTGCTATAAAAAGTAAAGCTATTTATTATTTGTTCAGAATAATTTAAATTATTCAGATTTGCTTGAAACGCCTAGCGCCATCTAGTATCGAAAAGCAGAGTTATTTCGTTTTAAAGTTTTATGAAATAACTCTGCCCCTCGATACTAGATGGCGCTAGGCGTTCCAAGCAAATCTCAATAATTTAAATTATTCTGAACAAATAATAGAAAGCTTTACTTTTTATAGCAAAGTTCCACCTATATAGATGACGTTGAATAATATAAAACCATTTTTTTTTACATTTA
Organism: Melanargia galathea; assembly: GCA_920104075.1. Taxonomy (NCBI): domain Eukaryota; kingdom Metazoa; phylum Arthropoda; class Insecta; order Lepidoptera; family Nymphalidae; genus Melanargia; species Melanargia galathea. The sequence continues at coordinate 11,585,464 of OV049858.1, forward strand.
TACTTGATATTCCACAATGTTTAGCGCCATCTAGCATCGAAAGGCAGAGTTCTTCGTAAAACTTTTCTTTATTTTTCTCAGTTTTCTGAGCCTTTAGATCCCTGAAAGTTTTTTATCTGAAAACTAGAGAATATAAGAATTCCAAAAATAAAACAATCTTTGCTGCACATTGATTTTTGACACCTAGGCAAGTGCCCATAGTGCCACTGGTCATGTCCTTTTAACTTAATTTTAAGTAAGCGTTTTCACGAATCCAGACAAGTAATTTAGTAAAGTTCTTAAGCCTCCTCTACACGTCTGCAGATGCGTCCGCGGACGTCATCTGCGGATGCGTCCGCAGACGTATAGAGGGGGTAATCTGTGCATCTGTTGTAGGTATTTAACGTCCGCAGACGTCCGCAGACGCGTCCGCCTCGAATCCGATTGTTGGCGGTTTTTGTGGCACAGATCAAAGGGTTTCGGCACGGACGTCCGGCGTCTGTCCACACGTCTGGCGACGCATCAGTTTCATCGGAGTTGCGATTGAGAGTCCACGCGTGCTTCTTGCGGTTTAATTCTTATTTAAATGGCTAATAATATGAACACCGAGTATGCACACTCACGTAGTAGTTAAAAGTACTAAAAAAATAAATAGCTGCGGCAGCTACGGTTTCAATATCCATTTTTAAACGTGCGTGTTGCGTCTGTCAAGAATAAATCTAGACTGATCGACCTGCAGACGTGTGGACAGCTCGTGGTGATCCATCTGCGGATGCATCTGCGGGCGTTCGCGGACGCGTCTGCAGACATGTAGAGGAGGCATTACGTGGTATAACTTCTTATTCTAGCCACCGGCGGGGGTTGCGCGGGGTGCGGAGGGCGCGGCTACTTAACCGAAAATTACTTAGATAAAATTCTATTCTACTTGTTTACTTGCATACTAAATTTTAACTTGCAACTTATTACTAAATTCACTGTTTACATGCATTATTTCACTTAAAATTAAGTTAAAATTTAGTTAACTACTTGACAACTTAATGTGTGTAAACCAAGCTAGGCTCGGCTTTGTAGAGGAATGTTCGTTCGTTTCGTAATGTTACCAAAAAAAACCATTTCCCACAAAAAAGATAAAAAATTCAAAACTTATGTAAATAAAAATCAACCGCCGCGCCGCGCCGCATGTAGATACGACAAATGTCTGACATACACTTCATGGTGATAATGTTATTTGACTTTCATTTTTGGATAAATTTTTTCAGTGTGCTTCTTTTGTTTTCTATTGATGTTATTGTGCACTTTCTAGTTTCCACTGTTAGCGATTTCTATTTTAGGGCTAAACGACTAATATTATTACGCGGCATATGGCTTTTTATGATGACAGGGAATTTAAGTAGTTTGGGGTAAAATCGTACTTCGTAGATGTTAACCCTGTTCTCCATACAAATAACTCATCTGTAAATGACAATGACATTAACACAAATTACTCGTTTCGCCTTAAAATAGAAAACACCAAGAGTGGAAACTAGAAAGTGCACACTGACAGCAATAGAAAACAAAAGAAGCACATTGAAAAAATTTATTCAAAAATGGATGTCGAATGAGATTATCACCATAAAACGTCTATCAGGCATTTGTCATATCTACATGCGGCAGTTGATTTGTATTTGCTTAAGTTTTGAATTTATTATCTTTTTGTGGGAATTGTTTTATCTCTGGTAACATTATGAAACGTCAGAATTCCGGGGAATTAGTAATACGGGTATAGATACTAATCAGTAATCACTAATCTGTGGTGGTCACGCTGTGGTACGGTCATACTTCATATATAGACAAAGTACTCTGTGGGTCATATGGAGGTGGTACTCTGCTCTGTGGATTATTTATTTCAATTTATTTGATATTAATTTTGTTAAACCTAATTGGTGTTAGATTGAAAATTTTAATTTTATACCATACATATGTATATTCTTAGAGTGCATAAACATAATTTTTGAAATGTCATTGGCTATACGAAAATCGTCTCTTGATATTTTCTCCATGGGAAAATGGATCCTTCGAAGAGGTTAAGGGTTTGATTTTTGTGAAAACATTCAATTTTATTAAAAATTGAATTGAACCTTATTTGGTGTGTTTTATTTAATTTTCAGATTGTCGTTATTTATCTACACTACCTGAGAAAGCAGAGGTGGTTGAGGAAGAAGGTGAAAAGAAACCCGCTGGTCGTAAGACGAGGTTTAATAATCCTGTTCTTGAATACCGACATGCTTATCCCGAATTTCTTCCGGACCCTAATCCGAAATGGCGCAACAGTTTACGAGAAAAGATGGAAAGAGCAGACATGCTCAAAAGAAGAAGTCAAATTGACATACCGGAATTTTATGTAGGTAGGTATTAGTAAGGAGGTATAGATCGTCCAGAATCTCATGAAAAATAGGGAAATGAAATTCCAAGGTTAGCAACACTACGGCCGCCCTAGCGATAAACAAAGCAACTGACATTTTTTGTGAAATTGACTTCTTGCATTAACAAAAGTTTTATGTCGAGTAGTTTTTTAACTACCACAGTTTAATATTTCAAATAACTTGAACCGTTTACTGAAATTTAAATTGCCCAAACAAAGTAACTAGAATAGAATAGAAATAGAATAGAAAAGTTTTTTATTCAAATAAACTTTTACAAGTACTTTTGAATAGTCAAATGAATCTACCACTGGTTCGGAATGCCATTCCAACCGAGAAGAACCAGCAAGAAACTCGGCGGTTGCTCTTTTCCAAATTTACAATATCAATATAACAATTTTATGTTAAGTACATGATTGAATTGCCGTCTCGCGCATTGCTGGAACGAGTCAAATCCACGCCTTTTTATCATTTATATAAGTAATCTTCAATTTTATTCAGATACACTTTCACAAGCGCTTACGAATCGACAAATGAATCTACCACAGGTTCGGAATGGTGCTTACAATTCTACACATGTGAAGAAGGGCAGACAAAAGTAGCCCCATTTCCGACGGTGGCACCCGTACACGATCATGACGCATGATCCAGCCATTGCATCGCTCAACCATATTCGAGGGAACGTAACAACCCGCGCCACACGACACCACCACAGAAATGTTTAAAGAGAGCGTGACATACTTAGGCTACCCATGATCAAAGCATCGAATTGAACACCAATAATCAAATACTCATTTTAAGACATGAGTTAAATTTTCTTAGATTTTTTCCAAGCAACCTGTCATTGAGAAATTGCTCCATGCTTTTTTATCATTTATATTTTATATAATCTTCAATTGTATAATATGCTTTTTTTATGAGCATATTTTTAATAGAGTTCTTAAACTTGTGTAAAGGCAAGTCTAACTGCACTCACTAACCCGGAATATAAATGCAAAAACCAAGTAAACAACAAGCACAACACAAAAACAAAGTAATTGGATGTTGATTACTTTGTTTTTGTATTTAAAATCCAGTTGCTGGATTTTTCGTTTCGTGAAACGATCCTAGGTAAGGTGTTCTGAATGTAATTACTTTGTTTATCACTAGGGCAGCCGAGTTAACCTAGTGTTGCTTACTACAAAATTTAACTTCCCCATTTTTCATGAGATTGTGGTCGATCTATAACAGTGTCATAAACAAAGTTCAGTAGTATATATTTTTATTTGCAACATTATTTTCTTACTAAATTAACATTGTTGTAGTTCATAAGACTCTTGAAGGCCAAAAAAATCTGATTTGAAACTGGAATCATTGTTGATTCTATAAACTATTACTACTTGGTACTTGATTTAAAATAATCATAAGCAGCATAGTGTGACTAATTCTGTTGTACACAATCTCTAAATATAAACTAAAATGACAGGGCTAAATATATTCCTCTCTTTCACAATGCTCCCTGCAGAAAAGGATAGCACTATTTTTAACCCCCGACGCAAAAACGATGGGGTGTTATAAGTTTGACGTGTCTGTGTGTGTGTTTGTGTGTGTATGTGTGTGTCTGTCTGTTCCCCCGTAGCGCTCAAACGGGTGAACCGATTTGAATGCGGTTTTTTTTGTTTGAAAGGTGAATTTGTCGGGAGTGTTGTTAGCTATGTTTGATGAAAATCGGTCCAAGATGGCCGCCAGCACAAAATGGCGGATAACATATTTTTTCACAACCCCCTCAATCGTCGTCGTCGTCGCCCTCAACCGATAGACGTCTGACGTGCTGGACATAGGTCTCCTGTAGGGACTTCCACACAGCGCGGTCTTGTGCCGCCTGTGTCCAGCGACTCCCTGCGACTCTTGATGTCGTCGGTCCACCTAGTGCGGGGTCTACCAACACTGCGTTTTCTGGTGCGAGGTCGCCATTCTAGCACCTTGGGACCCCAACGTCTATCGGTTCTTAGGACTATGTGCCCCGCCCACGGCCCATTGCCACTTCAGTTTTGCAATTTGTTGAGCTATGTCGGTGACTTTGGTTCTTCTATGGATCTCCTCATTTCTGATTTGATCGCGTAGAGAAACTCCGAGCATAGCTCTCTCCATCGCTCTCTGAGTGACTCTGAGCTTTCTTATGAGATAGTTAGCGACTATGTCTCTGAGCCGTATGTCATCATTGGCAACACGCACTGTTCGAAGACTTTCGTCTTCAGACACTGAGGGATTTTGAACGTGAAGACATCGCGAAGCTTCCCGAACGCTGCCCATCCGAGTTGGATTCGGCGGTTGACCTCTTTCTCGAAATTGGACCTACCTAGCTGGACTGTATGCCCCACGTATACGTACTCGTCTACAATTTCGAGCGCCGAGTCCTCAACGATGACCAGGTGAAGCGAGACATGAGCATTTGACATGATTTTCGTCTTACTCATGTTCATTTTTAGGCCCACCTGTTGAGAGAAACCCTGCTGAGGTTGTTGAGCATTGTATTAAGGTCTTCCAGAGTCTCTACCCCCTCAATATGGGTATCAAATGAAAGGGCTTGACTAGTAGAATATCACTATGTAAATTCAAGATGGCTGCCACCACAAAATGGAGAATGTCGGGGGTTTTTAAAATTAAGTTAAACCTGTCAATTTAGTTTAAGTTTAGAGATTGTGTACAACAGAATTAGCCACATTATGTACTTAAAAATTTCTTGATGATATTCTCCTTACCGACTTTCTTGATGTTATTACATTGTATGTTTCTAGGCTCAATATTGGCGGTGACTATATCTGATCCGCACGCTCAGGGCAAAACAAACAGATTTGTCGGCATTTGTATTGAGCGCACGGGTTGCGGTCTCAGAGCTGAGTTTATACTGAGGAATGTTATTGATCATCAGGGAATAGAGGTAGGTATTATTACCTATGAGAGAACAAGAGGTTTATGCAATAGGAGGTTGTGTTTTTTACCCAACTACAGCAAAGCCAAAAGGAAGGATTATGATTTTAGCAGTCTATGTATGTATGTATGTATGTGTGTAAGTGGCCGATTTTTGTATGAGATTCTGTGTGTACCACCATAGCGCCTAAAGTACTGGACTGATTTTGATGAATGAGGTGTCTATTGATTCGTTGTTATGGTCCGGGTGATATAGGCTACATTTTATTTACGAAAAACATCTAGAAGTGACTTTCGCGCGGATATCTAGATTATAAAATTAGTTTCGGCATAGGCATAACAGATGGCGCCATTAGCTGCTTGCCCCGTGCTTTTGCCCACTAAATGATTAAATTATTAGGCATAGTCGGGTTTTAGTTTACAAACTTTACTTGTTCTAAACATTTTTCTTCAAACTTCTGGACCATATAATATGTAGTTTTTGCATTAAGTATTTTATTCCAATTAAATTCTGATGACACCTGCACATATTTGTCACAGTGGACTTGGAGTTGGTTGCTGTGCCATACATTTTCAGTGTCAATACTTTCACGTCAGCCGCGACGCATCAGTCGCGCGTATCTATCGCATGGGTTGCGACTCGTGGCAGTGCATCTTAAAAATATATACATTTGAAAACTTCTGTTTCTGTTACTAAATAGTCACAGGCGTTTTTATTCCTATTTCATTTCAGGTCAAATATGAGTTGTATGATCCTACAATACAATCGATCCAAGTACTGAGGCTAGAGAAGAGGCTCGATGACAAATTGTACTACTTGCGTGATGCGTTACCCGAGTACTGCACGTTCCCTCAGGACATGGACCCAGAAATACTGCCAGAAGGCACACCGGTACCTGTCAATCCTGTACAGGTGAGATGATATTATCATTTTTAGTTTTGCTGTTGTTGCCTGAAGGCGCGCCAATTAAAGCAGGCCGTGCCGTAATAAGTCTCCCGCCTGCATCATTTTCATAATTATTTTTTTTATCCATGGTAATGACTATGACTATGATGAGCTTGTTTGTGTTTTTATTGTATTATTTTTGTGTGTGCAATGAAGAATATAATCAATCAATCATGATTCACAAGTCAGGTCACAGTGTAACACACTACTGGCGGATTGATTAGATAGGAATAATATGCTATTAAATAGTCTAATGTGCATTTGCAATCATCAGTCTTGTGGCTAGCTTAGTCACGTCTTGTAAGTAATGAGATAAAATAAATTGTAGGACTAACTAACAAGTTTTCTGTCAAGAAATTCTCAGTAGCAGCCTGGAGTTGGGAAGTTTGTGCTGATACAGTTGCCTGAGAGAATATGCAGAACTGTTGTTTCTGATATCGGTCGTGTCGTGTTTATGTCATGTTTAGTTGCGTGCAAGCGAGAGCGCGGAACATGCGATAGAGAGGCACGATCATCCTAAGCGTTCGGCTTGTGACGCATCTATCTCTTTGTTTTCTTATGACGTTATCACGTAAAATTATCAGCCATAAACCGACTTTACAGACAGCCAATTTTTTTAATTTATTTACAGGTAAAATTAAAACCGAGGCCCTGGCTTGAAAGGTGGGAGAGACAAGAGTTGAAAGGCGTCTCAAATATTGAGGAACACTTGAAAGAAAAGGACAGAGTTAGACGGGAGCTAAGAAAAACACCATGGGAGAAATATGATTTAATGAAACAGTACAGGTAACATGATACCTAAAAAAAATTAAAGATGATTAAGAATAGAATAGAATAGAAAAGTTTTTTATTCAAATAAACTTACAAGTACTTTTGAATCGTCAATTGAATTTACCACTGGTTCGGAATGCAGTTCCGACCGAGAAGAACCAGTAAACTCGGCGGTTGCTCTTTTTCTCTCTTTTTTTTTTTGTTGCTCATTCGACGGGTATCAGCTGATAGCTAACTAGCAGGTGTCATTATACTACAGTCTGTTTTTCTTTAGTTATCTTAAAAGGTAAACAGGTTCGTTCTCGTAAAAATGCGTAAGCGACGCGACGTTGCACGGCGCATAGGACGTTTTTACCGCGAACTAACAATGAAGTCATGATTTAAGTGAAAAGTCAAATACAAGAACGTCTAAAGCGCCGGGGAAAGAGAGTTACTTACGCGTTTTTCCGAGAAGGTTTTTGCGATTTGTTTACTTTTTAAGACAACTAAGGAAAAATAGATTGAAGCTAACTGCACGTCGTCTGCAGACCAATTGCATGCGAAATGCGCAGTCGGTCTGCAGTTTGACGGCTTCTCTGGCGCAGTTGTGAGTTCCGTCTTATAAGCGGGAAGTTCCAGGTTTGATTCCTGGCAGGTGCGATTTGGTTTAGGTATAATTTCTAAATTGTCTCTAGTTGGTTTAGTGGCAAGCTTTAGCCAACCGATTTTGTGTTCCGGTACGAAGCCGCATATAAACCGATGAGGGGTATGGGTTTAATGAAAACCTGCCATACATCCTAGGATAGCCCACTTTCATCTCATTGTTAGACTGTATCGTCACATACCATTGGGTGAGATCGCAGTCAAGGGCTAACTTGTAGATGAATAAAAAAAAGTTGCAATGCAGCTATGTCAACTGCAGTTCAACAGAATAATTCATCCCGCTATTTTGCAATTATCTAGTCTAGACACTTAAAAATTAAACTTTTCGTATTGTAGGAAAACGATTCCTGCTGAAGATCAAACAGAGATATGGGGCGAAGTGTACAACCAACTGCAACAAATGCGCGTTTCCCGCAAGAAATTAGCAAGAAAACGTCCGTTTGCAGCACCTAAGCCGCAACTTGGCTAACAATAAAACAATGTATATCTATCATTTAAGTAGTTTACGATTACAGTTTAATAAATTAGATGTATTTTTTTATATTGGTTTTATTCAATTTAAACATTTATTATCACTACATAGTATAAAACAAAGTCGCTTTCTCTGTCCCTATGTCCCTATGTATGCTTAAATCTTTAAAACTACGCAACGGATTTTGATGCGGTTTTTTTTTAATAGATAGAGTGATTCAAGAGGAAGGTTTGTAAGTAGAAAAATTGGACCCGGTAGGTGGTGCTAATAGCGGGCAGTACGACGTCTGCCGGGTCCGCTAGTAAATTATAATCAAGATTATGTAATAATAATAATAATTTCAGCACAAAGTCTTTAATTGGTACCCCCAATATCAATTTAAATAACCGAAAGTTTCTAAATCCCATTAGTTTTGGGGATCAGGTGCCCTACAGCATCAGGATTGAGGAGTTGGAATCCAAACTTTCTATAGAACAGGGTTGCAATGTTTCTCTATCGATTAAAAAAAAAATTACGCAAATCGGTTCAGAAATCTCTGAGATATCGGTGTACATAGGTAGAAAAACACAACTCCTCCTTTATTGAAAGTCGGTTAAAAAAGTAGCCTATGTTACTCCCTGGTTAATTCTCTACTTGTATGGGAAAGTCCCGTCAAAATCGGTTCAGCCGTTCCGAAGATTAGCCCGTTCAAACAGACAGACAAAAATATTAAAAACGTGTGATTCGGTTATGGTACAGTTCGAATAACCGTTTGAGCTTAATATGAGGTAGTTATTTCGAAATTACAGACAGACACTTCAATTTTATTTATTAGTATAGATCAGTATAAATATAGAAGAAATAGAGTATAAGTATAATCTATGACGTATAGGTATAGAAAAACAAATGTTTGGTGACAGATAAAAAATAATCGTAGACTTTGACGTGCTTTGACAGTCTGAAAAGTGATTTTTATACAATACGACAATCCTTAGATTAGAACTCGAAAGTCGAAACACGATGTCATAGAGTCGCGATGTTTACGAAATGGTGTGCATTTTTAAACAAAGTATAAGTAAATTAAAGTTTTTATAAAACTAGTACATAAAGCTTATTAAGACTATTTAATCTATAACCTATGTATAATTTGTCCAGTAGAATTAATTTAATGTTGATTTATTTGGAAAAATTGGTTATTTTAGTATTTACAATGTCGTATCACGTTCACGTGTCGTGTTATGTAAGTTGGCGTAAAAGTGCAGTCTACGCGTGCAATACGGGATCGGGCGATTTGCAGAATGCGATTTCTATGTTATGAATTGAATGCTGAATGAAGTAATAAAATACTTATAAAACTATCTGTTAGGAGATAATTAATCAACTCGGTTTTATGTTGTGCTAAAGTGCGATAAAAAGTTTTCTATGTGAGCTTGGTGTCGGAATTTTCGTGTTGCATTTTACACCTGTCGCCGGTGAGTATTTTGTTGTTTTATTGCATTTACAGACAAGAGAAAAACGCATCAGGCTATTATAAACACCACAGGTGTTATTATCCTTTAAAAGTACGTGGATTTGACTGTTATCACAATACACTAGAACTTGAAAAGTACCTAATAACATGCTAATAACTTTATAAGTTTGCATGCAATAAATTGCAATTGTATTAGTCCAACCTTGATTAATCGATTCGCGTGTATGCAATTAGATGCAGTGCAGTTGGTTCTTTTATTTATTATCTTCTCTTTGTTTGTTCAATGTTTTTTGTGTGAGGAAATAAAGATTTTATGAATGGATATTTAAATGACTAAATTTCAATAACTTAACTGTACAAATCAATTAGTAGTTGATGAGGCTTTTTTTAATAATAGTTGCTCGCTTAGTTTCTTTGGAATATTTAAGCCAAATTATTCTAATACCTATATTACTAGGTACTTTACCTATATGTATATAAGAGAGAGAGATGAACATCCCAAACACTGACTTTTTGACATGGTTAAATGGACAAAATGTGAACTTTAGGTACAACAGTTACTTAACATTCGAAACGTTCTTTAGCATTAGGGTTGCAATTTTTTCTAGAGTGCACTTTGACTTTGCTCAGACTGACAGACACACATACATCAGGTGCTGTGTGATTAAGACTAGGATACAATCAAGAATCAGCATGTATCACATAGATTGGGTTGGATTACTGAAAATGTGTTTCTGACTTTAATTAATGTTATAAACAGCTGAATAATTTGCAGCAGCACCAACTCAACTTAAAATAAAACATTGAATTGTGAGCTTTATATTGTGACTTACTATTTTAAGCAATAAATTTCACAAGAGACTGCTTCTTATTTAAAATGTCAAATTTTACTGTATTTGACACAATGTTAAGATCAATGCTTTACTTTGAGTCGAATGGTGTGGAGAGAAATTATGTGCACAAGTCCATAATATTCTCTTGCAACTAGTGTACTAGCCTTGTTAGAACAACCATTCCTAGAATCTTTATTGGAACGGTTGGTTGGCCATCTATTAATCATAATCATTTCATTGTTCGGTATTCAAAATAATCATAAATGTGAAAAAAAAAAAACCTTTTTCATTGATTGTTAGTATTCATTCAAACACATGATTGTATTATATATAAAACATATGAACAAAAATCTAATTTAAATGAAAAAAATACACTAGAAGCTTTTCTGAATATATTAGTACTTTCTCCCTTCCACATTAAGGGCCTGTTTCATCACCTTCTGATAAGTGTTGGATAGCTTATTTACAACTTTTGTTTTTGTCACTGTATATATAAAGTAAGAAAGTGACAAAACTTACGCTTAGGCTATTGAACACTTATCGGAAGGTAGTGAAACAGGCCCTAAGTGAATTTACCAGTTTCTTACAAGTGGCCATTTCACATTTGTGGTGTTGAATGTTGAACAATGTTATTTTATGTAATGAAGGCTTTTGATGTGTTGGCTTTACTTATTCTGACTAAATGATAACTTCCCTATAAAATGTTCTGAATGATGATGAAAACAAAATTGAAATCTATAAGTTCAAGCCAACACAATATTAACAATAATATTTTGTTTTATTTTACTTTTACTTTATTGAGATTGATATTTGTTATGTTTTTTCATAGGTTGAAAACAGAATCCATTCTCTCCAAGCCATACCACCTGCCCTCGCCCAATGCCATATCCTACCACTATCATTTTACAAGCAAAACCATACTGTTATACCTGCCTAATAAATTATATCCTATGTGACCAAAATGAGTGTTTTCTGTACCTTATCCCTAACATACATAAATTGTTGGAAAACATTAAAATTTTCGATCTATAATGTAAACAATATAAACAAATTCCTTACAAAATCAAACTGAAAAAATATCTGATAGATAGAACTGAAAAGATCGAACTGAGTAAATAAGTTCTCTATCTATACTAATATAATAAAGCGGAAGAGTTTGTTTGTTTGTTTGTTTGTTTGAACGCGCTAATCTCTGGAAGTACCTGTCGGATTTGAAAAATTCTTATTGCATTTGGCAGTCCTATTTTTGGGGAAGGTTATAGGCTATTGAATATTCCTAAAATCTCCCCTTAAGGGTGGTAAAATAGGGGATGAAAGTTTTTATGTGAAGTTTTAATTATTTTTATTATTAACTTGAAATTTGGAAGGTAGGTTCTTTCTAGGGCGTAGATATCAGCCTAGAAAATATTTTACGAAATTCCTCCCCTATGGGAGCAAAATGGGGGTAGGACGGTTATATGAAAGTTCTATGTTTTTGAAGTTACAGATACAAAAATCGGTATGTAAGTTATTAGTTTTAAATAATAAAAACCTACTTAAATTATTTTGGTAAATCTCTTCTTAAGGGTGGTAAAACAGGGGATGGAAGTTTGTACAGGGAAGTTTGAATTATTTTTATTATTAACTTAAAATTTAGGTTAATAATAACAATCTATCTATCTATACTAATAAATAAAATTGAAGTGTCTGTCTGTAATATCGAAATAACTACCTCATATTAAGTTCATATGGTTATTTGAACGGTACCATAACCGAATCACACGTTTTTAAAATTTTTGTCTGTCTGTCTGTCTGTCTGTCTGTTTGAACGGGCTAATCTTCGGAACGGCTGAACCGATTTTGACGGGACTTTCACATACAAGTAGAGAATTAACCAGGGAGTAACATAGGCTACTTTTTTAACCGACTTTCAAAAAAAGAGGAGTTGTGTTTTTCTACCTATATACACCGATATCTCCGAGATTTCTGAACCGATTTGCGTAATTTTTTTTTTAATCGATAGAAAAACATTGCAACACTGTCCTACAAAAAACTTGGATTCCAACTCTTCAATCCTGATGCTGTAGGGGAACTGACCCCCAAAACTAATGGGATTTAGGAACTGTCGGTTATTTAAATTGATATTGGGGGTAAAAATTAAAGACTTTATCGTTGAATGAACTCGAGTTGGTACATATTCAACTCCTCAACCCTGATGCTGTAAGGAATTGCATTCCGAAATCGTGGGGATCCCACGGAATTTTTCTGTTTTGGTGACAGGTTACTACAGATAGGCAACTTTTTGTACTGGAAAATCAAAAGTTCCCATGGGATTTTTAAAAACCTAAATCCACACGGGCGAAGCCGTGGGCATCATCTAGTAATATAATAAAACTGTAACAGATCCAATTATGTACATTGAAGATATTTTGAAAATTTTTATTGGAGGGCACTCTATAATCGATACTGAAGCCAAAACTGCAATTTTTTTCATTTTTGTCTGTCTGTCTGTCTGTCTGTCTGTATCTTGGCCGCGCATCACGCCGAAACTACTGAATGGATTCAAATGAAACTTGGTACGATTTGAGTATATACTCCGAGGTAGGTTATAGGATACTTTTTATCCCGAAATTCAGCACGGTTCCCTTGGGAGAGGGGATGAAAGTTAAAACGTGTATTTAGCTGTAATTCATTAACGCGTAGTTCGATTTCACTCATTATTTTTTTGTTATAAAGGTAGTACTTTATATATTATACTGTAAATATTTCAAGGTCATAGGTTTTTTAGTTGAGAAATGACAGACATTACAACCGTCAGTATTGGGTTCAAATAACTTGGGACACGGATCTTTGAACGTACGGCTTATTTTAAACTGGTGTGCGTTTAAATTTATGTTTATCGGTCTGTTTATTTGTTCCAACTAATCTCCGAAACGGCTGGATCGATTTCAATGGAACTTTCAATGGCAGATAGGTGATGTTATAGGGAGTAACTTAGACTACATTTTATTTAGGTACATAAAAGAATTATGGGATCCGATCATCCTATATAAAACCTATAAACACGCGAACGAAGTCGTGGGGGTCAGCTAGTAAACAATAATAAAGTTAGGTTCTTTCTGGGGGTAGGCATCAGCTAAGAAAAAAATTGAGGAGAATCCACTCCAAAGGGGGTAAAATGGTTTATTTATATCACGACATCAGTTTATGAACTTAAATATAATAAAACAGGGATTCTGTACTAATTATTATCGGACGTAACTACATATTGACGTAATTTTTTGCAGTTTCGAATTTTTTTGTTGAAGACCTGGAGTGTGACAGACTACTATATTATCCCGGGAAAATAAAAGATTCCCGTGGGACTTTAAAAAAATCTAATACCGCGGACGAAGTCGCGGGCAACAGCTAGTGAGAAATAAGCCAAAATACATTTTCTCTCAATTTAAACCTTAATCACTGGTGTTTGTATTTTTACAACTTTTAAAAGCACTCTGCAGCATGTTTGTGTTGGCTTTCTCACTGAAAGGTTTACTGTTGACTTGCTAGGTACATTATTGATCAAAGATTAAAATGCAATTCGACAAGAAGATATTATACTAAATCAGCAATTTTGCAATCTCATCTATCAATGAGATTGCAATCTCATTGATAGATGAGCAATCTCATTCTGACCGTTTGAATCTGGTTTGAATGCACTAATCTCAAAAAGTGGTGTATACATAGAATATTATTTAAGACCACGGTTTTGGGAGATAGAAGTTGCCCTTAGGCCCGGCGCACACTGAAAGCAAAGCATTTTCTGAGAACACTGAATAATTAACTTTACGACTATTGACATACGGTCAATAATTGCATTCCAAAAATAAATACGCGAACACACGCGCGCGCGTTCACGCACCTACCGTGCCGCGCGACCGTATGTCTATAGTCGTAAAGTTAATTATTCTGTGTTCTCAGAAAATGCTCTGCTCTGCGCTGCACTTGGTGTGCGCCGGGCCTTACATTTTAACTCCACAAAATTCGTATGTTATGTGGTGATTGTATATAAGTTGCACTAATTACTGCTCACACGTTTCAATCCCAGTCGCCAGTGGATTTATTGAGACTCTGAACATTTTGATACCATGCTCAAACGTCATCAAAATGCGATGCAGCATCAAAGTAGATACGTAGTCACTAAAACGCGCAACGCATCAATCGATGCAGCATTTATTTAATTTCGTTGATCGCTGATAACAAATACTCAATGTAGGTAGGTACCCTAGCAGGTGTGCTTTGGTTTAGGTGATTTTATTTATCAAGTCTCTGCTGGTAAAAAGTTTATTGAACCTTTAAAAAAATCAGTCGTGATAATATGTGCTTAACTTATCTACACGTGGTTTATCTAGCTTACGAAACCGGATGACGGTCAAACGAGCGCGCCGGGTGTGAAAACATCGCCTATAGAGTTACCCACGTTTAGACGCGGAGACACCGTCCACACTTCACCGTTCACAATAGGTATTTTTATCAGATTAATGAAACAAAAAAATCATGTGTTGCTTAGACATCCAGTCTTATGGACTCAGAATCCAGTCTCATCTATATCTATATGGACGGTTAACTACCAAGACCTGGTGACTTTTTTTAACAAATAACTTTTTTTTTACTATATCTTCACGTCATAAAAACGTGGAGAAATAGTAAAAAAAATCTATCTCACGGAATGGAAAAATCTTGTAAAAGAATTAGCAATGTTTCGGATATTTTTATTAATGTGGATATACCTTATCTACCTTAATAACGTGAGAGCAAACTTTATAGGGTTTTTGTGCCTGGCAAACTTTTGATATTTTGCTTATTATAAAGGCTGGATCGATTTTGCGATGGGACTTTCACTGGTAGATGCCAGCAAGATATGAGCTCAAAGGAGCTTAGTAAAAACAAAAAGTTCCTACGGGAGTTTTAAAAACCAATATCCAGGCGAACGAAGTCGCTGGTATCCGCTTAACCTAAATCCACGAGGACGAAGTCGCGGTCATCAGCTTATAAGCAATAAATAGTCTGGTAGATAGCTACGTCACAGCCTACGTCTAGCCATTTAGGGGCGTTGAACTATTCCTTCAATCAGGTAGCTTTGAAAATACATTTCTTTCGTCTTCCCTCTTCGTAAAAGTTAATTTTGGAAGGCGTTTATTGCTTAAAGTTGCACAGGCGCCATTCCTGTTTATGAGCGTCTTCTATGAAAAGAGTTATGTTAAGTCATAAACAGCGCTGAACTTTTATGTTTTCCCAACTTCCTATTCGTATGTTACGAAAGGAAATAATTAAATGATTTCCAGTGTAAATATTTAGTCGGAGAGATTTAACAGCAATTTAATTTTTAGCAGTTACTACTAAAAAATAAATTGCAGTTAAATTCCTGGCTAGCTAGGAAACAAAATTTTTTAGAAAATTAACACTTATGAGTCAGAAAAATAGTATTCAAGGCGCAAATCAACTAATTCGTTAGCGAGACTTTACAATAATTGTTCGGTCGGCACCATTTATAACCGTCCAGATAACACCTGTTTTTTAAATTGTTAGCTTAATAGTAGATGTTTCGGGTAGGTCATCATCACTACTGCCCCATTACAGGCACGGGTTTCCTTTCAGAATGAGAAGGGTCCGGGTCGACCTGCTTTAACTTTATGTAGTAATGTAAAAAAAAACACGAAAAAAAATTCTCCCCATCCTTATATTTTCTGTATCAGTAATGCTACTTACCATATTATTTTCACTTTATGATAATAGTGTCATTTTGGTACTGGTAACTGGTAAACATGACTAATACAGCAATCGATATGCTTTATCATATATGCGTAACTGCCTTAAATCCGGCATTAGGTACATATACCCGATAGAGTAAATATACCTAGATATATAGTTAATGTAGCCTTGCCAAAATATCACTTATCTTTTAATACCAACAGTGTAATCTGAGCTAGATAAACGCATGCCTTGGGCGGAGATTTTTCCATGAAAGTAGAATACCTAGTTACATAGGTACCTACAGAAAAAAGAGGTTTAAAAGCGCTTTTTGAAAATTGTGCTCTATTTAACACAAAATGATGATATTATGAAAAAAAAAATAGTATTTCCTGTTTCCGCCCGGGATCGAACCGGGGACCTTGTGCGTGTGAAGCACACGTGATAACCGCTACACTACGGAAACATGGTAACAGGATGACCAAATTATTGTGCATGTTCTAACATGTGAGTAGCTACATAGGTAAGTGTCCCTTTTAAAGTACATAAATCCTTCGAAAATGACACGAGGAGTGGGTAAATCTTATCTATCTATAATAATATAAAGTAGCTTGTCCTGACTGACTGACAATCAACGCACAGCCTAAACTACTGAAGCTAGAAACTTGAAATTTTCACAGTAGCTTCCTTTTGTGACGTAGGCGCACACTAAGAAAGGATTATTGCGAATTCCACCCCTAAGAGGGTTAAATAGGGGATGAAAGTTTGTATGAAAGTCCGTCATTTTTCAAGTTATATCCATGAAAATTGGTATTTAGGTTTTCGGTTAAAAATAAAGAGTTACGCGTTTAAGAAACTTCGAAAAAAATACCCCCAAGTGGGTTAAATGGGGAATGAAATTTTGTATGAAAGTCCGTCATTTTTAAAGTTATATCAATGAAAATCGGGATTTGTACTGTCGGTTAACAAGTATAAATTAGAAATTTAAAAAACCCCCGACATTCGCCATTTTGTGGTGGCGGCCATCTTGGATTTGCATAATGCTATTCTACTAGTCAAGCCCTTTCATTTGATACCCATATTGACAGTGTTGTGTTAAAATATGTAATCCGCCATTTTGTAGCGGCGGCCATCTTGGACCGATTTTCATCAAACATAGCTAACAACACTCTCGACTAATTCTCCTTTCAGACGAAAAAAACCGCATTCAAATTGGTCCACCCGTTTGAGCGCCACAGGGGAACAGACAGACACACACACACACACACACACACACACACACACACACACACACACACACACACACACACACACACACACACACACACACACACACACACACACACACACACACACACACACACACACACACACACACACACAGACACGTCAAACTTATAACACCCCGTCGTTTTTGCGTCGGGGGTTAAAAATAAAGAATTACGTGTTTCAGGAATTTTGGAAATTCCACCCCCAAGTGAGATTTATAAGAATCCACGCGGGCGAAGTCGCGAGCATCAGCTAGTAAAAAACTATATTCTTATGCTGTTGTAAACTAAACTTGAAAGAAATGTTATCAATTATTATTATCATCAGAACTAAAAATATTCATGCCGTTTTTTTTCTTGCCTAACATACTGTCCGCCTGTGCCGTCCGCCTACTATATCCTATCCTTTTTATATTAAAAAATAAATAAAATAGACTTACGTTTGATTGAATTATAAATGCACTCAATTTAGTTAGTCGTATTTGTATGTGATCTAAATAAAGATCGGACTCTAAGTTCAGAATAGCACGTATTCGATCTCCCTACATTACGGGACATGGTAAATTGAATGCAATAAGTAGATACCACGACAGTTATGCTGTAAAGCCAAAACACCGTTAATCATTAATTGCACTATTTATTGCAATTAATTGACCCGTTAATCATTAGTCACAAGTTGGATACCATAGCCAATTCAATCATAATCGTATACGGTATAGAGTAATGCATAAAGTGCCGGCATAAGGGCACTCACAAACCATTGCATTTTAACCGAAGAAAAAGGAAGAAGGTTCTCAAGTCGGCGCGTACCTACTCGTCATATGCAATGACCAGTGACCACGCCATAACTTTTGACAGAGTATAAGTACCTAATACGATTCTCATGTTTTTTTTTTTGGACAGAGTCCTCAAAGTTGGTTCCATTTAAAATTGATTGTGCAGTCACTGAGTTTATATGGCAAAGAGGAAATATTGTAGCCACTACAACTAAAAAATAAAAGCTTTAAGAAGCTGAAATTTCGAATGGAGATAGATTATGCCCTGACTTAACACATATCCTGGAAAAATCCACAGTTCCCGCGGGATTTTGAATTTGATTTTGAAAAACCGAAATTTGCTATAGCAATCTACAGCTACAGCTGTAGGTAGATTACTATAGCAAACGTACTTGAAAGTAGGTATAAAGGTTGGAAAAGGGAGCGAGAACGGGAACCGGAAATCCACAATTCCCTAGGGATTTTGAAAAAACTAAACTACGCGGGCAAAGCCGCGGACAAAAGCTGGCTAAGATAATATAAATTTAATATCGAAGATTGTTTGACATGCTTCGAAAATAAAACTGATAGTCATCGTTGTTGCAATCACCAAAACAAAGAGCTGAAGCTAGCAAGTAATTATGATGAAGAATGCATGTCAAATAAAAGGTTCAATCAATACTTATTATAATGTTGATTCATTGCGAAGAGTTATAATTATGTAAGAGCACGCGTTGTACAAGATATGCATTGAGTTATTTATTACTTCAAGATTTCTTTTAGTCCACTCAACGAAGACCAAAAACTGAATTCATAGCAATATTCATTTATTGTTTGAAACCTAATTTGAAACAATAAATAAACTAAGGACACTGGTAAAATTGTTTTTCTGTTAAGTTTTAATAATAGTAGATTGTGATACAAGGGTGGTAAGTAAGTCTCTACAAAGGAGCTGTCTACCATTAGCATGAGTTTCTATAAAAACCATAACGCTCGTGTATCACACGACACGACATCTTTATACGCGCGACGACGCGACGCGATATATTTGTGAGAAAACATATATAAATACAATAACGGTTTTAGGGTTCCGTACCTCAAAAGCGATCACTTCGTTATCTGTCTAACAGTGTCTAAAGCGCTGTTCAGGCCCTTCAATAAGAAGTCTGCTTAGGTGTTAGCGCTTTGTACTAAAGTCTAATGCGAGCGTACCTACTTAAATGCTATACCGAAGAGTATTTCAGGCAAAAATTCAAACAAAAATATCTTTTCTAATTACATTAGCCAGCTTTACTGCCCAATTGTAATCCCCTGAAATGCGCCTGTAACAATTCATTGCATGTTTGTTCGTTATAAATGTTTTTGTGACGTAGGGTTGTGACTTGCGATCACAATATGGGGGTACAAATGGGGTAGCTCATTCCCTTAACACTGTACTGGGTACGATTATTCAGTTAAGTTATTACATAATGGAATTTAATTTTATTCAGACTGCCTATAACTGTGCAGACAATACGAAGTTAAAAGGAGCTATGATGACAAAGCGTACTAAAGATACGTGCGTGTCCTTTGTTATTTCGGAGTGAGGATTGTGATTTTGCTCGCACGAGTTTGCCTTTCAACTAATGATTATGAGGTCTGTAGTCCGTACCTACCGAGAGATAGGTGTAAAACCCTTACGTCAATGGGATCACTTTATTTTTATGGCTATTATAGTTAAATGAACTAAGCTAAGAAAATAAAGTAAGTATTGGTATATATATACTGTATATAGGACTAGGTAAGTATATCATGTATGTATATTGTATATGCATTGAAATTGTAAAGACGGCGTTAGAAACTCTAGCAATAACAAAATTGATGGAACGGATAACGCTGGGCTCTCGTAGCACTCTATTGGGCAAGATTCGTGCAGATTTAAACGTTAAATGTTCAAATTAAAAATTAAAACTAAAATGATTTTGATATAGCCCAATGGCCACCTTGCGGCTTTATATGGCTTGTCATAAGTCAACATATACCAACAACGGTTTCTTAGAAGAGCTGGCAAGAAACGCAGAGTTCTTCGTTTCATCAATCATCAAAAATAGTGTTACTGGATATTTATCCAGTATGATATGATAGAGCCTTAATCCGCCTCACACAAATTGTTCCTTGTTAGGTTACTTCCTACTTAATAAACTGTGCAGGTTTTCATATAGCATAAAATTGCTTGAATTCGATGTAGTCTGTGAACACAGTGACTTTATTATGATTGCATAAAATATGATCTTTGTTCTTTTATAATATCTCTCCTATTTTAACAGCTACTTCAACGTTTGTTTTAGGAATTTTATAGTCGTGCTTAAGTCATTTCGGGCGACAGTTAAGGATATGTATGTTATTGAATGTACTCGTAGTTTTAATGAGCGACAAGTCGCCTTATGTGGTTCTAGGTAACAGTTAGGGTAAGTCCGGGGTAGATGGCCCTAGTAACTTTAAAACTCTATAGTGAAGGAATTATGATGAATAAAACATTGAATTAATATAAAACGTAAACTTTGTTTATTACTCTTATCAAACATTAACGATAAATTACTTTAAAAAACGCAAACAATGTAATTTTGAACTTTAAAAAAAAACTAGGACTGGCCATCTCTCCCAGAGTGTCCGGGGGTGATGGCCATAGTAATCGGGGGGAGATGGCCAATAATCTTCTTGCCTTTCCCTTTGCTCTTGAGATCTTTTAACTCCTTTTTTTCTTATTACCGCAGTAAGAACACATGTCCTCAAACTCGGTGCAGTTTTCATGCACCCAAAACATGCAAATATTGTATTGCATCCAATCTTCAACTAATTGTGTCCTGTAATAATTATCACCACAATCTCAGCAGTTATCTTTCTCTCTATCTTCAGATTCACTTTCAGAGGTATCATTGAAAACGATGGGAATTTCTTCGCAACTGCTATCAGTCAACCTACGAATTGCCTTTCGTTTCTTAACAGTTTTTTTTCTTAGGTCTATAAGTCATAGTATCTGTTTTTATCATTTTTGGTTTTTTTTACTTTTCTTCCTTTTTTTCTTTTTCATTTTCTTTCGATTTTCGTTTTTCAATATGATCTTCAGATGTCAAAATGATGCTTACTTATTTGGCTCGTTTCCAAACCTCGTTTAGTTTAACAGGCAGTGTAGACTTCGTCTGGGGCCTGAATCTGAGACTCAAAATTGACTTGTAATTCTTCTCAAATCATCGATAGTCAATGGAAAGCCTCTCGACTGCATGTCTTTTATATGCTTGCTCAGTCTTTTTTCGGTTTCTGCACCAAAGGTTGATGATAGTCCTATAGGTCCTATACAATGAACACAAAATTACTTTGCTATAATCCGCTAACAGTGACAAATTTGTAGGCACAACACAACACCACACAAATTCAACTCGACGATCGTTTCGCTCCGACAAAAGTCCCATAGGTCCCTTTGTGTAGTTGTTTTGTTTTAACCTTCTTTCTAGTGTTTTTCTTGGAATATGGTAAATAAAAGAGGCCCTATAAACCGTCATCCCTCCTCTGTGTACTTCTGACACAGCATTTTTTAAGTCTTCTTCGCTCCAGGCACCTCGTCCAATAGCCGCCTTCCGTACGTATTGATTAGGCATCTATAGAAACATTGAATTTTAAAAATAGATTTAAATTAGGACATTTAATTTTATGGCTATCTCTCCCGTAAATAATTTGGCCATCTTTCCCGATTGTCCGGGTGAGATGGCCACAGTACTTAATAAAAGCAACTTCTCAATTTTGTAGTTAATTTTTAAGTTAGAATGACGAGAAAGTTATTTACTTTACAAAGAAATCACAAAAACGGACAAAACTTTCAAAACTTTTTTGTGACCACTTAATATGTCTTGCCCTTAGTTTAATTTAAACGTGTTATTAAAAAACAAAGTCAAATTACTCACCTTTCCATAATTTTTTCGCAAAAAACTCCATGCCGGCTTGTTGCCCGTGCCGAAACGAATCGAACTAAATTATAGTAGGTGCCATCTATTAATAATTACTTCGACTTTTTTCTATTGGCCATCTCTCCCATACGGCCATCTCCCCCGGAATTACCCTATATACCTATTACGTCTTTGTCGAAATACCAAAGTAGTCCTAGTGCCTAGTTTTTAAGCTTCAATTCTATTTTTTTCTTTACTTTAAATCGACTTCCATAAAAGTAGGAGGTTCTCAATTCAGATTGTATTTTTTTTTGTTTTGTATATACCTACACCGATTTCTCTGAGATTTCTAGATCTTTTTTAATCGATAGATAGATGAAGATTGCGAAATGGTCTCATTAAAATCAACGCCTCAAATCCTAATTAAGGAACTTTTTACTTGTTACCAAAATATGTAGAATATAATAGAATAGGTTCCTACCACTGGTTCGGAATGCGATGGTGGATGTGAATGGTTCGGAATAGACTTCATAATTGGACTTTGGATCCCAACACGCCAATCCATACAGGGAAATATCTACTCAAGTTAAACGACGTCCCTTCCTTGACGCAAAGCGTTTTATTATTTTATTTATGCGACGCGATGTTTCATTTCGATGTCATCGCGATCCAGCAATCTCACGTTTTTCCGCCTTTCTATGCAATTCCTTTAAAGGGACGCCTGTGTAATTCTATGCGAATCACGGTTATCAGTATGTAGATTCAAAGGAGCTTTGGTTGCTACATTGGTTGGTTTTCTTGTTTCTTGTTTGATCATGAATAAATTAGAATGTTTTCAAATCGTATTTTATGTGGATAAAAAAGATTGCGAAATTGTCCTATAAATATTTCTGGCTCCAACTCATCAATTTTGATGCTGCTCTCCTAAGCCATGGTGTAACACATGGTGTAACAGTTACTAAATATGTTTGTTGATTGTGAATTCCTATTTTAGGAACCCAGCATAACCAACCTATACTATATCATTGAACTCCGGATCTCAACTGCTCACTCCTAAGCCGTGGGATTTAGGGACTGTCGATTGTAAATTCGTAATGTAGAAAGTAGAAACCAATTAAATTGCATTATATTACAATTACAATGCAATTATAGGTACTTCATTTTACTCCGAAACAGCTCCTCAATCCTGACGCTGCTGCCTACTGAAATTCTAATTTACACAAAAAAGCCTACAATGAAAATTATTTCCAAAAAACCTACTTCAAACGGCACTGATAGCAAACTAAATACTTAAGAACTATAAATAAATTAAGCAAGACAATTTCATCTAGCATTTGCACACTTAAATCAGGGAGTCAAATTGAAACATGACTGCAGAAAGCGCTAACTGTCACAACCAGCCAACAACCTTGCAGCCTCGGAGAATGAGAAAGTTGCTCGTTTTGAATTTATTACTTATTCAAATTCAAGAATAATGAGCTAGATTGTCCTATGTCAATTTCGAGGTAAGTATCTACAAACTCTATACCTAGCTACTCTACTTAGAGAAATGTAAATCGTTTTACGATTGCCTTGATTGTAATGTACCTAACTAAAGCTAGCTGATGCCCGCGACTTCGTACGCATGGATTTAGGTTTATCAAATTCACCCCTTTAGGGATGGAATTAATGGAAAAATTCCGTCCTTAGTCCGTCCTTAGTTAGAGGTGCATCTATGGCACTCAAGGAATGTTTCCTCCCAAATCTTTAGGTCCATCTGTTTAGGCTGATTCTGCCGCATCTAGCGTATCGTAGAAATATTAATGACGTCAGCAGGGGTCGAATGGCGTGACCTCTGCTCAAGCATTTTTACTGCACGCCTGATGCTGACAAGAGCGTCGCCAACTGATGGGCAAGGGAGGGGAGGGGGGGGGGGGGCAGTTGATATATGAATGATGGGAAAAGTGAGAATTTTAGGATCAGTCGAGAGGTTATGAAGCAGCATGAGCAAATGTATATTTTTTCAAACCTATTGGGGAAGGGGGGACAGCTGTTTACCCCCCCCCTCCCTGCACTTCCTTGGCGACGCCCTTGGATACTGATATCGTCACTCGTAACCCCAGTGCAGGAGAATATGGCTACTACGCCTCGGGCGCCTTCTTTGAGTCTACTGCCAATCAGCGATCTTCTAAAAACGTAGACAACTATTTCGTTTTAAATCCAAAAGGAACTGTCACAAACAAAAACTAAAAAAAATAACGATCATAAAGCAAAAACATGTCAACGATATCAATCAGCACGAGCTTTTCTTTGATCTCACTTCAAGAGCGCCTTAAGATCGAGTAGCGTCTTCAAATACACACTAATAGATGGAAAGCTGCTGACTGCCTAACGTCTATTTAAAGAATAGCTATAAATTCCCGTCTAACTTAAAGTTAACACAATCTAAAAACTATATATGTATATGTACATATAGAGTAAATTAAGAAATTACGTAATTAGGGGACCAAAAGTCCCCTTCTGATCTCGGTAACGATAGTAATCAATCAACACACCCCTCTGAAACATTGTCGTGTTAGTCTGGTGTTAGTCCTACAATGCGAGAAACAATTTGACTCGAGGGAGGCCGAAAAGTGGCTCACTTTAACTTGGTAGGTATTCCATAAAATAAAATAGACTATCTAATATAGCAGGTAGGCAGGTAGCTTTACAAGAAACGTCAGTTAAGAGCGTTGACGCACGGACCCGCTTCGCAAGTTTAGGCATTTACCTGGGATTCTTTGTTTACGTGAATGAACGGGCTGCTCCGAGTGCAGTGTAGTGTAACAAACCGTTTTGATCTTTTTACCATTTTCAAACGGGCTATTATTTTTTTCAATATTCTTAGGCACCTATACCTAAGTTTTTATTTCGTAGATTTTTAATTTTATAAAGCAGGCATAATTAATGTATAATGCTTGAAATAGACCTTATAGAGTAGACCAGTACATTAAAATTATAATTGGAGAATATAGTACAGCTTCTGATATTGATTTTTTTATATGCCTACTCGTGTAAGGGTAAGATAGTGAAGAAAAATGCAGATTCATTCAGAATCAAAATTTAAAAAAAAAATAATAAAAGTATTTTTTTTGTTTTCGCACCCAACCTAACGTAAAAACAAAACAGAGAGCAATAAAAGAGATAAGCACCTGCAACGCTAAAGCAGTTTTTATCACACTGACAATAGCCATCAAGGGTCGATTGCAATAAAAAGAAAATTCCTGTTCGAAAATATAAATAAAATTATCAAATAACGTTGCTCAAACGATGACCACGTGCAAATGATAGTTAGTATCTAATCTCTTGCAGGTGTTGTGCTAGTGTAATCCATTTACCACAATAACAATAGAAAATTATTGCACGGGTAAAAAATTATCAGCCATTTTATAAAACAATACAAAAAATAACTTTGTGCTATTGCGATAAATTGTGCCCAACAACCTAGGTATTGTGCCCAACATAGGTGTATGTATGTAAGTTTTTTTTTCATCAAAAAGTCTAAAATAACCAATGTCCATGCCTGTGATACTAAATTTCGGCCAAATCGGTAAAAAGAATAGGCCGTGAAAAGCTATCAGACGGAGAGACACACTTTCATATCTATAATATAATAAAACTGTAACAGATCGAATTCTGTACATTGAAGATATTTTGAAATTTTTTATTGGAGGGCATTCTATAATCGATACTGAAGCCAAAACTGCAATTTTTGTCATTTTTGTCTGTCTGTCTGTCTGTCTGTATCTTGGCCGCGCATCACGCCGAAACTACTGAACGGATTCGAATGAAACTTGGTACGATTTGAGTTTATACTCCGAGGTAGGACATAGGATACTTTTTATCCCGAAATTCAGCACGGTTCCCTCGGGAGAGTTTCCCGATTTTAAATTTTAACAGTTACCAGACGATAGTTTTTGTATACGATAGCTATTTTCTAGTTCATTTTCCACATAATATTATGTAAGTATATGTTGGCCGCGAGTTCGTCAGCGTGGATTTAGGTTTTTAAAAATTCTGTGGGAACTATGTCAATTTTCGAGACGCAAGCTACCTCTGTACCTACCAAATTTTGTATAAATCGGTTAAACGGACGGACCTTTAAGAATTCCGTGAGAACTCTTTAATTTTCCGAGATAAAAAGTATCCTATGTATATCCGTCCCCAGGATGTAAGCTAACTCTGTACCTAATTACATAAAAATCGGCAAATAGACAGACACACTGTCGCATTTATAATATTATATAGTATGGATTACTGATTTACAACTATAATCCTCAACTATAACTATAATATAATATATTACAATTATTAAAAATACGTAAAAAGTTTTAAACTATCTGTAAGAAAAAATAGCGAGCATTAAAAATATCTAGTATTGAATAGTGACAGTCGCACTACAATTTTACGTATATTCCATGTAATCCAATAAGAATTGCCGAGACAAAAAGCGTTACGTCCGTTCGCGGAGAGGCCTCGGCTCATACTAGTTTGCTAGTTCAATTTCCTACTGCCTCTTTCTGTGTTTTGGTGTATGTTTCTAAGTTATATTTTGGAAACAAATAGTAATTAATGTTGGATTTTTTTTTACTTATATTATTGCTAATATGTTTTACTTTTATATGTACTTAATTTTACTTATAAATGGCGAAAATTAATCTACTAAACTGACGGTTTTATATGTCTATAATTTACTGAAATTAAAATTCCTTTGCTTGGATTTTTATGATGTAAAAAACGCCAAATTAAAAAATGTTTTCTTCCATGTCTTTAGTTCAGGGCATTTCCTTTCATAAATATATCTTTGTGTGTGAATTGAACAAGTAACTTTTGACGTAGTGAACGTCAAAGATTCCACGATTCCCAAAATTCAAAAATAGGCTTTTGGTATTTTGGCAATAAGACAAAAACTATCAATAAATTGCAAAATGTTGTCTTCCAATTCCCTAGAACACAAAATTGTCTACAATGTAGTATAAATAAGTTTTCAAGTAAATGCATAGATGAACAACATATGAAGGGTCAAAATAGCTTAAAAATGAGCTAAAACGGCGCAGAACGCATCAACGCTCTTAAGGGATGCTTGTTGTTACTCGTTATCTGGTAATACTCATAACACATTAGGTTCAAGAATGTGCATCTTTTTTAGTGTAATAATGATCATTATTCTCGTCACTATAATACAAATTCCAAGTTGAACTTCTTATGCATGGTCTAAGGTACTGGCACATACGAAGGCCCGGCCTCTACGAAAGCCCACATTGAAAAAACGCACTTGCCACTGCCTAAAGCATTCGAAATTTCGGGCCCATATTCACCTTGACCCCACATTGAATGTTGAATGGCGCCAAATCATTTCCGCGCCGCCATTTTGTTACATTTCGTTCATTTCTCTCTGAATGCTGTCGATATCGCGTGATTATAATCTCACTGTGATTGTTTTTGCCAATTTTTCCACAAATAGCGTCAGTTTTAGAGTGATTCTATCATCATATTGTAAAATAATCATTGGAGACTAGAATGCGATGCTAAGTTTACCGATTATTTAGATATTTGTGATTATAAGTTAATTTTGCCGCCACTATGAAAAATCCGTAGTATGGCCCGGGCCTACGTAGAAGCCTATGGGCTTTACTACATCTATGAAAATGTCAAATGCACTTGGATTGTAAATACTTAAGTACTAAAGTATAAATAAAACGAATTTAGTTTGTTTAGTTTACAAATTTTTTATGATTTTTTTAGCAGTTAATCATAATTTTCATTGATAATTTGTTAAATTATTGATAGTTCTCAATATGGATAGGTACTTTATTTTTGTAATATTTGTACTGATTTTTGTATGTTTGCATACATTTTCAATTTATTAGTTTTTTTTTTATTAAAAAGTTGTTGATAAAGCTGTATAGCTTGTGAAAATAAAATAAAAAATATTCAATAGCCCTAGTAAGGCCCACTTAAAATTTAAGTGGAAAATGAGAACTGAATATTTTCATTCTTAAATAAAAACTGTCTAGAGTTACGAATTTGTCATTAGAAATAATTGTTTTTTTATTGATTTAAAGTAGAATTTTACTTTTATGACTATTTTTGTTTTTCATACATGGGTCAAGGCCCAGTGTGGAATTTTTTCATTATATCTCTAAAGTATTG
This sequence comes from Melanargia galathea, assembly GCA_920104075.1. Lineage (NCBI taxonomy): Eukaryota > Metazoa > Arthropoda > Insecta > Lepidoptera > Nymphalidae > Melanargia > Melanargia galathea. The sequence goes on from OV049858.1 coordinate 11,613,689, forward strand.
GTTAAATAACTTATATCTTAAACTGTTAAACAGTGCCTTTAACAAGGCCCACTATAGTGTTTTTTAAAAACACTCTTTAATATAACTTTGACTAATTAAATTATAGTTTTTTGATTATTTTTAGAAGGGCAATAAAACATTGCAATATTACACATAGTTGTTTTTGTCAAATCTTTAAAACATTATTTTTTATTGAGATTTTAAATAAGGTGGGCCTTCCTATGTGCCAGTACCTTATGAAGTATCAAATAAGATATTTTCTATGTTGCTTAGCTATTTATTACCTGGATATCAGATTTGCTAGTTAATAAGATCTATTGCCATAGGTTATCTTCAAGCAAAGATGTCTCCACTTAGCGTTAAGGATCATTTACATTTTTACCGATAGATGGAAACTAGATTAGATATAACGTGTAGGTACTAATTATAAAAGATTTTGGCTACAATACCTGGAGCTCTTATACATTCAAAGTGTGATAGGTTTAACATCAGTTGATTTACTCTAGTAATAATTTCTAGTTAACTAACAAGGATGCTTCAGTTAACGGGTAGATAGGGTGTAACAAAAATAACATTCGATAATTTGATAGAAACAAATCACTGTCGTAGGTGAAATACAACAAGTGTTACTCATACCTGTCCTTTATAAACAACCTGACGTTAGTTTTATGTTTTTTTATTCTAATGAGGGGTTGGCATGTTGTTTAGTGACTTGTTTAAAAATTAACATTGGCTACACAGGAGTTCGCCATGCTACAAAATTTGTTTAAGGGAAATATGTATTGTGAAGTTTAGGACTTTAAGTCAGAAGGTAAAAATCGAAAAGAATATTTGAAATTATATCACGCTACTAAGGGAGATGCTAGCTTTAAAGGATAGGAAAAAGGTACATACCTGATGATTATTATTATTTATTCGGGTTACAGCTATAACGGCAACATCTTTCAAGCTAGCTTCAATCAATACAATTTTGCTCGACTTGGCGGGAGCACTGCCGTGCTCCCAGATTATATCGAAGTCAGTGTCATTTTGTCCAGACGTGAGGCAGTGATATGAAGACTGACACAAATTAAATGCACTTTTTACAACAAGTCGAGATCTATGAAGACTCCAGGATCTTATCATTAAAGCATTTGAAGTTGTTTAACCGCCATAATGTTATGCTCTATTTAGACGGTTACTGAATTTTGGAATCTGAAAAATTATGTACCTAGTTTGTTTTATGTGGCCCTCTTCTCAGTGGCGAAACATTGTCAAAAAAACATAAGTTTTTTCCACCTGTGTAAACATGACAAATAACTGACGAATTTTATTTATTGGTCTAACTTTATTAAACTCTATACTTAAAAAAGAGCTTATTTAATTGCTTCAATGTTTAGAATGGTTCTCCTTTACTATTTAAATACTATCTATTTAAATCGTGCAGATAGCACTAGATTGTGACTTTCCCCTTTCGACCTTAGCATTTGTGTTTGTAGGATAGCATGTTCTTCTACCTTGTTAGTTAGTTAGTTAGGTGTCGAAAGTAGGAATACCGCTTCTAAAGAGATTTTAGTATTTGCTGTAAAATCTTTAAACAATTTATATTTTTAATGGTTTATCATTCGTGCTTTAGAGAGTGGGCATGAGATTTTAATTTTTTTTACATTTATTTATTCTTTTGGGATGATTTTTTCCACAAATATCGTTAAGTTTACTTGATACATATTTGAACGAGTGGTAAGTATGAACAGTTATCCAGTACCTGATGATTATTGATGTAGGTATTTTGATTCTTATGCAAATAATTGAGTTTACTGATATTTTTCTGTATCACAGAGCTATCTACTCGTATTAATCTATCTTCTATCTATAATATAATATAATATAATAAAACTGTAACAGATCCAATTCTGTACATTGAAGATATTTTGAAAATTTTTATCGGAGGGCACTATATAATCGATACTGAAGCCAAAACTGCAATTTTTTTCATTTTTGTCTGTCTGTCTGTCTGTCTGTCTGTCTGTCTGTCTGTCTGTCTGTATCTTGGCCGCGCATCACGCCGAAACTACTGAACGGATTCGAATGAAACTTGGTACGATTTGAGTTTATACTCCGAGGTAGGACATAGGATACTTTTTATCCCGAAATTCAGCACGGTTCCCTTGGGAGAGGGGATGAAAGTTAAAACGTGTATTTAGCTGTAATTCATTAATGCGTCGTTCGATTTCACTCATTCTTTCTTTGTTAGAAAGGTAGTACTTTATATATTGTCCCGTAAATATTTCAAGGTCATAGGTTTTTTAGTTCAGAATTGACAGACATTACAACCCTCACTATTGGGTTCAAATAACTTGGGACCCGGATCTTTGAACGTACGGCTTATTTTAAACTGGTGTGCGTTTAAATTTATGTTTGTCGGTCTGTTTATTTGTTCCAGCTAATCTCCAAAACGGCTGGATCGATTTTAATGGAACTTTCAATGTTATAAGGAGTAATTTAGGCTACATTTAGTTTAGGTACATAAAAGAATTATGGGATCCGATCCGATCCTATATAAAAACCTATATCTACGCGAACGAAGTTGCGGGGGTCAGCTAGTAATATAATAAAACTGTAACGGATCCAATTCTGTACATTGAACATATTTTGAAAATTTCTTTTGGAGGGCACTCTATAATCGATACTGAAGCCAAAACTGCAATTTTTTTCATTTTTGTCTGTCAAGATACAGACAGACAGACGTCTGTCTGTATCTTGGCCGCGCATCACGCCGAAACTACTGAATAGATTCGAATGAAACTTGGTACGATTTGAGTTTATACTTCGAGGTAGGACATAGGATACTTTTTATCCCGAAGTTCAGCACGGTTCCCTTGGGAGAGGGGAAGAAAGTTAAAACGTGTATTTAGCTGTAATTCATTAACGCGTAGTTCGATTTCACTCATTCTTTTTTTGTTAGAAAGGTAGTACTTTAAGTATTGTCTGGTAAATATTTCAAGGTCATAGGTTGTTTAGTTCAGGAATGACAGACATTTATTGGGTTCAAACAACTTGGGACCTGGATCTTTGAACGTACGGCTTATTTTAAACTGGTGTGCGTTTAAATTTATGTTTGTCGGTCTGTCTATTTATTTCAGCTAATCTCCGAAACGGTTGGATCGATTTCTTAGGCTGCATTTAGTTTAGGTACATAAAAGAATTATGGGATCCGATCCGATCCTATATAAAAACCTGTATCTACGCGAACGAAGTTGCGGTGTTCAGCTAGTATTATATACAAGCGGACACCCGCGACTTCGTTCACGTGTCCTACGGGATTTTTAAAAACCAATATATATCATATTGGTTTTTAAAAATCCCATTTTGTCCCAAAATCCCATCCCAAAAAAATCATCATTTTGTTTTTCCTAAACCTTTGAGCTCCTACAATGCTAAAAACTGTTAAAAGTTCACTAGCGGATGTTTAGGTTGATCAAAATGTAAACATCCGCCAGTGAAAGTCCCATCAAAATCGATCCAGCCTTTTAGAGATTAGTCGGTAATCTTTAAAGTGTCTACTTTCTAACAAAAAAAGAATGAATGAAATCGGACCACGCGTTATTGAATTACAGCTAAATACACGTTTTGACTTTCATCCCCTCTTCCTAGGGAACCGTGCTGAATTTCGGGATAAAAAGTATCCTATATGTTACTCCGTAGTATGAACTTAAATCGTACTATGAGTTGCACGAAGCCATCGTTTTAATTTCAGTTTAAAGTGACATCCCTTACATTATGTTTTTCAAATCCATCAATCTATACTAATAAATAAAATTGAAGTGTCTGTCTGTAATTTCGAAATAACTACCACATATTAAGCTCATATGGTTATTTGAACGATACCATAACCGAATCACACGTTTTTAAAATTTTTGTCTGTCTGTCTGTTTGAACGGGCTAATCTTCGGAACGGCTGAACCGATTTTGACGGGACTTTCACAGACAAGTAGAGGATTAACCAAGGAGTAACATAGGCTACTTTTTTAACCGACTTTCAAAAAAGGAGTTGTGTTGAAATCGGTAAATACAGATGTTAAAAACGCCCTGATAGGTATTTTCGCTGCGCGCGATCGCGACGGCCGACGCTCGCGCTCCCCGCGCCGCGCTGCGCCGCGCCCCTGCGCCCTGCGCCCGCCGTACGCGGATCTCCTCTTTTTTTCAGCAACATATTGCTGTTGCTGACGTCTCTATTAGTACTGAAAATTGTGGCTTTTGCGGTTAAATATCCTTTACCGTTAGTAAGGTAGACAGGTGTATTAGGTTTATAGTATCTTAAATTACATTTGCAACCTTAAAAGGGTCAATATCGCTGAAGGTAGTGCGTGTCGAATCAATGAATCAGAAGCGGTATTTCCATATAGGAGCTGCCTTGAAGCGAAGCAACGCGCCTTAGAGATAGAGGCACAGATAAATTAACAAGCAACCAACCAATCAGTAATATTTTTAACCCCCGACGCAAAAACGACGGGGTGTTATAAGTTTGACATGTCTGTGTGTGTGTATGTGTGTATGTGTGTGTGTGTGTGTGTGTGTGTGTGTGTGTGTGTCTGTCTGTCTGTTCCCCTGTAGCGCTCAAACGGGTGAACCGATTTGAATGCGGTTTTTTTGTTTGAAAGGTGAATTAGTCGAGAGTGTTGTTAGCTATGTTTGATGAAAATTGATCCAAGATCGGCCGCCGCTACAAAATGGCGGATTACATATTTTTTCACAACTCCCTTAATATGGGTATCAAATGAAAGGGCTCGACTAGTAGAATAGCACTATGCAAATCCAAGATGGCCGCCGCCACAAAATGGCGAGAGTTTTTTAAATTTTCAATTTATACTTGTTTTACTAGATGGCGCTTATCCGGTTGAACCGTATACCTCGGCGAGTGTTCAAAGGTTTGTTAAATGGTTAACGCACTGCGTCGTGTATGTGAACCCTTAATCTTTTCTTGGAATACAGTTTAGGTTGAACCGTTTGAGAGCTGCACTGGTCGATTGGCTGTGTACGCATTATAAGCAAGTTAATACGCAGTCTGTACACTAGAATACGTGTACAATGATAGTCTACAATTCTACATGCTTTGCCCACCTAGCCTTTAGCTATCGGTCAGCGGGCAATGCATTAGAGCCAATGCACACACGATACTTTTAGCCTTGTTCTTATTGCTTTTACTTATGTTATCTATTAGCTAGCTTATACGGCTGAGAATTATGAGGTCGGGGCAAAAATTCTGAGTTGGCTCGGGGTTGGGAAGCTGGCGGTAGCACGTAAAGTTGTTGGTCTTGCGCCTGATCTTTCTCCGGTCGTGTTGGATTGCCGTCCCATCGGACTACGCGAGTGAGGGAATAGAGAGAGCTGGTGCCCTCTCTATTCCCTCACTCTGTTCAGTCGTACACACATGTTTAGTTGGTTAATATCCGTTGGGGTTGGCCGCAGTGGCCGAAATTCGGCGGTCCATAGAATATTAAATTAGTTTCGAAAATTGTGAAACATACCGATTTGAACTAAAATTTAGACTGATTGATGACGGATGCCTAAATGACAGATGGCAGAGATCGAATATGTGCAGAATTAAAACGTAAATAGCTCCATACCTTCCGATATTCCGATTTTCATTCAAATTCGTCCATAAAACTGATGCTAAAAGTATCGTGTGTACGTTGGCCCTTACAAGTCCCAGGGAACGGTTCTGATACATTAAATATATGCTATTATCATCAACCAAGCACCAATTTAACATTTCTACAGCATACTTCCATATTTATACTCTTCACTTCCTTATAGGTTTGTAGGTTGAATCTACGGCGACGGTTTTAATTTCCTTTTACGTCCAGCGGGTACTTTTTAATATTAATTTTTCTAACATCTGCTGTCACTTGAAAGCATCGTGAGAGGCTCGAGAGTTGTGCTGTTAACCTAGTTTAGTAAGTTAAATTAAATTCAGTAGAACATTGAAAAATTACAATCAACAAAGTCTACTACTCAGTCAATGTGGCTAATTATGTTGAAGGTAGGTAAATAATCTCTAAACTAAATTGACAGGTTTAAAAATAATGCTGTCCTTTTCTACAGGGAGTATAGTGAAAGAGATATGAATATATTTAGATCTTTCAGTTTAGCTTAGAGATTTAGAGATGTATTTATTACCTCTATTTATCGGCCTTTTTTTCAAATTATCGTCGATGCAGATATATACTAATTGTTATTATGTATCCTATGCCTACGCTAATATTATGTAGGTACCTACTGACAGCAATTCTCTTGGCAGATTTCTAAATTTAAAATCGCTTATATTAGACTTAGAGGGATGTGCAATTCTACAAACACAGTTAAATGACAGGTCTAACTTAAAATTGATTTTGACAGCACTAAACTATTCAATTTAGATTTTAGACAGCAAAACCTATTCTGTCGAACGCACTAAGTGTCAAAAATAAGAAACGTCAACTTAAAATTCGCTAAATTTAAAGAGGACCTCTCGAGGTGCCCCCTAAATTTAAGTTGTCCGTCTAAAGCCAAAAACCGCGGAATAAATGAAAAGAAATATTTATATTAGGGTTTCGGTTTTCCTTAAAAGTTATATATTTTTTTCGTTTTCTATGATTTCATTGAGAAAAACTTGGTATAGTTGTATTTAGTGTTTTTTTACCTTAGATTTTAAGTTGCTGTACATGTGATAACCTTAAAATGGAAGAAAACGTTATTGCAGCTCTGATTGATTCCAGAGACAGGTAATTTATTAAATTTCTTAATCTTAGGTATCTAAATAACTAGTACCTACGTATTCTAAAGATCTGTAGTCTCTTTTAGGCACTAGGAAACCTTAAAGGAAGAAATGATCTAAGTAGCCAATTAACAAAGGCATAATCAATTATGAAAATTTCAACTGTCTGACTATCACATCATGAGCCTGGTGACAGGTGGACAGACAGACGGACAGCGGAGTGTTAGTAATAGGGTCCCGTTTTACCCATTGGGTACGGAACCCTAAAAATGGGTGTTTTGGTTTTGATATTTGTTGAAATAATCTGAGCCCAACATATAAAATGATGAATAAAGAAAAGTCAATTGCTTTGTAATCACAATATTCTACATTTTGATGTATTTTGTAAGTATAGTTTTTTATTATGATTTTTGCAGAGGTGACAAAGGATATCTATCCTCTACAGCCATGGTTGATGATCCTTTGATGGAGCCATCAACCGAAGCCGAACTTCAATACAATGAATGCCACACCAGGGCCAGAAATATCTTTGAAATGTGTACTTAACGGATGCCTAAAAACAAGTTCAGGTGCCTCCCTAGACACAGATAATTACACTACGAGCCATAAAAGCGGCAACAACTATACTGGTGACGTTATATAATATTTTTCTCGATGTGCTTACTGGTAAGCAAACATATTTTATTATTTTATTTTATAAAAGGTAAAAAAAGGTAAAATAACAAACATATTTTATTACTAGATGATGCCCACGGCTTCGCCCCTGTGTGTTTGGGTTTTTAAAATCCTGTGGGAACTTTTGATTTTCCAGAACAAAAAGTAGCCTATCTAACCTGTCCTCAAAACGAAAAAATCTCACGGGATCTCCACGATTTAGGAATGCGAATGCAATTCCTTACAGCATCAGGGTTAAGGAGTTGGGTATGTACTTGAGTTCATTCAACGATAAAGTCTTTAATTGGTAGGTACCTCTATAATAACCGACAGTTTCTAAATCCCATTAGTTTTGGGGGTCAGATCCCCTACAGCATTAGGATTGAGGAGTTGGAAATGGACCTTTTTTTTTTAAAATCGGTTAAAAAAAGTAGCCTATGTTACTCCTTGGTTAATCCTCTACTTGCATGTGAAAGTCCCGTCAAAATCGGTTCAGCAGTTCTGAAGATTAGCCTGTTCAAACAGACAGACAGACAAGAATTTTAAAAACATGTGATTCAGTTATAGTACAGTTCAAATAACCATATGAGCTTAATATGAGGTAGTTATTTTGAAATCACAGACAGACACTTCAATTTTATTTATTAGTAGGTATAGATTATAATTTTTTATTAATTTAATTTAAAAACAGATTAATAAAATCATTGTATTTTGCAGATAGTGCAGATAAAAACCCAAAAAATGCAGATACAGACAATCATAAATAAAGAAGTCAACGAAGATTTTTTGCATGAAGCTAGACTAAGTGGACAAATTTTATTACTAATCATTTTGATAAATAAAAAATGTTTCACATAAAAAATATTTATTTTTGCTTATTATTTTTTAGAATCAACAAGGTAGTTAGGTACTTATCTAAATATTTTTTAAATATTTTGGTAAGTACATAGCAACTACTACACATATTTCTTATAAACAAATTCAACTCAATAATTATTAACAAGAGGTAGGTACATAGTTCTTTCAGTGTATAAACAACTTATCTCACTTATAATATACTGGATGATGCCTTGTTTTTAGGTTTCTTAAAATCTTGTGGGAACTATTTGCTTTTCTGGGATAAAAGTTGCTTATGTCAATTACAGGGACGAAGGAAAGCAAGGGAAAGCTACCTCTGTACCAAATTTCGTTAAAATCGGTTTAACAGATTATGTATTTAACCCATGGGAACATGTTATTTTTCCGGGATAAAAAGTAACCTAGGTATGTTCTTTCCCGGGATGTAAACTACCTCTGTACCGAATTTCATCAAAATCGGTTGAACAGATTATGCATTATAAATTTTCCGTCTTCCCATGGGAACATGTTATGTTTCCAGCATAAAAAGTAGCCTATGTCCTTCCCCGGGATGTAAGCTACTTCTGTACCAAATTAAATCAAAATCGGTTGCACTGTTGGGCTGTTAAAGGCTAGCAGACAGACAGACACGCTTTCGCATTTATAATATTAGTAAGGATAATAATTGATGATTTATAACTGCCTCGTTGTTCTAGTGGTTAGCATATTCGACTGCAGATCACGAGGTCCCGGGTTCGATTCTCGGGTTGGGCAAATAATTGTTAGGTATTGGGTTTTTCTGACAAGAAATTCTCACTCCGGAGTCAGTAGTTGGCGGTGTCTCACCCCCGTGCCTAGGAGAGCACGTTAAGCAGTCGATCCTGGTTATTATCACTATCATGTGACAAGTCGTTAAAGCCCGCCAACCCATATTGGGGCAGCATGGCGGGTCTAAGCTCTAAATCCCTCTCTCCTATGAGTGAGGAAGCCTGTGCCCAGTAGTGGGACGTAAAAAAGACTAGTGGTGGGTGGTGGAATAATTACTATCAGGTACAAAATCAACTTTTACTAGGTACTACAAGAAGTTATTGAGATTTCAGCACTGTGTTGGGGCAAGCACTTGATGAGAACAAAAATAAAAGGTTAAAATAACACTATGTAATAAATTAATTTATTAATTTTTTTCATTTCATTCAACAGAATATAAATTATTCTCATTAAGGCTAGCCACTAAGTTGCTATGAACTGGTAGGCGGGGATGTTGATCAGGCCTTGTTCTTCTATGTATATATGCCCGATTTTGGATGGTGGATTTTGGATTGCTGATGTGGACATCCCCGCTTCAGCTTCTGTGTGAATTGGCAGTTCTGGGTGCACAGAGGGCAACCCAGCACTAGCTGGTGAAGGCTCTCCACTACACCATGGCTCGGTGGCAAGGCCTGAAAAAGAGTTATATTTATACTATATGTTTGTAATTCTTAAATGAATTTTCTTTCTCGAAAGGTTTTAATAATTCATTCACCATTAGAAAACTATAAGTTAACAGGTACCATGGCAGAAGTCACAGGCAAAAGCTAGATTACTAGAAACCTAATTTATAAGATATATTCTCCATAATATTCTCAAAGGTGTATGAAGTCTGCCAATCTATACTGGACTAGCAGCGTGGTAATCTAAGCCCTTCTCATTCGGAGATCTGTTCTCCTTAGTGGGTCGGCATTAGGATATTGATGATAGTTAATTTCATGATGTTATGAAAGAACGAATAAAAATAGTAGTCTCAACTTACACACTGCCACTGCTGTGTAATCCTGCTGCATCCCAGTTGATTCAGCATGGTGCTCAACGCTGCCTAAAAATCAACGACTTCCCGAAGTGCTGTGTTCTCTGTGAGGAAGAAATTATTTATATGTATGACCATGGGTAGATTGTACACAATATAATACATTTATATATTGTAAATAGGTTTATCACAATAACTATTTCTTAATAAAATCAGCCATACAAATAAGACTTCTTAACCGATTCTTATTTAAAATTTGTTACCCTGAGTAAGTTAACATCTATTAATCAAAATCAGTGCTGTGATAGCCTAGTGGTAAGCGTGACCGACTTCTAATCGGAGGTCGTGGGTTCGATCCCGGGCACGCACCTCTAACTTTTCGGAATTATGTGCATTTTAAGTATTTAAATATCACCTGCTTTAACGGTGAAGGAAAACATCGTGAGGAAACCTGCATACTGAGAGTTCTCCATAACGTTCTCAAAGGTGTGTGAAGTCTGCCAATCCGCTTGGCCAGCGTGGTAGACTACGGCCAAAACCCTTCTCACTCTGAGAGGAGACCCGTGCTCTGTAGTGAGCCGGTAATGGGTTGATCATGATGATGATGATGAATCAAAATCAAAATAGGTAGGTTTAACATTATTGAAGTGCACCTATCTAACCTTACCTACGAATCTTGTCTTTTTAATAAAAGATTAGGTTAACAAAAAAATTAATACATTTTGAAATATTGACGGGGGAACAAAGTCGCATTAGCCTCGCGAATTTTACATCGCAGAATTGATCACAACTTTTACGTGACTGAAAGGAAAACGATTAATTATTAGCACTGAAGTAAGTAAAAACGTAAAATACACCGACTTACCTCTCGCGATTTCAATATTCGCATTGAGCCTCTCTACCAATAGCTCTTGTTGTTTTTTATTTATTCTTTTACGGGCTTGGCGTTCCTTATTTATGTTATTAATTAAAATGTTTCTTTTAATTATTTTTGAAAACACTACAACCACAGATTACTAGAGGATACTACAACTCACAGATGACAACCATGAACTATAGAGTATAGACAAAGATTTAAGCCTACTTTACACTTTATAATAAACAAAATACCAATTTTTGGCACTTTCTTATCATGATTGGAGCAAAATAAATCAAATAAATTATTATTTTTGTATTTCAAGTAACATCGTTCGCTTTTCTTCGACATTTTTCACTAAAAATATTTTTGAAATTAATGGGGAAAATCAAATACAACATTTGTGCAGTTCTTGTTATCTTACATGGCAACACTTACTATTAAACTCAAACGTCATTTTAGAAGGCCTTTTAGACTACTTAAATTTAGTTGAAGCCTGACATAGAATACGATTTAAAGATAGAGAAGCTAAAATAAGAAAACCTAAAATTAAATTTAGGTTAGAGAGTGTGTTTAACAGAATCGCTACCACTGAACCTCTAAGATTATATTCACTAAACGATTACGGTAGATCCACTTGATGATTCAAAAGCACTTTTAAAAGTTTATCCGAATAAGAAACTATTGACAAATGGGCGAAGACACATGCGTGGTGTGTGTGAACGAAGAACTTACCTAGAGAAGAAGCGAAATAGGAGAATCTAATTCATCACTTGCATTTCGACATTAAATGTTGTCGATAAATCTTAATTGCGGTCAATAGAATGGTCTACGGATTGTTCAGCACACACCTTTGGCAATGTTTAATTAATGAACAACACGTCAGTTTGTGGGTGTGAACTGTGAATGTATTGCAACTCGTAATTAGGTCTCGATTGTAATTATAAAACGTTTCGTAGCTATTATCAATCGTAAACGTGTCCCCAGCAGGGTTTCTCGCGTTTCCATGTATAGAGTTGCTTTTAATTGATTGATTCATTGCTGCTGCTCTAATGCAACTAATGTGTACATAAATAGGTTACTTGCAACCTAAATGTGCATTCCACTCAAACCAGTTTCCATACAGCACGTGAATATTGCACCATTTAGTACATTTATCATGCTGATTCGAGTGCATTTGTTTCACGTAAAAAGATCTTATTTAAAGTAGATGCCCTTCTGAAGTAGAAGATGATACATCTTGATAGATCACAATCGCTATTTACCTGTGTGTTATGTAACTTATTACTTCAGAACAAGCTATATTTTAGGAAAAATTAAACCGAATTTAATACACACTATAAAATTTGAAGAATTCCATCGATTTCTCCAGATCCCATCATTATATCCTGAACTGATAATTATGGCACCACTTGGGAAGACCACCCGTTCAAACAAAAGAACAATTTTCCAAATCGGTCCAGGCGTCTTTGAGTAATCAGGGAACATACATAAAAAGATTCCGACAAATTGAGAACCTCCTCCTTTTTTGAAGTCGGGTTATAAAGAGTAAAATCCTCAACTCGTAATATTTGTTATTCTTTTATCTTAAAGCTTAAAGCATCATTCAAATAGGGTCCTCAAGAATTAGTCCACTTACTCGTGTTTTATGCTTTCCAATAACTTAGTAATCTAGTCTAAACTTTCTTGTCAGGTCGTGCCAACTCCATAATAATAGTAAGTGGTGTTGTGTTGGCACTAAAATGTCAAGTTAGGTAACTGTTATGTATTCGAGTGTAATTAGAGTAGTTCCCAGGGATATCGCTCCACACCGCACGAATTTAGCGAAGCCGGCATTTGTAAACGCCCATTTTATCTTACAAGATGAATAACAATAGGTAGAGATGATGATCTTTGACACCTTAAACGATCTCCTATTGTTATGACGTGATTCACTTATATAAACAAGAGAAGAAAAAACTAAATTTGTTAATTTGTAAATTGTTTATTTTATGTAGGTCTGTCTTGCCTCTTCTCAATAAGAATGATCAACATCACTTACCATTGCATCCAGTCGCGGGGTGCGAGATTGTATCATAACAAGCGTTGCATATCAGAATGTCCACTCGGAATATTCAAACAGCCCTGTCTACTGGTGATTCTGACACTACCCCTGTTTGAAATTAAGATTCTACGTTGAATTGAACAAGGCGACAAAAACTCAGAAGAGGTTCGTTATCTATAAAAGTTTCAATGCACTCTATCTTGTAGAAATTATACTGACTTGAATGCGCAACACTCGAAAGAGATTCGGCAATGGAAGTATTATGTTACTTGATACTTATAAGTAATGAAAACGAAATAATGAATAGAAGATCAAATAAAAAAATTTAAAATACACTTTATATTTTGCATATTATTATACAATTGTACAAATACAAACACGACAAATAGCGGCTTTATTGCTAAGAAGCAATCTCTTCCAGTAACTGGGAAAAGGTACCTAATAATAGGAGAGGGAATTAATAAAATACAGAAAAAATAATAATAAATATAATTAACTACTTTATTAGTATCTCGTTTATCATAACAAATGTTAGATATTCCGTTTATTGTGAGGAAGATTTAACTTTTATATCATCAAGGTTTTAACTTTTATAGCATTGAGCTAGTCTAATCTTCGAGAAGTACTACTAGAAACTAGTAACCTGGTTTGGACATGAATATGTTGCAACACTTACGCAACACAGGCCTTAAAACAATACAGTAGAACATTGTAGTTTGTACACACTATGTATGGTAACGGTTTAATGGACTGTTGTTTGAATACCTATATGGAGTGATTTTGATATTTTTAAGTTAACTTGGATATTATGTGCGGGGGTGGTTTGGTCTAGTTTCGACAACTAAAGATTGCCCTGGTTACAAAATGTTGACCACTTGGGCCACGTTTTGTAACTACAACAAATTAAAGCCTCAATTGCTTATATCTGGCTTGTTGGGACAACTGTCATACTTGCTTTGTAGCTTAGGTTTTACGCTTCACTGTTGAAGAAAGGCGCATATTTGTAATGTTTAACATTAGCATTTTATTTAAAAAAAATAGACGGAGTGCATTTAAAATGCAAGCCAACTGCGACATTACAGTTTGGATTCAGTTTGGATGCAGTTTTACTGAAGACCGACTGTAGAGACTGCCTATAATCATGCGATGCAGTAAAACTGTATTCAGACTGTAGTTTTGCAGTCCTCTTACCGTTAAGATATGGTCCGTGTGTCTAGACACTTATATTTCTATGTCTGCTCAGACAACTCGTGGATACCATCGCATATAAAATATCTTAGGCAGTAAAATTATCGGTCTACCTTCCTTTCTTTCATTCATTTCTTAGTTTTCATTGTTTCATTAATTCGGTGTATTTTCATGTGAATCGGCAAAACAATTTTGTGCTCTAAACTGGTTTGATTCATTCAAGTCAGCCCTGGTTTATGAATTACTACGGATAATTATTACACTGATAATTTGTACGTGGGCGACCGATTAGTTTCGGTTTCGCTAATTGATTACACCGTGGTGTAACTGGAGTTTAAATCGCGTTTAGTTTGATAAACTTCTGCTGAAATATGACGCTATTAATAGTAAAGTAATAGAAGTTAATTCCAGCGTGATGATTATAATGATGACTAGCTGATGCCCGCTCCTTTTTGATTTAGATTTAGGTTTCTTAAGAATCCCATGAGATCTCTGATGATCCGGGAGAAAAAGTACCATTTTATCCATCTTCAGGATCCAAGCTATCCCATAGCCATTACATTTTTCTTTTTCCTAATATTATTTAAATAAAAAATTAGTTGTCTGTAAAGTTGGTTTACGAACTATAATTTTACGTGATAACGTCAGGAAAACATTCATAAAGCCGAACGCTTAAGCCGATTGTGCCTCTCTATCGCTTGCTCCGCGCTCTCGGTTGCACGCTTGGTTTAGGCGGAACGTGACAATGAGACATGCTTTTTCGTGCGTGCAGCCGGCGTTAATCGATTTATAAGACGAAGAAAGTCTTCATGCAACGATTCGTTTAAGAAACTAATTGTAAACTGAAGTATGAGTGAATAGTAAAAAAAACAAAGTTATCATAGTTATCAACGAGGAAAATAACTTTCAAGTTACATTAATAAAACATGTAAAAGGATCGCCTGAAATATAACATGGCGCTGGCGTCGCGCCAGCTCGCTCCGGTCATCTCTTTTATTAGAGCACCGCAGGGCTCTAGGGAGGAAGGAATGCAAATTAAACTAATAACTTACGCGCTTTTTATAGCGCCGCGGAATGGAATGGAAGCGAATTTTTTCTACAAAGCATTGTGAACTTTATATCAATTGTATAACATATGTACAAACTAGTAAAATTCTCGAGAATGCGCGAGGATTCCCCGGAAGACGCGCGACCTTTTTTGGCTCCTATTTAATTTGTATGTTATGCAATTGACATAAAGTTCATTAGGCTATGTACAATTTCGTTGCAAAAAGTCGCTTCCATTCCATTCCGCGGCGGTATAAATTGAGCCTCGCGCTTTTTAAAGCACGATCCATTCTTGTGCAATGTTCGCATATCTGTTCATGAATTCATGATACAGCATAGAGAGCGAATGGTTGAATACTAAAACGTATCTTAAACTACTTCGTTGGTCTAGTGGTTAGCATATTCGACTGCAGATCACGAGGTCCCGGGTTCGATTCCCGAGTCGGGCAAATAATTGATAGGTATTCAGTTTTATAAAAAAAAGCTGTGATAGCCTAGTGGTAGGACGACCGACTTCTAATCGGAGGTCGTGGGTTCGATCCCGGGCACGCACCTCTAACTTTTCGGAGTTATGTGCGTTTTAAGTATTTAAATATCACTTGCTTTAACGGTGAAGGAAAACATCGTGAGGAAACCTGCATGCCTGAGAGTTCTCCATAACGTTCTCAAAGGTGTGTGAAGTCTGCCAATCCGCTTGGCCAGCGTGGTAGACTATGGCCAAAACCCTTCTCACTCTGAGAGGAGACCCGTGCTCTGTAGTGAGCCGGTAATGGGTTGATCATGATGATGATGATGATGATGATTCAGTTTTCTATCAAGAAATTCTCAACTGCCAGCCTGGAGTTGGAAGTTGGCGGTGGTTCACCCTCGGAGAGCACGTTAAGCAGTCGGTCCCGAATATTATCACTATCATGTGACAATAATCGTTACAGCCCGTCAACCCGTATTGGAGCAGCGTGGCAGGTCTAAGCTCTAAATCTCTCTCTCCAATGAGAGAGGAGGCCTGTGCCCAACAGTGGGACAATAAAATGCTGTAATGGTATCTTAAATTACCTATCTTTAATTTTTTTAATACATGGGGATTGGGGCTAAACGCGCACTACGACTTTTAGTCGCGCGATAATTTTGTTGCGCCGTTTGTATTCAGCGAATTCCTGCGACTCGTTCTTAAATGCATAATTTATTTGCAGGTACACTCGACAGGCGATCATGTGATCAACTTCAAATAATGGCCGGCTTGAAATAAACTAGGTGAGTTTTTAAAATAGTAATTGCAAATTGCTCAAAAGACCTCTCAGCTTGTCCTGTTTTATTCATATTATGTTTAATTTATATTTTTTGCATGTATGCTAATATTTATTTTATAAAATAAACGGAAATATCATACAGATATTTAATATTTATAGAAAACTAACTGATAGCCAACACTTCGTTGACGAGGGAGTTCTTTTTGAGGATGAAAAACATTTTCTATAATTTAAGGTGGATCATGTCCTTCTTCATAATGCAAATTGCTCGTATTTCCGTGCAAAATTTTGCCAAAATTGGTTCAACGGCTTGAGCGTCAAAAGGTAACAGAGTAACAGACAGCCAGAGTGAGTTACTTCCGCATATACTTAGTAGCCAAGGTTCAAAAGGTAAACTTCCGTAACATGAACTACAAATAGTTGATTCTGTTTCTATTGTCTTACAACCAACTTTGTAATGACGACTGCTTTTATAAGCTTCTTTTCGTAAGACGCTAAAATGTTCTCACGGCCCAGTGATTCTTGAATTAGTCGAAAGCATCCACTGAAAGCATCGAAGCAATTTCACGCTCCGTAGTACGGCATTTACCATTGCGTTGGACAGTGGAGTAGCAGACCTCAATTTAATTCGTACAACTCTAGCTATTGTTTTATGTAAATATATTTTATATCTCTCTTTTTACTCTTGCTAAATTACCGTAAGAGTTGAGTCGTATGATAATAATACCGATGTTATTGACAGACAGAAAATCAGGTCCAGCGTCAGTTTTTTGAATAACAGAAAGCATATTAACCTGTACACCAGATTTAAGTCCATTTTGCGGGATATTGCTGTCTGCTACTCTAGTAATATGACAACTCAATGGCTTCTACAATCTATTGAGTTATTTTAGGTAATCGTTTGTTTACTACTCAGCACAGAATTATTTATTAATCTTACCAACCTGGAATAATCTGATGTAATTTATGGTTTTGTACATGCTTTATTAGGTTGGATGTTCCTAAGCGCGGCCCCCGCACCAAAAGTCACACCGTCTATTTCTGTCGATATTAGAGTTTTGGTGCTAAAATGCTGCCTTATTTTAAAACTATTTTCCCATTAGAGCAAGCAAAAGCAAAAAAAAAAAAAAAATCAGCCAAGTGCGAGTCGGGCCTCGCTCTTTCAGGGTTCCGTACATAATTATGAACAATATAATATTTTGGGTCTAAGAAATATTTAATTTTCGAGTTAGACATCGCAAGAAACCGTGAAAGAAAAACGCAAAATAAGTTCGTTTGTTTTGGTCACAGCTTATAAACTATTTTATGAATCGTTGTTTTCAGTATTTGTTGTACAAATAGAGCATATAGTACATAATATACCGAAATATCATATTCCTAACTAGTTTAGTTTTTTAGATAGCCCCCGTCACAAAAATGGTCTAAAACTGACAATTTTGATGACTCCCCATTTCCTTACTTTTTAAGCAAAAAATTAAAAAAATATATATTCGTACTCTACTCAATGAGCTCTAAACAATGATACCACACAAGCTAAGGTAAGAAAAAAAAATTTTTTTCCGGCTCCTTTCTCATGTATGGGAGCCCCCCTGAAAAATAATTTAATTCAATTTTTAATTCAATATTTGATTTTGGGTCAACGTTTTACACCAAATACCAAAATTTCAGGTTTGTAACTCATTTCGTCTGCGAGCTAGAGACCTGTGACCGGCGGACAGACGGACAGACAGACAGACAGACAGACAGACAGACAGACAGCCGAGTGACATTAATAGGGCTCCGTTTTTACCCTTTGGGTACGGAACCCTAAAAACCAACAATGGTTATTTTTTACCAAATTGTAAATGTAAAATCATTAGGTCATTTAATAACTTGAGAGACACCTTAGTATGTATTATGTTGGGTTGAGAAACGTCACGTTGATAAAGAAAATATGTGTATTAATTATTTATTTATTAATCAATGAAGTTATTCACAGTTTTAAATTTTTAATCAGCTGTGACAGACAGACGACGGACGAAGTCTATAAAAGTTTCTTTCTTAACATTTTAGTATGGAACCCTAAAAAATATACCGAATTTATATAGATGTACATTGCAACATGCACTCATTTTAAGCAATTTTTTCCTAATTTGGTTCTACAATGAAATCTGTCACAAATATGAAAGTCTGCGTTCTTAGTACATTTACGGTATGTGTTGAATACCAACGCAAGATATGGCAGTAACTATAATAGTTATCAGAAAACAGGATAGGCGTTGTCAGTTGTCAGGCTAACCACAAATCTTGTAAAGGCATTAGGAGCATGGAAGCCCATAAATCATTTTGTTGCCACGAGGACAATACCGGTGGCCTTGTACAATAATACTGAGACAGTTCACTGACCCCGCCCGTTCCAAATAAAGACGAAATACCCAAGCGCCTTAAGTAAATACGAATATAGCGGAGACGACATAAATATAACGAGGAATTTCTAGCTCTGGTATTAGCAGCTGTTGTACTTTTTGATGGAGCATGCAAATCCAGAGTTGTTAAGGCCCCTTAGGCCTTACCAAAGTTTTATTTTGTCAAGACCAACCTGTGGGCTGTGGCTCTTATGATAAGTTCAGACTCTACCACCGGTTCGGAAAGCAGAAAAAAATTACTAACTGTTTTTACATGGTTTAGGTAATAGTATTCTGTGGTTTAGGTACCTACATATAGAAGTTAAGTCTAAAACACATAGTTTATAAAATAATCATAAAGTCTAGACTTAGTAGAGTTGCCTTTGAGCGCTAGACGAATACATAAATAATTCACGCACAGTTCAATAATAAATTCATGATCATGGGTCATTAGTGTCCGCCAGAATTATTTTCAGGGGAAAAACGAAATTCGATTTACGTATATAAACATTAAACACGTTGAATGTATGAAAGAAATTTATATTGGCATACAGAGAAAATTACACCTCAAACACATTTGCCTCATTATTTTTGCTTTGTATTTGTAGGTTAATAAAAGAAAAAAGCAGGTGTTATTACGCGTAACATTACAGGCATGGTCATTGGTCATCTTATTATGGTCATACTTAAGATGATTGATTTCCGTTTCGTGCCTGTGCGCTTAATCGATGCGCTTTATATGAGCATATAATATGTAGGTCATTTAACATTGTTGGCTTTAAATAGTGTGTGCTGAGCTGACCATGGCACCGTAATTCTGAAAGGTCTTCGTCCTTTTGTATGTAATATAATACTGTCTTAGATTTAGAAGCATTGTTATACATTATTTTTGCTGTAACTTTGAGATAGTTCCATGTATCTGGACAAACTCTTATACAGTGTTTATCTGCTTATCTGGAACAGGATGGGGAAATCTCAAAACGAAATAGGAACAAGAAAAGTATCTTACGAGTACGACACTTTGTTTGTTGCTGTACCCAATTACCTTTTGGTAAAAGCCGACTGTATTTTAATACAATAATTATCATTTGTTTTTGTGAACCACATTAGGAAAATAAAACGGAATAACGGAGATATCTATCGAATCAATGAACGTATTTTTAACCCCCGACGCAAAAACGACGGCGTGTTATAAGTTTGACGTGTCTGTGTGTGTGTGTGTGTCTGTCTGTCTGTCTGCCTGGGGATAGCGTTAGATGCTAAACTCCAATGGGGCCCTCATGTAAATAACTTATCGAACAGACTTAGTTCTGCTGCATATGCGGTTAAAAAGATTCGCCAACTAACTGATATTGAAACTGCGAGGTTAGTTTATTTTAGTTACTTTCACAGCATTATGTCATATGGCATACTTTTATGGGGTAATGCTGCTGATATTAATTCCATTTTCGTGCTGCAGAAGAGGGCTGTTCGTGCCATATATAATATGGGACCCAGAGAGTCACTGAGAAATAAGTTTAAGGAAGTTAAAATTATGACAGTTTATAACCAATATATTCTTGAAAATTTAATATATGTACACAAAAATATCGATAAATTTAAGAAAAAAAGTGACTATCATAACATTAATCTTAGAAATAAAGATAAACTTGTGTTGCCCACTACTAGGCTGCGAAAAGTTGGAAAATCATTTGTTGGTAATTCTGTACTTTTTTATAATATGTTGCCAGAGAACATTTTGGATATGTCTCTCAATAAGTTCAAAGGTTTTATTAAACGCAAATTAATTGAAAAGTCTTACTATAGCTTAAAAGATTTTTTTAATGACAAAAATCCATGGACATAGATTGCTCTAAAAGCCAACAGTTCAAATCATTTTTATGGCTATTATACCATATTGTAAGATGGTGATAATAAAAAAAAAATAAACCCGGCTGAGTTTGTTGTGGGCTCTTCTCAGACCAGGGCGCGTTTGGAACCCTCGTAGTTTTAGTTTTAAGTTTCCGTAAATAATTATCACCATTGCCTGTACCTAAATTGACGTTCAAAAAGTGTACAGTGTACCAATTTTGAATAAAGTTTATTTGATTTGATTTGATTTGATTTGATTTGATTTGTCTGTCTGTTCCCCTGTAGCGCTCAAACGGGTGGACCAATTTGAATGCGGTTTTTTTTGTTTGAAAGGTGAATTTGTCGAGAATGTTGTTAGCTATGTTTCATGAAAATCGATCCAAGATGGCCGCCGCTACAAAATGGCAGATTATATTTTTTTTCACAACTCCCTTAATATGGGTATCAAATGGCTTGACTAGTAGAATAGCACTATGCAAATTCAAGATGGCCGCGACCACAAAATGGAGAATGTCGGGGGTTTTTTAAATTTTCAATTTATTTACTACAGTACCGAATCAGAATCTAGCTAAGTCTAAAATGTGGATTTATGGGGGAATCATAAATTGGAAATTATGACGCTCTACTTTGGAGAGTGGAAAATCAATTTTTCAGTACAAAGATTGTAAAGCTCAGAAGGTCTAGACAAAATCCATTCTCCAAACAACTCAATGTCGAGCTGAGACACCTAAGCAGTGAGAATGTTGGCGATTTTTCGTGAAATTTAATATGTTGGCTATCTGAGACATCGCACACGTATTTATGTGAATAGGTTACTATGTGCCTACGTAAAAGTTGTAAATCCGGATGTGGCCGACCGCAGTTGCTTTGATATGCAAATTTACTGTCTTTCTTTTTAATATTTATACTGAAATATTTCATTATATCGATTTGACTATATCCTAAGTTCTATTGCTTATAGTGGGTATTATCTTTCTGTAGGCGTTATAAAATTATTCGGATGGAAACAGCGGATGCGAGGTGGACCAAGGCGCGCTGAGATTGTGTGCTGGGAATATCTCGCTTACCACACCTCAGACACTAAGAGAGAGTGTCTAAAGATACCCTGAATACAACAGCGGAGTGTGGATATATATCGCGGTTGAGACGGCGACGTCGACCAGAATATATGAAATAGTATCCTCAATACTATAGTCAAACTTTTAATTATCTGCAGTAATCTGACGTTTCCTAATGTCATTTCGTAAAATAATGTTGCCAACCCCATTTCTATAGTGATGTGATACGTTCAATTCATTCAATTTCATTCACAAAAGTTTCGTTCAAAGTTACTCTTTCATTATCATCATAATTTTATTTATCTATTAAGTAAATCGATGGCTCCTACGTATAAAAGCCAAATTAACAATTTTGTCATCTTGACTTTTTGTGGCAAACGCATCCTATTGGTACAATTAATTATATGAGCTTTAATTGAAAAAAAAAGTAAGAAGTACTATTTCTATTGCAATAACAGCCTATGTGTGTTGACGATATCTGTCATAGTTAATATGCTAAGTTGCTACTGCCCTTTTATTACAAAAAAAAAATATTTTTAAAAGAATACCTACTAGTTATTCAGAAAAAAATATATTTAACATTATAATAACATATTTACATATTTTTGGAATCTACTTATAATTTTCTAGATGATTTTGACCTCCCTTGCGCAGTGGTTTTGGTCTTTTTTTAATTTATTTTTTTAATTTATTTTATTTACAATACATAATATGTATTAATATTTTTACATTGATTACTTCGTGCTCGTAAGCGCTTATAAGTGGGAGGTCCCGGGTTCGATTCCCGGCAGGGGCAAGTTGGGATTTTATAATTTCTAAATTGTCTTTGGTCCTGTCTGGTGGCAGGCTTTAACCGTGGGCCGTGGCTGGTTAGCACCCGACCGGCAAAGCTGTGCCGGCCGGCCGCCAAACGATTTAGCGTTCCGGTACGATGCCGTGTAAAAACCGATCAGGGGTATGCATACCTCTCTCAAGTTTGCCCGCTTTCGTCTTCGACAGCATCATCACTTACCATCAGGTGAGATTGCAGTCAAGGGCTAACTTGTAGTTGAATAAAAAAATAGATAATGATTATGAACTTAATCTGATTTTTAATTATTTTTTTTCAACTTTAGTCTTTAATGCGGGACCATGGTCATCACATCATTTTTTCTTAAATTTTACTAGCCTATGTCACCTAGAATAAGCTAAAGATTCTAACGATACCTACCTTATTCATCAAAATCGGTTCCGGCATATATAGAAGTTATGGTACAACATACAAACATACATGAACCCTGAAAACAATATACTCCTTTTTTTCAGGCAGTCCTTTAAAAAGGTTCTTTATGTCGATTCTTTTAAACACCGATGACCGAGGTTACGCTTTTTCAGGCTGCTGTTGACGCTGTTGACACTGACGCTCGGCGAATATTATTTTGTCGCCATTTTTCTCGTTTGTCATTCGACATTTTCATTTTTCACTGTCCATTTTCATTTCTACGTTCTGAGTGTGACTATTTCCATTTTGCCTACTGCGCGTTATATTTGTTACCAATTGTTAAGTTTTTGTAACGTTGTGTTTGGTTTTCATTATTTTTGTAAAATTTGCCATTTGGTTTTGTAAAGCACAATAAAATAAAAAAATGAATGCTCAGCCAAGTACATCGCATGCTGAGGATACATTTTTACCTTCTATTAAAAAAAAACCGCGTAAGAATTTAAGTGAAAATGAGAAACATTGAAATATACACACAAAATTTCATCCAAATCAGTCCAGCCCTTTAGGAAAAAGTACAGAAGAATTATATTGGTACGGGTGAGAGAGTTCCGTATCGACAGGATGAACATTCAATGTTTGACAGTTACGAAACCCATGAACATTTTGTATGGGAAAATGTTTTTTCTTTTATTTTTTCGTCAATTTTCCAATATTTTTAACAGTTATTCTGCTATTCGGGACGAAGACAAATACAACAAATCAAAAACCATGAAAATCGGTCCAGCCGTTCTCGAGTTATAAGTGTTCGAACAAACGAGACTTTGTTTTATATATTAAAGATATACGTATTTATATATATACTATATATATAAATATATATATGTAACTTTTGTACATAAAATATAATAATTACTTAAAATAAAAACTTTAATTTGAATAAAATAATTGAATGATTCAAATCAATCACCTGTACCCCATCCCTATTTTATTTTCGTTAAAAAGTGACAACCCACGAAACTTCACATTACTGCATACAATTAAAAGTCGAAGTATAGGTAGCATCATGAAATTCCGTCCATTCCATATTTGGGCACAGTTCATGGAATTAAAATAGACTACTGAGCGATTTCAACTTGAAATTATTTGTAGTGGGTTCCTTTTATCTTTTAAATGCCCAGATTTAAATTTCATATGATGATAATATGGTTTAAGAAAACACGTCTTTGAAACAAACATAAAAGCCGACACGAAATGTGCAATACAATGAGTAGTCCAAGTACATAGTAGGTACACTGCAATGGTTTCTGCGCACAAGCATTAAATACGCGTTAGTTCCAATTCGAAGAGCAAACAAAGTCCGCAAATGAGGCATGTCCTGAGTAACATCTCAAACAGCTCTTTACTAGTATTTAAAAAAGTTACTTGAAAGTACCTATTTCAGAATTAAGGAGCATATTTTCTATCTAAACACAAAGCTCGTCAAGAGTTGCGAGTGAATCTGATGTTTCTTCTATGGTGAAATTGATCATGGACCTACCCAAAATCTATTACCTAAAATAGACTATAGACTATAGTTATGCGAATATTTTCAAGTGAAATATTTGGGAAATTTAATGTAATTTCCTTACAATTTGATATTGTGATTTGACACTGCGTATAGAGCTTAGTACACATTCCTAAATTCAGTCGTCTAAATGATTCAGTTACTAAATTTAGAAAAGTGTTATCGCATTTAGCAAGTAGCATCCTAAAAAGTAACCTAATTACAAAAAAGTATGGTCGCTAACGTACTAAATCAGCATCCTAATTGTGAGGATACAAGGAAGGCGTAATAGCTGAAAATGGATTTTCTTAGGGCTCCTATAAAGCTTTACAATATTTTTCCTGGAATATTGATTTCCCGCTCTCCAAAGACGAAATTTTGCGCAAACACTCAAGAAAAGCCATGAGTGAAACACATAATTTAAAATTCTGAACATAAAATATCTGTTTTTACTTTTCGAATTTTGAATTATGGTTTTGTATGAACATTTAGAAAACCAGGCGCTATTTAGATCTTTATAGCACCTGTGCCATTAATAGCCTAGTGGAATAATTTATCTAAGCCACAGAGATTTGTGGATGTTGCTTCAGTGCAACTAGGAGAGCATACACATATATTAAGCCGAGATCTTGAACTATTTATCAAAGACGACAGTATTGACGAGTTAACATATTTTCACCGGAGAAAGCCGATACTAATGTTGTTACTAACACTAATGGCACAAAATCAACCGACATATTAATGTTTACCAACAATTTCTCTTACTAATATTTGTATTATATGTGAGTAACTAGGTAACATGAATAATTATTTGACTGAACACAACATGTTTTACAACGAAATCAATAGTTAACTTTGAATTAAGCCACTTTACATGCAAAAATTAAAATATGCTTCTTTATTTAATAGTTACTGCGTCGATATCAATATTTATTACTAGCTGATCCCCGCAACTTCGTTCGCGTAGATATAAGTTTTTATATAAGATCGGATCGAATCCCATAATGCTTTTATGTACCTAAACTAAATGTAGCCTAAGTTACTCCTTATAACATTGAAAGTTCCATTAAAATCGATCCAGCCGTTTCGGAGATTAGCTGGAACAAATATACAGACCGACAAACATAAATTTAAACGCACACCAGTTTAAAATAAGCCGTACGTTCAAAGATCCGGGGCCCAAGTTATTAGAACCCAATAAATGTCTGTCATTTCTGAACTAAAAAACCTATGACCTTGAAATATTTACGGAATAATACTTGAAGTATTACCTTTCTGACAAAAAAAGAATGAGTGAAATCGAACTACGCGTTAAGGAATTACAGCTAAATACACGTTTTAACTTTCTTCCCCTCTCCCAAGGGAACCGTGCTGAATTTCGGGATAAAAAGTATCCTATGTCCTACCTCGGAGTATAAACTCAAATCGTACCAAGTTTCATTCGAATCCATTCAGTAGTTTCGGCGTGATGCGCGGCCAAGATACAGACAGACAGACAGACAGACAGACAGACAGACAGACAAAAATGAAAAAAATTGCAGTTTTGGATTCAGTATCGTTTATACAGTGCCCTCCAGTAAAAATTTACAAAATATCTTCAATGTACAGAATTGGATCTGTTACAGTTTTATTATATTACTAGATTCTGCCCGCGGCTTCGCCCGCGTGAATTTTGGTTTTTCACAAATCCCGAGGGAATCGTGGATTTCCGACTCCCGTTCCCGCTCCCTTTTCCAAGCTTTATACCCACTTTCAAAGAAGTTTGCTATAGTAATCTACCTATAGCTGTAGATATATATTTCGGTTTTATCAAAATCCCGTGGGAACTGTGCATTTTTCCAGGATAAAAAGTGCATACGCATACAGATGCATGCAACGATTGTAATAATGTGCTATGTGAGCGTGATTTACCTAAGAACAGTCAACGCCATCTATCGCGTTTTTGGAAGTCTATATCTATTTTAGTCCCACAGGAATACTTTTCCGGGATAAAAGGTAGCCTATGTTTTAAGTCAGGGCATAAGCTATCTCCATTCAAAATTTCAGCCAAATCAGTTCAGTAGTTGCGGCGTGATTGAGTAACAAACATCCAAACATCTAAACATCCAAACATCGACACTTTCACATTTATATTATTACTAGATTCTGCCCGCGGCTTCGCCCGCGTGAATTTCGGTTTTTCACAAATCCCAAGGGAATCGTGGATTTCCGGCTCCCGTTCCCGCTCCCTTTTCCAAACTTTATACCTACGTTCAAGGAAGTTTGCTATAGTAATCTACCTATAGCTGTAGATATATATTTCGTTTTTATCAAAATCCCGTGGGAACTGTGGATTTTTCCAGGATAAAAAGTGCATACGCATACAGATGCATGCAACTATTGTAATAATGTGCTATGTGAGCGTGATTTACCTAAGAACAGTCAACGCCATCTATCGCGTTTTTGGAAGTCTATATCTATTTTAGTCCCACAGGAATACTTTTCCGGGATAAAAAGTACCCTATGTTTTAAGTCAGGGCATAAGCTATCTCCATTCAAAATTTCAGCCAAATCAGTTCAGTAGTTGCGACGTGATTGAGTAACAAACATCCAAACATCTAAACATCCAAACATCCACACTTTCACATTTATAACATTATAAGTAAGTATAGTAGGATTAGTAGGATTGGTATTGTGATTATGTGTGATAGCTTCTGCCCGCAGCTTCGCCCGCGTGAATTTCGGTTTTTCACAAATCCCAAGGGAATCGTGGATTTCCGGCTCCCGTTCCCGCTCCCTTTTCCAACCTTTATACCTACTTTCAAGGAAGTTTGCTATAGTAATCTACCTATAGCTGTAGATATGTTTCGTTTTTATCAAAATCCCGTGGGAACTGTAGATTTTTCCAGGATAAAAAGTGCATACGCATACAGATGCATGCAACTATTGTAATAATGTGCTATGTGAGCGTGATTTACCTAAGAACAGTCAACGCCATCTATCGCGTTTTTGGAAGTCTATATCTATTTTAGTCCCACAGGAATACTTTTCCGGGATAAAAAGTTACCCTATGTTTTAAGTCAGGGCATAAGCTATCTCCATTCAAAATTTCAGCCAAATCGGTTCAGTAGTTGCGGCGTGATTGAGTAACAAACATCCAAACATCTAAACATCCAAACATCCACACTTTCACATTTATAATATTATATAGTAGGATTAGTAGGATTGGTATTGTGATTATGTGTGATAGCTTCTGCCCGCAGCGTCGCTCGCGTGAATTTCGGTTTTGGACAAATCCCGAGGGAATCGTTGATTCCCGGTTCCCGTTCCCGCTCCCTTTTCCAACCTTTATACTTTCTATCAAGGAAGTTCGCTATAATAATCTACCTATAGCTGTAGATATAGACTTCGGGTTTTTCAAAATCCCTTGGGAACTGTGCATTTTTGCCAGGATAAAAAGTAGCCAATGTGTTGCCAATGCATGCAACACAGCAAACTATTACAATAATGTGTTATGTGAACGTGATTTACCTAAGAACAGTCAGCGCCCTCTATGGCGTTTTTGGAAGATTATATCTATTTTAGTCCCACAGGAATACTTTTCCGGGATAAAAAGTTACCCTATGTTTTAAGTCAGGGCATAAGCTATCTCCATTCAAAATTTCAGCCAAATCGGTTCAGTAGTTGCGGCGTGATTGAGTAACAAACATCCAAACATCTAAACATCCAAACATCCACACTTTCACATTTATAATATTATATAGTAGGATTAGTAGGATTGGTATTGTGATTATGTGTGATAGCTTCTGCCCGCAGCGTCGCTCGCGTGAATTTCGGTTTTGGACAAATCCCGAGGGAATCGTTGATTCCCGGTTCCCGTTCCCGCTCCCTTTTCCAACCTTTATACTTTCTATCAAGGAAGTTCGCTATAATAATCTACCTATAGCTGTAGATATAGACTTCGGGTTTTTCAAAATCCCTTGGGAACTGTGCATTTTTGCCAGGATAAAAAGTAGCCAATGTGTTGCCAATGCATGCAACACAGCAAACTATTACAATAATGTGTTATGTGAACGTGATTTACCTAAGAACAGTCAGCGCCCTCTATGGCGTTTTTGGAAGATTATATCTATTTTAGTCCCACAGGAATACTTTTCCGGGATAAATAGTAGCCTATGTTTTAAGTCAGGGCATAAGCTATCTCCATTCAAAATTTCAGCTAAATCGGTTCAGTAGTTGCGGCGTGATTGAGTAACAAACATCCAAACATACAAACATCTAAACATCCAAACATCCAAACATCCACACTTTCACATTTATAATATTAGTAGGATAGATAGACTAGCTGACCCCCGCGACTTCGTTCGCATGGATATAGGTTTTTATATAGAATCGGATCGGACCCATAATTATTTTTTGTACCTAAACTAAATGTATCCTAAGTTACTCTTTAACATCACCTATCTGCCATTAAAAGTTCCATCAAAATCGATACAGCCGTTTCGGAGATTAGCTGGAACAAATAGACAGGCCGACAAACATAAATTTAAATGCACGCCAGTTTAAAATAAGCCATACGTGCAAACATCCGCGTCCCAAGTTATTTGAACCCAATAAATGTCTGTCATTTCTGAACTAATAAACTCATGACCTTGAAATATTTACGGGACAATATATAAAGTACTATCTTTCTAACAAAAGAAGAATGAGTTAAATCGAACTACGCGTTTATGAATTACAGCTAAATACATGTTTTAACTTTATTCCCCTCTCCCAAGGGAACCGTGCTGAATTTCGGGATAAAAAGTATCCTATGTCCTACCTCGGAGTATAAACTCAAGTCGTACCAAGTTTCATTTGAATCCATTCAATAGTTTCGGCGTGATGCGCGGCCAAGATACAGACAGACAGACAGACAGACAGACAGACAGACAGACAGACAGACAAAAATGAAACAAATTGCAGTTTTGGCTTCAGTATCGATTATAGAGTGCCCTCCAATAAAAATTTTCAAAATATCTTCAATGTACAGAATTGGATCTGTTACAGTTTTATTATATTATAGAAGATAGATATGTGAAGGACTGAAATGGATAGCTAAAAACTTTTGTTTCACATAGTGCATACACACAACACGTTTGCAGTCAATGCTTTGGTTTTAACACTCAATACATTCATTATATTGTCATCTATAACATTTTCTAGACACCATTTGGTAATGGTGTTATACCAAATTACAAATCAAATTGGTAAACATCTGGCACATAGTTCTCGGCCCTGACCTATTTCAACACGTTGTGTTCTGAATACCAGTCTGATAGTTCCTTCGTGCCACAGCTAACACAATATTTTGTAACTCGTTCAACTTCTAATGCAATGTACTGGTACCCAATCGATACTCAATCTTTAAAACAAAACTGATAATATCACAAATGTTACAACTTTTATATACAGGATGAAATAATAAAAATTAAAAAAAAATGAAATCAAAACGTCTATTTCCATTTGATTAGGTACGTACATTGTTTAAAATTTTGATTGCTTCCTTAAATTGATTATTAACTAACTAACTAACTTTGATTTATTTATCTCGTGATCTGCGGTCGAATATGTTAACCACTAGACCAACGAGGCAGTTATAAAGACTACAAATAAGCAAAATAAAACAAGTGTAAATTAAAAATTATTTAAAAAACCCCCGACATTCGCCATTTTGTGGCGGCGGCCATCTTGGGTTTGCATAGTGCTATTCTACTAGTCAAGTCCTTTCATTTGATACCCATATTGTACAGTTGTGAAAAAATATGTAATTCACCATTTTGTGGCGGCGGCCATCTTGGATCGATTTTCATCAAACTTAGCTAACAGCACTCTCGTCTAATTCGCCTTTCACACAAAAAAACCGCATTCAAATCGGTCCAGCCGTTTGAGCGCTACAGGGGAATAGACAGACACACACACACACACACGCACACACACACACACACACACACAGACACGTCAAACTTATAACACCCCGTCGTTTTTGCGTCGGGGGTTAACAATAACTCAGACAATTATCTGTTCCAATCTGCACTAAATATTAAGTATACGTTTATATCTGTGTCCGGAATTTTTGCACATAATCGAAGTTCACTTTCGCACAGTGCCAGCCCACGACCATTGTCTGAGGACTTATTACTTCTTTGACAGTTAAAACCGTTTGTCAAACAAACACTTTCACGTTTCAACATACTGATAAACGACCAGTTAGAGGCGTTACAGCGCATTGTAGACGTTTACATTACAGCGTTTAAGCATGATACACCCGACTGACTTTCTTTGGTCTGTGTTAATGTAGGAGGAAGATAGGGATCTATGAGCTGATAAATGATAATTGCAATCGAAACCGCACTTAACACCCTTTAACTGTTACTCGCTTAATTCTAGTAAACTGGCGTATTTATCACGATTTGACTATATAACTAGAATATCATTTTATGGCTCGGAATAGTTTAGTTTTCTACGGTTGGTCTGTTGAACGCTGAGTATTCAAATTTTCAGTTTGACAAAATACATACTATTGTCAAAATCAAAATCCAATCAAAATCCAATCCAATCCATCTAAGTCTTAGTGTCTGTTTCACCACCTTCTGATAAGTTTCGGATAGCTATCTACAACTTTTGTCTTTGTCACTTGACATAAAGTAAGAAAGTGACAAAACTTACGTTTAGGCTATCCGACACTTCTCAGAAGGTGGTGAAACAGGCCCTAAATATTTTATAGGACTTTAATGAAAGGTCGATTTTGTCTCTTTGTATTTATTCTACTACCGGTTCTGAAAGCAGACTGTCTACTGGTAGTAGTAGTATGGGAAGTAGACAAGGAACCCAACAGTTAGATAGTAGATACTCCGTTCAAAATGTAACGTTAAAATAACTACGTAATATCTAAGTTACTTTATCGTTATTCTATCTTTTGGACATTGGATTTGGGAAAATACTTCGTCTTTTTAATGAGGTTTCTTATTTCTATTAATAAAATAAAAATCCATTAACTTCTTCATCTTATTCATCTAGGTATATTTTACTAGCAGATGCCAGCGACTTCGCCCGCTTGGATTCTTATAAATCTCACTTGGGGGTGGAATTTCGAAAATTCCTGAAACACGTAATTCTTTATTTTTAACCGACAGTACAAATACCGATTTTCATTGGTATAACTTTAAAAATGACCGACTTTCATACAAACTTTCATCACCATTTAACCCACTTAGGGCTATTTTTTCAAAAATTTCTTAAACTCGTAACTCTTTATTTTTAACCGAAAACCTAATTACCAATTTTCATGGATATAACTTGAAAAATTACGGACTTTCATACAAACTTTCATCCCCTATTTTACCCCCTTTGGGATAGAATTCGCAATAATCCTTCCTTAGTGTGCGCCTACGTTATAAAAGGAAGCTATTGTGAAAATTTCAAGTTTCTAGCTTCAGTGGTTTTGGCTCTGCGCTGATTGTCAGTCAGTCAGGACAAGCTACTTTATATTATTATAGATTATTCTATTGAAATAATATGTCTCTTGCAATCAGTTTTATTATATCTTTAGACATGACTGTCTCTGAGCTGTGTAGGCGTACGATAAAGATATACTTGTCGAGCTGTCGATTAATTGGATCTGTTTCTCTACTTCCTTAAAGGAACTAAATATACGAGTACTATTGATAGATATTTATTGGGACTTTCGTTTTCAAATGGATTCAGTCTCGTATGTATAATAATTGTATTCGTGGTTAAGGCTGATTCTCATTTGATTTAATGGCGACTGGAGTATCTATTGTAATTTTAATATAGTCACATTGTAGAGCAGCATTTGTATCGAAATAGCCTATTATAATTTCATTTTATTATAAGCTACGATAGAGTTATTCAAATTCAAAATTATTTATCCCGCTTGGGAAAGCAATATGTGCCGACGAAAGCCGGCGAGAAACTCGGCAGTTGCTCTTTTAAAATGCAACAAATTATTGCACATCTTGAACTATCTCGTGGGCAGTTGAATGCAAAGTTGCATATAAGCAATCTATCAAGCAACTTTGTCGTTAGGAAATTAATTAATTGTGTAATAACTTCTATTTACATTTTTTTATGTCAACTCTAAAATTTCTTTCGAAATAAACTTATGAAACAACTATAAGGATGAATACTTATAATTGGTGGAATACGCATCACTGTGGTGAAAAATGTGACATTTAATACAAAAAGAAGCACCTGCAATATTTACAGTTGTGCCAGCATTACTTCACAAATGTTACAAGGTGGTTTATTTGAGTTGTTAATTAACAACCATAGTTTCTTTATTTGGGTAAATAATGTGCTCTACGCCTGATGCAACATTTTTCTAGTCCTTCATTTCTTTTTTCAAGTCTCGTATTTAACCGTTTCTTATGGCATTATGAGATATGGTAAGTAAGTTTTGCAAATTCTGCTCAGAGTGTGAAGCCAGTATGTATAATGTATTATTAAAATATCCATAGTAAACACCAAGTCGCGTGGCAGTCGCAGCTGTAAATTGCGCTAGGGTTGTCCACATGCCGTACGCACTATCGACAGTTTACAACGGTAATCGACAGTTTGAGTGAGGTCACTGAGAAGCCATTCATTAAAACCCAAAACAAGGTATAATTTTTTCCCCATTCCCAGTCTGGCCCTAATCGACACATGCGGGGAAAGCGAGTGGTCTGTTGCACCTCATTACAACGTAGCGCATACTTCTATGCTTCTGCCTTGTAGCTTCTCTTCTCTTTTTTAATAGTAACTAAGCAGTGCTTTTTTCAAGGTAAACAATGCATTTCTGACC
Source organism: Melanargia galathea (assembly GCA_920104075.1). Classification (NCBI taxonomy): domain Eukaryota; kingdom Metazoa; phylum Arthropoda; class Insecta; order Lepidoptera; family Nymphalidae; genus Melanargia; species Melanargia galathea. The sequence goes on from OV049858.1 coordinate 11,646,939, forward strand.
TAGTTTTGGTGTTACATTAATTACGATACTCCTTCATAAGGCCGCTCTCTTCACGCGCTTTTCCACACAAACGTATTACGCCTATTATTCTAATATTTGTCGCAATAGGTCTAAAGTTAAGCCAGATATTAATTAATATCTCCTTTAACTATGCCATAAAATAAAAAAAATTGTAAAATTATATTTATTTTGAAAGTTATGACGCTTGAAAAATCACTATTTTTGGGCAAATTTTGGGGCAACTTCGTGGGTAAATAAACTATATAAGAAACTAGAAAATTTAAAAACGACCGAAGTCTTGTCATAGGTTACTTCATAATAATTACAAATGTCTTTAGTTCATGTAAAAAATTGCCAAATATTTGCTAAAATAGGCGAAATTCCAAACCTAGATTTTTAGTGAAAAACGGCAAAGTAAAAAGATTTACTTTGCCGTTTTTCACTAAAAATCATGATATCTCAAGCAAAATTTATTTATTTAATTAATTTATTATTTATTTATGTATATATTTTTAGTACTCTTCTATACTTGTAATAATTTAAAGATAAGTGGTGAGCCATTGAAAACTGAGGACACAACTGTGTTCTTGGGAATAACCCTGGATGCAAAGCTTCAATGGGGCACCCATATAGCAACGCTTGCTGGCAAGCTTAGCTCTGCTGCTTACGCTGTTAGAAAGATTCGACAGTTAACAGATGTTGAAACTGCAAAAATTGTTTACTTTGCATATTTCCATAGTATCATGTCGTATGGAATCTTACTATGGGGTAAAGCAGCTGATATTGAAAAAATTTTCGTTTTACAAAAAAGGGCAATTCGTGCAATTTATAATTTAAAACCGCGGGATTCCCTTCGAGAGAAATTTAAAGAAATAGGTATTCTTACAGTAGCTTCTCAATATATTTATAACAACATAATTTTTGTTAAGCAAAACATTCACAGTTACAATAAAAAGTGTGAATTACACGATAGGCAATTAAGAAATAGAAATAGACTCGTGATTCCTCGATTACGCCTCAAAAAGGTCCAAAAGTCGTTTGTGGGAATGGGCGTAATGTTCTATAATAAAATTCCACAACAAATCTTAGATTTGCCTTTACACAAGTTTAAGAATTCTATTAAAAGTGTGCTCATGAAAAAAGCATATTATACAATTGAAGATTATATAAATGATAAAAAAGCATGGATTTAATTTATTCGCTTTATACGCTATTATAACTTGAGGAGTATTCGATTATTGGTGTTTAATTCGATGCTTTAATCATGGGTAGCCTAAGTATGTCACGCTCTCCTTAAACATTTCTGTGGTGGTGTCGTGTGGTGCGGGTTGTTACGTTCCCTCAAATATGGTTGAGCGAAGCAATGGCTGGATCATGCGTCATGCTCGTGAACGGGTGCCGCCGTCGGAAATGGGGCTACTTTTGTCTGCCCTTCTTAACGTGTAGAATTGTAAGCACCATTCCGAACCAGTGGTAGATTCATTTGTCGATTCAAAAGCACTATTGTAAAAGTTTATCTGAATAAAAAATATGTCTTAGACTTGCCTTTACACAAGTTTAAGAACTCTATTAAAAGTATGCTCATAAAAAAAGCTTATTATACAATTGAAGATTATATAAACGATAAAAAAGCTTGGATTTAACTCGTTCCAGCAATGCGCGAGACGGCATTTCAATCATGTACATTAATAATAATAATTGTTATAATGTTATTTTTTAAAAAAGAGCAACCGCCGAGTTTCTTACAGGTTCTTCTCGGCTGGAACTGCATTCCGAACCTGTGGTAGACTCAATCGACGATTCAAAAGCACTTGTAAAAGTTTATTTGAATAAAAAACTTTTCTATTCTATTCTATTCTATTCTACTGAAGACGTCTCGCTCTCTAAATGCAGAAATCACTGTTTTAGACTCCACTCACCAACGATTTGTCGATCCCATGGAGAGGGCTCGTCATTTACGCTGTGATAAAACCGCAGTAACAAAAAAATGTTGTCTGTAAAGTTGGTACTCGGTTTACGGGCGATAATTTTACGTGATGACGTCATGAGAAAACATTATAGAACACATTTATAGGCGGATCGTGCCTCTCTATCGCTTGTTCCGCGCTCTCGCTTGCACGTTCGGCTCAGGCGGAACGTGACACTTTTTCGTGCGTGCAGCCGGCATTCATCGATTTATAAAACGTTATCACGTCAAAAAAGTACGTGTTCAGGTGTTCAAATTATCTAAAAAAACATTTAATTCATATATGTATGTTGCTAGGAAGGTAGGTACATCAGCATCAGATATTTCAACGATAGATAGGTACTTAAAATAAACTTGAGGTGGTCCAATTATGTTGTTAAGATTCCCAGCTAGGATATGGATGAAAGCCCGATTGGAAGATAGGAAATTTCTCTATTTAGCGTTATTTTCTTCGATATTATCAATCGTGTTCTGAATTCGATGATATACTAAATGCTATTAAAATAGTTCACAAAATTTCGCCAACTAGATGTTGCGATGTTAGTTAACTAGTCTTTTTTGGTACATCGTAGGTAGCGGGTTCGAGTCTTTGACTGGCAATTTTTAAGTTTGTAACATAACTTTGTTGTTTATTTAACTCATCGCAATCTTTTGGTGAAATAAAAACATTGCGAGAAAATCTCCTATCTTGGCTGACATTCTGAGGTATTTGTAACCAGGAGCTGGTATTAAAAATCCAGAAGGGACAAGTGCTTTCGTATATGCGGGCATCGAGTGTATTCATAGCTTAGCAAAAATCCACTTAAAAAAGTGTAAGTTAATGTGCAGTAAATTTTTTATGGTTTTACTCATGCTCATTATATTGATCAATCAACGTAGAAAGTAGGTAGGTATGCTTTCTTTTTAGAATGATCAAGCGTTTGCGTATCGCAAACATTTATAGTCAGCCAATATGAATATTTATACGGTCAAAAGGTTAAGGTATTGGAATAAAATTGAATTAATAACCGTATCTATAAAGAAAAATTTAGTAAGATGATTTCGATTGTGTTCAAAGATCGCTGATAATGTCATAATGACTCGCTACAAACGTCACTATCTTAACATGTTAAGCGCCAAAAATTTATGATTTTAATCGTGAGATTTCTACTGTGAAAATTAGGAAAGTCCATTGAACAAATTAAACAAGCATTGGTTTAAGTTTTACACCAATATTTCTGACAGTATTTATGTACTTTGCTTAAAAAGTAATTTGAAAAGGTTTATTATTAGAATTTTAGTAGGTAAGTAGGGGTACATACGTAAGCAGTATAATTGGCTAAGAAACATGAAATTACTAGTTTTTGTTAAAACTGGAAGGAAAAGCGCCAGCTTAAACCCTTATAACATCGCCTTTTATCTTTCATCTTGGTGTTATAAATAATATAGAATCCTGTTACCAAATATGAGGTTCCTGTTTGAACATGCGTCCGACTCTATTTTGACATGATGACAAGCTGTTACGGCGGTCCTGTAATTATCGTCCATCTTCCATCAACGTTTTCCATTTCCTTTGGAGTTAAATCATCTTTAACGAATATACAATGTGCTGTTAATTGGTGATGTTATGCACCTATGTATTTAGATAATTTTATTTCCTTTTCATTAAGTATTAAATGTTTGAAAGATCTGGCTATCTACGCAAACCACGTGAAAATTAACAGAACTTATTTGTTAGCTAGTCTCACACAATATCTGCAGGGGAAGCAAAAAAAATTTTTATTTCTGTCTCCAAAGGAAATTATGTTTCATTTCACAATTATGTTATAATCTTAATCGAAATGTTGAGGATATGAAAAACAAAGTTAGTTTTATTGAGAGCGAGACTACGACGCTGCTATTTTTTCTTTTTTCCCCTTTTATCCACAGGATAAGAGGGACCAGTTTGGACACGGAAACCGACCGCTAATTGATGGTTATAAATCTTAGGAAGTTTCAGCATTCCTTCCTTAAAATTAATCTTGAAAGTTTAATTTGAGTAATGACTAATGACTCCTGTTGATTTGTTGTTCCTGTTAGATTTACATAATATCTGGATTCTTGTGAGGATTCCAACATTATTTAGGTCATTCCTTTGTTGATCATATAATAGAATGTCATTTCCTTTGTTGGTGTTGTTTCGAAATTATTCTTTTCCTCAATTTGTTACGGGACATTAATATTATGTAATTCGTATTAATTAAAACTTAAGAGCTCCTATAATTATTATTTATTTATAGGTAGATTATATAAAAATTGTGGTAAAGCTAATAAACGTTATAATTAGATACCGTACTTACCATACCTATATTGAGGTTATGAGATTATACAATATTCGTTAAGCTTATCATCGCTATTTGAAATGTAATAAATTCGTCATATGTAAAGTTTTAGGGATTCTATTAATCATCGTTTCAAAAACATGTTAATTAGCAATAATGATTAAGGTTAATTGAATTTAAGTGTGACCTAAATGAAGTTATAAGCATACATGATTTATAAATAGCAATGCCAATCAATCGTACCGAATTGAAATTGATAGATCTTGAATCAGATTACATCAAGGAAACATTGTCTAATTGTTAAACTCTATTATGTAATAAGATAACGATCATAAGTATAAAAGTATTGTCTGTTGTAGGTACGAAACATCAGCTGAAATATGAAGGTACTATAATTAGGTAGTATGTAACAGTCAGTTGTGTTTTCATTTGTTTTATTAGTCCTAAACTCTACTATTGGCGCCACCACAGAATCTCCCAGCCTACATATATCTGTAGACACCACAATGTTACAAGACATCTATCGAAAAACCGAGAGGCTGTTTTATGTCTTCCTTATTATCATTCTATTTTCTTAGCGTTTATAAAATTTTCGGATTGCACAATTTGTTACATTGTTGACAGTTTTAAGATAGCTATCTCGCTAGCTGTTATATGTGACTGTTATTTGATTCAATACGGACAAGTTATTGGGGTATTCCTAATTTATTTATTTTAAATGTTCCAACATTCTTAGGTCTTCTAATACAGAATTAGCTGCTTTATGATGCTGTAATATATAACCGCACAGTATCGATAGGTAATTTATCGTCGACGTTATGTTATGACATTGTCTACTCAGAAGGCATTCGTGTACTATACTTACAAGAGTATGAAATTAGGTTTACAAATGATTGCGTTAAGTGTTGCGAGAAGTTGAACTACGGGTACTATTTTTTTACATAATAGTGACTAAGCCTTCACTAAAAAATCAATCTATGAGCTATATGCCCTATAATCAGTACAACTTTATTTATTTGGTAAGTAGGTTTAGTTAAAGGAAAGTAATAATGTTATCGAAACGATCTAATGGCGTGATCTCAAAAAGGCACTGGATGCATAAAGGATACGGATGGATACATAAAAATCGAAAATATGGATGTGACACATGCAGTAAGATCTTAGTTTATGATTTCTAAATGGAAAGCGTATAAAATTCCACTAAGGGCTTGTTAACGTAACAGTTTTTACTTTTTACACCTTGTCGAACATAACACATGCACTGAATAGAGAGAAAGATACGTTAAAAGTTTGAATTGTAAAACAAATAAGTAGCGATGCACATAAAGTAGGTATGGAGTAGGTACGTTAGTCCGCTAATATGAGCTCAGAATGATAAGTAGATCCTGGTCAAATACCGGGAATCTGCTGGACTACGGCACCTGACAATTATGAATAATTAGTTCCTACAACAAGTCGAAGATCTGAAATCAAAGAAAGACATAATTCTAAATTCTGTTCTGGACTCTATTTGATGTCAGATCAAATATTATGATGAACATATTGCACACTCAGAGACCAGAGTGCGTTACTCCACAGAAAAGATTACAGATATTATGTAAAATATATAAGTTAGAGTAAAACAGAATTATAATAATATCCAACGTGGATACGAAGACGTTCTTATGTTTATGAATAATTCATTTTAGCGCACATTGTTAAATTTAGGTTTTTTTGAATCACTGCTGCTGAAGTGTAACTTAATACTCGAAAAATTATAAATATTGTATGCTAGTATGATGGTCTGAATTTATTATTGCACGAGCGGATACCCGCGACTTCGTTGGCGTGGATATTGATTTTAATAATCCCGTGGGAATCATTTTGTTTTTCCTATGCTCCTTTGAGCTTAAACCTTGCTAAAAACTGTTAAAAGTTCACTGGCGGATGTTTAGGTACATCAAAATGTAAACATCCGCCAGTGAAAGTCCCATCAAAATCGGTCCAGCCTTTCGGAGATTAGCCAGTAGTCTTTAAAGTATCTACTTTCTAACAAAAAAAGAATGAATGAAATCGGACCACCCGTTAACGAATTACAGTTAAGTACACATTTTGCCTTTCATCCCCTCTCCCAAGGGAACCGTGCTGAATTTCGGGATAAAAAGTATCCTATATGTTACTCCATAGTACTAACTTAAATCATGCCGAGTTTCATTTCAATCCATTCAGTAGTTTTTACGTGATTCGCGCACAAACATACAGACAAACAGATAAACAGACAAACAGACAAACAGACAAAAATTTCAAAAATAGCTTTTTTACGTTCTATTACTTATCCCTAACACCCCCCAGTTATTATTTTGCAAAAATCTTCAATGTACAGATACGGCAATTCTACGATTTATAATTACGTATGTATACGTATGACACCAATTGTGCAATGGTTTATATAATTAAATTGTATCACAGTATGTCACATGTTACAAAATAATAAATTATTACTTTCGACTCTCCTTCATTGGCTCGTATTCTCTACCTATAGGACAATTGGCTGAAATACAAAGGAACATCGTTTGTACCAGATCGTGGATTGAATTCGTGCATGAGCTTTCTTTTTGATGCCGTCTGATTAATTGCGCATCACCCTAAAATGGCGCGTGAATGAAGATGTAATACACATGTAATCTGTATCTGATTCACACAAAGAGTTGTATAACTTAAGTTGCATCGTATTGTTTGAGATTGATTTTTAAAATTCAACTCTTCTGAACCTGTATAAATAGATCTGGTGAAAATATTTCTTATGAACATCAGTCAACAACTTTTATCCAGCAACTCGCTTGAGATCTTTCGGCTACATAGTGGGGTTTCCTAACGCTGCAGTTTTCGGTGTAAAGTCACCTTTCTATCACTTCAGTACCCTAACGTTTTAACGGGCAATTTGTCCTGCCCTCTGTTACTCTGGTTATTCTCTGGTTCTATCATTCCTGGCACGGATCATTCCTTATTTCATCACATTCACTGTATAATATTTAATCTTTGGTACAGCCAAATTAACTTCAATGTAAACTTTAAATCACACTTACATATTATATAGTCTTTTATTTACTTTCTGAATGCAAGGTTACCTAGTGGAAAAGGTGCCTTTTGTTTCAATAATATGCTAAATATTTTTTACCACACAAACATGGTTTCGGTTTAATCATTTGGCATTAATGACGCTTGCGGTTTGGCATAAACGAGTAAAATAAAAACCGGCCAAGTGCGAGTCGGACTCGCGCACGAAGGGTTCCGTACCATTATTTATTGTATGGGAGCCCCCTTAAATATTTATTTTATTCTGTTTTTTAGTATTTCTTGTTATAGCGGCAACAGAAATACATAATCTGTGAAAATTTCAATTATCTTACTATCACGTTTCATGAGATACAGTCTGGTGACGGACGGACGGGCAGACAGACGGACGGACAGCGGAGTCTTAGTAATGGGGTCCCGTTTTACCCTTTGGGTAAGGAACCCTAATAATTATGAAAACTTTTAATTAGGTCACATTTGAAAAGATAAAATAGTTATTCTTATTTTTAGACATGGTTTTCCTTAAAATTTAATGACCTTTACGTTTTTTTACCTTAATATATAATTGGTTCTCTGTTTCTTTACATTGCTTCTAAATCTTCTATCTCTTTTTAAAATCCATTTTAAATCCATATTTAGGCTATTAAATAGTTATATTGCCCATGCTCCCCCCGATTCATGTTATCCAAATTTTATACTAAATTCAATCCAAACATCTATATTATAACTACGCAACGAAGAAAACTGCTAATAGTTTTACACTCGCTTGATATCTCTACGCGAGTAGGTATCTTGCTTTAGCCTAATTTCTAGCTAAGGTTCTATTATGTCTTTCAATGGAAGCACAAGATGATTGATCGCTATCGCGGCGTCCTCATTTATCTTCGCCATACCAAGGTGGTTTAACATGCGCACAATTCGCGGTTTCACTTGTCCCCGATTGTGTCCACGGATTAGCATAACATGTTCCTAATGCCCTTATATTGTTGTCATGATGTTGTTTGTGTTGTAAGTATTAGTGATCGAGATCGCGAAACCGCATTGTTAGCAGTTCAAACATTTTGTTCTTATATTCTCAATGAGTTTGTTGTATACAGGGTTAATCGTAATTTACCAACAACCTCCTACACGTAACTTCTATGCATGATACTGAACAACATTTGTTCAACGACTTTTCACGTAACTCAATAAATTCACCAAAAAAAAATTTCTAAGTTTTTCTTGAAGAGTCTGTAATTTTTTTAACTCTATGGTCATTTTATGTAATGCCTCTTCCACACCTGCGACTACTAATAACCGCCGTCCGAAGTTATCGCTCCGCTGTCGTATTTACAAATGCTTTGTGATGTGTATTACTAACATCGGTCTAAGCTAACGTCTGCAGGTCAATAATTTCTTCCTAGATTAACGTTTATCGCGAAAAACAAAAAAACTTCTCGCGGCGACAGACGTGAGTGTCGGACCGGCATTAAGTAGGTAGGTACCTACCTACATACACGCACAAAGTAAGCACGATTGTTTACTTGGCAATTTCCCGCGCTTTTTACAGAAGGGCAAAATTATTACCTATCAATCCTTTATTAGTTTATTTACCTACCTACCATCTTCACACCTACCCTAGGTACCTACAAAACTCTCAACATTCAACACGAACCTACATAATGCTTCAGATACCTATCAATCTAACTTGATCTAACTAACACTTAAAACACCACCTAACTTGCGAAGGTACCTAACATCGAACCTACCTACCTAACGCATTACCTAACTACCACCTATTTACCACCTAACCTACCTACAAACACCTATCTGTAGGTACAAGACTTGAATATTTTAAACATCTCTCTATGCGTCGTATTCCTCATTGTTGAGGGTCGTGAACCATTTCCATAAATCGAAACGATTTCCTAAGGATCATGCGGCGAATTTCCAGTTTCCACTTTCAAATTGGTAGGTACCTACCTACTTTCCCATACGGCTCAAGGAAGAGTATAAGGTAGAACATACCTACCTAAATGATGTCGATTTACTAGCGATGTTATTATTAACAGATCAGATGTTAGTGATAAAAATTAGGACAGTTTAATTTGCTATCCGAGGCATGGAAGAACGCATGAAAGAAAAACAACTGCCTCGGTGGTCTAGTGGTTAGCATATTCGACTGCAGATCACGAGGTCCCGGGTTCGATTCCTGGGTCGGGCAAATTATTGTAAGGTATTTTGTATTGGGTTTTTCTGTCAAGATATTCTCAGTGCCAGTTGCGGATTGGTAGTTAGTGGTGCTTCACCCCCGTGCCTCACGTAAAGCAGTCGGTCCCAGTTATTATCAATATCATGTAACAATAGTCGTTAAAGCCCGCCAACCCGCATAGGAGCAGCGTGGCGGATCTAAGCTCTAAATCCCTCTCTCCTATGAGAGAGGAGGCCTGTGCCCAGCAGTGGGACGTAAAAAGGCTGAGTGGTGGTGGTGGCATGGAAGAACCAAAAGTAGGTACGTCTTAAAATGGACCTCCAAACTTCCAAAGTCGGTTACCCCTCCGATTCAGTCCGAATCAACGTGACTTGACCAGCACAAATATCTAATATGCAAAATGCGGAGTTCAAACTAGGCTACACATCTACCTATTATCCACGTCATAACTAACTTGTAAGTACCTTAAGTACCTACTATGTGTCGCATTCGAATAATGATGGACCGCGTGATGGACCACCTGATTAGGTATTTACTTACTATCCTTGAGACTTCAAACGGCGCGCCGCGCCGCGGCCTCGCGCAGCCGCTAATGAAAACTATTGAAATGATATTGAAACATTGAAATGGTTGATTACATTTCTACCTAGGTAGGTACGTCTACATACTTGGAATTTACCATTTCTTTGATTTCTGCCGCATAATAATAATAATTTATTGCAATACACAGGTACGCAATGAGAGGCTACTGGCTAGTAATTACCTAAGTAAGGTAGTTAGTTACCTACAGTCAATTAAAATTAAATTCATTAGTAATCTGTGTTAAATAAATAATTTATCAATTTATTTTATAAAATGTAAAAAAGTTAGGTAGGTAGTAGGTACCTACCTTATTAGAGTTCAATTAAGCTGGGAGTTGGTCACTGTATTGGAGCGGACTGATTATTACTTACCTACCTACTTTCTAGGTTTATGAGTTATGCCTAGCCAACAAAAAACGCGTGTAGTAAAACTAATTAAGTACTTATCTAGGTAAGCACTTACCTAGGTACATACTTCCTAAAAGTGACAATTTCTTTGACCCGATGAAGATGAAAAGGGTAGGTATGGGAAATACATTGTGGATGACGCGGACGCTCCAAGCAAAGTACCTACTGCGACATCTTTGGACTGCATCGCTGGATTATCTTCAAAAATTGTAATGTTTTCCTCTTCACACACTGTGTGCCTAGGTGGCCGACCACAATCCCTAGCTGATCTACTAGGCTGGAATTGCCCTTGATCTCTTAATCGCTGAGGCAGCTGGCATGTGGCTTGACCTACGCGACGTAGGTACGTTAGGGAATCGCCTTGCCAACTTAGGTACTGCAAGCTTCTGAAACGTTATCACCACATATCACGAGCACTCGAACCATTTCCATGCATTCAATGTTAGAATAATGATAAGCCATCGTTTAAGCACTAGGCAGTAGGCACAGAACATAACCTACGTTAAGTTGCGAACACAGTACGTAGGTACATATGGCGAATATCAACGGGCAACGGCGCGTGCGACCGAGCGTAAACTACTGAAGCGCGCCGCGGCCGTGTGGTTTTCGGTTCCCCGCACGCCGCGCCCCGCATGCCGCTACGCACGGCAGGGTCAAGGCACGTCAAGGGCGACCCGACGCGACGGTTCCCTGACTCCCTTTGACAAGTGCCGCGTAGAGTTTTTAAAATTTTAGATCAGAAAAATAAATATTTTTATTTTTGTATGAAAAAAAATTTTTTTTTCTTTTAAGAATTTTAAAAAGTCGTGGAACAAAAGTTATTTACTTTGATGCATAGAAGTTGCCGTTAGATGGTTGTTGGCATTTTACAATTAACCCTGTATATAATACTAGCGGACCTGGCAGACGTCGTCCTGCCCGCTTGCATACCGATATTAGCGCCACCTACTGTCCAATCTTTCTACTTAAAAACCTTCCTCTTGAATCACTCTATCTATTAAAAAAAACCCGCATCAAAATCCGTTGCGTAGTTTTAAAGATTTAAGCATACATAGGGACAGAGAAAGCGACTTTGTTATATACTACTAGCGGTTCGCCCCGGCTTCGCCCGTGGTACATATATAGCTTATAGCACTCAGGGATCACTTACATATCCAACGGTGAAAGAATTTTTGAAATCGGTCCAGTAGTTCCTGAGATTAGCGCGTTCAAACAAACAAACTCTTTGCTTTATTATATTAGTAATAGATGTAGTGATATATATTAAAATTCAATATATATTAGATTTAGTTGTATTTTATGTATATAAATTTATATTGCACTCCACTCGATGTTATGAATTAAATTAGTTATACCATCGAGTGTGTATCAATCAATAATGCACTTAAAGGTCAAGTGTGGATAAAAATGTTCATCTATACTAATAAATAAAATTGAAGTGTCTGTCTGTAATATCGAAATAACTACCTCATATTAAGCTCATATGGTTATTTGAACGATACTATAACCGAATCACACGTTTTTAAAATTTTTGTCTGTCTGTCTGTCTGTCTGTCTGTCTGTCTGTCTGTCTGTCTGTCTGTTTGAACGGGCTAATCTTTGGAACGGCTGAACCGATTTTGACGGGACTTTCACATACAAGTAGAGAATTAACCCGGGAGTAACATAGGCTACTTTTTTAACCGACTTTCAAAAAAGGAGGAGTTGTGTTTTTCTACCTATGTACACCGATATCTCCGAGATTTCTGAACCGATTCGCGTAATTTTTTTTTTAATCGATAGAGAAACATTGCGACACTGTCCTACAAAAAAAAAAAATTGGATTCCAACTCCTCAATCCTGATGCTGTAGGGGATCTGATCCCCAAAACTAATGGGATTTAGGCACTGTCGGTTATTTAAATTGATATTGGGGATACCAATTAAAGACTTTATTGTTGAATGACCTCGAGTAGGTACATGTCCAACTCCTCAACCCTGATGCTGTAAGGAATTGCATTCCGAAATCGTAAGGATCCCACGGAATTTTTCCGTTTTGTGGACGGGTTACTACTTACTACAGATAGGCTACTTTTTGTTCTGGAAAATCAAAGTTCCCACGAGATTTTTACAAACCTAAATACACACGGGCGAAGCCGTGGGCATCATCTAGTCATGTATATAACTAGTGGACCGGGCAGGACAAAGTTTGCCGGTGACATACCGACATCGGCGCCACTTACCGAGACCCGGTAGGTTACCTGTACCTACCTGGTAAATGTGATAAATGAAGAACCTCGACCTCTTCCGATTTTGTGCAAACTTCACATAAACCATCTACTAAATAGTCCGAACAAAGCATACATTTGGTTTGGAATGGATAGGTGAGCCCGTTCTTGAGTTATAAAATTACAACCAAAAGTGGCATTGATTTTTATATATATAGAAGATGAAGATGAAGGTGTTTAAAAGAAAAGAAAGAAAGCTAAGTATATAATTTACAGACTAACTAACTTTTACTAAGTTTACTAGTTACTGGTAACTTTTGAAATTGGTTATTAAGTACTTGCGAAGTATAAAAATTCAACGATATAATAGTCATACGGTTCGGGATGACAATATGATCGTAGCCAATAGAAGGGAGTATGTAGAAATGTTTACAGTAATTGCAAAATTCGAACTAACAAGCAAATTATGTTAAAAGCACGTAATACAAAACAAAACCTTGAGGGTTCATAATATCATATTTCACTAATGTTTAACGTAGTATTACGAAATGACTATGCTATAGAGCATATTTTGACCTTTCATTTTGATTTAAGATATGCTTCTAAGGTTCCCTTGAATGGAAAATGATAGGTGGTCCCTAAGTATTGTCATGTTATAAACAATAAGCAACTTTCAGTACGCTTTGCGAAACATTTTGATTGCAACATAATCGTTGCTCAGTAGCTGAGTTGTATTGCGATTGAAGTGTCGTATGCATACATTAACGAATTGTTTTTATTATTTACTAACTTCAAAATCTTGGGTTACATGATTAATATACCATATGTTATCGCTTGAAATGTATTAATGAACTGTTAATTCTTTGACAATGAGTTTTTTTCATAGTACAAAGTTTATTATAGTATCTAATATTTCTTTGCTTTTACATATTGATTTCTCCTAATCTCTTATTGCGGCTCACACTCACATTAGTCACAAGTCGTAGGACTAGAGAAGATTACAACAGAATCGTTAGTCAGAAAACTGCCTCGGTGGTCCTGGTTTCCCGGGTTGGACCAAAAATTACTAAGTATTGGGTTTTTCTGTCAAGAAAAGGAGTTGGAAGTTGGCGGTGTTAGATACACCCTCGTGCCTCTGAGAGCACGTAAAGCCATCGGTCCTGCGCCTGATCTCTCTCCGGTCGTGTCGCATTGGTGTTCCATCGGACTATGAGTGTAAAAGAATAGAGAGTGCGCCTGTGTACTTATCATCATCATTATCATCATCATGATTAGCCCATCCGGCCCACTACTGAGCACAGGTCTCCTCTCGGAATGAGAAGGGTTTAGGCCGTAGTCTGCCACGCTGGCCCAGTGCGGCAGACTTCACATACCCTTGAAAACATTATGGAGAACTCTCAGATGTGCAGGTTTCCTCACGATGTTTTCCTTCACAATCAAATCAAGTGATATTTAATTTCTTAAAACGCACATAACTCCGAAAAATTAGATGTGTGTGCTCGGGATCAAACCCCCGGCCTACCGACAAGAAGGCCGACGTCCTAGCCAGTAGGCCATCGCCGCTTCAACGCCTGTGTACTATTCTATAATTTCTAACGTAACATTTTTTTTTTTTTTTTATAAATAAATAAATAAAAACAATATACACTCACAAATAACATAGCTATTCGATTTGATGTTTGTATTCTGGATACTTTTGTATCAAACATAATTTAATTGATCTGCTAGCCATTGGATAGGTACTTGCTTTTTCTGTAGCCCTACATTTAGTAGCACGACCATGGATGTAATTTGATCTAATTATTTATTAAGCAGTTAGTTATGTCTTGGTAAATGATCTCACAGCGTAAATAATGATATCTATTAGCAACATAACATAATAATATTAATAGTTGCTTACACTTTATAGAAACCTGATAGGTTACATATTTTAGCCTGAGCTGTGGTTAAAAGATATCTTGCTATGTAGAAATAATATAAAAATACATAATATCTATCTATATCTATCTTCTATATCTATACATCTATTCTATACATATAATAAAATCGTAGACTTGCCGTATCTGTACATTGAAGATTTTTGCAAATTAATAAATGGGGGATATTAGGGATAAGTAGTAGAACGTAAAAAAGCTATTTTTGAAATTTTTAACCCCCGACGCAAAAACGACGGGGTGTTATAAGTTTGACGTGTCTGTCTGTGTGTGTGTGTGTGTGTGTGTGTGTGTGTGTGTGTGTGTGTGTCTGTCTGTTCCCCTGTGGCGCTCAAACGGGTGGACCGATTTGAATGCGGTTTTTTTGTTTGAAAGGTAATTTAGTCGAGAGTGTTGTTAGCTATGTTTGATGAAAATCGGTCCAAGATGGCCGCCGCTACAAAATGGCGGATTACATATTTTTTCACAACTCCCTTAATATGGGTATCAAATGAAAGGGCTTGACTAGTAGAATAGCACTATGTATATCCAAGATGGCTGCCGCCACAAAATGGCGAATGTCGGGGGTTTTTTAAATTTTCAATTTATACTTGTTGTCTGTTTGTCTGTATGTTTGTGCGCGCCTCACGCAAAAACTACTGAATGGATTGAAACGAAACTGGGTACGATTTAAGTTCATACTACGGAGTAACATATGGGATACTTTTTATCCCGAAATATAGCACGGTTCCCTTGGGAGAGGGGATGAAAGTCAAAACGTGTATTTAGCTGTAATTCAATAACGCGTGGTCCGATTTCCTTCATTCTTTTTTTGTTAGAAAGTAGATACTATAAAGATTACCGACTAATCTCTAAAAGGCTGGATCGATTTTGATGGGACTTTCACTGGCGGATGTTTACATTTTGATCTACCTAAACATCCGCCAGTGAACTTTTAACAGTTTTTAGCATGATATGAGCTCAAAGGAGCTTAAGAAATACAAAATGATTCCTACGGGATTTTTAAAAACTAATAGGTCCCTATATATCCACGCGAACGAACACGAAGTCGCGGGTGTTCGCTTGTTAAAAATAAAAATAAATAACAGCTAGTGATTACTTTTGTATTGAGTAATTATACTGGTCTGACACTAGTATTGTTGTCACGATTTCTAATGCACTACTTGTTATTTTGTAAAAGCTCTTTCAGGTACCGACTTTAATTAAGTAGCCAAGTGTTATAAAATATTTTTTTAGATGCCAACTAGCTCTAATGAGTTGTTAACCTTGGAAACCTGATTTGATTGTACAGAGACATTTTTAATTTTATGTTAAGCGTCTCTATTGGAAGAGGAAGTTTTTTTGATCGTTTCACGGCAAAAAGTGTACGTGTTAATTAAAAAATGTAATACACATTTTAGGGCGGAAGTACCTAGGTATACACGCGTTTGGAGTGATGATGTTGGGTGATTCTACTTTGAATCTGGCGGGCTAAGGGCCGGACCGCACTTACGCGGCGCTGCGCGTCGCTGCACTGTGCGGCACAAAGCGTCAAAATATTATTTCTATCATTTTGTATGGGGCATATCGCACTAGAGCGATATGCCCCATACTTATTATCTTATTCTTGCTACAACTTTGTATATTAATACAAGTAGATAGGTACGCTGGCTATTGACCTTAGTAATTTGATAACCGCCATTTTGGTGATGTTAAGAAAAATGAGAGGGACGATACCCAGAATTAAGGTGTATTGTGATAAATTGTATCGAGTTATCGACCCATTACCGGCCCACTGTAGCGCACGGGTGTCCTCTCAGAATGAGAAGGGTTTAGGTCATAGTCCACCACGCTGAACAAGTGCTAAGGACAACCGATTAGGCTCGGGTTAGACTGTGGACAAGTGCTTAGGATTACTGATTAGAATCGGGTTAGACTGGAACACTTTGCGTCCTGTTGAACGTCATCGGGTTGATATTATAAGTGTGCCACCGGCCTTAATACATATACGAACGTTTGTGACATTGCACTTTCGAAAGAGTAATTCATGAGAGGCATCCCGTGAATTTTTGTTCAACGTGACATTTTGAATTTAATTACGTAAAAGGTGCAATTAAAGGCACCTGATGTCAGATCATATTTTATTGACATCCCAGAAGGGCAAGTTATTTTAAATAACGAGCTGCAACTTAGTGCGGCAAAAAACCTATTAATTATATTCTCGTGGTGAAGATGTCCTTTGAATTCTACATATAAATTATAACGGTCTTGTAAAATATAAACCATAGCGAAAAAAATTAACAAACTCTTGACCATTGTCAGGTGTATTCCATAATTGGAATTCCATGAATACAGATGGCCTATATTTAATACAATTCAAAATAAATGCAACGGTTTTCCCGATATGACCACTGACCAAATTATGTCAGCTATTTAAAGTTGATCGCACACTAGAGGCGAGTTGACATAAACAAAAGAATCAATTCAGTTAATCGATGGGGAATGTGCCTAATACATAATGTCAATAATATATAGTTTTTTATTATTACTTTTTTAAGGAATTTTATTAGTTTACCTGTATGTCACTATGTTATCACACACTATCTTTACATATCCTACAAATTATATCAATCTTTGACTTCTCTTAATGAAATTAATTATTTGAGAGAATCACTGACAAACTTGTAAACATTCGTAGTCGAATTACTTAAAGGGTCACTTAAAATAGATATTAGTTACATACTAGTAGGTATTTTATGGGTCTAATTGAGAATCTCCTCCTTTTTGAACTCTATAACAAGTAGATATAAATTAAACATTTAAAAACCTCCGACATTAGCCATTTCGACATAGCGGTGGCCATCTTAAATTTGCATAGAGCTATTCTACTCTACAAAAAAACGGCATTCAAATCGGTCCACCGTTTGAGCGCTACAGGGAAACAGACAGACACACACACACACACATACACACACACACACACTCACACACACACACACACGCACGCACGCACGCACGCAGGCACGCACGCACGCACACAAACACACATACACACAGACACACAGACACGTCAAACTTGTAACACCCCGTCGTTTTTGCGTCGGGGGTTAAAAAGGGTTTGCACGCGGCTGTTGCGGCTCGTGCTGTAATCTGCGATCAGATCAATAGCTTTGGCCATTAACAACACCGGTTGCAGATGCCTCTTAACTTACTCGTACAATTAATGACATCTGCCTAGGCTAGTGCATCTTGCATGCTATATTTGGTATAATGGTAGAGACAAGTGCTTTAATTTTATTTGATGGATATTTGTAATTGACACAGTTTCAAGATGCATATGCAACTCTTGTTTTTTATTATATCTAGAAATAACATCGTCATGTTTGCCTATATTGAAACTTGTTATTACCCGCGACTTCGTTCTATTGGAATCTCTGTTTTGGCTGGGTTTCCACAAAAAATGTGTAAAGACATAGAAACGGAAATTTATTGGTCAAAAAAATCAGTAGGTACCTAAAAGACAATATTTTTGATTTTTTAATCAGTAAAATCAGTATTTTTAAGTGATGCACCTGTTTGGTCTCCTCCAAGACCACTTTATTTTCTTCCTATGACATTAGAGATGTGCTAAATTAAGCTATGAAAATGAAGCTTACAAAAATAAAGTGTTAGCCTTGTTTCTAACACGTTAGTAGAGGTGGCGACCAAGTCCTAGGATATTATTGGCGGGTTTTACACACATCTGTGGTGTAGCCACGCATCTGTAACTACCTGTTGGCGCCTGTGATGTTACCTGTTACACCATAAAAAGAAAGCCTTGCTGTGGTGAAAAAAAGGCAACTTCTGTCTTCATAGAGTTTGCACACGCCAAACATCAAAATCGATTTTGTGATCATACTTAAACACAGTAGACGTGATACTTTCAGTCAGTTAGAATCTGTCTCTTATAGTTAACACTACCCCCTTTAGCACTTTAGTTGTGACTATTACAGCGCTACAAAAATAATTGTTGATTTACTGAGTTTATGGTAATCTTGCTGCAATCGTGCGTTTTAGATGATAGCGAGAGATTTTCGACCAATTACAGGTGATTGCAAACTTCACACTGTATAGCTGTAATTTTACGGCAATAGAACATTGATATAGGACAACTCCCTATTTATTGAATTACCTTTTCGTTAACTGTTTCCAAATGAAGAATATGTGATATTTTACTGGTAACACAATAGAAATGTTGAAGAGTTCCATCGAATTCCTATATACGGAAGCGTTTATGCTCCTCACGTGAGTAGTTTAACGGTTTTGAACATCACGATACAGCTATTTGTTGCCGTTCAGCTATTATTTTGATCTTGGGTTAGTTACCTTAGCTAACCGTATGTCTTCAATTTGCCAACGTTTGTCGTTGTCGGATTTTGTCATGGTCCAGTAATACCAATAGCTTCATTGAAAAACATCTAAAAATATAAGAATTGTATTGAAACATTAATATTTCCTGATTCCTTTTAATTCTCATGATTTATACTCGTAGTAACAGAATAATTCTGGTCTAACGGAAAATAACACTTTTAAATCTGATACGGTAATCAAATCTATGTAAGTAAAATCCTACTAATATTATAAATGTGAAAGTGTGGATGTTTGGATGTTTAGATGTTTGGATGTTTGTTACTCAATCACGCCGCAACTACTGAACCGATTTGGCTGAGTATTGGAATGGAGATAGATTATGCCCTGACTTAAAACATTGGCTTTTTATCCTGCAAAAATGCACAGTTCCCACGGGATTTTGAAAAACACGAAATCTATAGCTACAGCTATAGGTAGATTACTATAGCGAACTTCCTTGATAGTAGGTATAAAGGTTGGAAAAGAGAGCGGGAACGGGAACCGGAAACCCACGATTCCCTCGGGATTTGCTTAAAACCGAAATTCACGCGGGCGAAGCAGCGGGCATTCCCTAGTAAAGATATATAGAAGTGACAGAATCTTAACACATGAATATTTATTAAGAGAATAAACTATTTTATCGGTTGAGGTTCATTTACTTCCTTTAAAATTGATTAGACGCATAGTACTTAATCTTTATATTATTAAACAACCGGATACCCGCGACTTCGTTCGCGTGGATATTGGTTTTTAAAAATCCCGTGTGAAACATTTTGTTTTTCCTAAGCTCCTTTGAGCTCATATCTTGCTAAAAACGGTTAAAAGTTCACTGGCGGATGTTTAGGTAGATCAAAATGTAAACATCCGCCAATGAAAGACCCATCAACATCGATCCAGCCTTTCAGAGATTAGCCGGTAATCTGTAAAGTATATTATTTCCTTTCTAACAAAAAAAGAATGAATGAAATCGGACCACGCGTTAATGAATTACAGCTAAGTACACATTTTGACTTTCATCCCCTCTCCCGAGGGAACCGTGCTGAATTTCGGGATAAAAAGTATCCTATATGTTACTCCGTAGTATGAACTTAAATCATGCCAAATTACATTTCAATCCATCGAGTAGTTTTTGCGTAATGCGCGGACAAACATACAGACAAACAGATAAACAGACAAACAGACGAAAATTTCAAAAATAGCTTTTATACGTTCTATTACTTATCCCTAACATCCCCCAGTTATTATTTTGTAAAAATCTTTAACGTCACGGCAAGTCTACGATTTTATTATATGTACTAGCTTTTGCCCGCGGCTTCGCCCGCGTGAATTTCGGTTTTTCACAAATCCTGAGGGATAAGTAGATTTCTGGTTCCCGTTCCCGCTCCCTTTTCCAACCTTTATACTTACTTAGGGAATTTTTTATCTCCATTCAAAATTGCAGCCAAATCTGTTCAGTAGTTTTGACTGGCCCGTTGGCGCGGTTGGCAGTGACCCTGCCTTCGACATACATACGACTAAAACAAACTAAAGAAATAAAAAATATCATAACCCCTAATAAAAACAAAATCTCCGATTCAAAATAAAAATTACGAAAACGCACGCAACAAACGCAGTACACATCCGCACGCATTAGCTCCCTCGTTCGAAATGGAGATTGGAATTGGATTGGAGCATGCACCCTCTTCAGCGCACCCGCCCGCCGCGCGGCGGCGTACCGCCGCACCGCGTACGCGGCCGTCGCGCGCAGCGAAAATACCTATCAGGGCGTTTTTTAACATAGGTACTTACCGATTTCAACACAACTCCTTTTTTGAAAGTCGGTTAAAAAAGTAGCCTATGTTACTCCTTGGTTAATCCTCTACTTGTCTGTGAAAGTCCCGTCAAAATCGGTTCAGCCGTTCCGAAGATTAGCCCGTTCAAACAGACAGACAAAAATTTTAAAAACGTGTGATTCGGTTATGGTATCGTTCAAATAACCATATGAGCTTAATATGTGGTAGTTATTTCGAAATTACAGACAGACACTTCAATTTTATTTATTAGTATAGATGTATAGATACTAGACGGGATGCCACAGCGGATAGTCGTTAAGTTGTGAATTCATGACGTACAAACATCTCGGTGCAGTGTAGTAATTATAGGAGCCCGTCATTCGTGCCACGAGTGCATGGCTTGTGTCGCCCCGAGGCGTGTGATGCCAGTGGTACCGGATGACTGGCATCAACGTTTTACTATCCAGGGTTCATGTTACGTTTGTGTAACTAGCGTTACATGTTCGTTGAGGTAAATGTGACGGCCGAACGTCGTACTTTGACATCGTCTCACAATTTTGGGCTTTGGCACATAGTTTAACGCTGGGTAATTTGAACAAGACAAAGTTCGTAAAGTAAAACCCTACAACTCATAATAAGAATAGTATCAAATAATAATTTAGTGTGCAGAAAAATGTGTATTCTATTACGTAGTACTAATGGAAAAAAGCGGAGGGGGCAAGCAGCTAGTGCGCCATCTTAGTATTCCAGTTTAGCCGCGCGAACGTCACTTCTTGATTTTTTCGCATATAAAACATATCCCGCATAAAATGTAGCCCGATTTTTTCGCATGTAAAATGTTACCCGGACCATATAATCGACATAACAGCCTCATTCATCAAAATCAGCCCAGTAGTTTAAGCGCTACGGTGGAACAAAAATTCGGATACAAACATATAATACATACAATATACATACATACATATAATACATACACAGACTGCTAAAATCATAACCCTTCCTTTTGGCTTTGCTGTAGTAGGGTAAAAAGGCTAAATGTACCTACTTGAACAGTAAGGTACAGTGCGCCCGATTGCAACGTTAGGTAGGAGTGCTGAATTTATTGAGAAGCTGGCAAGAAAAGCAGTACCTAGTTGTTAAAAATGTAAATTCTGATTTTAAATACCTTATATAAAATAGAAGAATGCTTATTACAGACGAGCGGATACCCGCGACTTCGTTCGCGTGGATATTGATTTTAATAATCCCGCGGGAATCATTTTGTTTTTCCTATGCTCCTTTGAGCTTAAACCTTGCTAAAAACTGTTAAAAGTTCACTGGCGGATGTTTAGGTACATCAAAATGTAAATATCCGCCAGTGAAAGTCCCATCAAAATTGGTCCAGCCTTTCGGAAATAAGCCAGTAGTCTTTAAAGTATCTACTTTATAACAAAAAAAGAATGAATGAAATCGGATCACCCGTTAACGAATTACAGCTAAGTACACATTTTGCCTTTCATCCCCTCTCCCAAGGGAACCGTGCCTAATTTCGGGATAAAAAGTATCCTATATGTTACTCCATAGTATTAACCTAAATCATGCCGAGTTTCATTTCAATCCATTCAGTAGTTTTTACGTGATGCGCGCACAAACATACAGACAAACAGACAAACAGATAAACAGACAAACAGACAAAAATTTCAAAAATAGCTTTTTTACGTTCTATTACTTATCCCTAACATCCCCCAGTTATTATTTTGCAAAAATCTTCAATGTACAGATACGGCAATTCTACGATTTTATTATATGTATAGATAACAAGTGCATCATTATACTATTTTGCGTTGATCGAATCAAGTCGTCTATTACAATTGGTATTTATTTGGCTTTCAATTTGATTGGGCGAGTCACTCTTTGTAATTGCCGATATTCCCATCACTGTTAATGGTTCAATTCATTCTGTTCCTTACCAACTTACCAACTTATATGTTGTTGATTCGAGTATTTTAAATTAATCATGTACTGATACGTGTTAGGATATGGTGATTGTTTCCAAGCTGTACACTGATTAAACACTCTTATAATAGATTTCCGAAGAAAACGTTTCAAAGCCTATACCTAATTTTCACTATCACGCAATACATTCTTCGAAGATATTTTATGTTTTGCTTCGCTATTAATGAATCTCCAGTAGATATTGACTCTATAACCCACAAATTGCAAAGATAAATAGATGTTTTAGGTTTCTCTATATAACTCTCTATTATCTATGTTTTCAAATTGTCAATGTATTCCTTTGCATCTTCATTTTCCCAGGACTATAACATTTCATGCTAGACTTTATTGTTTTATAATAGAGATAAAAGCACTCTAGCCTAACGATTCTCATGACTCCGAGAATCCAGTTTTCACATCAATAGGGTCTTTTACATGCAGAACTCCTTAATTAGACTTGTTCTGCGACCGCAGCCAGGTTGGTTTAAATGAAAATCATCAAGCCGTAGGCGCAGAGCCTGTGACTGATATATTTATACTAACGTTGCATTCAATACTGATATCTACTGTAAGGCCATGAACAAATCTAACGGAAAACAAAATTCCGCTGTAATGTAACATTTTTAAGGTTACCTACTATGTAACAATTAATAAGAGAACTTCTACACACTTTGTGGTGATTTGTCCCTGGTCTAAAGCCGCACTGCTTTATAAATTCATTCTTGAAGTGCGGCCACAGCGTTACAACTGTGCTGCTGTCACGTTGTATACATTTGATAAAACCAGCGCCGCTGCAGATGTGCCTGCGGCCTAGTGGCACGTCACAGTGGCATGTAATGCATACTAATTGAAAGACAATTTCTTTGCTATACTTAATCCGCTAACAGTGACTTTGTAGGCACAACACAACACAAATTCACCACGAATAAACTCGAAGATCGTTTCGCTCCGACAAGAGTCTTTGCAATCCGACAAGAGTCGTTGCAAAGAGTCTTTGCAGTCGTCCGTTGTGAAGTCGATATCTCCTGAAGATGCTCAGGTGTCGGAGCAAAACGATCGTCGAGTTTTTTTCGTGGTGAATTTGTGTGATGTTGTGTCTACAAAGTCACTGTTAGTCGATAAGTAGTAAAAAAAGTGGCAAAGTAGGTAGTTTTCTCTTTCATTGTATATCACGGAATTCCGCAAAGTAACGCCTGCTTCTATTCAGCATACTACTTGAACAAATAGTCTGGTTTCTAAAATGTTTATAAACTGTTAATACCATAAATATAAAACTATAACTGTAGTGTATGTTTATGATGTATCAGAAATATTGAATTTATTCTATATTCCAGCAGAAGATGTCTAAATGTTCCGGATGGTCAATCGAAATTACTATGGTATCCTATGTATTAGTAGCTGGTTTTGTTTCAAAATAGGAATTTTTCCATATTAAATGCTTTACGTAAGCTTGTACGCATTAAAATTGTTATCTTTAAGATTTAATTCTAAAGTCCCCAACGAATTTACGAGTAGATAAAGCGTATGCGTTGCGTCCAGCTGTGCATTGCGTTTTGTTTCAAAAGTAATCAAGATCGTCAGCTCTCAGGGTAGCAGTAATATATTCTGTCATAACACGAGTACATTGCAGGTATCCTGGTGTGCGTGACGAATCGGCTGGAATAGAGAATGGACACCGCCGATGTTATAATGATAGGTTTATCTGACGTTATCTTCAAGAGCTTTACAGTAAATTGCTTTGACATGTACATGCTGTTTCATTTACAAAAATACGTAAAATCCACTTGGAAGGTTAAGTTGATTCATGACAAAATCGATTATGTGCGATAGTGATTTCGGCAAATAATACCTATTGATGACAATTTATCATTTTATTTATTTTTCTATGTTAATGCAAAATTGAATTAAAAATACAAGCAGATCTCCAAAATGTATTATTATTATCAAAGGTGACAGCTATATAAATTGTTTCTCGCCATGGTATGCAACATTCACTAAAATTTAAGAATCTTTGTAACATTTTGCAGCACAAAATCCTTTTTTATTTTAATTATTATAATTAACATAATTATTTATTACATGATACAAATTTTGAAGCAGTTTTACACAATGTTTCAAATGTTTAATGTTATCGTTTACCGTAACCGAATATCCTCTCAATGTCATTACATTGTTAATTTATATTATTGTTTTGAAACTCCAGAGAGAAGTAAAATTTATACAACAAACTTTGCTTCAGATTTCCCATAACTAAAGTGAGTTTATGCTTAACTAGTTAACCGGAACGCACTATCACAAACTGTTACTATTGAACTATGATAATAATTTTTATGGAAAATAACTAGTCTTGGTTACGCTCAGTATATTATGTTTATTCATTCGTATTAACAAACAAGCGGAACCCCGCGACTTCGTTCGCGTGCATATTGGTTTTTAAACATCCCGTGGGAATCATTTTGTCTTTCCTAAGCTCCTTTGAGCTTATACCTTGCTAAAAACTGTCAAAAGTTCACTGGCGGATGTTTAGGTAGATCAAAATGTAAACATCCGCCAGTGAAAGTCCCATCAAAATCGATCCAGCCTTTGAGAGATTAGCCAGTAATCTTTAAAGTATTTCCTTTCTAACAAAAAAGAATGAATGAAATCGGACCACGCGTTAATGAATTACAGCTAAGTACACATTTTGACTTTCATCCCCTCTCTCAAGGGAACCGTGCTGAATTTCGGGATGAAAAGTATCCTATATGTTACTCCGTAGTATGAACTTAAATCATACCAAGTTTCATTTCAATCCATTCAGTAGTTTTTGCGTGATGCGCGTACAAACATACAGACAAACAGACAAACAGAGAAACAGATAAACAGACAAACAGACAAAAATTTCAGAAATAGTTTTTTTACGTTCTACTACTTATCCCTAACATCCCCCCGTTATTATTTTGCAAAAATCTTCAATGTACAGATACGGCAAGACTACGATTTTATTATATGTATAGATAGAAGAAGAATAGATGTATAGATATAGATAGATAATTATAGATTAGCTTCGTTGAATTTTGAAGTGCATATTATATAAATACTAGCGACCCGCCCCGGCTTCGCACGGGTAGTAGAGCATTTTATGCGTAGGTACTACCCGCTCAGGGATTAGGCAGCGTTTTCGATGAAAGCTCCCAGGCGGCTTTTACGACTTTTTACGATATTTTCCACAATGAACTTACTATATCTCACCTTATACCCGAATTACTAA
Source organism: Melanargia galathea (assembly GCA_920104075.1). Classification (NCBI taxonomy): domain Eukaryota; kingdom Metazoa; phylum Arthropoda; class Insecta; order Lepidoptera; family Nymphalidae; genus Melanargia; species Melanargia galathea. Next base: position 11,672,943 of record OV049858.1, read on the forward strand.
TTCCGTGGAATTCTGACGTTTCATAATGTTACCAGAGATAAAACAATTCCCACAAAAAAGATGAAAAATTCAAAACTTATGCAAATACAAATCAACTGCTGCATGTAGATATGACTTTCTAGTTTCCATTCTTAGCAATTTCTATTTTAGGGCGAAACAATTAATATTATTAAGCGGCTTAGAGCTTTATATGTTGACAGGGAATTAAAGTAGTTTGGGGTAAAATCGTACTTCGTAGATGTTAACCCTGTTCTCCATATAAATAACTCATCTGTAAATGAAAATGACAGCTGTCAGAATTAAGTCGATATTAAGTCAAAAATAAGGAGAAAAACTAAATATTTCAAATCAAATAAATTAGTGTATTTGGGACATAAGAAAGTAAGTTTTCACCAGATTCCGTGAAAAAAAAATTATTTTAAAAGATAAAAATAAAGAACCAAAAACTTGGTTTTTTGAACTTTTCACATAAATTTTGAGGTTATGTGAAAAAAGTGTAAATATAAAAGTTGTAGATCTTTTTATTACCTACAACTTTGCCATTTAATTTTTTTCCATAGGACTTCTAGTTTTGCCGGAAATCGAGATAAACCGTTTTTTACCCTTAAAACTCCCCCCCTTTTTTCCCGAGCTCAGATCGCCCGTAAATTATTTTTCCTTGTATTTTATAATATTCTCCTCCTTTTCCAATGGGTTTCATCCTACGTACTGTGATTTTTTTTTTGGTTTCAAAAATTATCGACAATGGGCTATAGGGAGAACCGCGGCCGCCGACGCGCTTATAGGCACGCTCCCGCGCCGCCGCAATTTTTAAATCTGTAATATCTTCGAAAGTATTCATTTAAATCATATGCTGTAAAGGACCATATGGATTTATATAAAATCAACAATGCATTTAAGGTATTTAATTAGATAAGGATTAATGCTGTATTGGTTGAAATCGCTTCGAAAATTAGCCATTATTTGTCGTAAAAAGTAAATGACAAAAAAATGTTATTGTGGGATATCCATAAGAGATAGACATATACCATCGCGGACTTTTCTGTAGACCTTTTCAATGTGTACAATACTTAGTACATTATTTTGATAAATCTCGTAGGGTTCAGCCTGCGTTTGCAATGTAAGCGGAAAAAATGTAATTATTTACGACATCACATTAGAAACCTCAAAAATAACAGTATTTCTCCACAATTTAATGGATGTTATTATACATATAAACCTTCCTCTTGAATCACTCTATCTATTAAAAAAAACCGCATCAAAATCCGTTGCGTAGTTTTAAAGATTTAAGCGTACAAAGGGATATAGGGACAGAGAAAACGACTTTGTTTTATACTATGTAGTGATACGTAATCTCTGTATCCCCTAAGCAAGTTGTAGTTGCTACGTTTATAAAAAAGCCTTTAATGGATATATCTATTTTACACGCTTTATATTAGCTTCACCGGTATGTATGTTTGTAACCGACTTCTTTGAACGCGATTTTGACCCACTTTAAACGGTCAGATTTCATTCAAACTTTGTACATTTATCGAGGACCGATGACATTATTATCTCATTATTCAATTTGCAAAATAAGATTTTTGTTAAATTATTATTTCGTTGAGTACTTAAGCAACGGAACGAGTTATTTTGGGCGTATTCGGCGGAGTTTGGTTGGGATTTTCGAATAAATGTGTCAACTGTCGGGGGATTGACACACGGAGGTGAATTGACATGGACTTTTGAAAAAAAGCTTGTCAAAAGATATCGCTCAGGCGTTGAATCAACCTAAATCCGACACGTTTCGAAAGAAATCCGCTCATATCTGAACTACGTGTGTTTATTTAAGTGTGATTATGCGGTGATTCGTTGTAATCTATGAAATCTATCAAGTGTAACTCGAGTCTTATTTCCGTAATTTACAATGGACGAAGAGCTGATACAACCATCAATGATCGCCCACGGTAACGAGATGACACCTTCGGCCCTCCGTTACAGAAGTGGGACGCAACCGATATGAAAATCGGTGTGAATCAATTAATCGGCTATGACAATACAAAATGGCGCTTACTCATGGAACAGCAAAACCGTAACTGCGGCATTGGTCGAGGCAATGAAAGTAGCAAAGATATCCAGCTACCTGAGTTTAATCCGAATAAGAACAAAATGGACGCTCGCGCATGGGTTACGACCGCAGATATGTGCATCACAGATCCAGATTTGCAAGGAGCTTCTCATAATGGCTTTGAGTCGTGCGCTTATAGAACAGGCTTTGCAGGCAGGCAGACCAACTTGAAGCAGTTTCTGGTTAGGAAATATCAAGACTTCTCAATAAAGCAAATCGGTTGTGTGTTTCCGATGTGGTGAGCGGGCACACATATCGACCCAGTTTTCGTCGTTGATCGACGGCGTTGGCAACAGCAGAGTCGGCGGTGGTGTGATCCAACAGCCGGTGTTAGTTGCGCTCTCATTAAAGAAAGTATTGCGCATAGCTTACCGGCTCTGCGTTATAATAAAGTGGTTAATATTTCCTACCGCTATTGGAAATTCGAGTGGTAATAGTAATATTTGCTAATTTTACGTGAGGTTACGATAGATGTACCTACAGTCGACTCGATAATTTGACACTCGTTAATTTGAATCTTTTGATAATTTGAACTTTTTTCCCAGTCCCTTGAAAAACACTAGATAAATTGAATAAAATCAATACTAATTGGTCCACTAGGTAATTTGAAGTTAAATCTTGCCCGCCAACATTCAATAATTTGAAGTCCGGGCTTCCGTACTCTCTATAATTTGAAGTGTTTATCATGCACAGACCTATCGATTGTTTACATAAATGAGATAATGAGACAAGAGTCATTTGCAGTTCATATTTCAGTCTTTCTTCAAATGTTAAAGTGAGTGAGAAGTGACGGTTAGGTACCTACTTCTCATCTCTCACCACTATCGAAAATTAATTGGACAATGATAGACTGAAGGCTTAACTCTTATTTTGAACTCTTGGTAATGTGATATTTTTCTTTGTCCCTTGAGTTTCAAATTATTGAAAGTCGACTGTAGTTTACAAATTTTGTTTCACGTTATAGGTAGGTATTAGAAGAGTTTTTGCGTTTTGAAAATATTACTCGTGATATTTTGATATAATACTCCTTTGTCATCGTTGCCAACTTTGAATAAGTTAACTATTATATTGAACTAGTGGACCCGGCAGACTTCGTCCTGCCCGGTGACATACCGACATCAGCGCCGCCTACCGAGACCCGGTAGGTTACCTTTACCTACCCGGTAATTGTGTTTTCAATCCATCCAGGAACCCATTGAAATATACACACAAAATTTCATCCAAATTGATTCAGCCGTTTATGAGGAGTTAGGTGACAAACACACGTACAGAAGAATAATAATATATGTAGGTACGGGTGAGAGAGTTTACCGTATCCACGCGACGGGATGTTTGACAGTTACGAAACCCGTGAACATTTTATATGGGAAAATGTTTTTACACACTTTATATTAGCTTCACCTGTATGTACTATGTATGTTTGTAACCGACTTCTTTGAACGCGATTTTGACCCACTTTAAACGGTCAGATTTCATTCAAACTTTGTAGATTTATCGAGGACCGATGACAATATACTAATTTGATAAGATTATTTCATTATTCAATTTGGAAAATAAGATTTTGTGTTCATTTATCAAAAGTCGTCGGTAAGGAAAAACAATAAACATTCAAAATCGCACGGTAACTAACTGTAACTAGGGTAAACAGAATAGATGTCACACACAATTAAAATCTAAGCACAAAACGCACGAATGCGAAGATAAAACAATATTAAAACAAAATAATAATATTATTAATTAGTACTTATTTACTTTAATCCTAATGTACGATTTACAATAAAAAACAAATAAAATAATTTATTAATAATTAATATCTGTTGTATTTTAAGTGATATGATTTTTTTAGTGTTTTATAAATCAACCAAACTAAAAAGTAGAAAATAAATAATAGTTTAAAAAAACTAAAAAACACGCTTTTTATAGAAAACCAAACTAAAAAATAGAAAATAAATTTTAATAAATATAAATTAATAATAGTGTGCATATGAAAAAATGTATTTTATTTAAAAAAAGCGTGGGGTGATTTTAAGATATTATTGAAATGATAATCCTCTATACACCCATGCACCCCACGTTTTTTTTTAATAAAATACATTTTTTCATATGCACACTATTATTAATTTATATTTATTAAAATTTATTTTCTATTTTTTAGTTTGGTTTTCTATAAAAAGCGTGTTTTTTAGTTTTTTTAAACTATTATTTATTTGACATAATAACAATCGCAATATTTATATGGCTACAAGATTGTGGATTTGTACAAAATCACTGTACAAATATACCTAGGAAAAGTATACTCATCTCCAAGCATGATTTCCCAAATTATTTGTACATGTCAACTTGTCAAACAAAATCATCATCAGTGTCATAATTTAACTTATAGATCGCAGTAAACTTTATACTCTCAGAAAAAATGTCGAATATTGGGTTGCCGACTTGGATTAATGTTGTTTAACTAACTTAATCGTTTGGTCCGCCCTTGATATTCCACTTGGATACCCTGCGTTGATTGGAAAATTGCATTCTAACATCTATTTCCAATATTGACTTATAGATGACGCTGTTATTTAGCAGCTATTAATTCTGCCTTGGGAGGAGCACTGCAGCAATAGGTCGTCAGGTATTAAACCGCCAGTATTAATAATCTGTTTCATGATTAAGTTGCATTATAAGGAGTGGCTTTGTAATAATTTTAATTGATTTTCTATCTTCGGAAGTGTAATAAGCTGTTAGTGGAATGGGTGCATGTATTGCAGTTATTATGAAACGTGTTCGCTGTTTTCCTAATTATGGTGTTCAATAGATTTTCTCGTGAACACTTTATGGGAATCTAATGCCCACGTTTGTTTTTTCACGACAATCCCTGATTTTTAGGGAAACACTTAAGCCTGATTAGGTGACCCACAACGAATTGGTTTCAACGTTTAAGGGATACCTAAACGCTAGGTCGATGACTTGATTTCTTACGCAGTACGCTAAGGGATCCTTAAGGAATTCTTTAGGGACTACTAGTGAAAATGGGAATAAAGAATCTATAAGATTATGTTTGAGATTAATGCTCTGCAAACTTGTACTAATAAAAGCGTTCTCTATTCTGCTAATGATAAACATACATCAATTCATTTTCTATCGTTAGTGTAAATCTTGGGAATCGTAAAAACTAACTGATGTGGTTAATGTTGTTATTGCACTCTCAGCCGCGGTCAATATCAACAGGATTCATGCACCGACCGATTCCAATAAGCATGCGTAATCGTTGCGTATCTATATGATTGCCATTTCTTGAAAGCCTTGCCCAGGTGACTTGTCCATGTTTGTAACTGTGAGCTTAATCGCAATTTAGCTATCCTGACAGTTTAAATATACATTCACTACAGTCGAGCTACGGTGGAGCACGAAGGTTTTTCGTTTCGTCGGTGTAAAAGTTTGAAGTCCACACTCCACACCGTTCAGTTAGATGTTTCGCGTCGCATAATCGGGCACCGTGGCGCCTCAGTTTGCTCGCGCAGCCCGCGCAGCTCACTCGTATGTTCACTGTTGCGCTTTACGAATAAGCAATCGACTTGCCGAAACGAATTTGGAACGTTTTATACCGGTAATGTCGGTTTAACTGTCGTTTTTGAACGGCGCGTGTTCGTTTGAACATCCATATTTCGCATCGCGATTCCACGGAGACATACTTCACTCCGTTAAGTTTGTGTCTTAACGTCTGTGAGGAAACGTGTGCAGCTCTTCCTGCCCTGTGGTATTCGCGAGCACAGTGTCTATTCAGTGCAGTGGAATGTGAGCAATGAGTTTGTGGAAGTGCTAAGTTTGCTAAGTTAAACTGATCACATAACAAAGAATTGTTTTCGTGGTTGGGTTTGTTCATCTGGACCGCTAACTTTTCGCTTCGTATGGCCCTCTCTCAATTACTATATGGTATGTTGTATTAATGTATAGTAGGTAAGTGATTCTTAAAAGACTTTTACTTACATTTTAAGGACACTAGATTCATTGCTTCAGTTGTAAGACTAACAATGTTGTGAATACTAACAAAAATAATATAAGAGAAACCTTCGTCGAGGTTCTCAAACAAGATTGCAACAAGAAAACGAAGGTTATCGCGTAGGTATTTCGTTATTGTGCTTCAATGACAACAAGGATGAGCTAATCCTGCTTGAGATGGAATTTATTTGAAGGGATTCAAATTCTAATTTTAAAACTAAATCGTTAATTTAAAAAAAAAGTGTAAGTGACATAGAATTGAAAACGAAAACAACGATTTAACAAGAAAGGAGATTTGTAAATCTAAAATAAAAACTAAAGGTCGCAAAAGCTTTGAAAATATATCAATGAACGTGCAAAAGATTGACAGTTCGCAGTTTCGTACTTGAGAGTGAGTGGGTCAGAGCATTTATTAATTGCGAATCGACGCTTGCAAGTGGTGCCGGCATTGTATGCGAAATGTTCAAAACTGGAACTTGTGATTTCCGTTCACTTTTTAATCTATGTATACCGCAACTTATCTCCGCTGCGAAGATTGTATTCATGAGGCCTATATTTGTTTTAATGGAAATCTTTATCTTATCATCATTTATATCTATTTTAATACATTATGTATTTGACATCATAAAATGTTTCACGATCCCTTCATTACTGGTTTAAGGTTAATTATTATTTTATCCATGTAGCATCTTTTAAACGTATTTTAATAGAAGCCATTTGTGGTTTAAAATTGATTCGTAAACTGGCGATAACAGTCGTAAGCATAGAGCGGTGATATTATTTATCGATGTTATTGGTAAACTATCGAAGTTACATTTTTCTTATCAAAATATATCACAGCATTATTAATAGTTCCTTAACGTTGTTAATAACTTAATAAAATATAAAGAAATCTGTAAATTAAATTGACAGATGTAAATGATGTGTCATTCTTTTCCTTAAAGAACATTGTGAAAAAATAGTGCTAATCGCTTGTCAGTTAAAAAAATATTTGTACGACCTAATTAGCAAGAGTATGTTTTTTATGCAACTGACTTACTGGCTTTAAATCAGATAAACTCACCTGTAGGTTGAATTATTTCAATTTAGATTATATTAATTAGATTTTAGATTAATTTATTGCTTCAAATGAGACGTGAAAACGTTTTTCTATTTATAAAATAAATAAACTCCACGTTTTATCTTATCGCTCCATTTATTTCGCTCTATTTCAATTTCATAATGCTTAATTCATTATATTTTAATTTCACGAGGACTAAGAACTATGTAATTACTTGCTTTTAGAAAGATTAATTTATAGTCGTTGCCAAAAATTTATTTCACAGAATACTATCAATACAAGTAAGATTTATGAAGAACGTGTAATCTGAAAAGGTAAACTAAGATTTACCGACGTTCTATAGTTCTGCCTTGTCAATTATTTCTATCCGCCCTTTGCCCTTCGTCACGAGCTGTGTAAACTATCTTGATCTCTGTTTTGGTTGGCAACTTTCCTTCATACTAAAACTGAAATGGTAGTAACATAATTCAGACTACCTTCACTTTGTATGATAAATTTTACAATTCAAATGGCATTTGTAGTATGATCTATAGTGTTTTGCATCGAATGATTCACGGATTGTAAAAAAGTACAATATTTGCAATGTATAAGAGCACAATTTGTATATATTGAGATCGTGAAAGTTTTGATAGCTTTAATAGCATAAATGCATATTACTGACCTCTCACACGTGTAACTGTTTGTTCACGAACTAATATATATAAGCAATCATGCATAATATACATAATCAATTGCATGTTTTGAAATAGAATTGTCATCATTAAGAAAACTTTCAGGAGATAATTAGTTTGCTGTCGTAAAGTTTAACGTATCAGTTTTAACGACACTACTTATTAGAACTTGTGGATTCTAAACAGTTCTAAACTCACCAAGGTTGTTTTGAAGGAGGGGGAGGTTTTAATTTATGTTAGTAATTAATTTGAAAGCTTAACCTGAGCAAACAATTTATCGACCCCCCCCCCACACTTGTCAGTTATTTACATCAGTACCTTGAATCTTAAGAACCAACCTTGTAAGTTACCGCGATTTATGTCTACAGCTCTTCTTAAGACAGTTGAATTTAAAGGTAAATTGAGTAGTAGCTACACGAATAGTCGGAATACATTTTAATATCAATTCAAATTTCCATATACTTAGCTTTAAACTTTAATATATATTTCGTAACTATCTGTAATACCTAATTATCATTATAATATAGTATATTTTAGTCATGCATTATTATTTATGTTAATTTATAATTATTCTTGTATTCAAGATAAATGCTTCAATGAGTTTTTCTATGGACTAGTGTTTTTAAAATTAAACAAAGCTAATGTATTATGATATTATGGAAAAGTAGAAGCGGTTTAATAAGACAAATGGTTTTAGAACTAAATATGAGTATCTATAAGACAATAACAAGTATCGTTTAACAAACGTGAAAATGTTCATCTAATTGCAGTCAATCTATCGACCCCCCGCGTTTGTCAGTTATTTGTATCCGCACCTTGACCCTTCGTCACGAACTGAGTGGAGTATCGTGATCTGTCTTAGGTTTGACAACAACTTTCCTTTGTACTACAGCTCGAATGGCACTGAGGTTATTTCAAACACTTTTACATGTCAGGATCAATTTTGATTACAGAGCTTATACTACTTCCTAAAATCTTGCTGTCACGTAGGGCTCTGTTTCACTACTTTCTGATAAGTTTCGGATAACTTATTCACATATTTTGTCTTTGTCACTTGACATAAAGTAAGAATGTGACAAAACCAACGTTTAGGATATCCGACACTTATCAGAAGGTGGTGAAACAGGCCCTTAAACATCTTCACCGTATATTAACAAATAAGAACGGCTACGAGCTACTTACCTACCATGTCGTAAATTGTCTAAACAGTTAAATAATATAATTCATAAATTCAGACTTGCATTAATTAACTAAAGACTGTAAACTACTTAGGTATTACAAATCTTGAAACTTTTACCACTATTTTTATGATGAACTTTCCCAGACCGAAGACAATGAATTTTAATTGTTTCCTGTAGACTGTATACCAAAAATGTTTAATTGAATTTAATCTAAATATACATATAAAAGAAAAAGGTGACTGACTGACTGATCTATTAACAACATATAAAGTAGGTACAGCTTAAGCCACTGGATGTATTGGGCTGTGCAAACAGATATTTATTATTACGTATAGGCGCCCGCTATAAAAGGATTTTTGAAAATTCAACTCCTAAGGGGATAAAAGCTAGTTTAAGGTAAAGTTTATTTAATAACAGAAAAGCGAACGAATAACGATAAATTGATGATTGACTTTGTTGCGCATGAAACATTAACAGGGAAGTTAGTGTCTGAATAGGTACATATTATGAAATTCATAAATATAGTATTTATTATGTAGGTAATAAGCAGACACCCGCGACTTCGTTCGCGTGGATATTGGTTTTTAAAATCCCGTGGGAATCATTTTGTTTTCCTAAGCCCCTTTGAGCTCATGCCTTGCTAAAAACTGTTAAAAGTTCACTGGCGGATGTTTAGGTAGATCAAAATGTAAACATCCGCCAGTAAAAGTCCCATCAAAATCGATCCAGCCTTTCTGAGATTAGGTGGTAATCTTTAAAGTATCTCCTTTCTAACAAAAAAAGAATGAATGAAATCGGACTACGCGGTTCATTTTAATTTTCATCTTCTCTCCCAAGGGAACCGTGCTGAATTTCGGGATGAAAAGTATCCTATATGTTACTCCGTAGTATGAACTTAAATCGTACCAAGTTTCGTTTCAATCCATTTAGTAGTTTTTGCGTGATGCGCGCACAAACATACCGACGAACAGACAAACCGATAAACAGACAAAAATTTCATAAATAGCTTTTTTACGTTCTATTATTTATCCCTAACATCCTTCAGTTATTATTTTGCAAAAATCTTCAATGTACAGATACGGCAAGTCTAAGATTTTATTATATGTATAGATTAAACGATATGAAACGGAATAGTAGGTAACTACTACTGCTAAAACATTAAAAAAAACTTACGTAATCAGAAAATTTTAATAGATAAATGATAGTGTGGAATGTCTATCGATCTAGGACGTAGACATCATTAAATAATTCTTAGGATATTGATTTGCGACATAGTTATCAAATCACCACTGACGAAACTTGATGATAATCTTTTAAATGGAGAGTAAAATTTCATTATCGCTTAGAAATTGTAAGCTAATTGAACGGCACCAAAGTTACGCGTTAAATAAATAAACCAAACAGCGCACGTGGTGGTTTAAAACTAGTTAGTGAATCCGTCATAACAATTCTTAGAGCGAAACGAAAGATTTTCATACGAATTGCTTTATTAACCTGACTTGCGTAATGCAGGATGCCGCGTGTAACAAAGCAAACTTCCACTTCCCTGAATAACGTCGTTTGTTTTGCTTTATAATCGCCGCAACAGCTTGCCACTCAGTTGATGGTAAACTTTTAATAAAATTCCCTTGACGGGAATCCTTAACCTATTCCCTGAATAAAACGAATTTGGAATATATTTACAGAAATCTCATAGTTGAAATTTTTCTTACTCTATATACCGATTATTGATATTAATTGTATTGTTATTGATATTGATATTTGTAAACTTGTCATATCCGATTTAAAAAACTCGAAACCATTATGATTTCATAGCTTTTTCAAAAGAAATCTTGATTCTAGATCTTTTGTCTTGAACATTTCCAAAACCATTGAATAACTCATTAGTACTTGCCTACTTCCTACACGATTATGTAATATTCATTCTGCTTAAAACATAACCTTGAAAAATTAGCTTTACGTTAGCATTTAATTGTTTGAGGCATCCAGTGTCGTGTACACTGTGTGTGTCTTTGAATTTGATTTACTAATACAGATGTAATTTACGGTAACTAATGTATTTTAATTAAAATTCTAAGTTTCTGTACTTAGTGAAGTTCATGGACACAACTCACAACGTTACGTGTCGTTTTTTGATCTAGCGTTAGATAGTTCATCATGCTCACATAATCACATATATGTTTTCATTATATTGTTTATCTTTATCTATTCTCATATATTATATATTATAAACTACTTATTATTATATCAAAAAGAGTGTCAATTTTTTTTAAATTCATCTATCAGTTAGCCGTTGACTGCAATCTGACCGAATTTTAAGTGAGAATGCAGTTTAAGATAGAAGCGGTTGAACCTGTAATGGGTATGGCAGTTTTTATTAAACCTATGCCTACCATTCCCTTGATTATTTTCTAGTTTTCTTACGGGGCATCGTAAGTCGTAACGAAACGCTGAACTGCTTGCCGCTTGGTGGCACGGCTTTGCTTGTATTGTAGTAACTAGATGTTAACTTAATTTACATTTTTATATACCTATATACATAGGTACTCATGATACGTGAAAATAATTAACCAAAGCAACTTTTTTAAAATAAAATATTTTTTTAATATTTTTTTCATAAAGTAGGTTAGGTAATTTTTTTTATTTCTGTACTTGAATTCGTAACAGAGATCATTATGTTGTCATTAATTGTGGCAGGTTTTTACTAGCGCTATAAAAACAAGCAGAAGCAGTAAAAATTTAATTACGTGTCATTTGACTGACTTTATTGTTATTTTTAGGGTTCCGTACCCAAAGGGTAAAAACGGAGCCCTATTAATGTCACTCGGCTGTCTGTCTGTCTGTCTGTCTGTCTGTCTGTCTGTCTGTCTGTCTGTCTGTCCGTCTGTCCGCCGGTCACAGGTCTCTAGCTCGCAGACGAAATGAGTTACAAACCTGAAATTTTGGTATTTGGTGTAAAACGTTGACCCAAAATCAAATATTGAATTAAAAATTGAATTAAATTATTTTTACATACATGAGAATGGAGCCGGAAAAAAAAAATTTTTTCTTACCCTAGCTTGTGGGGTATCATATTTTTTTAATTTTTTGTTTAAAAAGTAAGGAAATGGGGGGTCATCAAAATTGTCAATTTTAGACCATTTTTGTGACGGGGGCTATCTAAAAAACTAAACTAGTTAGGAATATGATATTTCGGTATATTATGTACTATATGCTCTATTTGTACAACAAATATTGAAAACAACGATTCATAAAATAGTTTATAAGCTGTGACCAAAACAAACGAACTTATTTTGCGTTTTTCTTTCACGGTTTCTTGCGATGTCTAACTCGGAAATTAAATATTTCTTAGACCCAAAATATTATATTGTTCATAATTATGTACGGAACCCTGAAAGAGCGAGGCCCGACTCGCACTTGGCTGATTTTTGTTTTACTGTTTAAATTTGTATTTTCAACCAATGTTAAAAAATTTCAACATTTCAGTTTTGTAGTCGTTTACGTAAAAGAAAGTTCTCTAAAAATCTTTTTCGATTTAAAAAATATAAATAAAAAATAAAAAAAATATTTAAAAAAATTTAAATCTGTTGGTTTGGAATTGAATTTTGAAAAATGTGAAATTTATATTCCAAACTCAACAGATATTAAAAAAAAACAATCCGTTATTGAACAGTTTAATGTTTTGGCACCGGGTATCAAAATTTTAAGTGAAGATTCGCTTCGTCTCCTAGGGGCTCCTGTCTTAACAGACTCTGTTCCCTTTTTTATTCAGGAACAAATCACTAAATTCGATCAATATTCGGAACGACTTTATCAAATAAATTCTCACATGGCCCTTTTTATCATTAAATATTGTTTATTTGTTCCTAAATTTACCTATTTTCTTCGATGTTCACCATTATGGAAATTTCTTCCCTTACTGGATGATTTGGATAATTTAATTAGAAACACACTTTCCAAAATTCTAAATTGTCCTTTGGATGGCGCGGTGTGGACACAAGCTTCACTCCCGGTTCGCTTTGGTGGTTTAGGCATTCGTAAAATTAGTAGTGTATCATTACCAGCCTTTCTATCTTCTGCCTATAGTACGTTAAAGCTCTTTGGCAAAATCACTAATCCATCTTTGGGTTCTATGGAGCTTTCGTATTTGGCAGAAGCTAGAGATGCTTTTAATTTGGCATGTCCCAGTAAAGAGCCGGTATCTTTGTTTTCTCAAAGACAATGGGATGACGCACTTTGCGCAGACGTTTTGCAGGAGTTGATAAACACATCAACTTCTGCAAGAGACCGCGCGCGTCTCCTCGCGGTGTCTACGAGAGAATCGAGTTACTGGCTACAAGCTCTCCCTTCAAAACATATAGGCACTCTGTTGGACCACCTTACTCTTACTATCGCGGTTGGTCTTCGGCTTGGCGCTAGGATTCAGCAGCCACATCTTTGTCACTGTGGCGAGGCAGTGGACATATATGGTCACCACGGCCTTGCATGTGCCAAAAGTGCTGGTCGTTTCTCCCGTCATGCTTCCCTGAACGGAGTCTTACGTAGGTCTCTTGTCACGGCTAAAGTGCCTGCTGTTCTGGAACCAAATGGTTTGGCACGTAGCGATGGCAAGAGACCAGACGGTATGACTCTTGTTCCATGGAAGCAAGGGAGGTCGCTTGTATGGGATGCCACCTGTGTTGATACACTGGCGTTGTCTCATATACAAGTGACCTCCGTGGCGGCCGGAGCGGCAGCCACTAAGGCGGAAAGGGCCAAGAGGCGCAAATATGAAAATATAGAAAATAATTTCATATTTGTGCCTTTTGGGGTGGAGACCATGGGTTCGTGGGGCGAGGATGCTAGGTCCTTTTTTAAGGACCTATCATCCCGTCTCGTGGAGTCCACGGGTGACCGGAGGGCTGGCAGTTACCTCGGTCAGCATATTAGTCTGGCCATTCAACGAGGTAACGCAGCCAGCGTTCTGGGCACCTTGCCTCGTTACAGTGATTTGGATGTTTTATTTGATTTGTAATTTTTAATTTTTATTTTTAAGTATTTACTATGTATTCATTCAGTGCTTTAAAAAATAAAAATCTTAAAAAATCAAAAAAATATGGTAGTATCTAGATCTCGCATGTTTATTTCTAATTTGATTTCAGTATAAGTGATCTTGTGAGAGACTTAAGTTCAAAAACTTTAATTATGTCCCATTAACTGAGCTAATCGATTAAACGTTTCGGGGTAATGCTCTAGCTCAGTTAGCACTTTCCATCTTTATAATGTACTTATCATTAAATCTGCATCTACAATCGGAACGTCAGATAATCACTTAACACATGAATAAGTAGTGTGATTTATTCTTGTATATTAGTAAGTAATCAAATTCATTAACAACTTTTACAATTTATTCTCGTGAGTCACAAACAGGTCATTAAAATCGGCGACTCAGCGCGACGGCCGCCGTTGCATGCCGAAAGTTCAATAGTCTGGGCCCTTTTCCGGTGTGAGTGCGTGCTCCCACTGTGACGGCCTGACGATCGACCGCGTCTATTGGGAATACAAAGATTTCCCTTGCTGGACGTTTATGTGTGTTTCCTTGCTGGGCAAGTTTTGCCTTCCACTCATCATTTTCCGCATTGAACTCTGAGCGCAAAATAGAGTGCGATTAGTTATACCTATTGATTTTAGTATTGTCTGGTTTTGATTTTAGTATTGTCTGGTTTTGATTTTGTTTATTTATTTCGAACAGTCCTGTTTGGTGATGTTGTTTTGCGTCTTTGTCTTCTCCTATGTATGTACATGAGTTAGGGTGAAATATGCTTGGGTTCTGTGTAAATTATTATTTTTGGTGCGTTGAAGACCGTGTGCGAATGGTTGAAAAACATCTCATGGAAATAAACTAGTGTCAGATTATTATAATATACTCTATATCTATTTGTTACATCGAAAGTTTAACATAATGAAACGAGGCTAGTCGTTGAAAATAATAAAACAATATTTTATTGGTGTCTTCCGCAATTACTTCTTCCTAATAATCTAGAATTCCTAGACATAATTAAGACGTGGTGTGAAAATATAATTGAGAGCAAACGGATGACACTCACTTACTCTCATTAAGTGGAGACTCTCACCACTTCGCGGCAGTTGCTACTTGCTATTTTCAAATTGAAACAAGTTACAATGTGTAATCTGCATCAATGTAACAAATTGGGCAGCTTTTCGGCAACTTAATTCAAAACCGACTGTTTTATGCAACTTTG
The DNA here is from genome assembly GCA_920104075.1 of Melanargia galathea. Lineage (NCBI taxonomy): Eukaryota > Metazoa > Arthropoda > Insecta > Lepidoptera > Nymphalidae > Melanargia > Melanargia galathea. The sequence goes on from OV049858.1 coordinate 11,688,191, forward strand.
TCATTAAAGAATCATTAAATGTACTAACCACGAATTAATAAATATAAGAGCATTCTACCACTAAACAACCGATGCAATATAAAAAGATATTTTTAGTATAATGGGAAATCTAAAAATTCTTTCGGAATAATTTCATTTAAAAACAATCAACCCTAGAAAAAATCTGTACTTTGCGCAGACGACATGACGAGATCTTGTATAGGTTTAACCAAAGATATTATTTAGACTGTAACATCCTCCCTTTCCTGGTATTCCATCCCGGAACCACATTGCGAAAAAAGGCCGAATTTGATACCACCAAAGTTCATTCACCCATTCTGTTACAGTGTTGTTACTTGATATTCGTACTTACGAAGTCGGATCTACGGCACCACCTTCCCAGTTTATAAATATAGTACTAAGAATATTGTACTCACTACCATATAAGCAGTGCAGCGGACGTACGTTAGTGTCGATTGCAATAACTATAAACTGATTCATCAGTAAGCGTGATCCTCATATTGATGTATCCGGTTTTTATCATATCATTCATAAAACTTATAAAAATCATTGCTGGCTTCCTGACTTCATTTGATGAGACGTGGTATCAAAAGCTTCGATGACCCAGTGACAGTCAAAAATACCGTCTTAACGGTTACAATATGTCTGGAATAATGAATTCTAAGTATATGAGCATTATGTACCTAATGCTCAATAAATAATACTTTATTCTTTGTCACTTGAATTTATACATTAGACATGTATATTTAGACAATGTATCATCCTTTGGCGGATGTAAGAAATTAGTTCTGAGTGTTTAATCTTACAATATTTTTTATATGTGATCTAGATTTCAAACTATAGTTAGATATGTATATGAATATCTAATGTCGTGAAGATTGGAACTGTAGTCCGGAGTCATTACTCATCAATCGTGTGGTAATAGTGACTGTTTTTATCTTCATTATCACGAGCTGTTTTGTTTGCAATTTTTAAATGAATTACTATTGATAAAATATCTAATACTTTGTTCATCCCTTTTATATTCTGCTAACTTCTGGTACGCATCCTGACCTCAGTCATTAAATCAAACACTGCCTATTACACAGTAGTTATTCTAATAGTCAATACTTTAACCTGGAGTCAGTGCAATTACAGAATCACCGATCGCTCTGAGATAATGATTGGCCGGGTCAATATAGGCAGGTCGGCTACTTTCATTCGTGACTTATGGCTGCACGGGTGAGCATTGTTGCTTCTTAGGCGACGTAATTTCCTTAAAGTAATTACTCGTTGCTTCCTAGTAATCACTTATAAATATAGAGCCCGTTGCGAGATTCATTTAAGATTGCATAGGACCGGGTTGCATTGTTTTAGGTATAAGGTATCAATTAAAGACATCGAGCCTTTTCGTATAAAAAACGTTAAATATTATATACAATATGTATTTTTTTAAATGTATGATATGCTTGACTACAATCATGTCTGATGGATAGCAATGATGAGGTGTAAGTTGGAACTCGCTTGCCTAAAAAATGCCTATTCACTCTACCGACGCCAAAAGTCCGTTCCGAATGCCCTAGCGGTTCGTTTCAGAAACGTCTTGAAAATCATGTAAAATATTTTAAAATTTAAACGATTTTTTTTTAATAATTAAGTATAGTGTTTTGTCTTTTCCATGCTCAAGTCGTTTAACAGAAACGTATATTTATGGTGTAAAAATGTAAATATTCACTGCCTTGATGCATTACAGATTTGGTGCTGTAACCACTTTGGTTTGAATGTACCTCCATGTAATATGCAAAGTATGCGAGAACAGCCAACATGTTGACGTTTCTTAGGTATCCGTTTAACGAATACGTAAATTGATACCAATCTAAGTATTTTTCACCTTCACTCTTACCAATTCACTTATATAATGAATAATAACATCGTTGAGATAATTGATATCTATTTCATTAAAAACCTATTCATCATTGCAAATTGACTCAATAAAATTGCGCTTTCATTTTTTCTCTATAGTTCCCTTGTTAAATTAATTTATTACCATACCGTGTCCAAGTAATCAGGTACCTATACCTACTTCTTCTCATATTTCAAGTGATGTGAATTCTTATGCCTTCTATTCTTTCTTATTCCTTATGTTTTCTAGCAACAAAACTTGTAGATAATTAAGTAGGTATTACATGTTGTTTACACAGTGTTCAGTCATGTCCACTGTGTAAACATTCCCCTATGATGACTTCCCTGGCGCAGTGGTGAGCGATGTGGTCTTATAATTGGGAGGTCCCGGGGTCGATTCCCGGCAGGGGCAATTTGTGATTTTATAATTTCTAAATTGTCTCTGGTCTGGGCCGGTGGGAGACTACAGCCGTGGCTGATTAAAGCCGTGCTGCCAAGCGATTAAACGTCCCGGTACGTTGCCGTGTAGAAACTAGAAACCAATCAGGGGTATGCATACCTAATCTGATATTGACTTGTGCAAGAAATTGCGGAAGTTTCTTTCCAGTGGATACTCCAAATTTGACAGTAAAGCTTGTTATATTATCGGGCGTAGTTATGTTATTTCATAATTAATTAACTTTATGCAATTAGAATGTAATAGTTTGTAACTTTGTATCGGAGAATGTTTAGTTGTGACATGGAAGGTAAACGAATGGAAAAAGATAGATTGTCGCAACTCGCAACTATCCAGTTACTTTGATCTGAGTAAGTTAGGGCGATGGTTCAGGTCGTTTTGTTGCATTGGTTCCTCCTATAGGTTACCTCTATTTATATCTTATGTAAGTACCTACCATCGAAAATTAGATGCAACAAGTATAAATAAAAATTTTAAAAACCCGACATTCGCCATTTTGTGGCGGCGGCAATCTTGGATAGTGCAATTCTACTAGTCAAGCCCTTTCATTTGATACCCATATTAAGGGAGCTGTGAAAAAATATGTAATCCGCCATTTTGTAGCGGCGGCCATCTTGGATCGATTTTCATCAAACATAGCTAACAAAACTCGACTAATTCACCTTTCAAACAAAAAAAAACGCATTCAAACCAGTTCACTCGTTTGAGCGATACAGGGGAACAGACAGACACACACATATACACACACACACGTATACACACGCACGAACGCACGCACGCACGCACGCACGTATGCACGCACGTATGCACGCACGCACGCACGCACACACACACACGCACACACACACACACACACACACACACACACACACACACACACACACACACACACACACCATGTCAAACTTATTAACAATTATTTTTACGTCGGGGGTTAAAAAGGCGGGAAAATCAAACTCTCCTATGCTTATCAGCTATCCTTACGCAACTTATCTGGCGAATTCCACTGTGCCATCTATGTCACGTATGTTAAATGAAAATTAAAATCTAGAATTTGATCAAATTTTCATATTCACACCCTTCACGAAGCAACTCTTATAAATTTTTAAGTAGGTATTTCCAATCGTGTACCTGCAATATACACTACGAAATATTACCGGGAAATAAAGTTAATAGATGACTCAGGGCATAAGTGAAAGAGGGTGGAAGCGGACCGATGCATTTTGATCAATACAATTGTAAGCTTTGGAAGTAAGTAGATATTTTATCCATAAATGGTATAGTACAGCAACATATTTTTCGGAGTACCTACTACAAGCATTTAAAATTTAAAATAGATTAACTGAGATGAATAAAAAAATTACTGAGATGTTATAGTCTAGTCTAGGCTATACGTACTGATATAACTTTTAAGTTTTAACTGTTGAAGGGCTAATTTTTAGGGTTCCGTACCCGAAGGGTAAAAACGGAGCCCTATTAATGTCACTCGGCTGTCTGTCTGTCTGTCTGTCTGTCCGTCTGTCCGCCGGTCACAGGTCTCTAGCTCGCAGACGAAATGAGTTACAAACCTGAAATTATGGTATTTAGTGTAAAACGTTAACCCAAAATCAAATATTGAATTAGAAATTGAATTAAATTATTTTTCAGGGGGCTCCCATACATGAAAAAGGAGCCGGAAAAAAAAAAAATTTCTTTACCCTAGCTTGTACCCTAGAGTATCATTGTTTAGAGCTCATTAAGTAGAGTACAAATATATATTTTTTTAATTTTTATCTCAAAAAATAAGGGAATGGGAGGCCATCAAAGTTGTCAGTTTTAGACCATTTTTGTGACGGGGGCTATCTCAAAAACTAAACTAGTTGGGAATATGATATTTCAGTATATTATGTACTATATGCTCTATTTAAACAACAAATACTGAAAACAACGATTTATTAAATAGTTTATAAGCTGTGACCAAAATAAACGAACATTTTTTTGGGTTTTTCTTTCACGGTTTGTTGCGATGTCTAGCTCGGAAATTAAATATTTCTTAGACCCAAAATATTATATTGTTCATAATTATGTACGGAACCCTGAAAGAGCGAGGCCCGACTCGCACTTGGCTGATTTTTTAATTGTAAGATAACCTAACTGAGGATTAAATTTGTAAGGTTTCCATATTCCTTTAACTGTCTGAAAACTGTCAAAAAAGTCAAAAATCAAATATTATTTGGCGATTCAAAAATTGACCCTTTAGTACTTGTTACAGATAGAGTCAAAATAATCTGATCGCTCTTCAAATAATAAGTGCTTGGTTTGTGTAAATGATTTAAATCACTTGGGCAAGCATTTTCCAACAACAAACAAGACGTATCCAATGTCAATATCAAGGTAAAACGCGGTAAAAGCAAAGAAAACGTGTCATCGCCACACGTGACACGACCAGCTTGTTAATAGAGTTTTTACCGGTTAATATCTCCGAAAGTGCGAGACATCTAATTGACTAGTTTACAAACATATTCGTTTGTAAAAGTATGCGTCATCCGCTTAGAAAATATTTTCTTTAAGGTCTTGAACCAAGTCCGAAAATAAATTGGTAAGTATATAGACACATGCACATAAGCACACAGCGATATTAAAATAAAAAAAATTCTCATTATATTTTTCATTAAATAATAATCAAAAAAATATTTTTCTTTTATTAAAACGTTGCAGTAAAGCGTGCCCGCGTGGTAAGGTGCCATGAATACATACATTTCCGCACTGAAAAGCCAGGCTGATTCTTTGCGTAAAAAATGAGCCCACCTTTAAATGAAAAAGTTTAGAAAAACATAAAATAAACATTTGACTGCGTTGATGTACAGTTACACTAAAAACTATTGACAGATAAGTACCTACGATAAGAGTAACTTAAACAGCTTCAAAACAAATGCCACTTGCTAGCTTATCTCCAAATCTGTGAAACTCTAACGACTCTAATTGGAGAATGTTATTGTATGGAGAATGCATTAGGCGGAATGACTTCGAAACGCATTTGGTATGATGTACCGCTATTTTGATTTAATTGTGATATTTTTCACATAATTTTTAAGAGATCCCGTATTTTGAGTATAATGTGCTAAGCGGTCGTCACATTCTTAAAGCCATAAAAGGATTGTTTTGACTTTTAATGATATATGTATCTTTACCTCGACGTATGAAGGTAACACAATACCAGAGAAGTCACCAGAACGACTACCAATTTGTAATAACTGTTCATAAAATAACAAAGCATTCACTAGGAGAGTAACCATCGAGACTACTATATTGTAAATATTTAAAAAATGGAAGCAACAGCTGTTATGAGAATCATCGATGCCAAAAAGCCACATGGTGCGCTTTACTAAGTATAAGCTATACAAAAATCCAAGTACAAAATGTAAGTCAGTTTCGCATACTGGAGACTTTTTAATTTCAGCCCATCTCAAAGACTGAGGAGTGCATATACGTATATACAATGTTGTTTGCAAAACAAAATCACCGTTATGATAGAAATACCATACCTCTAATTGGATTTGTAGAGAACTCTGCATTCGTATAAATAGATTAGTCACAGTGTGCAAATATACGTTCTCAATTAGATAAAAACGGATATAGATTGCAAGGTTCGTGGATAATGGCGGATCTCGTTATTATCGATCGGCTACACCGAACGGGTTTTGTTGCGGGTGGAAAGCATGGGAATATTGTATGGGAAGCGAAGGAAAACTATTAGATGTTTTGTAACCAATCTTGTTCGAATGGAATCGGTATTCTGTTTGTAGTTGTTTCATGTATGTTCCGGTTTTATAAGAATCGCTGTTTTGCATTCTATTTGGGTATTAGTAGTGTTATTAAACGTCTTTCAATTTAATGTTTAATGTAAATTTAATGTTAATTTAATATTAATTTAATGTTAATCATCGTCTAAAAAGCCTCTATTTTTTTAGACGATGATGATCTGGCTACTTAAAAATCTAATCCAATGTGCGAAAGATAAGTACGTGTATTTGTTTATAGCATTCTTATATGTATATTTACGAGTATGTATAATGTATATGTATATTATGACTAGTGTTGCGCTCGGTGCGCGAGCTGCAAGCAGCTCGCGTGCCTTGTAGTCTCTTCAATATTCGTAAAATAAAGAAATGGGAGGCCATACCAAATACCAGAATATTCTGGAAAGTCTCTTGAAAGATAGAAAGAAATATTGGTAGGTAATAAATATTTAGTGGAAAAAAAGGATATCTATACAAAAATGTTCTGGAGAGCCACTTGAAAATTAAAAAGAAATTTTGTATGGACACGATTTTTTTTGTTCCGTAGCTATCTTTTTTTTACTGGCTCACCAAAGGGCCTAAAGTCTTGAAATTTTTTAGTTTCAGGACCATGCCTCTATGATTGATAGTTTTTGAGGGCCGTTAGGGTACTCTGGTAATTTTTCCACATTCACTAAGTACGTTTTGTAATTTTTGTGAAAAAAAAAATATTTAAGTTCTATTTATAAGTGTAGTAGGGGGAAAATTTTTCATACAAAAATATCTAAGAGAGCCTCTTGAAAAGAATCCAAAAAATTTGTATGGAGAGAATTTTTTTTGTTCGGCGGCCATCTTTTTTTTACCGGTTCACCCAATGACCCAAGGTCTTTAATAACATTTGTTTGGGACCATGTCTGTATGACTGGTAGTTTTGGAGGACCCATGAGGTATTCTGGTAAATTTTCCACATTCATGACGTTTCATAATTTTCCTGAAGGAAGACCCATAAGTTCTACACACATAAATAGTGAAGGGAAAAAGTCCCATACAAAATTGTTCTGGAGAGCCTCTTGAAAAGAACCCAAAAAATTTGTATGGAGAAAATTTTTTTTTGTTCGGGGGCCATCTTTTTTTTACCGGTTCACCCAATGGCCCAAGGTTTTTAATAACATTTGTTTGAGACCATATCTGTATGATTGGTAGTTTTGGAGGACCCATGAGGTACCCTGGTAAAGAAACATTCATAACGTTTCGTATTTTTTCTGAAAGGACAGTCATGAGCTCTATACATGCGCTTAGTGAGGTAAAAAAAGTTCTATACAAAAATGTTCTGGAGAGCCTCTTGAAAATTAAAAAAAAAATTTGTATGGACGCGAAATTTTTTTTTGTTCGGTGCCTATCTTTTTTTTACTGGCTCACCAAAGGGCCCAAGGTTTTGAACATTTTCAGTTTCAGAACCATGTCTCTATGACTGATAGTTTTTGAGAGCCTTTGGGGTACTCTGGTAAATTTTCCACATTCATGACGTTTCATATTTTTCCTGAAGGAAGACTCATAAGTTCTACGCATATAAATAGTGAGGCGAAAAAAGTTCCATACAAAATTGTTCTGGAGAGCCTCTTGAAAATTAGCAAAATTTTTGTATGGAGACGAAATTTTTTTTTGTTTGGTGGCCATATATTTTTCACCGGTTCACCCAATGGCCCAAGGTTTTGAACATTTTTTGTTTCGGGACGGTACCTTTCCGACTGATAGTTTTCGAGATCCTTTAGGGCACCCTAGTCAGTTTTCCACGTTCAGCTCTCTCTATAATTTTGTAGACCTTATATTTTTGAATTTTACACACATGAAAATTATGGTGAAAAAGTCCCATACAAAATTGTTCAGGAGAGGTGATCAGTACCTGACTTCAAGTAGCTTTATATATATAATATGTAGAGGTAAATTAATTTGTCTTATTTTGGTTTGATCACCAGAGGTTTGAGTTTACCTCAGGCTTTGTTTTGTAAGGTTATTAATTCAAAATAATAATGTAATGTCTAATGTACTATTGAATTTACAAATCGAGTGAGTTTTGTGAAATCTGTCTAGTATCTTCAAGGCTTTTGCTTAATAATAATTCATTACCGGTACGGAGAGAACCGTAGAGGCGTGATTAAGTTAAGTAAACGTTATTATGAGCCCGTTATAGAAGCACTTGATAGCAAGCTTGTTGGTTTATCTAGACTAGATCAGTGGTGGCTAAGTGAAAAATAATGGTTTTACGAGACCCGGCCTTCGATCACAAGTCACTGATAGTATTAACTTCAAGTGCTTTGCAATTTAAGTAGGATAGTGAAAGAGTATAGGTGTGCTATGTTCGACGGATTTGACAACTTGCTTTTACAAGGTGAGATTGCCATCTGACCACCTCAGTGGAATCCGATTAAACGATACAACTTTGACTGAAATTGAGAAATTATGTTTTTATGGACTGCTTATATTGTACAAAGAAAAATAAGCTGTTAAACTTAGGTGACGTACCATTATCTTTATCTTTTTTCTGACAAATTCAAAGTTATTTAATTTAATAGAGAGCTACAAATGTTGAAAAATTAGTAAATGTGCACAATGTATAACAATAGAGTACTGAAAGACTACTAAATTGCTTTTGATTGTACTATGCAGTATGGAGAAGTTCTCGAGTTTCATATATGCACGTCATGTCAGACCACTGTTAGACACAGGTGATTGACGGGCTTGAGTCCCCGCCGGTGCATGTCATAATGTGACGTCACCCGTCAAACGGTTATCAACTTCGTTTTGAGTGAATTGATTTCTTGTAGTGGATACTGGTTTAAGGAAGTCGTTTCTAATTTAACATGCATGCATATTACTTGGTACATTCACTGGTTTAATTCTAATATCGCTTCCACTATGTCTACAATTTTTTGATTTTTCCTTTTTATGAAAGTTGTAACTTGTAACAATTTAAATTTTAATTCAATAACTACCACTTGCACCAAACCCGTTAAATAAAATTCAAGTTCAATTAACATGTCCTTTTTTTGACAAACTTGGTCAAAAACGGATAAGCATGAATGATCACTAAACTCTCAAAGAAAATGATATAAATAATTCTGATCGTGTGGTCTCTGAGGGATATTTTTGTGACTACGAAAGATTTTTGAGATAAGATGACGATTGTTAAAATTACATTTTTTTTTGCAGGTAAGCCGTATGGACTGAGCTATCTATTCATGCTGCAACGTAAAAATGTAAGCTTAAAATATTGAATAAATATTTATTTATTGTTAGAAAGATGGATACCTACTGAATATGGAGTGTATATAAATACGATCGTAAAAGAAATATTAGCACTTGATTAATAGTCTCGCCCGATTGCAAGTAATAACGTAGTCTTAAAGACGCGTCAGCCTGTAAAAGGTAATATTGCTATACCTTTTCCAGGTAAGCGTGTACATTATACCTAATTAGCTTGTATACGACATCGTGCGAGTGGGTACCATAAGGGCCGATCCGCACATATCAGTGAACCATCAGTGCCGACTGCCGGCACAGTTCCGGCACAGTGAAAAATATATTCGTACAGATGAACGCGTTCACACCTAGCCTCATCAGTGACGACGCAGTGTTTCAGTGTCAGTTCATAGAGAATGTATGAAATACTATTTTTCACTGTGCCGGAACTGCGCCGGCACTGTGTGCTTAGTCTCAGTATGGACTATGGAGTGCTCCAAATTTTATAGTATACTATTGATCGAATTACAAATGACTTCAGTGCAAAATGAACCCAAAGACTCTTATTTTAAAGTCGTAATTCAATAGTTCGAATATTTATTTTACAACATTTCTGCTTGGAGCGCTGGCTGTTTTCGAATGCTGAATGTATTGACGAACTCAGACCTTAAATATAAGCCATTTTAGGTCCATTTTACTCTGAAGTCATTGTCATTCGATCCATAGTATACTTACTATAAAGTTTTGGAGCGCTTCAAACTGAGACTAAGCACTCTGATACTTCGCTGATATGTACGAATCGGCCTTAAGTCGCTCGTTCTATTGCGATATTAAAAACTCTACCCACACCATACTACACATTGCATAATCACACACGTGTTGTTTACACAAAGATAGGTAAACGTTGATATGAGCACTATGCTTACTAAGGAATTCACTCAGTTGTACTTGCGCAATACTAACTTTAGATTAGAATTTTGTCATAGAAATTCTACTATTTAGGCTTTTCGTTTATAAATTTTGAAGTTTAGTTTTAGTTTTTCGTTTATCCGTAGTTAAAATAAGATAGTAAAGTAATGCATATTTATAAGTATTAACATTGGTACCAGTTTCTTCTTTTTTGAGTTTTAGAATTTTTTATCTGTAGTACCTAACCAGTATGTACCATTATTTCTTCAAAAAGATTCCCAGTAATGGGATAAGTTTTCGCTGTTCCCACTGTTTTCTGTGGAATGGAAAACGGGCTCTTTTTTGGACATATTATCAATTTATTTTTATTTTTTTTGCACTTATTCACTACCACACACAGGTAGTTAGTAACTAGTACTAAGTGCGAATAACTTATTGAACAATTATTTGTTATATGCATTTGTAGTAAATAACACCTACAATTAATATTCATTCCTATTAATATGAAATCTTAGACATTATAGTTAACGATGTGTAATTAATTTGTCGTCGGTGTGAGCAACCAATCAGACTTGCATTTAAATCTTAAGTAGACATGTTTATCCGATGATGTGCAAGAAAGAATCGAGTCGTTTGCTTTCTCTGAAGATTTCCTTACAACGATAATTACTTACCTATTACGAGATTTTTTCTACGGAACGACTTTCGTCTATGTTATTTGATTTGATTTGCTTTACATCTCTCATTTCCATTAGTTTCTTAATTTACCTTAATAAATATAACACTTCAGAGTTCAGTTCTCCTTTGTCCAGTTTGTCCTTTGATATTATGAGATGTCACTCTAGTCTTCCGCATCAGAATCAGTATTTTCATTTTTCTTTAGTCGCTGTACGTCACATCTTCCGAGAGCTTCACTCTTTCTTGAAATTAGTTTTATTGATGCTGCGATGTAGAATACTTCCAAAAGATGATTTCAGTTTATCTTACTTACTCTTAAAAAGTAATTCTTTTATAAGTTTTAGTTATTTACTCACTTATTTGACAGTTGTGGATGCAAATAACTTTCTTGTACGATTCATATAAAATTTAATTTTGTAATGAGTTTTGTTTATAATCGTACTCTGAATGGTTTACATGTATTTATGTAGGTACAGTGCAGTCTCTACGGTCGTGAGTCGTGACCCCAAACTTCCAGAGATCGTTTTCATTTTCCCCTTGAAATTTTCAAAATGTAGGTAAACTTACGTAATCAGATTGCGATATTTTAAACATAACTACTGCCTGAGAAATATAGGCGATAAAGTTATTTTAATTAAAAACACAGTTACGTGATTCACGTCACAAGGTGAAACACAAATTACGTGCGAAAACACCGTATGGCGAACTGGACATGCGATCTTACGCAAAGCCTTATTTTTTAACCCCCGACGCAAAAACGACGGGGTGTTATAAGTTTGACATGCGTGCGTGCTTACGTGCGTGCGTGCGTGCGTGCGTCTGTGTGTGTGTGTGTGTGTGTGTCTGTAATAATGTACGGAATTTCATTATCTAAAGCGTACATTTCGAACATTTCTGAAATCAAGCATCAATTTCGCTTTAGTTGGATTTTTTTGTAAACATTACTCACAAAAAAGTCCATCGTTGCACATCACATCCACAATAAATTATTATTTCTTCGGGTTCCTATATGTACAGTACGTACCTATAAAGTTCTACATATTTAATTTTACAATATGTAAAACTTACAGGTGCCTACTATTTCTAAAAGTACTTATCTAATGTTTTCTGATATAAATCAACTTCTTGGTAGGTACATTTTTTAAAAATATCATACTTTATATAAAAATTATATGGCAAGGAGAGCATTAAATTAAAATCTGCACTGAGATCTTCTAATAAATGCAGTTTTAATTCATATAACCGTAATTAGTTACGAGAAAACAACTGCAGCCGTACAAAAATTACAAGTTACGTTTTAATTATTCTTATATTAAAGACGAGTCAGATAGACATATAAAATTGAACTTAATTACAATCAAACTACGCTCTACTTTCGCAAAATAATTTGTCATTTCCTCGGCTCAAGAGCCAGTAGCCTATATTAAGTAGGTGTTTGATAAAAGCTGAAGGTTCTTCACAAGTTTTGAATTTTAAGCGGAACCGCCAGCTATTTCGTGTCGCCCTAATCATCTGCCATTATATTAAGACGGTACTCGAGTCGTGAGGAATTTGAAAAATAGGTATTTGAAGAAACTATTGCCATCGCTCTGGCCCCGACACCACGAGTACCAAGCGAGCGATCAATGTGTGCACGAGTAGTGTATTTGTGTGCCCGCCGCCGCCCACCGCGCGCGCGCATCTCCCTCTATGCCCGTATAATATATTCATTCATTCATATTATTTCGAAATTTATGTTATTTTACTCTTTTCAGTGTTTTTATTTGATATTGTCCTTTTTGCGTCGGGGGTTAAAAAAAACAACAAATAAAAAAGATTCCAACGAATTGAGAACCTCTTCCTTTTTGAACTCGGTTAAAACACTTCTTCACTTTATTGGATTAAAAAAGTAAGTATTGATTTAAATCAACGACTCAAAAAAAAAATTTTAATCGCGATCATCTCAACCTGCTTCAACAATAAAAAATAATAGGGTTTTGTTACCGGTTATCGTCCATTTAGTGGAGTTACTGAGTTTGAGAGGGTGAAAATATAGGTAATATATATTAAAAAAAATTTAAAATGTACTAGTCTATTTGTATTTTATATTAGTTGTTTTAAGCTTAGGTACTTTTTTAAATCCAGCTTACTCTTTTAAATCCAGTTATCATCCACCTGTATACCTGTTATTGACCACTGATTTGTATGAGAAATTTTCTTTAGAAATGTATGCAAGTATAATTGAACGTGCGACATTGACGACCTCCCTGATGGCAGTTGTGAGCACTATAATCTTATAAGTGGGATGTCGCGGGTTTGATTCCCGGCAGTGGCAATTTGGTATATTATCACACTAATATTATAAAGGCGAAAGTGTGTGTATGTGTGTGTAACTTAACCGATTTGGCTGAAATTTTGAATGGAGATAGATTATGCCCTACCTGACTTAACAAATATGCTACTTTTTATCCTGGAATAATCCACAGTTCTCACGGGATGTTGAAAAAACTGAAATCTATAGCTATAGGTAGATTACTTTTGTTAAGTCAGTAATACTTTTGTATACATCACTTTCAGACCACATCACTTTTTATAAGGTCTACCTGTCTGTGAAAGTTCTGAATAAAATAGGTTCAACTCTTTCCAAGAGTACAGATAGTGTAAATAGACGGACAAAAGAAAACCTTTTTTTTTATAAATGTTTACGTGGCTTTACGTAATAAAAGCAAGATAGAATAGAATAGAAAAGTTTTTTATTCAAATAAACTTTTACAAGTAAGTACTTTTGAATAGTCAATTGAATCTACCACTGGTTCGGAATGTCATTCCAACCGAGAAGAACCAGCAAGAAACTCGGCGGTTGCTCTTTTCCAAATTTTTTTAATTTGGAAAAGAGCAACCGCCGAGTTAAGTACATGATATTTCGAAATGACAGACAGACAGTTTCATTTTAATTTGTAAATACATAAAATTAACACTAGTATTTTGTTTTATTAATCACATGTTAGCCCTTGACTGCAACCTCACCTGAAGATGATGTGACGATGCAGTCTAAGGTGGAAGCGGGCTAACCTGGAAGAGATGGGTATATATGGCAGTTTTTATTTAACCCATATTAGAACGCTAAATCGCTTGGCGGCATGGCTTAGCTCGGAGGGTGGTATTCAACCACGACTGAGGCCTCCGACCAGACCAGACCAGGAATAATTTAGAAATTACTAGCTTCTGCCCGTGTCTTCGCTCGCGTGAATTTCGGTTTTTTACAAATCCCGAGAGAATCGTGGATTTTCGGTTCCCGTTCCCGCTCCCTTTTCCAACCTTTATACCTACTTTCAAGGAAGTTTGTTAGAGTAATCTACCTACAGCTGTAGCTATAGATTTCGGATTTTTCAAAATCCCGTGGGAACTTGACGGGCGAAAACTAAAATATTTATTCAGTGTAAAAGATTTCGGATTCGAATTAATAAACCTAATTTAAATTTTTTGCACACTTCATTGTATAACAGTACAGAGTACCTAAAATAAAATTTCTAAACCAGTTTTTGACCACCCGGACGATAATAGGATTTCTTAAGAAAATAGTGAACTAGTTCTTGTCTACTCCTTTTTTGTATTCTTATGTAATAAAAAGTAAAATAAACACTTTCATAGTATTTTATGAAACATAAATAAGTGCTACCAAGACTAACTGACTAAATCTTATAGTAAATTGATTAATAACTAACCGTGATAATTGCAGCATGCCACTATTTTTTTTGCTCTACACGACTCGTTTTCATTCATTAGGTGCAAGCTCAAAATTACATCGCTTTGTTTTCAAAGAAACTTGAGCGCAATAAACTTTTTTACTGCTCATGTCCTGATAAGATATTCAAATTGGCTCAGAGATGAATTTTATTTAATTCACACCCTTTTTCACCACCTTCTGATAAGTGTCGGATAGTCGTAAGTTTTGTCACTTTCTTACTTTACGTCAAGTGACAAAGACAAAAGCTACCAGACACTTATCAGAAGGTGATGAAACAGGCCCTGAGTCTTATAATACTTTTATTTTGTAAGCATTCCTGAGTGATTCGCTAGGTGTCCGAGAACAGGTACGATATCCTACTTACAATCACACGATTTAATAAATTTTAATTCAAATTTCATTTATTCAAAGTAGGTACACTATACACTTTTTGAACGTCAATATAATATAAAGTACATGAAAATGAGGTAATGGTGATAATTACTACGAAAACTTATAATTAAAATTACGAGGATTCCAAACGCGCCCTGGTCTGAGAAGAGCCCTCAACAAACTCAGCCGGGTTATTTTTTTTTATTATAACCATCTCAAATAATGTATAATTTCTAAATAATTTGAACTGTTGACTTTTAGAGCAATCTATGTTCATGGTTTTTTGTCATTAAAAACATCTTTTACGCTATAATAGGATTTTTCAATTATTTGCGTTTTATAAGAACCTTGAACTTACCTATTGAGAAACAAATCCAAAATATCCACCGGCAACCGATTATAAGAAAGTACCTACTACCTACCTATTAGAATTACCAACAAAAGATTTACTAATTTTCCGCAGCCTAGTAGCGGGCGAATAAAGTCGGTAAACAATAAATAAAAATAATAATTGTATAATGTAAATATTGAAAATATCCACTTCCCTATTAGTGTACGTGTAAGCCTTCCCCCCTCGCCACCAACCTGCCCCCGTAAAGTATGATAGGGACAACTGCAGCTCAGGCTGATTTTACCTACAAAAACGTTGGCGAAAAGACGTTTCGTATTCTGCTATTTCCTCCTTCAAAACTGAACAGATCTCAAAAATTCTGGTATCAAAATTTAGAGGAATAGTTTATCTATGCCTCTATTATTTTCTTTTTTGTTAAAAACTTATCAAATTTGTCTGATAGTCGTCTGAACACGGCAGTAAAAACGGGTATTTTTTTCGGGTTTTTGGATTGTCATATTTCTTGTAGTGATTATGTTTTGGAAAAAAGGAAATGATAGAGGCACGCATTAATTAGACATAGATTTTTTGGGAAAAAAACATTGCTCTAGAGGTATTATCCACGAAGGAAACAGCAGAATACGTTTGTATGGAGAAAGGTCCACTCGAGTCCCCTCTTAACACCTAGTACATGGCCTAAAATAGATGTGAACTGTGAAGTTTCTTTAACAAGGTTTAAAATATAAACTTAAAAACGGATTACCTTTTTGAAGATATCCATTACAAAATTAAGCGCTTATTTTTTTTTGTCCCTTTTCGTAGTGTAAAACATTGTCACTAAGATACGGAATAGCCCTGCAGGTACTTAATTACGAAAAAATTTATATCATAACGGCCTACTAACACGTCTAGCTTACCAAACACAGATAACGCACCTTTTTAGGTCTTATAAAACAAATATTTTTCCCACGGGCTCCTGGACATAGCGTGATTACTGATTACGTTCCTCTGGCTAATCTATCACGGGTGTCCGACATAATTTATCATGGCGAAAGTGAATCCGGCTCTTAAACAATTTTCGCTATGGTATTGTTCGCAGCATGGGATCTTCGTGACGACGCAAATGTTATTTTCACCTGTCACGGCGCACCGCTTCTACCAACATGATAGAGAATGCAAATTGCTTTTATCATGCCTAAATAACTATTTCAATACACTTGCTCGTAAGGTGGCTGTAATTGAACCGCCGCAGCTAAAAGCAAAGCGCCAAAAATTATAAATCGTACAAGTAATAATTTCTGTAATTTCATAAACAATTGTTTGGTTCATAGTTTTGGTTCATAGTTATTATTATATACCTACTACAGATTAAGACAATCCGGGTCAAGCTATAATTCTCAGATTTTGTGTAGATTAATTATAGACAGATTATTAGACTTATCAGGAAAGTTGTGCTGCATAACAACTAAGGACTGCTTAACCTTCCTCATCCGGTAAATTCTCGCCAAAAGTTTATATTGTTTATCCATCTTAAAGTAGGGCGGCCCATGCTTGAAAAATTAGGAAGGTATATTGAAATAATGTCTTAAAATTTGGTAAATATTTAAAATACGAGTTATGTCAAATGTTTGTTCCTGATCAAAAAGTATTCAATGATCACATTCATCATGATCACTGATTAGTTTCTATAGAAGTCACCGTTTGAAAGGGTCTATCGGTGTCATCTACTTTCGATTTCATTATAGCTTGATCAGCTGTCTGTCACAGCCACATCTACACGGTTATTATGCATTGTTCGGCTGTGGCGTATTGATCGAGGTTTACTTATTCGTTCATTGTAAAAAATCAGCGCACTTTTTGCTTTTATATCAATGTTGTTTTTGCACAGTTGATCGGCAAAAGATGTCAATAAATAGAAATACCAACATTTAGATAACTTACTAAGCAAGTTGCGATACTATTTTGCATCGGAAATAGGAATGTTATACTTTGATATAGCAACTACTTTGCATACAGAAGATATACGTCTTTGGAACTCACTTCCTGAAAATATAAGAGAAAACTGCCACTCAGTTCACTCGTTTAAATACAGAGTGAAGCAGTACTACCTATCACTATTATAGAGTATTTTATGTATTATATTTATATATATGTATATATATTTATTATAGTTTATATTTTATCTAGGTATTTATAATATGATATTTATGTAGTGTATTAGTATGTATAATATGTATATTTATATATAATATTATATAATATAATACCTTTTAACTAAGGATTCCTTTTAAACTAGTACCGTAAGACCTATACCACTTACTACGCCCTTACTCACAATCTTGGGAAGCTGGAAGAAATCTCTTGCAGAGATAAGCTTTGCCTATGTCCACATCCTCTATTTATGTTTTTGTAACTATGTAATTTGGTACATGAATAATAAATAAATAAATAAATAAATATAACTGTATAATATTAGATCGAAATGAAAAAAGCAAATCCTGTCGAAGAGAAGACAAACAGAGAAGACAAATGTCTGTAGGTGGCCTTATTGCTAAAGACTCCGAGCGTCAAGTGTCGAATCTCAAAAATAAACTTCGGAGAAGAAAGGAGTTGTCGAACGCACGCGGCACGACCAAATGGTTCAGTGATAAAAACGACAAAAACAAATATCTTGTTGCGTTTTACACCCAGGCTATTTAGAGACGTCCAAGAACAGATTTTCCAAAATAAAATGGCTTCTCAAACTTAAACACAATATAACTAATCATTGCTTTCCATCAGGCATGATTACCATGACACAAGCCTTACCACACGATTTAAGTTAAAACATTATACCTACGCAGATGATTTTAACGTGAATACGTCTTTTTTGCTTCCACAGTGGGAAAAATTCAGAATATTGGTGATAACAAAATCGGGGGATATACATCTCTCTACGTCTTTTAATTACACCACTCGACAGCTAAAGGATCAAAGAATTTGTTACGTTAAGTGAGGACTTTGACGCATCGCGCGCAGCGGAGCTGGGGGAGCGTCGCCATTTTGAGGCCGTTTCGCTGCGTCACATAATTTTCGTTTAGTTGACATACATATAATACGCTCAAAGAAAATTTTTACCGTATATACTCGACCGTATCCGCGACGCGACACAACAGTCATACCATGATTTTTTTGTTAGCCGCGAAAATATTATCTTCATTAGTTGGGTCCACACCAGACGATCCGTCGCGCTCCGATCGCACGCGGCAGGAGCGCGATCCAAATGTGCAGGCGGTGTGGACGTGCCGCGCGCGATCCATGCGCTTGTATTGTATTGTACACCGCCTGCACATTTGGATCGCGCTCCTGCCGCGTGCGATCCGAGCGCGACGGATCGTCTGGTGTGGACCCAGCTATCGGCTATTGTTATTTGTTATTTCCGTACGTGTCATGGTATTGTCCGCTGTTAAGAGCGAATAGCATGCTTTTCTTGTTATAATATTTCGAATCTCATCGTTAAGCAACAATGCCTGTATTTCCACTGAGGTTTCACGTTAATAATAACTCAGTGTATATTTCCTAACGTTTACAATCACTAAGTTAGCGAGATCACTCCTTTCTGCGCTAAAGGATGTTGTCAATGTAACTTATGTACCTACCTTATTATATTTATATTTGATGGTCTTATTGTACATACAATTCAAAATCGTTCTTCGTAAAGATGTTATGTAAGATAATAAATTTTCTTCGCGTAACTTGTATAAATGTGTAATTAAACGGCCACACACATGTAGGTTTCCTGCATTTTCCGGTGCGCTGGGCGCGATTAATTAGTCAACAAAACTCAGGTTTTACTCGCTCCAATTCATTAATCATAATTAATTGCGGTTAGCGTTGACTTGGATTTTGTTCAGTTTCAAGTTAAATATTTTTTCATTATCATTAAAGTGCTTCGTAAACGTATTCGTCAAGGTTAAACGTGGATGCATTTTTTTGTATTGAGCAGCGACTAATAACATTATTTCTTGAAATACCTAAATGAAATTTGAACCTCTTTTTTATAATGACTACAAATGGCCGAAACGTGGTTTTTATCTGCGACGGTAATGTCTTTCGCAGGCCGCAGCTATAGAGTGTATAGAACTGCCCCGTGCGCCAAGTTTTCAATCAGATGAGGCCCTCCTCGTTGGTCTAGTGGTTAGCATATTCGACTGCAGATCACAAAGTCACGGGTTCGATTCCCTGTCGGCAAATATTTGTTAGGTATTGGGGTTTTCTGTCAAGAAATTCTCAGTGCTAGCCCGGAGTTGGTAGTTGGCGGTGGCACCCCCGTGCCTCGGAGAGCACGTTAAGCAGTCGGTCCCGGTTATTATCACTATCGTGTGACAATAGTCGTTAAAGCAAATCCGCATTGGAGCATCGTGGCGGGTCTAAGCTCTAAATCCCTCTCTCCTATGAGAGAGGAAGCCTGTGCCCAGCTGTGGGACGTAAAAAAGGCTGTAGTGGTGGTGGTAGTGGACGTCCCCCTGCCGCGCATGTGCGAAATTTATATAGGTATGTACTATGTACACTTGATTTACACTGACACAAAAATTATGTGCCGCTTACGACGGAATACATAAACAATTCAATTAATTAATGATCCTTGATTCTGTAAACTGACACAGGCTAACTTTTATCCCTGGAAATCAAACAGTTTCCACGGGGTTTTTAAAGAACCTATATCTACGCTCGTACAAAATTATGTATATTTTGTATTATAAGTACATACGATTCTTGGTGAAAGAGCAGTGTGCGTTGGACGTGGCTTGTTTTTGTTTTCTCGTTGAACCGTTTACCTTCTTTACCGAAACCCATACGAAAATGATTGTATGGGTGTCACTCTTAAAATACTAGTACGTAACGGTAAATCGTCAATGGGGCATTGTTAGATTCGCCTTTTCGTTCCGCCTATTGTACGACAGGTGAAACTAGGCGGGCGAAGCCGCAGGCAAACACTAGCAAAAGCCTTCGTATTTGTTTTTGTTTCCGGGTTTGTATGTGCGTAGAATTTAATGTAGAATTTTTGCAATTGTCAAAATACAGTAGGTACCTACAGTTACGTGTGATAGTCAGGAAAGCTTTCCGCGAAATAGATTATTCGTTATCTAAAGTTATGATTATTTATTCACATAGTTAAATTAGAAACTATATCCCTACGAATCTATGTATGTGTTACAAGCAATAGCCAAACCTCAATATCTCAAAGAACAAAGGAAGCCGTTATTGATTGATAGGAGAGATAAAGCATTTAGCACGGTCGGTCCATTCCGTTCAACATATGAAAGTGAAATTACAAATTAGCTGGTCGGCTTATTTGGCCGCGCCTTTATCGCTAATTATTCTCTCATGCTCAATTTTAAAGTGGAATACACAACACATAATAATGATGTAGGTCCCATACATCTACGTCAGATTCGTGTAGTCGTCCTTCTTGTTTCTGGGTATCACAGCCATCTCCTTTATGATCCTCCACTGAAAACGATTGGTAGTGTTGCGGGAGCATTTCACCATAGTTGTTTGGATCACCCTTTTCACAAAATCTGTCTATCGACTAGGTGGACTCTTTTCCCTTCCACCTGTCTCTACCACCAAGCGCTCAATTGATCCGTCATTTCTGAGGATGTGACTGAAGAACTTCAGATCCAACTAAAGACAGCTAAACCACATCCCTGCTGACATTGTAAATGCGTACGGGTGTTTGCTTGCTAGTTTTTTGGTTTGTTGGCCTTCAATCACGGCGATTCACGCGTTTCATTTCACGCGCATTTCAATTCACGCTGATTCACGCCAAAGATTGTTTCTATTTTTGCATAGGTATTGTTGAAAACCTGAAGGGATGACATAGGATACTTTTTATCCGTGTAACTCACAGAGTTCAGACTACCGGATTTTTAAAACCTGAATCCACGCGGATCTAGTCAACTAATGTTTGGTTATCCCGAAAGAGGTCTCTTTCTGGATGAATGTACTCCACTTTTCCAGATCTTAACCGTACAAAATAAGAATCCTACTGGATTTAATTTCGGGTCTTATAGCAAGCTACGAGTAC
Organism: Melanargia galathea; assembly: GCA_920104075.1. Taxonomy (NCBI): domain Eukaryota; kingdom Metazoa; phylum Arthropoda; class Insecta; order Lepidoptera; family Nymphalidae; genus Melanargia; species Melanargia galathea. The sequence continues at coordinate 11,709,614 of OV049858.1, forward strand.
ATAGCCTAGTCTATGACCGTGAGAATCAGGAGGTACTACATGGCTAGAAATTTATAGGTCTGTTCCCAGTTTTAGACGTATTTTTATTGTTTGTCAGCTGTTATAGTACCTTCGGCAGCCCTGGAACAAAAATTTTAGTGACTAATAACAAGCTGAATTTTCGTGGGTTGGTTCGTTTTGACGAGACGACCAACTTTTTTATCTATGAAAATTCTAGATGGAGGTACGTACTCGAGTGCGCAGGTGTTAGAAATTTCGATTCGCTCGGGTGAGAAATCGTTCCACTTTTGTAGGACTATATGGCTATTTCATTATAAAAGTATTTATTAGGCTGCATACAAAAAATAGCTGGTTATTACCTGCTAATCGGCTGGTTACCTACTCACGAAAATTCAGCTTGTTATTAATCACTAAAAAATTTGTTTCAGGGCTGCCGGCCTATTACTTTAATTAGGTGCAACTATATTTCTGATAGGGCACGCACCTCTAACTTTTCGGAGTTATGTGCGTTTTAAGTATTTAAATATCACTTGCTTTAACGGTGAAGGAAAACATCGTGAGGAAACCTGCATGCCTGAGAGTTCTCCATAACGTTCTCAAAGGTGTGTGAAGTCTGCCAATCCGCTTGGCCAGCGTGGTAGACTATGGCCAAAACCCTTCTCACTCTGAGAGGAGACCCGTGCTCTGTAGTGAGCCGGTAATGGGTTGATCATGATGATGATGATGATGATATTTCTGATGATACATTAATCATGGCAATGCATGAAAGTGATTTCGTCCATCCATCATTAAGCATCGTCGTCTCTTACAACCATCCTCTATAGACTACCTAGTGGAGTTACAACGAAATTGAATACTTAGCTAAAAGTGCTCATTAGGTATCCCGAAGTTTTATACACATCCGTTTTATTAGACCCGTTTCATTATAAAAACGCCTTATAAATAGCTTAAGTGGTGATAAAATATCTTTAAAAGTAAGATAATAGAGCTTGCAAGGTATCATTTTAATGATTTCATATAATGGAATGAACTACTGGGGCTACAACTTTGCTATCTTATGAGTCCGCTTTACATGCTGAGCATAATTACTATGCGTTTTAATTAACTCCATCACTGTTTTTATATAGACTATCGTTGTGTAATTTTAACATTGTTTAATGTTCTTTTTCTCTTCCAATAAATTTGTAAAGTTTATGTTTTTAGTTTGAACTATAAATCTATTGAGTGCTCCTTGTTTTTCGGAATTATTTCGTATGTACTTAAATATTCTTCATATAAATTAGTAACTCTATAACGTCAGGGTTGTTGAACTTTACATTTGACTGAACCAGGCTTAAACTTATTTTCAGTCTGATAATTTTATTTTCTGAATGAACGATTATCCTGTCGATGAATTTTTAACCACTTGATTGGAATCCCAACCAAAAAGTCCTAACAAGAAACTAAATAAAATCAGACTGAGAATAAAATCAGTCTTCCTATATCATTTGACATTTCTATTACAAATACCATAATACTATGGTGCTCTTGCATACCGCCATGTACCAGCCTCTTAACATCCGGTTCTTGTACCGTACGCCGCCTCTGGCTATCATGTTGATGCTTTATAAACACTGACTTGTTGTTTTACAATATATCATTACCTGATAGCCTTTTAGCTAATGATAAATAAGTATTTTCTAATACCTTTATTGATATTACGTGATTACTTCACTGGGGGGCAAATACGTTACGTAGAGCATCTTTCGTGACGTAATGTTTTCCGTGTAGGTGAGATGATCTACCTAACCTAACCTATTAGTTAAACTTTTAAGTTGTGTAGTTTCAAAAGTTCCCTTCCTACTTTCCTCAGAAAAGCCTTTATAAGTCTTAGTCTCTATCTCAATCCATATTCTCTATCAATGGTTTAGATGATGGATTTTACTTTTATCTGATAGATCCTATGCTTGAATCCCACATAGGTACACAACTACACACATACTAGTGTGAAAAACATACTTAATTTTTACTGTTGCGCAGTTGTGTAAAAAGGAGATTAGTTCAAGAGAATACTTACCTAAATTACACGATAAGGTAAGGTGGCGAAGAAGGCACCATGGAAAGTGCGAAATACTTTCATTAAACCGATAAAAAATGAACAATACACATTCTTTTGACCCCAAAAACTTATACTTTCTACTAATACAGATAAGAATTAAGGCAATCCAAACAGCGTAGCGCAATCGAATAGAGTTATTGAGATTGGCGTAAGTGGACCAGAGACAAGAGTAGTGTTTAATGGAAATTTAAATTTAGATGTCCATAATCGATTGTATGTAGCCCTAAATTGTACTACCTATTGTAGAGTTTGGTAACCGTCCTAAAGTAGGTTTTTCGTTACAAAAGATTCTTCATAAACTAAAAATTCGTTTAGATTCCTCATTACTACTTCTACATAAATGAGATTAATGTTTTATTCATCTCGCTTTTAAATTTTACCGTATTATTATTTTGTACATTTAATATGCTACTTATAATTAGATTTAATTAATTATCAAAATCTTTCCCTAATATATTGGCATTGCCTATTACGAGTAGAAACAATTAGTGCAAAGTTTCACAGTTATAATTCCGAATTATATTAAATTATATTTTAGAATTACATTAATTAATCAGAACTAGGTTAAACATATTTTTTTGATTTCAATGACAATGAAATACCAAATTACAAAGATTCCAATTATGAGCTAGCTGAGAATTGTTCATCTTTATTGTTAACCATAGTAATTATGTTAATTCAAATCATTAAATATATTTCTATAGCTTTTCCTTTACTTAGATATGGGAAAGTTCTCAATTTTAGAATGACATTCGTGTTCCATTAGCCTATTTCCCTATTTTTTATGCACCCACCTACTTTTTATTCAAAATAAGCCAAGCGCGAATCGGGCTTTGCTGTATTACTAGTTCCGTACAACGATCAACTAATAAAAAGGTTCGATTGTTTTGGTCTTAGCTTACAAACTTCATTGTGAAACTCTGTTTTCATTATTTGTGGTTAAAATACACTATATATAATATGGGTGCCATATATAATATGGGACCCAGAGAGTCACTGAGAAATAAGTTTAAGGAAGTTAAAATTATGACAGTTTACAACCAATATATTCTTGAAAATTTAATATATGTACACAAAAATATCGATAAATTTAAGAAAAAAAGTGACTGTCATAACATTAATCTTAGAAATAAAGATAAACTTGTGTTGCCCACTACTAGGCTGCGAAAAGTTGGAAAATCATTTGTTGGTAATTCTGTACTTTTTTATAATATGTTGCCAGAGAACATTTTGGATATGTCTCTCAATAAGTTCAAAGGTTTTATTAAACGCAAATTAATTGAAAAGTCTTACTATAGCTTAAAAGATTTTTTTAATGACAAAAATCCATGGACATAGATTGCTCTAAAAGCCAACAGTTCAAATCATTTTTATGGCTATTATACCATATTGTAAGATGGTGATAATAAAAAAATAAATAAACCCGGCTGAGTTTGTTGTGGGCTCTTCTCAGACCAGGGCGCGTTTGGAACCCTCGTAGTTTTAGTTTTAAGTTTCCGTAAATAATTATCACCATTGCCTGTACCTAAATTGACGTTCAAAAAGTGTACAGTGTACCAATTTTGAATAAAGTTTATTTGATTTGATTTGATTTGATTTATATTGTTAATTGTTCAAATAAACAGAAAATCCTAATTCCTATAGTAATAGTATAGTTTTCGGGATTAGAAATCGTAACTAAAATGGTTTAAAACTAAAAACATTGACAGCCCCGCCATTTCTTTGTTATTAAAAATATATTTGTAATACTCTGTAGAAAATATCCTAATTCCAGATCTCTACTCATTTCGCCTACAATCTAGAGATGCGTGACATCCGTATGTCACGATCTGATAGATAGGTGAAGGAGATGCTGTCTCTTCCATCTATGACACTAAATAGGACTCCGTATACACATTGGGTACGGAACTCTAAAAATGCTGCGACGAATAAGGTGAAAACTATACTGCATAGGCTTTCTTCTCACGGTATATTAATTGCCATGTGATTCGTATGGTAATTCACCATAACACGACACTGCATTCTCGGTCGCATTGGCGGAGTCAAGAGTCACACGAATATATTAGTTTTAACCGTTATCTTTTGATGCGGTGTTAACTGTGATTTCAATGTAGGATACTTTTACTTACAAGTATTTAGCTGGCTCACTGACCCAAAGAAGATCCTGGTCTCCGACACTTGAAGGTGCTACTCATGCCTGTGTAGGCTTTGCCTCAATCAACTTTTCCTCGGGTTTTCAGGGTTTGCAGGTTTTTCCACGCTTCCTCCATTTAGCGATTTATATGGCGTCCAATGTCCATTGGCGTTTTTCCACTGGACGACCTGATTTACTAAACTGGTGCAACTCTGTTGGCTTACGTTTAGATAGAAAGGATCTGAGAGGATGCATTGAGAAGAAAATATTTTTATTTATTGAAATAAAACCTTCTTTGCATGTAAGAAGACAAATGCCTCAGTAGATGCTCTTTAATGAACCAGCTGCCCTAGCATCAAATCGCATCACATCACAATAGCTCGTTTGTTGTTAATGCATTTTATGATAGCTACTTACTCTTGCCAAAACTTTATTTTATCCAATAGTACAAAGCGATTTAGTGTTCCGGTACGATGCCGATTAGATACCGATAAGGTGTATGACTTTAATTAAACTGCCAAACCCCTTCCAAGTTAACCCGCTTCCATCTGAACTGTATCGTCACCAGGCGAGATTGCATTCCAGGGATATGCCGTCATCGAAGAAAGAAAAATCGGATATATTGCGATTATTGCATTGTAGGTAAAATTCTGTGCTATGGTTGCAGGCAGGTATTTACCTATACATGTATTTTAGCAAATAATGGCCAATAGCACATAAAAGGAGAAGTACCTACAACGTTAAAAATAAGATTTCATAAACTTCAGAGCACGTATAATTGTAACAAGAAGCATTCATTATCTGATTATTGAATCTGAGATCTTTAATCTAAAACAATTTGGCTTCCATAAATAGCTTAGGCTCACGAACTCTACATTTTTTGTTAGACCACCATTCACTCTACGTGCGTAATTAACGGTAAAGTAACACCAGAGGTGGGTAACAATATTTCGATCGCGGTATGTAATAGAGGTTGTTAGCAAGTGAAAAATTCAAGTTAATAGTGACGTATTTTGAATACATAAAGCTAAATTAGCTTAGTAAACCATAGGCCAATTTTTCTGCTAGTGAGACGCCAGATGACAAGTATTTGTACCGGCTAAAAATCCACGTCAAAGCGTAATAAACTACTTCGTGTCAACAAAATACCAATGGCAGCATAGTCGATTGATAAGAAATGTAGGCTAGCACCTCAGTGCAACGTTCCAACTAAAAGGTTATAGGTAGTAAGCCTTAAGTTATATATAACTTAAGGTGTAACTGCTAACTGCACCGACCGGAGACTGAAATACGAGTAAGGAATCTTGTTTGATTTAGTGTCGTAATACCTTCTCGAGGTCATTTAATGTTTCTTATTATGGTAGTGAGACTAACGGTTTGTCCGGATAGCTATTTTCAATGAGTGTTTGCCGGCGCTTAAGATAGGGCCTTAACTAATACTAATAAAGACTTTAAACTAATTAATTCAGCGATTAACACTGTAACACTGTAGTTATTTTAAGAAAAGGAAGAGATTTTAGTAAATTCCATCGACTATTTGGGTCACAGATATTCATATTTGTACCATATATTTCAACTTAATCCATCCAGGAGATTTGGAACATATTGTATGTGAAATACGAGTAACCCTATGAGGGTTCCGTTTTACTATTCGGACGTACGGAAAGCTACAAATAGATATTACTTGTGCTTATATGTATTCTTTGCAGAGGATTGATGTATGATGGTACGTGATCGTTGTCACCCAGATTATCTAATTGGACTCAGTCTCAGTTTGCCGGCTCACTATTCATATTATAACCGCTATCTCCTTTCTTTTTAACAGCCACACCGATATCGAAATCGAGGTGCGATAAAATTTGAACGTTCTCAAGTTCTCACGACACCGGGCGGTCATTCTATTGAGGTATAAATAACTCGAATTCAATCGGTCACGGCTTGTTTGTATGTTTTTGCGATTGCCGCGACTCGATGAATGTTAGTTTTGTTTTATTGGCGCCGTTTGGCACGACCGCTCTTATGGTCTAAGATCCCGCTATACAACGACCTTCACCGAGATGTTTATTTGATGAAACATATTTTATATTTAATTTAACATGTCAATATCTAAAAATAGAGAGGCTATAAAAAAGAGAGGCTATCAGGAAGATATGTAGCCTCTCTCAATATCTTCTCAACCGGTGTTTCTTCTTCTCTAACTTCTCAAGTGGAGAGATGGGTCTAGGCAGGGAGGTGGCCAGGCGGAGCATCCCGTCCACATCCAGGCCCTCGCCACCCCCACAACCCCATTCTCCTTTTTGTCTTTTGTTTTGTTGTTTTGTGTTTCTTTTTGGTTTGCTCAGTCCAGGAGCAGGAGCAGTTGTATTAGGGTGTCTTCTACGTAGATGGCGGGGCATGTTTTTCTTCGTGATAGGCTCCCCGCACATCTTGCAGTGAGGCCGGTCCTCTCCTTCATATTTGTTTCTTTTGGTTTCTCGGTTCTTCTTCTTCGGTTTGGGTGTATCTTCGCTTCTGCGAGCCGGTCCGGGTTCCCCTCTTAATAGTGACAGCTCAAGCTCCAGTTCCCTAATGCGGTTTTTCAGGGCGTGGTTTTCCGCCCCGAGCTGTTCCCACCCTTGACAGTCCGTTTGTGGTGATGGTGGTCCAATCCCAGGGGATGGAACCCACAGCGACCCCGAAGAGGGTGAGTAGGGGGAGGTGGAGCTATCACTATTCTTGTCTAAGTTCATAGTTATGTGTATTTTATTCTCTGGTGTCTATATTGTTTTATCTTTGAAGACACAAATCTGCGAAGATTTGAGAAAGTTCTTTAGTACTAGAGCGAATGACTCCATTCAATGAATAGAGCCATTCGCCCTAATTACTGCTATGACTATTTTTCTGGCATATTGTAGAAATGTCTCCCGGGTGTATAAATTATCTATTATTTCGCTTATGTTGTCTGTTTTGAGTGCCAGGTCCATTCTGCATTCACAGTCATACCTTTGCTTTGAAAAGCGAGGACAGTCAGTTAACACATGCGTGCCTGTTTCCAAGGTTTCGTCATCACAAATGCAGAATGGGTCCGGCGCTAGCTTAAACCTGTGGAGATACTCTCTAAATCCGCCATGGCCTGTAAACAGCTGCGCCAGTACATTGTCCATTTTAATGTTAGTCAGTATCCTATGGCCCTGATTTACGTCTGGGAAAAATATTTTAGTTATCGATCCAGTAGTTTCCGCTGAATATCGCGTCTGCCAAGTTTGAACGGTGCCTACCCTGATGGAGTTTTTGGCGAAGGAAGTCGGAAAGCGATCGTAAACAGGCTTCTTTTTACACTTTAGGGCCGCCATCTTGGCCAATTCGTCGGCCCTTTCGTTTCCTTTGTTTCCTACGTGCGCAAGTACCCAATAAAACTCCACCTCTCCTCCATTGTTGATTAGGTTGCCAATTTTTCCCCTGATGTCTGCAACTATTGGATGGGTGGAGTTTTGAAATTGGATACACTCCAGTGCAGATCTGGAATCACTGTAAATTTTGGCCTTTTTGAAGCGTCTGTCTGTGATCATAATTTGTAAGGCTCCCCTTATCGCAATGAGTTCTGCCTGAAAGACGGTGCAGTAATCTTCCAGGGTCATTAGACTGTATCTGGCCTCTTTCCCTCCCTTCCAGCAAGTTACCGCTGCACCGACCTTCCCCTCAATTTTTCTTCCGTCTGTGTACACCTCCACAGCTGTCTCACAGACGGGGTGAGGTCCTTTGTCCTGATCTTGATCATCTTCCTTTTCCGGCCTGATAGACCTCTCTTGCTGGTTGCTAGAGTTACCAATCTGAAGCCTTATCCTCTCCGCCGGGTGTGGTAGGTCGAAAGGGCTCACTGGGTTCTCTATTTCCCGTCCTGGTAGGGTCTGTAGTGGCTTCCTTTTTTTTGTCAAATATAGCTCCCTTCTCTCTAAGGCTCTGAGATCTAAGGGGAGTATTCCCGCTAGTATAGCACTTGAGATGAGCGAAATGGTCCTATGCCCCCTGCAGATCCTTATGCCGAATAATCTGGTAATGTGGTCCAGTTTTTTCTTGATCTGAACAGTCTGGCCCTTTATTGCCCAGATATTTGCCGCGTAGAGCATCGTTGGTTCCACTACAGCCGTATAGATGGTTTTTATAATGTCTGAATTTAGTCCTACTAATACTAGCATTTTGCACCGGCCTGATTATTGAATTAAAATTAAATAAAAATAAAGATGATTTCATTATGAATTTGTCTAATAATCAAACCAGTGAAATGTTTAAAAAAAAATTATTTTTTTCAATTATTAATTATTCATATCCTGGACTGGAATTAGTTAGGCAAGCCATATGCAATATATTTATTGACGTATTAAATTAAATATAAAATACGTTTCATCAAATAAGCATCTCGGTGAAGGTCGTTGTATGGCGGGATCCTATACTATTAGTTTAATATTCGGACTTTCGGAGTTGTATAGCTTTGATACGGTTATTATTATGTGTTTTATTGCATTTCCGATCTTTTATTAATATTAGCATAGATACTAGGTGTTTTCTCTCAAGGGAGATTTGTTATTTTACTAGTCATTTTAAGCCTTATCTTGTTTATATATAGTACTTAAATATTATCTGTTGTTTTATATGACTGGTGGTGGATAATGATCGATTACGCTATTAGGAATTATTTTTATCCTTATCTATTCTTGATTTGTTCATCATTTCATTCATATTACTTTATCATGATTGTGGTCTAGCAGAAACCTTATCTTAATAACTTTTATAATTTTATCTTTCTTTAATTAATAATGGAATTAAACAATCTAAATTCAATTCCTATAGCAAAACCATTATATACTTGGCTCTTCCATGGTCTGCGGGATGCGGGACGGGAGGAAATTCTCATTGATAAATTAATAATCAATGGATGTGCTCGTACTATAATGTATGACAAGCATTTTTGGCGCGGCTTTGCGCCACTTTGAGTGTGTGTGTGTGTATTGCTACTGTAAGGACATGACACTAAATTAGGGAAAAAGAATTTTTATAATTATAATAATTTTAATTATCATAATTATTCTATTATTTGCGTAATCGCAATTAAGTCTTTCATCTTGATCTCTTTAAGTTTGCTCAATACTTTTCTATAGTTAGTACTATACATTTAAAGTTAAGTAGGTACGTTTCAGGATATGGAAAAAAGATTTACCATAACCAAGAAAGAAGAAGATACGTTACTAAATATAATTTATACCCCATTTTTTAAATTTTATACATATTATACTCATAATAAAATAATTTATTTAATACATCTACTAAATACAAGTAAAGTTCGTGAACTAAAACCCGACTACGCTTAATAATTTAATAATAATTTAGTGGGCAAAAGCGCGGGGCAATCAGCTAGTGGTGCCATCTGTTATTCCTATCCGAAACTAATTTTACAAGTGTAAATTAAAAATTTAAAAAACCCCCGACATTCGCCATTTTGTGGCGGCAGCCATCTTGGATTTGTATAATGCTATTCTACTAGTCAAGCCCTTTCATTTGATACCCATATTAAGGGAGTTGTGAAAAAATATGTATGCCACCATTTTGTAGCGGCGGCCATCTTGGATCGATTTTCATCAAACATAGCTAACAACACTCTCGATTAATTCACCTTTCAAACAAAAAAAACCGCATTCAAATCAGTTCACCCGTTTGAGCTGAGTGCTACAGGGGAACAGACAGACAGACAGACAGACACACACACACACACACAGACACGTCAAACTTATAACACCTTTAAAAATCTAGAAAGCCGCGCAAAGCTGACTTCTCCATTTATCTATATCTATACTATACTAATAAATAAAATTGAAGTGTCTGTCTGTAATATCGAAATAACTACCTCATATTAAGTTCATATAGTTATTTGAACGGTACTATAACCGAAGCACACGTTTTTAAAATTTTTGTCTGTCTGTCTGTCTGTCTGTCTGTCTGTCTGTCTGTCTGTCTGTCTGTCTGTCTGTTTGAACGGGCTAATCTTCGGAACGGCTGAACCGATTTTGACGGGACTTTCACATATAAGTAGAGAATTAACCAGGGAGTAACATAGGCTACTTTTTTAACCGACTTTCAAAAAAGGAGGAGTTGTGTTTTTCTACCTATGTACACCGATATCTCCGAGATTTCTGAACCGATTTGCGTAATTCTTTTTTTAATCGATAGAAAAACATTGCGACACTGTTCTACAAAAAAATTGGATTCCAAGTCCCCAATCCTGATGCTGTAGGGGATCTGATCCCCAAAACTAATAGGATTGAGGAACTGTCGGTTATTTAAATTGATATTGGGGGTACCAATTAAAGACTATCGTTGAATGAATTCGAGTAGGTACATATCCAACTCCTCAACCCTGATGCTGTAAGGAATTGCATTCCGAAATCGTAGGGATCCCACGGAATTTTTCCGTTTTGGGGACGGGTTACTACAGATACGCTACTTTTTGTTCTGGTAAATCAAAAGTTCCCACGGGATTTTTAAAAACCTAAATCCACACGGGCGAAGCCGTGGGCATCATCTAGTTTCGTAAATAAAATGTAGCCTATGTCACGCTGATCATAACAACGAATCAATAGACACCTCATTCATCAAAATGGGTCCAGCAGTTTAGGTGCTACATTAGTACACACAGAATTTCATACAAAAATCGGCCACAAGCATACATACATACATATACATATATACGTAAATACATAGACTGCTAAAATCATAACCCTTCCTTTTGGCTTTGCCGTAGTCGGGTAAAAAAAACCAGACGTTTAGATTAGTACGGCATGGAGATGTTAGGAGATGGAATAAAACAAAGCAGGGACTGAATAACCGGAATTTAATGGTAGTTTTATTTAGCGGTAATGGGCCTACCCTTTTAATAAAAGTACCGAATTGTTTAAATACCTATAATTTCGGTACCGCTTCATTTCGGTACCTCTTTATTTCTGTACCTTTATATTTCAGTTTACCGGTACCGAAATAAAATTTCGGTACCGAAATAAAATTTCGGTACCGCTATTTATATCGATATTTTTATCTAATAAGGCTTTACTTTGATGTGCCGTTGAATGAATCCCACCACTTCGGCATTCTATATTCTTTAATATTCTTATTTTTAGATTAAAATTAGCATTTGGAATTTCTTAAAATCCTTACGTTTTAACAAACACAGGAACCGACGGGAAGCGGGGGACGCGCGGCGCGCGGCACGTGGTCAAATTCTTCACCCCCGCGCGCGCACCTTTTCGTATTTTTTCGGTACCGAAATCGCAAAGCGGTTAAATAAAGGTATCTTTTATAAAGGTTGAGATTTCGGTACCTATTTTGTACCGGTATGATAACGGTGGTATGTACCGGTATGCTCTACCGCTTTCAGTCCCTGAAACAAAGATAATAAAACAATTAGAATTGATAGGTTTATTATTCACATCTCGAATAAGAGTGATCTAACAAGACGTGTTCTTGTATATATCTTAAAATTTCAATGCATTGCTGTCAGATGATGTGTCACTGTCGCTATCAATAACAGCTATATTATAATTCACTAATTCATCGTCGTCATTCTGCAATCTCTCAACGTGAACTTACAATGTGATTTCACGTAGCCTCCGTTACAGCTTGAAAAGCATCTTGCACCAGATTTAATATTTTCGAAACGCCAACGAAATAATTTAAAATGTTGTCTTGAAATTATTGGTCCACATTATAGTTTTTTTTATAATAATTGAGAGGCCGTTTTAACCAATATCTGACGATGCGTGATGGCTTCAATGGGTATGGAAATTTTTCACATGAAGCTGACAACACTTACTTGACACAGTCGTCAGCCTCATATTTATTATTATGATATTTATTTTAGAGATATTTGTTGTTTTCCCTCACATTCTTGAGCACAAAACGAACGTACTACCATAACAATTTTTCTAGCACTACTTTTTATCACAATAAAGATGATTACTGCTATGTATTTCACAAAATTTTCGTAACGATGTAAACAATGAACTTTGAAGTTTCAAAGTGACTTTTCAATATGACAGATTTCGACTGCCCTAGTGATAAACAAAGTAACTGTCATTTTTTGTGAAATTGACTTTTTTGCATTAACAAAAGTTTTATGTCGAGTAGTTTTTTACCACAGTGTCCACAGTTTAATATTTCAAATAACTTGAACCGTTTACTGAAATTTGAATTGCCGAAACAAATAACTGCACACACTAACCCGGAATATAAATGCAAAAACCAAGTAAATAACAAGCACAACACAAAAACAAAGTAATTTGATGTTGATCACTTTGTTTTTGTATTTAAAATGCAGTTGCTTTTGATTTTTCGTTTCGTGGAACGATCCCAGGTAAAACTTGTCTATGTTTGAGATCACCTTTACTTTCTTTATGTTTAATGTTAACAAATTAAACACTCTGTCATCTGTCAGTTTTGCTGCACGCTTGTGTCAAAAGTTTTCAAACGGTTGACGAAAACATAGATCAAACATAGAAACTGGAATTTAGGGTATTACTTTATGTACTTATAAATAATCGTTTTAATTGTTACCGGCTACTTACTATTTTAAAATGTTTCTACTGAAGATAGGTGCAGAATTTTAGATACCTACGTACATAATTAACTAATAGGGACATTACTTTACAGGAATATAACTAAAAATAGACACAGTACTGTAAATTATAACTTTACAAGATCAACATAGTTGATTGATGCCCACGACTCCGTCTGCGTGTATTTAGGTTTTTGAAATTCTAGTCTAAGCTCTGTAATTTACCAGGATAAAAAAGTAGCTTATGTCATTCTCAAAAATACAACTTATCTGTATACCTCGTTAAGATCAGCTGAACAGATGGTGCATGAAGACTTAGTAGACAGACATACTTAAATCGCATTTATAATATTAGTAGGTAAGTATAGATTCTTGAGTTGTTGTAATAAGCTCTAACTTACCGTCTCTAAGTTAACTAAGTTGGATATGCTTTGTCCGTCTGACTGTCACAGCCTTATAACTTCTGATTTAATTAAAAGAATTACTTCAAATTCACCGATAACATGTAGAATAACATGTAGAATAACGGCCTAATGCCGGTGGTGGGTCCATATTGGCTCACATAAAATTCCAAATCCTATTCGTTGCCTTACTACCGTTCTGTGGTCATAATAAATAATAATCGTTCTTCATAATTTTGTTTTTCATAATTTTTTATTCATACATTTTTTATCCCTACCAACGGATCTCATAACCGTTAGTGATCATATTTAGAAATATTTTCGGACATCCGATGATAGGAGTTGAAATATGTAAGACAATGCGCTCCCGCCGGTGATTACATAAAAAATAATAAAAATAGTTATTTGAGTTATTTGGGAGGGGCGCGGGTGCCCATTAAAGCAAATGGGGGGCAATATTTTTTTAATTCACAATATCACAATCACAATATCACACACACACACGCACACGCACACACAAATTTGAACATTAATTTTTGGGGTAACTATTTGTATCTGAATAACAAAGTAAACTCTTCTTTGTAATAAATTGAAAAATATTTTTGGAAGAAATTGACTTGACTTAACATCTTTTTAAAGATAAATAAGTAGGTATTTTGTAGAAAGGTTGCCTTTAAATAAGAGTTTTCAATGTTTATGCTTGTCCTGTAAAATTATTCTGAATGTAGTTACTTTGTATATCACTAGGGCAGCCGACTTATCAATGAATAATGGACGCAGTTCAGCAAAAGGGATTCAACCTACACAACTTGTCATACAAATATATACCTAAATATTGCTGAATTAAAATTAACTTTGCTATGATAAGTCGTGTGAGTTGAATCCTTTTTGCTGAACTACGTCAATTTATCAATGAACTTATGAATGAACACATCTTCCCCTCGTACTCCACCAACCCCCACAGAAGGGCCAACTATATCGCGGTCTGCCTATAACGCCCGGATATCGAAATTCGAAACATATTTAATGTTCAGGAACGTAGTCTGATTTTAGACATTTTGTCTGTACAACAAAATACTATGTCAAAAGACTGTCACAGCGTTTGCACTGCTCTCATCTGTTAAGTCATGTTTAAGAATTCAAGCTCAGGTACTATGTTTTAGTATCTACAAAAAACTATGACTAATAGTATAGTCTCAAGGAAGTTAATAATATTTCGGCTATTACAAGAATAAAGAAGGTTATGATGCTTGGTGCCGTAAATAACACATCTTTCAATATTAACGTGCGTGTAATATACGTGCGTGTATGTACGTGTATATAAGCGTGCCATCAATTCTAAAGTAATCCATACTCTACTGTTTGTATTATAGGAAGTAAAATGGATGTACAAGACGCTATTCTATTCTTGGTTACCATTTGATAGTTCGTAGAAGGGTTTTGAAAGATTTATTTCTTGACATGTTTTAGACTTTAGAGTAGTGCTAGTCTAGCTGCGGAGGAAGTTTTATTGATGTTTCACGGTTAACGTGTGATTTTATTTAAATGGATTTATTCTAGTTCTTTTTAACGCCCAGTAAATTAGCTAGCTGTAGGTACGTTTACTGGTATAGTCCAGTAAAAAAATCTAGTTTTATTATTTAGCATCGGATCAGGCACACTATTCCGTACCTCAGTGGTAATTTAGTTGTGTCCAATAAAATATGCTATGCTATGTTACTGGTTAACTTTGATAACCAATCAACTTCAACTATGAATCTGGATTGATAGACACCGATAGGGATGGTTTACGAAGTTATTATGTTGTACACTTTTTTCCTAGTCTATAATTATAATATTATTACTCAATTAAATAGCCACTGAAATACGGTCCAGGCCTGTAGGTAGAGTTCAAAGTTATGATTATTTGTCTATTTATGATTGTATCAATTCAAGAAAATTGTTTCTTCTGATTGGGTTGGACGCAGAAACGTGAATCGGCATCAGAGACTTAAAAGGTTTTTTATACCCCAAAGTAAGGAAGTTTGAGGTTTAACTTAAGTTGTAAGCTTCATATCCTGCAACGTAGAGACAACATTTCCAAATATTTACTTTAGAATGGAAGCCACATTATAGAGCTTTTAGAACGCGTTTTATGATTATCATTAAAGCTTAGTTTTATAGCTCTGTGGCGCCGTTGAATCATTTTAAATGCACCGCAACATATTTCTTAAATCTTTGTTTATTGCATCACATAAACATGTCGCTACATGTTTTGAAAAGTCTATTTAAAGAAAAATATTATATATTCTTTATTGGAATTATTCGATAGTTTCAACCTATATACAAAGCTTGTTAGTAAATGTTAATGTTTCAAATCACGTTTTAGCGACAATCTCGACAAATTGAATCATTTCCTTATATGTTGAACATTGCTTTTATTTTATGTTTCCTAAAAACATACGAATATTTTGTCGACCAGTTCTATATTAAACAAATTGTTTCTATTATTACTTATTTCATTTCAATTAAGTTATGTAAATTAAATGGTTATAATAATTTATAATCATGCTTTTTAACTTATTCCATTCCAATGATCTATCTAACTTCATAGATTTTTATGTTTGGTCAATAATAATTATTAGTTTACATCATAGATAAAATGACTTCTCTCTTCCGTGGTTTACATTATCTTTTTTTAAATTTTAATTGAAACAAATGGCATACGTTAATAACGAAACTGATTTTACGATTTTGGTTCGAGATTCTACATTTCTATTTCATGTTGATGATTTCTAAATATGTTTACACGTTTAAAAGTTACGTTTTCTTATAATGGTATCCAAAATGTAAAAGTGGATTATAGTTTAATCATTGACGCTAAAAATACTACCATACCATAATAACTACATATTTGTCCCCGGTCGTGTCCTAGTTCGTACTAGCGATTACAAAATATGTACTTACATTACTGTAAAGATACTGGAACTCATGCTATATTTTAACTATTTTTGTGTGAACACACAAACCACACAAATACCCGTAGTATTTGTGTGGTTTACAATACAATAATGCTCACGTTAGCAAAGTTTTTTTTACCATGCACACGCTTTTGAAATGTTAATATGAAGATTTTGTCTTAAATTTCAAAAATAGAATATGTAAATTAACTAATAAAAAAAGAAATTAACTAATATAATAACCCTTCTCACTCAGAGAGGAGACCTGTGCCCTGTAGTGGGCCGATAGTTGGTTGATAATGATGATGATCATGATAAAGTAATTACTAGAGCAGTAGTATTAGAGCAAGAGAAGAAAAGTGTATTTTGTCAGAAAATTGTCACTAAACATTCATTTAACATTAAACAGACTTTGTAAAGAATGTAGATGATCATAAAATAATCCAAAATCCAATAAGCACCGATTATACACTGTTATCAGTGGTTTCTTGGAAAGGCAGGTTGAAATGGAAAACTGATTGAATAATAACGCCAACGTTGCCAGTAGGAGAGCTTTATTGAAATGCCGCAGTTTATCTATGCTAATATTATAAGGGAAAGTTCGCAACATGTTTCAGAACAAACAGTGTTCCTTGGAAAGATCGTTTAGAATTCTATATCCTTACGTAACACTTGACAAAGTAATATAATTGTAGAAATATAAGGAAAACCATACTATATTCGAAAAGTTATAAGCAAGTTAGTAAGTAATTAAGTAACTTAGTAGCAGGCTTTTTAGTAAGCATTATTAAATTACTCAATGCAGAGACTTTTGAACTAGTCATCAAGACGGTAAGTCTCGTTGAGAAACAAAATCACTTCACGCAAATTATACCCGTAATTTTGTTAGTACCAGACGTACAGTTACGTGATAATGATTTTATTCTATTGTTAGTAACAGATCTTATACACTTAACCGACGAACCACAGCAAACCTGCATTTAACCTAACCATAAATACCATATGAAATTGCAGGTTTAAAGTACCATAAAAATTACGTTACCAAAGTCACGTTGATGAAACACCAATGAACCTACATTTAACATACCCATGAAACAGCATATGAAATTGCAGATTTAAAGTACCATAACAATTACGTTACCAAAGTCATGTTGATGAAGCATAATATTAGCTGTTTATACTTTCTTACTCTTTATAGACATTTGATTTTTAAACGAAAGTTCAATAGTATTTAACGATAGATTTGAATCGTTAAATTTTAATGTTCATGTTTCGCAATCTGAATTAATTATTTGTAAGTATGATCAAATCTTCGATGGATTTGTAATGTTCGCGACTACCTCGGGCGCGGATAATTTCGATTTCACTAGCGAAATTGTTTGATCGATTCGCAGCTTTCTTTCAGCGAAACTTTTAATAATTGACCGGTTTTATCTTTTTGCGTAGGTTTCATACGAGATGTTTGCTGCCATAACTTTTCTGTTACGTTTTGTATGTTTTTTTTTACTTTTACTGCGTACTGGTGATAAATTCCTTAAATCGAGAGAGCTAAACCACTTGCATGCACCCGGCAGACTTCGTCCTGCCCGGTGACATACTGACATCGGCGTCACCTACTGAGACCCGGTAGGTTACCTGTACCTACCCGGTAATTGTGTTTTTAAACCATCCAGGATTGAAATATACATACAAAATTTCATACAAACCGGTCCAGCCGTTAGGTGACAAACACACGTACAGAAGAATTATATAGGTACGGGTGAGAGAGTTTACCGTATCGACGCGACGGGATGTTTGATAGTTACGAACCCCGTGAACATTTTGTATGGGAAAATGGTTTTTCTTTTATTTTATTTTTTCGTCAATTTTCCAATGTTTTGATAGTTATTCTGCTATTCGGGATGGAGACAAATACAACAAATCAATAACCATGAAAATCGTTCCAGCCGTTCTCGAGTCATAAGTGTTCGAACTAACACGACTTTGTTTTACCACTACATAGTATAAAACAAAGTCGCTTTCTCTGTCCCTATGTCCCTATGTATGCTTAAATCTTTAAAACTCCGCAACGGATTTTGATGCGGTTTTTTTTAATAGATAGAGTGATTCAAGAGGAAGGTTTGTAAGTAGAAAAATTGGACCCGGTAGGTGGCGCTAATAGCGGACAGGACGACGTCTGGCGGGTCCGCTAGTATATAAAGAAAAAAGAAGATTAACAATTTGAAATTGAAAACCTTAATTTTATTTTGGTACTCTTGCTGCTGCTGCTCTATGAGAAATCATTTTAATAAGCACCTACGATAATAATATTGTTATTTCCCTTACTAGCCTTGGGCCACTATTGATTTATAGCTCAGTTTATAGTTATTATTTTCACTGTTTATGGAGTGTAATATTACTTAGCTTAATGGTATTAACCAATTTACATGCTTGGCCGCTGTTTGTTTTATATAATCAATTCAAAACATTGCAACAGAAATAAATGCCTTGAAAACTGTTATGACTGTCGTTTTGTATACATATTTTTATTTTTGTATATTTATTATATCTCTTAAATATTTAAATTGTAAATAAAAAAAATACCATTTAATTTATTTTCTCGTAACATTTTGAGAAAAATCTCAGTATTGGTTAACAGTTAAAAAAAATCAAACTTCGTTTGTGTGGTGCGTGGTCGAGGGAAACTCCTGTTAAAAATGCCATGTTAGTTTTGGGCTGAAACTGCTAAACATCATCTCTCATAAGTAGCTTTTTTGAAACTACTAATAAGTATCGACTTAAAGTGTTTGTAGAATTTTCATCAAGTTGATAGAAGTACCTACAGCTCATCAAGAAATTTCATATTCTTTGCGTCATTTAATACTTGCTTGTTTTCTTAATAATTGTGTAACAGGAAATGTTAAGCCGTTCGAAACAACCACTTCCAAGTATCTTGACTCTATCATGGCGACCAATAGTGAACTAGGTTGACCAAATAACCTTTTAACACCGGCTGCACTTTCAGTTGACTGCAATGGTTGCACAAACCATTGGTGCGGTTCGACCCCATCCACCTGTCGCCTTTCAGTTTATTACGATCGTTTATTATCTACCAGCTTTTAAAGTTCACGCTGTTCCCTTCGGCTGGGCTAGATTTTGAAATATTACGTTCAATTAGGTAATTTGTATTAGACACATTTTCCGATCATTTTACTAAGAGCTTTTATTTAAATCATAGTTCTTGTTTCCTCACTATCCTACTTCCTACTAATATTATAAATGAGAAATTGTGGATGTTTGGATGTTTGTTACTCAATCACGCAAAAACTACTGGATAGATTTGGCTGTGGAATGGAGATAGATTTTACCCTGGATTAACACATAGCCTACTTTTTATCCCGAAAAATCAAAGAGTTCCGACGGGATTTTTAAAAAACCTTTCCACGACTCCTCCTTTCCTCGACTTTGTCCAAATCCACGCGGACAAAGTCGAGGGCATCAACTAGTTACGTATAATTGTATCTTAAAATATCAGAAGGGCTACAAAAATGTATGTACGATGTCTTTCTTATATATTAGTGCCTTCATTGTGGTACAAAATCGAGACAATATCATATTATGTTATTATTCCTCAATTGTGTGAATGAATTTGACTTAAAGGTCAGTCAGTCACACCTAAGAAGCAGACTTAGGCGTGCCGTGATCTAATATGGCCTGAATGCGCTCTTGTGCATAAACTGTAAAATCCACACGGTAACTGAGTGTTTACCTATAGTTTGATATACTCTATGATACGGTACGATATACTCTATATTACTAGATACGGTACGTTTACTGTTATAGTAGTTGATTTTGTTGTATATTTACAAAAAAATAATTTATGACTGATATACAGATAATATGCCCAAAGCGCAACAGTTTGATATTTAATGAGAGGAAATTATAATAACTATGATTTCAATAAACACTTTCGTTTATGTCAAAATAAAATCAAATAATTTTTTCATGTAGGTCTACTTTACAGGCGTTTGTAGTACATGTCGAGACTACCACTGGTTCGAAAAGCACAATATGTTGAGAAGTAACCAATCATTCATGGATCCACTAGAAAAACAAACCAAGTAGAGCCTTCGGTCAACTACTACTTATCATATCATACATTACATACTATAAAAGGCAATATTTACAGAATAATATAACGATACCGTTATATTATTCAATCTGATGGGCAAAGCCTATAATTTTACATTCATTGTATCAAATGTATAGATTTTTTTGTTAAAAAATCGTAAAGGATCGAAAAAAAATCAAAACAATACCTAATTGTAATCGGATAATTAAGAAAGAAATCTAAAATTCTTTCAAAGGAAATAGTGAACCTAAACCTAAACCTAAAGTAAAGTAAACAAAGTATTTTTGTAAACGTTTAAGAAAAATCTGAACAAACGGTTATAAAGTGGGTCAATGACATGCTTTTATGTTACTAGAATGATGTAATAACAGTACGGAGCAAGCCTAAGAAAAACACAATAGAGAAAGCAAAAAGACGTTTCCTAAACGGCGGTTTTAAAACCAAATATCTTCTTCAATAGAAAAGGTAAAATAAAAAGTATTATCAACGTCATAAATAAAGTTAATGTTTGTAAAGGCTGATTTTTATCAATGGTCGATTACTCAATACATAGAAAGGACTCCCCGTAGACGGGACAACGACTAGTCAAATTATCAGGTTGAAAACATGGACTTCGTTTTACAGGCAAAATGGATTGCTTATTAGAAAATCTCTCGTACCCCGAATGAGTGTATTGATCAACAAAATTAGCCATAAACTATAAAATTGAACACGATTAAGGTAGCTGTAAAATTGTTTACCTTGATAGACTTTAAGACACATCTATTCTATATTCTATACATATAATAAAATCGTAGACTTGCCGTATCTGTACATTGAAGTTTTTTGCAAAATAATAACTGGGGGATGTTAGGGATAAGTAATAGAACTTAAAAAAGCTATTTTTGAAATTTTTGTCTGTTTGTCTGTTTATCTGTTTGTCTGTTTGTCTGTATGTTTGTGCGCGCATCACGCAAAAACTACTGAATGGATTGAAATGAAACTTGGTATGATTTAAGTTCATACTACGGAGTAACATATAGGATACTCTTTATCCCGAAATTCAGCACGGTTCCCTTGGGAGAGGGGATGAAAGTCAAAATATGTACTTAGCTGTAATTCATTAACGCGTGGTCCGATTTCATTCATTATTTTTTTGTTAGAAAGGAAATACTTTAAAGATTACTGGCTAATCTCTCAAAGGCTGGATCGATTTTGATGGGACTTTCACTGGCGGATGTTTAAATTTTGATCTACCTAAACATCCGCCAGTGAACTTTTGACAGTTTTTAGCAAGATATGAGCTCAAAGGAGCTTAGGAAAGACAAAATGATTCCCACGGGATGTTTAAAAACCAATATCTACGCGAACGAAGTCGCGGGTTTCCGCTTGTTTAGTACTAAAATAAGTTGTCGCGATTGAAGTAAATAATACCAACTGGTCGTAAGCTGACCTTCGCATCGCTGACCAAAGTTGTACGTGCCTTACTGTGACTAATAGATTACTGTGAAGATTATCCTTATATGTACCCCTATTTATTTTACAAAGGGTGTTTGAATGAAATTATTTACTACTTATCTTTCTATAAGATATAATTGCATTATCAATTATCTGATAATCGTTTACTCTATTTTTATTAAGTTATCCTTAACTGGTTACTGAGCTCATTACTCTGTATCAAAATTATTGACTTGAAAGAATGAGAAGTTTACAACCGAATAAAAAATAAAGTAGAATTGTCTTTTTATTTTGTTAGTTCTGGAGCTCCGAAATATTATCAATCACAACCAGTTCTGATGTTACAGAAAACGAACGCTGTTGCTCCTGTAAATAGTTACCGAACGTTTTTTATTCGTATCTTCTCAAGTAAATATAAGCTGGCCTTGCTATTGCCAATAATTATTGGCAATACCTAATTATAATTAGGTCAAATAATTTCCGTTTAAAAGCTTATAGAAAATGGACTATCCGAGTGAATATTGAGTATTGAGTACATGTAAGCATTAGAAAGCTGGACAGTCTACAGGAAACATTCATTTTGTTGATAGCCAGAAGCTTAGCAATCACCATATTTTATATTGACTTCGACATATTGTTTTACTGTCTTTGTTAAGCTTGGCATACGATTTTAATTATTATTTGTGACTTCTTTGAAACTAGTCATTAAATTGAAGTTGCATTATGTAATATTGATATTTCAGTATTCACTTTTATTCTAATGTGGTGGTATCATAAAATATCCGGCGGAGTTCGTTGTGGGATTCTTTTCAGGCGAGCAAATGGGCCTGTATGTATGAGTAATCGACTTAGTAACACATACGAATAAAGTGAATTTATTTATTGACCGTTGAAAAGAGTAACAATATAAAAATTTTGATTTGATTGAATATCTTCTATTGTAGAATAACAAGTAACACCAGAATAAGTGTTTTCTCGTACAACGTGACGCGATGGCATACGTTCGCAGTATGGTTCTGAGCATACAAAGTAAAAGGATTTGACAAATGAACTTGGACTTTTATTTTTAGATCTAAATATTCGATTTAACTGAATTGATGATTTTGACATGTTGGCGGTTGATTAAGATCACACCGACCTTAATAGCGTTGGTGATGGTAAATATCTGGAATTACAAAAAAATGTTGTCCAAAGTGTGAAACCTTGAGCCTAAAGCTGTGACTGATGAAGTGATTGCAATATACACTATGCAATCTGTGGCGTAATATACAACGGACATAATCGATAAAAAACATATAGCTAATTAGTATGAAGTAAGTAGTTTTTACGTTGAGTTATTTATAGAACGGCTCTCACAACCGGAACACCCTCGTCCCCAACCTTCATACATTTCTTCGAATGTATTCAGAATATTTTTCAACGGATTTTTTTTAAACTACAAAATACTGCGATTGAACACTATTGAGCGTAAAACTAGATACCTAAACTCAGGAGTAAGCATAAAATCGAAGGCTTTATCAAATTCTAAGACTAAGTTATATTAATAAAAAATTGTACATCAAAAGAATAATATGTAGGTATGTATGTATAACACTATATGTGGTTTGTTATGTTTATACTTCCGAAGAAAAAGTTTACGTTTGTCCCATCCAAGCAATTAAGTGTGTCAGTAGAAAAATAACTTTCCGTGAGAAACGACAAGCTACAATACAGAATTAGATCAAACATAATAACAGTGGCAGGTTCTATCTTCATTGTCAACGCATTCACAGGCATACCATATTCATGTCGACAAATGACTTGCCGGTATAACTCTTATGTGCTTTCTAATCGTGCTCTAATGAGTTAACTTGATAACGATCTACAATTGGTGAGAGAATGAATGGGTTGCGGGAAGGCTTAGTTTATGGATCTCTGGATGTATCAAGTCATATTGTTGTAATGAGTTCATGGAGACTAATTATTGCGATTATATTTCCCGATTAGTTTTTAAACTCAGCCTTGACACCGTATCCTATTACTATGAGACATAAAAGGTTTGGAGGTTTTTTTGAGAGAATTGAGAGTTGTTTTCTCTTCCTCTGTGTTCTTGCCTCAAGGCAATTTGCTAATTAATTTAGGTAAATTAACTAAATATAGAAACTAAAGAAAAACTAATTAAAACATATTGTGGTCTGTGCCTTTAAATAATAGGATCCTCATCAACACCAGATAGCCAGTGTCCCCAGAGCTTGATTATAATTAGGTTTTTTTTTAAGTTTTGATTTAGATTTTAACTTAAATATAAAATTTTTCCTTGGCACATGCAAGGTAGAAATAGGTCCACAACCTGTGAACAATTTAAATACTCATTGGTATTCACGGCTTCGATTGGAACGTAATAAAGACGTGTGCAAAGAACTGAGTCCAAAATTTTCCCGTTGCCATTGTTGCCATTTTAAGGGATTCTAATAGTACGCATAACTTATTGACAGTATTAAAATTCAATAAAGTTTATTTTCCTTGCTATTCCTGTTTTTCCCATGAATGTTATATGTTACCGAGTAATCTCGTCAGATAGGGCGTGTCGAAATCATGACCATCGTAAGTGCCATTATCACTTCTTGTTCTAAAAAGTTTTTTAAATACAATTCACGCGTACGACACCTTTCCATTCCGCTTGTTGACTATGCCAAGAGTATCTGGTGTCCTTTACGGCATGTTGGCATTCGAAGATGCGTATTGTAACCAAACCGGTTGCAATTTGACACCCACGTTGTTTCACCATTGTGTATCAGGTTGACGCATTGTAAGCATAATCGTGTCTAACTGTTATTTCTTAGGGCTTACCGCTTGTATCGTTTTTATGGTGTAGAGCATTTGTTGAATATATTAGAATGGTTTGACACAAAACTGGTTACGATATCTCAATATCTACTTTTTAGGGCACTGTGATTATATTGAACGTTTATTCAGTGGTCCACTAACTTTATTTTCTAGATTATTTTATTAACTTGCTGATTTATTTAAGGCTCCTCGTTTTTAATTTAGAGTAGCAAGATTTCAATCGATAATAATATGTAAACGGTGTAGTTCAAATATACATGCCTCGGAGCGGCAATTGAAATATTATCAACTAGCTGACCCCCGCGACTTCGTTCGCGTGTTTATAGATTTTATATAGGATCGGATCGGATCCCATAATTCTTTTATGTACCTAAACTAAATGTAGCCTAAGTTACTCCTTATAACATTGAAAGTTCCATTAAAATCAATCCAGCAGTTTCGGAGATTAGCTGGAACAAATAGACAGACCGACAAAAATAAATTCAAACGCACACCAGTTTAAAATAAGCCGTACGTTCAAAGATCCGGGTCTCAAGTTATTTGAACCCAATAATGAGGGTTGTAATGTCTGTCATTTCTAAACTAAAAAACCTATGACCTTGAAATATTTACGGAACAATATATAAAGTACTATCTTTCTAACAAAAAAAGAATGAGTGAAATCGAACAACGCGTTAATGAATTACAGCTAAATACATGTTTTAACTTTCATCCCCTCTCCCAAGGGAACCGTGCTAAATTTCGGGATAAAAAGTATCCTATGTCCTACCTCGGGGTATAAACTCATATCGTACCAAGTTTCACTCGAATCCATTCAGTAGTTTCGGCGTGATGCGCGGCCAAGATACAGACAGACAGACAGACAGACAGACAGACAGACAGACAGACAGACAGACAGACAGACAGACAGACAGACAGACAGACAAAAATGAAAAAAATTGCAGTTTTGGCTTCAGTATCGATTATGGAGTGCCCTCCAATAAAAATTTTCAAAATATCTTCAATGTACAGAATTGGATCTGTTACAGTTTTATTATATTACTAGCCGACCCCCGCGACTTCGTTCGCCTGGATATTGGTTTTTATATAGAATCAGATCGGACCCCATAATTCTTTTTTGTACCTAAACTAAATGTATCCTAAGTTACTCCTTAACATCACCTATCTGCCATTGAAAGTTCCATCAAAATCGATCCAGCCGTTTCGGAGATTAGCTGGAACAAATAGACAGGCCAACAAACATAAATTTAAACGCACGCCAGTTTAAAATAAGCCGTACGTACAAACATCCGCGTCCCAAGTTATTGGAACCCACTAAATGCCCGTCATTTCTGAACTAAAAAACCTATGACCTTGAAATATTTACGGGACAATATATAAAGTACTACCTTTTTAACAAAAAAAGAATGAGTGAAATCGAACAACGCGTTAATGAATTACAGCTAAATACACGTTTTAACTTTCATCCCTTCTCCCAAGGGAACCATGCTGAATTTCGGGATAAAAAGTATCCTATAACCTACCTCGGAGTATAAACTCAAATCGTACCAAGTTTCATTCGAATCCATTCAGTAGTTTCGGCGTGATGCGCGGCCAAGATACAGACAGACAGACAGACAGACAGACAGACAGACAGACAGACAAAAATGAAATAAATTGCAGTTTTGGCTTCAGTATCGATTATAGAGTGCCCTCCAATAAAAATTTTCAAAATATCTTCAATGTACAGAATTGGATCTGTTACAGTTTTATTATATTATAGATCATGTGCAGGAGTGTCGTGAATCATGATACCGCGTGGTTGTTATGAAATGACTGTGGTCAGCGGTGATTCATTTGCTAGCCTAGACTCGGTTACCTATACTCCATTCTAAAGCTTCGGCCGCATTAGCGTCTATCGTGACGAAGTATGCGTTCCGAAGCTTGGTGATAATTCCCATTAGTAACATCGTACGAGAGATAAGGCCTGCTTCACCACCTTCTCATCGTACGAGAGATAAGGCCTGCTTCACCACCTTCTGATAAGTGTCGGATAGCTTATTTATAACTTTTGTCTTTGTCACTTGACATAAAGTAAGAAAGTGACAAAACTTACGTTTAGGTTATCCAATACTTATCAGAAGTAGACGTGTGCGCCGATGCTAAAATCTCCGGCGGCGCACGCCGGTCAAAAATCGGCGGCGGCGGCGTGTTTTCGGCGTAAATTCGGCGCGGATAATTTTAATAATCTAACTTGTAGAATTATTTTTACTGAAAATCAGATAGGTACAATTAAATAAAACTTTTGCAATAACAACAACTTGCCAAATAGTCCAGTAACTTTAACGTTTGCAAGTATGGGGTACCTAGCGTTCAGATTTTGGCAATTTTGGCGAACCGCAAAGGACTAGTTTTTGATAGTACATTTTAAGGACGTTTACAATAACTTCTATTTATGATAAATAAGTAAATAATTATAATTGTGATGTAGGGGCCCACTAAAAAAGGATTATTGGAAATTCTACCCCTAAGGGGGTTAAATAGGGGATAAAAGTTTGTATGAAAGTCTATAATTTTTTTAAGTTATATCCATGAAAATTGGTATTTAGGCTTGCGATAAAAAATAAAAATAAAATATATTTCAGGATTTTTGAAAATTCTATCCCCAAGTACGTTAAATAGGGGATGAAAATTTAAATGAGACCCCGTCACGTTTTCACGTCATTTATGAAGTTATATCCATGAAAATTGGTATTTCGATTTTCGGTTAAAAATGAAGAATTACGTGTTTAAGAAATTTTGGAAAAACTACCCCCAAGTTGGTTTAATAGGAGATGGAAGTTTGTATGACATTAAGAATATACGCGGGCGAAGTCACGAGCATCTCAGTAAGTAATGTATCTACAGAGCTGGTTCTGGTCTTAAATTATAGCAATTTTATTCTACTAGGTACTCAAACAAATTAAGGACAACAAGGTGCCAGGTGATGACGGAATCACAGCGGAACTCCTGAAAGCAGATGGAAAACCAGTTCTTAAAGTCTTTCAGCGACTGTTCAATTCCGTCATCGACGAGGGCATAATGCCAGAGGTATGGCACAGAGGCGTGGTGGTTCTTTTCTTCCAAAAAGGCGTTAATACCCTGTTGAAGAATTATAGACCCATCTCGCTGCTGAGCCATGTCTATAAGTTGTTCTCGAGAGTCATTACGAATCGTCTCGCTTGTAGGTTCGATGACTTCCAGCCTCCGTTCCGAAAATACTTCAGTACCATAGACCACAATTATACGCTGCGGCAGATTATACAGAAGACTGAAGACTATAATCGACCACTTTGCTAGCGTTGAAGTGTTTGTACAAAAACGCCACTATGTCAGTCCGTATACAGGACCAGATTACGAGGCTAATCCGTCAGGGAGATGTTATCTTCCCGAAGATATTTACCGCTGCGTTGGAAGAGGTCTTTAAGCTTCTGGACTGGAACGGACTTGGCATCAACATAAACGGTGAGTACATCACTCACTTACGGTTTGCCGATGATATAGTCGTGATGGCAGATACTCTGGAAGACCTCAGTACAATGCTCAATGATCTCAGCAGTTTCTCAACAGGTGGGCTTAAAAATGAACATGAGTAAGACGAAGGTCATGTCCAATGCTCATGTTCCGCTCTATCCGGTAATCGTTGAGAACTCGGCACTCGAAATTGTAGACTAGTACATATACCTGGGACACACGGTCCAGCTAGGTAGATCCAATTTTGAGAAAGAGATCAACTGTCGAATCCAACTCGTCTGGGCAACGTTCGGGAAACTTCGAGATGTATTTTCGTCCAATATCCCTCAGTGTCTCGTGTTGCCAGTGATGACTTACGGATCTGAGACATGGTCGCTAACAATGGCCTCATAAGAAGGCTCAGGGTCACTCAGCCGGCGATGGAGAGAGCTATGCTCGAGTATCCCTGCGGGATCAAATTAGAAATGAGGAGATCCGCAGGAGAACCAGAGTTACCGACATAGCTCAACGAGTCGCGAAACTGAAGTAGCAAAGGGCGGGGCACATTGCTCGAAGAACCGATTGGGTCCCAAGGTGCTTGAATGGCGACCTCGCACCAGTAAACGAAGCATAGGTAGACCCCCCACTCGATGGACAGACGAGTTCAAAGTTACTGGACTAAAGGTCTGTTGTGAGAACTGCATAGCTCTGAACTTTTGCCAATATAATATCTTGTTACGTGTGTGTTAACATGGAGTCGTATAATAAATCAGTTTAAGGCTTCTTCTAGAGATAGTGGTTCGAGTCGGTATTATCTTCTTTTCTATAATTATTGACCTCATATTTCGTCAATAGATTGATACCAGTGGTAGATTCAATTGACGATTCAAAAGTAGGTAAAAGTTTATTTGAATAAAAAACATTTCTATTCTATTCTATTCTAATAAGTCTTCTAACCCTTCGTTAGATACACTATCGAAAGGCATGATTGATCTACAAATCGACAAACATAAATCCCTTGCGAGAAGATTCTCGGAAAGCCAAAATAAATGGTTATTTATTTTGGCTTTTACAAAATGATGAAGCAGATATTGTTGGAGTAATTTTTTTAGTTAGGTAAGTAGGTAGTAAGGTAGTTAGTTAAGTTTTATTATGAATAGGAAGGTATAACTTCATATCGATCGTATTTTTTTTGTAATTTATTGTATAGAAATATGGAATATGAGTGGTGTAATCGTTAGGTTATTTGGTATAGAAGAGGGTGAATGATGTTGGAGGGTGTTCTAAAACATTTAGAACTCACGCCGATTTTACGCCGATACGCAGATCGGCGGCGGCGGCGTCCAAAAAATGACGGCGGCGGCGGCGCGTCGGCGCGGCGCACACGTCTAAATTCAGAAGGTGTTGAAACAGGCATTAAGAGTCTTGTATTTGAAAGCGATGATTCAGTATGGCCGCGAGAATTTTATGTTTTAGTAAATACACTTACAGATTTAAAACCAAATTAAGTGTATAATCGGACAAAGTTGCTAGTCGGACCACGAAGTACGATGATTTAGGACGCAAAAATCCTTTGAGGTTCCGCGGCCCGAGAGAAAACGCAATACAACCCGAATATTCTTGACGGTAGCCGATTGTAAAATCGTTGGCCGCTTGAGCGTTTATCGTGTAACAACGCGAAGCTTCGTCGATAGACGCCTATGTGGCTGAGGCATTACTTCTCACAGCTTTCTCACTACTAGCCGCATGTTTACTTAAGAAAGCGACGTGCGCCTCGTTGACTGAACCACTTTTATGAGCATACTGCCCACTGTCAATTCCGTGAAACGAGCAACTTGCTTTCGGTTTTAATTGAGAAGTTGCGTCTTTCGAGCAAGCTTAATGAAATTAATAATTCATCATTCCTCACCGGAAAGGTAAAAATATGCCTCTATTCTTATCTTTCTGTATCGTTGATATAACTGGTTTTTAGGGTTCCGTACCCAAAGGGTAAAAACGGAGCCCTATTAATGTCACTCGGCTGTCTGTCTGTCTGTCTGTCTGTCTGTCTGTCCGTCTGTCCGCCGGTCACAGGTCTCTAGCTCGCAGACGAAATGAGTTACAAACCTGAAATTTTGGTATTTGGTGTAAAACGTTGACCCAAAATCAAATATTGAATTAAAAATTGAATTAAATTATTTTTCAGGGGGGCTCCCGTACATGAGAAAGGAGCCGGAAAAAAATTTTTTTTTTACCCTAGCTTGTGGGGTATCATTGTTTAGAACTCGTTGAGTAGAGTACGAATATATATTTTTTTAATTTTTTGCTTAAAAAGTAAGGAAATGGGGGGTCATCAAAATTGACAGTTTTAGACCATTTTTGTGACGGGGGCTATCTAAAAAACTAAACTAGTTAGGAATATGATATTTCGGTATATTATGTACTATATGCTCTATTTGTACAACAAATACTGAAAACAACGATTCATAAAATAGTTTATAAGGTGTGACCAAAACAAACGAACTTATTTTGCGTTTTTCTTTCACGGTTTCTTGCGATGTCTAACTCGGAAATTAAATATTTCTTAGACCCAAAATATTATATTGTTCATAATTATGTACGGAACCCTGAAAGAGCGAGGCCCGACTCGCACTTGGCTGATTTTTATCTTTAAAAATCATTATTTCCATACTTTACTTCTATTTTCGTCATGTTACATGAAACACGGCTTTTAAAATGAGGCAATGGCATAACTTATATAAAGTTTTGGTCGGTTAGCTTGCAAATTTTTTGGAATCCGTTGCTACCCGGGACTCGGGCAAATTATGATGTTGATTATTATATTATCAGATGTTTAATTTTATGAATATTCTTTCCTTTTTTAGTGTCTGTTGATCGTTGCAAACATTCTCGTATTACCAATACCATACGTGTACTGAAATTTATCAGCGTTACATGCCTGTGCCTCTGGAATACAAACTCAAAGAATCCGCACGCGTATCGAATATTTATGAATGGGAGTTGCTATGAGTCGTCTCTATACTTTTTACCTTGTATAGGTATTTTTTGCGGGGAAGAACGCCATTCACTGGGCTTTGACAATCTATCACTTTTTGTACAACCTTTTTTCTTGATTTACCGTAACGTGCAATATTGATAAATATTCTTCATCGGCTTATAAGGGTACCATTATATGTAGATATATATCTACTGTCGCAACAGTCACTCAGTCAGTCAGGATAAGCCTTTTTATATGTAAAGATTCCAATATTTGTCTAGCTTCAGCAATGACATACATATTTTTTTAAATAATTAAGACCCTTGTAAAATTTTGTTTAAAAAAAAATTAAGATACATTCATATGCTTGAAAATTTTTACTATAAGTTTTATTTTATTTTGAGTTTCTTAGATTTGGATCAAAATTCTTTGCGTAGCAAATACAAAATATGTTTATGGATTCCTGTGCGGGTTATTACCAGATTCAAAACATTGCTTGCGTTCTAAACTGTAATCCGGGTGTTTCGAAATTATTAACATAAAAAAGTAATTCTAAAGCTCAAACTAATTTGAAATTCGTCTGTCGTCCTCGCATGTTCAACATCAATTGTCACGCGAATCCTTACCGAACGGTTTAAATATCTCTACAAAGGCTTTAAAGACTTCCTATTTAAATTGTATCGCTTTTTTATGGTTTTAGCGTTCATAGATCCTGTTTCAGGTCCTGTATTTAAGTCTAGAATATGGAAAATTGTACTTCTGTAGTTTGGATCTGGAGAAAATCAGCAATCGCCGTAATTTCGCTACATCTGTTAACACGCATTTGTTATCACGCCTACCCGTGGTAATTTAATTGTGTATATTAATTTTTCTTCATATTATCTCTTTTTACTTAAGACCAATATTCCAAATTGAACTCTTAGCTTTTATAACAGGTCTTTTGCCATTTTAGTGCTCTTATAATAAGTTTTTCAACCTTTAACCTGTATTAGGTCTTGATGATAGAATGTTAAAATTACATTTTCTAAATACATAATATATGCATCCGTTAACTGTTTTTTACTATACTAATAAAATGCAGTAGCTCTTATCTTCTTGACCATTGGCCGTATAACGTTGATATACTCTGAAGGTTGCGTGTAGAGAACCCTAATATTTGGGTTAAAGTACGTACCAGTGAAATTGCAGTCATAATTTATCCTGTCTTTTTTACGAGCTTTTCCTTCCTCGTGTGTGTTTAATATTTTATCAGCAAGTGCTGCAGTAAATGTATTAAATTTGTTTAATTTATATGTTTGTTTCCCTTATCATTTCTCTTATAATTATCAGTGAAAAATAGCGTTGAAAAATTCAAGTTTAAATTACTCAATGCTGGACTATAAGATATCTCACAGCGGTCCTTCTGCATTTTCAAACAAATGTCATAAACAACTAATCATGCTGTAAAACAGAAACAAACATTTTCTTGTATCTTTTACATCAAAGGTTTTTCGCTTCTAAATAATTTTGAACTTGACCAGGTCCACATAAGGTTTAATTTCGTTAAGCTCTTTATAACAACCATAAAACACTTTTTCTTCAATAGAGCGAATAGTTCACTCTCTATGGCGAGCCCTTTCAGGTGTTTAATAGACAAATATTATTGCTGGTACACTCTCGCTTTTATTATGACATGTGGAGAAAAGTGAAATCAAAGGTTTGTGAAGTTGGCATTTCTTTTCTGCCTCTATTGGCGGTCATGCTAGAATTTAATTTAAAACCTTATTATCATTTATCTTTTGTTTGGCCTTATAATATAGTGATTATAGTTAAGTGGTGGTCAAAATGTTATTATGTATTTAAGCTTTAATGTAATGAGCGATTACTACGCAGTTTAGTACTGTAGTCTCAAGTTATTTTTACGTTTATTTGAATTATCTACTTAGTTTTGAATGGATATTTTTATGCTGGCTTCTTAATGAGAGTCATATTAACTCCGTTACATAGCTTTTAATCTATTGCTGGTCTTTTACACTTTACAATATTTTAATTATATTCTTACTTATGGCTGGCTATGTTTATTTGGTTTCTAACAGTGCGTTATGATGCCTCCCATGGCTTATACCACTTGTACTTATAAGACACTTAGGGCCTGTTTCACCAACTTCCGATAAGTATCAGATAGCTATCTAAAACTTTTGTCTTTGTCACTTGACATAATGTAAGAAAGTGACAAAACTTACGTTTAGGCTATCAGACACTTATCAGAAGGTGGTGAAACAAGCCCTTAATTTCTTGGAAATCTATACCTAAAGACTGTAAGGACTAAGTCAGCTTTAGTAGGTACAAACTACGAAATCATACTCATAATTTTGTACAGCTTTGGACTGTAGGTAAATTATTGGGCACAAATTCACACATTGCTGCCTTTGATTTGATCGCATTATATTTTAGTAGGTACACTTTAGTAGTTTATATAGCACTTTCTGTTAATTTATATAATACGGATAAATATTGATTTATTATTATTCTCACATTCACGTTAACGTAATTCAAATTTTATAATATCCTTTTACGCAATGTTATGTGTTTGTGTGAAAACCAAGAGTTTCGATAATTTAATTTTACCGTTTAACTTTCACGATTGCAATTTCTTGGTTAAAAAAGATAGCGATTTCTTTTTATCACAATAACAATGACAACTCAGCAAAAATCATAATGATTTTAGTAAAATATTAATGAATGTGTGAATTAATTTTCTTTCATTAATGTTTTGACTATAAAGCGAAATGTAAGACATGATTAATTATATTATGAACACGTGAGTTTTTTGAATTATTTTTCGTCATGAGAAATAAAAATCAGCCAAGTGCGAGTCGAGCCTCGCTCTTATAGGGTTCCCGTATATAACTATGAACAATATAATATTTTGGGTCTAAGAAATATTTAATTTCCGCTAGAAATATTTAATTGCAACTACGAAAATTTTATCAAAAATCGAGAAATTACTTTTTTTCAATTTTTTCAACGGGAATCTATTCTGATGCCTTTCAAGAATAACTCCAAGAAAGAAAAAAATCTCAAATTTATAGTTTAACAATTATCACGCTTGCAATTTTCATCTTCAAGCACCAAATTAACTATTGCATAACTAATTGAAAAATTGTGAATGAATGAATTTAATTTTTCCAGCGCATTATTGTTCATTTATCTATCCAGTAAGCCCCTGAATTTTTTCATTTCTTAAATTTTTTGTTTAATATCTTTAAACAAATTTTATTGATAAGAAGAAGTCTCGAAGAAGGCGTGAACTTTTTTAGAATGGCGATATCTTAGGAATGGTGATTCATAAGAAAAAAAGAATAAAAAAATATTTTTGTAGATAATTTTATGACCTACAATTTTTGTCTAGACTATATTTTTATATAACCTACCGTTTTCGAGAAAAATCAAAAAAACCCGAAATTTTTGACTTTGACCTTAAATAACTTTTTTAGCAGACATGGGATCAATGGGGACTTTTGACACTATTCCTACTGGTGTACCAAAGGTCTCTACCTAAATTCAGCTCTGTCGGAATTAATGTTAATTGAAATGTCTATTTTGACCGGGCTATTACCATTTTATCATTATTACAATTCATTCTTAATTTTAAGAAGATTTTGTGCGATATTCCAGTTGTCGGTACTAGCGATCTATAGGATTTCTCGCAGAAAATATATGGCTGGGCTTTCTTCGATATCTTTAGTTGTGATCTCTACTCGATACTAACGACTGTGGTACCATAATGAGATTTTATCTACCGAAAGAAATAGTCTATGACAAATTGAGACAGGCATTGTTTCTACAATATATGGTTTGTTGTGTCACGAGGCGAAAGTGAACGGAAACGATTAAATTGTTGACATTAGTACGAGATGTTGGTTATATTTCATCTTTAATTTAAAGAATGATATACATATATGTGAAATTGTTATTATACTGGTTCCGAATAGCATAGATAGCCTGCGCGCTCACGATGATACAGATGATGCTACCACTGATTTCATTCGTTATATCATCTTGATTACAGCGACTACAGGTACAGACATCTCTTGAATGTATTTTAGTGATACAATAGGCATCATTTGTCACATTAAATGACACCTTATGTATATCGTTATGAATATGACACGAGTAGAAATGTTGACATATTTGTGAAGTGGGAAGTTATTTACTAATAGTCGAACGGCGAGTAAAAAATTGTGAAAAAAATGTAACAAAAATACAGTGAATACCTGTAAATACCTTTATCTCTACCTTTTTAAAGGTTAAACAATTCATCAACAAATAAGAAAAATTACAAATACATAATATAATGAAGGTTTCTAAATTTTTAATTAAATAAAAAATAATTTGGACTAAAATATACACCATCGTAAGTAGTTCCCCTAGATAGTTTAACTTTGATGTTTTTTGTTTCTTAATGTTAAGCATTAAATTATGGAAAGTAAAAGTATCCGTATGAACTAGTACTTATATTTACCGATTCTAAAAAATCCGGCCATGTACGAGACCATTGTATTCTTCGAAGAGCATCACCCTGATGTTTTTAAGATTATAAAGAAGATAATCTGTCTCAGGAATCATTATACAATTTTATCTTAAATTACCAGCAAAGCAACCAAAAGGACCCAGTTAAATTCAGGTCAGTGATTCCCGCGTACCTATTTTGTTTCATAAAAAACTTTCTTTTTGTCGGCTCACGGCTGCGATTCGTTTTGCTTTACAAGTGTTGTTTTGTGATGCTTTTGAGTTAACAGGGTGTACTTTTACAGTTTATTTTGACATGATATTATTTTACTGGATTAGTCTTGAAATTTTGGAAGTAATAGAAGAATTATACATATTCCAGAAACGACCAAGCTATACACAATTAGTGATTACAATAGAATAGAATAGAAAAGTTTTTATTAAAAAACTTTTAAAAGTACTTTTGAATCGTCAATTGAATCTACATACAATTGGTTCGGAATGCCGTTTCAACCGAGAAGAACCAGCAACTAACATAACAATATACTTAATAACTAAATTCGGCGGTTGCTATTTTTTAAAATAACAATACAACAATTTTATGTTCCTACATGATCTTGTATTGTGTTTCGATTGTACAGAGTGATTAGTCTCAGTTTGGAGCGCTCCCAAACTTTATAGTATACTATTGATCGAATCACAAATGACTTCAGAGCAAAATGAACCCAAAGACTCTTAATTTAAAGTCATAATTCCATAGTTCGAATATTTATTTTACACCATTTCTGCTTGGAGCGCTGGCTGTTTTCGAATGCTGAATGTATTGGCGAACTCAACCCTTAACGTAATCTATTTTAGGTCCATTTTACTCTGAAGTCATTGTGATTCGATCAATAATATACTATAAAGTTTTTGAGCGCTCCAAACTGAGACTAAGCACACATTGTTAATGAACGTAATCAAAAAAACACTGCTGAATTACAATAATCACAACTGATGAACCCCTCCAAAACGTGTGATATGTCAATCTCATTAGACCTTTTGAAAACGATGAAAGGTATAAGTGATATAAAGGAAACTAAGAACACCTGTTCATACGATTCAAAGATAACTTTGAATCTATTGAACGTTAATGCACTATTGTAGAGCCACCTACGAATAAACGTGGACAATCACTGTGGACAATACAAAGATATGGAATGACGAAGATATAGAGAGACAAAGAATCATAGAGAGAGAAACTTATCTGTAGTAGTTAAATACATTTTCATTTTTTCACATTTCTTTAGTTATCTTAGCAGTCTTTTCAAGATAAAAGACTGTATGTGATATTTTTGATAAATTTATGATAAAATCCCATAGGTATTTTAAAACTATATTACGATATACTACCGTGTCTATAAAGTCAAATCATATCATATCTAGTCAAATCACCTGAAATAGTCTTTTTAAGCCTACTAACTGAGTTGTATTTAGTCTATTAGCTTTATTAGTAATTTCGTAAGCTAGTTATAGTTTGCCGAGACCAATACAGCTAGAAAGATGAATGATTTGCTTAAATGCAAAATCTCAAATATATGGCTCCCTAGTGCCCACTACAGATCAAAATCATGCGGTTACATAGCGAAATGGTATTTATTATAGCCGTAGGTATTCTAATATAAGCAGAGATTATTATAGCTAATAGGATTATAAGAGGACCGAGGGGAGACTTAAAGGAGATGTCCCAAAATTGCCTCAGAGTCGTTTTAAGTTTGTATAGTGAAAAATTACCAAGAGACCTAACTATATAAATCTAATAAAATTACTTTATAATTATTATTTTGAAAGACAAAAATAGAAACCTACGAACTAGCAGGGTTTTTTAAAATCATTCTAAAAAGAAGTATTTTTATTTCCTGTTATTGTTTACTGCCTTCCTGTTTTATTTACAGCTATAGTCTGATTTTTATTTGACGTGAAGTTTGATGACTTTTAATGTTGCTAGAGATAAAACAGTTCCCACAAAAAAGATAATAAATTGAAAACTTACGTAAATAAAAATCAATTGCTTCATGTAGATATGACAAATGCCTGACAGATACTTCAGGTACTTTAGTAGAGGTAAAATCGAAATTCAGTTAGTAACCCTGTTTTTGATACAAATAACTCATTCTATTTTTGACATGTCAAAATAACAGACAGTTGTTGTCATGACAACAAATGTCTGTTATTTTTAAATGACAACTGTAATTAAAAATCAGACTATAGTGATGTCCGATACAATACAAGCAAGTATCTACTCGATACTTTTGTTTCGATACCGAATACTTTTGGTATCGAATCACTACTTTCTTGGTCTTACTTGGTATCGGAAGAAAAGTATCAATTCGAATCGATGCGCAGAAACGAGTTTCTAATTTTTTTTTTCAAAAAAAAAAAAAGATCCGACTTCAATCGATTCGAACTAAAAAGTTTAAAATAATATTTTATTTATTTAGATTGACGATTAAACTACCTAACTCGAATAATATATAATTTTTCGAAGTCGGGGATAAATGACTCATATTTTTCTAGTTGAATATGTGCCCCCCGGATCCCGGACAGTTTCGCGCTTCGCGGCTATCATGGTTCACCGCGCTCGCCTTCAAAAGTGGATACCTAATCTGACTTTACTTGCATTTACTTTTACATTTACTTTTTATTTTACATGAATTGCATGTGGTTTAGCGCCGACTCCAAAAAATTATATATTATTTCAATTAGGTGGTTTAATCGTAGTATCGTTAAATCGTAGTAGTCACATACATACTCGTACATACGGGTCGAACACAGAACCTCCTTTTTTTGAAGTTGGTTAAAAAACTGGCCACATGCAGTGTGGTCTGCGTTTCAAATAAAATGACGAAACTACTTTTAGGTTTTGACATTATTTTAAATCTTTAACGTTTATCAGCGAACTGACAGTGATCGAACTATATTTTTGGCCCGACTTTTTTGTACAATGTGTATCATTCCACCAAACCGTACCGAATGATATTGATCGATAAAATTAGCAACTGAATCGTATACTATTGTATCGATCTACATAAGTATCGGATTTGGATCGTGACCAACATCCCTATACAATAGGAACTTCGTTGAGCTGCATGTTTGCGCTTATGTGATTTTCTTGTATTTTACCAATTTTACTCTGTTTTGTGTAATTCTTCCAGTCTGCGTCAAGTAATTGACCATTAGTTCATACTCCGCAGTGCTTATATAAGTTTACAACAGAACATTCGTGAGCGAAACGTGAATTAGAGATTTTGACTCTGTTGTGTTGTGACATCTCGGCGGCAATGGCGTTTCATAATCGTTGTATTAATTATACCATTACTTTCCATGATCCTATCTCGAAGAGTGCTTGGATTAATATCAGCAGTTGGACAGTTCCAAATATCACTAAGTACGCCGTTAAATACCAAATAATACTTTGTGTTCGTTAAATTATCTGTAGTAAATATTTTTTAACTTTTTAGGTAGGATATTTTTAGTGAGATGTTAGGGTACTCAATAAGCAATAACCATACTATCTAGGGTCAAGAATACTATTTATTATTAATTTACACAGAAAAACCAATCCAAAGTTAAAAGTTTCATCGTGACGCATAAACTTTTTTTCTAGGGCAAACAATGTATTGGGGATGGGCCATCTCCTTTTATAAGCTCTTAAGTATCAAAGCGAATTATAGTATGAATCGGAACAAAGTTATAAATGTCTTAAATACCAAGCAC
Organism: Melanargia galathea; assembly: GCA_920104075.1. Taxonomy (NCBI): domain Eukaryota; kingdom Metazoa; phylum Arthropoda; class Insecta; order Lepidoptera; family Nymphalidae; genus Melanargia; species Melanargia galathea. Next base: position 11,748,833 of record OV049858.1, read on the forward strand.
TAAACCAGACAAGAATTACACCGGACAAGTGTGAAGTTTAGATTGGACACACATGATTATGTATGTACCTAAAGGTTTTCACTCATTAGCTATAAATCTTATAAAAAGAAGGACAAGAACCAAATTGTTTAATACATATTTATAAACTCCATCTACAGATGTGCCAAATAGTAGGCCATCAAGTTCCATGTGATCAATGTCAAGTGTCAACCAATCTTAATGTTGGTGCTGAAATTGTAGATACCTGAAAGGCACGCGACAATTTTGCAGGTACGTAAGTAGAATGTAGATGCTGATAATATAATACTAAGTTTTGCCGTATGAGGAGTAGATACCTACTTGAAGCGTAACTGCAGGAATAGTAAAGTACTGCATATTATCGAACTAAGTGAAAAAAGAACACACTGTATAACCAAGCATAGTTTCTTCATCATTAAATCTCTCAGTAGGTATTACGACAAGAGAAATACGGGACACCTGTATAAACGACTTTGTAGGTCCGTAGTCTGTACCGTCATATCCTCTGATCTTCATAATTACACTATTGTAGCGTGCCACCCTCTAATAGGCGTGGAAGAAATAACCTGTTCCGTTTTGGAAACTTTGTCTTCGTCTGGGTATGTATTGTATATTCTATTTGGGTTTTAGAAAACTGCTGAGTATAAGTACTTATACATGTAAGATTAAAATTAAAAAGTTCTAAGTGGTCAGATCAGAAGCTATAAAGCCTTTACTTTGCTTAATTTGCGATAATTGGACAACTGTCGCTATAAAATCATGAGTTATTTATGTAGATTTGGGATCACTATAAAAAATCTGTATTTTTTTATTTCTCTTCTACTTGACTAATTTGAGCTTTTACAGCTTTCAAGTCTATATTCCTCGTTATCTACAAACTATGTTTCCAAATATGAAAGCAAATGTTACCTGAAAGCGGTAGTTTACAATCAGGGTTATAATACCCACTATAATTCACTAGCTCTAATCGGTTTAATTTTGAGACAAGACTATGGGCGGTGGCACCTGCACAATATTGTCACAATTGCTAGTAGTAAGTATACTTTGGAATTGCATGCATGGCATGGCTTTTTATTTATTGTAATAGTTCTCCAATCATTTTCATTATATGTATATTGTAAATTAATCCAGCTGATATTGCTATGCTTCATTTATGCCAACACCACATTTCATCACACAACCAAAGAAAACTACATATTACTGCGTAAAGAAGCAACATTATCTTATCCCACCAATTTTCGTATAGTGTTGGCGGTGTTGGCCTTTCGGTTTTCCTCGCTCGATTTACGTAGGTTGTGTGAAGTGTCGGAGGTGTTACACAATGGTAGGTACATTTTCCAAAAAATCAAATATTTCTCGTGTTTCAACGAAGCCACAAGTTGCTACCAAAGTTACATTATAAAATAACTTATCGCATCGATATCGTTAAGGTTTACTAGGAATAGTGCGCCGGAGCCGGAGGTCCACTATCTTTTTTGTTTGTTTGGGACCTGCCTTATTATTTCTGGAATTGATATTCGTAAGGCTTTGTTTTATTTGTATAGTATACACAATTTATTTTTATTGTTAGAAATATATTAGGTTGTTAGATATAGAAAGAACACTTTAATGATGTCTGTCAAATTCAATAGCTTATTTTGAATGGAAACAATAACGAGTAAATAATATCGTCTCATGATTCTATGTCCATTGTTAAAAATTGCGATTGCCTTTCTTTTTAGAGCAATACTAATACACAAAGTATGATTTAGAACGCAAATTGAAATACAACGAAATGAATGATAAATTATTATATTTCTCGTGATAGATAAGTTCCTCTTATTCAATTAGTGTATTTCTAGTCAAATATATATAACATATCCAAATGATTAAAAATGGCTTTCATCATTTGAATATGTATTTTGTGATAAACATTGAAAACCTTTCATTTCACATTCACTCAGCGGATGCGGCGTGGGAACATTTAATAAAACGTATAAGTACGTAAAAGTATCCTCTCTACGTAATGAGTTTTACATAAATTATAATAATAAGTCTTGTCACTTCAAAATTTAATTTTACGCACACGCAAACTTGGTCGTGTAACGGTAAATTGGTTTTATTATTCCACATAGGTACCCATTTTATGTAATGGTTATCGCGAACAGAGACAAACGTTATCACGACATGCATAATATCATGGAATGCTTCATGCAAATGAATGAATTAATGAAATTTTGGTGCAATATGGATGAAATATTATGAGTTCTAGAGATCATCCCGAAGAAGAAAAAAACATGAGTGTAGATTAAAAAGCGGCAATATGAGTTCTAGAGATCATCCTGAAGTAGAAAAACAGCATGAGTGTAGATTAAAAAGCGGCAATATGAGTTCTAGAGATCATACCGAAGTAGAAAAACAACACGAGTGTAGATTTAGCTTTACGCGGAGTAGGAAAATATTTTTTGTTTTCTAAGGGACCGTTCAGATAGACCGGCGCGGAGAGCATCGGAAAGCATTTCTTTTTTCACACAGACCGGCCGTTCAAATTTGCTCTGCTCTCCGCGCCGGTCTATGTGAACGGATACGCGGATGCGTTCGGAGCCGATCGTACGCTCTTGGGCCGGACGGCAGAGCAATTCGGCCTACGGTCGGCTGTGCGAGCATGAAAGAGCACGCGAACGGAGCCGGTCGGATGCTCGAGCGCAAAAGAGCACGAGCATGGAGCAGCCGACCGGCTCGACGAGCAGCCGAGCGGCTGCTCTTAATATTTCACACAGAGCGTATTGGGAGCACCCTCGAGCATCCTCTTATCATAAAAGAGATAAAATGTAAAAATAAAGCTTATTTCAATGTCTTAAGATTCTATTTTAAATGCGATTAAAATTTGCTCTGCTCTCCGCGCCGGTCTATCTGAAAGGTCCCTAACAAAGTAGTTTTATTTGTTCAAAACGCGTGAACTTATTTTTAAATATTATTATTTCCACTTTAAGAGTAACAGAAATAATTTAAACAGAGATCAGTGTTATAAGTGAAAGATCATTGAAAAGGTACAGTTACAGGTAATTTGATTATGTTGCTGGTTCAGCGTATATCAAATTATGATGGTTAAGCTCCGTTGAATTATGCTGGATATTACAGCGAGGTATCTGTGGCATTTACTTACTTGTCAATCTGCGATCATCATCGTTGAGACGATGGTCAGCTGCTAAGGATGTTGCTCCTAATGATCGAACAGCGTAGATACAAGAATAATATAATTATGTATACTGGTTTTGCACGGTAATATCATACTGGGTACCAGACTGATATTACCATGATTATTTACCCAATGATTTTAATTCTGCTGCACACAAATCTCTAAACTAAACGAACAAGTCGTGATATCCTTCTCACAATGTTCCGTGCGGAAAAGGATAACACTATTGTAAGGTTCGTTGCAAATTCAGTATTGCAATAGGACCTCCTTTTGTTGATTTAAGGTATTTTTATGATTATTGATCTGACAATTCAAAAAAAAGAGGTTTAGACAGGAGTGGAAATGGCAGACATGAGATGTAAGCGAAAAAGAGAATGTTTGGAAAGACTAATAAAATGTAAAATGGTATTAAGAGAATGGAATAATAATAATTAAAGGAAATTATATAATTAAAGAGGATTTTTATTATATCCCACATGACGAATGTAAGGTGTTTACCGGATGTGTATGAGGACATACACGTTGTCAGGATGGACGAATGTAAGGTTCGTTGCAAATTCAGTATTGCAATAGGACCTCCTTTTGTTGATTTAAGGTATTTTTATGATTATTGATCTGACAATTCAAAAAAAAGAGGTTTAGACAGGAGTGGAAATGGCAGACATGAGATGTAAGCGAAAAAGAGAATGTTTGGAAAGACTAATAAAATGTAAAATGGTATTAAGAGAATGGAATAATAATAATTAAAGGAAATTATATAATTAAAGAGGATTTTTATTATACTATGTTGTCAATTTAGAGATTAGATAACAAGAGGTAAGACGGTCTGCGCTAAACGATATATATATATGGATGTTTCTAAACTTCTAAAATGAAAACGTGTTAGGAATATAAATTAAAATTTTTGTATGCAGCTTTCTGAATGATTTTTTTTCAGCATTTTGTTACAATGTCCTCCTTAACGCATGATTTCCAATAACAAATTCAGCAAGTGTTGATTCTTATCCTGTACTATTATATCTATATGATATAACCGCTTTTTTGTACAAGCAATGTCATGTCACTATAAATTTTATTATAAGTAGGTTAGCATGATTGATTGTTGAACTGAATCTTGGAGCTGGCTACTGCATCCATTTTGTATTTACAACGATAACCTAATTCTTGTAATAGGTAGGTATATATTTTATTTTTTACTTAGTGCTATACTTAACTTGTTTTACTTAAGAGAGAGTCTGCTTTTTCTTTTAATTAACTAGTGTCTCTTTAATATCAATCCCTTCATCCTACTATTTCACTGATGACAATAGCACATCTTGTAAACGAGTCGATTTCGGTCGATATCTTTATGAATCATATGGACTTTGACTGTTTATTATAATACGTTTATGACTCAAAATATTTGTTACATTCTGTATTATCAAATTTATTAATCCACAACTTTTCTCTAGTGGCGTTGGCTATACTAGTAAACTTATCCTTTAACATTCCTAGTTAACCGTAGCCATCCATTTCGAATCGATCTGGAGCTCTGTTGCGGCATGTGAATTGTACCATGCTTTTCCGCGGCAAATATTTGCTTTACAGTAATAAAAAGAAGCTTACGTCACTCTCCAGATCCTTAACTATTATACCCATTCAAAAAATCTATCCGCGACATGATTAACAAACGAACAAACGAAAACCCTTTCGCATTTATAATTCAAGTAGAGATTGCGCCAGAGACCTGATCAGACTTAACTGTAAGTCATTAATCATTTTGACCATTGATTTACGCATTTATCACGTAATTTCTTATTTAGCGTCATTGGTCGCACCCTGCTTTTGCTTCACATCATTGATCGCCTTCCCAGTTGACTAATCAAGCTTCCTCTTCACAATGTATGGGATCTCGTTAGTCTGTCAGTTACGCGGGTTATTACAAATTCGTGGCGATATTACATAATACGGAAGCTTTACTGTAATAATTTCAACATCCTTTTCATTTACAAGTGGCAAATTATTATACCGCATAACACTATCATGTCTTTACTTGAACATAAGTTGTAGATTAAGTAAATTGCTCGCCACGATTAAATTAAACGCGAGATCCCTTGCTGTGTTATGCATAAATTATTATTGCTACCTACTTTCGATAAGCACTATTGAAAGCCTCTTGACTCTCGAGTTATTCAAACTTCTATCGTGCAGCAAGAAGTGCCAGGTTAATAAGTAGATAATAGATTAATATAGGTTAGGTTATTAAATAATGGATAAAAATTTTATCCAATAGTTTTCTTTTGGATTTGCATCAGCCTTATCAATTGCAAGATGATGAAGTTGTAATCCAATGCAAATTACTAGCTCTACAATTATTTGTAATAAATGTAACGTAAAATTGAAATTACCCCCGCCATGTGGAAACGTATATGGGCCAACGTTTGTTAAACCTGACGTCCCAACATCTTTCTGCTCCAACATCAGACTTCAATCACTATTAGTTTTCTGTGTATACGGTCTTCGAGATCAATCCAACTATTACATACTATTGCATAAAGCAGTGGACATGCAGGTCAATTGCGTGTCAGAGCACTCATAAAGTACAGTACATCCCACTCTGTTTTTTTTACAGGCTTCTGTAGTGTTAATGTTTCCATAACTGTGCCAACAGTCTTCTTTGCAGTTTTAATAGTTTCTGATTAAAATGATTATGTCACAAAAGGACATAGAGACGGACGGGACGAAACTATAAGAGTTCCTTATTTTACTACGGAAACCTAAAAACGTGGTACCTCAGAGTTGCGTACACCTGCTTTTGTATGTGAATGTCGAAACACGACGATTGCCTGTCAGTACTACGAGTAATTGACGTAATTGTGACAACACACACGTCACATTAGTTTACTTGAAAGTTAGGGCCCGGCGCATACCGAGCGCAGCGCAGAGCAGAGCATTTTCTGAGAACACTGAATATTTAACTTTACTACTATTGACTTACGGTCAATAATTGCATTCCAAGAATAAATACGCGGGGACGAGCGCGCGCGCTCGCGTACAGTACCGCGCGACCTTTGGGGCTATTCTCTACTTAGTTACCAACTGAAAATGGTTGCCAACGAATTAGTTCTATATACATTGCTGTTTTAATGTGTGAAATGAAATCACTGTTTATATGTCACACATTAAAACAGCAATGTACAATATATAGAACTAATTCGTTGGCAACCATTTTCAGTTGGTAACTAAGTTAGAGAATACCCACCCCACTTATGTCAGTAGTCCTAAAATTAACTATTCAGTGTCCTCAGAAAATGCTCTGCTCTCCACTGCGCTCGGTGTGCGCTGGGCCTAACATTTCAGTTCTCTCGCATGATACCCATCACATACCTACTGTCACTATCATGTATTTCCGCGTAAGTTGTAAACCACAACGCGTTCTCCCGTTACTACAAGAGGACATTACAATACGTTCGCGAGGGTCAATTTGATCAGTTTAAACCGATCCGTGGATTATTAGAAAGTAAACGGTTTAAGCGGCGTGCTTTCCATACGGATCATTGTCGTGCTTGATCTGAATTGCCACCAGCCGAGATAATTTGCTTCCTATAAGTAGGTTACTTAAGTGCTAAATTGCCTTGGAAATTGCGTGGAATGTGGTTAGCCTGTGAAAATTGATGGTTAGCTTGACAACCATCGATTAGATCGTATCGTTTGTGCTTTACCAACCTGTTAGTTTGTAGTCTGATAGGGAGGATCATGCAGGATATTTACTTACTTCCCTACATCAACTGCAGTTTTATAATTATTAAACAAAAATATTCTTTATTGTGAAAAATGGATCATTTATTTTGTATATTAATCTAATGATATTGGTGTTCTTTATTCCTTTGGTCGTTATGGAATTGCGAGAACTGGTTCAATCGTTCACATATTATGCGATATCTCCACATTGAAAACTTTTAACTACGTGTTTAACCATTTTCTTGACGGACTCTACCAGATACTTAATCTGGTAACTGGTAGATTCAGGGCCTGTTTCACCACCTTCTGATAAGTATCAGATAGCTATCTACAAATTTTGTCTTTGTCACTTGACATAAAGTAAGAAAGTGACAAAACTTACGTTTAGGCTATCCGACGACCGACACCTATCAGAAGGTGATGAAACAGGCCGTAAGTCAAGAAAATATTGGAACAGTCAAGAAACTAGTAGATAAAGCTGTATCATTTTCAGTAGCAGCTGCGTAGCATTTTTTCAAACCACGTAGTCTTTCTGCAGCGAGTGCACAAGTTTTAGTGGATTCGATATTAAATGACCTTTTTACATTTTTCCAACGTAAGATATAAATGAGTATTATTATGCAAATACCATGATTTTGATGTGAGGACATTAAACGTTAATGTTATTACGAGTCTGATTGAAGAGAGGTCATTACTCAATGTTTGGGTTGGTTAGATTAGCTTTTTTCATTTTGATTAACTGTCGCCTACGCCGGGGAAATTTGAGCTTCTTTGTGGATTGTTGGGTATAATAACGTGATCGCTTAATTTTTATGGAGAATAATGATAATACACTTTGTCAAAAAGAGAGTTTATCGTTTAAGCTTTCCCCGTCACTCTACTTATTGTTATTTTTTTTTATAATGCATTCGACTACTATCTGGTGCATCAGCTACTATCAGCATACTATACAGCTGGACTATATGGTTCTATAAAGAACCCATAAATTTTTTAATTCTTATATCTATTGAACTTTGCAAGCTAAGCTTTTAAAGCTAAGAAGTAAGAACTGCTTATGCAAAAAATACTACTAATGACCGAACGCTGAAACGTCTCGGCCTGTTTCACCACCTTCTGATAAGTGTCAGATAGCTATCTACAACTTTTGTCGTTGTCACTTGACATAAAGTAATAAGAAAGAGACAAAATTTACATTTAGGGTATCCGACACTTATCAGAAGGTATAGTCCATTAAATATAGCTTGAACCTGTGACTACATACATTTTAGCTGTCATTAGTTACATACATTAAATGTCATTATGACAAACGTCACAGGTATCAAGCTATATTTAATGAACTGTAGTGAAACAGGCCCTTAGTGTTCAAAAGCTTTTTAAATATGTTACAGTAAATAGTTATTTTTTGTACCAACAAAATGCCTAAAATAAATTAATTAAAACGTAACTCTCTAAACGTCTTCAAGATCACTAATATAGATAACTAGATGATGCCCACGGCTTCGCCCGTGTGGATTTAGGTTTTTAAAAATCCCGTGGGAACTTTTGATTTTCCAGAACAAAAAGCTTACAAAAAGTAACTTATCTGTAGAAACCCGTCCCCAAAACGGAAAAATCCCGTGGGATCCCCACGATTTCGGAATACAATTCCTTACAGCATCAGGGTTGAGGAGTTGGATATGTACTTACTCGAGTTCATTCAACGATAAAGTCTTTAATTGGTACCCCCAATATCAATTTAAATAACCGAAAGTTTCTAAAACCCATTAGTTTTGGGGATTAGGTCCCCTGCAGCATCAGGATTGAGGAGTTGGAATCCAAATTTTTTATAGAACAGGGTTGCAATGTTTCTCTATCGATTAAAAAAAAAATTACGCAAATCGGTTCAGAAATCTCGGAGATATCGGTGTACATAGGTAGAAAAACACAACTCCTCCTTTTTTGAAAGTCGGTTAAAAAAGTAGCCTATGTTACTCCCTGGTTAATTCTCTACTTGTATGTGAAGGTCCCGTCAAAATCGGTTCAGCCGTTCCGAAGATTAGCCCGTTCAAACAGACAGACAGACAGACAGACAGACAGACAGACAGACAGACAGACAGACAGACAAAAATTTTAAAAACGTGTGATTCGGTTATGGTAGCGTTCAAATAACCATATGAGCTTAATATGAGGTAGTTATTTCGATATTACAGACAGACACTTCAATTTTATTTATTACTAGATGATGCCCACGGCTTCGCCCGTGTGTATTTAGGTTTGTAAAAATCTCGTGGGAACTTTGATTTTCCAGAACAAAAAGTAGCCTATCTGTAGTAAGTAGTAACCAGTCCACAAAACGGAAAAATTCCATGGGATCCTTACGATTTCGGAATGCAATTTCTTACAGCATCAGGGTTGAGGAGTTGGACATGTACCTACTCGAGGTCATTCAACAATAAAGTCTTTAATTGGTATCCTCAATAGTCAATATCAATTTAAATAACCGACAGTGCCTAAATCCCATCAGTGTTGGGGATCAGATCCCCTACAGCATCAGGATTGAGGAGTTGGAATCCAAATTTTTTGTAGGACAGTGTCGCAATGTTTCTCTATCGATTAAAAAAAAATTACGCAAATCGGTTCAGAAATCTCGGAGATATCGGTGTACATAGGTAGAAAAACACAACTCCTCCTTTTTTGAAAGTCGGTTAAAAAAGTAGCCTATGTTACTCCCTGGTTAATTCTCTACTTGTATGTGAAAGTCCCGTCAAAATCGGTTCAGCCGTTCCAAAGATTAGCCCGTTCAAACAGACAGACAGACAGACAGACAGACAGACAGACAGACAGACAGACAAAAATTTTAAAAACGTGTGATTCGGTTATAGTATCGTTCAAATAACCATATGAGCTTAATATGAGGTAGTTATTTCGATATTACAGACAGACACTTCAATTTTATTTATTAGTATAGACTAGCTGACCCCTGCGACTTCGTTCGCGTGTTTATAGGTTTTATATAGGATCGGATCGGATCCCATAATTCTTTTATGTACATAAACTAAATGTAGCCTGTTACTCCTTATAACATTGAAAGTTCCATTAAAATCGATCCAGCCGTTTCGGAGATTAGCTGGAACAAATAGACAGAACGACAAACATAAATTTAAACGCACGCCAGTTTAAAATAAGCCGTACATACAAAGATCCGGGTCCCAAGTTATTGGAACCCAATAAATGTCTGTCATTTCTAAACTAAAAAACCTATGACCTTGAAATATTTACGGGGCAATACTTAAAGTACTACCTTTCTAACAAAAAAAGAATGAGTTAAATCAAACTACCCGTTAATGAATTACAGCTAAATACACGTTTTAACTTTCTTCCCCTCTCCCAAGGGAACCGTGCTGAATTTCGGGATAAAAGGTATCCTATGTCCTACCTCGAAGTATAAACTCAAATCGTACCAAGTTTCATTCGAATCCATTCAGTAGTTTCGGCGTGATGCGCGGCCAAGATACAGACAGACAGACAGACAGACAGACAGACAGACAGACAGACAGACAGACAGACAAAAATGAAAAAAATTGCAGTTTTGGCTTCAGTATCGATTATAGAGTGCCATCCAATAAAAATTTTCAAAATATCTTCAATGTACAGAATTGGATCTGTTACAGTTTTATTATATTACTAGACTAGATGATGCCCACGGCTTCGCCCGTGTGGTTTGTAAAAATCTCGTGGGAACTTTGATTTTCCAGAACAAAAAGTAGCCTATCTGTAGTAAGTAGTAACCCGTCCACAAACGGAAAAATTCCGTGGGATCCTTACAATTTCGGAATGCAATTCCTTACAGAATCAGGGTTGAGGAGTTGGACATGTATGTACCTACTCAAGGTCATTCAACAATAAAGTCTTTAATTGGTATCCCCAATATCAATTTAAATAACCGACAGTGCCTAAATCCCATTAGTGTTGGGGATCAGATCCCCTACAGCATCAGGATTGAGAAGTTGGAATCCAAATTTTTTGTAGGACAGTGTCGCAATGTTTCTCTATCGATTAAAAAAAAAATTACGCAAATCGGTTCAGAAATCTCGGAGATATCGGTGTACATAGGTAGAAAAACACAACTCCTCCTTTTTTGAAAGTCGGTTAAAAAAGTAGCCTATGTTACTCCCTGGTTAATTCTCTAATTGTATGTGAAAGTCCCGTCAAAATCGGTTCAGCCGTTCCAAAGATTAGCCCGTTCAAACAGACAGACAGACAGACAGACAGACAGACAGACAGACAAAAATTTTAAAAACGTGTGATTCGGTTATAGTATCGTTCAAATAACCATATGAGCTTAATATGAGGTAGTTATTTCGATATTACAGACAGACACTTCAATTTTATTTATTAGTATAGATAGATAGATTTAACACGTCAATAAATATATTGCATACTAGCGGACCGCCCCGGCTTCGCCCGTGGTACATATTGTATAGCCTATAGCACTCAAGGATCACGTACATATCCAACGGAGAAAGAATTTTTGAAATCGGTCCAGTAGTTCCTGAGATTAGCGCGTTCAAACAAACAAACTCTTCCGCTTTATTATATTAGTATAGAAGTATAGATACTAAGGTCTATAGTCCCTACTAGATGATGCCCACGGCTTCGCCCGTGTGGATTTAGGTTTTTAAAAATCCCGTGGGAACTTTTGATTTTCCAGAACAAAAAGTAGCCTATCTGTAGTAACCCGTCACCAAAACGGAAAAATCCCGTGGGATCCCCACGATTTCGGAATGCAATTCCTTACAGCATCAGGGTTGAGGAGTTGAATATGTACCTACTCGAGTTCATTCAACGATAAAGTCTTTAATTGGTACCCCCAATATCAATTTAAATTACCGACAGTTCCTAAATCCCATTAGTTTTGGGGATCAGTTCCCCTACAGCATCAGGATTGAGGAGTTGGAATCCAAGTTTTTTGCAGGACAGTTTCGCAATGTTTCTCTATCGATTAAAAAAAAAATTACGCAAATCGGTTCAGAAATCTCGGAGATATCCGTGTACATAGGTAGAAAAACACAACTCCTTCTTTTTTGAAAGTCGGTTAAAAAAGTAGCCTATGTTACTCCCTGCTTAATTCTCTACTTGTATGTGAAAGTCCCGTCAAAATCGGTTCAGCCGTTCCGAAGATTAGCCCGTTCAAACAGACAGACAGACAGACAGACAGACAGACAGACAGACAGACAGACAGACAAAAATTTTAAAAACGTGTGATTCGGTTATGGTAGCGTTCAAATAACCATATGAGCTTAATATGAGGTAGTTATTTCGATATTACAGACAGACACTTCAATTTTATTTATTATAAGTATAGATTATTAGTATAGATTAGATAGGTATAAGTATAATATAGATACCTACTCCATAATTATTAAGTTGGTACCTACTTAATAAAACAATTCTTTTGTCTGTCATCTGTCGGGCAACAGGTGCAATGAATATCAACATAATGAAGGTTGTTATGAGATGGCGACAAATTGATAAAAAGTGTCGGTTAAGTTTACGTAATAGGCGCAATTTTAGTATTGTAATATAATAGTTTTATGGAAGTTAATTAAATGTGATCCGGGCTTAGAGACTTTTTAATTAACTTAATAATTACCGTTGTTGCCTTCTTTGGTAATTTCGTTTTAAGTAGGTACGTTCTTAAGTCCTTTCTAAGTGCGTACCTAAGTTTTACACTCAATATGATTTTTTGTGCAATTAATTTACTCGCGAATTCAAGCAACGGCTAAGCTTGCCAGACCAAGCACGCACGTAGCATGTAATGATTGTTCGTTACATGTTCGGTTCGGTTCGGCCAAGCGTAGATGCAACTTATGATTCTGATTGTATTTGTATTACTTCGAGTGTCGATTGGATTATGTATTTCATTTTGTAACATTACCTTCTGTTGCCATTTTAAGTGCAACTTAAAGCAAAAAATACTAACCATTACCGCGTAAAGAAGAATCGACACTCACTTACCTCGCCAATCATCGCCCGCAACGCCTACGCCAACGCTAGAAGTACGCCTAGTAGTATTAAGTATAGTTGTCCTCATCCCAATCAATTTACGAATAGCGTTGTCTTTATCGTTCGCTTGTATCTATAAAGTGACCTGGGTGTGCCTAGAGTAGGTACTCTACAAAGACGCGTGATATAATTTCTCTCAATGCGTCGCATTTGTCTAACTTTCCGAGCCCTCGGTAGCCTCGTTGACCCAGAAAGCCTGAAACTCTACTTGTTCTAAACTACATACATTTATGGGAAAGAAATCGGGGCCGCATTTCTCCGCCGCAAGGGTCGTTATTGCCTATTGTAACTATTTGTAAACGATCACAAATTTTATCGTTTAAATGTATACAAGTTACTTGGGAATTACTAGTATGCTGTTTGCGAATTTTACGAATTACGTTATTATGCAAATGGTTTCCAATTACCGTGCCACCTTAATGTATGAGTGGTCCAGAAAGTTTTGAAGTTCCCCAAAGTTCCCTTACCAAACAGACCTTGAAAACTCCCTTATTTTGCGATATTAATCTTGCCCTTCAACCGTGCATATTACCATAGATATTACCATAATTTTATAACAGACTTCCATAATATGAATAGAATGTACCTAAGTAAACGTTAGTTCTTTTTTTGCGAAATATATATCCAGTATCCACCCAAAAATTTACTGTACGTATTATGTAGGTATTCTTTATTTAATCAATTTGGTACCATTTATTCCAAACTTTAAAAAAAAAGCACAGATAGCTATGGCACAAAGAAATAAGTAGGTCACATCCTTGTGGATGTGACATCTACTGAAAACTACAAATTGCGAAAGCGCATTATAATTTGGTAAAAAGTAATATAACAGTTAAATATCTTTCGGTAAAAGTTATTCGAAGAATTGTTAGGGGTCAAGCAATAAGGGCGTCTACCCTTCGTTAACTGAAACATCCAATTAGGCAACTAGAAAACAGTGTATTCCAAATCAAACATTCCAATCGGAGATACATAAGTAGATACGTTAACACACGCTAAGGGACTTTCTCCGACAAAAATCAATTGTTTTCTCCGTAGCACTCCGAACGTCACTAAGGGCAAATGGCATTGGAGTGGAAAGCCGGCAAATGGGCGCCATTTTCCTCTTAGTTTCACACCCATTGCTTGTTTTACGACTAAGTGACAAATTGCCAAGACACGAATGTCGTTTAGTACGAATGGAATTGTTGGTTATGATTGAAATACCAAATTTTGACTTGATTAACGCAGAGAAATAGAATTTTTCTTTCGGCGATTTTCGGCTTAGTCCCTCTTATAGATAAAATATATATCAGATAGAGGCCGTTATCCGTTATTATGTAGTCCACCATGTGGGTAAAGGTATCAAATTTTTGTTGCAAAGAAACGGAAGCATTATAGTTAACAGCTTAGTGCCTAACTTCAACAGGTTATGGGCCTCGCCTTTCAGTCATGTTCCTACAAACAGACATGTTTTTTTATCAACTATATTCTAAATATAAGTAAATACGAGTTATAAAACAGAAAACTAAATCAGCGCTAAATTATATGTTTATATTCTCATATTACTTAGATTGGTTCTCATATTACTCAGCGAAAAGTAGAGCGCAGAAATAGATTTTAAATTAAAACTACTATACAGCAGTGCGATGAGGCAACATGTTTTTGGATTGTCATGAGACTTAATGGATATCGTACATGTAAAAATTAGCACAAAATCATTGAATGGACAAATGCTCCGCTCTATCAGATTGATATACCTACTCGTCTGCACTGTTCGATAGTTCCGTAAGATTAGGAAAAGGTGTTTTGACGTGATAACGTTTTATAAATCGATGAACGCAAGAAAAAGTATGACTAATCGTGACGTACCGCGTGCAAGCGAGAGCGCGGTACAAGCGATAGAGAACAGTGAACACGATCGGCCTAAGCGTTCGGCTTGTGACGCATCTATCTCTCTATGTTTTCTTATGACGTTATCACGTAAAATTATCGTTCGTAAACCGACTTTACAGACAATGAATTTTTGCTAAGCGACGAAGCTTGCCGGTTCTTTACCGAACCATGTACCTACATAGATAACATAGATATCAATTAAGGATGTAGAATAGCTTGTACAGTGTCATTATCTACTCCTAATGAATAGGCGCTATCTCACTCAGCAGATTTATTCTGTATCCCAGTGGACATGTTATTAATATTAAGTACATAGGTACTTAATATTAATGTGACATGGAAATCGTAATGAGTTTGGACATAGGTCCAAACTCATTACGATTTCCATGTCACATTATTGTCGATGTATATCAAGAAGATTTAAGTAATTTTGACATCTCGTAGTTATTACTGCAGTGTACCTATGTAGGTACATAAAGAACGAACTTTGTATGCCCACTAGACACTAGGATACAGTGCCTTACAGGTTAAAGTTTCATATCAGTCCCAAGAAGACGTGCCATAAATGTTACCTAAATTATAGGCAAGATCTTCGTATAAAACAATTTTGCTCTCGACTTGATTTTATCTGCCAAGTTCTAATATTTATTGGAAGTTAACTAGCCGCTCGAATAAATGTAAGTTAATTTACTGTTAAAACGAAATCTAGATTTCAAGGCTAACAACTCTGAATTAATAAATCAACATAACATTATCTGGCCTTAAGGGCAAGGCACTGCAGTTCTTAAGATCAATTCACCGGTATTTATTGCGAGGTATTGGGAGTAGTTAATATATCGGTAGGTAAAGGACGATTAGCTATCTTATAGCTAATAATTAGTCATAATATGGTCTCCCACCTTAAACAGTGAGGAGTTCAAAATGACAAAGTGTTTTTTTTTCAACGTTTTTCACGTACGTTTCATCTACGTGACATTGATAAAGTTAACTGTGGTATGTGTACAAAGTGGTGGTGTTGTATGTTCACACAAGCAATCATCCGCGAAATACTAATGTCTATTTAATAAATGTCTAATAAATAATGTCTATTTTTAGTTATGATCTCGCCTATATAGTATTTAAAGGTTGTTTCCTTTCTTTTTTCCAGGACCGGATCAGTAAAACACAACAAACGCAACGAGAAGGCAAAGAGGAAACAAAAAACGCAAAATGTGACCACCGACCGATGCACCAAAAGCAAAACAGACAATATAATAATCTTCAAATTCATGAGTCTTGTGTCAAGATTACATGATTAAGAGCACACTATTTATTGTATATTTAACTTTAACATAACGAATCTAGTCGCCGTAGTTCTTTTAAAACGAAGCAATTTAGACATTAATAAGAGCGTAAAGCAAGACTTAGTACAAAGAGAAGAGACAGTACAAAAAGACTAACGGGAAGCCTAATGTTGATTTAAGAAATAAATTGATCGATTAGAAAGTTCCCGGAGACCCCAGTCAAGATGTCCACAAGTGAGTAATAACTTTTACATATAAGTAAGACAATATTTAATTTAACAAAATTTTAGGTTAACAAGTGACCTCGTCCTTTTACAACCTTACATTAACCTTAATGTCGTCGAACCGGAAAATGATTGCAATACGAAGGTAAAAATGTTGCGAGAAAGATAATTTAAATATTTGTAAATATTTTAATGATACAACGCGCACTACAATCACAGAGTGTTGTAGGTGTACCTGATGATTTGAGAAAAAAATATTGCGTAGGTTTTTAAGGTCGTCCTAAAATAAGTAAAAGTTTAAATGAACTCATAACACCTACCCAAAGAACAACACGTTCACTTAATACTTTGCTAATGTGCAAGGAACAGATAAATCACCCTGCAAACGAGGGCATGCAGCTTTTTTTCATGAACAGCAAGCGAACAAGTATTGCTCTCTGATCATCGGTCGTCAACGTGGTTTGATTTTTCTGCTTCTTGCGGATTCGAGATATGTATTGATCTAGAGAAGAAAATCTAGAGACTTATGAAGTAGAGTTTTATTCTGCTGGAAAAGTGCGGTAAATACGAGTATATGTATTATGTATAGTTGTATACCCTGTGTATATAAGGTTGCCTTATGTATAAGCACAGGTATAAGGGCGTGGCGACAAAAGTGCAGGTATCCTAGATGAAGTAATCAGTAACCGAACTGTGTCAAAGTTACCACGTAATACGAAATAACCGCACGTTGTGCGTCACATTGTATAGTGTGTTTTTAGTTCTTGATTGACGCGATGCTTCCCACATAATTCTTTCCCTACACACTTGCAATCACCCTTGCATCGTCGCACAACAGTCAACAGCTCTTCAGTCCTCATCTCCGAAAGTGAAGAGAAAAATTTGAGATAATTCGAGTTGTCTGATTCCCATTTGACTGGTTTTATTTATGTACGTTATGTGGCTTCGCCCCCTCCTGAAGCAAATCTGCCTATATATGGAGTTAGAACAGTAAACTAAGAAATGTAATTCCTGTTTCAGGTTACGAGAACTCTGCAAGTGTTTTGAAGAGCAGCTTCTCGTTGTCCTCGCTCCGATCTGCGCCCGCGCCGCACAACGGCACCGGCGAACAGCTAGAGCGACCGTACCACAGTCTTACAAAAAAGAGGTAACATTATAAATAATCCGATGAGATTTGATCCTGTTTTGCCCAGAATTTTGTGAAATTTTATTAATATAATTTTATTTAATATTGCTATAACGGTAAAGAATGACATCGTGAAGACATCCTGAGATATCTCCCTTATGCTCTTAAAGGCTTGGTGGTCAACGCCCTAAATTCTCATTCTGAGAGGAGACCGGTTCTCTGTAGTGGGCTGGTAATGGGTTGATAATGGTGAAGTTCTAGCTCGTTTAAGCTAAATCGTATAACATTTTGGTGCTGTAAACGTGTTTATCTACACCCATGCTTTAAATCCTCTATAAAAGATTCTGAAACAGTTAGCTTATTGCCAACTTTAGAACACCCAATGTTGTAACAACCATTACATCATCCAAACGAGTGATGTAATGAAATTCGGTACAATATTACATCATCCGTTTTTAACCCCGACGCAAATACGACGGGGTGTTAAGTTTGACGTGTCTGTGTGTGTATGTGTGTGTCTATTCCCCCGTAGCGCTTAAACAGGTGAACCGGTTTGAATGCGGAGGTGGAAATGGTGGTGTGGGCATGGGCGTGGGCGTGGGCGTGGGTTGGGCGTGGGTTGGGCGTGAGTTGGGTGTGGATGCGGTTGTGGGTGTGTGTGTGTGCGTGTGTGTGTGTTGTGTGTGTGTGTGTTGTGTGTGTGTGTCTGTCTGTTCCCCTGTAGCGCTCAAACGGGTGAACCGGTTTGAATGCGGGGGTGAAGATGGAGTGTGGGTGTGAGGGGTGGGTGTGGGCGTGTGTGTGTGTGTGTGTCTGTTCCCCCGTAGCGCTCAAACCGGTTTGAATGCGGGGGTGGGGATGGGGGTGTGGGTGTGGGTGTGTGAGTGTGTGTGTGTCTGTTTGTCTGTTCCACCGTAGTGCTCAAACGGGTAAATCGATTTGAATGCGTTTTTTTTTTGTTTGAAAGGTGAATTAGTCGGGAGTGTTCTTAGCTATGTTTCATGAAAATTGGACCGCCACAAAATGGCGGATTACATATTTTTTCACAACTCCCTCAATATGGGTATCAAATGAAAGGGCTTGACTAGTAGAATAGCACAATGCAAATTCAAGATGGCTTCAACACAAAATGGCGAATGTCGGGGGTTTAGCAGTAAGCTAACTGTTTTAGAATCTTATAGAGGATTCATATTATGGGTGTAGATAAAGTCTTGTATGCAACTGTTGATAATTAGGTATTAAAACACTCATGTGATACTATTATCACATTCGGCTTCGCCTCATGTGATACACCCACATTCGTGTTTTAATACCCCTTATTACACAACAGTTGCATAAATAACTATAAAAATGGTCGTCTTTCGCGTTTTAGGAAGGAGCCATGTCGGGAGGCGTGGCGGCGCAGCTGGGGCAGCGCGGCGAGCGGCGGCAGCGCGGGCGACGACCTGTGGCCGCTGCTGCAGCATCACTACGAGTACATCATGGACAACCAGATCATCGATACGTGCAAGGTGCGTACCTACTGCACATACTCGCTGCAGTACACGGCCACGACAGCAGGCGTAGCGGCGCAGCTGGGGCAGCGCGGCGAGCGGCGGCAGCGCGGGCGACGACCTGTGGCCGCTGCTGCAGCATCACTACGAGTACATCATGGACAACCAGATCATCGATACGTGCAAGGTACGTACCTACTGCACATACTCGCTGCAGTACACGGCCACGACAGCAGGCGTAGCGGCGCAGCTGGGGCAGCGCGGCGAGCGGCGGCAGCGCGGGCGACGACCTGTGGCCGCTGCTGCAGCATCACTACGAGTACATCATGGACAACCAGATCATCGATACGTGCAAGGTACGTACCTACTGCACATACTCGCTGCAGTACACGGCCACGACAGCAGGCGTAGCGGCGCAGCTGGGGCAGCGCGGCGAGCGGCGGCAGCGCGGGCGACGACCTGTGGCCGCTGCTGCAGCATCACTACGAGTACATCATGGACAACCAGATCATCGACACGTGCAAGGTGCGTACCTACTGCACATACTCGCTGCAGTACACGGCCACGACAGCAGGCGTAGCGGCGCAGCTGGGGCAGCGCGGCGAGCGGCGGCAGCGCGGGCGACGACCTGTGGCCGCTGCTGCAGCATCACTACGAGTACATCATGGACAACCAGATCATCGATACGTGCAAGGTACGTACCTACTGCACATACTCGCTGCAGTACACGGCCACGACAGCAGGCGTAGCGGCGCAGCTGGGGCAGCGCGGCGAGCGGCGGCAGCGCGGGCGACGACCTGTGGCCGCTGCTGCAGCATCACTACGAGTACATCATGGACAACCAGATCATCGATACGTGCAAGGTACGTACCTACTGCACATACTCGCTGCAGTACACGGCCACGACAGCAGGCGTAGCGGCGCAGCTGGGGCAGCGCGGCGAGCGGCGGCAGCGCGGGCGACGACCTGTGGCCGCTGCTGCAGCATCACTACGAGTACATCATGGACAACCAGATCATCGATACGTGCAAGGTACGTACCTACTGCACATACTCGCTGCAGTACACGGCCACGACAGCAGGCGTAGCGGCGCAGCTGGGGCAGCGCGGCGAGCGGCGGCAGCGCGGGCGACGACCTGTGGCCGCTGCTGCAGCATCACTACGAGTACATCATGGACAACCAGATCATCGACACGTGCAAGGTACGTATTGCACAGACTCGCTGCAAAAACAGCCACATTAAACGCTAGCGTAAACAGCTGAGAGTGCTGTCCTGAGAGTGAAACAATTTCGACGATCGAACGAACGGATTATGGATAAGGCCAATATCTCACTAGGATACCATGGTTGCGCCACCAAAATAGTTACTCTACCTGACACCTGGTCAGGTACGCTCCATAGAAGATGTATACATTTTGTTAGTAGCGTGACTGGCTGCGCTACTGGTGTCCTAGTGAGATACTGCCCTAAACCGGGCATAGCTTTTGGAAAACTTGACTCTTCTTGTCATTAATTCTTGAATGCCTAAAGACTTTAATCTTGTTACCCTTCCCTATTGCACTAAAAAGTGGACACTAATAAGCTGCACTAATATTGCCATACCTCTTACAGGTTAGCTTCCAACTTACCATGACATATCGCAGTCAGGGCCAAACAAAGTTGATGAGGCCTTAATACATTCTCTACTGAACTAGGAACTTACATTTTATTTACATACCGAAGTAATGAAGTACTGACATACTGAACTACTGAAATGCGGAAATACTGTACTACTCAACTGCTGAAATACTGAACTATAGCCGTAACGGTGCTCTTTTCTCGTTCCAGGAGGCAAACGGCGAGCTGTTGTCAAACAACTCGTCAGTGTTGCAGAACAGTCCGCGGCTGCTCAACCCCACGTCGGGCTTCAACCGACAGTGGTCGCTCAGCCAGCTGGTGGCGGAGTTCAGCGAGCTGTGTCGCTGGCTGACGCACGTGCAGGAGGAGATCTACTCTAGTCCCGAGAACCTGGCCAGCAGGAAGTTGAGAATGGTGAGGTTTAACGGAGCTATTGTGGTTTTTAAAATAACAAATAACCAATTTGTAAAATAATTTTTCATCTGTGGGGGACAAGTTAAAATACCAACAAATGCACATTCAGAGGATATAAAACAACATACTAAGGACCATCCTTAACCCAGCTTGGTCTATACACATTACAGGGCAGCTGTAGACTTCACAGCCATTGTGAACATTGTGGAGAATTCTTAGGCTTACGTTGTGTCTCATTGGCGTTCCATCAACTATGAAAGAAGGAATAGTGGGTGGTGGGTGTGGTATGTTTACCCACACACTTGTGCTCTGTAATAACTCGTGCTCTCGTCCTACAAACTAGAGTCTGTCTGTCTGCATTGACATTGCCGTACCCTGAAATTCGTTTGAGAAACATTATATTCATAGAACATACAAATAGTTTCCTACAAATAATACTCGTTGTAATATTTCAGAACCGCATGTCGGAGCTGGTGTCGGTGGAGCCTCGCCGCGCCAAGTTTATAGAACAGGCTACTGCGATCCTTGATAGAATACCAGAGGCTGCGGCGGAGGTAACGACATTTCTAGATAATATTTTATGGAACACAGTAGGTACATAATATCACAAACGAACGGTACGAAACAATCTACACTAATATAATAAAGAAGAAGAGTTTATTTCTTTGAACGCGCTAATTGTCTGGAAATACCAGTCGGATTTGAAAAATTCTTTTTGCATTTGGTAGCCCAATTCTTGAGGAAGGTTATAGGCTATTCAGCATCATGGTGCCACGGGATTTTTAAAAACCTAAATCCACGCTAGCGAAGTCGCGGGCATCTGCTAGTATACTGATATAACCATTGCATTACATCTATGTCTCGGTCATTATCATTGTCATGTGACAATAGGCGTTTAAGTCTGTGAACCCGCTTGGAGCAGCGTGGCGGGTCTAAGCTCTTAATTCCTCTATCCTATAAGAGAGGCCTGTTCCTAGCAGTGGGGAGTTAAAGGGCCGTAGTGGTGGAAGTGCTAGCTCGTTAACAATGAAATCCCATACATCTTTTCAGCCCGCATATTTGTTTGACAGTAATGACGTACTTTGACTTTCGATATGAGACAAACCAGAAGGTGCAGGTGTAGTATAAATCATTTTTACATATCGGTGCTTACGATTATTTAAACCACTACAGCCTTTTAACGTCCCACTGCTGGGCACAGGCCTCCTCTCTCATAGGAGAGAGGGATTAGAGCATAGACCCGCCACGCTGCTCCAATGCAGTTTTAACGACTATTGTCACATGATAGTGATAATAACCGGGACCGACTGCTTTACGTGCTCTCCGAGGCACGGGGGTGAAACACCGCCAACTACCAACTCCGGGCCGGCACTGAGAATTTCTCGACAGAAAAACCCAATACCTATCAAATATTTGCCCGACCCGGGAATCGAACCCGGGACCTCGCGATCCGCAGTCGAATATGCCAACCACCAGACCAACGAGGCAGGCATTATTTAAACGGAGCCCTAAAATAAATCACAGTTGTAAAGATATAAAACATCGGCACGCTGAAGGAAAGTGGAGGGGGTAAGCTATTGTATTACGTGCGTGACAGTTCCCATACGCAGCTATCCCCTCCACGTTTCGTTCAGCGTTCGATGTACGTGGCGCGGGTTATAATTTTGACAGAACAGTCACCTAACCCTAAGTTCTGTTTATTGTTCGTCAGGTGACGTGGCGGATGGAGCATCTGAACGTGAAGTGGGAGAGCCTGCGCCTGCTGCTCAGTCCCGACCAACAGAACCGGGACGGAGAGTGCTCCGATACTGTCGGTTAGTACAAATACTAACATATCTATACTAATATTATAAAGCTGAAGAGTTTGTTTGTTTGAACGCGCTAATCTCAGGAACTACTGGACCGATTTCAAAAATTCTTTCACCGTTGGATATGTACGTGATCCCTGAGTGCTATAGGCTATATATTATGTAGCACGGGCGATGCCGGGGCGGACCGCTAGTTATAACATAATAGTAACGTTACGAACTGTGTCATCACACTATATGTATATCACACTAATATTATAAAGGTGAAAGTTTGTGTGTATGTATGTATGTATGTATGTTTGTTACTCTAACGCTGCAACTACTGAACCGATTTGGCTGAAATTTGGAAGGGAGATAGATTATACCCTAGAACACATAGGCTACATTTTATATACGAAAATAATCGAGAAGTGACCTTCGTGGTTAAACTAGAATATTAAGTTAGTTTCGGATAGGCATAACAGATGGCGCCTCTGGTTGCTATGTCACCCGGACTATAACGAATCAATTGACACCTCATTTATCAAAAAATTGGATACAAACGTACATACATACATACATACATACATACATACATACATACATACATACATACATACATACATACATACATACATACATACATACATACATACATACATACATTCATACATACATACATATATACATACATACATACATACACACACACATACATACATACATACATACATACATACATAGACTGCTAAAATCATAACCCTTCCTTTTGGCTTTGCCGTAGTCGGGTAAAAAAGAAACCCTTCTAAGATCCCTCTCTTGTTCGTCTGTCCGTGTGTCACCACCGATTGTTTGTGTGTAGACCCGGCGCACGAGCTGCGCTGCCTGCGGCGCTGGCTGCACATCATGGAGGGCCGCCTGCCGCCGCCGGCGCTGGGCGCGGCGCGCGCGGCGCCCTACCACGACCTCATGCGCAAGCTCAGCGAACACCAGGTCAGTCCCCTTACATACATACTTACTACCATTTACACATGAAGAACAATCTCATTCAATTCATTCATCGAATCTTCGTTCCTTATACGCTTGGCTAGGGTTTGGAATACTGTCGTGATTTTTCTAAAAGGGTAGTTTTAAATAAAGGAATACGTTTGCCAACTCAATATAAGGGATGGCAGCTCGACGAATGGAGGAGTCTCTCTTGAACACGCTTCAGGTGCGATCGTGTCTGTGTTGAATACTCAGTGAATTGCGGAAAGAGGGTGTGGTGTGGTGCTGTTGGCTGGTAGGGTGAGTGATTTGCTGTCTATTCTAGTTTTGGTGTGATTGGTTATTTTGTTGGTTTGCCCTATTGTGGGGCTTGATTACTTGGTTAGAAGGTCGATGTCATCAGGCTAGGTTGGTGTGCGATTGGACGGCTGTGAGGGGCGGTTATGGAGGCCGTACCGTTAAGTTAGATTAGTTCCATGTGGGTATCATGCCACGAGTTGGTTAAAGTTAACGAATTCTTCACAATACCCTGCCGAAATCTGTGTTTTCGAATGAATAAACATATAGGCAAACGCGTACCATTAGAGGCCATATCATCACTTTCCATCAGGTGTGATATGGGCAAAGTGGTATGTCTATACTGAATAAAAAAAGATGATATTTAGTATTTACACTTGAATTAAACAATAGGGTATTTGACAACATTGAAAATATACTATTGATTGTGGTCATCTTATCAGATAATAGCCTAAAAAAGACATATTTCACTCAATCAAACTAAACTATGTAATTTTACGCGATATTTTGCACGAAATAAAACATAATAATTTTTGAAATTTTATCAGGAACGTGAACGCTCTGGGATTGTTTGTGACGTCACTCGATTGCACGTAACTTGGTTGTTATAATTGAAGTTTATCAAGTCAACCGAAACTAAACTTTATACCTGAAAGAATAAGATTGATATTAAAATGAGTAGGTATAACAATTTACAACATTACGATACAGCAGTCGCCTTGCGTAGCGTCTCTGTCGCACGCACCGAGTTCCGAAAAGGAGCGAGCGAGAGAAGTGACTTGCATAGCGATTTGTGACGTCACGCGTATCATGTGATTAGAAATATCGTTTTTGGCGTGGTTTTCAAAACTTAAACTTTATCATTGATTTAATTCTTAATACTGTAGATATTGCGAAAAATATCAATGTAGTGTGTTTTAATAAGTAATAAAGAATAATTTAAAACAATTTCCAAAAATTAGTCAAATACCCTATTGGGTTATGCCCAGTTTCTACATTGCAAATGTTGATCGAATTCAAGTATCGAAACACAATAACTTCAAATTAAAATAGACCTAAACTGACTTGTTTTAAGATCTGAGTTCGTCCATACATTTAAAGCCAGCGCCCCAAGCGGAAATTTTGCAAAATAAAAATTAGAGGTATGAATGTACGACCACTTTAAAATAAGGCACTTTAAGTTCATTTTACTCTGATAGTGTAGTTTTCAATATTCGAAATCTAGTAGCGGTGTGACAGACTCGACTTATAACCGTAGGTACAGATATATGGTGCAACATCGCAAAAGTGTTTCCATAGGAAAACACTAGTTAAAAAAAAAGTAAATTATACCTACTGTAAGTATGTATTAAGGTTCAAAAGTCTGAAATTGATTGCAATGTTCAACAACCCGACCTAAAAAAGGTCCCAGTTCTGCATTAATGCTGTATGCCTTGTACGAACACAAGAACATAATACAGCGCAGATTTATTGCAGCCGGAACACTCATCCAGGGAACGATCAGTGTGCTTAGTCTAAATCGGAGCACTCGAAAACGAACTCGAAAACTATTGATCGATTTCAGAGTAAAATAGACCTAAAATGGCTTGTATTAAGGTTTGAGTTCGCCAATACATTCAGCATTCGAACAATGCTGAATGTATTGGCGAACTCAAACCTTAATACAAGCCATTTTAGGTCTATTTTACTCTGAAATCGATCAATAGTTTTCGAGTTCGTTTTCGAGTGCTCCGATTTAGACTAAGCACACTGGAACGAACGATCGTTAACGAGTTGAACGATAAACAAACTAACGCCACGTAACTCAACTCACTCTATGTAATTACAATGTAACTATTCTTAACTTAACAATGTTCTACTACGTGCTACTGTGCTACTACGGCAAAACAGTTACAATACAAACAATCTTATCAAAAGCGAACCCCAAGATGACGAAAAGCATTTATTGTGCCGCCTGACAAAATTGTTATAGCAATATATGCGCAATGCAAGTTGTATTGCAGTTTAGGTAGGTGCTTTTTGTTCATTTGTTACTTTCAACTTTCAAGGGATATTGGCGCTTAATCGAAACATCTCGACTTTTCGCGGATAAATTAATATTCAGAGGGTTAAATAGCTACATAAAAAAATGCCTCGCTTCGTTTAGACTACGCTGTTATGTAGGAACGACAATTCTTGGGCATAATAACAATCCTCTGCGACGCGACGTTCAGTTTGATGTACCTAACAATCCGGAGATGATACAAAGATCCTACTATTATACCTATTAAACCAAAGGTTCATTTCTTTCATATTAACCTTAGTAGAGCCTGGAATTTGTTGTTTTTGAAAACTTGTATCAAATGAACAATTTACTACGCGAATAATTTATATTTTGTACGTCCAATAAATTGAACGAATTGGGTACCTACTTTGAAGAGTTAAGTATTACGTTGGTGAAAACTGAAGAATCTCTACGAGTATTTGAATTCCGAACCGATAGAGGTTAGGTACTGGATTGGCGACCTCGCACCGGAAAACGTATTGTTGATAGACCCCCCACTAGGTGGAACGATGGCATCAGACGACTCGCAGGGAGCTTCTGGATACAAGGGGCATAAAACCGCGGCGTGTGGAAGTATCTATAGACCTTCCCTAGAGTCGCAGTGGGTGTCTATCGGTTGAAGACGATGATTTAAATTCTATGTATACCTAAAAAATATTTGATTTTGAGTCAAAATACTAAGTCACGGTCTTTACCGTGCACATCAGAGAGAAAGGAAAATAGGAGGTTCTCATTTCCTTGGAATCTTTTTTTTATGTACCTATGTTCCCCGATTACTCAAAAACGCCTGAACCGATTTGGAAGATTCTTTTGTTTGAAAAGGTGCTCCCATGGTCATGGTGATCTGGTGATGGGATCCTGGAGAAATCTCATCTCTTCAAATTTTATGGTATATTGAAAAATACCAAAAAGGTACGGTATATTGAAATCGGTTTAATTTTTCATAAAATAAGTATAGCATGTTTAATATTAATAATTCATCTTTGTTCATTTGCATTACGACATAGTGAAATTCTGTAAGTGATAGAACAACAAACAGTAAAGCGGTTCACATTAAATTACACAATGTAATGTTGCTTACTACTTAGATCGGTATCACTTTGCGTATTTCTTCACAGGCATTTCGCCTGTACCGATCTTATCTGATGCACAAGTTTTGTTTCTCTCGATATAATTTATGCATAGGCAGTATGCCATACAAGTACCTCCTTTATCTAAATAATGGGGTATGTACTCGTACAAGCAAACATGCTAACTTTTACTTTTGTCGTGCGGAATGTTACAATTTTTAGACCAGTGACAAACAATATATTCTTGTTATTTAAAAAAAATATTTAAACGTGCCAACAAACTACGGTTTAGTGACCATGTCGAGATGCGACAGAAGATGATTGTTGTTATAATTATAACTATATCCCTTCATTATGTTATGAGTACTATAGTCTATGGCTCTTGTCAAGATAATAAGTCATTGTCACTGTCATGCGCCTTCCCGCGCTTTGTCGTGTCTTAGGTCCAAATCCAATGTCAAATGTCTTGTGCTAATTACTAAGTACTATATCTAGTGTCTCTAATTAAAAAGTCTTTATCAATTGTGGCTAGTTGTTATTTCATATTATTACTATATAAAAGACCCGACCCACAAGTATCATATTCATACATGGTGTCAGAAGTGATGTCAAAAGTGCACAGAAGTGTAGAAGTCGATAGTCAAAATGTCGGAGGTCAAAAAAGTAACACCGCAGTGTGTCCAAAAAGAAGAAGTAATATCTTCAAAACGTCTTAATATAGTCGGAAATATTAAACCAATGTGTCTAACTGGAAATCTCGCTACAAATTGGAAAAAGTGGCTTCAGTCTTTTAAGATATTTTTGAAAGCGAGTGGCATAGACGGCGAGTCGGATGCACGCAGAGTGGCGGTGCTGCTGCACTTTATTGGCACGGAAAGTTTGGAGATTTTCAACACGTTTAACTTAGACATCGAAAATATAACGTTCGAACAACTAATCGAAAAATTCCAAGAATATTTTGTTCCCAAACGTAACATAACTTACGAATGTTACAAGTTCTTCACTAGAAAACAAAAAGTCGACGAAAGTCTAGAAGATTTCATGACAGACTTAATAAACAAAAGCAAGTCGTGTGAATTCGACACTTTACAGAGTAGAATGGTTAAAGACATCTATATTACAAATATGCACGAAAATTTCCAACATGTCAGAGAAAAATTACTACTTGAAGAAGACTTGACACTAGAGAATTTTTCTTTTATCTTTCATTTATCATGAATTTCAATCACTATGTTACTATGCTACTGGTACTTTAAGATAATTATATTAGGTATACAAGCGGACCCGGCAGACGTCGTCCTGCCAGGTGACAACTGACAGATATCAGCGCTACCTACCGGGTCCAATTATGTTGTAAAATCATCCAGAAACCCATTGAAATATACGCACAAAATTTCATTCATATCGGCCCAGCCGTTTAGGAGTAGTTAGGTGACAAATAATGTATAAAATTGTTTAAGGAATGCACATGACCTCTGTGAATTAATATTAGGGCCTGTTTCACCATCTTTTCATAAGTATCAGATAGCTGTCTACAACTTTTGTCTTTCTCACTTGATATGAAATAAGAAAGTGATAATACTTACGTTTAGGCTATTCGACACATAACAAAAGGTGGTGAAACTCTAGCTATAGTTACTCTAAGTACCGACCTAGTCAGTATTCGAGGGAAAAAAAAAAGAAATTAAATCACTTGACGCGCTAGCTTACCGCGCAAAGGCCTTGCAGCAGCGATGCAGCGATGGCCCTAATTAGCACAGGCCCCGACGAGAGTGCTTTGTTCCACGCTATCGCGACGATCGGACCCCTTTGTCCAATTGAATTATTATATTCGCACGTGAACCCACATTGTGCTGTTTGCTAATGTGGTAATTAAGAGATTATGCTAGCAGATATCTAGATATTTATTTTGTAGCAGTGTTTTAGTAGGTCTGTAATATGACATAGGTAAGCAGTGATAGTCTAGTGGCCTTCTTCGGCCTCCCCGGCACGCACCTCAACTTTACAGAGTTATGTGCATTTTAATGCAGTGGCAATGGACAGGGCACATTGCTCGAAGAACTGATGGACGTTGGGGTCCCAAGGTGCTTGACTGGCGACCTCGCACCAGCAAACGTAGCGTTGGAAGACCCCCTACTAGATGGACGGACGATCTCAAGCGAATCGCTGGTAGCCGATGGATGCGGCACAAGATCGTGTTCTGTGGCGATCCTCGCAAGAGACCTATGTCCAGCAGTGGACGTCTATAGGTTGAGACGACGTGCATTTTAAGTAATTAAATATCACTTGCTTTAACGGTGAAGGAAAACATCGTGAGGAAACCTGCATACCTGAGAGTTCTCCATAATGTTCTCAAAGGCATGCAAAGTCTTTAATCCGTACTTGGCCAGCGTGATGGACTATGACCTTAATCCTTCTCATTCAGAGAGTGGACCCAGGCCCTGTAGTGGACCGGTAATAGATTGATAATGAGGATAATGAAATGGTAGGCAGGTTGTTACCCGACTACGCTACAGCAAAGACAGTTATGTTTTTACGCGTATCGATAACTGGATGAATTTAAAACAATAAGGTATCTATCGATACGTCTAAACCGTGCGATTTTTATAGGCTAGCTTTTTATGAAGTGCTGGAGGTGTGATCTTATTTTATTTATATCGATGCTCGATGTCCATAATCGTGTTGTGCAAAGTCGTACTATTTTATGCAATTTGACTCAACGTGGACTGAACAAAATATGCTCGCGTCCGATAGGTAAAGTAATACGAGTAATAGGAAGTCATCGGTTCCGGCGACTTTCTAGCACGACGTCAGAATTTACCCCGACGCGTTTGAATTTGTGTGACATGTCTTTATCTAGGGCGGGATTGTTTCCTCGATAACGTAAGCGTAACCGCGGGGCCACGGCTTTGTCGCATACGGGGCGCGGTTTATATAAACGTGGCGAGTGGCAAAGTTGTGGCCAGAGGCAAATATGGCGCAGAAAATTTAAAACAATTAAACTACTAGTCCCAATGTTTCTTCTTTTAAAAAAAATTCGTGATTTTTTTGCATGAAATAAAGAACTAGAGAGGATATTTTTATCTTGGGAAAACAAAGTGCTGTCGCAGGCAAAAGCTAGTAAAGATATACTCGTATAAGGAGAAACTGACTGAGTGACAACATAATTATTATGTATACAAGTCAAACATTCATACAACTGCACGTGCACTTGCTGTGCCCTGCTCTATCCTGGAAAATCGATACGGTCTAACATAGTAGTTCAAGCAAAACTATATAGATTTTGGCAAAATCTCGTTAGGAGTAAGGGTCAGTACACACTAGTACACGGTGTAGCGTGAATCCACCTTTAAACTGTCGCTTATACGAGAAAGCAGTGGCCCCACGGTAAGAAAGCGAAACGTGAGCATTACTTTTAAGTACTGCTGATTGCGTAATTAGTATATATACTAATTACGCAATCAGCAGTACTTAAAAGTAATGCTCACGTTTCGCTTTCTTACCGTGGGGCCACTGCTTTCTCGTATAAGCGACAGTTTAAATTAAGTTTATGGAACAATTAAGTTTAAGGGGACATAAATGTGCCGATAAAGCCGCAAGCACGGTTACATACTAATTGTGTAAGCTAATGACGTCCTAGTACAATTTTCAAGCTTCTGCAAAATGGTCCACGTATAGCTCGGTTTAATAATAAAAGCGGAATTAGGCATCATTATCATTATCTTGCTCAACCCATCGCTGGCCCACTAATGAGCTCAGTGGAGAGCAATTATGTGTGAAATGAAATCACTGTTTATATTTCACACAGTAAAACAGCGATGTATATCGAATTAATTCGTTGGTAACCATTTTTAGTTGGTAACTAAGTTAGAGAATAGCCCCAGGTCTCCTCTCGGAATGGTTTAGGTCGTAGTCCACCACGCTAGCCCAGTGCGGATTGGCAGACTTCACACGCCTTGGAGAACATTATGGAGAACTCTCAGGCATGCAGGTCTCCTCACGATGTTTTCCTTCATCGTTAAAGCAAGTGAAATTTAATTGCTTAAAAAGCACATGACTCCGAAAAGTTAGAGGTGCGTGTCCGGGATCGAACCCGCGGCCTCCGGTGACAAGAACGCCGACGTCCTAGCCACTAGGCCATCACTACTTCGCATAGTTTCTTTCATTATGTTGCTTTGGATGGCATAGATGAGGTGAGGTGTGAGGGTGTAATCTATATTCTATATCTATACTAATATAATAAAGCGGAAGAGTTTGTTTGTTTGAACGCGCTAATCTCAGGAACTACTGGACCGATTTCAAAAATTCTTTCACCGTTGGATATGTACGTGATCCCTGAGTGCTATAGGCTATATATTATGTACCACGGGCGAAGCCGGGGCGGACCGCTAGTAATATAATAAAGCGGAAGAGTTTGTTTGTTTGAACGCGCTAATCTCGGAAACTACTGGACCGATTTCAAAAATTCTTTCACCGTTGGATATGTACGTGATCCTTGAGTGCTATAGGCTATATATTATGTACCACGGGCGAAGCCGGGGCGGACCGCTAGTTATACATATATGTAGTCTGTACCAGCTTTTCGGGCCTTCTTCCGCGTGCATTTTGGTTTTTCAAATATTCTGTGAGAACCCTTTGTTTTCCCGAGATAAAAAGTATCCTATACATAATACATATACATACATGCAAAAAATAACGTTCACCCGTAGGCTGCTCTGTTAGGAGTCATTGAAGGACAAACCAACAAATCAACAAACACATTTTCGCATTTATTTATAGACATAGTAGTATTCAAGTAGGAAAATATTAATGTAAAATGTTAGGATGTATGATGAAGGGCTAAAAATTGCTGACACGATTCCCCGATATTAAAGAACATCAGATACTATTTCTATTACTTACCTCATTTAGAATTCTGTGCGTAGGTATAACATACATACATGCATGTTTTTCTTCATAAATAAAAGTTCTTTGTTATCCCCACATTATACTAAGCGTGTAACATAAGCTTTTAATCTCTCGTATCGAGAATAATGCACGTGTTATTTTAACGTCTTCCGACGTGCCCGAACAATGCCTTCGATATTCGATACGAGTTTGATTGACAAATGCGGAACATCGATATGGTTATGCCGACTTTGCACACTGTGGCAACGTTGATAGTTTGAGTATCGAAACAGAATGACTTCAGAGTGAATTTGACTTAAACTGCCTTATTTCAAGGTTTCCCACCTCGTTCAATTTAAGAACCGTCAAGGCAAGAGTGAATAGGTATTTTCTAAGAAAGCGCGGCGTTCCAACTTAGACCTCAGTTCGCAATACATCCAGCCATTCGTCTACAGCCAGTACCCCAAGAAATTTTGCAAAATGAATATTTGAAGTACCTACTAATGTACGATTTTAAAATAAGAATCTTTGGGTCCAATTTCTCTGATGTTACAGTTTTTCGATATTCAAAATCTTTAGTCTGATTTTTAATTCCAGACAGACAGATAGCAAAGTGACATTGATAGGGCTCCGTTTTACCCTTTGGGTACGGAGCCCTAAAAATCAATTGCAGCATGTCGACATGACCAATGAACAACAACAACAGAATCTTCGTGTTGATTCTGTCATTTGACTTCCATTTTTGAATGTTCAATTCGTGCTTCTTTTGCTTTCTATTGCTGTTAGTTGGCACGTTCAAATCTTAGCGATTTCTATTTTAGGACGAAACGACTAATATTATTACGCGGCTTAGAGCTTTTTATTATTGACGGATTTAAAGTAGTAGGTATGGGGTAAAATCGAACTTCAGATGGGGTAACCCTGTTTTTCAATCAAATAACTCATCCTATGTTTAAAATGACAACTGTCAGAATTCCACAGAATAAAAAATCAGACTATATTATCGTTGTCGAGGTGTGCAAGCTCGGCATAACCATACGGATCCGCCGCTTTCTACGTTGAGTCGTGCTTACGGCGGCTCCGCGTTAACCCCGTCCAGTGAGTTTCCACGGCATGGCCTATCCATCAGGGCGAAATAATTTT
Organism: Melanargia galathea; assembly: GCA_920104075.1. Lineage (NCBI taxonomy): Eukaryota > Metazoa > Arthropoda > Insecta > Lepidoptera > Nymphalidae > Melanargia > Melanargia galathea. Next base: position 11,782,040 of record OV049858.1, read on the forward strand.
CGGTACTTAACATGATTGACTGATGTAGAGTAACTTTCTCTCTAGCTTACCGGCAATATTAACCGTGGTTAGACAATTTTCATGACACGCGCAATTTCCTAAGAGAAATCAATTTTTGTGATCAACTAATCTAGTTTGTACTATGGTAAGTCGAAAAGGCTTATGGTTAGGTATTAGGAACTTAAACACTGCCCATTGTTGACCCTGAGTGGAATTTCCGTTCAAATGTTTCGCATTGTGGGTTGAAGCGGAGTTGTCGCTAGATTTGTCCTTATTAGATTTCATTGAGAGGTATTGGGTTTCTTCACGAATATGAGTTACGACAAATGGCTGAGCTTTATCCTTTTTGGACTCATGTTCTACTCTCATAATGTCCAGTCGATTTTCGTGACAAGCCACATCTGTCACGGCAAAATAGTTTTAATGGTTACTATGATTGACAAATACAGAGTATCGGTTTCGCAAAACTTTCTACGCTTAGTTATGCTCGCCGTTATTATTAACTTCTAGTCGATTTTCATGACATGTCCATCTATCTGGATGGAATAGTTTTGATAATTCACGTAATTGGTTAGTGGGAGATATCTATAACTTTCTGTGTTTTGTTATAGTCATGTAAAAATTAGGTATCTTTAATATTTTTGTGGCTTTTCCATTTTAATGCAACGTACGAGTATTATAGGCTTGTGTTTGACGACTATCAGCCTGAATGATAAGATCTGAATTGGAGTATGCTCGTCTAGGAGATGCTTATTCACTATTGCTTTGAATATTAAATGTCAGGTTGTTAAATCTACCTAACATGTATTATATAGAGCTTGCGCTCGACATTATGTACGTGCGTACATAATGTCGAGCTACCAACTAAAGCGGCGATTACACTACACTACTTCTAGTGCACTACATCATGTAGAACACTAGATGTAGCGTAGTGTACATGCATATAGGGACGTAGGACCCTAACTTAAACAGAACGCCCTGTTTGTAGTGCCCTAACCTAGTGCACTAGAAGTAGTGTGGTGTAATCGCCGCTTTACTGATTTTAATTACAGTAGCAATGGCAAGACCGTAGCCAAAAGTTTGTTTCGGGGGAAACATACTCTGGACATGAAAGACATCGAAAAAATTTCACCAGGACCCTATTTTTGGTGGACAGACTATATCAAGCGAATCGCTGATCACAAGATCATGTTCAAATTTTGACCTCTAAAGCCCTCCTTGCCTACAGCCGTGAGCAATGAAAGGGGTTGACCTTTTGTACTGCGAAACAAATATTAGTACCTAAATTAGTACACTTAGATAACAAATCAAGTTACGGCATTCCGCGGGCAATCAAACGTCGTGACAAACACGCTGCTTATAACTTGTGTAGTAGGTCATGCGTTATGCACTTCATTTCATGCAATTTTCTACTCGTTACTCGTGACAGACCAACAAACGGTTCATAAATCAGACAGACGTGCGTTATGATTGCGCTCGGTGAAATACTTGATTTGCCTTTTGTTAACTAGGCGTCATGGTTTTACGGTTTCGAAATTCGCTTAAAATCGAACTTTCGCCTAAAGGTGGAAGTGTTGAGTGAGGTAACACTGCAGTCTGTTTAGTAGTCGTAGACGTTTTTCTCAATCGATAGACATACATTGGGTGGATTTCCACACACGCATTCTTGTGCCGTTTGTATCCAGTGTGAGTCGATCGCAAACACTGCCCTTTTCGGTGCTAGGCGTCAATTTGGAACTCCAACGTCTATCAACTCTTCGAGTAATGCGCCCGGCCCATTGTCACTTCAGCTTCGCAACTCGTCCTGTTTGTTTATCTTCCACTATTTGGCAAATGCCTGAAACTCACTCCCACCTGAATTGGCAGGAGTCAAAAAAATTAATGCCATCAAAATGTTCCTTGCCGAGGAAAAGTTTTGTTAAGTTTAGATATTTGCGTGTGACCGAATTAGCACTTTAGTTGATTAGCGTAGTCTTACTCCATCCGTGAATGTGCAGACATACAGTCTGATAGTATCTCAGATCTAGGACATTAACAGTTTCTTATTATGGACTTCCTTAAGTACCTACAATAGATAATTAGTAATAATTTATGTACCGTCCACCACCACTACAATACTACCCACATGAGGCGCAAGACTAGTGAAAACGCCAAGAAATTCTGACGAAGTTACACGTGACCTGCACATGCATTTCTACGATGCGGTCGATGCTGCTGAAGCCACACACAGCCAAAAAATGCTGTTGTGTAAGCTTTGCATTCGTGTACCCTCAAGTTCATTAGAATATATAAATTGGTCCCACAGAAATAACCTGTACGTACATTCGGCGTTCTGGTTTCAATTCAATCGTGTATCGGCATCTCGGATCGGATTTCGGTCGCAATAAATCAAGACGCTAACTGGATCGATTATGTCAAATCGAATGTGTGTATCGTTCTCGAATCGACGCTTTCCTGCAATTAAAGCGTTATGGCATTATTATTAGGCGCGGTTCGCGTTGGGAAAACAAACAGCGGCTCCGAGTCGTCGGGGGTTATTAATGAACTTATCGACGTGTAAGATCTGTGTGGTAGCCAGCTTTCGCTCCCGGAGGCGATTCAGTGATTTATACGCTAACTAGCTGTCCGCTGTGACTTCGCTTGCCTTGCGGAAGTCCGTTTAATTTGTAGCTAGACCCTACTTAGGTATAAGACCTCGAATCGCTACTAAATTCGTTGCTACGCTACTAAGAGCTACTAAGATACGTTGATAAGCTACTTAATTAAGGCACATTAAGGTAAGCGTCCACGGCTCCGCAACTCACGCAATGATCCGCATCATGTCCTGTGGACGCACTTGTAAGACTAATCAAAAGAGATGTGGACTCTTGCCTTTATCTATTTCTAGATAGGCAAGTATTTATTACTTTGATTGTGTTTTATATCGGTTTAAATTCATGTGATTATTTTAATTTTAAGATCGCATATGCATAACAATATTAACAGCAAATATTTATGTTTTTTTTTTTAAATATCTTCTTCCTTTTCGTTTTATGCTTATACGGACCATATTTTCTCTCCATTTTTATACGTACGTCGTACACATATTTGGGATAATTGGCATACACGTGCTCATAATTATTGGTATTTTCATACATACAAGTAATTTAAATTCAGATTGTATGAGCAGACTTAATTGAGTTATAATGAACGCGTGTTTAAAATTTTATTATAGGTGTATGTAAACTTAGTTTTATTACATTCATCTGGTGCGGATCTAGGGAAGTGGGTATGTGGGTTTTGGAATTCCAACTGCGGATGTAGATTCGTTTTATCGTTAGTTGTATTTGAAGTAGGCATGTAATTATATAGTGCTTGACTATAATTATTTGTCTATCTGTTTAGAGCTATAATAGAGCATTATTTATAGACTTGAACAAGTTAAATGAAAATTGTACGCTGTTAGTGTTTGCGGGCAGACTCTACGACTTTCCCATTCAGTTTACTGCATCGAATTAAAAGTCCGAATATAGTTCGCACGTTTGTAATGTCCCAACTATAGCGTAAACGAGATTTGGAGTAACCCTACTGCATAGATACTAGATAAATACTATCGTATCGTGCTGTAGGTACGTTAAGGTGCGTCCAGACTTGAACATTTCACCGAACCGAACAGCGAACATTTCGGCGAACTTGTTACGCTCAATGTGGACGGCGCGCTTGGAGCGCTTGAGATGGGACAGTTCGGCGAAAGTTTCGCCGAACTGTTACGCAGTAACCCATCTCAAGCGCTCCAAGCGCGCCGTCCACATTGAGCGTAACAAGTTCGCCGAAATGTTCGCTGTTCGGTTCGGTGAAATGTTCAAGTCTGGACGCACCTTTATAAACAGCTGCACGGTTCGGTCGCTTGTCGGAATTGGTAAAGAGACAATTATTTTGGTATCGACGAATTATTCCACGCCCGTTATGTTGTACTTGTGCTGTAGCGAAATATAGAGTGACCTACTCAATAAAACGCTATGCAAATTTCGTGATATTGTTAATCTATACTAATAAATAAAATTGAAGTGTCTGTCTGTAATATCGAAATAACTACCTCATATTAAGCTCATATGGTTATTTGAACGCTACCATAACCGAATCACACGTTTTTAAAATTTTTGTCTGTCTGTCTGTCTGTCTGTCTGTCTGTCTGTCTGTCTGTCTGTCTGTCTGTCTGTTTGAACGGGCTAATCTTCGGAACGGCTGAACCGATTTTGACGGGACCTTCACATACAAGTAGAGAATTAACCAGGGAGTAACATAGGCTACTTTTTTAACCGACTTTCAAAAAAGGAGGAGTTGTGTTTTTCTACCTATGTACACCGATATCTCCGAGATTTCTGAACCGATTTGCGTAATTTTTTTTTTTGTCGATAGAGAAACATTGCGACCCTGTTCTATAAAAAATTTGGATTACAACTCCTCAATCCTGATGCTGTAGGGGACCTAATCCCCAAAACTAATGGGTTTTAGAAACTTTCGGTTATTTAAATTGATATTGGGGGTACCAATTAAAGACTTTATCGTTGAATGAACTCGAGTAGGTACATATCCAACTCCTCAACCCTGATGCTGTAAGGAATTGTATTCCGAAATCCTGGGGATCTCACGGGATTTTTCCGTTTTGGGGACGGGTTTCTACAGATAAGCTACTTTTTGTTCTGGAAAATCAAAAGTTCCCACGGGATTTTTAAAAACCTAAATCCACACGGGCGAAGCCGTGGGCATCATCTAGTTTTAAGTAATCTTTGACAAATGGGTTGAAAATTGAAATATAATTCATATTAATTGATAAATTAACATGGTTCAAATTTATGTGTTCTTTTTTCCTTTTTTAATTTTTTAGGTTTGTATAATTATAACATCACATTCAAATTCAACGTCGACGAAGCCGTGGGCAACTGCTAGTATGTCAGAATTTGATAACGTTTATTGTAAACGTAAAGCCAATTAGAAACGCAAACCCTATTATAAATTAAGTTAATGGTAACTCTGTGGAAATAAATAAATTTAGTGAGCGGATATCAGAGAACTTCAATTGCTTTATACTAGTAACTTAATTAAAAAAGGTGTGCAGAAAGCCTCAATTCCCTTACTGATAAAGGTGTGGCGGAAAAGCGGAAACAAAGTCTTATTCAACGCGTTCAGTGAATAAAGTTTACTTGGAAATAGCTACAGTGAATTCTTAATTAGGGTTAGATCCTACTAATATTATAAATGTGAAAGTGTGGATGTTTGGATGTTTGGATGTTTGGATGTTTAGATGTTTGTATGTTTGGATGTTTGTTACTCAATCACGCCGCAACTACTGAACCGTTTTGGCTGAAATTTTGAATGGAGATAGCTTATGCCCTGACTTAAAACATAGGCTACTTTTTATCCCGGAAAAGTATTCCTGTGGGACTAAAATAGATATAATCTTCCAAAAACGCCATAGAGGGCGCTGACTGTTCTTACGTAAATCACGTTCACATAACACATTATTGCAATAGTTTGCTGTGTTGCATGCATTGGCAACACATAGGCTACTTTTTATCCTGGAAAAAATGCGCAGTTCCCATGGGATTTTGAAAACCCCGAAGTCTATATCTACAGCTATAGGTAGATTATTATAGCAAACTTCCTTGATAGAAAGTATAAAAGTTGGAAAAGGGAGCGGGAACGGGAACTGGGAATCAACGATTCCCTCGGGATTTGTTCAAAACCGAAATTCACGCGAGCGAAGCTGCGGGCAGAAGCTATCACACATAATCACAATACCAATCCTACTAATCCTACTATAATATTATAAATGTGAAAGTGTGTGTTTGGATGTTTAGATGTTTGGATGTTTGGATGTTTGTTACTCAATCACGCCGCAACTACTGAACCGATTTGGCTGAAATTTTGAATGGAGATAGCTTATGCCCTGACTTATAACATAGGCTACTTTTTATCCCGGAAAAGTATTCCTGTGGGACTAAAATAGATATAATCTTCCAAAAACGCCATAGAGGGCGCTGACTGTTCTTAGGTAAATCACGTTCGCATAACACATTATTGCAATAGGTTGCTGTGTTGCATGCATTGGCAACACATAGGCTACTTTTTATCCTGGAAAAAATGCACAGTTCCCATGGGATTTTGAAAAACCCGAAGTCTATATCTACAGCTATATGTAGATTATTATAGCGAACTTCCTTGATAGAAAGTATAAAGGTTGGAAAAGGGAGCGGGAACGGGAACCGGGAATCAACGATTCCCTCGGGATTTGTTCAAAACCGAAATTCACGCGAGCGAAGCTGCGGGCAGAAGCTATCACACATAATCACAATACCAATCCTACTAATCCTACTATAATATTATAAATGTGAAAGTGTGGATGTTTGGATGTTTAGATGTTGGGATGTTTGTTACTCAATCACGCCGCAACTACTGAACCGATTTGGCTGAAATTTTGAATGGAGATAGCTTATGCCCTGACTTATAACATAAGGTACTTTTTATCCCGGAAAAGTATTCCTGTGGGACTAAAATAGATATAGACTTCCAAAAACGCGATAGATGGCGTTGACTGTTCTTAGGTAAATCACGCTCACATAGCACATTATTACAATAGTTGCATGCATCTGTATGCGTATGCACTTTTTATCCTGGAAAAATCTACAGTTCCCACGGGATTTTGATAAAAACGAAATATATATCTACAGCTATAGGTAGATTACTATAGCAAACTTCCTTGAAAGTAGGTATAAAGTTTGGAAAAGGGAGCGGGAACGGGAGCCGGAAATCCACGATTCCCTTGGGATTTGTGAAAAACTGAAATTCACGCGGGCGAAGCCGCGGGCAGAATCTAGTCGTTTAGATAAAATTACCGCTACTGGCTTTTACCGACAAAGACTTGGTATAGATTTGCAGGATACTGACTGAATGTTTTGTTATAATGGTTGAATACGAAATGATACAAGTATAAATTAAAAATTTAAAAAACCCCCGACATTCGCCATTTTGTGGTAGCGGCCATCTTGGATTTGCAATAGTGCTATTCTACTAGTCAAGCCCTTTCATTTGATACCCATATTAAGGGAGTTGTGAAAAAATATGTAATCCGCCATTTTGTAGCGGCGGCCATCTTGGACCGATTTTCTTCAAACATAGCTGACAACACTCTCGCCTAATTCACCTTTCAAACAAAAAAACCCGCATTTAAATTGGTCTACCCGTTTGAGCGCCATAGGGGAACAGACAGACACACACACACACACAGACACGTCAAACTTATAACACCCCGTCGTTTTTGCGTCGGGGGTTAATAATCAGATGTGTAGAGCTTTCAACTTACATTCTCAGAATTGTATTTTATATTGTTATCTGTTTGATTTATAGGAGAAAGAGATTTTTCATCTTTATGCTGAAATATTTCATGCATATTAAAAATTAGTTTTCATTATTTCATTATTCATTATTTATTTAAAATAATTCAAATATTTAATTACTGTTTGAAGTTTTTATCAATCCAAATCTGGACGCGTAATTTAAATTAATGTGAAGCTATAAATCAGAACGCAACCGATACACCAAATAATCGCGGAAGCATTTCGAACTAACGTTAATTAAACTGAATCGGTCCATATTATATAGCGAGAAATAATTTTATCAGATTGAGAAGTATCAAAAGAGAAAATACACCCGAGCGGAACCGGGCTCCTAAGCAAATATTGTTATTGAGTGAAAGTTTAAATTGTATGCGAAAAGCTAGTGTTCGTACGTAAACTGCAAAGGGCACCGTGTGACGGGTAGCTTATAGGCAAGGCGACCCTTCACCCGCTGCCGCGATGGGATGAAGATACGTTGCCGGCGATAATTGAAGTTCTGTCGGAGCGAGTTCAAATAGAGCTCAGTTCTAACTTCTAACAACAGACACGTATTGCACGTATTCGAATTAGAAACCGACGTTATTGCCGGAGGCGAAATAAACCGTAATAATTTGTTGTGTAGAAGACTACGTAACAAATTATTGCCTCTGAAATCTAGTCTCAGGTAATTTGATGAAACGTTTTGACATAAAAGTTTATGTTAGGTGATTCAAATATTGCCAATAATAAAACAAGAACAAAAGTTTTGTAATTAAAGATGGGGGACTGTACCAAAATGTTTGTAGTGGTTGTTATGGAGAGGAATAACGATTCAATATCAAAATCTGATTTGAAGAATAAAATTTGATTTTATTGGATCGAAGACGAAACTACGGTGGAAAAGTTTAGGCAAAAACATGTACGGCGAGTCAGAGATGTTTTCTCGACCTTATCGATAGGAAGAACTTCCTTCAGCTAAGGTTGTACACAGGAACCCATTTGGTCTGGTCATCTTAGAATTTAGATAAAGCTCCGTAAGCGTGATTGAGAATAAATCACGGCGACATCTAGTTCGTCAGTAGTAAGTTGCTTTTTCGCAGCTTGCAATTTCTGTAGATCAGTAGATCCTTCGTATGTGGTCCATATTGCACCACTAAGTCTTGTATGTGGATGACGCCGCAATAGTTATTTATGCAACTGTTGTGTAATAAGGGGTATTAAAACACGAATGTGGGTTTATCACATGAGGCGAAGCCGAATGTGGGTTTATCACATGAGGCGAAGCCGAATGTGATAATAGTATCACATGAGTGTTTTAATACCTAATTATCAACAGTTGCATACAAGACTTTATCTACACCCATAATATGAATCTATACTAATAAATAAAATTGAAGTGTCTGTCTGTAATTTCGAAATAACTACCACATATTAAGCTCATATGGTTATTTGAACGATACCATAACCGAATCACACGTTTTTAAAATTTTTGTCTGTCTGTCTGTCTGTTTGAACGGGCTAATCTTCGGAACGGCTGAACCGATTTTGACGGGACTTTCACAGACAAGTAGAGGATTAACCAAGGAGTAACATAGGCTACTTTTTTAACCGACTTTCAAAAAAGGAGTTGTGTTGAAATCGGTAAATACAGATGTTAAAAACGCCCTGATAGGTATTTTCGCTGCGCGCGATCGCGACGGCCGACGCTCGCGCTCCCCGCGCCGCGCCCCTGCGCTCTGCGCCCGCCGTACGCGGTACCGCGGTACGCCGCCGCGCGGCGGGGGGCGGGTGGACCAGAAATCTATTTATCCCTCAGGATTTGTGAAAAATCGAAATTCACGCGGGCGAAGCCGCGGGCAAAAGCTAGTCCTCTATAAGATTCTAAAACAGTTAGCTTACTGCTAAACCCCCGACATTCGCCATTTTGTGTTGAAGCCATCTTGAATTTGCATTGTGCTATTCTACTAGTCAAGCCCTTTCATTTGATACCCATATTGAGGGAGTTGTGAAAAAATATGTAATCCGCCATTTTGTGGCGGTCCAATTTTCATGAAACATAGCTAAGAACACTCCCGACTAATTCACCTTTCAAACAAAAAAAAAACGCATTCAAATCGGTTTACCCGTTTGAGCACTACGGTGGAACAGACAAACAGACACACACACACACACACTCACACACCCACACCCACACCCACACCCCCATCCCCACCCGCGCATTCAAACCGGTTTGAGCGCTACGGGGGAACAGACACACACACACACACACACACACACACGCCCACACCCACCCCTCACACCCACACTCCATCCTCACCCCCGCATTCAAACCGGTTCACCCGTTTGAGCGCTACGGGGGAACAGACAGACACACACACACAACACACACACACACACACAACACACACACACCTACAACCGCATCCACACCCAACTCACGCCCAACCCACGCCCACGCCCACGCCCACACCACCATTCCCACCTCCGCAATCAAACCGGTTCACCTGTTTAAGCGCTACGGAGGAATAGACACACACACACACAGACACGTCAAAAAAAAATTTTGTTAAGGTTAAAAACGGATGATGTAATATTGCACCGAATTTCATTACATCACTCGTTTGGATGATGTAATGGTTCTTACAACATTGGGTGTTCTAAAGTTGGCTATAAGCTAACTGTTTCAGAATCTTTTATAGAGGATTTAAAGCATGGGTGTAGATAAAAGTATTAAAGATACGTACCCCCCTGATTGACCAGTCAGTCAGAGGAGAAGCAACTGCAGATCCTGAAGAACTTAGTAATTAAAAGTTATTCGTTACAAAGCAGGTGTTTAAAGAACGGTACCCTACCTGTGTGATAATAAATGTCATGCTGTGATAATAAATGACACTCGTGTTCTCACAACTGTAAAGCATTAACACAAGGAAGTGAATAACGTGATCAAGTGATGCGCTGTGAATCCACAGACGGATCGTTTACATGACACGTAAAACGAACAACCATTATCCCGCTGTGGTCAGCGCTTGCCACAGTGTGGCTGCAGTTAAGGTGATCGCACACCAAAGGATGACCCACATGACCCATTGGAGGTCCATGAGAAGAGACCCCATGCAGGCTTTGGGAGTCTGTTTCTACATTGAAATAGTATTCTACAGTGAAATAGTGTTAACAGAGCGCTGTCCTTTTTTTTTTATTAATAAACGACCAAGCGGGTCACCTTATGTTAAGTGATTACCGCCGCCCATGAACATTTGCAACACCAGAGGAACCACTAATGCGTTGCCGGCTTTTAAGGAGTTTGTTGATCCGCCCCTTGAATAACCCTATGTCAAAGTTATGTGGGAACACCTCCGAAGAGAGTTGATTCCACAATTTTTGAGTGCGCGGAAGAAATGACCTCGCACAAAACGCGTCCTAAACTCCGTGAGGTGGTTTCGCGTTATTGGTCCCGGCTGCAAGCGAACAATATGATTTACAGAACACACCGAGGTTTTGAGAATTGTTCTCAAAAGTATTTGTCGTAGCCCATTGCGGCTTCAGAGTTGAAGGCACTTGAAGGCTTATTTTGTATTTCAATGGCTAGAAAGTATCCAACAAATGTATCGGCGTTATGGTGTCCCTGTCTCCATGCCATCCCTAGATCGCTTTCTATCATCGAGATTCAGTGCGAGTGTGGAGTACGATAGCTTTATCTTATCGAATATCGGTTTCTCCCAGTGAATAGTTTATTCAGCTCTAATAACACATTTTCACACCGCCTGTATGCTGCTGTTTCCACTCGTGTTTAGTACTGAAAAATCCTCGATTGTGAGACCGTGTGCAGTCTACTTTAATTCCGTTGTCTCTCCTATGCCTGGCTCTAGAGCATCGCCTTCGGCAACGCAAGCGGGTATTGTCGGAGATTTTTGCCATATTACGATATCGCATACTGCATGCCAGAACCGAGAACCGCTTTCACGGTGCTTTCTAAATTTGCAAAAAGATAATTTATTCGCCCTGAGGCGATTTTTTGCGTTATGACTTTGAGCTAATTGGAAATATTGGGACAGTATCAATTTTGTCCTGTCGATACTGTCAATTTGTGGCATTATTTATAGTATCAATTTAAGGTGATCTATTTTGTTAGTTTTGTTACTCGACTGCGCGAGATAAAATATAGAGGGTTATGTTTTTCACGAATCTCTGTGTATGTATGTACATATGTGGGATTCTTCATACGAACGAAGCATCCCAACAGCCTGGATGTATCAATTAGGTACCTGTCGATTCATCTAAGTAGAGCGATGATTATTTATTGGCAATTTAATTTTGTTTTAATACTAATCTTTGGGGTTTCAAAATTCGTTTCAATTTAAGTAGATTGAAACTTAACAAATATTTTATGGATTTTTCCATTTTAGGATTCCGCACCCAAAGGGTAAAAACGGAGTCCTATTAATATCACTCTACTGTCTGTTTGTCTGTCCGCCTGTCACAGGTCTCTAGCTCGTAGACGAAATCAGTTACAAACCTGATTTTTTTATATTTGGCGTAAAACGTTGACCCAAAACCAAATATTGAATTAGAAATTGAATTAAATTATTTTTGTCAGTTCGTATTGCTTGATAAATTGCTTTGGGGACTTCTCTACGATACGGTAACACTAAGTTTTTTTTTTTATAGTTATGATGATATAAAAAAACGTTGCCCCAAAAAGTTTTATATAATAAGTGATCTGAGATCTAGTAACAAAAGCCTGTTTGCTTTGATTAATAACATCGATAGTGGAAATTATTCTTGCTTACTATTAAATTTGTTTTAGTCATACGCTTACGAGCTAACTTGGTACTAAGACCAACGTTATTATGAACCTGTTTCTGTGCCGTTTTATTGCTTATTCTCAGTTGGGGGTCGATGGTATCATTTTGTACGCATTATTGAAGCTTAACCAGAATTTATATAATCGACGGGAAATGTTTACGCATTGTAGTAAGTATTCAGATAAGTTTTACTGGTCTGTAAAGGTGATCGCATACTACGAAATGTCCCGTAAGAGTCCCAGATGATGAAATAACTTGACGATTCGATGTACCCATTAAAGTACAAACCCATTTAAATGACAATTATACAAACCCTTAGTCCTAAACCCATAGCCCTAATCGGTTTCTACTCAGCATGATACCTAAACGCTAAATCGCTTGGCGGTGCGTGTTCGCCCATTGGAAACTAACCACGGTCGAGTTTAGAAATTATAAATAACCAAATTGCCTCTGCCGGGAACCGAACTCGGGACTTCGCACGTATAAGACCTAGCGCCCGCCACTGCGCCATGGAGGTTATCGCCACTCTTGCACCTCTTCTGGCTGGCCGACTGTCTGAAAATGACAGCTACATTGTCATAGTCGCATTCACATCTGATTGGCCAACACTCTCTCGCTATCGGCTAAAACGCATTGTTGCCGTAAGAGTACCATAAATAATTCAGCCAATCATAATTGAGATTGCAGTGACGTTTGACACAGTTTTTCTGCAATCGACCCGCGGATCGTTCGACCCTGTGGCCTGTGCGATCACCTTAACACAATACATGCATATCATTATTGAAAGGCTGGACGACGATAGCGTTATCGTATCGAATATCGATTTCTCCAGCGAACTGTTTATTCAGCGGCCTCCCCAATAACGTGTGGTACGTAGCATTGCCATGGCTACCGATAATGGTATCAGAAAAAAATATCGACTCCCCTGCCGTGCTTTATGTGATCTGACACGGAAAATGCGGGTCATGTGATACATATCAGTGTAGGAATTTACTAGGGCGTGTAGATGGTACGTAAATACGAATAATGGGACCGATTAGGGACATAACACTTTCGAACCGTAAAATGGTTGCATTGTGGACATCGTTTGTGGGTACTTCTATGTGCGAGGTAAGGGTTTGTAACCGTTTGGATTCGGTTACTATTTATCTCATATTTTAGCCGTAAAAGGTGCAGTGCATGTGCGCTAACACAAGTGCACGCTCTATTCCCTCCCTCTCATAGTCCGATGGAAGAACTGCAAAGACATCAAGTGCAAGCTTGTGCACGGGTTGTGCAACAACTGTGGGCTGCAACAGAGAATTTTTTGATGAACAACAAAATAAATCATTAAGTTGGACCTGGTCAAAGTCGGAACCTCATGATCTGCCTCCGAACAAGCTGGCCAATTCACCAGGATGACTAAACATGACCAACGAGTAATCTCCAACAAAATTTCCTTAAAAAGTTTCTAGTTTAACTTTCTTAAAATATTGTTTGACATAATGATGTTTTGATGTTTTTGCTCGCTTCTTATCTAACACTAATAATACTTGTTTTAACATTTCAAACACACGTTTCGTTAGTGCAGTGTATTGTGTTTATATTTTGTATTTTTTAGCTTCTTTTATGTAAGTATCTATTTATACGGACCACACCTACATCACGACGTTTAAAATGTCGCCAAATTCAGTGGTTAAATATGTGAATGGTTTCGCGCTGCACTTATCCAAAGTCGTTTTCTCGCGGCTCATGATTTTTTTTAAATGTTAATCATGTTAAACATGTTTTATCTTTTCCCCTCTCTCCCCTCAATTTTAATTGAGCGTAATGCTTCTATTAGAAATGGGCATGGCATTAGTGCAACGGGTGGGATTCGATAAGATTCATCGATCTTCTAGTTTCAGAGGTCCGCTTCTTGCCCGTCGAGCTGTTGAGACTGGAAGTTTTTATTCCATTTCTAAATGGAACTTTTGTTGTTGTTTTTTTTTTTGAGTAACTTTAACTTTTGTTTGAGCGTTTGTGGCCGCAATATCGTTGGCAGTGACCAACGCGACTGCGAAGTGTGTTGCATGCGAATGGTATCGTCATACAATTTTGTAGTGTGGTTGTGGCAGTTGGTGGCAGTGGCACGTATGACAGGATCCAGTAACGGTGTATGTTTTAATATTTGAGGCACGTATCCATTCCTTTTTATCTCGTACGCTCGTTTTATCAACAGCAGTCATAAATCTGCGTGGTTTCGTGTTGCTATCGCGATCTGTATTAGTCTGGCCGTAATTCAACGCCGTTACATAATTACCGGGGGCTCCCGGAAAGTTCGCGTAATAACAGGCCACGGTTTAATTGACGTGTAATTGCTTGGATCTAGGCCCTTGACGGTTGAAAAGCGCAGAGAGTTGTCGTACAGAATACTTAGAGGTGGTAATGTCCAAGCACATTTGCTTTCTTAGCCTCTACTTTGCCGGTGAAGTTTCAGCAAAATGATTTGTAGGTTTTGACGACCTCCCTTGCGCAGTAGTGAGCGCTGTGATCTTATAAGTTAACTCTTAAAAAAATGTAGCCCTAGTAAATTTATTTAGTTCCCTTACTTCTTTGTACTGATGGGGGCGCTTTTTTGACGGTCCTGATGTATGAGGTCTGTATCTCTATGGTCTATAACTCAATGTAAGAGCATTTCTAAAACAATGTGCACATGTTATTATAGTAATCCCACAGTTTATTGCCAGTTCATCTCGGTAAAATTTGACGTCACAAATGCTAAAAGCAGTTCAGGAAGGTGTCTGTGTAAAATTACGTGATATTTTATGCCTGTTCATACTTGTAGCTATTAATATCAAGTTAGGATCGTGAACCAATTACGCTATAAGTACTTAATTAGCATAGACTTCAGCATTCAAAATTCAAAGCGCGAAGAAGAAAAAACTTAAAGAACTTTTTTATTTGGACATTTTTCGTGACTGACTATAGTTTTCAAGTAGGTTGTAGCATGTGAAAAAAATACAACCTTAAAAGATATTAATAAAATTAATGTTCAATCTAGGCTTTTTCTCTCCTTTTTTTAATTCTCCATTTACACAATAGTCATAATATTTCAAATACAGTATGCAATAATTTATTAAACCTTAATCTTACCTGTTTAAACGGTTAAAAACACTATATTTCATATCCTCTTGTTCTCAGAACAGGCATTTGATTTAATAAAATCTAGATAAAAATTATTCTCTCGATACCATTAATTTTCAATTCAGACAGTTTCTTTCCTAATTACACGCTTGTCGTAATATTTATTTATTAAACATACCCGTTCAGGCCTGGTAAAAGCGCATTTAATTCATTTCCCCTTGATGCTATCGTAGCAGGCATTTGATTTAATAAAATCTAGATCTTAGACACCGTTCCAGTGCGACCTAAATTGTTTTGACCGCCTCTTTACAATCTTGTATCACAGCCGACCGTCACAATCAAGCGATTATTTCTCATAGTTTCTACCGTAAATCGACTCTGTTATACAATGGGCACGGCCTTACTGCAACAACCCTTTCTGCTAGTTAATTTGATCAAACGATCAAGTTGAATATGCAAAAATATATCAAATGTTTTGTTAATGTGTTGCTATACTTTTCTATCATCATTATTCAAGTTGACGTGAGAGACAAGAAACAAGCAAATTATAGAAAATTTCTCACAGAAAACCTTGAGCGGCGCGCTTTAGCCGATGCGTTAGACATTTTAAAGTTTACTTTTTTCACAGGTAAGAGAGACGAGAAGCGGCGTGTTTATCTTTAGTCAGCTAAGGAAAAATAGAATGTATTGGGTAGCGTAGCAGAGACGTATTATTTTTCTGTACATTCGAATTCGTGGACGGACCTTTGGTAGAATTTTACGTATGACACTAGCGCGCAATGGCGAGTTGAGCGTCCATATTGATACTTTGAAGTTTCTTCTAGCTACCGAGTGTTTTCATTCTCCTTAGAAGAGTTATTACGTATTGTAAATTGCTATAATTTTACACGGTCCTGCTTTTAAACACGAGTTTATTTTTGTTTCTGACGAATGAGGAAACACTTGACGTATTCCGGTGCAGTAGGTATAGTTTGTTTTATTTCAAACCCAAGTATGCTCAATGAGTCTGAGCTGAGTATGAATTTATTGAATTTTAAAATTATGATATTATTCATTCCTAAGATGAGCCGGGAATCGAACCCGGAATCCTCTCAATTATGAGACCATAGCACTTATTATTGCGACATGAAGGTCGACAAAATACTTATAGATTTTGGTAAAATTAAATTTCGTATAGTCATTAGTAAAGGAGAATGATCAACCCTGACCCAAGCATTTACACAAAATGTAATTTACTAAAAATTATCTTACGAATATATGACAATTTGAAAATTAATAATTATTAATGCTAAAGCTGCTTTTAAAAAAATGCAATAAAAAAGGAATTCAACCGTCTCTTCCTGTTTCTCTGGCACGTCTGGTGGCCATTTGCATTACTTTCTACGCATACATGCCCAAACAAAAAGTTTTGTTGTTAAAAAAAATCATGTCACTTGCAATAAAACAGATATTAATTATATTAATACATTATTCTATTTATTTGTTGTAAATCGTACAATATGATTAAAGTAAATAAGCAATAATTAATAATATTATTTTGTTGTAATATTGTTTTAACTTCGTTGCGTTTTGTGCAATGGACAATATTCCAACTACAACCTTCTTGATTTTGTGTAACGAAACTTATTATATTTCAAGATGCCAATGTGACATTGTCACTGTTTTAGTTATGTGTGACGCTAGTGACGTCTAGTCTGTTTACATTTTGAATGTTTATTGTAGCGCAGCGGAGACCAATATTAATTCTATGGTTTATTGTTTTTCCTTACCAACGACTTTTGCTATATTATACGGATTCGATCTCGCCTACTCGCCGACTTCACGCTTTTCTACGGATTCTGATTTTTGTTCGTGATTTGGATAACATTGTTGAGGTGCATTAAATGTCAGTTGAATGTAAACATGATGCCTTTGATATGATGCTAAGACATGATGTGTCTTCGTTAGATTCTACATTGCAAACTACTCTCAACATGGACATCGTTGCAACAGGTATGTTAAGTATAGTGCGCGCTAAACAAATAGTTCAAATCGGCAGGAACGATACATGGCTTTCCTTACTAGTTTAACAATCATAAACTACACATAACCTAGAATCATTTTCAAACTTAAACTAAGATTTATTCAAAAACGGCAGCTCCTAGAGGTATTAAAATGGTGTGTTTGGTTATCAGGAATAAATCTGCAATAAATGCTGCATACAACACGCTTGTAAACGACTGGGTTACACGCCCATAGAATTTTGGGCACTCTCCTTTGTAACTACGTAAATCTTTTTTAGTATAATTTTTCATTTTGTCTTTACTATTTATCTACAACAATTATTATCGTGTACCTAATCGTAGTACAAGGTTAAACCCTTTATAATCCGTGCATCCGGTGTAGAAGTCATTGTGCATGCATCCTGTCTCTCCTCGATTCAATTACGTTTACGACCTATTACTTGTCGATTGTTGACGATAAGTTCCTGTAAGTAATTCTATTGTGGGTACTTGTTTGGCATCGTTATCATAACATGAAAAACGCTAGTACAAAGTAATAGTAGGGAAATTATTACTTTGTACTAGCGTTTTTAGGGTTCCGTACCCAAAGGGTAAAAACGGAGCCCTATTAATGTCACTAGGCTGTCTGTCTGTCTGTCCGTCTGTCCGCCGGTCACAGGTCTCTAGCTCACAGACGAAATGAGTTTACAAACCTGAAATTTTGGTATTTTGTGTAAAACGTTGACCCAAAATCAAATATTGAATTAAAAATTGAATTAAATTATTTTTCAGGGGGGCTCCAATACATGAGAAAGGAGCCAGAAAACAATTTTTTTTCTTACCCTAGCTTGTGGGGTATCAATGTTTAGAGCTCATTGAGTACAGTAAGAATATATTTTTTTTTAATTTTTGCTCAAAAAATAAGGAAATGGGGGGCCATCAAAGTTGTCAGTTTTAGACCATTTTTGTGACGGGAGCTATCTCAAAAGTAAATCAAAACTCGAGTGTAGTTGTCAATATGGTTCTAGCCTGAATACGATTGACCAACAGTCATTTGTCGGCAATTTTCCGTTAGCACGGAGTCATCACAGCGTAATGCGCTCACGCATATGTCACCCGGTTCTGCATCGTTGCCTTCAGATCATACCGTTATAATTGGGACTGTGGTAATATCTAGCCACTGTGCGTTACCGTGGCCCATGATTAACTCGTGTAATACACACTAATAAACTGTAATTATTTTCTCACAAACATGTTATCTAACGTTGATCTCTTCTATTATAAAATTTTATATTTGTGTTTCGAAACTTTCGCAGTTTCAGTCTAGACTTAAGACCCCTCTCCCAGTTTGACGCTATGGAAGTTTAGGTATCTAACGGCAGGTAGGCTGGCGGCCAGTTACACGGACGACTACTTGGATATATCGCGACTATGACTATAGTTTTGGTACTTGTATTAAATATTAATTTATAAATTATTTATTTGATATTGTAGTATTATATATTATATATTTACTATAAAATATTTTTAAAATGACTTCGCGTGGGACTTTATCGAATAAGTATTTCATTAATCTACGTTCAACTTACAAAACAAAAGCGACCAGGATAATATGATGTTCTTCTCTATAATGACTTTTAATGACAGACAAAAATTTTAAAAACGTGTGATTCGGTGATGGTACCGTTCAAATAACCATATGAGCTTAATATGAGGTAGTTATTTCGATATTACAGACAGACACTTCAATTTTATTTATTAGTATAGATTATCTCGCAACTTGGCAACAAGTTTAAAATCTCTTAATTATTTCTCCAAACCTTTTGATTACTATTAAAGTTTAGTAATTAAATGTTCGAATTTTAAACGACCACTTTATAAGTATTCTTCATGTATTAGAAAGCTAGATTGTATTTACTTTTGACGTATAAAATGAATCTAAAACATTAACACCTGAGGAAACCAGTCTAGAATTGTTTGAACACCTTAAACGCAGAAGCCATTCAAAAGCCATATTTGTAGACGGGAGGCTCGACAAATGGTGTTTATAGAAAATTTGCATCGACTCTGGCGATCACATTGAAAACGATTTGTGGAATTGTTAACCTTTCAAAAGGCTATTTGCTTTCTTTAGCTATAGTCATTGTAGAAGCATTACTGTTTATTTCAATTGACTGTTTATTTACTTCTTTAATGGAAAACGTACACTACAATTTTATTGGTAGGAACGGCATTCTGAAGCAGTGGTAGATTCAATTAACGATTCAAAAATACTTGTAAAAGTTTATTTGAATAAAAAAACTTTTCTATTCTATTCTGTTTTTATAGTTTGCAGTTTTAATTAAATATTATTTTAATGTTCACGTAGGTAGGTAGGTAATGTAATGTTATAAACATCATTAGAAGACCTTCTGGTTTTTGTGCTGTTTTTTAGACGTTGAAGCATTTAAAGACTATTGTTATGCTTTATGATTTAATACAAAACTAGCATTATATTATTAACTCTGTGTTTATTTTATTGGTCTGTTAGTTTCGTCTTTGTAAACTTTATATATTTTCTATTAGTTTATCTAACCATTTATCGACCATTTATAGACCTAATCATTTATCGACAGCCAAAATACTATAATATTCACTATTGTATATTGGTTATTAAGTTTTTTTTAATATTCAAAGATAAACCTATTTACTTTGAATGATTGAAACTTGAACTGGTTATTATATTATTGAAAGTTATGGCCTCTTACTTCCCTGTTGAAAAATGATAATTTATGCTCATTTCTTTCCATAAATACCTACTTTCCTGTTTCTTTAAAAATTTGAGTATGCCTATAACCATTATTTACACTCAAAGTACTATATATACTTTCGAATTTCAGTGGCAACTATAAATAAATGCCAACAATTACAGTCAATTTGTTTAACAACCACGCATAAGTAGTAAGTACTTGTTATATTGGTACTCTCTCTTCAAATAAGAGAGTGTAAGCAAAATATAGGGCTCTCTTACACAATATCGTTGTTTCCTTGTTATTAATGATACCTTAATTCGGCACGGTAGATATAAACGCATGGCTTTATGCAAGTTTTCCGCGTTCGGTGATGGCTTAAGCCTGTAACACACACAATGCACAACTTCTAATACAAGGAAGTGTATGACGGCTTTAAGATAAATCACCAAGTTTAGTACCTACTGGCTCACGCCTTCGTCGGTATGCGTTACGATTTACAAAAAATCTTTTCTTCATATAAGCTTCTTTAAAATTCCTTTTCACCACTTTAGGGATGGAATTTCAAAAAATTAATGTCAATAAACCTCAGAGTAATATATATGCTTTTAATTTTTTTTCTGTCCTTTTGTCGCTTGTGATGTTATTTATAGCTTTATAATGCCATGTTCCCGTCTAATGAGCAATCTTAAACTTCTTTTTTTAGGTATTTGAATTCTATTTTTGCTGTTGAATTTTCCCGATCAGATTTAGCTTTTGAATTAAAAAAGTCTTCTATTATCAATAAGTTGTAGATTTTAAAGTCCTTGAATAATATATAAACATATTTTTAATCCTACGCACGCCGCGTTTATTATGCTAATGCGAGCGTTCGATGTGACGTCCTGAACTCCTGAAGTGCAATTTCCGTTGTGCGTTGTGTTTGTTTCAGCCTTTAAAATAATTAGCCACGCCCCTGCTTTCCAGTTGCTTCGGTTCCTGATGTTGAGTTGTGCGTTCTTACGTTTATCTCTATTAGAAATAATGGCTCCTCATTAAAATAATCCTTTCATTTATGCAATTGATGCCATCAACTTGATTTGCATTAAGTATCGTCAATTAACTTTATGTAATTTTGCAGCCTATTTATTAATTTTCTATGCGGTGTACCTACCTATTTAGAAAATTAATTGGATACTTTAGAAATATGTACATTTATTAGATTAGAATGATATTTACATCTATACTTATCTATACTCTATACTAATAAATAAAATTGAAGTGTCTGTCTCTAATTTCGAAATAACTACCACATATTAAGCTCATATGGTTATTTGAATGGTACCATAACCGAATCACACGTTTTTAAAATTTTTGTCTGTCTGTCTGTTTGAACGGGCTAATCTTCGGAACGGCTGAACCGATTTTGACGGGACTTTCACAGACAAGTAGAGGATTAACCAAGGAGTAACATAGGCTACTTTTTTATCCGACTTTCAAAAAAGGAGTTGTGTTGAAATCGGTAAGTACCTATGTTAAAAAACGTACTGTAGGTATTGCGCGACGGCCGACGCTCGCGCCACACTCGCGCTGCACGGAACTCCCCGCGCCGCGCCGCGCGCCCCTGCGCCCGCCACACGCGGCACCGCGGCTCAGAGTACTGGTAGTATATAGGTAGTACCTACTACCTACCTACCCAAGTTTATTTTTATTTTTAGTAGGTACTGGCGTTAATTCCAACTTAAGTAAACCTAGATACTTATCTAGGTAGGTACTTAATCTTTTTTTAAGCTTGCATTTAAAAAACCGAAATTTACGCGGGCGAAGCCGCGGGTAAAAGCTAGTAATATTATAAAGCTGAAGAGTTTGTTTGTTTGAACGCGCTAATCTTAGGAACTACTGGACCGATTTCAAAAATTCTTTCACCGTTGGAAATGTACGTGATCCCTGAGTGCTATAGGCTATATATTATTGTTGGATGACCTTGAAGAATAACAACACGTAGACTGATTTTACAAGTTTATTCACCAATTTTTGTGGGACGATTGATTCCCTCTTTACAACTACCGTGCTTTATATAATCTCGTCATGGATAAAACTAAGCTATTTCATAACAATGTCATGATATTAGTTCATTCATTAAAATTCATCATTGGAACAACTTAATTATTTAAAATATAACCAAGCAAACTAAAATACTACTTTGATAAACATTTTACGGAATTTCAACTATTATCGATCTTAATAATTATATTAAATTAAATTATTATACATTTTACGGTTACGCATTTGATTGAATGGTTGACTTAAGCATTAATACAATGTTATACATTCAATCAATATGTTTTCTTAATATAATATTTCATAAACTCTGTTAATTATCTATATTAGTGTACAATTCATTTACATTATTCATCATTATTTACCTAATCTCTAACATTCGGCCTTCCTGACAACTATAGTTTGTCCTCAAACTTAAATACATATAAAGAAGGCATTATTAATCGATAACTTGAATATCACATTCATTTAAAAACATTATAAGTTACATCATTGCGGTATGTGTATCAATCTAATTTCTAACATTCGGCCTTCCTGACAACTATAGTTTGTCCGCAAACTTAAATACATATAAAAAAGGCATTATTAATCGATAACTAGAATATCGCATTCGAATTCAAACATTATAAGTTACATCATTGCGGTATGTGTATCAATTACATCATCATAGGTTTTAGTATCAATCATTCGATTTTAGAATAAACTAATCTTAATCTTAATGCATTTATCTCTTATGTAAAAATCATTTATCATGTCTCTTTTATCATTTAGATTAAACTAATCTTAATCTAAATTCATTTATCTCTAATGTAAAAATCATTTCTCATGTCTTTTTTTATCATTTCTCTTTTATCATTTCTCTTTTATATAATTTATCATCTATACAGCTTATCGTCTATACAGCATATCGTCTATACAGTTTCGGTTTAAATAAATTTACTGTCTCAAAAGAATATTATACAAATATATTCACTTAGAAGACGAGACAAAGGCAAACAGATTTTACAAAATTAAATTATTGCAATACGGAGCGTAAAACAATTTGTAATAAAAGTGGGTAGGTTTCAAATACTTGGTACCATCACAACAGAATCGATTCAAGCCGCGGCTATGTTACTGAATCGTCACGTCAATTCATAGATAGCTCATAACTAGATGTGACCCAATAAATTCAATATTCTTAATTCGTAAAAAAAATATTATGTAATAAGTATGTTTTAAGTTTCACAAAATAGTTTTTAAGCATTTTTTAAAAAGGATGTACACTTTTACATTCTTTTATATTTTTAGGCAGTTTATTATATATCTGAGCACTTAACAAACGTAATATTTCTCTTACCATAGTTAGTAATTCTTGGTGGGCGTAAGATTATGTTATTAGCACTTCTCAAAATTAGTAAATGCGGATATTTGTTTTTTTCTGGTAAAGGTTATGTTTGAATGTATTTCTTTTGACAAAATTTTTCGTATTAAAATGCAAGTGTAATATTTGTAAGTATTTGTTATATTCAATTTTTTTTCTTTATTCATTTTTTTCTGTTGATGTTAACAAAAATCATAATGAAATAGTACTTTTATTAATTTATTTTGAGCCGTTTAGTTTAGCCGTGGTTTAGCCAGGTAGTTGTAGATTATGTAGCAGACTTGTGGTAGCCAACGGACTATGCTGTGGAGAGCTACTGTTAAAGATACTAGCTTATTTCTGATATTTAAAATATGTGATTTCCATGTGACTTTATTGTCGATTGTTAAACCTAAATACTTCTCGCAATCTGACCTATTGATGATAATGCTATTAATTTTTGGTGGTTCAAAATCATTAATTTTTTTTTTATATTTTTAGCTGCAAATATTACATAATGAGTTTTATTTACGTTGAGGGTTAGCAAGTTACATTGAAACCAGATATTAAGTAAATTAAGATCATTTTGGGCATCTTTAATTAGGTTTTCAATTTTATTCCCATGATAAAATAAGGTGGTATCATCAGCATAATATGGTGATAATTCGTCTTTTAGTTCATGTTTTATTCATATTATTTATATAGATCAGAAAAATTATGAATCGAAGTATCGAGGCTTGAGGAACTCCGTAAGTTATTAGTTTAGGACTGCTGATTATTTAAATAAGATTCAAAAATTAAGTATCTTGTGGCTAACCGTATCAAACGCTTTTTTTTTTAGATTTATGAATATTCCAAGAACAATTTTTTTTTCGTCTATATTGTTTATTTTATTTTATTTTAGATACTAGGTCAACAGTTGCTGATAACGTATTTAATTTTGCTCTAAATCCATATTGTTTTTGATACAGAAAATCAATAGAAATGAAGTAGGATTCAAGTCGATTATAAATAATTTTTTTTTTTTTTCGATAATTGCTCGGGTCCGATTTTGTTCCAGAATTACAGATAGGCGTTACTTTAGCTATTTTTAGAGACGCAGGAAAAGTACCATTTTCTAAACAGGAATTTATACATAGAGTTAGTTCCTCAGCTATTGAGTTTTTGATGAACTTTATTACCTTCTAATGTTTATGCTATCGATACCTGAACTAGTGTTAGTATGTAAGTTATCTATTACTTGAATTATTTCTTTCATCTTTGTTAGTTTTAATTTATTAAGCCCACAGTTAGGATTGTCGTTTATATCATTTGTACGTATATGGTTTATCGTTTATTGTTCATATTGTTTATCGTTTTAAATCGTTTATTGTTTATGTCGTTTATTCATATATGTCTTTTATAGTTAATGTCAATTATCATTTATCATTTATATTTAATTTCAATTATTATTTGTCATTTATATTTAATGTCAAGTCAATTATCGTTTATGTTAATTTTCGTTTATGTCAATTATAATAAAAATCCACTTCACTACATAGTTATAAAACAAAGTCGTTTTCTCTGTCCCTATATCTCTATGTATGCTTAAATCTTTAAAACTACACAACGGATTTTGATGCGGTTTTTTTTTAATAACATCCATTAAATACTTAGTGGAGAAATACTGTTATTTATGAAGATTCTAATGTGATGTAAATAATTACATTTTTTCCGCTTACATTGCAAACGCAGGCTGAACCCTACGAGATTTATCAAAATAATGTACTAAGTATTGTACATATTGAAAAGGTCTACAGAAAACTGCACTATGGTATATGTCAATCTCTTATGGATACCCCACAATAAAATTTTTTTTTTGTCATTTACTTTTTACAACAAATAATGGCTAATTTTCGAAGCGATTTTAACCAATACAACATTAATCCTTATCTAATTAAATACCTTAAATACATTGTTTATTTAATATAGATTTATATGGCCCTTCACAGCATATGATTTAAATGAATATTTTCGAAGATATTACAGATAAACCAGATATCCACGATTCCTTCAGGATTTGTGAAAAATCGAAATTCACGTGGGCGAAGTATATAATTTCCTTTAATTATTATTATTTCATTCTCTTATACAATTTTATATTTTATTAGTCTTTCCAAACATTCCCTTTTTTTCTTTACATCTCATGTCTGCCATTTCAATTCCTATCTAAAGCTCTTTTTTTTCGAATTGTCAGATCAATAATCATAAAAATACCTTAATTCAACAAAAGGAGGTCATATTGCAATATTAAATTCACAACGAACCTAACACAACTACAGTTTATATCAATTGTCGTTTATATATTTTTTTTTTATTATTTTATTTAAATTGATGTTTATATTTCGAACTATCACGGTCAATAAATGTACCAATCCAAGTTTGTATCTGATCTACAAGCCAATGTATTGCAATGACACTTCATATATCATTTTCTTATATCTTTATAAGGCCCTGAATAGACTTAACAGTTTCTTATTTTACCTATTTAGGAGCATTGAGCATCAAATATTATTCGGTTATAATGCTTCACCTGTCCTTTGGGATCTAAACATAGCAACCGCATTCCACAATGTGTTTAATATGTGAAATATTACAAAATGTTTCAAACTCAATGATGTAAAACCGTGAACACAAAGTCAGAGAAACTTCATTCAAAATTGATCTACTGTCACAACACTGGTTCTTTTGTATCATCAATTTAATAAGTCCATAAAAGTGAGGTAATGGTGATAATTACTTAAGACTTCAAATTAAAACTACGAGATTATCACCACCTCACAATATGGTTCAGTATAAATGATTTGAACTATTGGCTTATTTAGAATTATCTAAGTCCATGGCTTTTTTTTTGTCGTTAAAATAATATCCCTCACGCACTATCTTTAACATTAAGATTTAATAAGATTTTTCAATTAGTTTGCGTAATATGTAATAATAAATGTATGTGCAAAAATATAATTTTCAAATTTTCAAACTGTTGTCAAATATACATTATGAAGCTATATATATTTCAACTCATTTAGGTTACAGAAAAATAACCGTTAACAATTTCGAGTCTTTGCAGTAACTTCTAACTAACTTATAAAAACAATCACCTGTTTTATCGGAAATGTTACAAGCATTTAGCCATATAACCATTTTGTAATAATATTCATTACTTTCTAAATGAAAGGCTCGTTTTAAGATTACTCTGCTACTAACATAGTTCGATTATCGATTGTACCTTCATACTATTTTTAGTAGGACCTTTTTTTAATCTGAGAAGTGCAATATGGGACGTCTGTTGATCATTCTAACTATACATCTTAGCACACTTACTAAACTCGTAAATCCAGAAACTTTAACATAACTATTCAACATACCAGACTTGCGCATTACGTGTGGAATCCTGGCTGTGTCGTTGACTGATAGGCCACTCCTGGCTGCATCGTTACATGCACTCACGGCTGCGTCACCGGCTGCGTCGATCTTGTAGGCAGCCGCGACTGTGATGAGGGCCGGTCAGTGCACCGTAAGCGCACTCACCCTCTGCAGCTTGTAGTCTCTCGTCAGGCCGTGGTGTGCAAAGATAAAATGGTTTATGGTTAGAATTTGAACTACTAAAAGTACTTGGAAATCGATTTAATGCGGGTAGATAAAAAATATTTATCATGGTAAATTGAGATTACGAATTATTATTGCATTATTATTAAAATTATTTTAATTTGATTCTCTGCTTTTATCACAGACATATATAGGGTAGATCGGCGATTACCACTTTTTACTAATAATAATAATACTAAGAATAATTCACGCGTGCCAAAAAAACGGTTACGTGTGATACCAAATAACCTCCTTTGTTGAGATTTATTTCTAAACTTCTGTGTTTACAGTTCAAAATAACACTTGTACGGTTATTTTTATGCACTAAAACTATTAATTACATCGAAATATCTATGTGTAACGAGTGTTATTTTGAAAACTTGTGTACAAGTGTAAATAAGTTTGGCACACCTTTCCATCGATAATATATTTCTGTGTACTTTCATGATAAGTATCACAAGCACTTAGATTTTAAATCACTTTAGAATTTACACAAACACAGCAAAATAATACATAAATAAATGAATAAATCACTTGTTACCTGCGTTCAGCGTATCCCGCTTCTGATTGTTGGATGACCTTGAAGAATAACAACACGTAGACTGATTTTACAAGTTTATTCACCAATTTTTGTGGGACGATTGATTCCCTCTTTACAACTACCGTGCTTTATATAATCTCGTCATGGATAAAACTAAGCTATTTCATAACAATGTCATGATATTAGTTCATTCATTAAAATTCATCATTGGAACAACTTAATTATTTAAAATATAACCAAGCAAACTAAAATACTACTTTGATAAACATTTTACGGAATTTCAACTATTATCGATCTTAATAATTATATTAAATTAAATTATTATACATTTTACGGTTACGCATTTGATTGAATGGTTGACTTAAGCATTAATACAATGTTATACATTCAATCAATATGTTTTCTTAATATAATATTTCATAAACTCTGTTAATTATCTATATTAGTGTACAATTCATTTACATTATTCATCATTATTTACCTAATCTCTAACATTATGTACCACGGGCGAAGCCGGGGCGGACCGCTAGTTTCTTAATAAGAAAGATTGTGGTATTTATTTTGGTTTCGGCACAAATCGTAACAATAACATAAACATGAAAAGGACGCTAAATAGATAGCTTATCTTATATGTAAAGAAGTTTACTATCGTACATTTTATATGCTGCAAAACAGTGTAATATTGCTTTATATCTACTTTAAATCGCTTGCTTACTTTGCAGCAATTTTCGTCGAAATTTCATGGCGCGTATTCATGCTCATGAATTTATTGTTTATGAAATTTTCGTCGAAATTTTCTGGCGCGTATTCATGCTCATGAATTTGTTTATGTCTAAGATAATGTAATATATATTAGTTAATATATCAATGGTTTATGTACCTAGTTCGTCATAGTGACATAATGATTCAGTCAGTGTGCAAATTAATTTTGCATGTGGGTGGCGGGAAAAAAAATATATTTTTCGCGCATCCATATGTCTTGCGGCGAAAGACAACTCCACTCACTCTATACTCTGATATATACGGCAGTGACAATTTTTTCGCTAGATATAGAGTATTATTTAATTTGTTGCTAACTATAAATTATCTTAGAAACTACGATTTCTAAATGTTTAAACACTCCGCGAGAATTCCTAAAGAAATTCAATAGAACCTCACTTACCTACGAGTAGCATAATGTTAGACAGAAGTGTGCTCACTTATTACCTTTATTCCTAGAAGCAATCTACCAACTGGCTATTGGGACTGTTAAATAGGTATAGAGACGACCTTAGTGAACCTCACGATCATAGCAACTGGCAAGCGTTGCATTTGGCAACTGCGGAGTTACAGACGTGATTGTGGTATTGTGTTCAGATAATGATATGTTTATTGATAACTAGCATCTGCCCGCGGCTTCGCCTTCGTGATTTTCGGTTTTAAACAAATCCCGAGGGAAGCGTGGATTTCCGGTTCCCGTTCCCGCTCCCTTTCCCAACCTTTATACCTACTATCAAGGAAGTTCGCTATAGTAATCTACCTATAGCTGTAGATATAGATTTCGGGTTTTTCAAAATCCCGCGGGAACTGTGGATTTTTCCAGGATAAAAAGTTAAGTTAAGGCCTATGTTTTAAGTCAGGGCATAATCTATCTCCATTCAAAATTTCAGCCAAATCGGTTTAGTAGTTTCGACGTTATAAAGTAACAAATATCCAAACATCCAAACATCCACACTTTCACATTTATAATATTAGTAGGATTTAATTACGCAGTGTTTTTGTAAATTACTCGTAGGTATGTGTAAAAAAAATTGGCTGTCTGTAAAGTCGGTCTACGGACGATAATTTTACGTGATAGCGTCATAAGAAAACAAAGAGAGATAGATGCGTCACAAGCCGACCGCTTAGGCGGATCGTTCCTTCTCTATCGCTTGGTTTGCGCTCTCGCTTGCACGCGGTTCGTGACAATGAGTCATGTGTTTTCGTGCGTGCAGGCGGCGTTCATCGATTTATAAGTCGTTATCACGTCAAAAATTTACAGCATTTACAGTAGTTGCAAAGGTCAAGAAAGCTGAAAAAAATCGGCCAATTGTGATATAGGCTTCACTCTACTAAGGTTCCGTACATAGGACCAACTAGATAATGTTCGTTCGTTTCGTCACAGCTTACAAATATAAAGGTAACTGGTTTCATAACTAAACAAACTTGACTCTACAGTTTACTACTGTGCATTGTTCTTAATCTATCGTTGTTTAACATGATTTATGGTAAAAGACAAAACCATTGATAGCAAGAGCGACACCATTACCATTGAATTACGTAACGTGTCATATAAAGTTTGGACGTATAAAACGCGCGACAGAAAATTACCAATGACAAGTTGTAACAAGTATAAATTAAAAAAATTAAAAACCCCCGACACTCGCCATTTTGTGGCGGCGGCCATCTTGGTTTTGCAATAGTGCTATTCTACTTGTCAAACCTTTTCATTTGATACACATATTAAGGGAGTTGTGAAAAAATATGTAATCTGCCATTTCGTAGCGGCGGCCATCTTGGACCGATTTTCATCAAACATAGCTAATGACACTCTCGACTAATTCGCCTTTCAAACAAAAAAAAAATATTAAAATCGATTCACCCGTTTGAGCGCTATAGGGGAACAGACACACACACACACACACACACACACACACACACACACACACACACACACACACACACACACACACACACACACACACACACACACACACACACACACACACACACACATACACACACACACACACACACACATACACACGCACGCACGCACGCACACACACACACACACACACACACACAGACAAATCAAACTTATAACATCCCGTTGTTTTGCGTCGGGGGTTAAAAAAACGCTGGACAACATTAAAGGGGTACTTACTGTTGTTTCATATTGCATGACAAACGAAAGGTTGAATAACGGAATAGTCTCGTACTAGCCTGTACTTCTAGCTAGAATATCTATCATGTTTTTTATTCATTTTTTTCTAGGAACTTTGTCAGTTCTGACTTTGTCGACCCCGTATGTTAGTGCTTCAGTCGATACCATCGAATGGATAAATCGCCTACTTAGCAAGATCTTTTACGTGAACGAAGTATACAAGGGACTGAAGGGGAAGGAAGGGGTGGAAGGAAAACCTAATCCCTATACCTATGTTAAGCGTGTAGTAATCAATCCACGTATCCTACAAGATACGTGGACTGACGACCTCCCTGGCGCTGTGGTCTTACAAGTGGGAGGTCCCGGGTTCGATTCCCGGCAGGGACAATTCGGGATTTTATAATTTCTAAATTTTATCTGGTCTGGTCTTGTGGGAGGCTTCAGCCGTGGCTAGTTCCCACCCTACCGGTAAAGCCGTGCCGCCAAGCGATT
Source organism: Melanargia galathea (assembly GCA_920104075.1). Lineage (NCBI taxonomy): Eukaryota > Metazoa > Arthropoda > Insecta > Lepidoptera > Nymphalidae > Melanargia > Melanargia galathea. Next base: position 11,812,957 of record OV049858.1, read on the forward strand.
TAGGGTTACGGTACGCTGCCGTGTATAATATGATCAGGGGTATGCATACCTCTTCCAAGCTAGCCCGCTTTCATCGTAGACTGCATCGTCACTTACCATTACTACCGTCTACTACTACATACCGTCACTTAACCTCTGTTTTTTTTAAAATTCAACTACAGTAGTTGAATTTAAAAAAAAAACATAGGTTAATATATTAATTTTTGCCGTAAGAGCTGCGCTACTGCAACCACGCGCCATCGCTATCCGGTTCTACAATATGACATGCTTTATGAGTTCCCTGTGTTATAAAGATTAGGTACGCGCGCGGTCAGTGCGCATCTTGCACCGCAGTTTCCGTCACGCTTTGTGTGTGACCAAGTCTCTACAGTCGGATTTGTATCTCCATTGGAGGATTTGACAAGTGAAACCAAACACGGAATAGAACCAGGCGCGAGGGTCAATAAATAACACAACCCATAATAATTCATAGCGACCATAGAGACCTAAAAGGATCGAGAGGCTATTGAATCTACTGTTTACCAAAGTATGATATGGGATAGGATAAACAAATTCCTAAAACGGCCGCAACTTGTGTGGCGCATTCAATGCGATCCCGTCAAATGTGGTGGACCAATTCTCTGGTTTGCAGTACCTACCAGAGAATTGGTGAATATTGATGGTATTCATCCTTTGAATTGCATATAATATCAAGTTATCAATTTAAAGCTTCATTTTACTCCTACTAGTTGATTTAAAAAAGCGAAAAGCTGCGAGATCTATTCTCTGCTGGCCCCATTTGAAAAATCACATTTTCTAAATAGTCTAGTAAGAAGTTATGGCTGAAGCCGATCACTATCCTATCGGCAAAAACAGCTATTGAGCGTCCTGGTATATGACGTCGCGTGAAAATTGAGGGGTCTAACAAACAAACTACGAGTAAATACTATCTATACCTTGTTCAAGTCAACAAAATTCAACCTTACATAACAGAATCACTTGTTATCGTAAATCATTGCTGAATACCTGAAACCACTGCAATGGCGCGAGGAAGAAGAATAAAGAAAAGTGGAGACAGCAGTTTTCCGTTTTTGTGTTTTGATTGCGGTACAATAAAACGAATAAATTATACTTTGCCGTTTTGTCCTATCTGTCACTGATATAACATGTAAACATCTGCAATAGCGGCAGTGGTGTTGCATGATGGATGACCGTGCCACACCCTTCTTTTGAGGTTGACCGTTGACGCTAGCAAAAGACGCTATTTTAGCATTAAATAAACACCGCGGGCCCGGAATAGACCATTCAGATGCCATTCTAGATGCTATTTAGATGTTTTAATTGAAATGTCCGCGACTTGGTCGGCTTCAAATTATAATACGAGAATGCGTATACTAGACGATGATCTTTACTAAGCGATAAGGCCATTTTTTGTATTCCACTTCTTTCTCCTTGTTTCTTTTACTTTATATGATGTTGTGGTATAATTAATAATAATCTGTGGTCTTAATAATCCTGTGAGAACTTTTTGACAATTCAAGATAAAAGCATTCTTTATCCGTCACAGGACACAAACTATTTCTGGGCTCGTCAACATCGGTTCAGCGGTAGAGTAGTGAAAATATAACAGATAGACCTGTTTTTCTGTCTGTTATATTTTCACTACTCTACTACAATACACATTCGTATTTAAAATATTATGGATAACAAGCAGAACCTATTTAAATGAAATTATATATTTTTTTACTTTAATTAAGAACTACTTGCATAAAGATGATCACACACTGCAGGAATTGTAAATCCCTAAAGAGCGGCACGCAACGCTGTTAGGTACTGTCAAAAATATTAAAATTCAGTATTATAAATTGCTTATGCGTGGAGATCTTAACGGGTCGTTTTTTTATATGCGATCAGCTTAAGCAGTCACGCACAAAAATTGGACTTCTTAACGAGTTTTTATCAAACAGGTCCGAATCAAATATGTAGGGCAGTTTTTTGCGTAAACGGAAAGTCAACATGGAATTCCGATATTTACGATTAAAAATCAGAGAGAATCCCAAAAGGCGGCTCAACCAGTCTATCAATTGAAAACGTTTTTGAATAATTTATTATGAACTTTGGAGCCAGTCGAGAGAAGATTTTCAAATATCATCATGTTGGAGCAAAAATAAAACATATTCTAGGAAACAAACAGAAAAGATATATCTATTTATTTTCTTCACTCTATCTTTATCGCTGATCTGGCGCGGTATATAACACCGTTTATCTAATTATTGGAATGAAAACAGTTAAAAACACCGCGATAATATCTCGTAATTTATAAAATAATGACTTTCATTGTATTGTTACAGGTACGTTGCACCATCGGCTTTTAATCTTAAGCATGAGTGAAATGGATGGAGCGAAAAGGTTTATGAAAATTTTTTAATTATGAAAAGGTTTTATTTATGAAAATATTTTTAACTTACTTTGGTAATTTGTCAATTATATATTTTTTTTTTCACTAAAAGGATTTTTCGAGTGTGCGAGCAATAATAATAATTATTATTTCTATACTTTGTAGTGGTTTTTTTTGTCGGTTTTTCGAAAAGAATTTTTATTGCGATTAACATTGATGGAACGGATTTTATACAATGTAGCGATCATCCGTTATTATACAACAACATTGTACCGGCATCGCTTTGTCCACTCACAATTGGTACAGTTAGTACGAGTTTACAGGTTTCACTGAGAAAAATGGCAATCATAAATGCCGTGAATTCAGCTAACGGATCGATGAATTCACGTCAAGTACGGAGTATACTGATATCACCAAAAAGTACGATGATCCTACCAGCCCCGGATCTTCAGTTTTTTCGAGGCGGGGCAAAAACTGAAAAATGCCGCCCCCACCAATATTTTCGGTATACTCCAGTAGGTATCGGTCACCAGTATAAACTATGCATTTTTTAAAATATTTTCTAAAGTTACATTTTGAAAGCAGACTAAAATTGTTTTTTTTTTCTAAAAAAGTGAAATTTTAAGATTTGGACAATTTTTGACCGCGATGTTAGGGATATTACTCATTTTACGGGTAGAATTATAGAAAAAATGGTGTACTAAATCTAATTAGCTTTATTTTAAGGACAAAACGATGTCTCTAGGCCATATACTTAGTTTAAAGTGTGCGGAGGGAAAAGTATACTTTTTTATATTACATTAATCTCTAGGGGGGGTTGGGGTTCAACTGCTCGTCTTAACGTCTATACACGTTAATGTATTTTTGGAAAAAATATAGGCTACACAGAGAAAGAGCAGCTTTTTGCTCGGCACTCTATAATGTTCTTGTAATGCAGGTTTGTTTCATAAATAATAATATAATTATTTTTTTTATAAATAATTAATAACATTATAAATACGTAATAGTAGTTTAAACATACATACATATATTTCGTGGATAAATATGGTTTTTTTCTTTCAAACTATCTTCAAAACAAACTAAAGTGAAAAATGCAGTTTTCTTATTTTTTGAATTTTCAGGATTTGTAAATAAAATATATGGCCTAAAAATTTCGTTTTATGTTTAAATTAAAGTTAATTATATTTACTACAACATCTTTTCATATAACTAAACCTGTAGAATGAGTATTTTCCCCGATATCGGAGTTTAAAATTGACCAAACCTTAAAATTTAACTTTTTTTAAATAATTGTCAAGTTTTGAAGTATCTCAGTAAATATTGAATTTTCAGAGCTGGTTCTTGTCTTAAATTGTAGCAATTTTAGTTTACTTTAAAAAAGTATTGACATTTTTACATTTTTTTAAAAACGCATAGTTTAGGACTTACTTATATTGAAAAATCCAAAAAAGTGCCAAAAATTTCGCGGTTTTTCGAGTGCTGCAAACTTAGATTAATAGGTACTACTGGTAGTACATAGTCCTAACATCATATTAAAAAATCAAAACTTGCCGTTTGATTGCGATTTTAATGTAAGATTTGACTGGCCTAGTAGATTCGGCGTGATTCGTGGCCAAGATTAATAGACAGACAGACAAAAATGAAAAATTACAGTTTTAGGTCCAGTATCGATTATACAGTGCCATCCAAAAGAATTTTCAAAATATTTTCAATGTAATACAAAATTGGACCTGTAACAGTTTGAAATATGTACTTATCTGATACCAAAGAATTCCTGATTTGGCGGATTAGATGTCGACAGCGCTCTAGGCAGCACCTCATCGGCGCCCCTGATTGGCTGAACTAAAGGCTAGTTCTGATTTTTTAATATGTTGTTAAGACCAATAAAAGTCGTGTAGATATAAGTACCTAGGTACTAATCCAAATTTGCAGCTTCGAAAGACCTGTGCTAACTTTGCAGCTTAGTTAATTTTGGCGCCCCTTGTAATCTCGCGCCCCTAGGCACGTGCCTAGTTTGCCTTAAGGATAATCCGCCATAATTGACCTATAGATTATTTTACTACTATACTGCGCGTTCAATCATCGCAAAGTTTCGATAATGCTGTACTCAGCATTTGAATTTGCCGCCCTCTGATTCTGCCGCCCGGGGCACGGGCCCCGGCCTGCCCCCCCCTAGATCCGGGCCTGGATCCTACTACTTTAGTAGGATGCTGAATTACAATAATATTAATTCCTATTGTTTTTCCTACAATTTATCTATGCCTTCCTCTAATCTCAGATTATTTCCTATTATTTTTCCTACTATTTAATTATACCTTACTCTTATTTCATAGTGTTTCATATTACTTCCTCTTATTTCTGATGACAGCCTGAACAAGCCCAGATGGTGATCCCTCAAAGTGGGTGTCCGGTGTATTAAAACTCCCGGTATGAGCAAAGACCCATGATCAAGCCATGGTGTGGTCCCTCAAAGTGGGTGTATTAAATAAAACTCCCGGTATGAGCAAAGACAGTTAATCCAGTAAGTTTGAAACTACTTATGTTCGACAAATGAACATTTCGACAGTGCGAGGTAACCGACATACAACGCCATCTATCGATCGCTTTACACAACACTACACAACATACACTGAATACTGAACACAGCCGCACTAGCCATGTCACATATCGATCCTGTTTCTACAATTGCTAATGACTCGAAAAGCAGGAGACGCAGGAGATATTATAGTGCACAAGTGTGTACATACACAGGTGCACTCTCTATTCCCTCACTCTCATAGTCCGATGGGACGCTAATGCGACACGACCAACGATGGCACAATTATATGCAGCAAAACAATACCTAACTGGGCATGGATACGCACAGCACAGAACAGCGAGATTCACATAATAATACTATGATTTATATTTAAAAAACTTGATGCTTACTCTAGAAATAAGGTGATATGGCACATTATTGCTATCTCAGTACAATATGGTGACTTCAGCGTACTATTAGAGACGATCTTCTTATTATACTATGAAATATTTATAATATACGGCAACACTTTCCTTATGTTTTATAATTATAAACTTATTTCTAACTATCATCTAATTTCCTCTGAAAGTGTCTAATTTCCTATTATATAATAGTTCATAATACAGATGGTAATATTGTTTTTATGTGACAGTTTTTTACGGTGATGAGTATATTAAAATTCGATTAGTTCTTTATATGTTTTAATTATAGCATAACATTGACATATTATAAACTTATTTTAGATTTACGCACTTGCTTTAGACCAACGTCACGATATTTTATGATTACGCCAAAATGACATTTTTCTCAGTGTTCGACGACACTATTAAGTACGTTTTAAAGTGAATTGAACCTAAGTTACCTAACGTCATTTTAAGTTTTGATTTCGTTAATTACTTACGCCTTTTAATACGATTGCACTAGACAGGCTGTGCTATACAAACTGACAGTTTTTTTATGCCGATTCAAAGCTCGCCATCGAGCGTACCGGGGACAAAGACATTTCAAAATACAATTTATTCACAATCATTCAGTAAGTAGGTATAACTTCAGTCTCCCTTCTCTGAGCAATCAGCGCCAAAACGGTGGTAGTCAAAAAGCTTCACTATTAAGTCGCTTAAATAAATACTTGTCGCAGCGTACTTGTGTTAATAAAGCCATACCATGCGGAAAATTTGCAAAATGAAAATATCTTCTTATGAGTGCACGACTTTATAACAAGAGATTTAAGAACCATTTTACTTTGACTTTATGGTGTTTCGATATTCGAAATATATCAACGTTGTCGCGATGTCCAACTCGTGCTAACCTTATGACAGAAGTGCGTATAAAAGATCTTTTATATTAAATCGGATTACGTAGGCTTTATCTGTATAATCTTCGTCGGTAAACTTTAGTTTTACCGAGTAACCTACAGTGACGTTATAATTACAGAACAATGAACGTATTGTGACTGGTGGGCATTATTGTGCGCTCTGTATTCCTTTTGAAATACATGAGAATAGGGCAAGAGTTGGTGGGAACTTTTAAGGAGGTACTTGATAAAAGCTGAGGGTACTTCTATGATTTCGTATGGGAATGTTATGCTTCTTCGCGAATTATGCTTCTATACTAGGTAATTATGTTTATTATAAAATTTTGTAGCAGGTGATTGTTACTGGATCTAATAACCTTTTAGGATTTTTATAAATTTTAAAGCCTCGATAAAATTTTCCTTATCTACGTTTCCAAAGTCAGTTAATGTAGCCGTTGACTATTGGCTAACTTGGGTCATCAAGATCATGAGGTCCCGGGTTCGAGTTCCGGGTTGGGCGAAAAAAGTTATTGAATTTTTCAAGTCATTCTTAGTAGTCATCATCTTCATCTTCATAGTCATCGTAGTGACTAGTGTCCGATTGCCGCGCCATCGGACGATGGGAGTAAGGGAATAAAAAGTTCATTATTGCGCACACAGTTTATTCCTGTGTTGTTGGATTGGTTGCCTCGGCGTGACCAAAATTTGGTCAAACTTTTAAATTTTCAAGCACCTCCTAAAATTTTTTTACCTGATCTTAGACAATTTTATTTTGATAAATGTGAGATAAGATTACAGCATCTCGGTGGATAATGGCGTCATTGTTGCGACACGATGGTGTTTGTTTCATAATTCAGATTTAGACCTTTATCATATCACTTCTGTCAAGTCTTGTTGGCAGCTTCCTTGCTGTCATGCTTCGAGAAGGGATTGAAACGTCTATTACTGTCATCGTCGTATTATACTGGTAAATTGCTCAGGGCTTGTATTGTTCGAGTTGAACTGTTGAGCTCTGAGGCCCTAAAGGTCATCGCACATTTATCAGCACGCGCCGTATGTACTTATAGTGGTTTTGTTTCGATCGATGTAACTTTGCTAGTTAGCAAACTCGACATGAGCGTTGGAGTAAAACTGTCATTAAGTTTCGACAGGCAAAGGTTTGGAAAGGATATAAATCCTTACTAGCTGATGTCCGCGACTTTGTGCGCGTGGATTATGACCATTGAGTTTTCGGGATAAATGTAGCATATGTCCTTCTCCAAGGTCTAGTGTACTAAATTTTGTTAAAATCGGTTCAGCGGTTTAGGCATGAAAGTGTAACATACAAACAAATAAACTCACATTTATAATGTTGAATAGAAGCAGGCGTTACTTTGCGGAATTCCATGATATACAATGAGAACAAAATTACTTTGCTATAATCCGCTAACGGTGACAAAGTAGGCACAACGCCACACAAATTCACCACAAAATAAACTAATTTAATAAGTGTATTTTGTGATCAATTTGTGTAATTTTGTTTTCATTGTAAGTATATCACATTTATAATATTAGTTAGGATTAGTACACAAGTAGAAATTGACTTGTCGATAATAATGTCCTCCCCATCGAATTTCGGCCACGACCACCGAGAGTTGCCAACTGTGCAGGAGCATATTGTACGCTTGATTGCGCGTACGGTCCTTCAAGCTAAAGCTAGTCGCACATTGCACATTTGGTACCCGTTAGTTTGTAAAGCATTTAGAAATTCAAGTCAGCCGTACACTTGATTGCGCGTACGGTCCTTCAAGCTAAAGCTAGTCGCACATTGAACATTTGATGCCCGTAAGTTTGTAAAGCTGCAAAGCATTTAGAAATTCCAGCCAGCCGTATGGGGCCAGATGTATAATAGGTATTTTGAAATGTAGTTCCATTAGTCGGAAATTCCATGTAGAACATTAATTTCAATACTCTACCGTTTTGTTACGGAACAATTCGGCGTTTTATTCTGCTAAATGGCTTTTCAGAGAGAAAGTTGCATGGTAGTAAATTTAATGTATGTTCGATTACTTAACCGTGTTCGGAGTCCTGTTATTGCTCGGTCAGTGTTTATCTCCAACAGTACATGGTTTAAACTTAAACAGAAGTTAGTATTAAAAGGTCGGTGTTAACATAAATACTTCACACTGTTAACCCAGATAAGCCTACTGTCCTATATGTAGGACAGTGAAAATAAAAAAATATATCAAAGTACCCATTTAAATGGTTGATTTCTTTTGTTGTGATATGAAGTAAGGATACTATGTTTATTATAGTAAAAATATAAAATCGACGTTTTATTTAATATTTTTCGATATATTTCACTAAAAAGTGCGCAATAAAAGCGCGTTACAGAAACGGCTCACAAGAGATATGTATAAAAATCTGAAATTTATGTTTAGGTTGAAAATTTCACATTTCACATGTTCTGGATAACCTCTTCTTTACTTTGTATAACAATTTTATTGATATAATATTTCGTAAAGTGGAAATAATTTACGACAAAAAGTGGTGGACTATATATAGGACAGTAGGATAATACAGGTAACTTTTTATGTTCGGACCGCTAACTGCTTATAGGATAATAGATGCCTTGAACAGCTTCCGATGGTGAGAAAAATGACAGAGAGGTAACAATATGTATTCTACCACCCCTTCTTCACCCCAATTGCCCTACTGACGAAGGTGATGAAGACAAGGGTGATGAAAATAACGTGGACGCTGAATAAATTCCTACGTAACATATTACTTCAACCTGTAGAAATATCTCTCCAAGTTGAGTATCCCATTATTGATACCGAAGAGCAACTTGCTGTTAGTTGATCAGCTCAGAGCAAAAGAATTTACGCGTGGAGGAAAAGAGGCTTAGCAACATCTTCAGTGGTTTGGCTTGAAGTTCAAGGAGTTTTCCAAGATAAACTTCAGATTGACTGGTTCGAAAATTTACATGATTGGTTACACAGAGTACACGGAGTAGGTTACAAATAATATCTTTCTGAACGTTTTTGCATGGCAATTATTGTATAAAACAAAATACGGGAAATTGGATCACCTAAGCTTCCGCAGGAGAGTAACAACAGCTTTGATTGAGTCAAACAGAAAATTTGGAAAAATGGGGCCAAGTCAACCGTCCCAATATGAACGTGATGACAGCTGGAAAGATCAAGGCATAACCAATTAAATCATTTGGTTATTCTTCAATCAAAACTAAAGACTTTACCGTCAATGTCAAAAAATGTTTGACGCGCTGCATAAATTTGATATACAAGTATGTGCTATGTGTTTTATAACTTATCATACATAATTCATCACACTGCAAAATTGATATACTAACATTAAAATTCATTATTTGTACCCTTTTCATAAATAGATAAATATATTAGTCCGTTTTCAGTTACGGTCAATACTAACCCTTACTTACTACCTATTATCCTACTGTCCTATATATAGGACGGGCATTTCCCAGAAAACCTTAAGGAAAATATTTTTTTTAATATTTTTTTTCTTCATTTTAAAGGTAATGCAACTAAAAAAAATTGTTTATTGTAAAGATTTTGAGTAAAAATAGTTTCAGGCTTATCTGGGTTAAGATGCTGTACGTATCTGATTTTGCGTTCCGGTACATGATGCTTAGTAGAAGAATAGGTATAATGGTTCAATATTAAGCTGTATCTGTCTCATTAAACCACATTGTGGTTTGCTAAGTATCGGGAAAGATATTAGAGAGACGCGATAACATAAATTCAACATGTTCAATATAAATCTTTAGACCATTCCATTTTACTTCTTATCTTCAAACTGTCTTCAAAAAAGCGATTGCGGTTGGATCTAAGATTAGTCTGGCTATTCAGCAAGGAAATGCAGCAGGTGTTCCCGGCACCCTTCCTCATGGGTGGGACTTATGGTAATGAGGTTACGTTGATTACAACTTTTACTGTAACATTTTACAAAAACAAAAAATAGTATCTGTTCATCTTTTAAAAGAGACTTCAATTCAAATTCAAATCAGGCAAACTGGAACTACAAACTTTTTTGAAAACACTTTGCAATTTAAGTACGGAATCTGTTAGAAAAAATTGTTAAGAAGCAAGTTATGTACGACGTTAAAAGCAATTCACACGGCGCATTGCGGCATAGCTGCGTTTCTTCTAAAAAAATCTGTGATATGTCACGCTATGTAGCGGATCCGTGCCGCATTGCGATCGCTGCATTGCGTCTGCGGCATCACAGCGGCATTCTACATAGAAAAATCCGCGGTGTGTCACAGATGCGTAGCAGAACCGCATATCGGATTTGCTTGTACGGGAAGCACATGACACGCCAGACGTGTGACAACCCTGTTGCTTGCTACCGACAGCGTCTGACTTGGCTCTACCTGCTCTATGTTTAGAGGGTTGGTGTATTAACAAGTGTAAATTAAAATTTAAAAAAAGCCCCTGATATTAGCCATTTTGTGGCGGCAGCCATCTTGGATTTGCACAGTGCTGTTCTACTAGTCAAGCCTTTTTATTTGATACCCATATTAAGGAAGTTGTGAAAAAATATGTAATCACCCATTTTGTAGCGGCGGCCATCTTGGATCGATTTTCATCAGACATAGCTAATAACACTCTCGACTAATTCACCTTTTAAACGAAAAAAATCCGCATTCAAATCGGTCCACCCGTTTGAGCACTACAGGGGAACAGACAGACACACATACACACACACACAGACACGTCAAACTTATAACACCCCGTCGTTTTTGCGTCGGGGGTTAAACACGACAAGTTTAATATGTTTATCGTAAGCTTAAATCCGCACATAGTCTCCCCGCACTAACTACACCTGTGCTTATCCGCCGACCGCCCGTGTTATCGCCGGACGTATAATGCAATTAGGACCTGCTTTCAAGATATAAACTGATTACGGTCACGTTCGCTACTTGCGACGATAGACGAGTGCGTATCGAGGAACATAAAGTGTATGGTGTACCGCGTAACCTATATAATGATATTTATGTTGATACTTACCTATATACAAATCAGATACATAATTAATAATGTATGTTGTTAAATTACAAAAGATCATTTCGACGGTCCCTACGTACAATCCCCTAATTACAAAACACAAATTTTTCAGGAGAGCGTTTTAAAGTTTCAAACACGTATATTTCATGATCTACTAAATGCTGCGTCATGAAATTTGGTATGAAGTTTTAATATGTGAAATACTTTATAAAAAATTAAAAAATATGTTATAAAAATAACGTTTAGTGTATTATTTGTCACTTATGTTCTTATACGTGGGATTCATCTCTATTGCAAATAACTTATGTGGTACTTACTGACTTTTACGTGGTAGTATTAAAATTAAGCAAAGTCGTAATTGCCATTTATGAAATTGTACGTGGGGGTGCATGGTATAAAAATATGTTGTTAGTGTTTAAGTGTTGAATACAACTTTACTAAAAGAGCATGAGTCGGGAAATTTCTCTTATATAATATTGCGCAACAGCCTATGTAACTTTATTATAACTCGTCGTCGACGTCGTCATCAACCAGTAGACGTCCACTGCTGGATAGGTAACTTGTTGGGACTTCCAAACGTCGTGTCGTGGTCTTGGGCCGCTTGTATCCAGCAGTTCTCTGCGACTCTTCTGATGTCGTCGATCCACCTAGTGGGGAGTCTGTCAACACTGCGCTTTCCGGTGTGAGGTTGCCTGAGCACCTTGAGACCTCAACGTCTATCAGTTCTCTAAACTATGTGCCCCGCCCATTGCCACTTCAGTTTTGCTATACTATGTCGGTGACTCTAGTTCTTCTACGGATCTCCTCATTTCTAATTTGATAGCGTAGAGAAACTCCATCGCTCTATCAGTGACTGAGCTTTTTTTGAGGCTCATAGTTAGCGACTATGTCTCGGAGCCGTATGTTATCACTAGCAAGACGCACTGTGCGAAGACTTTGGTCTTCACGGCTTCAGGCACTGAGATATTTTGGACGAGAAGACATCGCAAAGCTTTCCGAACGCTGCCCATCCGAGTTTGATTCGACGGTTAACCTTTTTCTAGAAATTTGACCTATCTATCGGGACTGTGTGTTCCAGGTCTCTACAATACAATACGATACTGGCCCACCTATCGAGAAACCCTGCTTAGGTCGTTGAGCATTGTATTAAAGTCTTCCAGAGTATTTGCCATAACAACTACATCAGTACGTGAGTGATGTACTCACCGTTAATGTAATGTCAAGTTCGGTTTAATTCAGAAGCTTAAAGACGTCCTCCAATGCAACTAGTAGCAGTAAAAGACCTTCGAAGAGATTACGTCTCCCTATCGTACTTCTCGCTGCAGTCGGATTGATCTTGTAGTCTGATCCTGCATATTATGGACTGACAATATGGTGGTGTTTTCGTACAAACACTTCAGCACTTAGATATACGATAGCCGATCCGATATCTCTGTAGTAATCGCCACCACAAACGCCAAGCAAAGTGGCTAGTTATACTCTTCGGTCTTATGAAACTGCTGCAGCGTATGCATGTGGTCTATGCTACTGAAGCCTTTTCGGAATCCAGCCTGTTTGCGAGGTTAGAAGTCGTCGAATATAATATCTCTGGATAATTAATTATACTTTTAAGAACCTTGTCGTCTAGGTCGTAAAGCTGAAGTCGAGCTTAACATGGAAGAAATAAATTATTGTTGGCTGCGATGATTTGAATACTTCTATAATTATTGAATTGGAGAGATCAGTTACATTGGAAAAGCGAAAACGGATATCGTCATGTAATCCAGGGTAGAATCTCCATTTTTACGCAATAAAGCAACGACTTCAATTATATTGTCTTGTGTTTACTAACATCAGTAGATTCCCTTCTACGCGGTGCTGTAAGAAGCTTTAATTTAAGAAAAAATCATCCGACTTTAATATACAGAATTAAAGAATAACTGAAAAAGAAAGGTACGCATATCTTTAAAAGTAATTAATAAATTTTGTTAAAACTGAGAGTGTTTCTTAAGTTGAAGTAAAGGTTAGCTTATAAAAAAAATAGTCAAAATTTGATCAATAGTTTCGGAGAAATGCATGGACAAAAATACATACATACACACAGCTATAAAATTATATTTATTTGTTTGGAAGCCCTAATAGATTATCGTAATATGTGAATATATTACAATTTTTATTATATTACATACATACGTGTCGAATTGATAACCTCCTTATTTATAAAGACGGTTAAAAAAACATTACTCATTTAAAAAAATGACATAACTGTTAATTATTTACGAGATTCAAATAACATTACCGAAGTAAAACGTCTTAAGTAGTAGTTATGTATTAAATCTGTTTTTATTTTCCAGCGTAAAGTTACTTATTTACCACTTCCTGCAACTTGCATTTCAATTTTCCGATGTAACATAACGTAACTACCATATACGAACAGTTACGTTGGAATACTCCGAAATTCGTTTATTTCGTTTACCTGTACGAGTTATAACGGAATCTCTATTTTTTATAACACGGCCGTCTCTTCTAGGCTGGCACGAGTTCAATGGCCCGTAAGTGCCAGTTGCGTGTGAGACGCTCGGGGTTACGATTGATTGTCCAACGTAAAATTACTGAATTACCACTACTGCTGTTCTACTTCGGAAATTTTAGTAAATTTTGTAGTTATGGGAAATGTCGTGTGTGGATTTAGAGTTGAATTTGCCAACTTAAATTTTTTTTTATTAAACTAAACGATAATATAGGGTGTCCTGAAGGTCACGAAAACAAAACATGCAAATCACGGATCTACCACTTAGGGGATTGTACGTAGGGACCGTCGATTTATAATAATAGGTATTAATCCAACCGATAAACTATTTATCGATGTTAAATTACCTTCTTTCTGTGTGCCAATAAATCAGTACCGTGATGTGAACTAAGTCAGTTTTGAACAAACTGACAAGCGATACAATACCTGTGCTTTGTGTTTTTGAATAAAAAAAACATTTTTCATAAACTTGACTTTTTTGACCTATCACATCGCTTCTCAGTTCGTACGATAACTCAGTACTTGTTACCCTGCACTAGGGAGCCTTATCTATACTTTCATAGGGTTCTATTTAGCACAACATAATTAATGTATTACTCAAGTTATTGCTAATACACTGTCTTCACCTGCACCACCATCTGTTGGGTCACGAGTAATTCACGACGCGCCGCGTCGCTCCGTGACGCCCCGTGACACCGCATCGATCTGACCCTGTCCGTTCCGCCTCTGCTGCATACGTTTCCACTTCACCTACGGGAACCGTTACAATCGCTTCTCAGTTCGTACCTTTACGCCTTTACCCTGCACTAGGAAGCCTTGTCTATGCTATTCTTCTGTTAAGTTCTATATCATATTTATTATTGTATTTATCGCTGATACACTATCACCTGCACCACCGTATGTCGACTCACAAGTGATCGACGACGCGTCGCTCCGTGACGCCCCGCGACACCGCATCGATCCGACATGTTCCGTTCCGCCTCAGCTGCACACATTTCCACTTTACCTGCAAGAACCGTTACATCACGTGCTCTTGTGTATGTGCGCATGTATTGTGTACTTAGATGTCTGTGTGTGTATCGCTTCAGGCTCGTAAGGGTTCAGATGTCAAATGTTACGTTGCCGTTTGTTATGTCAAACTGAATTAAGGTTTGTTTCCGAATGAACAGTGAAAGTTGAGCTGTAACTGCTACCCGACTTAGACCGCATCTTTTTGCCGAGCATGGTATTAGACTAACTCAGCGCTTGCCATTGCCAAAGTCGCAATTTCAATACCTTGGAAGTGGGACCCCAACGTCTATCAGTTCATCGAACTATGCGCCCCGAACACTTCAGCTTCGCAACTCGTTGAGTTAGCTGTTAGATCATCAAGACAAGGCAATAGGGTAGGTTCCTTTATCTTTATGCACTCCCATAGACACACCGTCAACATGCACTTTCGATTAAGTAATCTAACATGATAAAACAACGCCACACACATTCTTGCATCAGATGTCAGAACACCCACGGTCCGCTGGCTCCACGAGGAATTACGCGACACTGCCTCGGGCCAAATGGATTTCCTATGGTGTCTTTTATTGCGGCCGATTTACTTGGGTGCAATCTATTCAAGCAAAAGACGGAAATGATTAAAGACTTTACAATAAGTTTCGTGTGGACGGAAGGAAGTGTCTATTTAAAGTGTTACGTTCGTTTGGCACACAGGTCATTGAAGACAATGTATTTTGTTATGTATTTTTAGTGTCTTTTTACTACTTTTTGATGAACGATATGCAAATATACTTTATCTGTTAGGATGCAAGAACGTTTGGATACAGATTTTGCATTGCTAGTCTGGTCAGTGTTGACTGATTTCGACCACGGATATTTATCGGCACAATCTTGCCGTGGATAATGGATATCTTATGGTGCATTTTCCGCCCATTTACTTGAGTGCATTCTATTCCAGCAAAAGACGGAAGTGATCGAAGATTTTAGTATAGAAGTTTGTAGACTTGTTATAGAGGGAAAGAAATTTTGCATAGGTACAGTTCACTAAAGATAATGTTTATTTCGTGTCTTTTTATTACTTTTCGATGAAATTTTTAACGCAGATATTCGATCTCTGGTAGGATAAAAAATTTTCATTGTTGGATTTGTGATTGGTGATTGTTTTTCTAGAAGGTATTCTTAATGATGTTCATTGCTAGAGTTGGCATGCATATTGCACGAATTTACATAGTCTTAGGCACGTATAGTCCTACAACTCAGATTAAGTATCAAGTTCTCTGAGTCCTACAAACACATCTGACCCGGTGACAGCGTCACTCACCACAAATGTTTAGGACTCAAAGATGTTGTATTCTCTCTCTATACTTTATCTTAGGTAGCACTATAGGTACATATGTGTTTTTTTAGTGACTTGATCGACTGCATCGCATATAACAGGTAAGGTCGTATTCGAACGCAAACCAGTTATCAATAAAAATACAATCAGTGTGCCAAATGAGTCATAAATGCACACGAGACGAACACATGGCTTCATTATTATTTAGGCGCATCTCATCTCATGCAAGCCGCCCCCATACGGGCCCACGTGCTACGCTAATGACATGGCAATATTATTATATTACTTTAAGAGTAAGGCTAGGTTATTAATCACACGAAATATTTCCATGCTCGGTAACTCATTACCTGGGAACCCGACATCCTGTCGACGGTTTTAGAAAGGGGAGCGACGAACGCGACTCGCTATCGAACGAAAAATAGTAACAGATTCGGCTGCCATTGTTTAATCGATGATTTATTTTTAACTAACCGTGAGTATCCGCGTGGTTTTAGATTTTTAAATTCCCTTGGGAACTTATTGATTTTTCTGTTTAAGAATTAGTCTGTGTCCGTGTCCAGAATGTGAGCTATTTGTGCTGAATTACAGACATTATTATTTTCGCATTATAATATTAGTTTGAAATACGGATTTAGTTACATTTTAGGAACGGGCTTAATTTCGAAGGGCTGATGAAGTCATCTAAGATTTTGTGAGGCTTGCGCTTGATAAAAATCATCAACATCCTGATGGTAAGCAGTGACAAGGTTGAGGTTCGAACGTGCTTGCCTAGAAGAAGCGCGTTCACCCTTGTCTTAAAGGTGGAGTTATACGTGGAATAAAACCACCCCTTAGCCGATCAATTTGTACATAGAGAATTGTATGTCACAGTGTTACTTATGGTGACGGGAGGGTTAGCGATGAGTTCCATAGAACAGCCTGGCACTGCTGAAGCTTGTAATCTGTGCAATACGCTTTTTATCCAGCATTTATGCTCTTCAGAAGCAAGTATTTTTATGTGCATAAAATATGAGTTCATTGACAAAACCGGCACTCGTCGACATCGCGGATTTTGACCTAGAATATTGATATTTTTGACAGCTGATTTGAAAGTGTTTCAATTTCCTGTAGACTAGACGTTGGCTGATGTTGGCGAATATCCAAAGCAAAAGTGTGAATTAAATTTGAGTAGGTGAATGACTCCATTCAAAGATATCTTCTTTTCATAGACGAGAAATTTTTACGCTTGGCTACTTCTGTTACGTTACTTTGAATACCCATTAATTCTTAAGATGTTTCATATTCCTTAGTGCACCTTAAAGATACTTAAGGATTATTTCTCCCAAATTTCAAATCTCCAGATCCACTAGAGGGTTTTCTGTTACTGTATCAACATGGTACTGTTTTATAGGTATAAGGAACATAGAAGATAACTCTTCTAGGTTAGAATATGACCCATTTCAGATGGAATATTTAGGTACTTATTATTTTGTAGTTGCATAATATCAGTCAAACATAATCGTTAAATAATAAAAAAAAAAGAATGTTATTTCGAAATTGTTTCAGAATTAATCTAAATTTTAAATCATAATGTGGATATATGAACTAATTAACTGTCCGCAATTTTAAATAATTAGCCCTGCAGCTACTTGTGACAAATTCTTGACCTAGCTTTGACCTAAAGAAAAGTATATTAATGAATTATTTAAAAGTTAATTACAACATCGAGTCTTGGACAGGTTAGGTAAGTATTAATACAACACGCGAGCTGAGTGAAAGAATTGGTAAGCTCTATGAAATAAGTTTAAAAGTGGTAATCGGTCCACCTATAAAACTGTAAAGCAACTGACTGACTGATAAACAACCCACAGTGTAAATCGTTGGACTAAGATTTGAAATTCGGAGGAAATAATAAAATATTCTTTGAGTTCCCTAGAGGTGCACTGAAGAGGATTTTTTTGAAAATCCATCCCTAAAGGTGTGAATTAAAAAAACCTAAAGTCCATTTCCACGTATATTAAAAACGTTTCTTAAATTATACATATAGTTACTAGCTGACGGCAGCGACTTCATCCGCTTGGATTCTTATAAATCCCATCCCCTATCCACCCACTCACTTTAAGGGGGTAGAATTTCCAAAATTACAGAAACACGTAACTCTTTATTTTTAATCGAAAACCTAAATACCAATTTTCATGGATACAACTTGAAAAATGACGGACTTTCATACTTTCATCCCCTATTTAACCCGCTTTGGGGTGGAATTCGCAATAACACTTGCACCTACGTCGTAAAAGGAAGCTACTGTGGAAACTTCAAGTTTCTAGCTTCAGTGGTTTAGGCTGTGCGTTGATGATCAGTCAGTCAATCAGTCAGTCAGGACAAGCCTCTTTATATTATTATTAATAGATAGTACAACCCGGCCTGCCTGCGAACGGTCCTAATTAAATGTGGTACCATTTATGTTTAGAAAATTTCCGTTCGATCGATTCAGAGTTTGTCGCTTTGGTCGAAATTTTCTGTGATATCTTTTAAAGTACCTATTCAATTTAATGATAAAATATAATCTACCAATAGATTTAGTGTAACCACCACTTCAAAGTCTAGGCAAATAAAGTAGGTACCTATAACCATAATGCAAAAAGGCAATCTAAGATACCGTTCGCACATCAACCGTCAAGTAAAGACGGAAGTGCGAGCGCAACGAGAGCAACACCGGGAAGCGAAGAGTAATTGTAACTCGATATAAATGAGATAAACCGATTGCACTGTTTAAGACCTGGACAAACTTAAAGCGTCGTCAGTACGTCAAATGTAAATTAACACGACGTCACACCCTGTGTACGATTTTTACTACAGTAGGGTTAGTACGAGTTTATAATCTACATCGCAGTTTCGAATATAAAAAAAATAACGACATAATAAAATGGAACTTTGGAATTGAGAATTGACCTGCAAGAGCGACAGTGAAGTCGATAATTTTGCTTCCTGCTGATACAAGGATGATATCCGAAATATTTCATTGTAATGACTTGTGAGTTAGTGACTAACTTCAAGATCGCCAAAAAGTTGGAATCCTACTTTAAGAAGGAACGAAGATCGCTCGCTCTCCAGCAATAAGAATGCGTTCATAAATCGTCTCGCTTGAATCGATAGATGATCATTGCTGTAATAAGTTTTTCATGCTGCTTGAGACTATCCAATATCCATCCACCTTGTATGGCGTTTCCCAACGCTGCACTTTCCACCTTCATACAGTTCCTTGTAAATATAACTTCTAGAAGTCGTGATGGACACGCTCTCGTCGCGCGTTGTATCTGTCCAAGCCTTTAAGGAAGGATAGTCATAACTTCGCCGTTTCGATACAAATTATCATAGAGTGTGATCGACTGATGACTAGGAAGTGTATTGTCTTGACTCCGATACAAATAACTATCTAAGTAACCGATCTGCGATGTATTTCTCACAAAGTTATTTGCCCCTAATTAAAAATTATTAGATAACAAGCGCTCACAGCAGAAACAATCCAGTAACAAAGTATCTGCGCTACAAAATTGACGCAACTATAAGTTATAACCAAAACCAGAATAATTGATATTTTTGTGACCTTTTGTCTGGTCATGACATAAGAATTTCAAATTAAAGTATCGTATGTTGCAAATTTCTGTTACCATAATAGGGAAGATGATTCGGATTTTTTTATTGTTTTTCTATACATATATAAACTTACTCAATATCTAAACTTGAACAAATGTAAAAGTGGAATTTTATTATACTCGTATGTATTAGAAGTCAAAGTTCACAAGAAACTTTTAGCATCAACTATCAGCAATCGCGGCTGCATCCCGTTTTGGCGAATTATTCAACAGCAGTATAAAAATCATGCTTTCTAGCATTTGTTTCGATGCTGCACTTACTGCATTTGAGCGTGGTATCTAAAGGAGACATATTATAACCTCACTTAATCACTGGGATAGATGTTATTTTGTGTCTATGTCAAGAGTGAACTTTGTCTGCAAACAAATGTTACTCCTTTATCATTTTCCGGCAGCTTTATTTTAGTCATGCAGAACGTAATTTTTTAAGAATTGCTGCCTAATAGCATCCGGGTGTAAATTTCACTAGCTTCATAAATTGTTTTCGAATGTTAATAAAATAATAGCTGCACGGTAGCTACTATCGCATTTCTCTACAATTATATTTCGCTTTCAAACTTCATAATTTGAAAATTATACGTTGCCACTTGCGTCCCAAATTCGTGTCCGTAATCGATACATACGTGTGTACGGAGAAATGGCCCTAATAGTTTTACGCTTTGTGCTTCTAAGGGCCAAGTGAAAGTTGGTACATCTTTGGTAGATCGCTTCTTCCATTGTAATTCTCGATACAGATTCGTCTCAAGCATCAATCTCTTCTACGGTCTGTTTTGCTCTCATTGTTAGAAAGCGCATGACTTTGAATGTCGTCGTGCTGCTATTATGTTCTGTTATTTCATTAACGTAGAAATACAATTGTACCTATTGTACCTTTGACTATTGTTTCAACGAGAGTTGCTACAGAGAGATATGGATGACCTTTGTTACATTGAAGGCATATGATTTTACTTTACATTGTTCCATAATGCTTGCTTCCTTTCTATTTAATGTGGAAATTCAAAAAATGTCATATGTTACTGTTCCATTTTATAAGGTTTAAATGTATATATGGTTTATCTTTTTCTTAGAAGATACTGCTTTTGTCATGTTTTGCTATACGTATTTTGAATTCAGCTTACGTATATTTTAAAGAACATATAAATTAGATTTATCCAGCATATGTTTTTAATAAAGAGCATAATATTTTAGCTACCTACACACGGCATAGCTGTCTAGAAATCTGTCGAATCAATTTTATAATGTGCTGTCAACTCATTATTATAGTATATCATTTCCGATTTCACACTGGATGAAATATTTTCTTTGTCTTTGCCATTTAGCAATTTCCTCAATCTTATAGAGAAAGCTAAACATATCGTCGAACCAATTAAGGTCTTTGTGTTCTTTGTCATTATCATTTCCTCAAGCCACATCCATATCTTACATAACTAAATATTGTCTGTATTCGGAAATTACCTATAATTCTATAAGCTTTTTGTTTGAAACAGAAGAATTAAATAACTTTCTCTACTTTTTCAGCATAAAATATCGTATGTACATCAGGTGGTTATGCAATGCTAAGTGGTTACCGCTGTCCATGAACATTTACAGCACCAGAAAAACTGTTAATGCCATGTTGGCTTTTGAGAAATTTGTTTATCCGCTTCTTAAATAACAAATTTCATATATCAAAGTTTAGTAGGAACATCTTCGGAGTGTTGATTTCACAGTTTCCATTTACGTGGAAGTAACGTTCCCACAAATTTTAAAATCGGGTAAGCATAAAATCTGTACCGGCAGTTAATCTTCAAATTCTTGCGGTAATAGATGCAGTTACGCAAAACTAACCCGGTTAATGAAAAAGACAAGATGTTGCAGTTCAAAAGTAGGTGTCGGGACGTCATGTTTGATATGCGATATGATCGATTTGAGATCTCTTTAGATAGCACCTGAATTGAGGCCAACTTAGATGTACGGTAGTCAACGTTTCCAACATTCTTTTTCATTATCTTCCTAATGCGTTACAGTTTTAAGGAACATATTGGAAAACACTTCTGCGGCTTCTGTAGTAACAGCACTTATAGCCATAATGAATATAATTTCGTAAGAACTAGCTTCTATTGGATAAATTCACGCAACAACTATAAGTATGTGATTATACTAAGATGTTGAATGATGAATGGTAGAGGTTGATCAGCTTTTTGTTTTGTAAAGCTTAAAATAATATAAAATTACCTACACATTACGTAAATCAGTAAAGAGCGTTGCGTAATGTTTTTATTATTAAGTTCCGGTGTGCGTGTGTTTGTAATAATTCTTCTCCTCCTTGGCTTGACCAATTTTGATGAAATTCTATTTTGTAACTATGGGACATTGGTCAATGTGGCTGGACAAAGTGGCACAGTACGTTGTCCAGCCACATAGTCGGAATCGCTAGTATGACTGTAAAACTATTAACTTTTAAAACCAGAGGCGAGTCAGAATAAACAGTTGATGGACTTAGCAGTGACCTTGATCTATAAAATGTTTATAATTACACTATTAGGTATCTCTTAACGATTGTTATTATAAACTGGCTTCCGAGAATCTTCACTCGAATAGTCAGCATTGCGGCCAGAGTTAAATGTCGTCGAGTGGCATTTATTTGGTTCAGACTTCAGAGTGACGTGTCGATATCGAAAATAGAAGTCCGAAACTTATTCAAAGTTTCAAACATCCGACACGAACAGAAAAGTCCTGCAAATGCACGAAAAAAAAACCATCATTTCGTTTCACTCTGACTAATGCTAGGAAACTATTCACGTCGCTGTTAACTTTATCCTGCGATAACACGACCACAATGCGTAAATAGCTGCCGTCCCCCTCGCACACTGTATATTTTCGTCTGGTGAGGGAGATGGAAAGGTAGGTCGCCCGCGTGGCCGTTGATGTTCGGTTCGAAATGAAACGGAACAGACGAACAGTTTGCAAGTCGCCGGCTACGCGCATGGCCGACTCAAGCAGACAGTCCGTTGCGCTCAATTCGTGAATTTATTTTAACTCTTATTAAACATTTTCAATATTTAGTTCTATATAAAACAGTGCCTTACTTCTGGATGTGTCTTGTGTGCATGGAGTATTGACAATAAGAACTAATCGATGATCAAGATTAACAGTGTGTGAATTTTCGGAGCATCTTGCATTTTGTCCTTTCGGTATACCCACTGTGTTGCGATTAACTGCTCTTTATGTTCTTTCTTATTCTTTCGCTTTGTTTGGTGATTTGTGCCGGTGCTCGCTACGCCTCGTATATTGGCACGAGCCCTTAATAATAATAGTGCACCGAAACCAGTTTGCGAGTGCCTTCGTTCGTGGTTATCCTGAGTGTGTACATGCGGACGCCTTTCTTTATACAAAATCTGAACGCTCTGCAAGGATTTCATCTAAAATTACACTTGGCTGTTGAAGTACTTATTCATTTTATTCACAGTATACAACTTCGGATCAATTATATAATTCTTGTGTTAAGTGTCCTTCTTCACACGTTTTTTGTACATTTTCAAATGGCTAACAAGTTGCTATACTGATTCACCTTGACCGTTCACGCTATTAATGCAGTCAGCAACTTTCAGTTGCGAGGTTAATCAAATCCTCCGTGCACCTTGAACAGTCTGTCTGTAGACATGTAATTAAATTACAATTTTCAAGCTTGCCTAATTTGCGGTTTGTACCTACTAGGATTAATAGGATGTTTTATCTCGTCGCCCAATAGTTGCGGCAACCCTAGTCACCTGTCACTTTTTGTCAGCATTTCTCAACGAGATGGCAGGTCCTGGCGCCGCTTAAGTCACTTAGCTACTTCTTTTAATTGGTTCAGGAACGTTTTATTGCTACTCCAATGCTCGCAGTATGTCCGAAGCGATCTCTTTAAAAGCCAAAACACATAGCTACTTTTAGCATCAGCTTACACACAGTTAGTGTACTTTTTGCAATTTTGAATGTTCCACGTATAATATTGGACTTTTGTTTATAATTAATAGTAAATTATTTCGAAACGATATCCCGTCGTTAAACATTACCGTAAAAATATTTGACCCCAGTTTAAACCACATGCATGTTCCCTATCGATAACTCGCACTAACTCACTCAAAAATAAAAATAACACTGGTATACGAAGCTGTTAAAGTTATCAAGAGTTGTCAATTGTCACCCCATACCTACCATTTGAGGAGCAACAGATAAGACTATCTAACTCCATTAATATAAATTTTGAGGATAAGAACATAATTTAATACATTTTGAAATGGCAACATAGGTACTTGGATTTAATGTTTTTTTATAGGATAGGCACATTTTGCCCTTTTATCTATGCTAATATAATAAAACGGAAGAGTTTGTTTGTTTGAACGCGCTAATCTCAGGAACTACTGGACCGATTTCAAAAATTCTTTCACCGTTGGATTTGTATGTACGTGATCCCTGAGTGCTATAGGATATATATTATGTACCACGGGCGAAGCCGGGGCGGACCGCTGGTATAATAGAAAGTACTTAATACGGTTTGAAACGCTATATTTTGACATAGTTAGAACGTTTGACAAACGTAATTTATCCATTTCAAATCATATTTTTGGACGGATGGAGTTAATACATTTTGATCTGTTACTCCTCATTTGGTCGTGGTAATAAAAGCATCGTGTGTATTGGCCCTAAATCGACTCGACGAGAAGCTGCTGGTTTTCTCGCCACTTGTTGCACGCTTGAATCATTTCATAAACGTGACTTCATTGCCAACTTTTTTACACGACATCAGCACGAATTCTCTTATCTAACTGAAACTCGCAATCATGTTTCCAAATTACCCAATTTCGTTGTTGAAATTGAGGTGTTTTTGTGCGTTTTCTATTACCGTCACTGGGTTATATAGATGCATAATTCAACGCTGATTTAATTTTTATAATATCGAATTTATCATCTGAAACATTATTGAAAAAAAATCTTGTTTTATGTAGGTAGGTTACTCGTTAACTTTGGAAATCCCGTTGCCTAAATTATTTCAATAACTACTGTCAGAACTCAGAACATACACTCGTAAAATCTTAGACATTTAAAAAAATATTTTAATTAACTCAAAGCTACCTAATTAGTAATGTAATGAACATAGTGATGCTCTATGATTTTTTATTGTAGACTACATAAAGTGATTATTAAAATACAAATATATGTAACAAAATAAATAAACAAAAAGGAAACTTTGTTACGATTTCATTTTTCTGACTCGTATTATAACAGATTATAGCAAAAAAACACTGAAGTACTTAATGCTATTTTTATTTACCTAATTTAATACCTATGTATTAGATATGTCTCGATTTCTTGGTACGTCTATTGTATTCAGTTTTAGAAGTGGGTAGTTATAAATTTTATTTTATAACTACCCGCAGCTCTATTAAAATGTTGCAAAGTAACTACATTTCCACTATGTTTAATAATATAATTCGCAACATTGCTTCTACTCTGCCGGCAATGTGCCTCGAGCCTTATAGTAAAACTTATATCTTATATTTTTAAAGTATTATTGAAATGGTTGAAAGGACCAGGCGCCCGCATAACTTACTTGAATGTTACAAACCCTGCCTATAAAAATATTTTATGGGAACGGGATGGTTTATTCTATTGCACCGGCATGAGATCATTGAATGCTAACAAGTTTTTTTATCATAGTTTCCATGCATGTTTAGACTTTTGTGGCTTTATATTTTTATTTATTTCGTATACCGAAAGGACTAACACGACGTTTTGAATTTTTAAGACCAACGATCGAAGAAATTTAGTGATCATAAAGTGCCCTTAAATTAAACATAAGTACAAACGTTAGAATATATTTTTGATACAATATTTTGATTAACTAGTGTACCCACTCGATATCTACCTACTACATTCACGAAAATTTCGTCACAACCCACAAGTTCGCACTGGCTCACAGGATTTGTCTACAAAGTTCTACGTGATACAGGATGATACAAATGATTAGGTAAGTAACATGAATTTATGCTTAACTAGTTTTTACCCGCAGCTTCGCTCACGTTAAGTTAGATTCTACTTTTACCTTCTAAAGGGTTGACATTTTAAAAATCTTTTCTTAGCGAATGTCTATGTATAATAGTTGTGTGCCAAACAGCCCGCTCCATCCAGTGGTTTGAGATGTGCAATAATAACAGTTAACTAAATAAATTAATTAAGGAAGCTAAATAAATTAAACTAAATAAATAATAAACTGGGAACGGCTGGATAGAAGCTGAACAAGAACGTGTTTTGTGAAAATCCTTACAAGATTTCTGTCCAGCAGCGATGCGACGATAAGCTAAAATAGGCATTAATCTTATTTTATGCTCATACTTAACCACCACCACAGCTTTCACCACAGTGTTCACCATCATCAGCCTTTTTAAAAGCATGTCATGCCACAGAATCTTTTGTCTGAAGCTTTACATTTTACCTTACATGTATTAGCGCTCATACGCATTAGCGGTCAGCCGCCCAGGCGGTTCTTGTCGCCTGACGCGGTTGAAACAGCGGTTCACCGCCACCGGCGGCGAGCCGCTGTTGAACCGCGCCAGACGGTTGGACCGCTTGAAGTCTGACAACAGCGTTCAGTCTATCATAAACGAAGAATTAGTAGATATTTTCCAAAAATATCTTCTAATTCTTTCCATTGTTTTCATTTTAGGTCTCTGTTTTTATAATCTGCTGCTTCACAATTCCATATTGCTTATTTTCTTTTTTGACAACACACCTGCGGCACGCCGCGATCTGAACCGCCTACCACTAGGCCCTAGTGCGTATAGGCAACATGGCGGCCAGCCGCGAAGCGGGCCGCTGCCTCCCATTCAACCGCCGCGGTTGGAATTTCGTCGCGGTTTAGTGCGTACAAAATGAGCGGTTGCATATAAAAATACAAAAGCGGCTAGCGCCGCTACCGCAACCGCTAATGCGTATGAGCGCTTAGGTGTACTGAATTTATAAAATTCTTTTAAAATAACCAGTTACTCTTTGTAGAAATTTAAAAAACTAGTGACTGTACAGCCGATTACAGCTGCCTGTTAATCCATTACGAATTAACAAGACGGAACGGCGATATACAAGAAAGATGCAGCTATAGCTGTTGATAACTTGATAGTTATCATGATAGTTTCTTCACTTTACGTGTATAGTGGTAAATATGATAACTATAATCGTGCGCTGCGATCAGTGTATTAGTATTTGACACCTTGATTTTGATAAAATGACATTACACTCAAATCTCTTTGATATGCTAATTCGTGATGGTATTTCGACTGTACACGTTACTAACTTAATTAAAACTTTAATAGTTCTTTCCTTTTTAGAATGTTACATGCGGTAACCTATGTAGGTTGTTATGCCACGTCTTTTTAATTTAATATCTATATTTTATGTTTTATGTGTGACCTGTTTGTTTGTAAAGTATAATTGATAGGTACATTGATTTATATAAAAGTATTTGCTGTTGTTAAACCAAATAAATTAAAAAAATGTATATATATAAATGTTCTATTGTCAGCGGGGTGAAATCGTAACCGGACGTAAATTTACATTTAATAAATGCTCATTCGCAGGTTTCGGCCCGTCCGGATGTAGTTCTGTAGTTGCGATCTCTTCGCGCTCCAGTTGCGACGCTCACTTAACGTTTTGTTGTGCTTCTACTCTATTTTTAGGCGAATCTGTAAACGAAAACGGGGGATCGTCATCATTCATAGTGGAATTTACATTAACGAATGTAATTACACGTTCTACATTAAGATTATGATTTAGTTCTTTTATTTATACGCTTTTACAAATTTTAATTCCAAAAGAATGTTTAGATTTGCCATATTACACAAATTAAGGTCGAGGTTATTGAATTTCTTAATTTCTGAATGAGAGTTGCATGAAAGTAATCGGCTTTGCATTCCACAATTTAGTGTAAAGTGTCATAATTTGTTACATTGCTGTTTGTGTTTTGTAAATATCAACCGGCAGTTGATATTTTTTCATATTTCATGCTGCCTCTTCTCAGCTGAATCCGCTGAAGCCACAAGTTGACCTTCATGAAATAAATAATTTTAACTCAAAATTTCTTAGTTAACTTTTTAACTCTATTTAAAATTCTACATACATATCTAATACATTATATCTTTCATGATTATATTTTTTACCCTACGACAGTTTTAGTCTTTCTGTTATCGTTCTATATCTTCCTTATAACTTTTATTACTTTAAAAACTAACTACGATACCATCGGCTGTGCGGTTGGATGCCAAATTTATCTTCACTCATGTGTTACGACGGCGACCAAGAAAATAAAATCTTTATACGGTTATTAGCTGTTATATTTATAGCCTTTATGTCACATTCCTTACGCTTTCAAATGCGTTCTACACTGAACTCTATAATGTTGCGTATATTTTCTACTTGCATATATTCAACTTGTAATTTACCTGTTGAATACTCTAAAACACTAAAAACTTACTTTTCTATATTTTACTTAAAACGAGCGGATACCCGCGACTTCGTTCGCGTGGATATTGATTTTAATAATCCCGTGGGAATCATTTTGTTTTTCCTATGCTCCTTTGAGCTTAAACCTTGCTAAAAACTGTTAAAAGTTCACTGGCGGATGTTTAGGTACATCAAAATGTAAATATCGCCCAGTGAAAGTCCCATCAAAATCGGTCCAGCCTTTCGGAGATAAGCCAGTAGTCTTTAAAGTATCTACTTTCTAACAAAAAAAGAATGAATGAAATCGGACCACCCGTTAACGAATTACAGCTAATTACACATTTTGCCTTTCATCCCCTCTCCCAAGGGAACCGTGCTGAATTTCGGGATAAAAAGTATCCTATATGTTACTCCATAGTATTAACTTAAATCATGCCGAGTTTCATTTCAATCCATTCAGTAGTTTTTACGTGATGCGCGCACAAACATACAGACAAACAGATAAACAGACAAACAGATAAACAGACAAACAGACAAACAGACAAAAATTTCAAAAATAGCTTTTTTACGTTCTATTACTTATCCCTAACATCCCCCAGTTATTATTTTGCAAAAATCTTCAATGTACAGATACGGCAATTCTACGATTTTATTATATGTATAGATAGATTTACCTACCTGTTGTATAAAACTAAAAATACACTTTTAATTATTAAAATCTCAATACTTTTAAATACCTACCTCAACGTTAATGTTTAAAGTTGTATCAATGTCATGTATTTCGCAAACGGATGTAAACGTTCTAGATTTTGCAGAACTGTTTTCTTAATTTAGTTTCAATTTAATTTTGCAATATGCATTACACATGTGTTTAGTGCTTCAATTCTGTCAAATCAGCCCTGCTAATGAGTTACATAACAAGTTAATTAAAATGGTCTAATACTAATGGTAATAGTAATGGTATATCCTCTTAGATTCTCGTAGTGGAAGTATCTCCGTAACAAGTAATGTTTTTAGAATTCTGTTAATTCATTTTTGGTTTTTATTTACTTTCAGGCATAAATTATAAATTAATTATCAATTAAATCAGTATTGTTTATTATTAGTGCGAAAATGTGTATGCCCGTCTTTCTGATTCTTTAATTTTCACATCCAAACCAATTGCATGAATTTTGACACAATGGATATTTGATATTCTGGAGACGGACGTAGATCTACTCGTAGGAGATACCTACTTTTATTCCAGAAAACAAAAGAATTCCGACGGAAGTTTTACAAAATATAAATTTACTCGGATGAATTCGTATTATTTTAAAATTCAAAAAAATTCTTGTCAATTTGAATTGTTGATTAAAAAAATATTTGGATCGAAAACTAACTCCATCCGTTAACAAAACCTATAAGTTCCATGTTCTCTCCATATATCCACATCATTTTAGGCAACATCCGTCGATTTTTCGATTTGGCTGTTTGCAAACTAAAAAGTGTATTATAACAATGGCCCCCGAAAGTAGAATCGGGCGAAATGTAATCTAAGATTACCGTTAGCGTTGCAGTCACTTGTTATCCGGACTAGGTCAGTTTTTGTAGCTAATGGATGCTCCTCGGATGATTTTGAATTTCTTTATACTTTCAGCAAACTATTTATCTCACGTAGTGGTCAACCTTTAATAACATTGTTGTGGTCGATAACAAAATCAATGCTCAGGTACCTACAAGTTTCGGGAGACTCACGCTTTCGGTTATTGTCGTTTCCTTATATTATTGGCTAATTGAACAATTGCACTTTGATGCCATCTCCCAATCGTATTTTTCAGGTATTCGATTATAGTTGAATACAGCTTAATGAAATTTGTTGAAGTCTAGCTTATTCCGTTATCGGGAGATTCGGTGACCACTCAAGAGTCTTTTGAGAAGTTCGAAAAGATTTTAAAGAGACATTTCTGGTGACTAAATTTATAAAGTAGTAAATGGTGATCCTCAAATTATATGTTGTATGTAAGCTTGTCACGAAAGTAAGAAATGAAGTGTGTTTGCTGCCCTTTGTGTTGCTTTTAGGTCAATTTTAATGTGGTCGAAACACGCTTCACGCCCTCGCTCGTGTTGGCCAGTAACTAAGAAATTAAAGAGGTCACACTGAATAAAAAGCAGGTTAATGAAGTAACTAACTTTTAGACATTTTTTTGTCACGAATATTAAACCGAACTACTTACTCAACCAAAAAGTAAAAGTTGTAATGTACGTGACAACAGGATCCTTACAATCTAATTAATGATAATGACAGCAGTTAAGTTATCTGGTCTACACATAAAGTTACGATATTATCAAATTCATTCGGCCAAATTTTACACAAACATTCTTCCAATTTGAAAAAGTTCATAATGACATGGAAGAAAGTTAGTTTATTAAGGTTAATTAAGGATAGTTTTCAATGTAAACAACAGATTGAATATATCCTCCGAAGTGAGACATCAAGCCCCCGCGTCTATCGCGTTTGTCTATTCGAGTATTTTTAACTCGCCTGTCTCGGTGCATAAATCTATCCTGTCGATGTTACGGGTATAGGAGACCAGTGACAAGTTAATAGTTTCCTCTTTTTAGTGGACTGTTCCACTCCATTCACGTTTCCTGCTGGAGCAAATTGATTATCTGTTTTTGTTATTTGAGCCACTTCGTTATTACTTTGCGACATTCGATATAAGAGCTATATTTCGTTCGTGTTATTTTTACTCTCAGAGAAATAATTTAACTTTTTCTTAATTTAATTATTATTTATCGTAAAATTATCAAAGTCTAATTATAATTTCTCGGATACTAATTCGATATTTCAGATTCTGCAGTAGACAACGATTTTAGTTTTAAGTTTCTGCTGCGGTTTGGAGTTTCAAAATTGTATTTTGGAAAATACAATTTTTAGTACGTATTTTTACGAGATATTCCGGTCAATCAGAATGCAATGTTCAAAAATCATTTAGTAATTAATAATGATTAGAACGCGTCTAATATTTCTTTTGATCACTGAACGTATTCTACGTTCACAAGGTAAACATTGTATTAGTGGTTGCCATAAAGCATAATCAAAGTTATCATATTTGCTTATCGTCAGCGATTGTATATCATTACATCTTGCTGCCAGCGATACACAATAGTACGATACCAGAGTTAATAAAGCCCAGGAGAAACTCCGATAAAGTGTGAGGGGGCAGCGCTGCTCAGTCATTATTTTGTTAGCTATTTGAGTGAAACTTGGAAATTTCAATAAAATTACCGGTTGTAGAGTTATGGACTATGGTATAGCGCGGTAACTCGCCGTAATACGGAACATTGTGCGTGTGGGAAAGGAATGCAAGTTACAGCATTGTTTATTTTCGAAAACTCGTTAATATGTAGTAACTTTGATGATATTTTTATGACTTCCACGAAAAATATTTGAATACGATTCAGTCGTGAATAATCCTTTCTTAACCGTCGGAAAGTTTGAAACAATTTTATAAGAGACATTTATTAAGGAGATAATGTTCATTTAAGAAACATTAATAAGATCTGACAGTAAAATTGCACGAAATGATATTCTCGCCAGTTTGTTGGACATTAAAGTATGTGCTTTTATGGAGACTAGCGCTTGTACAATATGCAGGGTTAAGGTGGGTTAGACAAATCGTTTCGCCCATTGCCCTGACTCTAACACGCAATTTAGCTGATCGTTTCAGAAGATTTGTAATATAATATGGACCTGTGTACGCTAGCGGCTGTTTGCGTGACTAACAACGGTATTTTTGAACTATTGAAATACATTGGTGGTTGTGTTATATGTAAAAATCGACCCGGTTTGTTAGATATATCAAATGCTTAGGATGAAGTAGGGTAGGAACACCGGTTTCCGGACACGCACCTGTTATCGTCCACCGAGCGGATCACTCTTAAGAAACGCTTAAAAATAGAAACATTATAAGAGTTACATAAAAATAATGCATCTCTATGCCAACTTGAATGTCTTATCAAGACACAGAGAAAGAAAAAAGTCTATTTCACTTAAGTTTCTTTGAAAACAAAGCGATCAAATTTTGAGTATGCAATTAAGGAATGAAAATGAGCCGTGTGGAGCAAAAAAATTAGTGGCATGCTTCAACTATCGCGGGAAGTTATTAATCATTTTACTATAAGATTTAGTTTGATTCTTCTTTGTAGCACTTACTTATGTTTCATAAAATACTGTGAACGTGTTTTTTTACTTTTGATTACATTAGAATACAAATAAAAGGGGTGGACGACAACTAGTTCACTATTTTCTTAAGAAAACCTGTTATCGTCCGGGCGGTCAAACACAGGTTTAGCGTCTTAATTTTAGGTAGTCTTGTTATCAATCGAGGTGTGCACAAAATTGGAATTAAGTTTATTAATTCGAATCCTATACACATACACTAGTTAGTGACTAGTCCTCGTCCACTTTTTTCTCATTGTATATAAAACTATGGGTCTTCAAAATCACGCGTGGACGATATCTAAATTTGCACTGAATAAATATTCTAAGTTTCGACCACCAAGCTATTATTTGAAAATAAATAGATTTAGTAAAAATATAAATAATTAAACTTGTTTGACAAAAGAATTACCTTATATTTTATGTATTTCTCCTTGGAACTTTGATATATTTATAAGTTATGATAGTATTCTCGATCATTATAATTTGTGGACAAAATTTAAAATAGAGAATCTGAAGTGCACCGGTTATCCGTCCACCTATATTTTAAACTGTATGAAAAACATAATATATTTTTTAATATTATGTTATTATTTAGGCGAATTTTGATTATTACTCATATCTATAATTTATTTATTATTCATCTACAAGTTAGTCCTTGACTGCGATCTCATCTGATGTTAAGTGACGATGCAGTCTAAGATGGATGCGGGATAACCTGAAAGAGGTACAGCAGAATCCGTACCCTTAAACGCTAAATGACTTGGAAGTAAGGCATACTAGACTAGAGACAATTTTGAAATTATTAAATTGAATTTACCAAATTGGTCTGCCGAGAATCAAGTAGAGGACCTTCCACTAATAAGACTTACCCCTGCGCCATGCCAGGGAGGCTGCCAAATTATATGTACCTACTTTTATATAATGTAAGTGCGATGTGGTAAAAGACGATGCAAGATAGATAGGCGCAAAGTTGGTAAAGATATTATGTCATATTGTAGACTCTATAAACTGCGTTAACAAGGCAATAGTTTTTTTATCTGTTTTATTTTAAAACAAGCAGTTGATCGCTATTGCGTATGCGTAGAAAGACCACATCACGTTGTATAAAGTTCTTTATCACCCTGTGAAAGTTCTGTCAAAATAGGTTCAGCTATTTTGAAAAGTAAGTACATATTACGAATAGACGAAAAATAGAAAACAATTTTTTTATAAACGGTTATGTGGCTTTTTAATAATGTATAAGTAAACATAAGTTCACTAATAAAAACCCATATATTTTAGGACAGGAAGTTAATTTTAATTGGTATAGATATTAAATACATATTAAAGTGGTGTTAATATTACATATTCAATTACTTACTCATTACATGCATACTTTTTCATAGTAAATTTCTCATAGAAATCAGTGGACGGATAACAGGTACAAGGGTGGACGATAACTAGATTTAGTGGACGATAACCGGTGAAATTGGCATTTTCAGCTTTTTATTAGGATTAAAATAAAACTAGTTATCTGACTAAAAAAATACTAACATGCAATGAAAATAGACTATATTAGAAGTATATTTTAACAAGTTTTTGTTTAATTTTTTTTATAGAACATATATTTTCACCCTCTCAAACTCAGTAACTCCACTAAATGGACGATAACCGGTAAGAAAACCCTACGCACCGCGCGCTACAACAAGTATAAATTAAAAATTAAAAAAACCCTCGACATTCGCCATTTTGTGGCAGCGGCCATCTTGGATTTGCAATAGTGCTATTCTACTAGTCAATCCCTTTCATTTGATACCCTTATTAAGGGAGTTGTGAAAAAATATGTAATCCGCCATTTTGTAGCGGCGGCCATCTTGGATCGATTTTCATGAAACATAGCTAACAACACTCGACTAATTCACCTTTCAAACAAAACCTTTCGGTCCACCCGTTTGAGCGCTACAGAGGAACAGACAGACACACTGACACACACACACACACACAGACACGTCAAACTTATAACACCCCGTCGTTTTTGCGTCGGGGGTTAAAAATAGCTATAATACCCGTTGAGTATATCTTCATTGTGTCGTACGGGCGTACGGGCGTATTCCTCCTAGTCCGTCAGAAGCCTCAGCAAGTTGTCGAAGGCTTGCGGCCGGGTGCGGCCTAGCTCGTTGATATGGTCACTTACGCTAGTAGATACCTCGTATCTTTAGCTAAATACATAACAATTATCTATAGACTCTTAACAAAGCAAGACACACTGTGGAGCGGAATTCTTGTGAATATAACTAAATTGTTAGAGATGTGTTAGTTGTATCGCTGGTACAACGACCCAAAGTGATTCTTGTCCTCTGCAACAAAGAGAGTCTGCCTTTTATATTGATTTCTTGTTAATTGATGACGTTAACAAGTACCTATAAATTAAAAATTTAAAAAACTCCCGACATTCGCCATTTTGTGGTGGCTGCCATCTTAGATTTGCATAGTGTTATTCTACTAGTCAAGCCCTTTCATTTGATACCCATATTGAGGGCGTTGTGATAAAATATGTAATCCGCCATTTTGTAGCGGCGGCCATCTTGGTCCGATTTCCATCAAACATAGCTAACAACACTCTCGACTAATTCAACTTTCAAACAAAAAAAAAACCGCATTCAAATCGGTCAGTTCAGTTTTTTTGTTTGAAAGGTGAATTAGTCGAGTGTTGTTAGTTATGTTTTATGAAAATCGATCCAAGATGGCCACCGTAACAAAATGGTGAATGTCGGGGTTTTTTTTAAATTTTACATTTATACTTGTTATCTTCTCTGGTAAAAGTATGCATATTGTGCTGCAGGTTCTATTGGAAGGTCTCCTATATTATGTGACCGTATTATTCTATCTCATATGAGTCGCTGCAAACCAATGGGTACAAGCAACACAAGACCTGTGACGATCCTTGCAACAGACTTATGGTCAGCAGTGAACGTCTATCGGTTGAGACGACGCTGCCTTATCTTCTTTTATTGTTTTAAAATATCTAAGCCAGTAATATACAATATTACTTAATTAACATTACAGATCTAACTTTAATTTAAACGTACAGAGTCGTAGGCATTAATCCATAAATGTAATAATTTAAACATATTGCGTTAAGATTTGAAAGCAAGATGAAGGCAAGATGTGTCTTAACGATCTTTGTTATTGTAAGTGAGAGTAATTATATGAAGGGAACCCGTGTGAAATATCGCAATGCATTAAATCAATGGGTGCCATATAAATAAATTGTACTCATTGTTTTACTTAACTGAAAATGTAGATACTATACTATTGTAATAGGTACTGTCTATACTTTTAATACCTAGTTAGTTTTTGTTGGTTTTTTATTATTATTGTTTTATTTATTTATGAATAAACTAGCTGAACCCCGTAACTTCGTTCGCGTAGATATAGGTTTTTATATAGGATCGGATCGGATCCCATAATTCTTTTATGTACCTAAACTAAATGTAGCCTGTTACTTCTTATAACATTGAAAGTTCCATGAAAATCGATCCAGCCGTTTCGGAGATTAGCTTGAACAAATAGACAGAACGACAAACATAAATTTAAACGCGCACCGGTTTAAAATAAGCCGTACGTTCAAAGATCCGGGTCCCAAGTTATTTGAACCCAATACTGAGGGTTGTAATGTCTGTCATTTCTGAACTAATAAACCTATGACCTTGAAATATTTACGGGACAATACTTAAAGTACTACCTTTCTAACAAAAAAAGAATGAGTTAAATCGAACTACGCGTTAATGAATTACAGCTAAATACATGTTTTAACTTTCTTCCCCTCTCCCTAGGGAACCGTGCTGAATTTCGGGATAAAAAGTATCCTATAACCTACCTCGAAGTATAAACTCAAATCGTACCAAGTTTCATTCGAATCCATTCAGTAGTTTCGGCGTGATGCGCGGCCAAGATACAGACAGACAGACAGACAGACAGACAAAAATGAAACAAATTGCAGTTTTGGCTTCAGTGTCGATTATAGAGTGCCCTCCAACAAAAATTTTCAAAATATCTTCAATGTACAGAATTGGATCTGTTACAGTTTTATTATATTATAGATAGAAGATAGATGCTCTAATTTCGATTCTAAGTACTTTTTCCAAATAGCAGTAACATAGAAGTGAATAAAATCATCATTATCCTGCCTATTCTTTTTATAATTTTTTTTCGTACGGAGTCCTTGCTATTATTATTATTATTTATTATTTATACTTTATTGTACACCAAAAACACAAATTAAATAAAAGAACACATTTTAAAAGAAATAGGTACAATTGGCGGCCTTATCGCTTAGAAGCGATCTCTTGCTATAATATCGGTCATCAATTAATTATTATTCATCATTAAGGTTTTAGTCTCCATCTAAAAGATTAATTGTTTTTGTTGTTGTTTTCTAATTTCTTATCAGATCTATGTGATCTAATGTGCAATATGTATGTCTTCTAGCGAGATAGCATCAACTTAGTTAATTGCTCAATTCACTGCAACTAATTAACATTTTACAGTTACAACGTTTTCTTTGTAACATTTACTTGTATCGCTTTCTTTAAGTTCGAGTATATTAAGTCTTTTAGTTATCAGTTCTCATACTGTAGTCTTAAGCTGCCATTTCACCAGAGTAATCAATGCACGAGTATGCCGGTTTAGTTATGGATGTATGCGTTACCAAATAATATAATGTAGAGCACCTTAACTCTGCTGGAAAAGAATACAATGTTGAAGTAAACTGACTTGCGGGTATCACACACATCTACAACTCCGACTCCTCGCACATCCCAAGTGGAAAGGCAGCGTTAACATCTAATTAGTTGTTATCCGATAGCGTTTCAATGGAACAGTCTCGCAATCACCTCATTGCTTGTAATTAGACGTTTACTCCTCAGTTTCAATGCATCGTTATTGTGCTCGGTGTGTGTGGGTTGCTCTTAAGTATTAATACCGTTAATCCGATTGTCTTCTGACAGATATGATGGAGGTGAGTTGTATTTACTAGCATCTTCAATGCAACAAATGATATTGACCTTTTACGGTGTAGGAAGTAAATTCAGCTTTATTTGTTTCACAACTTCAAATGATTTTGTGTTAAGTGTTATTAAGTATTTTATCTACTCTCATATCATAAAATTCCGAATATGAAATCAAAATGTGTCATATATTGGACTACTTTATTCACATACATCTATAATATTTAAAAAAAAAATTAAAAAAGTTCATTATAACACTACTTTGTTAGGAAATTATTGCAAAACAATGTTAAAAAATAATTTTTTCTACATTATAGTACAGGCACTGGGTTCTGGTATTTTTGAGCCATGCCGGGTGTTTATTATTATTATTATTATTTAATACTTTATTGTACACCAAAAAAACATAAATTAAACAAAAGAAACATTTTAAAAGAAATAGGTACAATAGTTAGTTTACAATAGTTAGTTAGTTTAATTTTGTTACTTACAATGATTATCCCGCTATCAAAGTTACCCTATTACTACTACTGCGAAAGTGTGGCGGTAGCAAGATGCGGCCAGAGGACAGAGTGTAGTGCTACCATAATTGACCATAGACGCACTGCACGCACCGCACATTCGAAATTGACAATTGAATTTTGGCGCCTATTATTTAAATTTTTAATTTATTATTTATTTACTATTCAGTTTTTGTAACTCAAAATTTTGCAAGTGATTTTTGTTGCGCGGAAAAATGTCTAGCAGTGATACTGAAGAGAATTTAACTCCACCAGACATTCTGGAAATAGCATCGGGAATGACAAATAATCTTTTGCCAGCAAAATCAAAGAAAATTTACGATAAATGTTACCAAGATTTTATGAGTTGGAAAATTTTGAAAAAAACCACTTCATTTTCAGAAAATGTAATGCTAGCATATTTCCAAGAATTATCAAATAAATTTAAGTCTTTGTCCTTATGGGCTAAATACTCAATGCTCAAAAGTATATTGAGTATCTACAACCAAATCGATATTATTAAATACACAAGACTGATTGCTGTTTTAAAAAGAAAATCGCAGGGCTTTAAGGGAAAAAATGCAAAAACGTTCTCCCCTGAAGAATTGAGTACATTTATAAATTGCAATATCCAAAACATGAATACTTATTATAATAAATAATTTTGTTAATTTCTTAGTCTTTTCTTTTATACGTAAGATACCTATTGATGAGCTTAGATAAAGTAGTGTATGAAACTCTACATAATTAGTTATTAAAACACTCGTGTAATACTATTAAAAAACTCGCCTGCGGCTCGTTTTTTAAACTAACACTCGTGTTTTAATAACCTCTATTATGCAACCGTTTCATAAACTACTATTACGATATTGGAATCAATCATATTATGGACAGGTTTTGTTTTTAGGTTTCTTATTGTTTCGTGATTGAAGTTTAATAATAATTTATACACTAATATTATGTTTATAGTTATTTTGACACTTCTATAAAAATATATTAGGTTAGTATTGAAAAAAATATTTTCCTAAATTCTTACTCCCTAAACTGTACCTAACAATAATTTATTACTAGGTCTTTAGAAGATAAAATACAGTATGTTATCGTTATCCATCCATAATACATAATTAATAGAAGAAAATACATGGTCGATTAGTGTTTAAAATGCGAAGACATGCGTAAGTTAATTAACCGCCAGACAATTTTTTTGTAATAAGACCTTGTCTCGAACAGACATGTAAGAAGTGTTATCTAAATTTAACCGATAAAAGCGATGTTTACCTTTGTAATGAGCTCCAGTTTCATTGGCCTTTAGTATTAAGTTTCATTGAATACATCTAATGAATAAATAACAGTTAAGCGTGGGATGTTATCGGCATCTCATCATGTGTTTCATATTACGATTTTAAAGATAACTTACTCACTGTGCTGTAAGGATAGAGTCATTAAACTGCATGTTGCTTATATTCTTTTAAGATTACGAGTAAAACATTATGGTCTTCATTCTTACTGTAATTGCATTTTTTTTCTTAACTTAGAATAAAATAATTAAATATTTCAAGATCTGCGAAAAGTAGAAACTTTGTCAGTTTAATTAATTATTTTATGCATAAAGCTGGCAGAAAACGGACAGATTACAGCTATTAAAATTAATGAAGTATCATGACTATTTCGTGAACATTATGGTAATATACTATTGTATTTGAAATACATGGAATATTATTTTTTTATTGTATAATATGTATTATGTACGATGTTTTTATAGACTCTACGTGATGTAGCTCAAGTGTTCCGTTTATCAGTTTATCCTTATCGTGTCGATTGTCAGCAATCAAAGTTATGTGTATTATGTACTTATGTTCGAATATACATATATGTAGGTTTGATAACAATATTTTTCTTTTTTGTTTCAGGTAAGCATGTTACTAATTCCGAGATGAATAGTGGAACCTGCGTTTATATGTATGTATCCACATAAATGTTTTATGATGTTATCTATTGGGTGCTCTATCTTTTTGTGTTTTTTTTTGTAATGTATAAGATCTTAGTGTCGGATAAGTAATCTCTTTTTGTAAAGGAATTTTGGCATAGCAGAGTGAAGATTAGTTCAGGTTTTCACGAGGCCAGATTGCGTAACAATTTTCATTTTTTTTGCTGCATGTTTTCTCAACCAAAAAACAAATTATAATACATGAATATTTTCTTATTTTTAATATGTAATCTAATTGCTGAAATACAAAAAAATATATATATGTATACATACATATATACACATACATACATAATTATACATACATACATAATACATATCCTATACTTTATACTTATCCTACTAATATTATAAATGTGAAAGTGTGGATGTTTGGATGTTTGTTACTCAATCACGCCGCAACTACTGAACCGATTTGGCTGAAATTTTGAATGGAGATAGATTATGCCCTGACTTAAAACATAGGCTTTTTATCCCGAAAAATCAAAGAGTTCCCACGGGATTTTGAAAAAGCCGAAATCTACGGCTTGAGCTATAGATAGATTACTATAGCAAACTACCTTAAAAGTAGGTATAAAGGTTGGAAAAGAGAGCGGGAACGGAACCGGAAATCCACGATTCCCTCGGGATTTGTTTAAAACCGAAATTCACGCGGGCGAAGCCGCGGGCATTCTCTAGTATGTATATATATTTTATTATGGTTATTTCAAATTAATACTGTATATTAATGCCAAATATTTTATTTGTTTTAAATAGTTTTAAATAGTGTATAATCAGTTTCAATTCTTATACTTTAATTTCTATACTTAAGTATATTCGATTATGTCGATTCCGTATTTATTTGCACAGTTGTTTTCAGTTCAATTGTTTCTGTTTTAAACTTTGTCTGGATTCGTTCGAAAGTTTTTTGTCATATGACTAAGAGCATGTTTACTCTGCACTGTTAGTTCTCGTTTATGGTTTACGTTGTCTCACGGGGGCGTGAGAAAGACGATAAGGCTGTAACGAGATCGGCTGCGTAGCGCATGTACCTACTTTGTGTTGACTTATCTATGCCGCAGCTACTTCGATGAGATTAGCCGGTGTGACCTCTTTTTTAGCTAGGGCAAGTACGTGAGTGCATTGGAACGAGTTAACGATGTCTCTGTACCTACTCATATTACGTTTTCGAAATTTCAGTATTTCGAGATTCCATATCTGTAGGTATAATACTTTGTGTTGTTGAGATATTTTCGTTTTTATTTATAGTATAGGATCCCGCCATACAACGACCTTCACCGAGATGCTTATTTGATGAAACGTATTTTATATTTAATTTAATACGTCAATAAATATATTGCATATGGGTTGCCTAACAAATTCCAGTCCAGGATATGATTAATTAATATCTAATTGAAAAAAAAAATTTTTTTTGAACATTTCACTGGTTTGATTATTAGACAAATTTATAATGAAATCATCTTTATTTTCATTTAATTTTAATTCGATAATCAGACTGGTGCAAAATGCTAGTATCGATTTACCTGTTTACACCTGGATACCCGAGAGTTGTGACCGGAAAAGATAAAAAAGACCGAAAAAGAATTGTTGTATAGCGGGATCTTAGACCATTACATTGAATAGGAATTAGGATGTACCTATTCTAGAATAATTTAAACTACACAAAATTTTCTGGGCTAAAAATATTACTATTCTATTCACAGTGTTCCCTACGGAAAATATTGCTATAATTTTAGACTTTTCAACGTTGTATAGTTTAGTATTTTTTAGGCGAACGAATTTCCGAAAAAGTAGTCCTATCTTAAGCTGTAGCACAGATGAATAAAACAAAGCAACATGTGCCCGTTACAAAAGCAAAATAAAGAAACGGATTACGGAACTGTGTATGTAGGTGAATGGTTCAATCCCTCCAGATGGATCATATCGATTCAGTAATACAATATTTCCCGAAAACGATAGTACAATGAGACAAGAGATACGCTGAATTTTCCTAATTCTCGATATTATGTTATAAGCGAACCATTCTTGTTTAGCTTTCGATTTCCTTCCTCTCGAGGACAGTGAAACCGAACTCCCGTTTTATTACCGACATTAACGTTCAAGTTAACGCGCAGCACATAAAGACCAGAGACCACATAGACGTGGAAACGAAGCAACCCAAACATCTGAGACTTTAAAGGCTTGGACAGATAACACGCGCGATGGAAACATGTGCAACGCGGCTGCTAGAAGTTGTAATATGTCCATGGAGTACTCCACGGTAAAGACCTGATACGGCTCTGCAGAACGCGCGTTGGATCGATCTGTTGACATTGCGCGCCTTCGTTAGCGAGCTTCATACGGTTCCTTAAGGTACACCCAGATGTCTATCATCTCATAATGACAGCTACAGCTGTGTGATCGCATTCACCTCTGATTGGCCGACACTCTCTCGTTATTGGATAAAATACATTATTGCAGCAAAAATACCATAAATTTAGCCAATTACCACAATTAAAATTTTAGGAACTATAAGCAATCATAGATGCAGCTCTTAGACAATCGCAGGCAGGTGTTCAGCGTAACTTTCTACTGGCGTCGCGCCCCATCGCCGTCACGCTTTGTTTCTGTCCAGCCCTTATTCAACCCAAACATCTGAAACTGTAAACAAGGCCCGGCGGAAGCGGGCGGGACACGTGTTCGATTCCCAGTCCCCCTCCCGTTGCTCATTAACTGGGTAGAACTAAATACGGAACGGACATTGTTCTGAAGCGGTGCATGATTAAATTGCTTGGGATCTTGCCTCTGTGTTTTTGTTCGTGGCAGTGAAGTTACATCTTCATACCAGCTGATGGATATTGTGTTATAAGAATCTTTTTTGAGAGAAACTCACATATCTATTGGTGTAAAGCATCGTGTCAGCATTTTGTTGAGATGTATCTAGTCTTGCCAAAGTGCTAAAATTAAGACGTTTCATTCAATGATAATTTGTTTAAATTCGAACCAACTAAAGGTACCCGGAACTAATGTGAAATGTATTAAATTGGAACCGAAAATGTCTTTACTTTCCAGTACTTTCGGTCCAGTGCTTTGAATCGGAACAAGAACCAGTTAATTTTATGTGGTCATAGCCTGCCCAGAAAACTTGTATTAATAGTGCCTCTAAACCATGACAGGCATTAATTATGCTCCTGTTAATTTAATTTCTAGTTACTCTATGTTTTGTCTCCCACATTCGTGTTTTAATACCCCTTATTATTCCTACAACAGTTGCGTAAATAACTATTAGTTTATATTCCATCTTCGTTAATTACGTAAATGAGGATCTCGCTAAAGAAAACATTCCTGTTCCGATCGTCAACATAAATAGTTATTTTACACTTCCGAAATATCACCTTTGATGTCCCGGAAACCTAAGCTTGATGATGAATTTCCTTGGAATAAAATAAACTTGACTATACAGTGATTTTACTGAAACTAAGGAAGAAAAGTTCATTTCCGCGTTCAGCAAACTGATTTCTTAATCGATTTTTGAGACTCACAGCAAAGTTAACTTAATTCATTAAATAAAAGACGGATAAAAAATGAAAAAAAAAAAATTAAAGTAGAAATATTGAAGAAAAAATGTCCGTGGGACTACTACTACCCATAAGAAGCGAAACTATGCTCACTTATTCAAAAATTTGGGCTGCCCAGTCAACAATAGATTAAAATAAATTAATCAAATTATTTTTCTCTCTTGTAGCTACTCTGTCTCGCTCGCTATCTAAACTAGTTCATTAAAATTAACTTTACAAACTGACAAAGCGTTACCACACTAACGAAGATAAATAAAGAATAACTATGTGAAATTAAATAGGTACATTAAACAAATAATCATGCCAGAGAGTCAGATAAACCCTTTGGGACTGAATGATCACTGTGTGAATTCCGCCTAGAGATTTTCTGCCTCATTTGCCCCCTGAACTTGAGGCTGCACCTTGGCGAATAAATAATTGTTTACGACCACCGTAATTATTTGCATGGCTTATGTAAATTATGCAATGCCCTCGGAGTTGCATATATTGTTGGCAAGTTTTCTATGACCAGGAAGAAATGAAAGCCGCAATAAATAATAATAAATTACTTAACCACACTTAAAAGCTCTACTTATCTACAGGTCCGAACAGGTTGAGTTTATGAGATCAGTTTCGTATACTGGACTTGAGTGTTTAGTGTTTTATTGTAGAGGGATGTCTTTGTACGGAGTTATTTAGATCATTATACAGCTAGTTAGAGTAAGTTATTAAGGCCATAACAAAGTGATTATGTAAAGTCCGTAAAAGCAATTGCACTTGTGTTTCTTTAGTTTATGACTGTCAGACAAAGTTCAGCCTAAACCAGTGTCCCTTGAGATTTGAAAGGTGCAAATATCCCTTGTAGATACCGTAGAGGCGCATCAAGGAGTGATTGTTTGAAATGCCATTCTTTAAGGGGTTATAAGTTTGTACGGATAAACAATTTCTTAAATCCAAACCCACGCAGAAATCGTGGATGGGCATCAGCTTGTTTGTAATATTCTACAGGCACAATTCTTCTTAAGGTATTTTGAAAATAGCAACTGTTAGTCAATTGCAATAATCTAATTTCTTTTATTATTGGCCTCAGATGAAATTTCATTATTGGTAGAATGGCCAAAAAATAGGATCCATATTATACCTGACATGATTACTTGGCTCTTAAAAATTCCTCGCCGCAAACTAATCTCACTAAAATGGAACAATCAATTAAGTATTTAGTTGTTAATCTAGTTTTTTAATTTTAATAAGTCTGTTGTTTTATTGGTCAGTAGGTACTCAGTACCTAGTATAGGTAGTAGTAAACTTTTACACATTTTATTATAATTGCTAACGCAGAAAGTGACCACGCACGAATTATTGATTCCTTTGAAAGTTCGAACACGGACGACAGTCACGCAACACGCCGGTTTCCTTCTAAAATTGGTATTACTTTTACATTAGGTACGTAGGTAGATATTTTTGTTTTATTTAACGACTCACAAAAACAGGAAAACGTCGAGGCAAAATACACATTAAATACACTTCAACACAAAGGATTAACACATTACTTCGCATTGAAACTAAAAACATCT
This sequence comes from Melanargia galathea, assembly GCA_920104075.1. NCBI lineage: Eukaryota > Metazoa > Arthropoda > Insecta > Lepidoptera > Nymphalidae > Melanargia > Melanargia galathea. The sequence continues at coordinate 11,857,889 of OV049858.1, forward strand.
TATTAAATAGGTACCTACACGGTTTTTACTTTTTATTAGACTATAGTATATCAATATTCTAAATTGGTAAAAATATATTTTTTTGTACATTTCACTAGGTAGGTAATACAACTCTTTTATTTCTGAAGGTCATTAAAATTGATTATGAATTTTCGATAATATCTATGTTTTTTATAGAGCTACAACCTTCCAGCTTTCAGCATTCAAGACTCGCTTAAATGTGGTTGTTTTTTTTTTCCTTTTGTACGTCTATACCTACTGAAACTGGCACTAGTTTGAGACCGAAGGCCGCTCCATTGGTTTCGCTGCCATTTTTGTCTCAGTAACATTTCTGTTATTGTTAAAATTCAGTTTTTAAGTCAATTCTTGCGAAATGTGTCGATATATTCTTATGACAACAATGAAAATAATTCTATACTTTCCTAATAAATAAAATTGAAGTGTCTGTCTGTAATATCGAAATAACTACCTCATATTAAGCTCATATGGTTATTTGAACGCTACCATAACCGAATCACACGTTTTTAAAATTTTTGTCTGTCTGTCTGTCTGTCTGTCTGTCTGTCTGTCTGTCTGTCTGTCTGTTTGAACGGGCTAATCTTCGGAACGGCTGAACCGATTTTGACGGGACCTTCACATACAAGTAGAGAATTAACCAGGGAGTAACATAGGCTACTTTTTTAACCGACTTTAAAAAAAGGAGGAGTTGTGTTTTTCTACCTATGTACACCGATATCTCCGAGATTTCTGAACCGATTTGCGTAATTTTTTTTTAATCGATAGAGAAACATTGCGACCCTGTCCTAAAAAAAAATTTGGATTCCAACTCCTCAATCCTGATGCTGTAGGGGATCTGATCCCCAAAACTAATGGGATTTAGGCACTGTCGGTTATTTAAATTGATATTGGGGATACCAATTAAAGACTTTATTGTTGAATGACCTCGAGTAGGTACATGTCCACTTACCCTGATGCTGTAAGGAATTGTATTCCGAAATCGTGGGGATCCCACGGGATTTTTCCGTTTTGGGGACGGGTTTCTACAGATAAGCTACTTTTTGTTCTGGAAAATCAAAAGTTCCCACGGGATTTTTAAAAACCTAAATCCACACGGGCGAAGCCGTGGGCATCATCTAGTTTAAAATAATAATAGAGCAGAAAATTATATAGAAAAACACGTAAAAAATGCACAAGTTCAAGTACCTACTAAAATGAGAATAGAGTTCGACAATGAATTTAAAAGAACCCATTTTTTCATGATCTCCCAGTTATTTGTGCAAAATTAAATTGACAGTGAAAAACAAGTCGTTTATTGGATACAAATAGTTGAAATTGCAAAAAAAATACGAGTAGGTACCAAATATGTAGATAAATAGCATTGTGATAGATTTGGTTTAGCTAAGTTAGTTTGGCTAAAGGTATGCTAAAACATATGCGCTTTAGCACCTAAACCAAATCACACAGTCGATCGTTCTAAGAATTGTACATATTTATACTCTTTTTCGAGTCATATGCAGAAGACTCTAGGACTAATTGAATGGCTTTTGGTTCTCAGTGATGCTGATGCAGACACAAATTTAAATAGCAAACTCTAAATCCTAAAGAATCAAAATATATCTAACTAGCGGTCCGCCCCGGCTTCGCCCGTGGTACATAATATATAGCCATCACGTACATATCCAACGGTGAAATAATTTTTGAAATCGGTCCAGCAGTTCAGGAACTGCTGGACCGATTTCCAGTCGGCCATTTTGGCCGCCGGTCGTTCACCTCCACTAAATCAATTCAGCGGCTAGATACTGCCCCGAGGCTTTTTCTGCTTCGGAATTAATATTCGCGGCGCGGGCGCAAAAAATGGTATATTCTCACTGGCGATGAATTGCTGGATCACGGATTAACTACTCGGTGGGAGGGAACCACTATATCGTTATAATTAACGGGTTCTTAATCTTTGTAATAATCGACCATTAGTTTAAGAATTATGATAGTAGGATTCTTAGATCATACAAAAATCAAAAGTTACTAGTAGTAGTTGGAGATGCAAAAGAAACATGATGGCAATAAGTGCAACAGGCACATACTTAATTAATAATTATTATGCACGCTGTAGCATTGCACAAACCACTTATAGTTTACTCTAGAATTTTATTGTGCTCAAGGAGAATGACAATAATAACGAACGATAAGAGAATATGATTCATGTTCTACTTCATTTATGATCATGATGATGATGATAATTGATGATTCATTGAAATACAATATAACTACAGTAAATAAAATAGTAACCACTAAAATGCGTTTATCTACAGATACATTCTAAGGTAACAGGAGCTTTCATCTAATAAATTAGTAAATACCTATATACCTATCTACTTCGTGGCCAGTAACAATTCCATTAATATCGAATGAACCTAAAATAAGTTTTTATTGTAAAGCTACAATATCAATTCGCCTTAAGTGAGTGTATTCAAGCGACGTCGATATCAACTTGTCCTTGGAGAAGGGAAGCATTACAAAATACGCGTTGAACGCGCTACGTGACTCCTACGCGCTTTGTCCTGTGGGTTCAAGGTTTCGCAACTAAATCAATTGAGTGAGAGAGCATAATTTGACACTTTGTAGGCAATAAATGCAAAGTGGGAATAAATTACCGAACTGCTCAGTGAGTTGCTCGGTTATTTAAATTCAGGATATAATATCTAGTCGTGTTTCCGTTTCCGATTTATCATTCATCTCTCTTTTAATCGTATTGCTTAAACCATTCATCATAGTTGTGGTAGGATAGCAGTGCGATGGACTCCTAGGACGTTTAGGTAATAAATGCAAAGTGGGAATAAATTACCGAACTACTCAATGACTACTTTATAGGTTGTTTTAATTTAGGATATATTATGTATGTAGTCGTATTTCTGTTTCCGATTTATCGTTCATCTCTCTTTTAATCGTATTGCTTAAACCATTCATCATAGTTGTGGTAGGATAGCAGTGCGATGGATTCCTAGGACGTTTAGGTAATAAATGCAAAGTGGGAATAAATTACCGAACTACTCAATGACTACTTTATAGGTTGTTTTAATTTAGGATATATTATGTATGTAGTCGTATTTCTGTTTCCGATTTATCGTTCATCTCTCTTTTAATCGTATTTCTCAATCCATTCATCCACTGCGGTAGGATAACAGTGTGGTGGATTCCTAGGACTTTTAGGTTTAACGGTTATTATTGTCAGATGTTAATGATAATGACCGTGACCGGTGGCCTAGAGTGCTCTTCGAAACTTGCGTGTCTCCGAGGGCACTTTATGCAGCCGGTAACGAAAACATTAATTCGGACCTCCAAAGTCGTTCGCCCAACCAGTTATCGACTTCAGTCAACTTTGCTTAACCAGCGCCACCGACTGTTATGTACACAACTGCTATCGTACTTATTTAGTAAATATTTGTATTTCCCAATATCTTGTTAGTATCGAATACGACGTGTACCAGATTGTGCTGTTTACATTCTCGTAATCGGACATATAGCAATATTCTAAATCCGAATAAAGGTAATTTTAGTTTTAAAAGTAGAAAATAGAAATAGGCAAGTTATTCTAAAAATAGACATAAAAAGTAACAACACAAGGTTGGTACAAACTGTACCATTTACTTAAACCTAATTAAACAACCTATTGAAATCTAGGCTAAGTCTTCTTTATTCTGCCATAAACGTATTATTACTTACCTCATTCTACCTACATACTCCGTTCTAATATCGTTGTCATAGTATCAAGACACACGGTCGTGTTCAAGCCAAGTTCGATGTCCTTTAAGTCTCTAATTTTAATTAAATTACTTTTTCTCTGTCCTCATGGTAACTTAGCATAAAAAGCAGGCTTTTCTTAAGTTATATTACTTACAACTTTCCTAATTTTTTGACGATCTCCACACCTATTTCCAATAAGCCTAAGTCAAGGAATATTCCTGACCATTAAACTAAATTTTTATTTTCTTCATGCTTCATTTCCAATAACATGTAGATTGTAGGTATATCGTCTCGCAGCAAAGAACTCTGTTATTAATTAGCCAAAGTTATGGCGAGTGTGAAACACATTCTCATATTAATTTACACACCATAAAAACTCGTCCTTGTTCCAATTCGTAGCGAGCATGATAGCCGTGACTAACGATTGTTGGATTTTATGCACTAGCATGATCCGTATCAATTGGATGTATATTTCGGTTACACGTTTCATGGAATTTTACTGCGATCAAAGTAACTATTAGATAAAGTCAATGATTAAACAGGAAATAATATACTATTATTTCGGTTAACATTTTTTTATCATTATCTTTCTGTTGCATAACTAAGCATGAGCTGCTATTAAATGGTCGTAGATATTTTGACTTACGGGATTTAAAAGTTATATATTCATATTTTATTTTTAAATATTCAGATGTGCTTTTAATTTTAGTGGTAATTATCAAATTTGAGAAATGTGCTCAGTTTCTTTACTTTCTCTCCTTTTACATTTAATTTAACCTATAAAGTTATGTTGTTATCTTTATTGAATAACATATTTAAGTATCTAAATATATTGGGTAGGTAGGTGGATCTAGCATATTTTAAAGAGCTTTTATAAAACGTTTCCTTATCTTAAACTTGAGACTACCCTACTCACATATTCACTGAGGCGTAGCTTAAGAAAGCTTAAGAACCACGAACTGTGAATAGGCATCTGAATAGAAATAGGTCAGAATAGCAGGTTCCATTTAACCGTGGAAGTCAACGACCGGCTGTCCCACATAAGGGCCTGCACCCTCTGAAATCAGGGAGTAAGTAATTGTTCTTCGTCATTAACAGTGGTAAACTCTTATTGGAAGAACAAATAGGGGAGCGGCATTCATGCTACGGGGTTTCCGCTGTTGAAGTTTTAAATATTTCTTTCCCCTACAACTCCATTCTTTATGCAATCATCATCGACATCGATGTTGACGATTTCAACGCTATTCATTATTTTACAGTTATTTTCCTTATTTAAAAACCATCTCTTCCAATATTTGCTTATGTGTGTTATATGGACTTATGTAGTTACGAGTACATTCCAAAATACAGCCCCAAAATTGAAAACCAGTAGTTCTTTTAGTATTCTGTTTGGAATCAGGTTGTTCATTTTGGTCACAGCTATGCTTTGCTTGCGCATTGTATACCTGCTATCTCTTGAAAGTTTATAGGTTAAGCTTTTGTATTGTGGTTGGCAGTTGAATAGAGTTCCTTCCTTTGTAGAGTCAAAATTTCAAGAATCAATAATACAAAATTTCGAGTAGCTTGGAGTTTCTTGCCTCGCTTCTTTATACAATCGTAGAACCTATTTTTTGAACCATTATGCTAGGACTAAAACTCCATATACTTTAATTCTGTTAATTTCAACAGTATCATAGCCATCTCTAAACCCGGCCTATTTTAACGCACGCCATCGTTGTAAAATTCAAATGAACGGTAGTAGATAGAGCACACATAGAGTTCCGATATGGTGCGTACCGTGTGCTGTAGAATAAAATAAAACAAGAGAAGGTGTGGCCTGCCCCTCGTCACGCCATATGATAGCAGGTGTTGATCAAAGGGATGGATGGTTCAAGGTATGAACTTTGTATCGAAAAATCATAAAGTAATAAAAAATGTTTATTAAAACCACTGAAAAAATACACACCTTCATTTTGTATACTGTTTGGGTATACGAGTTATGATAACCTTTATAAACAAACACTCTTAAAAGTAAATAAAACTTTACTACTTTTATGAAAAATACAAAAACATGTATTTTTGTAATACTGAGAATGGTGAGTTACTCTATCATATTGTCATGTCTTGCTTAGTCAATTATGTTTCTCACGATTGACTCACATTTGCGGATGGAATCCATAAACTACAAGTATGACTATTAAAACAATGTGTGTGAATCAGCATTTTAACTTTGTGTTTTCAACATCTTACAAAAATGTGAAAAAACTTTGAAATTACTAGTAACAAAGTCCAAAGAAAACAATTCTTTCAATCTTTCTACTATTTTTTTTGTCAGTATCTATTCAAAATCTGATCCAAAATCAAGTATCTTTGTTTTGACTAATCCTGCAATCTTATTGAAAAATATAGACAAAATTTTATATTCTGGAGAATAAGAGAAAACTACCCCATGTCCTGTCCTATGTCTATCCTATCCTATGTTTCTTAGACAAATTGGATCACTTGCTCCACATACGAATTCGTTTTATTAGTGAAAATAGGGTACTTCCCAATCCGTTCACTCATTCACGGCGTACATTCACGTTTAGACATCCTGGTACTCCCACAACGATCATAAATCGCTGTAATCTACCCATGAATTAGTCTCTTGAATCTGCCTTGACTGTTATTGTTGTCTACGAACTCTAGGATATCCTTATCTTGTTCCAGTAAATGATTGTGCTTTGTTAAAGCCTCTTACCACTGTTAACTGTAAAGACAGATATACAATCAGTAAGTTATGTGATATTATGTCACATAATGCGAAAACATTAATTATCTCTTTATCACATCTTCTGTTGTTGAGGCACGAGAGAATCATCAAGATTTCAATGTATGAACTGTTAATGGCTTACCAATTCTTACATTAAAGTCTTGTTCAAACGAAACACACTTCTTTCTCGTGACCTTAGAAATCATTGGTCATCTTCGCCTTATTTAGAACTTATCTATTTGGCACTACCTCTGTTTGAAACTTTGTCAAAGCATATTTTGATGTATATTGTTAGTCACACGTGAGCTAGAAAGTATTAGAAAATGGCGGTTTAGCATTTCTTTTTTTTTTTTTTGATCTCATTATAATACGCTTAACGTTTTATAATTGGACCTCGTGGAGTAGCGCACGCGTAACATGTCTTATTGACGCTAACGATTTCGGTCATTGTCGAAAAATAATCCAAATCTAATAGCGCGATAAACTTTATGTATGTTTTTTGAAATGAAATGAAAATGAAATTTTATTTTGTAAAAAAAAATTATTTTCTTCACTTTTATTAAATTCGTTAAGTGTCTCAAGGTGAAATAGAAGGATTTTAAAATATAATAATTTGTTCTTGGAATATAATTAGGTAACAGACTAAAGTAACAGTGGTTAAAAAATAATTATACTTAATTAATATTTGACGATTTTTGGCAACGAAATAGACTGGCCATTTCAATATCATTCATTAAATATTTATTTTTATTTTAAAAGAAAAGGAAATTATTTTTGTTCCTCAGTATTAATTTACAGTTATCTAGTAGTGCATGCCTTGTGTGCCATATATATTTTCTTCACGATTTATAGCAAAATAAGCTTGTTCCTTGTATTTATAACCCTATACTGGTGCCCACATTAGGTCAACCGGTACAGGCTCGCTATTATACAGCTACTTTGCTGTTTAGGACCTGTATTCCATTTATTACTTCGTACGTTATATCTAGATATCCGGCGGGAACTTTAAACAAGCAAACTCCTATACAAACAATTTGTAATACTAGCTGTTTTGGTGACTATGTTCGTGCGTTTACTTGATACTATAATACTTATACTTATAAACTCTTATACTTATAATAACACTAGCGTGACTGACAGACAGGTAACGTATAGATCTTAGGATTTTTTCCTGCACTAGGGAGAGGTTTTAATTCCGTCCAGAAATTGGTGAAAGGGAATGGTAAAATTTTTATGACAAAACTTTTTAACCTAAATTCACGCAGACAAAATCGCTGGCATCATTCCTATATAACTATAAGATTCTCAATCGTCTCAAATCGTCTAAGATATAAGAACCAAAACAAACACATTTAGATGAATTACTTTCTCGGATATTTCGATATACGATAAGTCGTATTTTAGCTATTTGGGCTCTACCCTGAAATGGCGGTCATCATCATCATCATTGGCCCTTTTGAGTCCTTCTCCACTCGATTTCTCCAATATCCATCCATTCATCCATTTGATCCAGTATCTCCGTGATCAAATACTCTTGAAAGAAATCAATTAAATTGGAATAAGTTGAAACAAGGTCCGCTTTTTCCTAACTGGTGCCGTAGATCTAAAATACTGAATACTGTAAAAAAATAGACCCCTGTCTTAATTTATTTTCTTCCAAGAGTAATTTAATTATTATTATTGGTATCGCAAAATGAATAAAAAACTTTAAGTAGACTCTATTGTCACGCAAAACTCTGAATAATATCGTGAAATAGCAAAAGAAAAAGTTTTAAATGGAAACCATAATACCTCTCGAAGGAGTCATTAGGAAGTCGTCACGAAGCGCAAAATAACTTGGAAAGGCAATTACCTAATGAAGCCAGGAACCTAGGCCGTCTGAATCAACACTTGCGTGCCCCGACAGTGTAAATATACGGGCCTAGCCCTTCTGTGGTTAAGGTTGCCACCCCAGCTTTATGTTCTTACTTAACTTTAAACTCAAAATAGCTGCTATAATTGTTAAAAGTGACAGCTATTTTGGTCCTTATTGCAAACCATATTTCGTAATTGTTAACCATCATTCGTGATTTGATGGTAAACAGCGGTGGTAGCAACTAGCAACCGAGCGTTAGTTGTGGGCTTTAAGCTAACTAAGGTTCAAGTAAGGTTATCAGTAGACATATTTGCAACTTCATGGGATTTAACACGAGAGATACGAGTTTTAATTCTACGGTTTATCTACCATTACTCACGCAAGGTATGATTACGTGCTGACAACTAGGCAGCTATAAGTCATACTGGGTAATAAAATAATATTCGTATTAACGCCCTACTAATAAGCGTTCTTAAGCGGTTGTATAATTACACAATGTGGCCAATTCTGTTGTACACAATCTCTAAACCTAAACTAAATTGACAGGTTTAAAAATATTGCTATCCTTTTCCGCAGGGAGCATTGTGAAAGAGATAGGAATATATTTAGGCCTGTCATTTTAGTTTAGGTTTAGAGATTGTGTACAACAGAATTTGGCCACAATGTGACCAATTCTGTTGTACACAATGTCTAAACCTAAACTAAATTGACAAGTTGACACAAAAATATTCAAAATGTAAATACACCATGTTGGAATCATAAACGTATTATTACTACTTACCAATAAACACTCCAGAAAGATGGTGTTAGAGTCATTACCAGGACAGACGACTGATTGTAGATTCAAAATGTGCATGTATAAAGGTAAAGCTTGATTACGGTAAGTACAGTTGTACGGTATGTATTATCCTGAGCTTAGTTGGAAACCCTGCCTGAGCTGACACCAACCGCGAGGTCGTTCACCCTGACCTGACCAACCTTGGCACTTGAACTATACCATACCGTGTTACACACTTCATTAAAGCAAATAAATAGATAGAATACAATCGATTCATTACAGTTCTTATTCCTAAAACAATAGAGCCGACTTTTGAAACAAAAGTAGAAAATAACCACCTAATTTCATGAGACCGTAACGAGTAATTAGAAAGCTCTAAGGAGTCATTGTTCTGTTTGGAGTAATTAAGTGTTTAGCGGATACTCATTCATCAATCATCACTGTTGAATAATGAATGAATGTATACGAAAAAACAGGTGTCATTATGTTTCATGGTCCAAAACTAAGTGCATATTGCCTATGGGTTTAATTTGCATTTTTTAAACTTGCTGTTCGCGTGTTTAACTTATCTAGTTTAAAATACTGGGAATACAGTCACATCAGAGTCCAAGTATCAAAATAAATCTGTTGATTGAATACACCGTTACAGACTTTTTACGTCCCATTGCTGGGCACAGGCCTCCTCTCTCTAGGAGAGAGGGATTTAGAGCTTATACCCGCTACGCTGCTCTTATGCCGGTTGGCGTGCTTTAACGACTATTGTCACATAATATTGTGATAATAACCGGGAACGACTGCTAAACGTGCTCTCTGAGGCACAAGGGTGAAGCACCGCCAACTAACAACTCCGGGCTGGCACTGAAAATTTTGTTGACAGAAAACCCAATACCTAAAACAATTATTTGCCCGACCCGGGAATCGGACCCGGGACCTCGTGATCTGCAGTCAAATATGCTAACCACTAGACCAACGAGGTACCTAGTCGTTGATTAAAAAAATTAAAGAAAATATTTTGGTCACATCAAAGGACAATTTTAAATATTTCGTGATGCAACCCAGTGGTGACGCCGAACTAACACTCACCGAAAGGAAGTGTTAATAGGTGTTTCACTTCCTTTCTGTGAATGTCCTACCTACCTTTGGTTTCTAGTAAAAATATACTTTTAAATTGATTGTGATAGATTTTCGAAAGTATGGAAGCCGATAGTTTCCATAGAGCTCGAATTTGTAATTCCGACATCAAATTAATGGATACAATTCAATGTTAATATTCCTATCTACGTATATTATTAACGATAATAATCTGGAAGGTACAGGGTCATCGTATAGACTAAACTTTTGGCCCTTATAGAATAGAATAGAAAAGTTTTTTATTCACATAAACTTTTACAAGTACCTACTTTTGAATCGTCAATTGAATCTACCCACTGGTTCGGAATGCCGTTCCTATTACAATGTTTATATGGGTAGGTAGGTAATAAACTTCATACACTACGGTAGTAATCGTAATCCTGCATCCTCTATCATAAAAGTGCTGATTCATTGAAAAAAAAAGGAGAATTTTCTACGCGAAACTCATCAGTGCTAGATGAGACCTCTACCGTTAACCTCTACCGTATGTACCCTATGCCTTATTCTCTGCCATCATTACATCACTTTAACATCGCACTGCTGGCGCCTGGGCACAGGCTTCCTCTATTATAGGAGAGAGGGATTTAGAGCTTAGACCCGCCACACTGCACCAATGTTGACTGGCGTTCTATCTCTACGTATCCTTTATAACAATCGAAATACGTACCTCTAATATCACTAGGGATGTAACGATATAGAGGTATTTTTTTTTGTGATATCATCACCGCTAACCTAGTTACCAAGAGACTATCTTTAGATGGAAATGAGATAACACGTGCTGTGTAAATTGCATTCGCACTGTATGCTTAGATTCTGCACAAGCGCTTTTGTACTAATAACTGACCTGTTTTCCACCGGATGTTCTCAGTAGACTGCATCTATTTCTAGTTCCTCTTACTCATTGCGAGGTGTTTGACTGTTCGTTACCACTCGCATTGTTAGTTAATTGGCAGTTTTTGTTATTATTCCGCGCCGCTATTAACAACAACGGACGCGAGGTGAATTTTAATGATCGGTAACTTGGTATATGCACTTCATAAATGGTCGTTGTGCCTTTTTAGGGTTCCGTTACTAAAACATAAAACGGAGCCTTATTGTTGTCACTCTGCTGTCTGTCTGTCTGTCCCTCCATGCGTCCGTAAGTCACGGACCTCTTAACTCGTAGGAATAATGTATTATAGACATGTTTGAATGTTTGGTATAGAATGTTGAAATATTGATTTAAAAATTCAATCAAATTATTTTCAGGTTGGATTCATGTTACACATGGAAAATGATCCCAAAAAAATTGGTGATATATACGGAACCCTTAATAGAGTGAGGTCTGACTCACACTTGGCCAATTTTTTAACGTCTCCGGAGATTGTTTATTCTTTACGAAGAATGGACACAAACGTTGATTGCATAATATTATTACGAGCGAAATTAAATTTTAATTGCATTATTTATTTTATTTGTTAAATTGTCCTACTAACGAATAAGAAAGGCTTTTTTGTTTTATTTATTTTTGTTTTTGGCAACACTTGGTAAATAACGTACCAGATGTTATTGTAACCTAATTTTCCTTTAAAGTCCATAAACACAAGCACCTTAAAACCTAAAACGTAGGAATGGTTTTTGAAATTATACTCTATATTATTTTTTTTTAAAGAAATCCTATCCAGACCTGTTTGAGATATGCTCTTTCCAAAGGGCAAATGTACCGAAATTATGTAATAATTAATTACAGCCTTTACAAGCAAAGTTTTTGGTGTATTAATTTGATTTTCAACGTAAAATATCACCGTAGTAAAACACTCTTAAATACATAGAAAAATTTACCAAAAGCTATTTTGTGCTAACAGCGGACAATACGATCTCACTTCTAATAGATACCTACCTTCGTGTTTCCTCAGATTATGTTTTTAAATACGTGTCCAATTAATTTTAACACTGTAAAGCCAACGACGATTAATTGGAATTTGGAACTCCAAAGAGATGTCAAATTCGCCCACTGGCTTAGCAAGCGACAGTTATTCACTGTTTTATTTTTTCTATTATTAATTTTTAAAGTACGGCCGTATGAGGCGCAAAATCCGCAAACGGTGCTAAAGCTGCATTCGACCTATTTTTCAGTACTAAAAGTGCGTTTGACGTCAAAACTGAAGTGTGATGGACCATGCGACCGGTGATCTTTTCTGACGTTATCTCCATTCCTTCAACGCGACATGCATTTTCATTCCAGACATGCATTTCTAGTTCTTCTTGCATGTATGCGATCAGCTTTATGTGTCACAAAGTCAAGGTATTCCGGTCATTGCTCCATTGGTATAGTTACATAGATATTTATCGATAGCAAAAAATTACAGCGTGCTTTTATGAAATTAACGTATGTACGTGACTTGTATCACGCAATGGCTGTCGTTAAATTTTCTATTTATTGTATTGCGCTGACTAGCTATCGGTCGCGTGGTTCGAGTATGTGTGGAGGAATCGGTGTAATATTAAATAAATCGGTTTTGTAAACATACGTGAGTCCAGTGGCATGTATATTGTATATTGTACGCGTGGTGGCAGAGTTTGGTTCAGCTTTTATGACTTTTTAGGACATTTACGAACGTAGTTTTTTCCTTATTTCCTGTGTTGTAATACGTAGGTACTTCACCAAAAAATCGTAGATTTTAATTGCAATCAGCTACTAAAGAATTTAACTGAAAGAGATGTAAAATTGTTAATTAATAAGTAAGTATAGGTAAGTTACGTTCTAAATCTCTCTCCCATGAAGGAAATATATGCCAACAGTGACGTGTTAGGCTGTCGCTGTGCATCTCAATACAATGAAACATATTCCTAAACAAATCAGTAAAAGTACTGAAATAGTACCTACTGAAATAGTACGGAAGAAATTCGGTTTTGAGAATACTTAATTTCTATCTTTTTTCTTTAGCCTGTGTTACCTCAACACAACAATAAAATACAGAATTGCAAACAATTTTAGTAGCGCGATGTGAACACATTTGTGGTCTTCGGTCCGACTGACTGACACACTTTGATTTATTTGCGACAAAAAACTAATTAGTTTTTTACGTCGATCTATTTATTAGCACATCTATTTCGTAAGAACGATCATACGCTGTGATGTAAGCAGACCTGAAATGGTTTTCGGAATGTAGTCAAAATGTGTGGGTGAAGTGAACGTAAAGTTAAAAATAAAAATATTGAACAAGGATATTGCTTTGAACAACTAATTGAAATATTAAATTGCAAAACAGTTGAAATTTCGTACAAGTCTTTAATTTTTTCGATTCCAAACCGATGATAGAGACATAATCAACGAACCAATCAACTCGAAGATTTTTGTTAGAGCTTTCAGCTGAATGAAGTATAGTATTTTCGATAACTTAAACTAGTCTTTTAAAAATGGATTTAGAACAATATTAATATTTAGAGCCAAAATTTCAGGTACAATGTACCTGAAATTTTATAGGAAAAAAGTAGAGAGAGTTTTCTTATTTCATTGTAATTAATAATTTTATTGAATGAACAACATAATATATTGGTTTCCCCGTGTAGACGTGATATTTGTCAGCAAAGCCATAAACAAGCTCCGAGCATTCAAAATCAATATTTTGCAATTTGCCGAATAAGTAACCGTCTGCTGCTGGTATAATAAAGCATTCTCAAACTTACTGCGTCATTCTAGCATTGAAGTTTTCATTGTATGCAAGTGCCTTTGAGCGTCTCAATTTGGATCAATTTTCGGAACTGCATTAAACCCTTTTGGGAAGTAAATATACAGTGAAATTCAGTGGAAAGGAGTGCTGTGTTTGCTTTCAAGACTTTTGGCCCTTTGTTCACTCTTTTGAGAGTTTACATTGAACTCTTGTTTGTTTTGCCGCTGCAGTATGTGAACATAACATTTTATGATGTCTTTATACATTTTAATGGTAGGTATGTTTCGTATAGTAGGTAATATTTTTGTAATAATAATAATAAACATTTGGTACAATAAGTATACCCATTGACACTGCAACATGGTAGCCTTGATATAATAATAACCTTGACTTGTTGACATAATTTATAACGTCCGGTCCCAATATTATAACGTACACACCTTCCATTTTTTTGTAGTCATCAATCTTGCATAGAATCTATCCATATTGTTTCTTTTGTTTATATCAGTCATTATTATCATTTAACGATAACACGCTCACGACTCGCGATGCGGTGGAAGGTTTTGCCATTTCGCAAAATCAATATAGTATTAAACATCGCCATAAATTTAATCCAACGCGTTATTATCATATCGGTATTATCAGAATTATCAGTTTGCACTCCAACACGTCGCGATAGTGCCCGCTTTCTACACGTCTGGTCTGGTTATTAATAATATCAAGGAGAAATTTTGATAAGTCTCTGTAAAGGTAGATAAATGTTTCAGCTTGACAATGTCATAATCTGAGAACTCCTTGAAACACGATGACAGAATTTTTACAAAGATTCTTCTTGAAATACAGAGTTTAATAATGATTAGTGACGTTGTCGCTGACTTCTTCTCAATAGGTTCATGGAATGTGACACTGTTGTGATTTTGTGTTTACTTTAGAACTATGTTGTATTGAAGCATTTCTTGTCTTATTGTACAACAATACATTTTTACAGATATGCTCCAATAGCGAAGAATGAAGATGACTCGATTTTTATGAAATCGTTGATTTGTTTTTTTTTTTTGTTTTTACTACCTGTGATATTCATTATTCATATGTCACGGAGCCACCTGTTCTTCCTCTTTAGATAAACAATTAGGAATTATCGAAATTATTGCGTAAGCGTATTATCTTTCTGAGTTTCTTGCGTGTTCAACGCGTAATTCAACTACGTGATTAAACAACTCGACGCTTGATATTAAACGTTTATTTGTTTATTTTACTAACGTGCTATAAATATAATTTCTTTAGTAGAAAATATAGTAAGTATAGGAATTTCATGTCGGTTACTTCGATTTATAGTCTGTTTTAGGGTTTTGTAGTAAAACAGGCATCCTTTATAGTTTAATGATTGGTCATATCCGTTTGTTTGTCCGTCTGTATATCATCATCATTATTTTTTCGTTTTTGCGAATACATGCTGGTCGTTTAGTATTTTCAAAGCATTTTTGCCTTATCATATGTGTGCCTGAGCATCAGTTTGTTTACTGAGTACATTAAATGCTTTGAATAAAAAAATAACGAGTGATATTGTCGTAATGATGGGTATAGGCGTGAAGCTGAACTGTGGGAGAGGAGACATCTGGCGCTGCTGTCAACGCTGTGATATTGTTGTTTGGCACCCTAACGGTCACTCTATTTTTGGTCTGTCATACACTTCTTCGAATGTTATGTTTATTTATGTTTATGCCTAAATACGTTTAGTCACAGCCAGGAGACTTGTATACTTTATGATTGATACTTAGTTAACATATGAATTCAAATTAGGGCTTCGAGGTTCTTGTTAGACGGGGTTGAGTTTTCAAAGATAATATGGCTTTTTCGCAATATTTTCTCTAGATACATTATGATACTGCGGAAATCTTCATTTATGTAGAATAAATTTAATTAATTATAATTACAATTAAATCTATTACTAAAAATAGCAAAAGTTATACAAAATATATATTATACAGTTATACACCAATTTATCCAAATGATAGTTTATGAGCAATGAGCATGGTGTCCAAGATATTATAGCCAGATTTAGCTTAAAAAATAAACTCTTGATATAAAACTGTCTAAAACTGCTATTTCATAACAATAGAACTACCTAAGTTCTAAATGCGCACAATATTCGTTTTCTTACTCCCAACAGATTGAACTGTTATAATTATATAGAATAGAATAGAATAGAAAAGTTTTTTATTCAAATAAACTTTTACAAGTGCTTTTGAATTATATATATTATATTATAATAATCAATCATTGTCTTTTGTTTCCAGGTAAGGTCGAACGTTGTTTCTACGAAAAGCAAGTAAGGGCCAACACACACACGAAACTTTAAGCACTGGTAATCAGTGACTTCATTTCAGCATTTCATTTTTGCGTCGCATTTAAACATCTGTGTTGAACTTCAATTTTCTATTCCAAAGACTCAGAATGTGAACTCCGTGATTAAACGCGCGATTTGATACCGCTTTTAAACGCAGTAGGTATATATACCTAATTCGTACAAATGCGTTGCAGCCACGATCGCTGATCGTCGATGCTAAAGGTATCATGTTTGTTTTGGCTTATATATTGTCCAATTGGGTATTTGTTTATATTATATACCTAAGTTTTTTCGTTGATTTAGAACACTATCTGCCTTAATTTCATTACTCTGGCGTCACATCATGTTGAGTTTCTTTTTTTCATGTTTTTTTTTTCATGTTACACCGAAAACGAATTAAACTTCAATTTTAAGTAACATAGCGAATATAAATTGTCACAAAACTTAACACGAGTATCATATAAATCGCAATCCTTACCAAACCGGTTGAAACTTGAAACACTACACTGATCATCTAATTGAAACCCCAAATTTGTATAAGTCTAAACAATTAGTCACTCACAGCTGCTAAGACCAAACAGGAAAGGCCAATTTGTGTGCTTTATTACATTTTAAAATCACCTTTATTTATAACAAATTAGAGTTATATTTACTTTGTATTTTTAAATTAAGAGCTAGAAGCGGAGTTATTTATTTAGTTTTCGTCTCTAATTACAATAATGAATCGTGTTAAGAGGCAGTCATCAGCGACGTTTTTATGATCACATTCACACCGTTGTGTAATTCGGTTCGTTAACACGGATAATTATTTATTCGTGATATTAATAACATTAGATGATAATTGTAACTGTTCATAATATTTGTAAATTATTTTATTCTTACAATATTAGCCATTTTATATTATCATGCTGTAGAGTTAAATTCGTCAGACTCTTATGTTCTTATCTATACCATGAATTTAGCAATTTGTTGTATATCAGGGAATATAGAGACCATAAAATACTAAGGGTCTGTTTCACCACCTTCTAATAAGTGTCCGATAACTTATAAGTGACAAAGACAAAATATGTGATATTTTGTCTTTGTCACTTTATATAAAGTAAGAAATTGACAAAACTTACGTTTAGTGTATTTTAGACCCTTAAGTGTATTTTATGGTCTCTATGTTTTAGTTCATTTAATTTTAGTTTCTAAAACGGCATTTTTAATTTGTGAATGATCAATTGATCAGCAATATATAAAAATTCAATAATTAGTTTCAACTTTCTACACACTTACGAAGGCGCTTGGCATTTCGTTTTTGCCTGGAGGGTGACGGGTGACGGGTGAGGGGACGACTGACCTTTGAATAAGGTACGTTAGTCGTTCCACCTAATTACAACAATGATGCACTTATTAAAAGAGTTAACTGAGAACTCTGTCTAGGCAGGCATGTTTATATAGGTTGATACAACGGTGTGATAAACGCTTTCTCTAAATAAATACTCGTTGGCGAGTGCAGTAGCACTTCCATAAACTTTATTGGTCCTTATCGAGATTAGATCCGAGCGATAAGATGGGGGAAAGTACCTATCTAATGTGTGTTGGAAATGTTTACAAAATTATTGTCAAGTAAGTAATTTAAAATGTTTAAAAAGAAAAAGGGCTTTAACAGGTATTTTATTTATTTGAATTATTTAGAACGGCGCGCAGACCACTTTTACTAATGATTAAGCATGATAGCACAATAGGTAGGTACTAGGTACTCACAGAAATCCTATACAGGTTCCTACAAACAAAAAACTTAGCCCTATTGTGATAGGGCTAATTCTGCTGTAGATACTTTATTCAGACATAGATATAGTTTAGACTTTAAGAGTACTCTTAAAGTCTAAACTAAATTGATAAAAATTGACATAAAGAAATCTATTTCTCAAAGAACATTAACGAGTGAATATATTTTTAAATCTGTCAATTTAGTTTCGAGATTGTGTACAAAGTCGGGTTATATAATCGTACCAAGATTTCCAAGTCGCAAGGTTCTCAAATACGCTGCCTAATAAATGGTATTCGAAACGTGGGAAACCAGCCAACTAAAGAGAACAAAGAAAACGGTTATAAACTTATAACTTTATAATCGCTCGCAATGATGCTACCCTAGACAGTAGACACTAACCGCAAGTTTACTAACAAGACGTCACCTACTAAAATAATATACCCACTTGAAGCCACGACTAATAAAACTGCGAGTGTCTGTGTGTGTGGAGAAATAAAAAAAAAACAGCTCTGGAACATTTCCAGCCGACCTTGGTCTCCTTAGAGCTTAGACAACTCACGCGCACAATTTATAGAGCCGCCCCACTTACGGTATCGATGGTGCCCATTCCAACAATAGTATTATAAACAGTATAAAGTCCGGCTCGGATTTATCCGTTACGTCACATTTAATATTCGAACGTGGTAATGGATGTAAAGTAATTTAAAATTTTACTTTAAAAGTACCTAAATAGTGCGGTAATTTTTTAGGAGAGTATAGTTTGCCAATGCCATAAATCTAAATTAATTGTTATTATTTATTGGTAACTATACCTTTCACTACTTATTAGATTATTATTCATCTATTTTATAGTTAATTTTAAAGGAATATACATACGACACGTTTATGAAATTTGAAAAATATTTGGCAGTAAAATGTTTGCATTTAGTATGTTTAGGGCCTGTTTCACTACCTTCTGATAAGTATCGGATATCTCATTCACAACTTTTGTCCTTGTCATCTATACATATACTAAAATCGTAGACTTGCCGTATCTGTACATTGAAGATTTTTGCAAAATAATAACTGAGGGATGTTAGGGATAAGTAATAGAACGTAAAAAAGCTATTTTTGAAATTTTTGTCTGTTTGTCTGTTTATCTGTTTGTCTGTTTGTCTGTATGTTTGTGCGCGCATCACGCAAAAACTACTGAATGGATTGAAATGAAACTTGGTATGATTTAAGTTCATACTACGGAGTAACATATAGGATACTTTTTATCCCGAAATTCAGCACGGTTCCCTTGGGAGAGGGGATGAAAGTCAAAATGTGTACTTAACTGTAATTCATTAACGCGTGGTCCGATTTCATTCATTATTTTTTTGTTAGAAAGGAAATACTTTAAAGATTACTGGCTTATCTCTGAAAGGCTGGACCGATTTTGATGGGACTTTTACTGGCGGATGTTTACATTGTGATCTACCTAAACATCCGCCAGTGGACTTTTGACAGTTTTTAGCAAGGTATGAGCTCAAGGAGCTTAGGAAAGACAAAATGATTCCACGCGAACGAAGTCGCGGGTTTCCGGTTGTTGTACATAAAGTAAGAAAGTAACAAAACTGTCGGATTTTAGGCTATCCGACACGCTATCAGAATGTGGTGAAACAGGCCCTTTAGTCTTCTAGATCTATATCGATGTATTAAGTAAGTAGGTTTTAAAATCCTCATATCTCATAAGACTAGGATACTGACCGGAGGCGAATGAGGTAAAAGACGGGATTTGAAGCTGCACTTACACCCAATGATAAAGCAAAAGCTGCTAGAACTGAGTCAAAACAAAAACCAATCAAATGGGAACTCAATAAACGCAATAATAGGTAAACGTGATTGTGACTTTGCCAGTCCAATTATGTAATATGTCGTGTGTTTCCATAACGTACCAACACACTTATTTGGAAAAGTGAATGTACAATAATATGATTTATATTACGGGCCCAAATGTAAGTTACAAATTGATTCATCCTCGTGCTGTAATAAGTTTCGGCATTCGGAACTTTGATCGTAACATTTAGAGACGTGAAAGATGTTTTCTATGGAAATCTGTCAATCAGCCTGTCTGTTTGGTTACCATTTATTTGTTACCATCATCACGCCTAAAGGTTAGTGACTATGATGAAATGCTTTGTAGTTTGAGCGTAGAGCTGAGAGTATGGCAATTGGCAATCGTACAGACTCATGTTTAAATTTGGAAAGCATCGAAATTAGTGTGACACTTGCCTAAGAGGCAATCCATTTTTAACCGACATTTTAAAGTACGTACAATATGTTACTGTCGCGCAGTGGGGAACAAGTGCGTGTTTTCCTATTATGATATGTGATTCAAATAAAAACATAGGAGCGCCAGGTATTTCGAAATCACAGACAGGCACTTCAGTTTTATTTATTTTTACTAGCCGACCCCCGCGACTTCGTCCGCCAGGATATAGGTTTTATATAGGATCGGTTTGGATCCCATAATCCTTTTTTGTACCTAAACTAAATGTAGCCTAAGTTACTCCTTATAACATCACCTATCTGCCATTGAAAGTTCCATCAAAATTGATCCAGCCGTTTCGGTAATTAGCTGGAACAAATAGACAGATCGACAAACATAAATTTAAACGCACACCAGTTTAAAATAAGCCGTACGTTCAAAGATCCGGGTCCCAAGTTATTTGAACCCAATAAATGTCTGTCATTTCTGAATTAAAACACCTATGACCTTGAAATATTTACGGGACAATACTTAAAGTACTACCTTTCTAACAAAAAAAGAATGAGTTAAATCGAACTACGCGTTAATGAATTACAGCTAAATACACGTTTTAACTTTCTTCCCCTCTCCCAAGGGAACCATGCTGAATTTCGGGATAAAAAGTATCCTATGTCCTACCTCGAAGTATAAACTCAAATCGTACCAAGTTTCATTCGAATCCATTCAGTAGTTTCGGCGTGATGCGCGGCCAAGATACAGACAGACAGACAGACAGACAGACAGACAGACAGACAAAAATGAAAAAAATTGCAGTTTTGGCTTCAGTATCGATTATAGAGTGCCCTCCAATAAAAATTTTCAAAATATCTTCAATGTACAGAATTGGATCTGTTACAGTTTTATTATATTATAGATATATTACGCGACTATAAAATAAAGATTCAAATAGTATAACAATGTACCTAATCCAAATTAATAATTTTCGCATAAATATTACCACACGCATGTTAATTTTATTTATATAAGATCGATTAAAATGAAATTTATTTTAATCTGTTCGACACGTGTTATGAAATAACAAAGGAATTGGGTCAACTAGGCCGCGTGAGAGAATTCCCACAAGTGACTTACGTACGCTATACAAAATATAAGTTCTAAAAATAAAATTATTTCGCCCGTGGCACTGCCCCGCTGTTTGAACTGAACAACATGAAAGAATAGTTTGAGACAACAATTAGTGGAGAGAATAAACACTGTTACAACAACTTAAAAACCACTTATGTACAAGTGTATATAATTAGGTATACCAACAAATAAGTATTCGAAATAAGCCTAACTCCATTATGAAGTGAAAAAAAAAAAAAAAAAAAAAAAAAACAAAATCGTCATGCGTCTAAAATCCTGAAAAACGCCTTTTTTTTGCTAAATTCTCCACCTGAGTACGTTAGATTAGACTTGATTTCATCATAACTGTGATGCCAAAGAAAAAAGACAGACATAATTGGATTGCTGAAAACCGCTATCCACCCAGAAGAAAACAAAGCATCATTATTAATTATTACGTTGGCAAAAACTTATGCGATAATAAAAGGATAATTATGTCTAACTCACCACTGTTAACCGAAACAAGAAGCAAAAACGTACGCTACACAAGGTAAGTAGGCGAAATGAAAATCTAATTTAAAATAATTATAGGAATAAAAAACTTAATATAATATTTCTTTTACACGTGTGTTCCTATTACGCAAAACTTTCACTTTGCTATTTGATTGAAAATGGTGGTTAGTCCAATCATATTATTATTATGGAACTGGATTTAAATTAACGTGTAATGGATGTGCAATTAGAGAATGACAACAAAATTGTTAATGACGGTCTCAATCAGATTGGTACCCCGTTCGCACTGTCGCTTGAAGCCAACTTAGATAACCCTGTCTATCTTAATCATATTATAATGAATTAAAAATATACACCATATTTTTAATGTTTATTTATTTCCAAATATTATATAGGTCATACAAAAACTGCCATGTTGCTAGAAATAAAAGAAAATTTTCATCCAACATAAAATCAATTAGGTATAGTCCGTTCGGTAACATAGTGTCAATTATTTTGTTCCTATTCTAACAGAATCTCCGAATAGTCTGCCAATCCGCACTTGGCCAGCGAGGTAGACTATGGTTAAAATCCTTCTCATTTTGAGAGAAGACCCGTCTTCATGACAATATTATATTTTATGTTTATGGTTATAATATATTGTAATAAAATACGAATATAAAAAAATATAAAAAGGAAAGAGAATTTTAATATAAAAATATGAGTAGGTATAACGCCAAAATCCCTTGTACCTGTACACCCGCGCGGCATCTTTTGAAGTCACCGGCGGTACCTTTGGCAAAACGCCGCGCGGCGGAGGCGGCGAGAGACAAAGGTGACCGTAAATAATTTATTAATCATTGCAGACAGTATAATTTTATAAACAATGTTTCCAGTCAGTTTCATCTGGTTGAAAAAAAAAACAGTAATTTCCTTCCTTATTTTTTGTAAAGTATTCGAGCATTTATTTATTTCATAATTGTGTACTTTTAAATTATTTATTAAAGTTAGTAAAGTATTTTGTATTGATTAATATTAAAGACGCCGATATGTATACAGACCGTCGCTAATCGTTAATTTATATAATCTACAGCCTGCCTAATAAAGCCATATAATTATGTACTTTCTTTCCTGTTTTGCCTAGCGCCTTACATCTATCGATATTTCCAGAAATTATAAATTATTATGATCAATCAAATGATCAATCATGTCTTTTGCGTTTAATAGGAAAACCCACAATAATCCAGACATGAAGCATATTTTATGAGAATTATAGTATTTTTTCAATTAATAGGATGCTTCGAGCGTTTCGTTAATTATTTCGGAATGCAATTCCTTACAGCATCAGGGTTGAGGAGTTGGATATGTATTGGATATATCAAGTTCATTTAACGATAAAGTCTTTAATTGGTACCCCCAATATCAATTTAAATAACCGACAGTTCCTAAATCCCATTAGTTTTGGGGATCAGCTGGGTTATTCTGTAACTTAGTTAGCAACTGAAAATAGTTGCCAACTAATAAATTTGATATACATTGCTGCTTTACTGTGGGAAATTATAAAGTGTTTTCATAATTTCACACAGTAAAGCAGCAATGTATATCGAACTAAATAGTTGGCAACTATTTTCAGTTGCTAACTAAGTTACAGAATAACCCCCCAGGTCCCCTACAGCATCAGGATTGAGGAGTTGGAATCCAAATTTTTTGTAGCGATAGTTTGGTAGCAATGTTTTCCTATCGATTAAAAAAAATACGCAAATCGGTTCAGAAATCTTGGAGATATCGGTGTACATAGGTAGAAAAACACAACTCCTCCTTTTTTGAAAGTCGGTTAAAAAATTAGCCTACGTTACTCCCTGGTTAATTCTCTACTTGCATGTGAAAGTTCCGTCAAAATCGGTTCAGCCGTTCCGAAGATTAGCCCGTTCAAACAGACAGACAGACAGACAAAAATTTTAAAAACGTGTGATTGGGTTATGGTACCGTTCCAAAAACCATATGAACTTAATATGAGGTAGTTATTTCCAAATTACAGACAGACACTTCAATTTTATTTATTAGAGAAGAAGAAGATAGATAGAGTATAGATGATATTAACAGAAGTCTGCGATGACGTGACACAGGTTTAGGGTGCTTCAGCTCATCGCGATCATCCCCTTTATCAAAGTTAAAGTCATTGACAGCCACTTTGCAGTACAATCAAAGGATAGCCAGCTAAGAAAGTAAGTCAGACAAAGTGAAGATAAAGTCTGAATGTTACGAGACGGCTGATAACTCGACAAAAGCGATGAACCCGATCGTGACTATGCAATTACTGAATGTACTAAATGCATTAGCGTTGAGCTTTTGAGCTTTTCTAATTGTAAGGTTATGTATTGTTATTATATTGTACCTACTGTTATTGTTCATTTAATTAAAAATCAATACATATAAAGTGATAAACATTATGTTACTTGGAGATTATTGAAACGAAAGCTTTATAAAGTTAGTTTCATAGAAACAAAAAATATTGTTCATAGCAACAAAGTTCCTTAAAATTAGGGAAATTAGAAGTAGATCGTAGTTTCGTTTATTTCATTAGCTTATGGTATTGTAGAGACTAGAGACATCGAAGATGAGTCGTAGATTTACCTCGTATTTTTAAACAATTTTTCACATCCATTCTAAAAAAACATATTTTATTTGATAGAAAAGGCGATATTAATTTTATTAATGTTTCGAAAAAAATTAATACAAACATAAATGAAAATATCTTAGGGTGATGATTAAATACCTATAGACGAAAGACAAAGATAACATTTTCGTCACTAATAAATTTAAAACTATTGCGACATGTCTAGCCATTAACATAACTGTTTTGTTATCTACAGCTATAATTGACTATTCTGTTCAAACAAGTGAATTACATAACCCTTTTCCCCTCAATACAACTGGTGATTACAAGTGTGTGATTCAACGCAAATTTCCAAAAACAATTTTAAATACTTTTAAGTGCGTGCGTGCAAATCGTTGATTCGTTTCAATTATCTCAGACATTTATTTTTGTTAATATTGTTTTTACTACGAATTTACTTTTTATTTTTTACTGTTGTTTACTCCCAGGGTCATTTACCCCTACTGATACAAACTAACAATATTAAGGTTTTGTTCTTACATCCTGGTGGTTAATCTCCTGCATATTATTATATAATTCTCTTTAATTTAACTACTATTATTATTATTATTATTTTTTTCTTTTCTGTTTGATAATGACTAATTTTCAACAAACACTCGATGATATTGAAAACACGACGTTAATCAAAAACCAGCTTCTAACTAACCCAGAAAAGTGTATAGCATCCCTTGAAGTTGACAACAAGTCAATAACAATTTTGGCACAAAATATTAGAAGTATTAACAAAAACTTTGAAGACTTTAAGGTATTATTAACAAGATTAGCATTTGAACCTGATGTTATAATTCTATCAGAATGCTGGTTGAAAGACAAAACATTTTTCTTACCCTTACCTAATTATCACTGTACGCATTCAACTATCCACAAGAACCAAAACGACGGCCTTGTCATATATTATAAAAGTTTTCTAAAAGTAAAAATTCACGAACCTAAGTTTGAAGATGCAACATGTTTATTACTTAATATTAATGATAAACTCACGGTAATAGCTTTATATAGGTCCCCTAGCTACCGAAATTGCGATAATTTCTTTAACTCTCTTGAAAATATTTTTAAGAATATACAATCAGAATCATCGACAGTAATAGGTGATATTAATATAGATATTAAGGAAAATAGTGACGACAATAATTATGAAGAATACCTCAACCTGTGCACAATATATGGATACTACCCAGCATATAACTTTCCCACTCATGGCAACAACTGCTTGGACCATATTCTAGTTAAAACAACACAAAGAGCATGTTCAGTTGTATGTGAAACCACTACTACAGACCACTACACAACTATGATTTCAATCCACTCTTTAATAAAAAGATTGCCTACCCAAAGCCTAAAGACAGTAACAAGAATTGACTACGACTCCTTAAACAAAACTCTATATGAAATTGACTGGTCGAAGTTGCTCTCGTATACTGACGTTAACTTAGCTACTGAAGATTACATTGAAACACTAATCTCTAGCATAGAAAAGTGTAAAAAAGTTTACAAATTGCCGCATAAAAAGCTCAACTACAAAAATTGGATTACACCTGGATTACTTAAGTGTATGAAAAAACGCGATATTCTACACCAAATAGCTAAAAAGAATCCTAATGATGACAAAATACAATCCAATTACCTAAAATACAGAAATACGTGCAACTTTATTTTACAAAACCTAAGGAATAAGAATAAGGAAGATGATATCCAAAAAAATTTACACAATCCCAAGAAAACCTGGGACATGTTAAAGTCAATATGCAACATTAATCCACAAAAATCAAGCAGTTCTGAACTATTAGATCCTAACAATAAGATAGCATCACTAAATTTAGTTAATGAATACTTCACTACGATTGGCGGTAATTTGGCAAAAACAATTTTGGATCGTTCTGGAAAAACGGAAGAAGAACTGGTAAAAAATATCCCCTTAAATCCACAAAATGATTACGGTTCTATTTTTCTAAAACCTACTGACGAGCACGAAATTCTTAAAATTATTCAACAAATGAAGTTTGGATCACCTGGTTGGGACGGAATTACGCCAGAAACTCTTAAACACATCAGACACGTTATAGCCAAACCTCTGACCCATATAGTTAACACTAGTTTATCGACAGGCATCTTTCCAGATATTTTTAAAAAAGCCCAAGTGATACCAATTTTTAAAGCTGGTGATGCAAAAAATGTTGGGAATTATAGACCCATATCACTTTTAACTTCTTCGGCAAAAATACTTGAAAAAGTAGTTAATATCAGATTACTGAGTTATTTGGAAAACAAAAAAATTCTATCACCAAACCAATTTGGTTTTCGTTGCAAATAAAAGCACAGAAGAAGCTGTCCGAAATCTAACCAATGACATTTCACAAAAACTTGATAATGGCAAAAAATGCCTTGCTACATTTCTAGATTTACAAAAAGCGTTTGACACAGTGTCGATACCACTCTTGATAAGAAAATTAGAAATATATGGAATTAAAGGAATACCCTTATCTTGGATCACAAGCTATTTAACGTTGCGTCAACAAATTGTTAAAATAGAAGACGTCCAAAGTCTACCATGCAATACAACGTTTGGGATTCCACAAGGCAGTGTATTAGGACCGACCCTATTTTTAACATATAT